>OX336390.1:292055207-293366106 GCA_946902985.2 Meconema thalassinum | reverse complement strand
AGCACTATTCCCGGCGACCTCGACCGTGCCCTTCAAATTTTGTTACGACTCACCAATCCAGCATGGCGGCTGTGCGAAATATTTCACCAGCATTCAATATCTCCGAAACTATTACCGATATTACCCTGACATTTTCTATGGTGATAGAGGGAACTACTATAAGTTCACTTATGTGACTTTTGAAAACCTGGTAACTACAAAACGAACATGGCGGCCAAGCGAATTTGCGACTTTTAAATAGACGTTTCTCGCGATTTGACCAACCAAACGCAATGAAACTTGGTACAGTATATGTTTATATACATTGTAATGCACCGACATCTAACTTCGTTCAATTGTTCACATAATCACAAGATGGCGGATGTGCGAAATATTTCACCAGCATTCTATATCTCTGAAACTATTTGCGGTATCTCCCTAAACTTTTGTACTGAGATAAAGGGTACTACTGGAAATCCATCTATAAGATCTTCAAAACCCGGTTAACAACAAAACGAACATGGCGGCCAAGCGAATTTGAACATTTTAAATAGACCTTTCTCGCGATTTAATGTTCCAAGCGCACTGAAAACTGGTACAGGAAATATTCATACACATTGTAATCCACTGGTATCTAATTTAGTTCAATTGTTTACATAACCTCAAGATGGCGGCAGTGCGAATTTTAAAATTAAGTTTTTATTTCTTGTGATGTAGTCATGCGATCGAAGTGAAAGTTTGAATAATGAACCTACGCAATAATTTTCCTTTAATGGTACATGACTCTATGGCCTATACATTTAACAATCCAACATGGCGACCATCCGAAATATTTAGACGATACTGAATATCTACGAATCTATTTTAGCAATTAAACTGCATTTTTTAATGTTCATAGGGGCTATGAACTTAAGTTCACCTATAGGACTATAAACAACCTGGTGATCACAAATCCAACATGGCGGTGACGCGAATTATAAATATTCACATGGACGTTTCTCGCAATTTAACCATCCGCGTGCAGTGAAACTTGGTACAGTAAATCTTTATCCGAATGTTAATCCACTGGCATCTAATTTATTTCAATTGTTTCCATAACCTCAAGATGGCAGCTCTGAAAAATTTTTAAATCTCCTTGTTTTTTCTTGTGTCCTAATTATGCGATTGAAGTTTGAATACTACACGTTTACAATAATCTGCATGTAACAGTACATAACTCTAGGACCTACATATATAAAATCCAACATGGCGACCATCCGAAATATTAAGTCGGTTCTCAATATCTACGAATCTATTACATCAATCAAACTGAAATTGTGTATGTTAAATAGTGGCAATTAACATAAGTAGGATATATGAAAATAGGCTGTATAGTTCTTCACGGAACTACTTGTTATACTTGTGATCACACTGTCCTTATGCAAGGTTTGGAACTAATGTGTAACTATCTAACAGTCTGTTACTTCTTCACGCAAAATTTTATCTCCCGCAGAGATGTTGGTTGGTTTCTCAGTTTAGGGGCTGCGACAAGGTGGTCATGTAACCCCGTGTACATTGGGTGTGTGTAGAATCTGTCTGATAAACGGTGTTATTTGTGATGACTGTATTAGTCTGTAATTCAGGTAAGGTCTGCAGACGGTCAATTTTAAGTAGTAGTACCTAATTTTGTACCAAATACTAACGTCAACGACACCTAGCTGTGAACTTGGCTGCTAGATGCCACCGCAACCAGCAACTTGCAACGAACGTTGTAACTTCCCCTCCGAAGGAAAGCATGCTGACGGATTTTTAGCGCTCTTAGAAAATCCGGCGACTTTGTCCGGCTTTGAACCAGCACCTTGGGCATAGAAGTTCAGCATGCTACCAGTTAGCCGCTTCCCTCATAGTCAGATGGAACAAGAAGTTCCGTGACGAACTAAAGAGCCTATTTTTCTTAAAATTAAGATTCATGCCATAGATTAATCTACAGTATATGAACCTATCTAGAATAATGACGAAATTAAGTGGGTAATATCGAAATGTCTTAATTAGTTCGAAATAAGATATACTAGACATAATGTAGCCTAATAGAGCAATACAGTTGGCAGCTCTGGTGACTGAATATATTCTTACTTCCATCTCCTAAGGTACAGAATACAAAATGTGGTTGAAGTCCAAAGGACGTTACATGGATTTAGACATTGGATCTATTAGTACACGTAAAAGCATGTTGGCAACAATGTCATGCGAGTGCTGGTCAGAAATAATCTGAAATATTACATATTTTTGTGCCAATTTTGGATGAAATCCATTTGTTGGTATAGAAGTTACATGTATTTAAAAATTGGTCCTATCAGCAGGCTTAGAATCATGTTGGTAGAACTGACGTATATATGTTACTCCAAATTAATGTAAAATGTCGGGTAATTTACGTGTGCATAGTTTAAAGCTGTCGGCTTGCATACTTTCTGATATATTTGGATACAAAATAGAGAGCAATTATTAACAGTTGGCAGCCCTGGTGGCTCTTAAGAATACACTCAGTCATATATGTTTATGTACACATATTAGATACAAAGTTTGGTTGAAATCTAATTGATAGTGTAGAAGTTATATGCATTTAAAAATTGGACTTATCAGAAGGCTTAAAATTATTTTGGCAACGCTGTCATGAATGGCCACCTGGAAATTAAACTGAAATAGTAATATCTACATGTGTGCCAATTTTAGAATAGCTCCCATGTATACCTTCCAAGATATCCAACATGGAGCACAAATTTCTAGTGCGTTTTTTAGCAGTTGGTAGCACTGGCATCTTTTTCAAATATGGGCCTGAGATATTCCGGTACACATCTTTACTCATTCTAAATTTGGTTTCGATTGCTGCAGCCGTTTAGGAGTTGATAGGGGTGGGGGGGGGGGACACACACACAGCCAGACAGACAGAAGGACAGACAGACAGACAGACAGACAGACAGAAGGACAGACACATTTTCCCGGATATATCTTATAAGTCTACTTTTTCCTCATTTTTGAAAAGTGTGAAAAGTAGGCTAACAAGTAGTTCCGTGAAGAACTATACAGCCTATTTTCATATATCCTACTTATGTTAACTGCCACTATCAACACACACAATTTCTGTTTGATTGCTGTAATAGATTCGTAGATATTGAGAACCGACTAAATATTTCGGATGGTCGCCATGTTGGATTTTATATATGTAGGTCCTAGAGTTATGTACTGTTACATGAAGATTATTGTGTACGTGTAGCATTCAAATTTCAATCGCATGATTAGGACACAAGAAGTAACAAGGTGATTTTAAAATTTCGCACAGCTGCCATCTTGTGGTTATGGAAACAATTGAAATAAATTAGATGCCAGTGGATTAACATTCGTATAAGGATTTACTGTAACAAGTTTCACTGCACGCGGATGGTTAAATTGCGAGAAACGTCCATGTGAATATTTATAATTCGCGTCACCGCCATGTTGGATTTGTGATCACCAGGTTATTTAAAGTCCTATAGGTGAACTTAAGTTCATAGCCCCTATGAACATTAAGAAATGCAGTTTGATTGCTAAAATGGATTCGTAGATATTCAGTATCGTCTAAATATTTCGGATGGTCGCCATGTTGGATTGTTAAATGTATAGGCCATAGAGTCATGTACCATTAAAGGAAAATTATTGCGTAGGTTCATTATTCAAACTTTCACTTCGATCGCATGACTACATCACAATAAATCCTTAATTTTAAAATTCGCACTGCCGCCATCTCGAGGTTATGTAAACAATTGAACTAAATCAGATACCAGTGGATTACAATGTGTATAAATATTTCCTGTGCCAGGTTTCAGTGCGCTTGGAACATTAAATCGCGAGAAAGGTCTATTTAAAATTTTCAAATTCGCTTGGCCGCCATGTTCGTTTTGTAGTTAACCGGTTTTTGAAAGTCTTATAGATGGACTTCCAGTAGTGCACTTTATATCCGTAAAAAATTTCAGGGGTTTACCGCTAATAGTTTCAGAGATATAGAATGCCGATGAAATATTTCGCACATCCGCCATCTTGTGATTATGTAAACAATTGAACGAAGTTAGATGTCGGTGCATTACAATGTGTATAAACATATACTGTACCAAGTTTCATTGCGTTTGGTTGGTTAATTCGCGAGAAACGTCTATTTAAAAGTCGCAACTTCGCCTGGCCACCATGTTGGTTTTGTAGTTACCAGTGTTTCAAAAGTCACATAGGTGAACTTCTAGTAGTTCCCTTTATCACCGTAATAAATTCCAGGGTGATATCAGGAATAGTTTCGGAGATATTGAATGCTGGTGAAATATTTCGCACAGCCGCCATGTTGGATTGGTGAGTCGTAACAAAATTTGAAGGGCACGGTCGAGGCCGCCGGGAATAGTGCTATGAACTTTCCGAGTTTCATTGAAATCGCTCCAGCCGTTTAGATTTTATTACAGGGGGACACACACACGAATCACACACACACACACACGCACACACACACGGACAAAAGGTGATCTCATAAGCCTATTTTTTCAAAATTGAAAATAGGCTAAAAATGAATGTGATCTCGTCAATGGCGTTGTCTTGGCAACCTCTGATAGATCATCCCTTATCAATTTAAAAGCGTTGTTATGGTAACCTCTGATGGCACTTGGCATTTTTTTAAATTCAGAAATCATTTTTCTCATCCCTTGGCGTAATGGTGGGTCATATCAAAAATTATTTCAGACAAAAGTTTTTGGTAATTATTAGGGGAATATTTTCCATTTTGTACGGTTTTGATATTGTGCCTATTAAGAGAGATATGATTAATGTTTCCCGAAAAACCCACTTTTTTCCACCCCTTTGGTCAATGGTTGGTGCTATCAAAAAAATTATTTGACATAAATTTTTGGCACTTATCCGACACATATTATGAACTTTGAATGGATTCGATATTTCACGTATTAAGAGAGTTATAGCGAAATTTCACTTTTTCGAAAAAAGCCCCCCATTTTCACCCCCCTTCGACCGATTTTGCCCATTAACGAACTCGACCGAGATTTTATAGGGATACATATTATGTAAAAACTTCAAAGTGATTGGTGCAAAATTACGGCAGTTATCGTGTCCACAAGAAACTGATAGATATATATATATATATAGATAGATAGATAGATAGATACATATATACATAAATTATGTATAAACTTTTGAACTGACGGTGGTTTTGGGGTCTGGGGGATGTGAAACGCGAAGATATGTCGAAATTTTCCGGAAGTCGAAACATGGTACCCATTGCAATAGTTAGCTTTCTAATGAAATCTACCTAAAAATAGTGGTGCTGGTAGGTTAATTGATTTAGAAATAGATCTGATTCAGACTTACTATGGGTTAGCTATTAGGAGAAATACCCACAGTTTGAAGGATATGAGGACAGCAGTATGGGAGATATTTTTACATAAGGCATCTACTGATTCACACCCACAGTATACCTTGTGCCCCAAAGGTGAGGAGTCATGGTGTGGGTTTCAGAAAGCATCAGTTGGTGGTACTAGTTATCAACACAAACACCCACTCTCTAGTGCTGTGATAGAAGCCATGAGACCTGTTTTCAGAGATCTCAGTGAAGATAAACTCTTGAAAGAATGCTTGCATCGGCAGACTCAAAATGTAAATGAAAGTTTTAATAATTGTGTGTGGGACTCTTACCAAAAATGTTTTCATAGAATATTGTGCTATAGTAATTGGGGTATGTGATGCTACTATCACATTCAATGAGGCTACAAAGGGTAGACTAAAAGGTTTGAGGGCAATGAGCATAGAATCAGGTCGTAAAACAGCTTTGTGTCGAATCGACCAAGATCGAGTAAAATATGCAAAAGAGCTGCTAACGCCTCATCAAAGGAAGGCAGAATTGAAAAAAGGCTATGGAAGGACGGTAGATGAATCAGCTGAAGCAGATAATGATGACTCTTCTTCAGGAATGTACTAAAGTAAGATGTAATATTAATTTTATCTTTATTTCACTTTGTCTCAATACCACATTTTTTCGAACATAGGTACAGATTTATCAGGAACGGTTTAGCATAGAAAGCTGCAAATTGGACCATCCATTTTAAATTTAATAATGAGTGCTGTCCTCTAAAATTATGAAATTAGGTTAAATAGGTTCGTAGATATTCTTTTATTTTATTTTTTGGAAATTGGATGATTTTTTTTAGTATGGTAATAATTCTTTTTACTAAAATCTATTTCAGTTAGGAAGATAAAATTAGTGATAAAGGTTAAGTATCAGTGGGTAAATATCATGTAAAAATCTCATGGCCAAATTTTGACAAATGTTCTCAGAAATTGTCCCTAAAATGTCAAATATTTTATGACTTTTTGGTAAATTTATGACCTATTTACTTGAGCGTTTTTTTTTTATTTCTCTACCATGATAATCGTTTTTCTGCATTTCACACTTCCCGGTTCCCGTAAGTGGCTTCGGTGGCGTAGTTGGTAGCATGCTGAGCTTCTATGCCCAAGATCGCCGGTTCAAACCTGTCCGAAGTCGTCGGAAATTTTTAGAGCGTTAAAAATCCCTCAGTATGCCTTCCTTCGGAGGGGAAGTAAAACCGCCGGTCTCATGTCATAGATTTATGGCAAGTTAAAGAACCTTCCACTAATTACACCTGTGTGAAGCAAAATTATAGGATAAAATTGAACAATGCTCTTAGGTTCCAACGTTCGTCGCCAGGAGAAGACTGCGGTGGTGTCTAATAACCAAGTTCTGAACTAGTAAGTCGTTGACGGTCGCATTTGGCGGCAAAAGTAGGAACTTCTTGAAAATTCAATGTATGCAGTCCTTACTTGAATTAAAAACAGATAACACACACTAATACAGTCATCACAATTAACACCGGTTATCAGACAGATTCTACACACACCCAAAGTACACGGGGCTACATGACCGCGTTGTCGCAGCCCCTAAACTGAGGAACCAACCAACCAACCCCCATGTCAGAATGAATTTTCATGGCAGAGCAAGAACTACGGAAATGAATTCATTGAGTAGTATTATTGATCTTTCTGCTTTAATGTTAAACTTTATTGTGTTAATTCATTTGTATTTTCGTATAATAAACACGAACTGTACATCATGAATAGGGTTCTGATGTTTAGGAAATGTCATATTTTTAGCCTATTTTCATTTCATGAAAAAATAGGCTCATGAGATCACCTTTTGTCCGTGTGTGTGTTCGTATGAGTGTCTGTGAGGATGTGTGTGTGTATCCCCCCTAATAACGTTTAAACGGCTGCAGCGATTTCAATGAAACTCGGTAGGGTCATAACACCATATAGGCCGACCCCGGCTGTGCCCCCCAAATTTTATTACGTCTCACCAAACCAACATGGCGGCTGTGCGAAATATTTTACCAACATTCAATATCTCAAAATCTATTACCGATATCACCCTGAAATTTTGAACGGTGATAAAGGGAACTACTAACCTTTCACCTATGAGACTTTCAAAAACCTGGTAAGTACAAAACGAAAATGGCGGCCAAGTGAAGTTGAAACATTTTAATAGACTTTTCTCGCGATTTAACCCTGAGCGGAGTAAACTATGGTACAGTAAATGATTATACATACTGTAATGCACTGTCATCTAACTTAGTCCATTTGTTTCCATAACCTCAAGATGGCGTCTGTGCGAAATTTTAAAATTAAGTTTATATTTCGTGTGTCGCAATCATGCAATCGAAATGAAAGTTTGAATAATGAAGCTACACAATAATTTCCCTTTAATGGTACATAACTCGATGGACTATACATAAAATAACAATTCATCATGGCAACCATCCTATATATTTAGACGGTTCTCAATATCTACGAATATTTTACAGCAATCAAACTAAAATTTATTATGTTCAATAACCTGGTGAGTACAAATTCAACATGGCGGTGACGCGAAGTATAAATATTTAAATGAACTCTTCTCGCGATTTAACCAACCGAGTGCAGTGAAACATGGTACGGTAAATGCGTATACAAATGTTAATACACTGGCATCTAATTTCTTTCAATTGTCTTCATAGCTACAAGATGGCAGCTGTGCGAAATTTTAAAATCTCGTTTTAGCCTATTTTCATTTATGAAAAAAAATAGGCTTATGAGATCACCTTTTGTCCGTGTGTCTGTCTGTGTGTGCGTGTGTGATTCGTGTGTGTGTGTGTGTGTGTGTGTGTGTGTGTGTGTGTGTGTGTGTGTGTGTGTGTGTGTGTGTCCTAATAAAATCTAAACGGCTGGAGCGTTTCAATGAAACTCCATAAGTTCATAGCACTATTCCGGACGACTCCGACCATGCCCTTCAAAGTTTGTTACGTCTCACCAATCCGTCATGGCGGCTGTGCGAAATATTTCACCAGCATTGAATATCTCCGAAACTATTACCGATATCACCCTGGAATTTTGTACGGTAATAGAGGGAACTATTATAAGTTCATCTATGTGACCTTTGAAAATCTGGTAACTAAAAAACAAACATGGCGGCCAAGCGAATTAGCGACTTTTAAATAGATGTTTCTCGCGATTTAACCAACCGAACGCAATGAAACTTGGTACAGTATATGTTTATACACATTGTAATGCACCGACATCTAGATTGGTTCAATTTTCTACATAACCTCAAGATGGCGGCTGTGCGAAATATTTCACCTGCAGTCTATATCTCTGAAACTATTACCGCTATAACCTTGAAATTTTGAACGGAGATAAGGGCACTACTGGAAGTTCACCTATGAGACTTTCAAGAACTAGTTAACTACAAAACGACCATGGTGGCCAAGCGATGTTGAAAGTTTTAAATACACTTTTCTCACGACTTAATGATCCAAACGCAATGAAACATGGTACAGAAAATGTTTATAGAAATTTTAATCCACTGGTATCTAATTTGTTTCAAGTGTTTCCATAACCACAAGATGGCAGCTGTGCGAAATTTTAAAATCTCGTTTTTACCTCTTGTGTCCTAATCATGCAATTGAAGTTTGAATACTACACTTACACGATAATCTTCATGTAACAGTACATAATTCTAAGACCTACATATATAAAAATCCAACATGGCAACCATCCGTGATATATGGTCGGTTCTCAATATATACGAATCTATTACAGCAATCAAACTGAAATTTTGTATGTTGATAGTGGCAATTCACATAAGTAGGATATATGAAAATAGGCTTTTGTTCTTCACGGAACTACGTGTTTCTTCTTGTGTCCTAATCATGCGATTGAAATTTGAATACTACACCTACACAATAATCTTCATGTAATTGTACATAACTCTAAGACCTACATTTATAAAAATCCAACATGGCGACCATCTGAAATATCGGATGGTTCTCAATATCTACGAATCTAACAAAAGTTTGGTGTTTTTCCGTCGGTCAACACGAATGTACACAAAAGAGTTAGGTATTACCCTAATCCTGAAATAAAATTACATGAAATTAATAAATACACTAGAATGACCAGTTTCGATCGTCACATTCGTGTTGACCGACTGAAAAGCACCAAACGTATGTTTACTAAGGCAACACGGAAAAATGGCTTCACACCCCATAATATCTACGAATCTATAACAATTAAAGTGAAATTTTGTATGATGATAGAGGCAATTTACATAAGTAGGATATATGAATATATGCTTTAGTTCTTCACGGAACTACCTCTTTTCCTTGGCTACATTTTCATTAAAACTGTAATTTTATTAAGCAGGAGTTCAATGTTCCTGATTCTTTCTAGGTGGATTTTATAGAGCATATAAATGCATGTTTGGCTCATTTTCACAGTTATTGCCATATTTCGCCAAGTTTTAAGTTCATATTTTGGTAATAATTTAGGGTTAGGTGGTGGACTTAATACAATATGGTCAGGGCCGTATTTCTAAGTAGGCTAAGTAGGCTGCAACCTAGAGCGGAAAATTTTCAGGGGCGGCAGTTTGGTAATTTATTCAAAAGCTAAAATGAAGTATTTCAGAAGTTAATAATATTTTCCGTACGAATTTAAGAATACATGTTACTTAAAAAAATATGTTTTCGCCCTTCTACATAGCCTACTTTCTAAAACTATAACATAATACAAATTCACAAATACAAGAAAAACACTTTCATATGAGTACATTATTAACGAGTTTGCCATTAAGAAATCTATGTAAATTTGAACATCAAGATTACGTGGGGTGAGTTGTTTTAGAGAAAAGTGTATATTTTTCAACAAATAAACCAGTAATTAACTACATTTTGTGTAATTTCATTTCACCGTGTAGGACAACTTAGGCCTAATTAAAATTAAAATTGAACACAGTTCTTCAATTACGAAAAAGATAGTCATTAGTATAAAAATATGTTTAAAATAGTGATCACTGATCTCCAAGAATAAATTTGAAGTTCGAAACCTATTTCATTTTTAACGAATCTTAAAAGAAGTAAAAAACAAGATGTTCAGTAAAGAATATATAGCGTACTTCCTCCTAAATGCATGGGTATTGTTATAACTCTTTGTCCTTTTCAAGGAGTATAATTGAATGTGGGTTGTAGTAGCTTGTTGAAATACAACGTGCTATAGGGATATTAAAGATGAATATGAGGTGCCCTATGCTAGTGCTACCTCTGTAAAAAATTTCATTCAATTCGGTTTCTCCGTGTTTGAATTGATATGGGGAATGGATTTGCACACATACTTGGCCACCATCTGCAAACTATTGGGCTGATGATCTTGCAGTTTGGTCAGAATATGCTTCCCACATAAAGATATGTGGTTGCAAAATTTGGTAGAGGTTGGTCGTAATTACATTTTAGCTTTTAACATTTGGGTGGCCGCGATTACGTTTCCGTCAAGATGGCGGTGATATAAAACATGACACTGAGGTGCCCTTTGCTAGTGCTACCTCTGTACCCAATTTCGTTCCATTCGGTTTCACCGTGTTCGAATTGATAGGGGGAATCGATTTTGACACAAAGATGGCCGCCATCCGCAAAATATTAAGCTAATGACCTATTAGTTTGGTCAAAGGATGCTCCCTCCTTAAAGGTATGTTGTTGCAAAATTTGGCAGAGATCGGATGATTAAGTTAATCGCAATTTGATTTAAGCTTTGAACATTTGTGTGGCCGCCATTACGTTTCCGTCAAGATGGCTGCGATATAAAACAAGACACTGAGGTGCCCTTTGCTAGTGCCACCTCTGTACCAAATTTCGTTCCAGTCGGTTTCACCGTGTTCGAATTAATAGGGGGAATCTACTTTGACACAAAGATGGCCGCCATCCGCAAACTATAAGGCTAATGACCTATTAGATTGGTCAATGGATGCTCCCTCCTTAAAGGTATGTTGTTGCAAAATTTGGTAGAGATCGGATGATTATGTTAGTCGTAATTTGATTTAAGCTTCGAACATTTGTGTGGCCGCCATTACGTTTCCGTCAAGACGGCGGCGATATAAAACATGACACTGAGGTGTCCTTTACTAGTGCTACCGTTGTACCAAATTTCGTTCAATTCGCGTTCACCGTGTTCGAATTGATAGGGGGACTCGATTTTCACACAAATATGGCCGTCATCCGCTAACTATTAGGCTGATGACCTATTAGGTTGGTCAAACGATGCTCCCTCATAAAGGTATGTAGTTGCAAAATTTGGTAGAGATCGGATGATTAGGTTAGTCGTAATTTGATTTAACCTTTGAACATTTGTGTGGCCGTCATTACGTTTCCGTCAAGATGGCGGCGATATAAAACATGACACTGAGGTGTCCTTTACTAGTGCTACCGTTGTACCAAATTTCGTTCAATTCGCGTTCACCGTGTTCGAATTGATAGGGGGGGACAGACATTCAGAGTACACACACTCACACACACACAAACAGACTCACACACACACACACACACACACATACACACACACAGACAGACACACTTTTTTTTTCGCCCTGTATTGATCTCATAAGTCTACTTTCATTTTTTGCAAAAATCGAAAGTAGCCTAACAAGTAGATAACTAATGTTATTATATAATTTATTATGTAAAGCATTAAAATTGTATAAACTAAATGAACTTTATGTTTAAAAAAGTTGAAAACGCCAATGAACTCTATCCCTTTGTTGTATAAAACAAATGTATTAAGCAAATATCAACTATAGAATGGACTTTAGCCTATAGGAGGCATATTCTTAAATCCGGCCCTGAATATGGTATCCGCTGACCGCTGACCGCTGCAAGGTTTCTGTGCGTTAACGGTGCTAAAACGTCTAAAACTTTCAAATTTTCGCAGACTATCAGAAAGTATTTAACTGTAACTAAACTTAGGATTATTTTTAACTTAGGGCATTTTCTTTCGCTTTTACAGGAAACGTGATTTGTGTTGCAGTTTTGAACGCGATAAAAGGTGAAGAAAATGCTGCTATCCGCGAGTCTCTTGATACATAATGCTATAAATTTTTGAGGAAAACATTTTTATCGTAGTCCTATTCATGAAATCAGCGTAAATTTTAACAATGTTTTCGGTTAGAATGTAGAATTAATAATGGAAAAACATTGCACTACATTATTAACACTTGGTTTTAGAGAGCATGTAATTATATTAGGTCATATTATTGTACTTTTTCCTGGATCATATTTCAGTATTTTTAGGGAATATTTGCCTGCATATTGCTCGCTTCTTTAGGTCCTTAACATCCAAACCTCAATCATCACATAACTTAAAATACGAGTGCATGTCGTTGGACTGATATTTTCAGTTTCAACTGGAACTGCTGTCATCTGGTGGGTACAAATGGAACTATACACTAGGTTCACAATAACCGAAATGAATATTTGTAGGCATATTGTACCATGGCAGCGGTTGTGAAAATTGTGCGAAATATTAAAATCTGGACCCTCGTTTTGTATGTTTCAGATATGTATAGTGATTTTCAGAAATGAATACTTGGCCTGGGAATATTCTTACAGTTTGAATGAGACTTCGTAGAAACTAGAACAATAAGGAGTACACACTCAAGAGGATCTCTAATAGCATTGGATTCTGAAATCCTCAGTGCACTGCACAGCATTTAATATGCAGTGCTGAGAGACCCTTTATTTATACTGTACTGTATGTAGCAATGAGATAATGTGGCGTGGAGGAGGGAGAATCATGATCTTGAGTGGTCCATTTATCAGCTCCATGCCATAGACAAACTATATTGACATATACATACATACGATGTGGCCAGTAATATTATTCTCTTCAATAAGCAAGAGAGCTATGCTACTGCAGTGCTATGGAAATTTAACTCAATATGTATTCAGCGCAACATGAAACGGCTCGACCATTATACAGAGTACGAATTTTATAATCACTGTGAACCTAGCTTAAACTGTCACTTACTTGAGTTCCTCCCTTATGGGGATCCAGTAGGTTTAGGAAAGGTGAATCTGACATGCATTTCACGCTGTATTAGGTGTCCAAAAATCTCATACCCAAGGCCAACACTGAGTGAATGAATCCTAGGCACACACAAAAAAAAAAAGGAAATGAAAATAGCATTGTATAGTGTATAGTGGAATTTTGGCCGTGACACTTTCTTCTCCCATTTCATCCACCATGCTATTGTCTGTCGATTCCCGGTCAATGCATGTGAGGTTTTCGATGTGAAATGCCATGTCCTGTGGTTCGGATTCCACGTTAAAAGGAGGTCCCGTGGCTCATGATCTCAAGATTAACGGTCACGTTAAACTACATGCTTCCTTCCTTCCTTCCTTCCTTCCTTCCTTCCTATTGTCTGTCCAGAGGTGTCCATACAGCGTGCTCCTGGCGCGGACGGCCTTGCAGCGTGGTGGGGGAACACAATACAGTATGACTGTCCCTCTCGCTCGCTTTCCCGTCTCACTCCCTCCCCTACTGCCTTCGCTGTATTGTTGATCGGTCGAACGTCAAACGATATTCAGTATTTTGTAAACTAGCAACCCACTCCTGCTTCTCCCCGTACCTTTAACGGTTTACATTCTCAGAGACCGGCAGCGCTTATATGGCTACTAGTTTATGCGTGGCAAGAATTGATATACGGTCTTTAATAGTTGAAGACCGTCCTGAACACAATAACATACATCATGTCTAGGCTTGGCAACACACCACAGGTACGCATGCACTTAGTACAGTCAGCACATAGGAATGCGGGGCGGGAGAAAGGAGAACCAGCTCAGCGAGATAACATACCAGTTCAGTCGTCTGTTACCAGTGCCCGAGTGAAGTTGAAACTGCTCGCTGCTGTAGTGCCGAAGACTACCTAACCAGATAAGTAGCCTGTACTATACAGTACAATCAAAATTAACCATTCTCAACAACCATATAGTTACTCCAAACAGACAAATTCCGGAGTTCTCTCACCACTTTTAACATTTCACCAAACATCATATAGACTACAACTAACATATTCCCACAAGTTGCATTACCAATACTACAACTAAATAAGTGTACATATTGTACATATTTTCACCCGTAGATTTTATAGCCTAAGTGTAATGGATCTGATGATGATCGCTTGACGATCGAAATAAGTCATCCTAGTGTATTTATTAATCTGATGTAATTTTTTTCAGGCTTAGGGTATTACACAACTCTTTTGGGTACATTCGTGTTGACCGACTGAAAAGCACAAAACTTTTGTTTCGGTTTACCCAGCGTAAGCTTAAAAGGCGCACGGATGGCAGATTTTTCTTCGACTCGATTTTCTGAAATCGTTTCTGCTCAGCTCCCTTTGGTCATAAAAGATGCTTTTCTAAGGAAACCTTTCTACGGAAATCCGTTACAGAATGGTGCAAACCGCATCAAAGTCCATCCAGTGGTTCTCGAGATTGCCCGTTACATTCAAGAATCGGGGACTTCGTTTTATACTATGCAGAGATATAAAAACAATTTCAAAAAAATAAACGAAAACAAAGGGGAATTTAAACAAGAAGTTCCGTGAAGAACTATACAGCCTACTTTTCATGCCAATGATTATTCTACAGAATATGAACCTATCTAGAATAATGACGAAATTAAGTTGCTAATATCGAAATTTCCAATTAGTTCGAAATACTGTATACCTGGCATAATGTATCCTAATAGAGCACTACAGTTGGCAGCCCTGATGACTGAATATATTCTTAGTTCCGTCTCTTTAGGTACAAAATACAAAATTTGGTTGAAGTCCAATGAATAGCATGGACGTTACATTCAGTTAAATATTGGATCTAACAGCGCTCCTAAAATCATGTTGGCAACAATGTCATGCATGTATTGGTCAGAAATAATCTGAAATAATATGATCTATTTTTGTGCCAATTTTGAATGAAATCCATTAGTTAGTATAGAAGTTACATGCATTTTAAAATTGGACCTATCAGCAGGCTTAGAATCATGTTGGCAGCACTGACGTATATTAGTTACTCCAAATTTGTCTAGAATGCCAGGTACTATACGTGTGCAAAGTTTAGAGTTATTGGCTTGCATACTTTCTGATATATTGATATTAGGGTAACAAAAATAGGGACAGCACATATTAACAGTTGGCAGCACTGGTTTCTCCTTAGAATACGCATAGTCATATCTGTTATGGTACACATAGCACATACGAAATTTGGTTGAAATCCAAATGATAGTATGGAAGTTACATGTATTTAAAGTTGGACCTGTCAGCAGGCTTAGAATCATGTTGGTAGCACTGACATATATAAGTTACTCCAAATTAATATAGAATGTCAGGGACTATACGTGTGCATAGTTTAAAGCTGTCGGCTTGCATACTTTCTGATATATTGGTATTTGGATGAAATAAATTAGGAGCATTTATTAACAGTTGGCAGCCCTGGTAGGTCTGAAGAATACGCTCAGTCATATCTGGTTATGTACACATACAACATACGAAATTTGGTTGAATTCCAATTGATAGTATAGAAGTTATATGCATTTAAAAATTGGACCTATCAGGAGGCTTATAATCATTTTGGCAACACTGCCATGTTTAGCCTCCTGGAAATTAAACTGAAATATTATGATCTGTACGTGTGCCAATTTTGAAATAGCTCCCATTCATATTTTCCAAGATATCCAACATGGAGCTCAAATTTCAATTGCGATTTTTTAGCAGTTGGTAGCACTGACATCATTTTCAAATATGGCCGTGAGATACTCAGGTATAGATCTTTACTCCTACCAAATTTTGTTTCGATTGCTGCAGCCGTTTAGGAGTTGATAGGGGGGGACACACACACAGCCAGACAGACAGACAGAAGGACAGACAGACAGACAGACAGACAGACTGACAGACAGACAGACAGACACATATTTGCCCGATCTCATAAGTCTACTTTTTCCTCATTTTTGCAAAATGTGAAAAGTAGGCTAAAAATGTGACGACAGAAATGTAAATGCCTTAAATTAGTTCTATAATACTTTATCAGTAATTCAGGCATCCGGCTCCGTGGTTAAAAGGTTAGCGCGCTAGGCTTTGGCCCGAAGTGGCCCGGGTTCGATTCCCGGCCGAGCCATCAGGGATTTTAATCTGGTTGGTTGGTTCCTCAATTTAGGGGCTGCGACAACGTGGTCATGTAGCCCCCTGTACTTTGGGTGTGTGTAGAATCTGTCTGATAACCGGTGTTAATTGTGATGACTGTATTAGTGTGTATTATCTGTTTTTTAGCCTACTTTCAATTTTTGCAAAAAATGAAAGTAGAATTATGAGATCAACAAAGGGCGAAAAAAAGTGTGTCTGTGTGTGTGTATGTGTGTGTGTGAGTCTGTGTGTGTGTGGGTGTGTTTGTACTCTGAATGTCTGTCCGCCCCCCCCCCTATCAATTCGAACACGGTGAACGCGAATTGAACGAAATTTGGTACAAAGGTAGCACTAGCAAAGGACACCTCAGTGTCATGTTTTATATCGCCGCCATCTTGACGGAAACGTAATGGCGGCCACACAAATGTTCAAAGCTAAAATCAAATTACGACTAACCTAATCATCCGATCTCTACCAAATTTTGCAACATCATACCTTTATGGGGGGAGCATCCTCTGACCAAACTAATAGGTCATCAGCATAATAGTTTGTGGATGGCGGCCATCTTTGTGTGAAAATCTATTCCCTCTATTAATTCAAACACGGTGAAACCGAATGGAACGAAATTTGGTACAGAGGTAGTACTAGCAAAGCGCACCTCAGTGTCATGTTTCAAATCGCCGCCATCTTGACGGAAATGTAATGGCGGCCACACAAATGTTCAAAGGTTTAATCAAATTACGATTAACCTAATCATCCGATCTCTACCAAATTTTGCAACAACAAACCTTTATGGAGGGAGCATCCTTTGACCAATCAAATAGGTCATTAGCCTAATAGTTTGCGGATGGCGGCCATATTTGTGTCAAAATCGATTCCCCCTATTAATTCGAACACGGTGAAACCGAATGGAACAAAATTTTGGTACAGAGGTAGCACTAGCAAAGGGCACCTCAGTGTCATGTTTTATATCGCCACCATCTTGACGGAAACGTAATGGTGGCCACACAAATTTTCAAAGCTTAAATCAAATTACGATTAACCTAATCATCCGATCTCTACTAAATTTTGCAACTACATATCTTTATGTGGGAAACATATTCTGACCAAACTGCAAGATCATCAGCCCAATAGTTTGGAAATGGTGGCCAAGTATGTGTGCAAATCGATTCCCCCTATCAATTCAAACACGGTGAAACCTAATTGAACGAAA
This sequence comes from Meconema thalassinum, assembly GCA_946902985.2. Classification (NCBI taxonomy): domain Eukaryota; kingdom Metazoa; phylum Arthropoda; class Insecta; order Orthoptera; family Tettigoniidae; genus Meconema; species Meconema thalassinum. The sequence continues at coordinate 293,348,371 of OX336390.1, read as the reverse complement.
TTTGGTACAAAGGTAGCACTAGCAAAGGTCACCACAGTGTCATGTTTTATATCGCTTCCATCTTGACGGAAACGGAATGACGGCCACCCAAATGTTAAAAGCTTAAATCAAATTACGACCATCCTAATAATTTGATCTCTACCAGAGTTTCCAACAACATGCCTTTTTGTGGAAAGCATCTTATGACTGACTACAAGGTCATCAGCCCAATAGTTTGCAAATAGCGGCCATGTATGTGTGCAAATCCATTCCTCCTATCAATTCAAACACGGTGAAACCGAATTGAATGATTCTTTTACAGAGGTAGCACTAGCAAAGGGCACCTCATATTCATGTTTAATATCCCTAGAGCACGTTGTATTTCAACAAGCTACTACAACCAACATTCAATTATACTCCTTGAAAAGGACAACGAGTTATAACAATACCCATGCATTTACGAGAAAGTAGGCTATATGTTCTTTACTGAACATCTTGTTTTTAATTCAAGTAAGAACTGCAGATTTTGAATTTTTCAAATAGTTCCTACTTTTGCCGCCAAATGCCAACCTCAATGACTACTAGTTCTAGAACTTAGCTACTAGACGCCACCGCAGTCGGCTACTGCCAACGAACGTAGGAACCTGAGAGCGTTGCTTACATTCTTAACCTATATAATTTAGCTTCACACAGGTGTAATTAGTGGAAGGTTCTTTAACATGCCATAAATCTATGACATCTATTTGAAGGAAGGCATACTGAGGGATTTTAACGCTCTTAAAAAATCCGACGACTTCGGCCTGGTTTGAACCCGCGATCTTAGGATTTTAATCTCCTGGGGTTAATTTCCGTGGCTCGGGGACTGGGTTTGTGTGACGTCTTCATCATCACTTCATCCTCATTACGACGCGCAGGTTGTCCACGGGCGTCAACTAGAAAGACCTGCACTCGGCCTCTGCGGAGGCCACACGATCATCATCACAGTATTTCTGGCTTTTTAGTGCTAAGCACGTAACCTTCAATTATCGGTACACGGAGAAACGTGCGAATCACAATGTAGATGTGTCGGACAACCAAGGCATTGGACGAACAGTTTGTTGTTTCTTGACATTTACCACTGCCGGCTGGATCGCAACACTCCTGGTTGCTTTAAACTGCCTGCCCATTCAACACTCACAGGCGTACAAGATATATGCATTAATTCACCGCTAGGTGCAGCACTAAGGCACTGGAATTTTCGCGGCTTTTTAAAGAGGAAGATACCTGAAACGAAGAATTTCTATGTTTGGAGGATCAATATCGAAATTGACGGACGTGAAAACTTTACAATAAGTTAGTTCTCTTGTTATTCAATCATCTAAAAGTATTCAGACACATACTTACGGGCAAATTTTCAGTATTAAGAAAAGCAAAAATGCATGGTGGTGGTGGCGATTGTTTTTAAGGGGCGAAATGTCTAGGTCATTTGCCCGTAATTATACGGATGGTAATAAAATACAATTAGGCTACTTCCAACTGATTTAAATCTAACTTACATACTAGAGATTTATTTTTTGTCGTGTAGCCTCCTGAGAGGCCGAGTGCAGGTCTTTCTAGTCGACGCCCGTGGGCGACCTGCGCGTCGGGATGAGAGATGGAATGGATGAAGATGAATGAAACTGGGCAAGGATGTGGAAGGAAGCGGCCGTGGCCTGTCAGAGGGTACTGTCCCAGCATTTGCCTGGTGTTGAAAATGGGAAACCACGGAAAACCATTTCAAGGACAGCCGACGGTGGGGCTCGATCCCACGCGTCTACCGAGTCAGCAGAGAGCTTGGCCTCTTGACCTAACGTAGCGCTTTAGCCCGCGTAGCCACTACTGTCGGTATACTAGAGATGAAAATAAAGAATAAGGGCAATAAAAGATCAAAAAATGGCCGCCGAAAAATGGGATGTTCATTTATTCAGGGGCTTTGCGACATCGTGGTCATGTAGCACCATGTACTTAGATGTGTGTTGAATTTGTTTGATAACCCATCGTATTGTGATGACTGTATTAGTGTGTGTATTTTTAAGTCAAGTGAGGATTGGGAAGGAGACGACCGCGGCCTTAAATTAGGAACCATCCCGGCATTTGCCCAGAGTAGAAGTGGGGAAACCACGGAAAACCACTTCGAAGATGGCTGAGGTGGGATTCGAACCCACATCCACTCATTTTTGCCTCGCGATGACGAATGTACCCCGTTCCAGCACTCAAACCAGAATTAAATTTCTTGGCAGACAGGGAATTGAATTCTACCTCCGGGGCTAGCGCCAAGCATCCTAGCTGCTAAACCACGAGAGAAGGATTGAGGGACTTGAAAGGAAGTAAAGCTATGAAAGGCAGATAGAAAAGGGTGTGGGAGAGATGACCTCGTATTTCCGCCCCTTAAAACAATAACGGATAGAGGGGTTAGCCCCGTCACGGGAAAAGGAGAAAACCGAACCCAGCTCAGAAATTCTTCCGAGATGCCTATTACCAACCTCACTATCCATGAGCCCTTGAGGGTATATCCCCAACCCCAGGCATCACAACTAGTGGGACTTGGCTTCGAGACCACTGGACCCCAGCCTTGTCCGTTATTATTTCCACTTACTTGTGCCAGGCTCCTCTCTGTCATCTACCTGTCGACCTCCCCTAGCGAGCTCTTGTTCTCTTCCAACCCCGACTGTATTAGGGTATCCGAAATCTAGGGAGTTTTTCATTTTTCTGCCTTAACTGGCCCTAACATCATCTATCCTGATACCCTCCTTCTTCGAAGGGTCAGCACATGGCTAAGTCTACACCGTCAGCTTTTGAGCTCGGAAGTCAGCGAATGTGAGGGGTTCCAGAGCTGTATCCATTTTCCCCTTTTTATTGACTTTGGGGTGGACCCTCTCCTCTTTCCCTTTTCTATCTGCCTTTTATGGCTCTAGTAGTTTCCAAATACTCAATACTCATTCTTCAAAGATTCTGATCCCACAAAAAATAGGAAAGAAAAAGACAAGAGCCAATTAAGGCAGGGAAATGAAAGACATCACAGGCCTCCAATACCCTAATAACGTTGGGGAACAAGAGTTGGCAGGAAAGATGAAAGAGAGGAGCCAACCCACATCCCACTAGTTGTAAGCCCCTGGTGGTGGGACATGAAAAGGAACATTAAACTATATAATAATTTATGTAACCTTCAAGTGTTATGGTAATAAAATGATATTCCCCGGTATTCTAGCTTGCCCCGTTCCGATTTACAAAAGGGCACGCAGCAGTACACCATTATAAAATCACACAAAAAGCATTCCAAAACACGAATTCGCCATTAACATCAATACAAAACTTATGTCTGCTACAGAGCCTTGGTGCTGCTTCCTAGCGCCTTTATTTGGAAACGAGGTTGTACGCTCAAAACAATGCTGTAATCGTCGAATGGGCAGGCAGTTTAAAGCAACCAGGAGTGTTGCGATCCAGCCGGCAGTGCATTTACGTTTGGTGCGCCAGCGATCCCCACTTGACTCGGTCAGACGCGGTGAAGAGCTGTGGCAACGCTGGCTGTCTGCACAGGCAGCCAAGCCAAGAGTGGCAGGTGCGAGCCTGCCGGCGTGTGGTACTAGCACGCAGAGCGTGCAAAGGCTGGACGCTGCTGCTATTGTCCATCCAAAATTAAGAGTGCACTACATGCTCTCATGTGCTTTTACATTTAGCGGATTCACCCAGAATTGATGACATCGAAGTCTGTAAAAACTGTTTTCCCTCTGTCTTATGTAATAGCTTATTGGATAGTACACGATGCTGGACGCTCATTTGGTGATACGTAATTGGTACATTTTCAATATACAACGTGATTTTGTAATTCATCAGACAGTAGTGTCTACGCTCCGGATGGAACAGCCCTCACACTTTTGTACTAGATTTGAGCTCCACTAACGCACGAGTGCAAATCTCTTCAAGATATTACAAACAGTGTGTTGAGAAGTTCGAGTGTAGTGAGTGTTTTGCGAAATATAACAATTACATCGAGGTCTGATGTTCCATTTGCGTTTTCTATGCGAGTTGAAGATGTATGCTATGTTGCAGCTGACAATTTTTTCACAATTAGTGTTGTCAATGTCGTAGTTCCTTGTGTTGAGTCCTGTACCATAGCTGTTCCGCTACGTGCGGCAACAATTGAATCGAAGGGCTATAGTCCACTCTTAACTCTAGACGGGCAATAGAATTATGTACTTTGCATACCAGATTGAATAGGATTGAAACAAACTAGCGAACCCGTGTGAGAAATCTCGCATGTTCACAAACCACACTTTCCCCTATAGGTTTATTATGAGAGAAGTAGGGGGGTAATAGGGGTTCCAACGCACTTCAGAACATACATGTCATTACTACTAAGCCTCAGCCATGTTAAATATCTCTCAAACGCATGGTCCGATTTTGACAAATGAGGTGTCGTTGGACTCGAGCTGACGTCCTCTTTGCTATGGACTACTCGTTATATTTTTGAATTTTTTTTGAAAATTTTTGTTTTCGAAAGTTGGTGATAGTTTGAAAACCAAACATGGTAGAACGTTGTGCTATGGCTCAAACAAATGGTCTTTATAACCTTTATTTTTTGTAATAAAACTTTTTTTATTTTTTATGTTTTTTTGAAAACACTCGAATTTTGAAAATCATATATTTTGGAAACTAGAAATTATACAAAAAAGTTTGTTTGACGTAAATCAATGGTCCCTACCCCCTCTATCCCCAAAATAAATTTCAAGTCTCTAGGATGAAAACCTGTAGTAGTGGGATGAGGGGAAAGCTGCTCCACTTAGGAAGTTGTGAGACCCTGCGACCTTGGAATGAAAGTAGTCATGCTAGGAGGGAGTGCTTGGATTCGTTTTTTTCGTCTCGTTGTGCTCTTTACGGGAATGTAGGTGTCGAAAAGGTGAAAAACTGGAAACACGGTCTTTTGGGTAAAAACGTGATTTTAGACTTTTTGCTATATCTCGCGAACCAAGTATGCTAGAGGCGTGTACGACGGGTCCAAGGACTCGGAGTGACGTCCTCTTTGCTATGGACCACTCGAGATATTTTTTAAAAAAATTTGGAAACTCGATTTTGGGGTAAACACGTTTTTTTTGTGATTTTTGCCGATATCTCACGAACCAATAACGCTAGAGACGTGTAAGGGTGTCCTAACACTCGGGCTAACGCCCCCTTTCAAATGTGGTAGATTTTTTTTTTCAAAAAAAAAAAAATTCACAAAGGGCCTAACGCCATACAAGTTGAAAAAAACTGTTTTTTTTCTTTACCTGTTTATAATGTCCATGAAGCGTGGTGGTTGAGAGAGACGATACGGCTGGGTATGTGTGTGTTTCAACGAACCTGTTGCTAACCACAAGGACCATGCTTAATAGAACAATCGCTATTTCGGCGGATCGGTGTATGACAGAGCGAGCGTGCGTTTTTCCTGATATTTTACCTTTAACGTGTAAACGGTGATGAGAACTTGGTTCTATGTTGGTCGAAGCGAGTACCGAAAACAAACGAGCAGGAGGTGAAGGTCATTTGAGCTTATTGGAAGGCTCCGATCTGACTTGACAACAGGTGCAATGGAAAAAATGACCAAGACGCTTGAAGGTGAAATAATCTGACCATCGTGGTGGCAGGGGAGTGTGAAATGCATGCACACACGTGTGAGATGGCATGTACGCTAAACCAGTGACATCCTGTCTTGCTTCGTACGTGACAAAATGCAAGTTCAGGTGAAATTTGATCTGGCACAGGTGTTCACCTGGGACGTTATCTGTCCACGTGCGCGATAACTGTTAACAAGTTACATCCTGTTTTGCTTCGTACGTGACAAAATGCAAGTTCATGTGAAATTTGATCCGGCACAGGTGTTCGCCTGGGACGTTAGCTGTCCACGTGCCTGATAACAGAATGTTCAAAGCGTGGGAAAAAAAAGATTATACATGCAATGTAGCATATATAAAGACATGTCGTTATCATTTCCACGCTCACTTAGGTGACTACCTTTGAACACACTGCGTTGCATGAAACCCCTGGTCTTGTTTAACAGTTTTGGTGTTGGTGGAAAATAATTAACCTTGTTGTGGGGTAGGTATATATTTATTCATTTATATATTTATTGATTCTTATATAAATACATGCAATTATTTATTGATTAGGTAATTAATGATTTTATTTATTTATTTGTTTGCAGATAACGTGTATAGCCTACCTGTCGTGTGTCTGTGGGAAATATATTAAAGAAAGAGAAAGACAGACAGATAGAAAAGGAAACCATTTCCACACTAGCCCACGAGACGAGAATATAGCAAAGCATTACACGTCAAGGTGAGATTTGTTTTTTTTTAATATATAACCTGCTTGATTTTGTTTTGTTTACGAAAAGCATAAACTATATGGAATGGTTATACTTATGGTGGTTTATTTTTATTTCTTTTTAGATATTTGGAAAAAAATGGTTCACTGCTACAGCAAATACAGTTGAAAACCAAGTGGCTTTAGAGTGGAACCATTGTCAAGCAGTCTACAGCTGAAAACTCAGGTGAGAGTGTTCTTTCAAAATAATGTCTTTTACTGCTGCGGATACGTTAACTTGGGAACCCCTAAACAGTTGTTTCAAATCACGTGTGTGCTCTGGTCGTGTGGTCAATGTTAGAAAAAGTTTGATTCCCAAAGAATTTTTACAATCTTGTTTTGAAATTTTCAAAATTGAAATTTGCACAGCGCAAAGGTTGCATACGGCTTTAAAGGTGAATACAGAACTGGTGTGCGATTTCATATATAAAAAGAAGGACGTAGAGCATAAAGAGACATTTTATATTTGCAGTAAAATGCAAGAGTTATTCATAGCCCATAATTTGGAACAGTGGTATGAAACCCACGTGGTGAGTGCCTTGCTATCAAAATTTTATAAACTGCAACAAGGACCGAGTGGTCTAGCCTTAGACAAAATTCATCATTTACAAATCAACATTTGTCAATTCAACCCGTTGAACGCTGGGTCTAGCTATATTAAAACATCACCAACAATAGCTTCGAAAAATGCTGTGGTCAATATAAAGAATCGTGACAATGATTGCTTCCTGTGGTCTGTGGCTGCGTATTTGCAGCCAGCACAACGTGACAGTTGTCGACCAGGAATGTACAAGGCCAAGTTTGTCGAATTGAAACATACTTTAAATTTAACTCGAGTGTCGTTCCCTGTGGACTTAACCGAGATCCATAGGTTTGAACGAGACAACCAGGACTTTTCGTTCATGGTGTATGGCCTTGACGGTGATGAGATTGTGGGTCCTCTTTATGCCACAAAAGAACCGAAACGACATCACATTCATCTTTTATATTTATCTGTAGGAGAGGTGAATCACTATTGCCTCATTAAAAGCCTGAGTAGATTGCTAAGCAGTCAAATGTCTAAATATAAATGTAAAAAACATATTTGTGACCGTTGCTTGCAATATTTTACAACCCCTACGCTTTTGGAACGTCATAGGGTAGATTGTGTTTCTCAGGAAGCAGTGAGACTGATATTGCCACAAGGGGACAAGGCTGTGTTAAAGTTTAAGGACATTCATAAGCGTGACACTGTCCCCTATGTGGTATATGCAGATTTCGAAGCTCTCACTACACCCATGGCGGGATGTGAACCAGATCCCTCCATCAGCTCAACCACACCCATTCAAAAACATGAACCCTTTGCCATAGGATTTAATGTGGTGTGTGCCTATGACCCCACACAATCCGTGTACAAATACCGTGAGGGGCCAGATTGTGCCAAATGGTTCTTGGATGAACTTGTAAAGTTGGCCGACCATGTACAGGAATTACTGGACCACCCAGTACCCATGAGCCTATCTCAAGAACAGCAGCAGTGGTATGAGCATGCCACAACATGTCATATTTGCGAAAAGCCACTGATCAATGCTGAAGACACCGTTCGTGATCACTCGCACTTTACGGGGGAGTTTCGTGGAGCTGCGCATAGTAAATGCAACTTGAACTTTCCAGCTCCTCGTTTCATCAGTGTCTTTTTCCATAATCTGGCAAATTATGACATTCAGTTTTTGATTCGTGAATTGGGCCATGTCAACAAGGGCTCGTTTACCATTATCCCCCAAAACCATGAGCGTTTTACAGCCCTGACATGGAGGTTGAGCAACTTTAGCATTCGATTTTTGGATTCCTTTAAGTTTATGACATCCTCGCTAGACAGCCTTGTGAATGGCTTGAATGAGGAGGAATTAAAAAATACTAGAATGCATTTTAATGATCCTGAGCAATTTCAATTGTGCATTCGGAAAGGTATATTCCCGTATGATTTCTGCAATAGCTGGGACGTGTTAAAGCAAAGAAAACTCCCACCACAAGAGAAATTTTACTCGAAACTAACACGCAGTACCGTTTCCGATGAAGACTATGCACATGCATGTCAAGTTTGGCGAGTGTTTGGCATGAAGACGCTAAGTGAATATGCTTTGCATTACCTAAAACTGGATGTATTGCTGCTCACTGATGTGTTTGAAAAATTCCGTAACTTGTGTCAACACATTTACGGTCTTGACCCGGCTCACTATTATACGAGTCCTGGACTCTCGTTTGATGCCGCTTTGAAATACACTCAAGTGGAATTGGATTTACTCACTGACGTAGACATGGTTCTATTTTTTGAAAAGGGCATACGTGGCGGCTTTGTGTCGCTTAACCAACGCCATGCCGAAGCGAACAATGTCTACATGCCTGATTATTCACTAGACAAACCAGAATCATACTTAATGTACTATGACGTGAATAATTTGTACGGTTACGCCATGAGTCAGCCTTTGCCCTATGGGAAGTTTGCTTGGCTGACAGACAAACAAGTGTCAGAATTTGATGTGAACATGGCTAGCCAAGAAACAGGCCGTGGATATGTGCTAGAAGTGGATATTGAATATCCCTCATCCTTGTATGATGAACATGCCGATTTCCCATTCTGCCTTGAGCAAATGGTCCCCCCTGACAGTAAAGTGAAAACTGAAAAACTCATGGGCACACTTTACAACAAAAATCGGTATGTGCTACATATCCAAATGTTGGTGCAATGCCTCGCCCAAGGCTTGGTGTTGAAGAAAATCCACAGGGGTATTTCTTTTGCTCAAAGAGCATGGCTTGAGCCATACATGCGACTCAACACAGAGCACCGACAAATGGCAACACAGCAGTTTGAAATTAATTTTTTTAAATTAATGAACAACTGCATCTATGGCAAGTCTATGGAGAATGTCCGCAAATACCGTGACATTAAATTGGTGAATGTCTGGGAGGGGCGGTGGGGTGCCCGGCGGTACATTGCCAAGCCAAATTTCAAATCGATCAAAATTATCGATGAGGATTTGGCTACTATTGAAATGAGTAAGACCAGCGTGACCATGGATAAACCCATTTACTTGGGTCAAGTCATTTTAGACTTTTCTAAATCGGTCATGTATCGATTCCACTATGAGTTTGCCAAACGCCATTTTGAGAACGTCTCTCTTTTGTATATGGACACGGACTCATTCATTTACCACATTCGCCACTGCAACCCCTATGACGTCATGAGGCAACATAGTGACTGGTTCGACACCTCTTGCTATAGCGCTGACAACGTGTTTCAGCTGCCCCTAAAAAACAAGAAGAAAATGGGCGTTTTAAAAGATGAATGCGGTGATTCCATTATGACGGAATTCGTAGGTTTGGCCTCAAAAATGTATGCTTACCGCACACTCGACTGTAAGGAAGCCAAAAGAGCAAAAGGTGTAGGTAGAGCAGTGGTAAAATCGCTACGTGCAGACGATTACCTAGCGGTTTTACGCACTGGCAAAGCTATGCCTCATACACAGTGCAGGATACAATCCAGCAACCATCATTTGTATCTTGTGGAACAGAGAAAACGCACCCTCGCCTCCATGGATAACAAGCGTGTGTGGGCTGATGACCTGCTCACTAGCCTGCCCTGGGGTTATGATCGCAACGAGGAGGAGGTGTGATTTCACTGTTTAATCGTTTATGGGACATGGCTTTTTGTAACTTGTAGATTTAGAATTTTGTAAATATTGGTTTCTGTCATTGTAAATAGTAGATTTTGTAAATAGTGACAGCCCACTTGGACCTTTTGCTCTTTAAAAAGTTCTATGCAACCTTATTTTTTAAATTTTTTGATTGGTAAATAGTTTGATTCTTTTAACGCTGTACAAAGTTGAGTTTTTTTGTAAATATGAAATAAGTAAGATTTTTAGTAACTTTAATAACTAGTATTTAATTATTTTTCGTAATGTAAATGATAAACTAAAAAGTTCTTTTGGGATGAGTGTGCATGTCGAGAATGTGCTTTTGGGAATAAATAAAGTGGTTGTGTTTGTTCCCAAAGACAGGTGTGAATGTATGAGTGGAGAGAGAAAACTGGTGTGTATGATTGACCAGAGCAAACACGATGAGGTAGGGTGGGTGGGAGGGGAGGGGGTAAATGGTCACTTATATACTCATTTTGTTTTAAATAGTTTCGTTTTTTCATTGAAATGTGGCAGACAATAGACATTATTTTTGTAAAAACAGTCTTACCTGCAGTAGTCGTAGACCTCGACGTTTCTCCAAACACGCATCAGCACATTGCAGTATTATCAAGGTCAAGCACTCGCATCAACATCATTGTCAAATCTCAACTTTCGACATACACTAAATGGAAAAATGTGAAAACAGCAAAATGGAAAATCCATGTTTCCATATCACCAAAAACGCAAGTCTTAAAACGGACATTTTAAAAAAACTGGAAATGGCCATATGTGAAATATGAAAATTCAAAAACTTCAAACGGTCATTGTTTAAAAAGTGTCATCAGCAAAATGGAAAAATCCATATCATCAAAACGAACGTTTTCAAAAACTGTAAATTGCAAATTAGCAAAATGGCAATGTGTGAAATGTGTAAAATGAGAAATCAGCCATCAACATCACGATTTCTTAAAAATAAAATAACAAAACATCGTGCTCTGGTAAACCTTTGTTTTTTATTTCATAGTCATAGTGAATTGACAAAAGAAAAATAGAACACAAACAAATCCCAATTCCTCACTCCTCAATGTTTATGTCCATGCATCATCAACTTTCCTTTCATAGCACTCATGACAATTAGGGCTGCCATCCTTTCACCCACTGAGGCATCACTGGATGTGAAACGTTGTTTAGCTTTCTTCAATAACAATTTATCGGCCACATGTCTTAAACCAGGATGACTATGGCGATAAGAAAGGTCATGTTCCTTGCATGCTTGATCCAAAAGATTAATGGGTACATCACCACGTTGTAAACGTTTTTCGAGACGAGTTCCAGGGCCGCAAAAACGATAACCTGGAAGATGGATTTCGAAAGGTAGGTATTGAATCACTTTGTCAATGACGCCATTGCCAGTACAGGTCTGGCATATCCTTTTCCATCGATGGTAAAAAGGTTTGGTCTTCCTCCTCCTCTGTGGACGATGTTTGTGTTTGTTGTTGTTGTTGTTGCTTTTCCTCGCCATGACACCCGTGGAATGATTCAACAAAGTCTTTACACGGACTTTTATGACCGTGATACAGTTTCACTAGCTGGCAAGTCGCACACTGACGCATAGACGGTATTTTTGCCATGGCCACTTGCTTATGGTGATCGTAATCCGTACAAGGTTGCAATTCACTCAACACAGGGTCTTGAGTCCATGATTTTGGTACATGTTGCCAGATTTCTTTGACCGCGTTGGCAGCCACATAATAAATGAACGACTTGGGCAGCGCCAAGAGTTCCTCTTTGGTAAAACTGTCTAGTTTCTTTTTGCACACAAAAAACTTGCCGATGGCTTTGTCCGTAGCATTGCCTTTCTCCATGGTATCACGTGCTGTAGATGTTTACACGTCGCTTGTAGAAATCTCACTGGCGTCATTCACAGGTAAATCATGAGTTATAATTTTGTTCAACAACTCCCAGCAGGCATGGGTGGTTAACCAATGAAAGAGATGCCACGCATGTGATAGGGCTGTATGGGTAATGTTGCCACAGGAACAAGTATCCATGAGCGTTTGCAGGGAGGGGCAGCCCAACTCCATGAGGTCGATACATTGGCAGTAAGACGCCAAAAATGGTTGCAACCATTGACGTTTTTCATTACCTTTCACAAATACCACATTGGCCGAGGACAAGTGTGCTTTCATGACCACGTCCAAATATTTATAGGAAATGGTTCCCTGATTCCAGTCTAGTTGCCTATGATTTTCAATCCACTGGGTTTGTTTACGGTCTTTTTCACACAACAAATCAAAAGCATGGGGTGGTTTAAATAGCAAATGCGTAGCTTGTGATATCCAAAACGTGGTACAATCGATCATGGCCACTTGTTTAAATATAAATTTGTTGTCACCAATTTTAAACCCTTGGCAATCCACAATGAGTGTGCGCAACATGTTGACGCTTGCCTGGACCAAGTTCAACTGACGACTGACTGACGATCAGGTGTGATCATGGCATGGACTTACCTGCCATGCTAGTTTCAAAATTGAGGTTAGGGTAGGACAGTGGGGGCATGCAAAAATAAGAATTTAAGAATTACATCATTTTATTATCATTACACGTCTTACAGGCCTTTGTCATTTTGGGATAAGGACGATAGCAACTGATACAACAATATAGTCTCTTGTGTTTGTAACGTCCATAACACCGATGATGTCCCAATGTCTCTAAACTAGGCGTTTTTGATGGTGAGCTGCTCACCGAAGCACCATGGATACCATACGGCCCACATGTATCGTAACTTGTTTTTTTTTTCATCACCCAGAGACACAAGTGAGGGATAGCTTGAATGACAGGGTATATTTCCCACTTTCATTCTGCACAGGTAGGGGCAGGTGGGTGACCAGCGCTGATGTTCCTGCATGGGTTTATCGCCCTCCTGCCATTGGTCTATGATGATGGGACAAAAGGCACATTTCACTTCATCTCTTGTTTTTAAATAGTAGAATCCAGCAGCCGCCAAGGCTTGAGGGTTTATGAAAGGCACTGGCCATGTGGCAAAAGTCTTGAAACGTTGTTCCTCAGAGTTTACATTCATGAATGTAACGTCTCTTGAGGCTTTAAAGCAAGACATGACTGAGCGGCTTGACGTGGGATGACCTGTTATTTATACACTCGTCACTTGGTTGGACAGTGGATAATAGTTGACTTGTTTGTGATGAATAATCAAACAGTAGGCCGTGGTATTGGCTGGTACATTGTCATGCGTTTCAAAATCTAGTCGAATGTCGATATTGGATGGCTTGACAGACTCTTCCAGGTAAGAACAGTCAAAGACAATCAGTGGTGCTCTTGCCTTAAACGCTTGGGGTAGTAGCATGGGGCCGTTCTCTTTTTGATAATACGACCATCGAAATTTAGAAAACAAGTCGTACAGGGGGCCAAACTTATTTTTTGAAAAATCCAAATCCAGTCCTTCATAGGGAAACACAGCTCCGTTGAGGAAAAGACGTGCATTTCTCAATTGCAGATGATCAAATTGCGTGGCATCTTTGGTTTGTTGATACTTGCGATTCGTTTGAAAACCCACGATCAGGTAGAGAGGTCTCTCTGTATAGCGAGCTGTTTTTACAGACCAACTGTGTGTGTTGGTGGTGGGCAATAGCGGATACTCATGGAGTGCCCAGCTTCTAAATTCCATGGGTAGAGGCATATCTCTCTTTACCATTTTGAGTATGTCCAGTTTTTTGCTATCTTCAAGGGTCACATGAGGCACTTTACATAGCAAGCGTTGTAGTTGAATTTTTGAATCGATGGGGGCATTGTCGGCTCCCTTGAGTGCATTATTATCACTCCTGTCTCTCACTAGGTAAAGCACTTGCCTTGCGTTGACCACAATGCGTTGGTGATCTTCGGCAAAGCCTAGAATCAGTTTAAGAGGTAAATATCCAGTAAAGGTCCCATCGGTGTGTACCATCCAGTCATTGGTCGAGTCAGGACACCAACCTGCCATGCAAAGTGTTTTACCTTCTTCCTCACTATAAGAGGGGTATAGTTTCATGACACTGGAAATGCCCACATTTCGAGTGCTATCCACCACGATATCGTTAATGACATATCGCACTTCAGAAAACAGAAAGGCCAAACCATGGTTGGCCAACTTGGATGTGGTGGGTGTAGAGCCATCGGCTTTGGTGAGCCGACCTTCAATCTGAATGACACTTTCATGCGGTAGGGTGTAAATATCTTGGTTGTTGATAACAAATTGAATTTCATCATTGTTATTGAGTCCAGGTGTTTGAGCTTGATAGGAATGGAGATCAATTCTTACCACTCCTGGTTGCTCCTCGATGCGGTTCGCTATCTCTAGGATAGAATTCATTATGAGGATTGACGTGGTAACCCAAATGCTGTAAAATCTGCTTGCCTTGAGATGTTAACGTGTATTCACGTGGCAAACAACTAACACCATTCCTAGACGGTGTTGTTGCTTTATACACAAACTTCATAGTGGCTTTAGCACCAACTTGTAAGTCACTGGTGTGGTAGAATCTAGATCAATGAGTTGTTGATCTCTATTGATCAGTCTTAATGTTATATTACTAATACTATCGAAAGCCACAGAATGAAAAAGCACCACTGGAGGGTTTTCACGAATAATATACCCATTGGGGGATGTCACAATAAAGTCATAAAGCGAATGCGATGGTTCTTGATTGGTGTACACTTGGCTAATAATATTACACGTCACCGACACATGATGGTCCTCAATGAATTTCACTTCATGGTCCGAATCATGTTTTTTGTTGGGCTCCAACACACGTGGTTTAAATCCTAGTAATGGACCAATGGAATCGGGGTGTGTTTTAAAGTCAATGTTGAAGGTAGAGAAAATACTGCAGCGATGAGTGTTGGTATTGCCTACAAGTTCAAACTTGTGCGTTCCGTCGAGAAATGACTTTAAACCATACTGATTGATCAACACCACATAAATGTGTTCATAAATGTCATCGATCGTGTATCCACCAGAGTTCAAGGTGAGCACAGAATCATCATAGTAAAACTTGTTGTTCACATTTTCACGTATGTTGTATATTCGATTGTACGTTTCAAGAGAAACAAGTCCTAAACCATAGGGTTTTTCACTCAATTCGATAGGCGGGTAGAAGTCTAGGCTGACTTCAGGTCCACGTCCATGCAGTGTCAACGTTTTACTTTCTGCCGACATACTGGTGGCGTTTTAGCTTATGCTGCGTCTTATATAAAAAAAATAAACACAAACGTCCACACTGTTGGCTGTTAAACGTTTGCTCACGTTTCATATTATAATATATCTTGATCCTGTTTCCAAAATAGGTCACTAGTTCCATGGGCGGGGGCAAATTCCCAAAACTGTCAAAGTACCATACCATGGATCCCTCTTTGACATAAGCTACATAATGCGTCCCTGGTCCTCGGTGATCATCCAAATTGACAACAGCACATTCCTGTTTCCAGGGTCGTGGGGGTAATTGGTTTCGCATAAACACACCTCGAAAATGAGAAAGCTTTAGTTGTTTAGCATAGCTTACCACTTGTTGATGCGTCAGGGCATGTCTCGCTATGGCTGAGGTTAATTTTTTTTTTTAATATTTCGAAATGGTGAAATCCCAAATCCTTGTTGATAAAAGGCTGGCTTTAAATTGGCATTTCTAGCCCCCATGGCAATCGCTTCCATCGTTTCATTGTGTCGCTGACTTTCTTTGAGTTGTTGCTTGCCCTGCTGCGCGGCTTTAATGGTTTTCGCCACTGCACTGGCACCGCCCAAAAGTGAGCCCAGAGCAGCCAAACCAGCAAATAATGCAGGTAAAAATCCCGCTCGTTTGGGGACGGGAATCACTCGCCCTTGGTTTGAAACCTGTCGCCGACGTTTTGGAATAACATGTCTCTGTGCTGCTCGAAGGGTTTTCCTTATGGTCAATACATTATTTTTTCTTTTTTTCTTTCGCAAGGGCTTGTCCTCGAATGTTGTAAGCCCAGGCTTTGCCAAGGACAAAGTCCTTTTTTTAGTCTTTCTCACCGCATACCTTTGTTTCACCATGATGATAATGACCAACAACCTTTCACAAGAAAGTTTAAATCACAACTAACGTCAGATGGTTATTTCATGGCTGTATATTCCAATTCCACATAAAGTGGGAAATCGTTTATGGTTTTTCCCGCTTGCTTTTCATCCCATGTCAACATGAGATAAAAGGATAATTCGTCACCTGCATTGACCATTTCATGGTTATGGATCAACATCCTATGACCATTTATCTTTATTAGTAAATGGTTCTCATCAGGTATGGCATATTTGATGTGAATGGTTCCATCATAGTGTAATCGATAGTGGCTTAAACCCGAAGCAAGCGCATAGGTCAAGTGCTGATCATGGACTAGCGGTAAATGGTTTCTGTCATTCACAGGTTTTTCATTTGTCAGATACACTAAAAATACAGATGGGATAAATTTATAAAGCCTTTTCATTTCATGGGTCACGTAACGCTTGGTACAAACATCTTCTTCGTCTTGAGGGTCTTCCACGTGAATAATCCGATGGTGATTAGCGCTATAGCCATTCACAGTAAGCTGGGACACTTTGTCATAAAACTCATACACTTTGTTATCCACATACTTTTTCGTAGTAACGTCTGTAGACACTTGAGGATGTTTTACATGGGTTAACCGCTTTCCCTTAAAGTCATAATCTCCCTGTTTTGTGCGTGGCACTACTGACCTATCCACATAGTGTTTATTAGCAGGATCTGTTTCCTGTTTAGGATCATGTATGGAGACAGGCCTAGCTTTGGCCATCAACGCACGTCCAAAGACATCCATCGTCAACCTGTAGTACCAGTCTACTGTTTCTATGACAAGGTTCAGTGCGATGTATATAGACAGCCTGCTAGCCTGTCTAAGCCTTAGTTGAAATGAAGATTATTAAGCAGCAAGAGTCATTCCCCGTGGGGGACATGGTTTCCCATCTCTGTCCCACATCACGTGAACAACGCCATGGTTCACTCTTTCCATCTTCCATTCGCTGCATCATTGTGGGGCCTTCCGGCTGTGGAAAGACTAATCTTTTGCTAACGCTCATCACAGCGCCCAATGGTCTGCGTTTTCAAAATATTTATATTTTTGCAAAATCTCTCTACCAACCCCCCTACGTGTTTCTGGATCAAGTCATGTCTGGATTACAAAAAGAGAATATGGGTTATTTTACATTTTCCATGCAAGAAAATGTGATTTCACCGGATGAGGTAAAGCCTGATTCACTCATGATTTTCGATGATGTATCCACTGAACGTCAAGGCATCATTCAAAGCTATTTCAGCATGGGTCGTCACAAACATATCGATTGCTTCTATCTTGGACAAACGTATTCTAAAATGTCCAAACAGTTGATTCGTGACAATGCCAATGTAATTGTTTTATTTCGTCAGGACGAGAGGAACAGTCGTCACATTTATAATGAACATGTGAATCCTGATATGACCTTTCAAATGTTTACAGAATTGTGTGCCAAGTGCTGGAACACTCAACGTCATGCCTGTTTAGTGATTGACAAACAAAGTGAACTCAACCAAGGACGGTATCGCTTAGGGTTTGATCATTTTATTGCTATTTAAGGCCCTGTCTCATTCCCCGGCAAGTCATTGGTCAAGACACCATGGCGTTAGCAGAGAGTCAATTGAAAAAGCATATTATTAAAGCAAAAAATACTATTCGCCAAAAGTTTCGTCAATTGAAACAATCACGTGCCAATCATGCTTTGTTTATTCAGCAACATTTAGCACCTCCGCTAAAAGCCATGTTGAAACCCTCTTTCAAGCCATCTGAAACGCTACCCACCGTTTCACAAGCCACGCAGACGCTGCACGAGGATCCTGAGGAAGAGGAAGAGGAACAGGAAGATTTGACTAGTGTTAGTGAAGTTGAGGATGAGGAGGAACAAGTGTTTACGCCTCAAAAAAAGGCCGCACCCCTTGCAGAGTTTTTGAGAAAAAAGAAATCCTTGGCCATGGTCGATACACCTTGCCCTTCCAGAGCGTCTCCGTTTTCACAACTCTTGGCCACCCCTCAACATAAAGCTCAACTGAAAACCATTTTAATAAAATATTATGGATCAACATTGGAACCCTATTTCACCGATCTATTTATTGGAAACACAGATACCACGTATGGTGTTCGCTATGAGGATGATAGTTTTAAAATTGGCGATTCATCCATTAAATTTGCTCGTACTAAAGCTGTCATTAAAAATATCAACTATAATTTAACGCCAGGACTGTTAAAGCTGCTCTTTTCTCGGACCCCCTCTCCCCATGATTATACGTCAGAGGACCTTGACAAATATAAATCCATTTTATTGGATACCCATGCTCACAAAAGACAGTATGATCCCACGCAACAAGTGAATGCCAATATATCTCAAAAATATAAAACCATCATTGCAAAAATGTTTCCCACCAGTCAAAGTACTCGTCGTAAAGCGTCCGCTTCGGGATTGACATTTAAACCATTAAAACCCCTTGTGGATGTTACCTACTGGCACAATCCCAATAAGCTCGTCCAGCGGCTACAGTTGTTGCATGCTTCACGTCAAGCTGGCCATACCGGTCACGATTGGGAAATTCAAGAAATTGAACAAGAACTTCGAAATGCCAAAATTATTGTTTAAGCCCTCACCCATTAAAATGGGTATTGCTCACGAGTTGCATCGCCCAGCTAGGCGTCACTATCCACGACTCAAGGTGATTTCACGAGGTGTGGATGAACTTTGGCAGGCTGACTTGGTTGAAATGATACCCTATGCTGGCGTTAACGACGGTGTACGCTATATGTTGACCGTCATTGATGTCTATTCCAAAATGGCCTTTGTTGAACCTGTGCGTCGCAAGTCTGGTCCACTAGTTACCAAGGCCTTTCAACATATTATTCAACACTCCAAACGTCAACCTCAGCTGCTACAAACGGACCAGGGGAAAGAATTTTTCAAAAAGGACTTCTCCAGTTTTCTCAAATCTAAGGATATTCACCATTACACCACGTACAGCAATCTCAAAGCCAGTGTGGTCGAGCGGTTCAACCGAACATTGAAAACCCATATGTGGAAAGCGTTTACCGCTCAGGGCACGTATCGCTGGTTGGACATGTTACCTGAGCTAGTATCACGTTACAATGACACCAACCATAGAACGATTGGGAGCAAGCCACGTCTCGTTACTAAAAATATTCAGCGATTGGATAAACTGTTTAACCCCATAAAAACAACCGATCCTAAACGTCACCGACTGAACATTGGGGATTTTGTTCGTGTGAGCAAATTTAAGTCTGCCTTCAATAAGGGCTACACGCCACAGTGGGGGACTGAACTATTTCGAATTCGTCGAGTCAACCTGGACACTCCAGTCACCTATTTACTCGAGGACCTCAACCATCAACCCATAAAAGGTAGATTTTATCTCCATGAACTTCAGAAAAAAGGAATTTCCTCAGCATTATCTTGTGGAAAAAGTGTTGAAACAAAAAGGAAATAAACTCTATGTCAAGTGGTTAGGGTTTAACTCTACATTTAATTCTTGGATCAATAAATTACATGTTGTGTGAACCTGTGTACTTTTTATTTATTCACACATGGTGTACACTACCTATAGCTCTATGTTTACAGCGCTCCTTGCTTCATGCATGTTCATACATGTTTGTCTTTCCCTTTCCTCCTGTATTCTCTCATACATTACCCCTCCCCCTCTCCCTCCCTTCACCTCCCACTACTGCTGTTTGCAGCTCTTGCCTATCTATTGGTTGTGACATCATTCCCACAAGTTGCATCACACTTTTTACTGATTCAGCAATTCCCACGCTTTGAACATTCTCTTATCGTGCACGTGGACAGCTAACGTCCCAGGCGAACACCTGTGGCAGATCAAATTTCACATGAACTTGCATTTTGTCACGTACGAAGCAAAACAGGATGTAACTTGTTAACAGTTATCGCGCACGTGGACAGCTAACACCCAAGCGAACACCTGTGGAAGATCAAATTTCACCTGAACTTGCATTTTGTCACGTACGAAGCAAAACAGGATGTCACTGGTTTAGCGTACATGCCATCTCACACGTGTGTGCATGCCTTTCACACTCCCCTGCCACCACGATGGTCAGATTATTTCACCTTCAAGCGTCTTGGTCATTTTTTCCATTGCACCTGTTGTCAAGTCAGATCAATGCCTTCCAATAAGCTCAAATGACCTTCACCTCCTCGGCAAGTTTGTTTTCTGTACTCGCTTCGACCAACATAGAACCAAGTTCTCATCACCGTTTACACGTTAAAGGTAAAATATCAGGAAAAACGCACGCTCGCTCTGTCATACACCGATCCGCCGAAATAGCGATTGTTCTATTAAGCATGGTCCTTGTGGTTAGCGACAGGTTCGTTGAAACACACACATACCCAGCCGTATCGTCTCTCTCAACCACCACGCTTCATGGACATTATAAACAGGTAAAGAAAAAAAACAGTTTTTTTCAACTTGTATGGCGTTAGGCCCTTTGTGAATTTTTTTTTTTTTTTTAAATCTACCACATTTGAAAGGGGGCGTTAGCCCGAGTGTTCGGACACCCTTACACGTCTCTAGCGTTATTGGTTCGTGAGATATCGGCAAAAATCACAAAAAAAACGTGTTTACCCCAAAATCGAGTTTCCAAATTTTTTTAAAAAATATCTCGAGTGGTCCATAGCAAAGAGGACGTCACTCCGAGTCCTTGGACCCGTCGTACACGCCTCTAGCATACTTGGTTCGCGAGATATAGCAAAAAGTCTAAAATCACGTTTTTACCCAAAAGACCGTGTTTCCAGTTTTTCACCTTTTCGACACCTACATTCCCGTAAAGAGCACAACGAGACGAAAAAAACGAATCCAAGCACTCCCTCCTAGCATGACTACTTTCATTCCAAGGTCGCAGGGTCTCACAACTTCCTAAGTGGAGCAGCTTTCCCCTCATCCCACTACTACAGGTTTTCATCCTAGAGACTTGAAATTTATTTTGGGGATAGAGGGGGTAGGGACCATTGATTTACGTCAAACAAACTTTTTTGTATAATTTCTAGTTTCCAAAATATATGATTTTCAAAATTCGAGTGTTTTCAAAAAAACATAAAAAATAAAAAAAGTTTTATTACAAAAAATAAAGGTTATAAAGACCATTTGTTTGAGCCATAGCACAACGTTCTACCATGTTTGGTTTTCAAACTATCACCAACTTTCGAAAACAAAAATTTTCAAAAAAAATTCAAAAATATAACGAGTAGTCCATAGCAAAGAGGACGTCAGCTCGAGTCCAACGACACCTCATTTGTCAAAATCGGACCATGCGTTTGAGAGATATTTAACATGGCTGAGGCTTAGTAGTAATGACATGTATGTTCTGAAGTGCGTTGGAACCCCTATTACCCCCCTACTGAGAGACTTAAGGAAAAATGTTGTTATGGTTTTATTTCAACCAAAAATCATTTGTGTGTTGAGTCCATTGACAGCGAACCTGTAAATAAATTAACGTTTAATAGTTTGAACATGAAACAGGCGTCCCTACGGCCAAAATGCGAACTGAGCAGCAATGATGTCGCGTATTTTCCTACAGCAACAGTATTTGCAAATCGCACACCTCTTACAAAAATTGATATTTATGAAATTACGATGCAATTCGTCACTGCTAATGTCATTTGGGTTCTGAGCTGTAACACTCACCAGTTATTCGATATTAGAAATTATATGATTTGAGTACTCATTCCTTTGATTCACTCTTTCTGAAATCCATGCAAAATGATAGGAAAGATATCAGAATGTTAAAATGACATGAAACAGGCGTCACAGCTATTAAAATGTGAAGTGGACAGCAATCATGGAGCGTATTTCCCTACAGCAACAGTATCTGCAAATCGCACACTTCGTAAATCTTTTTACAAGTCATTTTTCAAAGAAATTCTAGATATTTAGGAAATTAGAGTACAATTCAACACTGCTAATGTCTATTCTCTTTCATTTGAATTATCATTTTTCACGATCGGTCGCTGGTGAGCACCGCAGGAAGGATCTATACTACTGAAATAATATATATGATTGTTTCATATAGAGGCTTGTGACATTGTGAGCATCGGACTCATGTGCTTCCGTGCGTGTGTGATCTGTCTGATTACCTGAGTAATTGTTGAGTCTATACTATTGTGTGCAACTTGAGATTGAGGTTAGAATTAGGAGAAGTGTGGCCGTAGAGTTAAGTTGGATCCCATCTCGACCAGGGGCGTATCTAGAGGAGGAGGGGGCTGATGCTGCTGCAGCCCCCTCCCCGAAAGGGTCTCTAAATTCCTAGGAAATTGAGACTTAATAAACAGCGGTAATTTTTGGCGTCATTGAACCATAACTTTGTGATAGTATTATAGTATATATTGTTATGAATATTAGTAGCTTTAGAAAGACAGGAGATCTGGCGTACCCAAGGAGAACTGGAAGGAAACGGGCAAAGGAGCTAGCTGTCAGTCACAGAATAGATCGATGGCAACAGAGATGGGAAGATGATTCCAGAGGGAAATGGACGAAGAAGCTGATACCATCCCTAGCTGACTGGGTCGACCGGAATCATGGTGGAGTGAACTATTACCTCACACAGTTCTTGACAGTTCATGGATAATACCCAAAATTCATCCACAGAGTAGAGCGAGCGAGTAGTCCGGTGTGCACCTACTCCAATGACATCGATGACGCACTCCACACTTTCTTTGTTTGTGGCCATTGGCTGCCACAAAGAAGATGCTTGTAGGCTGAGCTAGGAGAACAGACTCCAGACAACAACGTGCATTATTATTGATTCAAGCCCACTACGGAGCGCTTATGACTAGTTCTTCTTCGATGCTCTTTTCCGTTCCAAATATCTCTTGATCCCTGCTGATAATTTCTCCTTTCTCTCCTGCGAAAGGGGCTTCTGACATTTAGGGACTCTAGGTGATGGGGTCCAAGATTCTACCATAGCACAAAATTTAGAACAATCGTCTACATCAAGGTCAGCAATTCTAGCCGAATCCAAGTCTTTAGTACTTCATTAAGCCACAGGCTTCCAGTCTTGTAGCATTTAACCAAGGAAAGATATTCTTGGTAAGCCTGTTGCTATTCATTCGTTGTAGGTGCCCATAGAACTTTAGCCTCCTACGTCGCATACTGGTATTGGCTGATTCTGTCGATACAGGTCAGAATTAGATTTCAAACTGTAGGTTCCATCTGGGAGCAATCTCGGGCCATGTATTTTCCTGAGGATACGTGTTTTGGCTTCCTCCAGGTCATCCATGGTGCCTTTTCTGTTCATCAAGAGGGTCTCTGCGGCATACAGAAACTGTGGTCTGACAGTAGTTCTGTAGTGACAGATCTTAGCATTCCTCGAAATGTATTTCTTGTTGTACAAATTGTGGGATAGTTGGTATGCAGCGTTGAGTTTGGTACGCCTTGTTAAGAATGGGGTGCCGTCTCTACCATTGGGGTGGACCCATTCACCAAGATAACGAAAGCGATTGAATCTTCCAATCGTTCCATGTATGGTCGTCAAAGGGGTGTTATGCTGCAAAATCAAGAATCCTGGGATCAGGTAGCAGTGTATGTAGAAGGTACTTTGCTCGAAAGAAGAGGAACTAAGATGCTTATGATCGATAAAAGAGAATTGAAAGAATAGAAGAAGCATAAGAGACTTCACCCACAATACCGCACAGAAGAAATGCGAGAACGGTTGCGGGGCGGAGACACACGTCATGGGAGAAGGGTGTGTGGTTTTAATGGGTAAGAACACCACACACTTGTGGAGTGTGGACCCCCACAAGCGTCTCATGCAAGATTTTACACATTCCCTCGTAAGAAAACAAGTAGTTCCGTAATGAGCTAAGCAGCCTATTTTCATTTATTGCCTCTATCAACATACAAAATTTCACTTTGATTGCTGTAATACATTCGTAGATATTGAGAACCGTCTGAATATTTCAGATGGTTGCCATGTTGGATTTTTATATATGTAAGCCATAGAATTATAGACGATTAGATGATGATTATTGCGTAAGTTCATTATTCAAACGATGACTTCGATCGCATGATTAGGTCACAAGAAATAAAAACTTTATTTTAAAATTTCTCAGAGCCGCCATCTTGAAGTTATGTAATCAATTGAACTAAATTAGATATCAGTTTATTACAATGTGTATAAAAATTTGTTGTGCCATGTTTCCATGCGCTTGGATGGTTAAATCGCGGGAAAAGTCTATTTAAGTGTAGGCCGCTTGTTCGTTTTGCAGTTAACAGATTTCTGAAAGTCACATTGATGAACTTCTAGTAGTGGGGTCCTTTTTCACCGTACAAAATTTCAAGGTGATATCTGTAATTGATTCAGAATTATAGAATGCCGGTGAAATATTTCGCACAGCCGCCATGTTAGATTGGTTGGACGTAATAAAATTTGAAGAGCACAGTCGTGGTAGGAAAATATATTACTATGAACTTACTAAGTTTCATTGAAGTCGCTCCGGCCGTTTAGTTATTATTAGGGGTACACACATACACCCACACGGACAGAAGGTGATCTTATAAGCCTATTTCTTTCATAAATAACAAGATGTTCAGGAAAGAATATATAGCCTACTTTCTCCTAAATGCATGGGTATTGTTATAACTCTTTGTTTTTTTCAAGGAGTATGATTGAATGTTGGTTGTAGAAGCTTGTTGAAATACAACGTGCTATAGGGATATTAAACATGAATATGAGGTGCCCTTTGCTAGTGCTACCTCTGTACCAAATTTCGTTCAATTCGGTTTCACCGTGTTTGAATTGATAGGGGGAATCGATTTGCACACATACTTGGCCACCATATGCAAACTATTGGGCTGATGTTCTTGCAGTTTGGTCAGAATATGTTTCCCACATAAAGATATGGTGTTGCAAAATTTGGTAGAGATTAGATTATTAGGTTGGCCGTAATTACATTTTAGCTTTTAACATTTGGGAGGCCGCGATTACGTTTCCGTCAAGATAGCGGTGATATAAAACATGACAATGAGGTGCCCTTTGCTAGTGCTACCTCTGTACCAAATTTCGTACCATTCGGTTTCACCGTGTTCGAATTGATAAGGGGAATCGATTTTCACACAAAGATGGCCGCCATCCGCAAAATATTAGGCTAATGACCTATTAGTTTGGTCAAAGGGTGCTCCCTCCATAAAGGTATGTTGTTGCTAAATTTTCTAGACATCGGATGATTAGGCTAATCGTAATTTGATTTAAGCTTTGAACATTTGTGTGGCCGCCATTACGTTTCCGTCAAGATGGCGGCGATATAAAACATGACACTGAGGTGCCCTTTGCTAGTGCTACCTCTGTACTAAATTTCGTTTATGCGGTTCCACCGTGTTCGAATTAATAGGGGGAATCAATTTTGACATAAAGATGGCCGCCATCCGCAAACTATTAGGCTACTGACATATTAGATTGGTCAAAGGATGCTCCCTCCATAAAGGTATGTAGTTGCAAAGTTTGGTAGAGATCGGATGGTTATGCTAGTCGTAATTTAACTTAAGCTTTGAACATTTGTGTGGCCGCCATTACGTTTCTGTCAATATGGCGGCGATATAAATCATGACACTGAGATGCCCTTTGCTAGTGCTATCTCTGTACCTAATTTCGTTCCATTCGGTTTCACCGTGTTTGAATTAATAGGGGGAATCGATTTTGACACAAAGACGGCCGCCATCCGCAAACTATTAGGCGAATGACCTATTAAATTGGTCAAAGGATGCTCCCTCCATAAAGGTATGTAGTTGCAAAATTTGGTAGAGATCGGATGATTAGGTTAATCGTAATTTGATTTAAGCTTTGAACATTCGTGTGGCCGCCATTACGTTTCAGTCAAGATGGCGGCGATATAAAACATGACACTGAGGTGCCCTTTGCTAGTGCTACCTCTGTACCAAATTTCGTTCCATTCGGTTCCACCGTGTTCGAATTAATAGGGGGAATCAATTTTGACATAAAGATGGCCGCCATCCGTAAACTATTAGGCTAATAATTTATTAGATTGGTCAAAGGATGCTCCCTCCATAAAGGTATGTTGTTGCAAAGTTTGGTAGAGATCGGATGGTTATGTTAGTCGTAATTTAACTTAAGCTTTGAACATTTGTGTGGCCGCCATTACGTTTCTGTCAATATGGCGGCGATATAAATCATGACACTGAGATGTCCTTTGCTAGTGCTATCTCTGTACCAAATTTCGTTCCATTCGGTTTCACCGTGTTTGAATTAATAGGGGGAATCGATTTTGACACAAAGATGGCCGCCATCCACAAACTATTAGGCGAATGACCTATTAGATTGGTCAAAGGATGCTCCCTCCATAAAGGTATGTAGTTGCAAAATTTGGTAGAGATCGGATGATTAGGTTAATCGTAATTTGATTTAAGCTTTTAACATTCGTGTGGCCGCCATTACGTTTCAGTCAAGATGGCGGCGATATAAAACATGACACTGAAGTGCCCTTTGCTAGTGCTACCTCTGTACCAAATTTCGTTCCATTCGGTTCCACCGTGTTCGAATTAATAGGGGGAATCAATTTTGACATAAAGATGGCCGCCATCCGTAAACTATTAGGCTAATAACCTATTAGATTGGTCAAAGGATGCTCCCTCCATAAAGGTATGTTGTTGCAAAGTTTGGTAAAGATCGGATGGTTATGTAAGTCGTAATTTAACTTAAGCTTTGAACATTTGTGTGGCCGCCATTACGTTTCTGTCAATATGGCGGCGATATAAAACATGACACTGAGGTGCCATTTGTTAGTACTACCTCTGTACCAAATTTCGTTCCATTCGGTTGCACCGTGTTCGAAGTAATAGGGGGAATCGATTTTCACACAAAGATGGCCGCCATCCGCAAACTATTACGCTGATGACCTATTAGTTTGGTCAAAGGATGCTCCCCCCCATAAAGGTATGTTGTTGCAAAATTTGGTAGAGATCGGATGATTAGGTTAGTCGTAATTTGATTTAAGCTTTGAACATTTGTGTGGCCGCCATTACGTTTCCGTCAAGATGGCGGCGATATAAAACATGACACTGAGGTGTCCTTTGCTAGTGCTACCTTTGTACCAAATTTCGTTCAATTCGCATTCACCGTGTTCGAATTGATAGAGGGGGACAGACATTCAGAGTACACACACTCACACACACACACACACACACACAGACTCACACACACACATACACACACACAGACAGACACACTTTTTTCGCCCTGTGTTGATCTCATAAGTCTACTTTCATTTTTTGCAAAAATCGAAAGTAGGCTAAAAATAGGCTAAATAAGAGTATTAGTAAACCTACTAATGTGTCTGAGTGGTCTATAGTCTGTATTTCCAAAGAAAGAATATGACGGATTCGGTGGGAGTGATATAACATGGCCGCCTATTGGCTGGAGTTTGACAACTAGCGCACAATTTTGCCAGCGTGAGTTCAAATGCTACCATGTAGATGAATTGGTATGAGGCTATCGACTACTTTTAGCCTTCAACTAACCAGCCAATCGTCGGAAGAACTATCGACAAGTTAGTCGACTACTTCCAGTCGAAAAATTTCCTGCTAAACGTGTTGTTTGATGTGCTCGACTGAAGTAGTCACTTTCAGGTGGCGTGCAAAGCACTGTACGCCACGGGGTTGATTTTGGAGTTGTTGATAGCTCTTCGATATTAAATATTAATAAAATATTAGGTATTAAAATGTTATTTAGCGTATTCTTCTTCGTCTAATGTATCATAAGCCAAATAAGGCCTATATCAAGCATGGAATATCCACATCATTGCCTTTCTACACCATTTACTAGCATTGAACTAAGATATTAATACACAGTCTACAAAAGTACATAAATAACACACACAATAAAATCCAGCATCCTAGCTGAGCAAAGAGAGAGAAATTGAAGTTGGAGATGTTGGCGACCTTGTCAACACAAAGCTTCTTCAGCGCGAGGACTATCTAAATGTTGAAGAAATTGACTACCAGAACTATACAAGGTCAAAAAGCAGTCACTAAAATCATAAATGGTAATATAGGCCAACGGTACGGTACAGCATTATGTATTGTGAGTTTGAAATAAATAATTTCAGTGCCAATTCAAACAGCATGGACAACGAACCAGATAGTTGACTAACAGTGACCTCAAATAATGCAATTCAATTTGAGTGTACGCGCCCTCCGATATGCTCAGCAAGATGGTCATTTCGCATAGATATAAAATAATGTCTGATTTAATTCCACTGTGAGATCCATTTTGTTCCATGTTTGCAACGATCATTACCGTCATGCTATGAGGAGAATTTCCTAGAACTATTCTAGTAATTTATTTATTTCTTGACAAACTAAATGAATGATATTCAATCATTAAACAAATTTAACTCGAATCCCTAATTGATACGTCCTTATTCAAGGCTTGTAATTATACTCTCAATTCTCATTAAAAAGTTGGTGTGCGATCCTAAAATTGGAGAACTTCAAACATAACCTAAATATTGAATAGTTGACGTTTCCGACAACGTAGCTGGATGTATTTCATTAAATGAATTTACTAACAAGAAATTATACGATACTATGAAATATTCGCCACTTACAGGTATATTAACTTCCGAATTAATGCTCTACAATAAAGATACTGTAGTAAACAATTGAAGCACTAATTTAGCCTGAATTACATAGTTGTTTAATTGGAACAACTAGTTACTTATTTATTGAGATTTTAAGGGGCGGAACCACGAGGTCATCTGCACCTAATTGTAACAATTACTTGAATGCGAATGATTCCAACTATTAGTATGGAATTAGTCGTTTGCAAATGACTTGTTTATTTCAAATGTTTCAAACGAATAGTTTAGAATCAGTCGTTTGCGAACGATTTGTATATGATACGATGAGTAATCGTTGAGTTTAGTAGACTGCTTTTTTAACGTAGTCGAATAAGTCGATAGTTTCCACTATCGAATAATTCAACTAATTTCAGTCGACTGATGCCCATCTCTAGCCATGAAGGCGTCAGATTCGTTTCACATCACCGACACTTTCTTACAATATATTTAACTAGCAACCCGCCCCGGTTTTGCCCGGGAACAGTTATGAATGCATGCCGTGATAAGCGCTTTTCTTTCGATGTCAATGAACTACGACCTACCGTATATCCGTTTTATGTCTCGGTATGATGGGTTAAAATCACTGACTGGACTATTAATTATATCATCATGGAGATGCATGCGCAACGAATTCTTGTCAGACGTAATTTAAGAATAGCGAGGTGCATCAAACACAAATCCCCCTTCCGTCCAATCTTAACTTGACTGTTTATTTTGCACACACCAGGAATGTTGACACCGCTCTCAACGAGACAGGCCGCATTATGACAGGTTGTCTACGACCAACTCCAGTTGACAAAATCTACCATCTTGTAGGCATAGCACCTCCGGATATTAGAAGAAGAACAGCGGCAGAGGTTGAGAAGAAAAAACAGGATGTGAAGCATCACGTCCCAGGTTGAAGTCATGAAAGAGCTTCCTTCTAACAACTGAAGCAAATGCAACAACATCTTCCGCTCGCCGTATAGAGCTATGGCGAAACAGGACACTGGAAAGTAATGGCCAAAACCGAAAGGAAGAGCCGGCTGCTGGTTTTCAACTACCTTACCAGACGTGGAAGACGTCGAACAGACTGCGAACTGGAGTGACGCGGTGAAAACAAAATTTGAAGATGCAACCTGCGAATGTGGAGATATTCAAGATGTTGAACACCTCTTGGTCTGCCCGAACTTGCCTGAAGCCTGCACGCTGGATGACCTGGTTCCAGCAAATGCTCGTGCAATCAAGGCTGCCGAGTTCTGGGCCTCAAAATCGATTTGATGTGTTCACAATTTGTGTGTGTATTGTGAATATGTTTTGAATTGTAAATAGCTGTATTGTACTGTCCTGGATACGAATATATATATATATATATTGCGGAACGAAAAGTTTACAGGTGAAATGAAGAAAAGCTGAGTTGCACCTCCAGGGAAACTCCAAACACAACCACTCTTCTCTGAAGTCTTAACTCAACACGACTCGACATTTTGCTGCTGGCTGTATCTGTAATGGGCTCGCCCGCTAGCTAGGCTGTAACTGGGCTGATAGGCTCGCCCCTAGCTAGCTTGTGAACTATCGCCTCAGTAATTGAATGGAGATTGTTCGAAGAAATGAAAACGTAAAATCGCTTATAGTGGGCGATGTATTGAAGATAGAGATATCCTCTCGCGGACTTTTCAGTAGAGCTTTTCATGCAGAACAATTCTTACACTCATAGTAAGTATATTGATATTTTTAACGGTTTTCCCAGCGTAAACTTAAAAAGCGCACGGATGCCAGGTATTTTCTTCGAGTTTTTCACTGAAATCGTTACTGCTTGGCTTCCTTTATCACTAAATAAATTATTTTCTACAGAAACCTTCCTCGAGATATCCTTTACAGAATAGTGAAACCCGCATCAATATCCATCCAGTGGTTCTCGAGATTACCTGTGGCATCCAAAAATCGGGGACGTTGTTTTATATCAAGTAGAGATATAAGCTAGCTCAAGGAAAGGGGATTGTCACTTTGGCGGAGATTGAGGGAGCAGCTTGAGAGGATTTTGCCGAGGTTCGACCCGAAGGATGGACTCGTCCATTGAAGGAAGGGTGGAAGTTGTCAAATCCTTGCCACGCGACCAGGGGCGGTTCAACCTTGTACATCTAGGGGGGGGGGTGAGCATTTAAAAAATTGTCGACTGGCTGTTTAACATTGCCGACTATTCGCTTGAAAACTGAGCAACGGGAGGGAGAGGGCGGGGGTGAGGGTGTTGGTGAGGGGGCTGGAGGGGGGGCAGTATTTTTTGTCGTGTGGCCACCTCGGAGGCCGAGTGCAGGTCTTTCTATTCGACGCCCGTGGGCGACCTGCTTGTCGGGATGAGACATGGAATGGATGAATGAAACTGGCAAGGATGTGGACGGAAGCGGCCGTTGCCTATCAGAAGGTACCGTCCCAGCATTTGCCTGGTGTTGAAAATGGGGAAACCACGGATAACCATTTCAAGGACGGCCGACGGTGGGGCTCGAACCCACGCGTCTACCGAGTCAGCAGAGAGCTTGGCCCCATGACCTAACGCTGCGCTTTAGCCAGCGTAGTCACTGCTGTCGGGGGGTGGCAGTGGCAGCAAACAATACACAAGGCAAATATACTTAATTAACGGCTTCCATTTAAAATGTATTTTATTAGTTCCAGAATTTGGAATCGCAGGAAAAATTGATAAATGAACAAAATAAGTGTTAAAATATTACAAGAATTAAAAAATCTAGTTATTCTTTCTAAATCCTTACTCTACGATGTTTTAACAAGGACCACTTCTCCACTATCTCCGTAATTTCAATGTCGTCGACTTTATCTTTCGTTGAAAACAACATCATGAGGGAGTCTTAAGCTGTCGTCACCCATCGATGTCCGCAAATGATTGAAAATGAGCTTCAACTTGCTGAAGGACCGTTCGGAAGAAGCAGAAGACACTGGGGATGTTAAAATCAGTCGAACTACTTGATAACCAAACGGGATAATCCTCTTTAATTTAACAGCAACTTTTGCGATCTATTTAGGAGATGAGCACTGTGTACTGGCTTCAAGCAGGATTTCAAGCTCAGCCAGCACAAGTTCTTCATCTTGAAGGATGATTTTCGGGTGTGATTGCTTTATAGATCAGACGCGCTCGATGGTGCAGTTCTTTCTGTCGACGGGTATCTTGAAAATTATGTGGAATGACTCTAGCAAAGAAATTAGTTATGCAAGATTGTCTTTCACGCTTGTAGTAAATACATCCACAAGTATTCGGAACTCATTTCTGTAGAATGCACGAAAAAAAAATCTGCTGTCGTTTCATCGTGCACGTCATACTTCTTTGCAAGTCGCCGGGTCCTGCGGTGCTTTAAGAAGTCTTCCTCCGCATTTACTTGCATACTTTTCAAAAATGACGATGCACTCTTTATCAAAGCGTTCATCTTGCCATCGTCGTTGATATGTTCAAAAGACTTCGAAGCGCTCTGAATCAGCTGCATCAAGTCTACAACATTCAGCTCCTCCGCTTCTAAAAGCTCGGTTACGTTCTGAACTTTAAACATGATGTTTTTGGTAATGTATATGCCGCAGATAAAATCAAAGTCTAGAAGCTTTTTGTGCAAGCCTGACGCAAAAGTTAGGGTTTTACTGTCAAATTCAGAATCGAATGAGGTTTTCATTGTTTCCAATGATGTGACTATCTCTTCATTAGACGAAGAAACAGCTCTCGCCGATTCGGCGCGTGCAGTCCACCTTGTTTTTGATAAATTCTTAAGTTGAAGTGAATTTTCAATTGTATCCTGCTCTTTCTGGAAGCTTAAATGTCGTTTCGTGCTACCCGAAAAAAACATACAATGCTTCAAGAGTGTCAAAAAACTCTGGGATAAACGCGCTAGCATTATAAGCTGTCTCTACGAAAATGTTTAACCTGTGAACTTGGCCTGGAACGTACGGAATATCTATTTTGCACTTCTCTGATAGCTTTTATGAGTGCCGTTGTACACACATCAAAAAAAGTTTTGCATCACCTCGGTTCCAAGAGTTCCGGAACCGTTAAATACAAAGGGAATAGAGATCAACACAAACAACATTTCAGCTCGTTTTATTGCTCATGAGACCCACACATTGCATGTTGTACCATCATACAGCTAGACTTTCAGCATTTGTGGTCCAGATTGCAGTACACACCACTACCTCTAATACCCAGTAGCACGTCCTCTTGCATTGATGCATGCCTGTATTCGCCGTGGCATACTATCCACAAGTTCATCAAGACACTGTTGGTCCAAATTGTCCCACTCCTCAACGACAATTCGGCGTAAATCTCTCAGAGTGGTTGGTGGGTCAAGACGTCCATAAACAGCCCTTTTCAACATATCCCAGGCATGTTCGATAGGGTTCATGTCTGGCGAACATGCTGGCCACTGTAGTCGAGCGATGTCGTTATCTTGAAGGAACGCATTCACAAGATGTGCACGATGAGGTCGAGAATTGTCGTCCATGAAGACAAATGCCTCTCCAATATTCTGCCGATATGGTTGCACTATGGGTCGGAGGATGTCATTCAGGTATCGTAAAGCCGTTTCGGAGCCTTCCATGACCACCAGTGGCGTACGTCGGCCCCACATAATGCCACCCCAAAACATCAGGGAACCACCACCTTGCTGCACTCGCTGGACAGTGTGTCTAAGACGTTCAGCCTGACCAGGGTGCCTCCAAACACGTCTCCGACGATTGTCTGGTTGAAGGCATATGCGACACTCATCGGTGAAGAGAACGTGATGCCAATTCCGTGGGGTCCATTCAGCATGTTGTTGGGCCCATCTGTACCGCGCTGCATGGTGTCGGGGTTGCAAAGCTGGACCTCGCCATGGACGTCGGGAGTGAAGTTGCGCATCATGCAGCCTATTGCGCACAGTTTGAGTTGAAACACGACGTCCTGTGGCTGAACGAAACGCATTATTCAACATGGTGGCATTGCTGTCAGGGTTCCTCCGAGCGGCAATCCGTAAGTAGCGGTCATCCACTTCAGTAGTAGCCCTTGGGCGGCCTGAGCGAGGCCTGTCATCGACAGTTCCTGTATCTCTGTACCTCCTCCATGTCCGAACAACATCGCTTTGGTTCACTCTGAGACGCCTGGAAACTTCCCTTGTTGAGAGCCCTTCTTGACACAAAGTAACAATGCGGACGCGATCGAACTGCGGTATTGACCTTCTAGGCATGGTAGAACTACAGACAACATGAGCAGCGTACCTTCGTCCTGGTGGAATGACTGGAACTGATCGGCTGTCGTACCCCCTCCGTCTAATAGGCCCTGCTCATGCATGGTTGTTTACATCTTTGAGCAGTTTTAGTGACATCTATGAACAGTCAAAGGGACTGTATCTTGGATACAATATACACAGTCAACGTCTATATGCCGGAGATCTGGGAACCGAGGTGATGCAAAACTTTTTTTGATGTGTGTATATACCAGACATGTTACTAGCAAAGTCGTACGATCGAAACGCTAGTTTATCGAGTGGAAGTAAGTTCTTCTGAATTTAAATATTTTTCAGCCAACTCCTCTCCAGTCTTTTCTTTTTGTTGTTAAAACAGCGTCTATTTTTAAAAGACGCTCCACAGGAACGAGCTCTTCATCTTTTTCGATGACGTATCGGATATTCAACGAGAGGCGGTCTTTATGTGACATATCGGGAGTGGTATCTGCTATAACGGAGAACATACTAGCGTTCTTGATTTCTTCTGCAATTATTTCACGAGTTTTCTCTCCAAGTCGATGGATGAATTCATTTTTAGAGTCCTTGCTCATATAAGTAACGTTGTGCTTCCGCGTATTCACTTCTTCCAACCACCTATTCATGACCGGACTATGCCGTGAAAGTAACTTTACAATTTGCGTGAAGTTTCCATTATCTTGAGTGATTCCATCCTCGTGACCTCGGAGAGTCAAACCTTGCCGACAAAGGGTTCTTGCTGTGTTAATAAATACATGGATAACTTTTTTGTGGAGCTCCTTTTCTTGTTCTTCCTCAATTCTGATCGTCCGTAAAAGTTTATCAAGGAGAACGAACGTCTTCGTGGCCTTTTCCATTAACAAACTGGCACAAATCTGCCATCGCTGCTTGATGAGCTTCTGAAGTGAAGTGTTCTTGTAACTTGCCCTCTTTTTTCTTTCCGCGACTTTTCAGTTTGTGCCACTGACGTACTCCAGCGTGCGATCATTCTTCACTTTTTTCTTGTTAACACCATTAAACATAAACATGGCTGAAAATACGCATGTATCTATTGTATTATTATTCCTTTCGTTTGATGGGTACGCGATGCTCCGTGAAAATGTTCCATGTTGGCGAAAACTCACGTCCCACTGCCACTGTATTTGCACCTAGTTATCACTGTAAAAGTTGCCGGTTCAGGAACGACTGCTTTCTCTCATTCTCGGTGACCACTGCACTGACCTTAGTGAGCACCCCACACCTTAAGGAACCTTGGAACTATAAACCTGTCAATTTTGTCACAATAGCGGGGATATCTAAGGACGCGCCGAGACAAGCGGTAGCAGGTCGTAACATTCCTCCGACAACATCTCAATGAGTTGGCTTGACCTGAAGTTATCAATACGCTCACCAACACCTTTTGTCTAGCCACATGGCACAGATGCTGGTCTCGCTTCGCTGTGTAGCTGAGTCGCTCTGCATAATGAACGCGGGACGTTACACACACCCAGGAACGTGCCGATGAATTCATCCCTTGTCTTTGGTCCCATATTGCTCATATGTCATTCTTTCATCAGTTCCCATACAAAGAAACGAAATGGCAAGTTGCAGCCGGTGCACCGAGGCCTGGAAGTGAAACTTTTAAAATGGTTATTTTGCCGACTCTTTCCCTTGTCACACTGTGCTATTGCCTGGCCGTATGGAATTATTGCAGCGTCCGTTTGTGCCGACTGTCGGTAAAATGCCGACTGTCAGTATAATAGTTTTTATTTATTTTTAAATCGGACCAAATCGTATATGGCCATGCCCCGTTTTGCTTTTTAGATGCTGTTTTGGGAAATGTTACGGATTCTTCAGGATTTGCCGACTGCCGGCCGATGTCGTATTTGCCGACTAAGAAAATACCTGAGGGGGGTGAGACACTCCCCCCCCCCACACGAACCGCCCTGCACGCGACTGAGGTCTAATCATTTATTGATTTACTAGTGTCAGTTCATTAGCGACAATGCATCTCAACAAGCTTACCGGTATGTTTGAAATTCCAGTCCATTGTTTCGCATCCTAGTGTTGAGACATACAATACAACACGACAAAGGTAAAATTGTCAATAATATCGCCACAGAGTAGTTTGAGTATTCTTTTTCACACAACATAGCAATGAAGGCTGTGAAGTCACTTACTGGAAATGGAGGGGGAAACAGGAAGGTGCTGTTAAGGAGGGATGCCTCTGTTGCCTAACACAACAATGACACGAGAAAAACGCGCGCTTGTATCATTCTGATACACATGCGACCGACAGAAGTTTGGTAGGTTACTCAGTTTAGGGGCTGCGACAACGCGGTCATGTAGCCCCGTGTACTTTAGTTGTGTGTAGGATCTGTCTGATAACCTATGTTAATTGTGATGACTGTATTTGTGTGTGTTACCTGTTCTTAATTCAAGTGAGGACTGCATACATTGAATTTTCAATTAATACCTACTTTTGTCGCCAAACGCCACCGTCAACGACTACTAGTTCAGAACTTGGTTACTAGACGCTACCGCAGTCGGCTCCTGGAACGAACGTTGGAACCTAAGAGCGTTGCTCAAATTTCAATTATAATTTAGCTTCACACAGGTGTAATTATGGAAGGTTCTTTAACATGCCATAAATCTATGACATGGGACCGCTGGCTTTACTTCCCCTCCGAAGGAAGGCATACTGAGGGATTTTTAACGCTCTCAAAAACTCCGACTACTTCGGCCGGGTTTGAACCCGCGATCTTGGGCATAGAAGCTCAGCATGCTATCAACTACGCCACCGAAGCCGCTGACAGAAGGCTAACTGAACTGTGATCGACCACCCAGACTTCAATCAAACGATCAAACGTGAATGACAATCATCATAAGTGAGTCTAGCTCACTTATTACATGATGAGTGATAGTATAATCAGTTGATAACTTTGCATTAGCTGTAAAATGTTTGCCTTTTTTCGTATT
This sequence comes from Meconema thalassinum, assembly GCA_946902985.2. Taxonomy (NCBI): domain Eukaryota; kingdom Metazoa; phylum Arthropoda; class Insecta; order Orthoptera; family Tettigoniidae; genus Meconema; species Meconema thalassinum. The sequence goes on along the minus strand of OX336390.1, from coordinate 293,311,517 downwards.
TATTGAATACCGGTGATAGAGGTGTGCAATTTTATTGACGTAGCTTCGGTGTGTGTAAATTATTTTACTTGCTTGTATGAATGTACTAGACGTTTACGAAAAATCAATCGACATAAAATATTTTACCCATGGACTAATCGTACGGATTGAATGTCCGAAGTGTAGCCCTGGGTATTACTCGAATCAGCGGATTAAAAACTCATCAACGCAGCTCAGCTATTCGACACATTCTTTTTTTTGATTTTATTTTTTACAGAGTATAGGCAAGCTCCACGGCTGAAGGGTGTATATGAACGTAAGTTATGGAGATCCACGGTTCGAATCTAGGTGCTCGTAGTAGCTATTCTGAGTGTGGTTTCACCCAAGATTTTGCCACTCCAGGTGCCCTATTTCAAGTAGTTTTTGGGGCACCTACTCCTGCCATAGACGCAAATGCAGTTATAAACACAACATCCACAAAAACACATGCTATCAGGTTAATTGCATGTGGTACTCTTAAAAGTAATAAATTCGTAATTTTATATTCTGGCATAATTAATATATTGTTCAGGTTTATGAAAATACAAATTAACAAGATTTGTTTTATTTCTTGTTCCACAATATACAGTATATCCTATCGTCCGTGTCAATGCAATACCGCGTATCTGACAATGCTCTTGTTTCCCATTAGTTTCCTTATGATTTGGGGCGTTCCCAGCTGTATGTGGATGTGCCGTCCAAGAGAACAATTCACGTTACAGTTGTATTATCCAGAGTTGGAATCTGACATTACGGCGCTACTGGGCAAAAACAGTTGACGACTAGATCGCACGCAAGGCTTGTTGCCATGGAAACCATACAGCGCTGCCAATTTGAAAGACGCTATTTGGCTACATGCTTGACGCTTGACCAGTCACACCAGTCACTTGTTTGGTTCAAGCGAAGCGCGGGAACGTGAAGGTGTTATTGACACAGTTGTGGACGTCCTCATAATTTCCCCCCGGCGATTCCTCATCCACCAGTGCAGGATTCAGTGACGGAGAGGACCGGGATGATGATGATATGGATGGGATAGAGCCTCTTCCCAGTGATAAGCTTCTGTATTCTAAAGGGTGAGTTAATAGCCTCAACAATGAACGTATATTTTGTAATACATTGTTTTTGTGCCTTGAAACTTATTCTACAGGAGATATAAATTGCTAAATAACACGGAAACAATCACGTGTTGTCGTTTCGCTTTGAACATTTTTGCTTTATGATAGTAGGCTATTCGTAATTTTGCTATTCATTACAATATTTTAGGCCTCTCCTCAATTTGACGGGCTATTATTTTATTTTACAGTGTGCACCGAACAGTTTTCAGCATTGCTTTGTTTAGGATTTTTGAAAACCATCGGAGTAAAAATGTAATTAATGTAATAGCGGTGCTAATGATATTATGAGCATGATGAAATGTACGGGAGGCTGGAAGTACGCACGTGCTGGTTAGTAGCATATGTGGCAACGCTGCCTTTAGTTCAACGGTTCTCCGCCGAACTGTCAGATTCCAACTCTGGAAAATACACCTCTAGGTTCATTTTCCTGTGCAAACCTAAAGGAAAATGAACCTGTACTGTAGGAGTGCATAACTACACAGAAATACACTTTTCTACAGTAAAATGAATTTAAAGCTCATTTTTCTTTATGCTCACACACAGGAAAATGAACCTAACGTGAATTATTCTGTTGACCGTCACATCCATATACAGCTGGGGGGCGTGAACAGTCATAAGAACAATATTGTAAAAGAGGAGCATTGTCAGATATGCGATATTGCTAGTTCATCGACGATATTCTTTTTAACTGACAAACGGCAAACAGTATTGATTTTACGTATCAGTCTTCTTCTTGCCAGCCTCCGTGGCTTAGGCGGCAGCACGCCTGCCTCTCACCGCTGGGTCCGTGGTTCAAATCCCGGTCACTCCATGTGAGATCTGTGCTGGACAAAACGGAGGCAGACAGGTTTTTCTCCGGGAACTCCGGTTTTCCCTGTCAAAATTTCATTCCAGCAACACTCTCCACTATCATTTCATTTCATCTGTCATTCATTTAATCATTGCCCCAGAGGAGTGCGTCAGGCCTCGGCAGCCGGCACAGTTCATATCCTCGCCGCTAGATGGGGCCTTCATTCATTCCATTCCTGACCCGGTCGGAGACTGGAAGCAGGCTGTGGATTTTCATTCTTCTTCTTCTCTCTCTTTAGCGTTTGTCCCGCCTCGTGGCAGGGTCCGCTATGGGAATCGCAGTCTCCACTATACTCGGCCATGGGCCATGTCAGGATGTAGGTTGACGGCCCAACGTTGTCTCGGTCGCCCCCTTGGTCTTTTCCCGGCGACCTCCAGAGTGTAGCCCTGTTTTGCAGTGGTGTCCGCTCCTGACCGTAGCACATGCCCAAACCATCGCAGACGACCCTCACGCATTTTGTTGTTGATTGTCGTGACACCAAATCGTTCCTTTATTCTTTCATTGGGGATGTGATCCAACCTAGTAATGCCAGTGTCCGTCTAAGCATCTTGGTCTCCATGGCACTTAACCAACGTTCTGCTACCTTGGTGATCGGCCAACATTCGGTACCATAAAGCGCTATGGGACGAATGACAGTTCGATTTTAGGTGGTCTTTCATCTGGCGATCGCACATGACACTTGTTCGCCACATCATCCACGCAGCATTAATTCTTACGTCGACCTCCTCGGTCAGACGACCTTCAATTTTTCGTATTAGTATTAATATTAATTTATGAATTTTATTGTGAAATTTCAAAATTCATCTGGTATGTTGATTTTCTAAATTTATTTAAGTATTAGAAGCCATTTTTCTGAGCTGACTAGTTCTATTATAGGAAGTTTTCCAGTAAGTCAACACAATTTGTAGGCTACCCAATTACATTAGGCGGGAAAACAAGTACGGCATGTAAACGCCCTAACCTGAAATAAATATTACATGAGATAATTAGCATAAAATAGCACGCTTTTATGTACAGAAAGGGGGGGGGGGAACTTAATTGGATGACCTGTTTCGATCGACACGCGATCATCATCAGATCCTCTTCACTTAGGCTTAGGTAAGGTACGATGTTTATGTATGACACTTATGCACAAATATACTCGTATATACAATACTTAGATTACAAAAGTTTGTAATAACATGTGTAACGTGTCGGTCTTATACATCATACCTTATCTAAGCTTAAGTGAGCAGGATCTGATAATGAAAGCTTGATCATCGAAACATGTCATCAGATTAAGCACCCTCCCCTCCCCTCCCCCCCCCCCCCCATTTTTCAGCCTATTTTCAATTTTGAAAAAATAGGCTTATGAGATCACCTTTTGTCCGTGTGTGTGGGTGTGTGTGTGTGTGGGTGTGTGTGTGTGAGGCGTGTGTGTGTGTCCCCCTAATAAAATCTAAACGGCTGGAGTGATTTCAATGAAACTCGGTAAGTTCATAGCACTATTCCGGGCGACCTCGACCGTGCTCTTCAAATTTTGTTACGTCTCACCAATCCAACATGGCGGCTGTGCGAAATATTCCACCAGCATTCAATATCTCCGAAACTATTCCCGATATCACTCTGGATTTTTTACGGTAATAAAGAGAACTACTAGAAGTACACCTATCTAATTTTTGAAAAACTGATAACTACAAAACCAACATGGCGGCCACGCTAATTTGCGACTTTTAAATAGACGTTTCTCGCGATTTAACCAACTAAACGCAATGAAACTTGGTACAGTATATGTTTATACACATTATAATGCACCGACATCCAACATCGTTCAATTGTCTACATAACCACAAGATGGCGGATGTACGAAATATTTCACCGGCATTCTGTATCTCTGAAACTATTAGCGTTATCACCCTGAAATTTTGTACGTAGATAAAGGGCACTACTGGAAGTTCATCTATAAGACTTTCAAAAACCGGTTAACTACAAACCGAACATGGCGGCCAAGCGAATTTGAAAATTTTAAATAGACCTTTCTCCCGATTTAATGTTCCAAACGCAATGAAATCTGGTACAGGAAATGTTTATACACATTTTAATGCACTGGTATCTAATTTAGTTCAATTGTTTGCACAACCTCAATATGGCGGCTGTGCGAATTTTAAAATTAAGTTATTATTTCTTGTGTCGTAATCATGCGATCGAAGTGAAAGTTTGAACAATGAACCTACGCAATAATTTTCGTGTAATGATATATGACTCTATGGCCTATACATTTAACAATCCAACATGGTGACCATCCGAAATATTTAGACGGCTCTGAATATCTACGAATCTATTATAGCAATCAAACTGATTTTTTTATGTTCATAGGGGCTATGAACTTAAGTTCACCTATAGGACTTTAAATAACCTGGTGATCACAAATCCAACATGGCGGCGACGCGAAGTATAAATATTCACATGGACGTTTCTCGCAATTTTACCATCCGAGTGCAGTGAAACTTGGTACAGTAAATCCTTATACGAATGTTAATCCACTGGCATCTAATTTATTTCAATTGTTTCCATAACCACAAGATGGCAGCTGTGCGAAATGTTAAAGTTTCCTTAATACTTCTTGTGTCCTAATCATGCGATTGAAGTTTGAATGCTACACGTAAACAATAATCTTCATGTAACAGTACATAACTCTAGGACCTACATATATAACAAGTAGTTCCGTGAAGAACTATACAGCCTATTTTCATATATCCTACTTATGTTAATTGCCACTATCAACATACACAATTTCAGTTTGATTGCTGTAATTGATTCGTAGATATTGACAACCAACTAAATATTTCGGATGGTCGCCATGTTGGATTTTACATATGTTAATTGTGACGACTGTATTAGTGTGTGTTATCTGTTTTCATTTCAAGTAAGGACTGCAGACATTGAATGTTTTTCAAGTAGTTCCTACTTTTGCCCCCAAACGCCACCATCAACCACTACTAGTTCAGAACTTGGTTACCAGATGCCACCGCAGCCGGCTCCTGGTGACGAACGTCGGAACCTAAGAGCGTTTGCCAAATGTTTAACCTATAATTTAGCTTCACACAGGTGTAATTGGTGGAAGGTTCTTTAACATGCCATAAATCTATGACATGGGACTGCCGGCTTTACTTCCCCTCCGAATGAAGGCATACTGAGGGAGTTTTACCGCTTCTTAAAAAATCCGACGACTTCGGCCAGGTTTGAACCCGCGATCTTGGGCATAGAAGCTCAGCATGATACCAACTACGCCACCGAAGCCGCTAAAACACACACGGGAGAATGGCCTTAAAATGGAGTATGTCCATTCTTTTGAGGTAGGCAGACAGTCGCAATGTGGAGCCGCTTGCACTAGAGCGACTAGACTCTTCGAGTACGTACCACATACAATACGGCATCTATATTGGTTACTATTAGGATATGCAGCACAAATTAACTGCAGTTGACAAAGTAATTATCATTGCGAAATACACATAGTTGCTTTGTGGGGGCTGATGTTACAACACCGTAGCTTAGTGTGTGACGTGCACTTCAGTCCGACATTCCACATATCCCCCTCCTCACCCCCACATCGTACCGATATAGCCTCAGTGCCTTGTTATTACCGGTGATAATGTTCCCGTCTCCCAGCTAACAAGGGAAGGCGAACTCCCCGATCTTACTGATGAAACTGATGGTGATCATGTTGACGATTATGGTGGTGGTGTGGTGATGATGCTACTGGTCATTATTGTGATTAGAAACTCGTAGGCCTAATAACAATAATGTATGTATGTATGTCTACCCCTTATTAATCCCGTTTCCAACGGGGTCGGTGATGAGATGCGATGAAATTATATGTGGCGGATGGTTTATACGGCTGGATGCCCTTCCTGATACCAACCTCACGAGAGGAGTTAATGAGAGAAGAAGATGAATGAAACTGGGCAAGTTCAATATTAAGTAGTTCGTACTTTGGCTACCAGACGCCACTGTCACTGACGCTGTCACCTAGCGGCGATTGTTGGAACTTGATTGAGCGTTTCTAACCAAATAACCTAAATATTTAGCTATACACTACCAATTGTAGTGGTAGGTTCTTTTTAATTACATAAATCTATAACAAGGGCCCGCCGGCCTTACTTTCCCTCCGAAGGAAGGCATACCGAAGGATTATAACGCTCCTAAAAATCCGATGACTTCGACCGGATTTGAACCCGTGATCTTGGGTATAGCAGTTCAGCATGCTACCGACTACGCCACCGAAGCTGACGATGATAATAATAATAGTACATCATGCAGAGTATAATTGAAGATTTGTCTCCCTGGGGAGCGCCAGGGCACGTACAGAGCTGGTGCTGAACGTGACAGCATGCGAGTGGCTATGCACGCAATGAGCGGGTGGCAGTCTTCCAAGAAACTATAGCTCATGGCTTGGAAGAGAGGAAATCAATTCACTACCTTTCGATGATATTTTAGTGGTGACAACACCGGCAACTACTAATACGGGACAACTCATGCAGTGGACGCAAGCTATTAACAAAGATCTAATGCTTTGTTACTCCAGAGTCACTCAGAATGAGTCGATATTGGACAACTATAGCCCTCGACTGTTCCATGAATTTGTCAAGCTGCATCTCGAATTGAAACTCCTACCACAACAGTGGCTATCTGATCAAGTTAATAATTCAGCGAAATTCCAGTGTACCATCACACACACCGGACGAACTTAAGGCAGAAGTTGCTTCTCAAATTGGATTTACGTAGTAAGGTACAAGATGCAGGTAACACACAAGAAACAACTCCATATTCAAACAATAATGATGTTCCTACCCAAAGTACTCTAAAAGAGGAAGTGTATTTTAATTTTAATTTTTTTTATTTAGTCAATTTACCCTGTAGGTTGGTGGTTCCCACGGACTCAGCGAGGGAACTCATCACTACAGCCTCAATAGGCAGTGTCCTGGAGCTTGGAACATCTGGCCGGGATGGATACAACTGGGGAGGTGGGATCAGCACTTCGCCCAGGTGGCCTCAGCTGCAAAGCGAACAGGGGCCTCATGAGGGATGGGAACGGATGGAAGATTGGGATGGATAGGCTAGGAAGAGGGAAGGAGGAGGCCGTGGCCTGACAGTAGGTACTGCACCATTATTCATAAAGGTCTTAAGTACAGACATGGTTACAGTATTTTGGGAACATCCTGTAACTTCCTATCTAGCCTCTGAAGTCTATAATTATAGCTGGTCTACAGCGAGCAAAAGTCATGCTATCAAGAAAGAGATCGGCAGAGCTCGTGTTTCCGACGAGAAACCCGAAGGTCATCGATAATAACCATGTTGACTGTGTCTAACACTATATCTATCGATTCACCTGAGAGTGATTAATACAAATTAAAGCATATTTGGCGCTATATGTAAGCAGCTACATACGTCTGTGTGTATATTTCCATGGCAGAAAGCTATTATTAAGAAAGTATGAAGAACAGAAAATGATCTGTTAACTCACTGCTGATTACGTTTCGACTGCGATATATTTCGTATCGAGTCGTGACGTGTGAAGGAGTGGGGGAGCGGATGTGAGACCAAGACGACCTCCTGCGGAGAGCAATGAGTAGAGAAACCGACAGCGTAGAGGTTTGAGCCTGAAAACAGTGAAAGTGAAGTCGCCATCTAACGGTAGTTTTAAAAACGTGTGACCGCGCTGGAGTGTATACGCTAGTTCGTTCAGCATTCTACGTGAAGTATACACGTGTTTAATAGGGCTCAGACATGGTCTTAAACATGTAATAGTTTATCTTTGCGACCGTGTTTCTACAGCAACTAACGGGCCATGCGGATGGATACTTTCATAATCCCGACCGCGAGCTCGGCTGTAATGTGTCATAAAACTCTGCATATAAACCGTCGTGGAAATGCAGCCTAGACTTGATTCACTCTTCACAGTGCTTATACTTTTTGAAAAGAGCACATTCTCAAGCAAGGTGTCTGAGGGAAGGAACACTATGAAGCTTATATCCATTACGATGGTAGGCTAGATTGATATAAGAATACTGCATTAGCAGGGTGTAGCGGGGACATGTTGGCAGCAACTTTCATTTAGCATGAAGTGTGCAAGCGACTCTCGTGATGCAAGGGGCCGCGTCGACCCTTGTGAACTTGTTCACATTTGCGTTCATACATTGGAACTATTTAGCGACTGTTCGAGTTCACCCTCGCTTCGTGACGAGTTGATAAACTGTGTGCGGTCCGTCCGTCGGTATTCGAATATGTATGGGAAGATATCGCCAGGATATGTTGGAACTATTTCGACCGACCGGGTGTTGTTCGAGCCTAGGAGGACTTTGGTTCGTTCTATGGAAACCCAGTTGGAGTCCAGCATGTGTTCTGTTGGTCTGGAGCTTAGTATGGCCAACGATATCCTTTTTTCCTCATCTAGATTCGCCAAAGGTACAGATCACTTCATCTTGTTACAGTAGCGTAGCGTGGACATTTTGAACTACCACATATTGCCATATTTGATTTTGTAGATTAAATGGTTGAGTAGAAAGTGCAGGTTCGATGTTTATTTCGAAGCTGACCTTCTATGATGCCAGGATTTTGACTCATAAAAATGAGTGCATCCTTTGTGTAATTTAATGAATAAATTAAAAATTTCAGTAGTATTTTACAGTATTTAAACTAATATGCTCATTCTTATTTGTCGAGAAACAAATGTAGGAAGAAGATCTACAGTTTTTTTCTGTGTAAGAACATTTTAGTAACACAATTTTCTTTTGAGAACTTTGATTGAGTTTTTCATATTCTAGTGTTGTTCTTTAAGCACTTTCGCGTGGATCATCGTATTCTTTGAGGAGATTTTTCCTTTTCGTATTCTTATTACGATATTAGGAAGTTTTCGGATCCTGTTATTCTGAATGTTACTTCGAGTCCTTTGACTATTTTTTTCTGCAGTTCATTAATAGATTTAACTTGTATTTTCTGAGCGTGATTTTCAAAATGGATTGCCTAATGGGTCAATAGTCGCTTAGCCTTTGTTGCTAACCTAGATCCATGCTGTAGGACTAATCCATCGACATTTTCGCGTTCGGGAAATTCAGGGAAGATCTTATTTTGAGATTGAATTTATCTTTATAGATCGCTTTTACAACCTCAGTTTGTGTGGTTGGGGAGTGTTATACTTTTCTTTTCTTGTGAAGTTAACACTGGATTAAATTGATATCATTGCCTTTGGTGCAATAGTTTTTCTCTATTAAGAGGGTATTTGAACGACATCCAAATTTGCGAGGATAATCCCAGGGACGACTTACTATAAGTCATACGTTTAAGAATTATGGATCATGTAATACATCAATGTAAGGCAAGTTTTTAAAGATAGGTGGAATATTTCTGAAATCCACTGGGCTTTGTTGGTAATCTGTTACAGAATCATATTATTCTTTCGCACTCGAGTTCAGGAATTTTCTATAAACAGCTGATTTTCATAATTGTGGATTTATAACAGTAAGGCTCCTATTATAGGTGCATGTTCGACTTTAGAGAGGCATGTATTTTGAGTAATGTCTTTGTGTTTAAGTATATTGATACAGTGCTTTGTAAAGCAAATTTTTCTTGTTGAGGATTGAGCCAGGTGTGCCAATCAGGATTAGATTGATTGGGGTTTTGACCCAGAGAGGTGTTGTTTTTAACCTAGTATGGTTAATATTTGGTCATAGTTGACTTTATCGCTGTTATCGTGAAAATGCCTGTGTGAAGATTAATATTTTTCTGAGCAGTATTATTGAGAATCATGAGTGGATATCCGGTTCAATATTTCCAGTAAAATTAATATAACGAGTTTGCCATAAGATGTATGTTTAACAAGGAAACCGATAACTATTTAATGCTGAATTTATGATTAATTTTTGCTTAGCTTAACTGTTCGGCAGAATTACCCTAAAACTAGAAATGAAACAATATTAAGCAGAAATGAATGTCGTGACATTAAGTCAGTGGGAAGAGAATAATTGAAATTATTCTGGAATTTTGTGTAAATTATATTCTGTAAATAGGCCATATGAATTTCTTCGTTTAATAACAAGAACATATAATGTTACTGAAGATGTCGTGTAGGATTATTAGTTTTAATCAGAATATTTTTGTATAAGATGTTATTTCCGTTGAGGAACCGAAATGAATTTAATGTATTCAAGTCTTATAATATTTTTCTTTTGTAAATGCTTATCATATGGGATTGATTATTATTATTATTAATATGCCTTATATTTTAATCAATTAAAAGTTAGTTGAGATAATGGGCAATATATTTTTTTTGAAAGACAATCCAGTATAATCAATGAGATTTTTTTTGATTGGTCGTGGTAGCGACAAAATTGATTGTTCTTTCTGTCTTGTTTATTCTTACAATAAACTATTTATTACTTGGTTTTAATTATTGCGTGATGCTTTATAGAGGTGATGGAAGGGTGTATTAAGGGGGCCATCGCTAGGTATTTTAGTGTTTACCACACCTTTGATATTCTTTCTTCCTCTTGAAGAATTCTTGTGTTTTGAGCTAGTCTTTTCTTTTTCTGAGCTTTGGTCAGTCTTAATACATCCTGTTAGGTATTCGAGTGGCCCTATTATCCCTGTGTCTGTTGGTAGAACTTGGGGGGTCTTTAGAGCCGGGGCATTTTCAGGTTCTACGATCCAGCTGCTATCCAGGGATTGAACAGGTATTGGTAGGTAAAAGGGTACATTAGGTGGCGCCCAATGTGGGGCTTCGAAAAACTGGAATACCAGAGCGAATACCAGGGAGTTGAATGCCATAATTCCGTCAAAATTGAAACTGAAAGTACAAAGTGGAAATTAGTTTTATGATCATGTAACACAGATCGCGAATTGGAACACCGTGTTTCTTGTGTGACTATGAATCAAGGCGATAAAATAATGGTGAACCAATATTTTGGCACGAACTATTGGAATTCCTATGGAACAAAGCAATTACGAGGATACTCGAGTTACTTGACTTACAAGTGGTATTGCAAACATTATTAATTTTTATTTTATTTTATGTATTGGAGTGGTGCCACACGCTTTGTTAATAATTTGTTCTACTTGTTTCCGGCTGATGATCATTGCTGACATCATTAAAATAGAAGTATTTGTAGTAAATTTAAAATTTAAGTAATGGTAGAATCATAGACATTCACCGATATAAACCAACACGCACTTGTATATGGTCGATCCCAAATCAAATGGGGCACTTTGTGTTTAGACATAAGCTTATTTTAAGGTAACGCCAGACAATAAGAATGAGCATGTATGGTAAATGGTGGTTGTTTGTAGATGTTCTCGCTGTGCTTTGTTGGTGTGGTATTCTTATTTCTTGTGAAGTGTAGTGAAGCATGTCTGAAAGTAATATGGTGACTGTTGGTGACGTTAAGAAGATGTTTGAAATTATTCAACATAAAATGGACAATTTGAATCAGGACATAGAAAATATTAAGGTCCAAACTAAATCTGCATTAGACCATATGTCTGAAACTGTTATTCAAAGTCAGGGAGTGATAAAAGATGCAGTTGCCGAAGGTATCAGGGGGGAAATTGATACTATGCAATCCTCATTGAAGGCTATCAATGACAGTTCTAAAAGGGTAGAAAAGAAGGTTACCAGTGTAGAATCTAATATCGAAGATATCCAGGACGATAATAGAAAAACACAACTAGATATCAGTACACTACGGGCTAATGTTGGCTTGGTACAGGTTGTCCAAGAAAGAATCCAAACTAGTCAAACATCAATGCAAACTAGTCAAACATCAATCCAAACAGATCTTAACAATATCCAAACTAGTCAAACTTCAATGCAAACAGATCTTAACAATATCCAAACTAGTCAAACATCAATGCAAAATAGTCAAACTTCAATGCAAACAGATCTTAACAATGTTCAGACTAGTCAAAGGGGAATTGAGGAAACAGTAAAGGATGTAAACTCTAATGTAAGGATTATGCAAACCCAAATCAATGATTTAAGAACAGATGTGGGATTAATAGAATCCAGTCAAAATAAAATGGAGCTAGAGGTCCGAAAAATCGAATCTAGTCAAAATCAGACGGAGGTTAAGTTAATGGAGCTAGAAAAATCTAATAAAGAGTTTCAAGTTGAGATTAGACTAGACTTTGAAAAAAGTGTGAAGCTCAGTAAAAAAAATTTAGAAACACTTCAGCTACAGTTTTCCCATGACACTAATCAGTCCCAGAATAGCCTGGAGCAGTTGAAATGTGAAATGGGGACACTCCGAGCTCAAGTCACTGATCATACGAAACTTCTCAGGGATGATTTTGACATCGATTTGAAAGGGATCATAAGTGATAATATTGTAACATTTCGTCAAGATATCATGAAAATTAATGAGGAATGTTTTAAAGTTGAGAATTCTAAGTTAGAATCTAAACTTGCCACTGGTCTTGCAACTAATAGCAAAGACATAATACATGTTAGGGAAGATCTAAGCAAAAGAATGGATGGAATTCAAAATACACAGGTTAATAACATATCCGATTTAGAGAAACGTATTGACAGTGTTGAAACTAAAGTCGACCAAAGTAAGATAGAGTTAAATGAGGTCAGGGAGAAGAAAACTTCCGAGATTAATGAAATTAGAAAGGGTCTCGAGCAAATTAATCTAGAGGGGCATATTAATTTAGATACGCTAAAAGATCAATTGCGATCACTTTTACAGTCCGATTTTAGAGCTGTAGTTGAACAACCTGAAGTGATAGTACCTGATGGTAGGGAAAGGATGATGCAGGAATCTCCCAACAACGAACCCAACGTTCGGCTCAGTCAAATGGAACATTCGAGTCCCATTCGAACAAGCAGGGAAACTTTTAGTTCTCCGAACCCCAACGTAGGCGTGGATGATTATACTTCGAAATCATTGGAAAGGACACCGAATGTAACCATAATACGAAACTTTGATGACAAACCTAGGAAGTTTAGCAACTTGGATGGAATGACACCAATCGAATTTAAGAGATTACGTTTTGGAGCCACATGTGCCACGTGAGCGTGAGCTACGTATGGTGGAAAGGTTTCTTACCGATGCTCCGTTACAATGGTTCAGGGCTTTTCGTTACACATTTGACAATTTTGAACAGTTTTCGGAGGCCTTCATACAAAGATTTTGGTCGATCGAGGTCCAACAAAATGTGAGATCGGAAGTCTATTCACGCAAGTACTCCAGTACAGGACCAACCAGCTATGCTGAGTACTTTGCGTGTCAGTTAGCAAAACTCCGTTTTCTTCAGCCGCCGTTAACCCAGGAAGAACTCCTTGAAGCTATCTCACGTCAATTGCCTGCGAAAGTAAGGAGATCAATTATTTCTTCCGGAGTATCGTCTTTAACATCGTTGGATGACTTGTTACGTCGATTAGATCATATGAGTATGATGACGCAACCTACCATAGTCAAAAATGCCAGGCAGGAATCGAAAGTTGTAAACGCGGTAATGATGAACCGTACACAGCAGACGGATTTTTTGGGCAAAGAAGAGATGATAGAATGGGTCCTATTAGAAATACCCATCAGGAAGAGAGGAGATGGGAAAACCAGCGTAGGGACGCCCAGGAGAGGCCATGGCAACGTCGCTACGAGGAGAGAAATTTATATCGAAGAGATAATGATCGAAACCGGAATGATCATCGAGAAACACCTTATAACAGGAACTACAGATATGATAAAAATAATCGAGATAACAGATATAATAGGAATGATAGGGATACCCATGAAAACAGAGATAAGAGACAAAATCAAGGGTACTCAAGATAAAACAATTATCGGACGGAGGCATCCGATAAGAAAGTGCAACAGGAGATGCTCAAGAGAGGGCGAGATAAGTCCACGGAGGTTGGACGAAGAAAATCGAAGGAAAGAAAGGATGAAAATCCAGATAAGTCACGACCCAGCACTAGCAGAGAAGGTCGGAGTTCAGAAAGAACGCCCGACCGGGACAAAGGAAAAACATTTTCAAAAAGAAATTAAGCACTGAGATGTCACGCATTCTACCTGTTCACGACTAACAAGAAAGAGATTACCATGACAGAGAAGTCACTATAATAAAATGAAATAATTGTTATGAGGTAGTAAGCCTAAATGGAAGAGAAATGATAGGTCGTTTCAATGCAAAAAACCTGAAAAGATATGTGAAGAAGATAGTTTGAGTGTTGACTGAATAATGCTACATATGCCGAGATTACCTGGAATGGTGTAAATAAAAGTTGAGGAGACTTCTATTTAAGGTATCAAAGGGAAAATGCACCATTATTCATAAAGGTCTTAAGTACAGACATGGTTACAGTATTTTGGGAACACCCTGTAACTTCCTAACTAGCCTCTGAAGTCTATAATTACGGCTGGTCTACAGCGAGCAAAAGTCATGCTATCAAGAAAGAGATCGGCAGAGCTCGTGTTTCCGACGAGAAACCCGAAGGTCATCGATAATAACCATGTTGACTGTGTCTAACACTATATCGATCGATTCACCGGAGAGTGATTAATACAAATTAAAGCATATTTGGCGCTATATGTAAGCAGCTACATACGTCTGTGTGTATATTTCCATGGCAGAAAGCTATTATTAAGAAAGTATGAAGAACAGAAAATTATCTGTTAACTCACTGCTGATTACGTTTCGACTGCGATATATTTCGTATCGAGTCGTGGCGTGTGAAGGAGTGGGGGAGCGGATGTGAGACCAAGACGACCTCCTGCGGAGAGCAATGAGTAGAGAAACCGACAGCGTAGAGGTTTGAGCCTGAAAACAGTGAAAGTGAAGTCGCCAGCTAACGGTAGTTTTAAAAACGTGTGACCGCGCTGGAGTGTATACGCTAGTTCGTTCAGCATTCTACGTGAAGTATACACGTGTTTAATAGGGCTCAGACATGGTCTTAGACATGTAATAGTTTATCTTTGCAACCGTGTATCTACAGCAACTAACGGGCCATGCGGATGGATACTTTCATAATCCCGACCGCGAGCTCGGCTGTAATGTGTCATAAAACTCTGCATATAAACCGTCGTGGAAATGCAGCCTAGACTTGATTCACTCTTCACAGTGCTTATACTTTTTGAAAAGAGCACATTCTCAAGCAAGGTGTCAGAGGGAAGGAACACTATGAAGCTTATATCCATTACGATGGTAGGCTAGATTGATATAAGAATACTGCATTAGCAGGGTGTAGCGGGGACATGTTGGCAGCAACTTTCATTTAGCATGAAGTGTGCAAGCTACTCTCGTGATGCAAGGGGCCGCGTCGACCCTTGTGAACTTGTTCACATTTGCGTTCATACATTGGAACTATTTAGCGACTGTTCGAGTTCACCCTCGCTTCGTGACGAGTTGATAAACTGTGTGCGGTCCGTCCGTCGGTATTCGAATATGTATGGGAAGATATCGCCAGGATATGTTGGAACTATTTCGACCGACCGGGTGTTGTTCGAGCCTAGGAGGACTTTGGTTCGTTCTATGGAAACCCAGTTGGAGTCCAGCATGTGTTCTGTTGGTCTGGAGCTTAGTATGGCCAACGATATCCTTTTTTCCTCATCTAGATTCGCCAAAGGTACAGATCACTTCATCTTGTTACAGTAGCGTAGCGTGGACATTTTGAACTACCACATATTGCCATATTTGATTTTGTAGATTAAATGGTTGAGTAGAAAGTGCAGGTTCGATGTTTATTTCGAAGCTGACCTTCTATGATGCCAGGATTTTGACTCATAAAAATGAGTGCATCCTTTGTGTAATTTAATGAATAAATTAAAAATTTCAGTAGTATTTTACAGTATTTAAACTAATATGCTCATTCTTATTTGTCGAGAAACAAATGTAGGAAGAAGATCTACAGTTTTTTTCTGTGTAAGAACATTTTAGTAACACAATTTTCTTTTGAGAACTTTGATTGAGTTTTTCATATTCTAGTGTTGTTCTTTAAGCACTTTCGCGTGGATCATCGTATTCTTTGAGGAGATTTTTCCTTTTCGTATTCTTATTACGATATTAGGAAGTTTTCGGATCCTGTTATTCTGAATGTTACTTCGAGTCCTTTGACTATTTTTTTCTGCAGTTCATTAATAGATTTAACTTGTATTTTCTGAGCGTGATTTTCGAAATGGATTGCCTAATGGGTCATTAGTCGCTTAGCCTTTGTTGCTAACCTAGATCCATGCTGTAGGACTAATCCATCGACATTTTCGCGTTCGGGAAATTCAGGGAAGATCTTCTTTTGAGATTGAATTTATCTTTATAGATCGCTTTTACAGCCTCAGTTTGTGTGGTTGGGGAGTGTTATACTTTTCTTTTCTTGTGAAGTTAACACTGGATTAAATTGATATCATTGCCTTTGGTGCAATAGTTTTTCTCTATTAAGAGGGTATTTGAACGACATCCAAATTTGCGAGGATAATCCCAGGGACGACTTACTATAAGTCATACGTTTAAGAATTATGGATCATGTAATACATCAATGTAAGGCAAGTTTTTAAAGATAGGTGGAATATTTCTGAAATCCACTGGGCTTTGTTGGTAATCTGTTACAGAATCATATTAATCTTTCGCACTCGAGTTCAGGGATTTTCTATAAACAGCTGATTTTCATAATTGTGGATTTATAACAGTAAGGCTCCTATTATAGGTGCATGTTCGACTTTAGAGAGGCATGTATTTTGAGTAATGTCTTTGTGTTTAAGTATATTGATACAGTGCTTTGTAAAGCAAATTTTTCTTGTTGAGGATTGAGCCAGGTGTGCCAATCAGGATTAGATTGATTGGGGTTTTGACCCAGAGAGGTGTTGTTTTTAGCCTAGTATGGTTAATATTTGGTCACAGTTGACTTTATCGCTGTTATCGTGAAAATGCCTGTGTGAAGATTAATATTTTTCTGAGCAGTATTATTGAGAATCATGAGTGGATATCCGGTTCAATATTTCCAGTAAAATTAATATAACGAGTTTGCCATAAGATGTATGTTTAACAAGGAAACCGATAACTATTTAATGCTGAATTTATGATTAATTTTTGCTTAGCTTAACTGTTCGGCAGAATTACCCTAAAACTAGAAATGAAACAATATTAAGCAGAAATGAATGTCGTGACATTAAGTCAGTGGGAAGAGAATAATTGAAATTATTCTGGAATTTTGTGTAAATTATATTCTGTAAATAGGCCATATGAATTTCTTCGTTTAATAACAAGAACATATAATGTTACTGAAGATGTCGTGTAGGATTATTAGTTTTAATTAGAATATTTTTGTATAAGATTTTATTTCCGTTAAGGAACCGAAATGAATTTAATGTATTCAAGTCTTATAATATTTTTCTTTTGTAAATGCTTATCATATGGGATTGATTATTATTATTATTAATATGCCTTATATTTTAATCAATTAAAAGTTAGTTGAGATAATGGGTAATATATTTTTTTTTTGAAAGACAATCCAGTATAATCAATGAGATTTTTTTTGATTGGTCGTGGTAGCGACAAAATTGATTGTTCTTTCTGTCTTGTTTATTCTTACAATAAACTATTTATTACTTGAGTAGGGGAGAGCTAGGAGTTCTAAATAGTGTCATGGCCGCCGCGTTAGTCCAAGCCAATATCTCGCGAACCCATGGTCGGATGTTGACATATGAGGTGTCGTTGAACTCGAGCTGACGTCCTCTTTCCTATTGACCATGTATTATATTTTTCAAAAATTCTTTGTTTTTTTTGTTTTCGAAAATAGGCGATAGTTTGAAAACCAAACAGGATAGAACGTTGTGCCATGGCTCAAACGAACAGTCTTTATGACCTTTATTTTTTGTAATAAAAAATTTTTATTTTTTATATTTTTTTGAAAACACTCGAATTTTGAAAATCCTATATTTTGGAAACTAGGAACTCTACAAAAAAAATTGTTTAACGTAAATCAATGGTCCCTACCCCCTCTACCCCCAAAATAAATTTAAAGTCTCTAGAATGAAAACCTGCAGTAGTGTGGTAAGGACAGAGCTGCTTATAAAAGCAAGTGGTGAGCCCCTGCGACCTTGGAATGGAAGGAGCCATGCTAGGAGGGCGTGCTTGGATTCGTTTTTTTCGTCTCGTCGTGCTCTTTACGGGAATGTCGGTGTCGAAAATGTGAAAATCTGGAAACACAGTCTTTTTGGGGTAAAAACTTGATTTTAGACTTTTTGCTATATCTCACGAACCAATAACGCTAGAGGCGTGTTCGACAGGTCCAAGGACTCGAGGTAACGTCCTCTCTGCTATGGACTACTCGTTATAATTTTTAATAAAATTGGAAACTCGGTTTTGGGGTAAACACGTGTTTTTTGTGATTTTGTTGATATCTCACGAAGCAATAACGCTAGAGGCATGTACGATGGGTCCAAGGACTCGGAGTGACGTCCTCTTTGCTATGAACTACTCGTTGTAATTTTAAAAAATTTTGGAAACGCGATTTTGGGGTAAACACGTGTTTTTTGTGATTTTTGCCGATATCTTACGAACCAATAACGCTAGAGACGTGTACGAGGTGTCCTAGGACTCGGGCTAACGCCCCCTTTCAAATTTGGTAGATATTTTTTTTCCAAAAAGATAATTCACAATGGGCCTAACGCCATACATGTTGAGAAAAAAAAAATCTTTACCGTTACCTGTTTATAATTTTCATGGAGCGTGGTGGTTGAGAGAGACGATACGGCTGGATGTGTGTGTTTCAACAAACCTGTCGTTGACCATGGTGGCTGTGTTCAATAGATCAATCGCTATTTCGACGAGTCGGTGTATGACAGAGCGAGGGTGCGTTTTCTGATATTTTACCTTTAACGTGTAAACGGTGATGAGAACTAGGTTCTATGTTGGTCGAAGCGAGTACAGAAAACAAACTTGCCGAGGAGCAGGAGGTGAATGTCATTTGAGCTTATTGGAAGGCTCCGATCTGACTTGACAACAGGTGACGCTTGAAGGTGAAATAATCTGACCATCGTGGTTGCAGGGGAGTGTGAAAGGCATGCACACACATTTGTGAAACCACATGTAGGCTAAACCAGTGACATCCTGTTTTGCTTCGTACGTGACAAAATGCAAGTTGACGTGAAATTTGATCTACCGCAGGTGTTCGCTTGGGACGTTATCTGTCCACGTGCATGATAACTGTTAACAAGTCACATCCTGTTTTGCTTCGTACGTGACAAAATGCAAGTTCAGGTGAAATTTGATCCGGCACAGGTGTTCGCCTGAGACGTTAGCTGCCCACGTGCACGATAAGAGAATGTTCAAAGCGTGGGAAAAAAAAAAGATTATACATGCAATGTGATATATAAAGACACGTCGCTGACATTTCCACTCGCACTTATGTGACTACTTTTGAACACGCTACAGCGTTGTGTGAAACACTTGGCCTTGTTTAACAGTTTTGGTGTTGGTGGAAAATACTTATTCTTGTTGTGAGGTAGGTATATATTTATTCATTTATACATTTATTGATTTATATATAAATACATGCAATTATTTATTGATTAGGTAATTAATGATTTTATTTATTTATTTGTTTGCAGATAACCGGCATAGCCTACTTGTCGTGTGTGTGAACGATATTAAAGAACGAGAGAAAAACGGACAACTAGAAAAGAAAACCATTTCCATACTAGCCCACGAGACGGGAATATAGAAAAGCATTACACGTCAAGGTGAGATTTGTTTTTTTTAATATATAACCTGTTTGATTTTGTTTTGTTTATGAAATGCATAAACTATATGGAATGGATATACTTATGGTGGTTTATTTTATTTCTTTTTAGAGTGTTGGAAAACGGTTGACCTCTGTGAATAACCAGGAACGTGTGTGTTTTTTGGATTATTGTCAGACAGTCTACATTTCTAAACTCAGGTGAGTGTGTTCTTTCAAAATAATGTCTTTTACTGCTGCGGATACGTTAACTTGGGAACCCCTAAACAGTTGTTTCAAATCACGTGTATGCTCTGGTCGTGTGGTCAATGTTAGAAAAAGTTTGATTCCCAAAGAATTTTTACAATCTTGTTTTGAAATTTTCAAAATTGAAATTTGCACAGCGCAAAGGTTGCATACGGCTTTAAAGGTGAATACAGAACTGGTGTGCGATTTCATATATAAAAAGAAGGACGTAGAGCATAAAGAGACATTTTATATTTGCAGTAAAATGCAAGAGCTATTCATAGCCCATAATTTGGAACAGTGGTATGAAACCCACGTGGTGAATGCCTTGCTATCAAAATTTGATAAACTGCAACAAGGACCGAGTGGTCTAGCCTTAGACAAAATTCATCATTTGCAAATCAACATGTGTCAATTCAACCCGTTGAATGCTGGGTCTAGCTATATTAAAACACCACCAGCAATAGCTTCGAAAAAGGCTGTAGTGAATATTAAGAATCGTGACAATGATTGCTTTCTGTGGTCTGTGGCTGCCTTTTTGCAGCCGGTGCAACATAATGGTTGTTGGCCGGGAAAGTACAAGGCCAAGTTTGATGAATTAAAACAAACTTTAAATTTAACTCGAGTATCGTTCCCTATGGACTTAACCGAGATCCATAGGTTTGAACAAGATAACCAGGACTTTTCGTTCATGGTGTATGGCCTTAATGGTGATGAGATTGTGGGTCCTCTTTATGCCACAAAAGAACCGAAACGACACCACATTCATCTTTTATATTTATCTTATGGAGAGGTGAATCACTATTGCCTCATTAAAAGCCTGAGTAGATTGCTAAGCAGCCAAATGTCCAAAGCACATGGTATAAAGCATATTTGTGACCGTTGTCTCCAATACTTTTGGACGCCTACTTCTTTGGAACGTCATAGGGTGGATTGTGTTACTCAGGAAGCGGTGAGACTGATATTGCCACAAGGGGACAAGGCTGTGTTAAAGTTTAAGGACATTCATAAGCGTGACACTGTTCCCTATGTGGTATATGCAGATTTCGAAGCTCTCACCACACCCATGGCGGGATGTGAACCAGATCCCACCATGAGCTCAACCACACCCATTCAAAAACATGAACCTTTTGCCATAGGATTTAATGTGGTGTGTGCCCATGACCCCACACAATCCGTGTACAAATACCGTGAGGGGCCAGATTGTGCCAAATGGTTCTTGGATGAACTTGTCAAGTTGGCCGACCATGTACAGGAATTACTGGACCACCCAGTACCCATGAGCCTATCTCCAGAACAACAGCAGCAGTATGAGCATGCCACGACATGTCATATTTGCGAAAAACCACTGATCAATGCTGAAGACACCGTTCGTGATCACTCGCACTTTACGGGGGAGTTTCGTGGAGCTGCGCATAGTAAATGCAACTTGAACTTTCCAGCTCCTCGTTTCATCGGTGTCTTTTTCCACAATCTGGCGAATTATGACATTCAGTTTTTGATTCGTGAATTGGGTCATGTCAACAAGGGCTCGTTTACCATTATCCCCCAAAACCATGAGCGTTTTACAGCCCTGACATGGAGGTTGAGCAACTTTAGCATTCGATTTTTGGATTCCTTTAAGTTTATGGCGTCCTCGCTAGACAGCCTTGTGAATGGCTTGAATGAGGAGGAATTAAAAAATACTAGAATGCATTTTAATGATCCTGAGCAATTTCAATTGTGCATTCGGAAAGGTATATTCCCGTATGATTTCTGCAATAGCTGGGACGTGTTAAAGCAAAGAAAACTCCCACCACAAGAGAAATTTTACTCGAAACTAACACGCAGTACCGTTTCCGATGAAGACTATGCACATGCATGTCAAGTTTGGCGAGTGTTTGGCATGAACACGCTAAGTGAATATGCTTTACATTACCTAAAACTGGATGTATTGCTGCTCACAGATGTGTTTGAAAAATTCCGTGAGTTGTGTCAACACATTTACGGTCTTGACCCGGCTCACTATTATACGAGTCCTGGACTCTCGTTCGATGCCGCTTTAAAATACACTCAAGTGGAATTGGATTTACTCACTGATGTAGACATGGTTCTATTTTTTGAAAAGGGCATTCGTGGCGGATTTGTGTCACTTAACCAGCGCCATGCCAAAGCGAACAATGTCTACATGCCTGATTATTCACCAGACAAACCAGAATCGTACTTAATGTACTATGACGTGAATAATTTGTACGGTTACGCCATGAGTCAGCCTTTGCCCTATGGGAAGTTTGCTTGGCTGACAGACAAACAAGTGTCAGAATTTGATGTGATCAAGGCTAGCCAAGAAACAGGCCGTGGATATGTGCTAGAAGTGGATATTGAATATCCCTCATCCTTGTATGATGAACATGCCGATTTCCCATTCTGTCTTGAGCAAATGGTTCCCCCTGACAGTAAAGTGAAAATTGAAAAACTCATGGGCACACTTTACAACAAAAATCGGTATGTGCTACATATCCAAATGTTGGTGCAATGCCTCGCCCAAGGCTTGGTGTTGAAGAAAATCCACAGGGGTATTTCTTTTGCTCAAAAAGCATGGCTTGAGCCATACATGCGACTCAACACAGAGCACCGACAAATGGCAACACAGCAGTTTGAAATTAATTTTTTTAAATTAATGAACAACTGCATCTATGGCAAATCCATGGAGAATGTCCGCAAATACCGTGACATTAAATTGGTGAATGTCTGGGAGGGGCAGTGGGGTGCCCGGCGGTACATTGCCAAGCCAAATTTCAAATCGATCAAAATTATCGATGAGGATTTGGCTACTATTGAAATGAGTAAGACCAGCGTGACCATGGATAAGCCCATTTACTTGGGTCAAGTCATTTTAGACTTTTCTAAATCTGTCATGTATCGATTCCACTATGAGTTTGCCAAACGCCATTTTGAGGACGTCTCTCTTTTGTATATGGACACGGACTCATTCATTTACCACATTCGCCACTGCAACCCCTATGACGTCATGAGGCAACATAGTGACTGGTTCGACACTTCTTGCTATAGTGCTGACAACGTGTTTCAGCTGCCCATAAAGAACAAGAAGGAAATGGGCGTTTTAAAAGATGAATGCGGTGATTCCATTATGACGGAATTCGTAGGTTTGGCTTCGAAAATGTATGCTTATCGCACACTCGACTCTAAGGAAGCCAAAAGAGCAAAAGGTGTAGGTAGAGCAGTGGTAAAATCGCTACGTGTAGACGATTACTTAGCGGTTTTACGCACTGGCAAAGCTATGTCTCATACACAGTGCAGGATACAATCCAGCAACCATCATTTGTATCTTGTGGAACAGAGAAAACGCACCCTCGCCTCCATGGACAACAAGCGTGTGTGGGCTGATGACCTGCTCACTAGCCTGCCCTGGGGTTATGATCGCAACGAGGAGGAGGTGTGATTTCACTGTTTAATCGTTTATGGGACATGGCTTTTTGTAACTTGTAGATTTAGAATTTTGTAAATATTGGTTTCTGTCATTGTAAATAGTAGATTTTGTAAATAGTGACAATTCACTTGGACCTTTTGCTCTTTAAAAAGTTCTATGCAACCTTATTTTTTTAAATTTTTTGATTGGTAAATAGTCTGATTCTTTTAACGCTGTACAAAGTTGAGTTTCTTTGTAAATATGAAATAAGTAAGATTTTTAGTAACTTTAATAACTAGTATTTAATTATTTTTCGTAATGTAAATGATAAACTAAAAAGTTCTTTTGGGATGAGTGAGCATGTCGAGAATGTGCTTTTGGGAATAAATAAAGTGGTTGTGTTTGTTCCCAAAGACAGGTGTGAATGTATGAGTGGAGAGAGAAAGCTGATGTGTATGGTTGACCAGAGCAAACACGGTGAGGTAGAGTGAGTGAGTGGGGAGGGGGTAAATGGTCACTTATATATTCATTTTGTTTTAAATAGTTTCGTTTTTTCATTGAAATGTGGCAGTCAAAAGACATTATTTTTGTAAAAACAGTCTTACCTGCAGTAGTCGTAGACCTCGACGTTTCTCCAAACACACATCAACACATTGCAGTATTATCAAGGTCAAGCACTCGCATCAACATCATTGTCAAATCTCAACTTTCGACATACACCAAATGGAAAAAATATGAAAACAGCAAAATGGAAATTCCATGTTTCCATATCACCAAAACAGCAAAACTTAAAACGGACATTTTTAAAAACTGGAAATGGCCATGTGTGAAATTTGAAAATTCAAAAACTTCAAACGGACATTGTTTAAAATGTGTCATCAGCAAATTGGAAAAATCCATATCATCAAAAACGTTAAACTTGAAACGAACGTTTTCAAAAACTGTAAATTGCAAAATGATAAATGACAGTGTGTGGAATTCATCATGTGTGAAATGTGTAAAATGAAAAAATCAGCCATCAACATCACGATTTCTTAAAATTAAAAATAACAAAACATCGTGCTCTGGAAAACTTTTGTTTTTATTTCATAGTCATAGTGAATTGACAAAAGAAAAATAGAATACAAACAAATCCCAATTCCTCACTCCTCAATGTTTATGTCCATGCATCATCAACTTTCCTTTCATAGCACTCATGACAATCAGGGCTGCCATTCTTTCACCCACTGAGGCATCATTGGATGTGAAACGTTGTTTAGCTTTCTTCAATAACAATTTATCTGCCACATGTCTTAAACCAGAATGACTATGGCGATAAGAAAGGTCACGTTCCTTGCATGCTTGATCCAAAAGATTAATGGGTACATCACCACGTTGTAAACGTTTTTCGAGACGAGTTCCAGGGCCGCAAAAACGATAACCTGGAAGATGGATTTCGTAAGGTAAGTATTGAATCACTTTGTCAATGACGCCATTGCCAGTACAGGTCTGGCATATCCTTTTCCATCGATGGTAAAAAGGTTTGGTCTTCCTCCTCCTCTGTGGACGATGTTTGTGTTTGTTGTTGTTGCTTTTTCTCGCCATGACACTCGTGGAATGATTCAACAAAGTCTTTACACGGACTTTTATGACCGTGATACAGTTTCACTAGCTGGCAAGTCGCACACTGACGCATAGACGGTATTTTTGCCATGGCCACTTGCTTATGGTGATCGTAATCCGTACAGGGTTGCAATTCACTCAACACAGGGTCTTGAGTCCATGATTTTGGTACATGTTGCCAGATTTCTTTGACCGCGTTGGCGGCCACATAATAAATGAACGACTTGGGCAGTGCCAAGAGTTCCTCTTTGGTAAAACTGTCTAGTTTCTTTTTGCACACAAAGAACTTGCCGATGGCTTTGTCCGTAGCATTGCCTTTCTCCATGGTATCATGTGCTGTAGATGTTTACACGTCGCTAGTAGAAATCTCACTGACGTCATTCACAGGTAAATCTTGAGTTATAATTTTGTTCAACAACTCCCAGCAGGCATGAGTGGTTAACCAATGAAAGAGATGCCACGCATGCGATAGGGCTGTATGGGTAATGTTGCCACAGGAACAAGTATCCATGAGCGTTTGCAGGGAGGGGCAGCCCAACTCCATGAGGTCGATACATTGACAGTAAGACGCCAAAAATGGTTGCAACCATTGACGTTTTTCATTACCTTTCACAAATACCACATTGGCCGAGGACAAGTGTGCTTTCATGACCACGTCCAAATATTTATAGGAAATGGTTCCCTGATTCCAGTCTAGTTGCCTATGATTTTCAATCCACTGGGTTTGTTTACGGTCTTTTTCACACAACAAATCAAAAGCATGGGGTGGTTTAAATAGCAAATGCGTAGCTTGCGATATCCAAAACGTGGTACAATCGATTATGGCCACTTGTTTAAATATAAATTTGTTGTCACCAATTTTAAACCCTTGGCAATCCACAATGAGTGTGCGCAACATGTTGACGCTTGCCTGGACCAAGTTCAACTGACGACTGACTGACGATCACGTGTGATCATGGCATGGACTTACCTGCCATGCTAGTTTCAAAAAAGAAGGTTAGGGTAGGACAGGGGGACATGCAAAAATAAGAATTTAAGAATTACATCATTTTATTATCATAACACGTCTTACAGGCTTTTCTCATTTTAGGATAAGGACGATAGCAACTGATACAACAAAATAGTCTCTTGTGTTTGTAACGTCCATAACACCGATGATGTCCCAATGTCTCTAAACTAGGCGTTTTTGATGGTGATCTGCTCACCGAAGCACCATGGATACCATACGGCCCACATGTATCATAACTTGTATTTTTTTCATCACCCAGAGACACAAGTGAGGGATAGCTTGAATGACAGGGTATATTTCCCACTTTCATTCTGCACAGGTAGGGGCAGGTGTGTGACCAGCGCTGATGTTCCTGCATGGGTTCATCGCCCTCCTGCCATTGGTCTATGATGATGGGACAAAAGGCACATTTCACTTCATCTCTTGTTTTTAAATAGTAGAATCCAGCAGCCGCCAAGGCTTGAGGGTTTATGAAAGGCACTGGCCATGTGGCAAAAGTCTTGAAACGTTGTTCCTCAGAGTTTAAATTCATGGATGTAACGTCTCTTGAGGCTTTAAAGCAAGACATGACTGAGCGACTTAACGTGGGTTGAGCTGTTATTTATACACTCGTCACTTGGTTGGACAGTGGATAATAGTTGACTTGTTTGTGATGAATAATCAGACAGTAGGCTGTCGTATTGGCTGGTACATTGTCATGCGTTTCAAAATCTAGTCGAATGTCGATATTGGATGGCTTGACAGACTCTTCCAGGTAAGAACAGTCAAAAACAATCAGTGGTGCTCTTGCCTTAAACGCTTGGGGTAGTAGCATGGGACCGTTCTCTTTTTGATAATACGACCATCGAAATTTAGAAAACAAGTCGTACAGGGGGCCAAACTTATTTTTTGAAAAATCCAAATCCAGTCCTTCATAGGGAAACACAGCTCCGTTGAGGAAAAGACGTGCATTTCTCAATTGCAGGTGATCAAATTGCGTGGCATCTTTGGTTTGTTGATACTTGCGATTCGTTTGAAAACCCACGATCAGGTAGAGAGGTCTCTCTGTATAGCGAGCTGTTTTTACAGACCAACTGTGTGTGTTGGTGGTGGGCAATAGCGGATACTCATGGAGTGCCCAGCTTCTAAATTCCATGGGTAGAGGCATATCTCTCTTTACCATTTTGAGTATGTCCAGTTTTTTGCTATCGTTAAGGGTCACATGAGGCACTTTCCATAGCAAGCGTTGTAGTTGAATTTTTGAATCGATGGGGGCATTGTCGGCCCCCTTGAGTGCATTGTTATCACTCCTGTCTCTCACTAGATAAAGCACTTGCCTTGCGTTAACCACAATGCGTTGGTGATCTTCGGCAAAGCCTAGAACCAGTTTAAGAGGTAAATATCCAGTAAAGGTCCCATCGGTGTGTACCATCCAGTCATTGGTCGAGTCAGGGCACCAAGCTGCCATGCAAAGTGTTTTACCTTCTTCCTCACTATAAGAGGGGTATAGTTTCATGACACTGGAAATACCCACATTTCGAGTGCTATCCACCACGATATCGTTAATGACATAACGTACTTCAGAAAACAGAAAGGCTAAACCATGGTTGGCCAACTTGGATGTAGTGGGTGTAGAGCCATCGGCTTTGGTGAGCCGACCTTCAATCTGAATAACACTTTCATGCGGTAGGGTGTAAATATCTTGGTTGTTGATAACAAATTGAATTTCATCATTGTTATTGAGTCCAGGTGTTTGAGCTTGATAGGAATGGAGATCAATTCTTACCACTCCTGGTTGCTCCTCGATGTGGTTCGCTATCTCTAGGATAGAATTCATTATAAGGGTTGACGTGGTAACCCAAATGCTGTAAAATCTGCTTGCCTTGAGATGTTAACGTGTATTCACGCGGCAAACAACTAACACCATTCCTAGACGGTGTTGTTGCTTTATACACAAATTTCATAGTGGCTTTAGCACCAACTTGTAAGTCACTGGTGTAGTGGAATCTAGATCAATGAGTTGTTGATCTCTATTGATCAGTCTTAATGTTATATTACTAATACTATCAACAGCCACAGCATGAAAAAGCACCACTGGAGGGTTTTCACGAATAATATACCCATTGGGCGATGTCACAATAAAGTCATAAAGCGAATGCGATGGTTCTTGATTGGTGTACACTTGGCTAATAATATTACACGTCACCGACACATGATGGTCCTCAATGAATTTCACTTCATGGTCCGATTCATGTTTTTTGTTGGGCTCCAACACACGTGGTTTAAATCCGAGTAATGGGCCAATGGAATCGGGGTGTGTTTTAAAGTCAATGTTGAAGGTAGAGAAAATACTGCAGCGATGAGTGTTAGTATTGCCTACAAGTTCAAACTTGTGCGTTCCGTCGAGAAATGACTTTAAACCATACTGATTGATCAACACCACATAAATGTGTTCATAAATATCATCGATCGTGTATCCACCAGAGTTCAGGGTGAGCACAGAATCATCATAGTAAAACTTGTTGTTCACATTTTCACGTATGTTGTATATTCGATTGTACGTTTCAAGAGAAACAAGTCCTAAACCATAGGGTTTTTCACTCAATTCGATAGGCGGGTAAAAGTCTAGGCTGACTTCAGGTCCACGTCCATGCACTGTAAACGTTTTACTTTCTACCGACATACTGGTGGCGTTTTTGCTTATGCTGCGTCTTATATAAAAAAATTAAACACAAACGTCCACACTGTTGGCTGTTAAACGTTTGCTCACGTTTCACATTATAATATATCTTGATCCTGTTTCCAAAATAGGTCACTAGTTCCATGGGCGGGGGCAAATTCCCAAAACTGTCAAAGTACCATACCGTGGATCCCTCTTTGACATAAGCTACATAATGCGTTCCTGGTCCTCGGTGATCATCCAAATTGACAACAGCACATTCCTGTTTCCAGGGTCGTGGGGGTAATTGGTTTCGCATAAACACACCTCGAAAATGAGAAAGCTTTAGTTGTTTAGCATAGCTTTCCACTTGTTGATGCGTCAGGGCATGTCTCGCTATGGCTGAGGTTAAATTTTTTTTTTTTTAATATTTCGAAATGGTGAAATCCCAAATCCTTGTTGATAAAAGGCTGGCTTTAAATTGGCATTTCTAGCCCCCATGGCAATCGCTTCCATCGTTTCATTGTGTCGCTGACTTTCTTTGAGTTGTTGCTTGCCCTGCTGCGCGGCTTTAATGGTTTTCGCCACTGCACTGGCACCGCCCAAAAGTGAGCCCAGAGCAGCCAAACCAGCAAATAATGCAGGTAAAAATCCCGCTCGTTTGGGAACGGGAATCACTCGCCCTTGGTTTGAAACCTGTCGCCGACGTTTTGGAATAACCTGTCTCTGTGCTGCTCGAAGGGCTTTCCTTATGGTCAATACATTATTTTTTCTTTTTTTCTTTCGCAAGGGCTTGTCCTCGAATGTTGTAAGCCCTGGCTTTGCCAAGGACAAAGTCCTTTTTTTAGTCTTTCTCACTGCATACCTTTGTTTCACCATGATGATAATGACCCACAACCTTTCACAAGAAAGTTTAAATCACAACTAACGTCAGATGGTTATTTCATGGCTGTATATTCCAATTCCACATAAAGTGGGAAGTCGTTTATGGTTTTTCCCGCTTGCTTTTCATCCCATGTCAACATGAGATAAAAGGATAATTCGTCACCTGCATTGACCATTTCATGGTTATGAAGCAACATCCTATGACCATTTATCTTTATTTGTAAATGGTTCTCATCAGGTATGGCATATTTGATGTGAATGGTTCCATCATAGTGTAATCGATAGTGGCTTAAACCCGAAGCAAGCGCATAGGTCAAGTGCTGATCATGGACTAGCGGTAAATGGTTTCTGTCATTCACAGGTTTTTCATTTGTCAGATACACTAAAAACACAGATGGGATAAATTTATAAAGCCTTTTCATTTCATGGGTCACGTAACGCTTGGTACAAACATCGTCTTCGTCTTGTGGGTCTTCCACGTGAATAATCCGATGGTGATTAGCGCTATAGCCATTCACCATAAGCTGTGGCACTTTGTCATAAAACTCATACACTTTGTTATCCACATACTTTTTCGTAGTAACGTCTGTAGACACTTGAGGATGTTTTACATGGGTTAACCGCTTTCCCTTAAAGTCATAATCTCCCTGTTTTGTGCGTGGCACTACTGACCTATCCACATAGTGTTTATTAGCAGGATCTGTTTCCTGTTTAGGATCATGTATGGGGACAGGCCTAGCTTTGGCCATCAACGCACGTCCAAAGACATCCATCGTCAACCTGTAGTACCAGTCTACTGTTTCTATGACAAGGCTCGGTGTCCTGTATATAGACAGCCGGCTAGCCTTTCTAAGCCTTAGTTGAAATGAAGATTATTAAGCAGCAAGAGTCATTCCCCGTGGGGGACATGGTTTCCCATCTCTGTCCCACATCACGTGAACAACGCCATGGTTCACTGTTTCCATCTTCCATTCGCTGCATCATTGTGGGGCCTTCCGGCTGTGGAAAGACTAATCTTTTGCTAACGCTCATTACAGCGCCCAATGGTCTGCGTTTTCAAAATATTTATATTTTTGCAAAATCTCTCTACCAACCCCTCTACGTGTTTCTGGATCAAGTCATGTCTGGATTACAAAAAGAGAATATGGGTTATTTTACATTTTCCATGCAAGAAAATGTGATTTCACCGGATGAGGTAAAGCCTGATTCACTCATGATTTTCGATGATGTATCCACTGAACGTCAAGGCATCATTCAAAGCTATTTCAGCATGGGTCGACACAAACATATCGATTGCTTCTATCTTGGGCAAACGTATTCTAAAATGTCCAAACAGTTGATTCGTGACAATGCCAATGTCATTGTTTTATTTCGTCAGGACGAGAGGAACAGTCGTCACATTTATAATGAACATGTGAATCCGGATATGACCTTTCAAATGTTTACAGAATTGTGTGCCAAGTGCTGGAACACTCAACGTCATGCCTGTTTAGTGATTGACAAACAAAGTGAACTCAACCAAGGACGGTATCGCTTAGGGTTTGATCATTTTATTGCTATTTAAGGCCCTGTCTCATTCGCCATCAAGTCATTTGTCAAGACACCATGGCGTTAGCAGAGAGTCAATTGAAAAAGCATATTATTAGAGCAAAAAATACTATTCGCCAAAAGTTTCGTCAATTGAAACAATCACGTGCCAATCATGCTTTGTTTATTCAGCAACATTTAGCACCTCCACTAAAAGCCATGTTGAAACCCTCTTTCAAGCCATCTGAAACGCTACCCACCGTTTCACAAGCCACGCAGACGCTGCACGAGGACCCTGAGGAAGAGGAAGTGGAAGATTTGACTAGTGATAGTGAAGTTGAGGATGAAGAGGAACAAGTGTTTACGCCTCAAAAAAAGGCCGCACCCCTTGCAGAGTTTTTGAGAAAAAAGAAATCCTTGGCCATGGTCGAAACACCTTGCCCTTCCAGAGCGTCTCCGTTTTCACAACTCTTGGCCACCCCTCAACATAAAGCTCAACTGAAAACCATTTTAATAAAATATTATGGATCAACATTGGAACCCTATTTCACCGATCTATTTATTGGAAACACAGATACCACGTATGGTGTTCGCTATGAGGATGATAGTTTTAAAATTGGCGATTCATCCATTAAATTTGCTCGTACTAAAGCTGTCATTAAAAACATCAACTATAAATTAACGCCAGGACTGTTAAAGCTGCTCTTTTCTCGGACCCCCTCTTCCCATGATTATACGTCAGAGGACCTTGACAAATATAAATCCATTTTATTGGATACCCATGCTCACAAAAGACAGTATGATCCCACGCAACAAGTGAATGCCAATATATCTCAAAAATATAAAACCATCATTGCAAAAATGTTTCCCACCAGTCAAAGTACTCGTCGTAAAGTGTCCGCTTCGGGAGTGACTTTTAAACCTTTAAAACCCCTTGTGGATGTTACCTACTGGCACAATCCCAATAAGCTCGTCCAGCGGCTACAATTGTTGCATGCCTCACGTCAAGCTGGCCACACCGGTCACGATTGGGAAATTCAAGAAATTGAACAAGAACTTCGAAATGCCAAAATTATTGTTTAAGCCCTCACCCATTAAAATGGGTATTGCTCACGAGTTGCATCGCCCAGCTAGGCGTCACTATCCGCGACTCAAGGTGATTTCACGAGGTGTGGATGAACTTTGGCAGGCTGACTTGGTTGAAATGATACCCTATGCTGGCGTTAACGACGGTGTACGCTATATGTTGACCGTCATTGATGTCTATTCCAAAATGGCCTTTGTTGAACCTGTGCGTCGCAAGTCTGGTCCACTAGTTACCAAGGCCTTTCAACATATTATTCAACACTCCAAACGTCAACCTCAGTTGCTACAAACCGACCAGGGGAAAGAATTTTTCAACAAGGATTTCTCCAGTTTTCTCAAATCTAAGGATATTCACCATTACACCACGTACAGCAATCTGAAAGCCAGTGTGGTCGAGCGGTTCAACCGAACATTGAAAACCCATATGTGGAAAGCGTTTACCGCTCAGGGCAGTTATCGCTGGTTGGACATGTTACCTGAGCTAGTATCACGTTACAATGACACCAAACATAGAACGATTGGGACCAAGCCACGTCTCGTAACTAAAAATATTCAGCGATTGGATAAACTGTTTAACCCCATAAAAACAGCTGATCCTAAACGTCACCGACTGAACATTGGGGATTTTGTTCGTGTGAGCAAATTTAAGTCTGTCTTCAATAAGGGCTACACGCCTCAGTGGGGGACTGAACTATTTCGAATTCGTCGAGTCAACTTGGACACACCAGTCACCTATTTACTCGAGGACCTCAACCATCAACCCATAAAAGGTAGATTTTATCTCCATGAACTTCAGAAAACAGCATTTCCTCAGCATTATCTTGTGGAAAAAGTGTTGAAACAAAAAGGAAATAAACTCTACGTCAAATGGTTAGGGTTTAACTCTACGTTTAATTCCTGGATCAATAAATTACATGTTGTGTGAACCTGTGTACTTTTTATTTATTCACACATGTTGTACACCACCTATAGCTCTATGTGTACAGCGCTCCGCGCTTCATGCATGTTCATACATGTTTGTCTTTCCCTTTCCTCCTGTGTTCTCTCATACATCACCCCCTCCCCTCTCCCTCCCTTCACCTCCCACCACTGCTGTTTGCAGCTCTTGCCTATCTATTGGTTGTGACATTATTCCGACAAGTTGCATTATACTTTTTACTGATTCAGCGATTCCCACGCTTTGAACATTCTCTTATCGTGCACGTGGACAGATAACACCCAAGCGAACACCTGTGCCGGATCAAATTTCACCTGAACTTGCATTTTGTCACGTACGAAGCAAAACAGGATGTGACTTGTTAACAGTTATCATGCACGTGGACAGATAACGTCCCAAGCGAACACCTGCGGTAGATCAAATTTCACGTCAACTTGCATTTTGTCACGTACGAAGCAAAACAGGATGTCACTGGTTTAGCCTACATGTGGTTTCACAAATGTGTGTGCATGCCTTTCACACTCCCCTGCAACCACGATGGTCAGATTATTTCACCTTCAAGCGTCACCTGTTGTCAAGTCAGATCGGAGCCTTCCAATAAGCTCAAATGACATTCACCTCCTGCTCCTCGGCAAGTTTGTTTTCTGTACTCGCTTCGACCAACATAGAACCTAGTTCTCATCACCGTTTACACGTTAAAGGTAAAATATCAGAAAACGCACCCTCGCTCTGTCATACACCGACTCGTCGAAATAGCGATTGATCTATTGAACACAGCCACCATGGTCAACGACAGGTTTGTTGAAACACACACATCCAGCCGTATCGTCTCTCTCAACCACCACGCTCCATGAAAATTATAAACAGGTAACGGTAAAGATTTTTTTTTTCTCAACATGTATGGCGTTAGGCCCATTGTGAATTATCTTTTTGGAAAAAAAATATCTACCAAATTTGAAAGGGGGCGTTAGCCCGAGTCCTAGGACACCTCGTACACGTCTCTAGCGTTATTGGTTCGTAAGATATCGGCAAAAATCACAAAAAACACGTGTTTACCCCAAAATCGCGTTTCCAAAATTTTTTAAAATTACAACGAGTAGTTCATAGCAAAGAGGACGTCACTCCGAGTCCTTGGACCCATCGTACATGCCTCTAGCGTTATTGCTTCGTGAGATATCAACAAAATCACAAAAAACACGTGTTTACCCCAAAACCGAGTTTCCAATTTTATTAAAAATTATAACGAGTAGTCCATAGCAGAGAGGACGTTACCTCGAGTCCTTGGACCTGTCGAACACGCCTCTAGCGTTATTGGTTCGTGAGATATAGCAAAAAGTCTAAAATCAAGTTTTTACCCCAAAAAGACTGTGTTTCCAGATTTTCACATTTTCGACACCGACATTCCCGTAAAGAGCACGACGAGACGAAAAAAACGAATCCAAGCACGCCCTCCTAGCATGGCTCCTTCCATTCCAAGATCGCAGGGGCTCACCACTTGCTTTTATAAGCAGCTCTGTCCTTACCACACTACTGCAGGTTTTCATTCTAGAGACTTTAAATTTATTTTGGGGGTAGAGGGGGTAGGGACCATTGATTTACGTTAAACAATTTTTTTTGTAGAGTTCCTAGTTTCCAAAATATAGGATTTTCAAAATTCGAGTGTTTTCAAAAAAATATAAAAAATAAAAATTTTTTATTACAAAAAATAAAGGTCATAAAGACTGTTCGTTTGAGCCATGGCACAACGTTCTATCCTGTTTGGTTTTCAAACTATCGCCTATTTTCGAAAACAAAAAAAACAAAGAATTTTTGAAAAATATAATACATGGTCAATAGGAAAGAGGACGTCAGCTCGAGTTCAACGACACCTCATATGTCAACATCCGACCATGGGTTCGCGAGATATTGGCTTGGACTAACGCGGCGGCCATGACACTATTTAGAACTCCTAGCTCTCCCCTACTTACTTGGTTTTAATTATTGCGTGAGGCTTTATAGAGGTGATGGAAGGGTGTATTAAGGGGGCCATCGCTAGGTATTTTAGTGTTTACCACACCTTCGAGATTCTTTCTTCCTCTTGAAGAATTCTTGTGTTTTGAGCTAGTCTTTTCTTTTTCTGAGCTTTGGTCAGTCTTAATACATCCTGTTAGGTATTCGAGTGGCCCTATTATCCCTGTGTCTGTTGGTAGAACTTGGGGGGTCTTTAGAGCCGGGGCATTTTCAGGTTCTACGATCCAGCTGCTATCCAGGGATTCAACAGGTATTGGTAGGTAAAAGGGTACAGTACCATCCCGGCATTTGCCCGAAGACGAAGTGGGAAACCACGGATAACCACTTCGAGGATGGCTGAGGTGGGAATCGAACCCCCTCTACTCATTTGGACCACCCGAGACTGAGTAGACCCCGTTCCAGTCCTCATACCACTTTTCAAATGTCGTGGCAGAGCCGGGAATCGAACCCAGGACCTCCGGGGCGGCAGCTAACCATGCTGTCCGCTACGCTATGGAGGCGACAAGTGTATTTTAAGAACGTTAAAATACCTCAGTATGCCTTCCTTCAGAGGGGAAGTAAAGCCGGTGGGCCCATGTCATAGATTTATGGCATGTAAAAGAACCTTCCACTAACTAAACTTGTGTAAAGCAAACTTTGTAGGTTAGGTTCAATAATACTCTCAAATTCCAACGTTCGTCACCAGACGCTGGTTGCGATGACATCTACTGTAGTAGTAGCGTAGTTCACAACTAGGTGTCGTGGACGGTAGCAGTTGGTAGCGAAAGTAGGAGCTACTTGAAATTATCGTCTGCAAATCTTACTTGAATTAAATAAGATAACCACACTAATACAGTCATCACAATTAACACCGGTTATCAGACAGATTCTACACACACCCAAAGTACACGGGGCTACATGACCGCCTTGTCGCAGCCCCTAAACGAAGGAACCAACCAACCAGAAGAAGTGTACGGTATAGTGAATTCTGGACTGCTCTCCTTGAATTTAAAGCACTGATCCTACCATGCGATGTGGTATATCGAAACTGAACAATTCCTGAAGACTAACCATGGTTATCAATTGTCTCAACACCGAGATACTACCCCACTATCTAAAGTAGCATAGCACATTTGAAGATGTACTGTGCCCAACCAGTCACGGCAGTCTGGCATCGAACTCAGGTCTCATCAGAGAAGACCAGGCACATGGTTATGCCTAGAGTCGAACCATTGATCTCTGCGGGGGAGCAATTCAGGGAACCCAAAGAGCAATGAGAGATATACTGGCATATAACAAGGTAGCGTGATTTCACGATCTATAGGTGAATATCATAGCAATTTAAGGGAAGAACTGTAGCCAAATGCAAGGAAATATACATTTTCAGAGCATACGAGTATGAGAGAAGGCTAGTTTGGCAGTTTACAAATGGCCCTTAGCAAGGGGGCGGAGAGTCTAGGCGCCAAGCGAACTATTTACGTCTGGAGCAGGAAGACAGCTCAGAATTAATGACTCGGGTATCCACCGCTTGACAACGGTGAGACCGAGGGTAGACATGTTGGCTCATGGAAATTAATTAATTACAGCCAAATGGAGTATGGAAATGCATTGAAATACACACCCAGGTGAATATATTCACGGAGAGGTAATTTAGGAATGGTTTTTCACCTAAATTAAGGCCTTTATCTCCAAATGAATGCATCACAACCTAGCCTACGCTCGAGAGCAGTGACTTTGTGACCAGTCAACGGGGAAGTACCATGATGGCGTGCCCACGCGCTGAACTAAGGCAATTAATTGTAATTAATTGGCCGAAGCGATCGCCGGCACGCGAATGTTTTTGAAACCTCCACACCTAAAGAAACAAGATGTAGATGTCATTTCGGCTGAAGAGGTATTATTTCAAGAAAGGAGTCGCTCTCATGGGTCCAGTGGACTATTTTGTATGAGAAGCCTTTATATAGAGGGAGCGAGGCAAGCCAAGCCAGTTCTTCTACAGTCGTTCGCCAGTCTTCACCAGTCTTCTACAGTTATTCTACAGTATACACGTAACTAAGACGCTGCTAGTAGCGCGCCAAATGTTAAAGTATCAACGCGCCGTCGTTGGAGATCAATAGAAGCAAGTCATAAAGCTTCATAAGTAATCATGAAGTGCGTCGAAAGTAAATTAATACAGGTATTTACCTATTATCTGACGCAAGTATAAATTCGCCACAGCGAAAAGGAACGTATAATGTTTTTGAACAGTTCTTATACCGGGAGGTATTGTCAGAATTATATGACAGCATCATCAGGATCACTACAATGATGGGAGCTTG
Organism: Meconema thalassinum; assembly: GCA_946902985.2. NCBI lineage: Eukaryota > Metazoa > Arthropoda > Insecta > Orthoptera > Tettigoniidae > Meconema > Meconema thalassinum. The sequence continues at coordinate 293,274,202 of OX336390.1, read as the reverse complement.
GAAACCATTGCCACCTAATATGGATAGTGAGCTGAACGAGATTGCAGGGAACGAGGATTGAACGTCCGTAAAACGCTGTTAGATTGTCACGGAGACCAGCGGTTGTCATATTTGCAGCGCATCTCTGAGATCAGGCGTAGGAGAAGTCCAATTTAAGGATCAACATGTGAAGTAGTGGATAAGTGTATATAAATTGTGAAATAGTGATTTAAAGTGTTCTTGTGTATAGTGATTAATATGCAGTGTATAGCAATGATAAAAAGCCACTGATAAAAATATGTGTATCATGTGGAAAGTGTATGAATCTAAGTGTTGTGTCAAGGATAACATGATGGCTTAAGTCAAGCATCATGGTAGCGCTAAAGCTGAGGCGCTGGCACTATCCACCAAAGAGGAAAAAGTGAGTACCCATTTTTTATAATGTCAGTATAACTAAATAGTTCACCATGTAACGATTCATCACTTTGAGAATAAGATGTAATAGTCACTTACTGAACGAGTTTTCACCACTCGTCTTGAATAAAATATGGCTTGGAAGGTGATTTGTTTGAGGCCATTCAGGCAAAAATAGTGATGGATGTAACGGTAACGTTAAATGATAATAATAATATATTATGGGGTCGGCAACAGTAAAGTAATGGGCATTTTTGGCCTAAATAGTGTTCAAATAGTGTCATGTCTAATGTAAAGTTACTGTATTTGGTAAACAGTAAGAGTATAACGTGAAATATAGAGAAATACGAGAGCTTTTTCAGTGTCAGTGAAATATGAATGAATATTTGATATGGTCAATCCTTAGGATTATGTTTGAGGACCATTAAAGTAATATAAGCCAGTAAATGTTATTACATTTTGTGTTAGGAGCTATGTAAAGCTTTGGCTTAAGTGGTATGATAGAGAGAATGCTGGTGCCTTAATAATTGAGTCATATATGTGAAGTATTGTTTGAGCCGCTTGTAAGCGTGCAGAATTAACGTAGAATCCAGTGATTTACGTAATAAATATAGCGGGGACAAACTAGTATAACTTGCGCGTTAGGTGAGAAGTTGGCTAAATCTACGAGTAGTATCGCCTTTGAGCATACTGTATTATACGCAGCGAATTGGACAGAGTCTGTCTGTATCCAACGCTTGCTTGAATTATGCCACTATTGACGTCCGTCGAGACGCTGTGAGCATGTGTGTGTTAATGACTTACCCTGAGGTAAAGGTCATATTCGTCGTTTAGGAACGCAGATTCCTTATATATTATTGACAGCTGCTGGTGAAAGTCGTGGATTTTCACTATGATGCGCGTCTAAAAGCCACTAGTAGTCACCATTGAACGGCAAGGCTATCACTAGAATTTCACCCCAGCCATGAATGTTAATTAAGGAGCCAGTTGAGCCCAGGACACTATAAGGATAGGTGTTAAATATTTAAATGACTCAATTATGTAGGATCCACACTTAGCGTTACTCCAGTACTGCATTTTGTAAACAAACCTGACCTTGATCTTGACAGTAGAGAAAGAGGGGGATTGTAGACCACTTCTGCGGCCGCCATCTTGGTTAGCCAGCTGGAACGAATTTTATTGCCTGCTGAGGGGTGGAAGGTCGTCCGACCGGTCCCTTGTAAATTAGTCACAGTAGGACACTGAGAAATCTCGATATTTAAATATGCAATTAAGATATGATTATTTTGATGATGCCAAGTGAATTGAACGGTGGGTTGCAACTCACATACGTTGTTGAATCATAGAAATCAGATAATATTTGGCTCAGTTATCCTCTGTAGAGAAAAGCTGAACCAAAATAATGTAGGCATCTTCTTTTAGAGTGCATTTTGCCATTCCTGCTAATTTATGCAGACGGGTATGTGTTTTACCAGAACATGACACATTTGTAACGATGATAAGCCCGACAAGACCCAGAAAATCGTTATATGGTGAAACTATAAAATTAAGTACCACTTTTCTTAAGGCGTTCATATGGATGGAAGGAGGGAAGATGATTCACACAACACAACAAATATTTGTTAATGATTGCAGAAAGTAATGAATTCATGTTAATCAAGGTAAATGCCATAAGAAATGGAATAATGTTTTATTAGTATCATTTTTATGTGATATGTGATTTTTGTGTTATGACACTCCCATTAACTAATATTGTGTCAGTTGATGAACACTATGGAAACCCATGGAAGTCTGAAAATATCATTGACAGGATGATAGAATTAGATTTGAGTGCAGTGTAGCACTATTTTAAGAAGAAAGCTCACAGAACAACCCTATTTTATTTGTGGGAATTAAATGTAATTTGTCCTTTATTTGTATTGTTGTTTAGCCATGATTTTAGACCAGTAAATATGTTATTTTAGGAAATTGTTGTGTATTTCCTGTAGAGTAGTTACCTGGTAGACTCAAATCCTGAGCATGTGGTCGTATAGTGGGCAGGAACGTCCCATACCTCGAAAGACCGTGAGTTAGTTGGGATACGAACACATGGTCCACATGATGACAATTGGGTACATGGGGGAGATGTCTCTGTACTAGGATTGAGTTACAGGTACTGCTAAAGTCGGCCAAGATATAAATGGTAGAAGCAAATACAGCATAGAAAATAGGACAGAATAGGAAAGGCCACGTCCCATTTGTTAATAAGCCACCGCGTAAAATAAATGTTGATAATCCTCCATAAAACATGCTTAAATGTAAATGTAACTTACACATAAACTCCTTTAATTATCATGGCCCAAGCAATGTGGGACGGTATTAATTCATGATGGAACCGCCTGCATCTGCGCAATATGAGCGATCTTGGCATTGCGCAAACTGGCCAGGGCAAAGCATGTCATTACCCACTTAAGCATGACACCATCATCATTATCATGGCGAGACCCAAGTGGGGCATTCGACAGTACCATCGAGACCTTGGAGGGTTGCTGTTGTGTCTTAACGTGGACCACCTCCCATGACTTTATACATTATCATGTCGCCCGTCTGTGGGGCTAATCATCATTATCATGGCGCCCAGTACGTGGATGGCTTATGGGATTCATAAAACCCCATAATAATAGCATGGTTTTCATGGGGAAAACCATAGAAATAATATTTTCCTCAAACTTTGTTTGAGCGATTGTGAGTCTTTCTAAATGATATTCAGACGTCAGACATTGTTGACAGACGGGTACGAGGGTCTATACCCATTCCATAGTTAGTTTTGACATTTTATAATATGTTGTTGTTGTTGTCGTGGGATCGGAATCCTTTCCTTTCTAATAGAACGCGCCAGCATGTTCAGCTGCGGCCTACCTATATCTCAAATTAAGAAGTACAGGATGGCTGGAACGGAAGACGTACTCAGGTGTATTGCTGAGTTAAAGGAGCATTTTGATAATTCTAATGCTAAGAGAAAGGAAGAAATTAGAGAATTTAAAGATGAAATAGCGGGTAGATTGGATGCCAATCAAACCGAAATAAACACTAGACTAGAGGCTAGTCAAGCTAATGTAAACACGCAGTTAGAATTAAACCTAATAGAGGTTAATAAGAAAATGGATGACGTTAAAGAGTCTGTCCAGCGTGAGGTAACTAAGAATATTGTTAGCGTGATCTCAGAAATGCAAGGTGATAACGATAAACGCTTTGAGTCTATTGAGTTAAAATTAGAGAATAATCTGCAAGCGTGCAGAGAGTCACAGCGTGAAATTAACAATAGTTTAAGCAGTATGTCCATAGAGCTTAAAGACATTCAGAGTCAGAATGAAGCTAATACTAAACGTCAATTAGAGCAGTTTAATACGTTTACTCAGACCGTGGATCAAAGGTTCGAGGATAGCGATATAAAATGGAATACGCGAATGGCAGGTTACGCCAAGGCGGTAGACGAAGCCTTAAGAAAACAGGATCAGAATATCCTTGACCAATGCAAGGAAATTCAGGAAATAAAAACTTCCTATCAAGAGAATAAGGAGATAATGTCAAATATGAAAAGACAAGTCGGGAAAGTACAGAAAGAGTTGGAACAAACTCAGAGTGACTTAGCAGTTATCCATAAAAGACAGGACGAGGACCAGGGAGAAATCACGAAAATAAGGACTGAAATCTCTCATATACAAGGTCACATTCAAAAGGAAGTCACAGGCTTACGAGAAGAATTAGAACTTCGAGAAGGCTTAAAGACTGAAGCCAGCGATAAGACTCTTGCCGAAGTGAGAGAGAGTCTAGCAGGGGAAATTATCCACCTGAAGGAAAACCTTAAGGATGATAAGGAAAAGGTATTTTCTATGGCAGAGAGAAACCGAGATCGCCTAGAGAAAATAGAGCGAGAGGTATTAGCTCGTTTGGAAAGGGCAGAAAACAGACACAGCCAAATCGAGACTAGAATGATCGCGCAGGAGGAATCTATGTTGCGGAATCCTAGGTCTAGCGAAGGAAGTATAGACGAGAATAGGAGAAATAAATGGGCAGAGATAGAAATACAGCCCACTCCAAAGAATGCAGCCATGCCAAGTGACAGTCCGTATACCACACCTGGTATGCCAATTGCCATGTCAACACCGCATGAAAATGCTGTTCAAAGTCAAATAGTCACAGTTATAAGGGCTAGTGATGAGAAACCAAAGAAATACTCTGGGAGTAATTCTAACATGACACCCAAGTACTGGCTTAAAGAAGTTTCCGAGTACTTGAATGACGCGAAAGTACCGCCAGAGCGCAGGTTGAGAGCGATTGAAAAATTAACCGAGGGGGAGTGTGCCCTATGGTTTAGGAGTTTTCGGTACACGTTCGACACCGTTGAAGAATTTCGCCAAGCATTTTTAAGCAGATACTGGAACGCGAGCGTACAACAGAACCTCAGATTGGACTTATATTCCAGGCGTTACAGTACTAGTAATCCGACTAAGTACGGAGAATTCTTTGTGAATCAATTATGCCGTTTTCGAGAGCTTGATGAAGGGCTTAGAGAGTCAGACTTGTGCATAGCAATAGCCAAGCAGCTACCGTATGAAGTACAACGTCTGCTAATCTCGGCAAACGCCAAAACTGCAATCGATATGGAGGAGGTGCTGAGACAACTCGATTTAACCACAGTGCAGCTCACAAGACAAAGTCGAAATGCGGAACAGGTTAACATGACGACTACACCGATTGAGCCAACTAAGGTGCAAACTAAAAGCAAATCTACAAGCACCGAAACAGAAAAAGCCGACTGGCAACGCGAAGGACGCGAAAATCAAAATTGGAGGCCAGCGTATCGAGGAGGATCGAACCGTGGTAACCGAGGAAGGAAAAACTGGAATCAGCGTGGTACCAGAGACCAGCAGCTTGATAACAGAAGGAGTTACGGCCGAAATGGGAACAACCAAGGATGGAGATCCCAAGAGCAGAGTCGCGGGTTCGATGAAGAGGCGGAAGAACGTTATCACGCATCTTTAAGATACATGGAAGAGCGCGGAGATGATCCAAGACAATCACGAGTTCATTGGGATGAAGCGATTAGGAATAGAAGGTCACCCGACATATATAAAAATGATGACGGTGCCAAGAGTCTTGAACTTCAGCAGCATGAAGACAGACAGAAGAACTCCACAAAGAATGGAGCAATTGAAAAAAAACACCAAATTTAAATGGCCAAAGAGAGATAAGTTCAGGATGGAATACAGTGAATGTTGTTAACTGGATTGCCAAACCTGAGGAGCTTATCGAAGACCTAGATGAAAGGACGGTCAATGTAAGAAGGGAACTACCCATTATTATTGTAAACATTGCGGGTATGAAGATAAGAAGTCTCATTGATACAGGGTCAACCGTGTGTTTGATAACCCAGGCATTATACAGTGAAATCCAGAGTAAAATTCACGTATTGAAAATACCTATTTCAAGCGTGAAAATAAAAGGTGTCATACCAGATAAAGTTATGATATGCAAATACCAAGTATTTTTAGATTTGCATATAGAGAACTCTACATTCTCACAGAGCTTCCTACTTGTAAATAAGCTGCCCTTTTAATATCATTGTTGGGATGGATTTCATAAGAGAGTATAAAGTTATTATAGATCTCTCGCAAGACATTGTGATGTTTCGCGCAAGTGAGGGAAAGGAAGAGTTAGAACTCTCATTAAAGCATAATGAAACGAGACCAGAAGAGTACGTATGGCATACATACGGAGATATGACTGGGGATGCAGTGTCGACAACAGAAGACATCGAGGAAGAGTTGGCAACACTGGCCGCAGACATTGAAAAGGATCTCGAACCAAAATTTGAAGAATGCCTGGAAGAGAAGATTAAAGAAGCTAAATTTGGTCCAGAACATAAGCAAATGCTAAGGGAACTGCTATTTGAGTATAAAGGAGTCTTCGATTCGAGACCTGGCCGGATCAAGAATTTCCAGTATGCGTTCCAAGTCAGCGATTGGACACCATTTAAACAGAAGCCGTATCCTGTAGCTGAGAAACATTATTTAAAGGTCAAAGAAGCAATACAGGAAATGCTAGAAGCAGGCGTCATTGTAAAGACAGCCACACCCTATGTCAGCCCACTGGTAGTTGTACCTAAACAGGACGGAAGTGTGAGGATATGCCTGGACCTACGAAATTTGAATTCCAAGGTCATACCGGAATTTGATAAAGTGCCGCCCATTTAGGAGGTACTCAGAAGGTTCAAAGGAAAGACTGTGTTCTCAAATCTTGACCTGACTGCAAGTTTTCACCATCTTGCTCTGGAAGAGAAAACAAGTTTGCTAACTGGATTTTTATTTGACCAGCACACGTATTCATACGTGCGTCTTCCATTTGGATTAAAAACAGCAGGTTCAGCGTTGATACGAGCGCTAGATCGGAACCTGTCCGAAGAAGTAAACGCTACAACCATATGTTACGTAGATGATATACTACTGACCTCTGAAACTGTCGAAGAACATGTCAGAGATCTACGCAAGTTGTTATATGACCTAAGTCAGGCTAACTTTAAGGTCAATATAAAGAAGTCTAACTTTGCTCAGAGAGAAGTTAAATTTCTAGGCCACGTGATAGATGCACAAGGAGTCAGACCTAATCCGGGAAAATTGGAAGTCATTAAACATTTCCCGAGACCAACGAAGGTAAAGAACGTCAGGCAATATCTAGGCGTTATTGGATTCTTTTCAAACCATTGTCCGAAGTATACCGAGACCGTAGCACCACTCCAAGACTTACTTATGAAGGGAGGAAGATGGCGCTGGACGGAACAATGCGAGGAAGCCTTCGTGAAATCTAAACAGATGTTGTTAGATTATGTGAAATTGGGATATCCTGACTACACTCAGAAATTTATTATCCAGACTGACGCATCATTTATAGGGATCGGAGCTATGTTGTATCAGGAGAATGTGGACAGGCCAGAGGAGAAAACTTACATTGCATTTATCAGCAGAAGGTTGAAGCCTAATGAAAAGAATTATACGGTCACGGAGATCGAATTACTCGCGATAATGTATGCCTTACAGTATTGGCAAAAGCTAGTTTATGGTTTTAGAATTATATTGAGAACAGACCATAAAGCCCTAACGTTCCTGCTGAAAACTGACTTGTCGAGTCAAAGACTGACAAGGTGGTCCCTGTACATACAGCAATTTCAAGTGGAAATAGAGTATTGCCCGGGGAAGGACAATATCATACCGGACGTGATGAGCAGATACCCTACAGCTGATGAAGAAGAAGTTCTAGCTATCGAGATAGAAGATAGAGATCAGAAGACCTTAGATGATCTGAGGAACATCACCGTTTTTCAACGTGAAGATCCCTGGATACGGTTGATGATTAATTACTTCGAGGGAAAGCTGGATAGAGGAACTCCGATGTATGTGGAAGCCGAAGCACTATCAGCGGAATATCTATGGTTTAACCAGATGTTACATAAATGGAGCGACTCAGACCACACCAAACCCAGGATAGTCGTACCACCAGCATTGCAGAGGAGGCTAGTATGGTTAGCACACCGAGCTTTTGGTCACTCCGGTGTAGATAAGACTGTTGCCCTGCTTAAAGAAGCATTTATTTGGCCAAAACTTAGAGAGACGGTCAGGAATACTATCAGGACATGTGATATGTGCCAACGAGTAAAGCCTAACTCGTATTTAATGAGGCAGAAACCTATACCAATCTTACCAGAGAAGCCATGTCAGCTTCTGGCACTGGACAACTTTGGGCCGCTTCCTAGAGCTAGAAGAGGAAATAGACACATCGTAGTTGCACTAGACGTGTTTTCCAAAATGGTAGTCCTGGGTCCAATTCAGAAAACCAGTACAAAACAGGTACTTAGGAGGCTGAAGGAAAGAATCATTCCTATGTTAGGACAGCCAGAGAACATCCTATCGGATCATGGGAGCTGTTTTACCAGCATAGAATTTCGCAGGGAGTTGGAGAATCTGGGCATAAGACAGATTTTGTCCACAGTTCGACACCCGGAATCGAATTCCGCAGAGAGAGTTATGAGGGAACTGCAAAAGTACATGAAGATAGATTGCTCTACTGAGAACTGGAAATGGATTGACGTACTTGAGATTATTGAGTATTGTATCAACAATACCGTACACGAAGCGACAGGAGAGGTGCCAGTGAGCCTACATCTCGATAGAAGACCAGAGAGGCCATGGAATAATGTCATTCGGACACCCATCGAAGCACAACCTGGACGTGAGTTGAGGATCCAGAGAACGTTCGAGTATCTCAAGAAACAAGCAGATAGACGGCAGCGGAGAAACAGGAGGAAACGCTATCCCAGACCGTTACTCGTGGGGGAATACGTCTTATTGAAGAAACCCGCCAGTTCAGATCCAGAGAGCAGGAAATATAAGAAATTTCAGCATGCTTATCAGGACCCTACCTGATTATAAGGGATCTGCAAAATAATGCATATCGGATCAAAGACGAAGCAACAGGTAGAGAAGTTGTTGTAAATGCAGCGAATTTGAAGTTATATAGTCCACCAGAGAGTCCTCCACAAGAGAGGAGCAAGCATTGTACACCCAAGTGGACGGGGAATCATTACGTATGCACGGAAAGAATCTTGAGAAAAGCTTGCAGTCTCAAGGAGGAACGGAGCGGAGCAACCAGTTCGCAGACCCAACGGATACAAGGGAAGAATGCAGCTGTCAACTGCAGGAACTTTATGACCAGTTGAGGGAAGCCGCTGCAGAGCTAGAGGGGATGAATGAACAATTGCGAAGGCAGAACGAGAGTCTACGAGAAAGCAGACAGAGTGGAGTGGGGAACGAGAGATCCCATTGCCGAGAGCACTGACCGCTTAAAGTAAATATTGCATGGAGTCGATGCCATCTGAAAGGCCCGAAAAATTCACTTATGAAATGAATTTTCCGAGCTTAGCAGGGGAAAGATGTGCCCAACCAGTCACGGCAGTCTGGCATCGAACTCAGGTCTCATCAGAGAAGACCAGGCACATGGTTATGCCTAGAGTCGAACCATTGATCTCTGCGGGGGAGCAATTCAGGGAACCCAAAGAGCAATGAGAGATATACTGGCATATAACAGGGTAGCGTGATTTCACGATCTATAGGTGAATATCATAGCAATTTAAGGGAAGAACTGTAGCCAAATGCAAGGAAATATACATTTTCAGAGCATACGAGTATGAGAGAAGGCTAGTTTGGCAGTTTACAAATGGCCCTTAGCAAGGGGGCGGAGAGTCTAGGCGCCAAGCGAACTATTTACGTCTGGAGCAGGAAGACAGCTCAGAATTAATGACTCGGGTATCTACCGCTTGACAACGGTGAAACCGAGGGTAGACATGTTGGCTCATGGAAATTAATTAATTACAGCCAAATGGAGTATGGAAATGCATTGAAATACACACCCAGGTGAATATATTCACGGAGAGGTAATTTAGGAATGGTTTTTCACCTAAATTAAGGCCTTTATCTCCAAATGAATGCATCACAACCTAGCCTACGCTCGAGAGCAGTGACTTTGTGACCAGTCAACGGGGAAGTACCATGATGGCGTGCCCACGCGCTGAACTAAGGCAATTAATTGTAATTAATTGGCCGAAGCGATCGCCGGCACGCGAATGTTTTTGAAACCTCCACACCTAAAGAAACAAGATGTAGATGTCATTTCGGCTGAAGAGGTATTATTTCAAGAAAGGAGTCGCTCTCATGGGTCCAGTGGACTATTTTGTATGAGAAGCCTTTATATAGAGGGAGCGAGGCAAGCCAAGCCAGTTCTTCTACAGTCGTTCGCCAGTCTTCACCAGTCTTCTACAGTTATTCTACAGTATACACGTAACTAAGACGCTGCTAGTAGCGCGCCAAATGTTAAAGTATCAACGCGCCGTCGTTGGAGATCAATAGAAGCAAGTCATAAAGCTTCATAAGTAATCATGAAGTGCGTCGAAAGTAAATTAATACAGGTATTTACCTATTATCTGACGCAAGTATAAATTCGCCACAGCGAAAAGGAACGTATAATGTTTTTGAACAGTTCTTATACCGGGAGGTATTGTCAGAATTATATGACAGCATCATCAGGATCACTACAATGATGGGAGCTTGGAAACCATTGCCACCTAATATGGATAGTGAGCTGAACGAGATTGCAGGGAACGAGGATTGAACATCCGTAAAACGCTGTTAGATTGTCACGGAGACCAGCGGTTGTCATATTTGCAGCGCATCTCTGAGATCAGGCGTAGGAGAAGTCCAATTTAAGGATCAACATGTGACGTAGTGGATAAGTGTATATAAATTGTGAAATAGTGATTTAAAGTGTTCTTGTGTATAGTGATTAATATGCAGTGTATAGCAATGATAAAAAGCCACTGATAAAAATATGTGTATCATGTGGAAAGTGTATGAATCTAAGTGTTGTGTCAAGGATAACATGATGGCTTAAGTCAAGCGTCATGGTAGCGCTAAAGCTGAGGCTCTGGCACTATCCACCAAAGAGGAAAAAGTGAGTACCCATTTTTTATAATGTCAGTATAACTAAATAGTTCACCATGTAACGATTTATCACTTTGAGAATAAGATGTAATAGTCACTTACTGAACGAATTTTCGCCACTCGTCTTGAATAAAATATGGCTTGGAAGGTGATTTGTTTGAGGCCATTCAGGCAAAAAAGTGATGGATGTAACGGTAACGTTAAATGATAATAATAATATATTATGGGGTCGGCAACAGTAAAGTAATAGGCATTTTTGGCCTAAATAGTGTTCAAATAGTGTCATGTCTAATGTAAAGTTACTGTATTTGGTAAACAGTAAGAGTATAACGTGAAATATAGAGAAATACGAGAGCTTTTTCAGTGTCAGAGAAATATGAATGAATATTTGATATGGTCAATCCTTAGGATTATGTTTGAGGACCATTAAAGTAATATAAGCCAGTAAATGTTATTACAGTTTGTGTTAGGAGCTATGTAAAGCTTTGGCTTAAGTGGTATGATAGAGAGAATGCTGGTGCCTTAATAATTGAGTCATATATGTGAAGTATGTTTGAGCCGCTTGTAAGCGTGCAGAATTAACGTAGAATCCAGTGATTTACGTAATAAATATAGCGGGGACAAACTAGTATAACTTGCGCGTTAGGTGAGAAGTTGGCTAAATCTACGAGTAGTATCGCCTTTGAGCATACTGTATTATACGCAGCGAATTGGACAGAGTCTGTCTGTATCCAACGCTTGCTTGAATTATGCCACTATTGACGTCCGTCGAGACGCTGTGAGCATGTGTGTGTTAATGACTTACCCTGAGGTAAAGGTCATATTCGTCGTTTAGGAACGCAGATTCCTTATATATTATTGACAGCTGCTGGTGAAAGTCGTGGATTTTCACTATGATGCGCGTCTAAAAGCCACTAGTAGTCACCATTGAACGGCAAGGCTATCACTAGAATTCCACCCCAGCCATGAATGTTAATTAAGGAGCCAGTTGAGCCCAGGACACTATAAGGATAGGTGTTAAATATTTAAATGACTCAATTATGTAGGATCCACACTTAGCGTTACTCCAGTACTGCATTTTGTAAACAAACCTGACCTTGATCTTGACAGTAGAGAAAGAGGGGGATTGTAGACCACTTCTGCGGCCGCCATCTTGGTTAGCCAGCTGGAACGAATTTTATTGCCTGCTGAGGGGTGGAAGGTCGTCCGACCGGTCCCTTGTAAATTAGTCACAGTAGGACACTGAGAAATCTCGATATTTAAATATGCAATTAAGATATGATTATTTTGATGATGCCAAGTGAATTGAACGGTGGGTTGCAACTCACATACGTTGTTGAATCATAGAAATCAGATAATATTTGGCTCAGTTATCCTCTGTAGAGAAAAGCTGAACCAAAATAATGTAGGCATCTTCTTTTAGAGTGCATTTTGCCATTCCTGCTAATTTATGCAGACGGGTATGTGTTTTACCAGAACATGACACATTTGTAACGATGATAAGCCCGACAAGACCCAGAAAATCGTTATATGGTGAAACTATAAAATTAAGTACCACTTTTCTTAAAGCGTTCATATGGATGGAAGGAGGGAAGATGATTCACACAACACAACAAATATTTGTTAATGATTGCAGAAAGTAATGAATTCATGTTAATCAAGGTAAATGCCATAAGAAATGGAATAATGTTTTATTAGTATCATTTTTATGTGATATGTGATTTTTGTGTTATGACACTCCCATTAACTAATATTGTGTCAGTTGATGAACACTATGGAAACCCATGGAAGTCTGAAAATATCATTGACAGGATGATAGAATTAGATTTGAGTGCAGTGTAGCACTATTTTAAGAAGAAAGCTCACAGAACAACCCTATTTTATTTGTGGGAATTAAATGTAATTTGTCCTTTATTTGTATTGTTGTTTAGCCATGATTTTAGACCAGTAAATATGTTATTTTAGGAAATTGTTGTGTATTTCCTGTAGAGTAGATACCTGGTAGACTCAAACCCTGAGCATGTGGTCGTATAGTGGGCAGGAACGTCCCATACCTCGAAAGACCGTGAGTTAGTTGGGATACGAACACATGGTCCACATGATGACAATTGGGTACAGTACATACAGCAACATATGCTTCTGTTACCACGGCCAGACTATAAGGCTTCAAAATTACTATGCCAGGAAGAACTATGCCCCACAATATAAACCCATCATGGGAGTGGAGGTTGAAAGCCAAAATTGAACAGCTGAGGAAGTAATAGGTAGACTACAGCAATTCAAGCATAGCAAAAGACCCCGCAAGCTGGTGAATAAGATTAACATAATCCTCCGAAACCCAAGACATATAGACTATAACCCACAACACGGACAACACATAAATAACTGAACTTCTTGATACACAAATTCAAAAACTGCACGCAGAAACACATCGGTTGCGTAGATAACAAAAGTTTGGTGCTTTTCAGTCGTTCAACACAAATGTACCCAAAATAGTTGGGTTATACCCTAATCCTGAAAAAAAATTACATGAGATTAATAAATACACTAGGATAACCAGTTTCGATCGTCAAGCGATCATCATCAGATCCATTACACTTAGGCTATAAAATCTATGTTTGAAAATACAGGTGAAAATATTTACAATATGCACAATTATTTAGTTGCAGTATTGGTAATGCAACTTGTCGGTGTATGCTAGTTGTAGTATATATGATGTTAGGTGAAATGCTAAAATGGTGATAGAAATCCGGAATTTGTCTGTTTGGAGTGACTATATGGTTGCAAAAAGTCAACTATGGTTGTACATAAGAATGCGTAGATATCAAGATGCAAGGGTGAGGGGAATGAAAATCGCACGCAGAACCATAACGGGTGTGTAGATATCAAGATGCAAGGGTGAGGAGGAATGAAAACTGCACGCAGAAACACAACGGGTGCATAGATACCAAGAAGCAAGGGTGAGGAGGAATCAAAACTGCACGCAGAAACACAACGGGTGCGTAGATACCAAGAAGCAAAGGAGAGGAGGCATCAAATCTGCACGCAGAAACACGACGTTAGCGTAGATATCAAGAAGCAAGGGTGAGGAGGAATCAAAACTGCTCGCAGAAACACGACGTTAGCGTAGATACCAAGAAGCAAAGGAGAGGAGACATCAAATCTGCACGCGGAAACACAACGGGTGCATAGATACCAAGAAGCAAGGGTGAGGAGGAATCAAAACTGCACGCAGAAACACAACGGGTGCGTAGATACCAAGAAGCAAAGGAGAGGAGGCATCAAATCTGCACGCAGAAACACGACGTTAGCGTAGATATCAAGAAGCAAGGGTGAGGAGGAATCAAAACTGCACGTAGAAACACGACGTTAGCGTAGATATCAAGAAGCAAGGGTGAGGAGGAATCAAAACTGCACGCAGAAACACTACGGGTGCGTAGATACCAAGAAGCAAAGGAGAGGAGGCATCAAATCTGCACGCGGAAACACAACGGTTGCGTTGATATCAAGAAGCAAGGATGAGGCGGAATCAAAACTGCACGTAGAATCACAACGGTTGTGTAGATATCAAGAAGCAAGGGTGAGGAAGAATCAAAACTGCACGCAGAAACACAACGCTTGCGTAGATATCTAGAAGCAAGGATGGGGAGGAATCAAAACTGCACGCAGAAACACAACGGTTGCGTAGATATCAAGAAGCAAGGATGAGGAGGAATCAAAACTGCACGTAGAAACACAACGGTTGCGTAGATATCAAGAAGCAAGGGTGAGGAGGAATCAAAACTGCACGCAGAAACACTACGGTTGCGTAGATATCAAGAAGCAAGGGTGAGGAGGAATCAAAACTGCACGCAGAAATACAACGGTTGCGTAGATATCAAGAAGCAAGGATGAGGAGGAATCAAAACTGCACGCAGAAACACAACGCTTGCGTAGATATCTAGAAGCAAGGATGGGGAGGAATCAAAACTGCTCGCAGAAACACAACGGTTGCGTAGATACCAAGAAGCAAGGGTGAGGAGGAATCAAAACTGCACGCAGAAACACTACGGGTGCGTAGATACCGAGAAGCAAGGAGGAGGAGGAATCAAGACTGCACGCAGAAACACTACGGGTGTGTAGATATCAAGAAGCAAGGGTGAGGAGGAATCAAAACTGCACGCAGAAACACTATGGGTGCGTAGATACCAAGAAGCAAGGGTGAGGAGGATTCAAAACTGCACGCAGAAACACTACGGGTGCGTAGATACCAAGAAGCAAGGTTGAGGAGGAATCAAAACTGCACGCAGAAACACTACGGGTGCGTAGATACCAAGAAGCAAAGGAGAGGAGGCAT
Source organism: Meconema thalassinum (assembly GCA_946902985.2). Classification (NCBI taxonomy): domain Eukaryota; kingdom Metazoa; phylum Arthropoda; class Insecta; order Orthoptera; family Tettigoniidae; genus Meconema; species Meconema thalassinum. The sequence goes on along the minus strand of OX336390.1, from coordinate 293,258,944 downwards.
CAAATCTGCACGCAGAAACACTACGGGTGCGTAGATACCAAGAAGCAAGGGTGAGGAGGAATCAAAACTGCACGCAGAAACACTACGGGTGCGTACATACCAAGAAGCAAAGGAGAGGAGGCATCAAATCTGCACGCGGAAAAACTACGGGTGCGTAGATACCAGGAAACAAGGGTGAGGAGGAATCAAAACTGCACGCAGAAACACTACGGGTGCGTAGATACCAAGAAGCAAAGGAGAGGAGGCATCAAATCTGCACGCGGAAACACTACGGGTGCGTAGGTACCAAGAAGCAAGGATGAGGAGGAATCAAAACTGCACGCAGAAACACTACGGGTGCGTAGATACCAAGAAGCAAAGGAGAGGAGGCATCAAATCTGCACGCAGAAACACTACGGGGTGCGTAGATACCAAAAAGCAAGGGTGAGGAGGAATCAAAACTGCACGCAGAAACACTACGGGTGCGTAGATACCAAGAAGCAAGGGTGAGGAGGAATCAAAACTGCACGCAGAAACACTACGGGTGCGTAGATACCAAGAAGCAAGGGTGAGGAGGAATCAAAACTGCACGCAGAAACACTACGGGTGCGTAGATACTAAGAAGCAAGGGTGAGGAGGAATCAAAACTGCACGCAGAAACACTACGGGTGCGTAGATACCGAGAAGCAAGGAGGAGGAGGAATCAAGACTGCACGCAGAAACACTACGGGTGTGTAGATACCAAGAAGCAAGGGTGAGGAGGCATCAAAACTGCACACAGAAACACTACGGGTGCGTAGATATCGAGAAGCAAGGGTGAGGAGGCATCAAAACTGCACGCAAAAACACTACGGGTGCGTAGATACCGAGAAGCAAGGAGGAGGAGGAATCAAAACTGCACGCAGAAACACTACGGGTGCGTAGATACCAAGAAGCAAGGGTGAGGAGGAATCAAAACTGCACGCAGAAACACTACGGGTGCGTAGATATCTAGAAGCAAGGGTGAGGAGGAATCAAAACTGCACGCAGAAACACAACGGGTGCGTAGATACCAAGAAGCAAAGGAGAGGAGGCATCAAATCTGCACGCAGAAACACGACGTTAGCGTAGATATCAAGAAGCAAGGGTGAGGAGGAATCAAAACTGCTCGCAGAAACACGACGTTAGCGTAGATACCAAGAAGCAAAGGAGAGGAGACATCAAATCTGCACGCGGAAACACAACGGGTGCATAGATACCAAGAAGCAAGGGTGAGGAGGAATCAAAACTGCACGCAGAAACACAACGGGTGCGTAGATACCAAGAAGCAAAGGAGAGGAGGCATCAAATCTGCACGCAGAAACACGACGTTAGCGTAGATATCAAGAAGCAAGGGTGAGGAGGAATCAAAACTGCACGTAGAAACACGACGTTAGCGTAGATATCAAGAAGCAAGGGTGAGGAGGAATCAAAACTGCACGCAGAAACACTACGGGTGCGTAGATACCAAGAAGCAAAGGAGAGGAGGCATCAAATCTGCACGCGGAAACACAACGGTTGCGTTGATATCAAGAAGCAAGGATGAGGCGGAATCAAAACTGCACGTAGAATCACAACGGTTGTGTAGATATCAAGAAGCAAGGGTGAGGAAGAATCAAAACTGCACGCAGAAACACAACGCTTGCGTAGATATCTAGAAGCAAGGATGGGGAGGAATCAAAACTGCACGCAGAAACACAACGGTTGCGTAGATATCAAGAAGCAAGGATGAGGAGGAATCAAAACTGCACGTAGAAACACAACGGTTGCGTAGATATCAAGAAGCAAGGGTGAGGAGGAATCAAAACTGCACGCAGAAACACTACGGTTGCGTAGATATCAAGAAGCAAGGGTGAGGAGGAATCAAAACTGCACGCAGAAATACAACGGTTGCGTAGATATCAAGAAGCAAGGATGAGGAGGAATCAAAACTGCACGCAGAAACACAACGCTTGCGTAGATATCTAGAAGCAAGGATGGGGAGGAATCAAAACTGCTCGCAGAAACACAACGGTTGCGTAGATACCAAGAAGCAAGGGTGAGGAGGAATCAAAACTGCACGCAGAAACACTACGGGTGCGTAGATACCGAGAAGCAAGGAGGAGGAGGAATCAAGACTGCACGCAGAAACACTACGGGTGTGTAGATATCAAGAAGCAAGGGTGAGGAGGAATCAAAACTGCACGCAGAAACACTATGGGTGCGTAGATACCAAGAAGCAAGGGTGAGGAGGATTCAAAACTGCACGCAGAAACACTACGGGTGCGTAGATACCAAGAAGCAAGGTTGAGGAGGAATCAAAACTGCACGCAGAAACACTACGGGTGCGTAGATACCAAGAAGCAAAGGAGAGGAGGCATCAAATCTGCACGCAGAAACACTACGGGTGCGTAGATACCAAGAAGCAAGGGTGAGGAGGAATCAAAACTGCACGCAGAAACACTACGGGTGCGTACATACCAAGAAGCAAAGGAGAGGAGGCATCAAATCTGCACGCGGAAAAACTACGGGTGCGTAGATACCAGGAAACAAGGGTGAGGAGGAATCAAAACTGCACGCAGAAACACTACGGGTGCGTAGATACCAAGAAGCAAAGGAGAGGAGGCATCAAATCTGCACGCGGAAACACTACGGGTGCGTAGGTACCAAGAAGCAAGGATGAGGAGGAATCAAAACTGCACGCAGAAACACTACGGGTGCGTAGATACCAAGAAGCAAAGGAGAGGAGGCATCAAATCTGCACGCAGAAACACTACGGGGTGCGTAGATACCAAAAAGCAAGGGTGAGGAGGAATCAAAACTGCACGCAGAAACACTACGGGTGCGTAGATACCAAGAAGCAAGGGTGAGGAGGAATCAAAACTGCACGCAGAAACACTACGGGTGCGTAGATACCAAGAAGCAAGGGTGAGGAGGAATCAAAACTGCACGCAGAAACACTACGGGTGCGTAGATACTAAGAAGCAAGGGTGAGGAGGAATCAAAACTGCACGCAGAAACACTACGGGTGCGTAGATACCGAGAAGCAAGGAGGAGGAGGAATCAAGACTGCACGCAGAAACACTACGGGTGTGTAGATACCAAGAAGCAAGGGTGAGGAGGCATCAAAACTGCACACAGAAACACTACGGGTGCGTAGATATCGAGAAGCAAGGGTGAGGAGGCATCAAAACTGCACGCAAAAACACTACGGGTGCGTAGATACCGAGAAGCAAGGAGGAGGAGGAATCAAAACTGCACGCAGAAACACTACGGGTGCGTAGATACCAAGAAGCAAGGGTGAGGAGGAATCAAAACTGCACGCAGAAACACTACGGGTGCGTAGATATCTAGAAGCAAGGGTGAGGAGGAATCAAAACTGCACGCAAAAACACTATTGGTGCGTAGATACCGAGAAGCAAGGAGGAGGAGGAATCAAGACTACACGCAGAAACACTACGGGTGTGTAGATACCAAGAAGCAAGGGTGAGGAGGCATCAAAACTGCACACAGAAACACTACGGGTGCGTAGATATCGAGAAGCAAGTGTGAGGAGGCATCAAAACTGCACGCAAAAACACTACGGGTGCGTAGATATCGAGAAGCAAGGATGGGGAGGAATCAAAACTGCACGCAGAAACACTACGGGTGCGTAGATATCTAGAAGCAAGGGTGAGGGGGAATCAAAACTGCACGCAGAAACACTACGGGTGCGTAGATATCGAGAAGCAAGGGTGAGGAGGAATCAAAACTGCACGCAGAAACACTACGGGTGCGTAGATATCTAGAAGCAAGAAGGAGGAGGCATCAAAACTGCACGCAAATACACTACGGGTGCGTAGATATCGAGAAGCAAGGATGGGGAGGAATCAAAACTGCACGCAGAAACACTACGGGTGCGTGGATATCGAGAAGCAAGGGTGAGGAGGAATCAAAACTGCACGCAGAAACACTACGGGTGCGTAGATACCAAGAAGCAAGGGTGAGGAGGCATCAGAACTGCACGCAAAAACACTACGGGTGCGTAGATATCGAGAAGCAAGGGTGAGGAGGAATCAAAACTGCTCGTAGAAACACTACGGGTGCGTAGATATCTAGAAGCAAGGAGGAGGAGGCATCAAAACTGCACGCAAAAACACTACGGGTGCGTAGATATCGAGTAGCAAGGATGGGGAGGAATCAAAACTGCACGCAGAAACACTACGGGTGCGTGGATATCGAGAAGCAAGGGTGAGGAGGAATCAAAACTGCACGCAGAAACACTACGGGTGTGTAGATACCAAGAAGCAAGGGTGAGGAGGCATCAAAACTGCCCACAAAAACACTACGGGTGCGTAGATATCGAGAAGCAAGGATGGGGAGGAATCAAAACTGCACGCAGAAACACTACGGGTGCGTGGATATCGAGAAGCAAGGGTGAGGAGGAATCAAAACTGCACGCAGAAACACTACGGGTGCGTAGATACCAAGAAGCAAGGGTGAAGAGGAATCAAAACTGCACGCAGAAACACTACGGGTGCGTAGATACCAAGAAGCAAGGGTGAGGAGGAATCAAAACTGCACGCAGAAACACTACGGGTGCGTAGATATCAAGAAGCAAGGGTGAGGAGGAATCAAAACTGCACGCAGAAACACTACGGGTGCGTAGATATCTAGAAGCAAGGGTGAGGAGGCATCAAAACTGCACGCAAAAACTCTACGGGTGCGTAGATATCGAGAAGCAAGGAGGAGGAGGAATCAAAACTGCACGCAAAAACACTACGGGTGCGTAGATACCGAGAAGCAAGGGTGAGGAGGCATCAAAACTGCACGCAAAAACACTACGGGTGCGTAGATAACGAGAAGCAAGGGTGAGGAGGAATCAAAACTGCACGCAGAAACACTACGGGTGCGTAGATACCGAGAAGCAAGGAGGAGGAGGAATCAAAACTGCACGCAGAAACACTATGGGTGCGTAGATACCAAGAAGCAAGGGTGAGGAGGAATCAAAACTGCACGCAGAAACACTACGGGTGCGTAGATATCTAGAAGCAAGGAGGAGGAGGAATCAAAACTGCACGCAGAAACACTACGGGTGCGTAGATACCGAGAAGCAAGTGTGAGGAGGCATCAAAACTGCACGCAAAAACACTACGGGTGCGTAGATATCGAGAAGCAAGGGTGAGGAGGCATCAAAACTGCACGCAAAAACACTACGGGTGCGTAGATTTCGAGAAGCAAGGAGGAGGAGGAATCAAAACTGCACGCAGAAACACTACGGGTGCGTAGATACCGAGAAGCAAGGGTGAGGAGGCATCAAAACTGCACACAAAAACACTACGGGTGCGTAGATATCGAGAAGCAAGGATGGGGAGGAATCAAATCTGCACGCGGAAACACTACGGGGTGCGTAGATACCAAGAAGCAAGGGTGAGGAGGAATCAAAATTGCACGCAGAAACACTATGGGTGCGTAGATACCAAGAAGAAAGGGTGAGGAGGAATCAAAACTGCACGCAGAAACACTACGGGTGCGTAGATACCAAGAAGCAAGGGTGAGGAGGAATCAAAACTGCACGCAGAAACACTACGGGTGCGTAGATACCGAGAAGCAAGGAGGAGGAGGAATCAAGACTGCACTCAGAAACACTACGGGTGTGTAGATACCAAGAAGCAAGGGTGAGGAGGCATCAAAACTGCACGCAGAAACACTACGGGTGCGTAGATATCGAGAAGCAAGGGTGAGGAGGAATCAAAACTGCACGCAAAAACACTACGGGTGCGTAGATACCGAGAAGCAAGGAGGAGGAGGAATCAAAACTGCACGCAGAAACACTACGGGTGCGTAGATACCAAGAAGCAAGGGTGAGGAGGAATCAAAAGTGCACGCAGAAACACAACGGTTGCGTAGATACCAAGAAGCAAGGGTGAGGAGGAATCAAAACTGCACGCAGAAACACTACGGGTGCGTAGATATCTAGAAGCAAGAAGGAGGAGGCATCAAAACTGCACGCAAATACACTACGGGTGCGTAGATACCAAGAAGCAAGGGTGAGGAGGAATCAAAACTGCACGCAGAAACACTACGGGTGCGTAGATACTAAGAAGCAAGGGTGAGGAGGAATCAAAACTGCACGCAAAAACACTACGGGTGCGTAGATTTCGAGAAGCAAGGAGGAGGAGGAATCAAAACTGCACGCAGAAACACTACGGGTGCGTAGATACCGAGAAGCAAGGGTGAGGAGGCATCAAAACTGCACACAAAAACACTACGGGTGCGTAGATATCGAGAAGCAAGGATGGGGAGGAATCAAATCTGCACGCGGAAACACTACGGGGTGCGTAGATACCAAGAAGCAAGGAGGAGGAGAAATCAAAACTGCACGCAGAAACACTACGGGTGCGTAGATACCAAGAAGCAAGGGTGAGGAGGAATCAAAACTGCAAGCAGAAACACTACGGGTGCGTAGATATCTAGAAGCAAGGGTGAGGAGGAATCAAAACTGCACGCAAAAACACTATTGGTGCGTAGATACCGAGAAGCAAGGAGGAGGAGGAATCAAGACTACACGCAGAAACACTACGGGTGTGTAGATACCAAGAAGCAAGGGTGAGGAGGCATCAAAACTGCACACAGAAACACTACGGGTGCGTAGATATCGAGAAGCAAGTGTGAGGAGGCATCAAAACTGCACGCAAAAACACTACGGGTGCGTAGATATCGAGAAGCAAGGATGGGGAGGAATCAAAACTGCACGCAGAAACACTACGGGTGCGTAGATATCTAGAAGCAAGGGTGAGGGGGAATCAAAACTGCACGCAGAAACACTACGGGTGCGTAGATATCGAGAAGCAAGGGTGAGGAGGAATCAAAACTGCACGCAGAAACACTACGGGTGCGTAGATATCTAGAAGCAAGAAGGAGGAGGCATCAAAACTGCACGCAAATACACTACGGGTGCGTAGATATCGAGAAGCAAGGATGGGGAGGAATCAAAACTGCACGCAGAAACACTACGGGTGCGTGGATATCGAGAAGCAAGGGTGAGGAGGAATCAAAACTGCACGCAGAAACACTACGGGTGCGTAGATACCAAGAAGCAAGGGTGAGGAGGCATCAGAACTGCACGCAAAAACACTACGGGTGCGTAGATATCGAGAAGCAAGGGTGAGGAGGAATCAAAACTGCTCGTAGAAACACTACGGGTGCGTAGATATCTAGAAGCAAGGAGGAGGAGGCATCAAAACTGCACGCAAAAACACTACGGGTGCGTAGATATCGAGAAGCAAGGATGGGGAGGAATCAAAACTGCACGCAGAAACACTACGGGTGCGTGGATATCGAGAAGCAAGGGTGAGGAGGAATCAAAACTGCACGCAGAAACACTACGGGTGTGTAGATACCAAGAAGCAAGGGTGAGGAGGCATCAAAACTGCACACAAAAACACTACGGGTGCGTAGATATCGAGAAGCAAGGATGGGGAGGAATCAAAACTGCACGCAGAAACACTACGGGTGCGTGGATATCGAGAAGCAAGGGTGAGGAGGAATCAAAACTGCACGCAGAAACACTACGGGTGCGTAGATACCAAGAAGCAAGGGTGAAGAGGAATCAAAACTGCACGCAGAAACACTACGGGTGCGTAGATACCAAGAAGCAAGGGTGAGGAGGAATCAAAACTGCACGCAGAAACACTACGGGTGCGTAGATATCAAGAAGCAAGGGTGAGGAGGAATCAAAACTGCACGCAGAAACACTACGGGTGCGTAGATATCTAGAAGCAAGGGTGAGGAGGCATCAAAACTGCACGCAAAAACTCTACGGGTGCGTAGATATCGAGAAGCAAGGAGGAGGAGGAATCAAAACTGCACGCAAAAACACTACGGGTGCGTAGATACCGAGAAGCAAGGGTGAGGAGGCATCAAAACTGCACGCAAAAACACTACGGGTGCGTAGATAACGAGAAGCAAGGGTGAGGAGGAATCAAAACTGCACGCAGAAACACTACGGGTGCGTAGATACCGAGAAGCAAGGAGGAGGAGGAATCAAAACTGCACGCAGAAACACTATGGGTGCGTAGATACCAAGAAGCAAGGGTGAGGAGGAATCAAAACTGCACGCAGAAACACTACGGGTGCGTAGATATCTAGAAGCAAGGAGGAGGAGGAATCAAAACTGCACGCAGAAACACTACGGGTGCGTAGATACCGAGAAGCAAGTGTGAGGAGGCATCAAAACTGCACGCAAAAACACTACGGGTGCGTAGATATCGAGAAGCAAGGGTGAGGAGGCATCAAAACTGCACGCAAAAACACTACGGGTGCGTAGATTTCGAGAAGCAAGGAGGAGGAGGAATCAAAACTGCACGCAGAAACACTACGGGTGCGTAGATACCGAGAAGCAAGGGTGAGGAGGCATCAAAACTGCACACAAAAACACTACGGGTGCGTAGATATCGAGAAGCAAGGATGGGGAGGAATCAAATCTGCACGCGGAAACACTACGGGGTGCGTAGATACCAAGAAGCAAGGGTGAGGAGGAATCAAAATTGCACGCAGAAACACTATGGGTGCGTAGATACCAAGAAGAAAGGGTGAGGAGGAATCAAAACTGCACGCAGAAACACTACGGGTGCGTAGATACCAAGAAGCAAGGGTGAGGAGGAATCAAAACTGCACGCAGAAACACTACGGGTGCGTAGATACCGAGAAGCAAGGAGGAGGAGGAATCAAGACTGCACTCAGAAACACTACGGGTGTGTAGATACCAAGAAGCAAGGGTGAGGAGGCATCAAAACTGCACGCAGAAACACTACGGGTGCGTAGATATCGAGAAGCAAGGGTGAGGAGGAATCAAAACTGCACGCAAAAACACTACGGGTGCGTAGATACCGAGAAGCAAGGAGGAGGAGGAATCAAAACTGCACGCAGAAACACTACGGGTGCGTAGATACCAAGAAGCAAGGGTGAGGAGGAATCAAAAGTGCACGCAGAAACACAACGGTTGCGTAGATACCAAGAAGCAAGGGGGAGGAGGCATCAAAACTGCACTCAAAAACACTACGGGTGCGTAGATATCGAGAAGCAAGGATGAGGAGGAATCAAAACTGCACGCAGAAACACTACGGGTGCGTAGATATCGAGAAGCAAGGATGGGGAGGAATCAAAACTGCACGCAGAAACACTACGGGTGCGTAGATATCGAGAAGCAAGGATGGGGAGGAATCAAAACTGCACGCAGAAACACTACGGGTGCGTAGATATCTAGAAGCAAGGGTGAGGAGGAATCAAAACTGCACGCAGAAACACTACGGGTGCGTAGATATCGAGAAGCAAGGGTGAGGAGGAATCAAAACTGCACGCAGAAACACTACGGGTGCGTAGATATCTAGAAGCAAGGAGGAGGAGGCATCAAAACTGCACGCAAAAACACTACTGGTGCGTAGATATCGAGAAGCAAGGATGGGGAGGAATCAAAACTGCACGCAGAAACACTACGGGTGCGTGGATATCGAGAAGGAAGGGTGAGGAGGAATCAAAACTGCACGCAGAAACACTACGGGTGCGTAGATACCAAGAAGCAAGGGTGAGGAGGCATCAAAACTGCACGCAAAAACACTACGGGTGCGTAGATATCGAGAAGCAAGGGTGAGGAGGAATCAAAACTGCACGCAAAAACACTACGGGTGCGTAGATATCGAGAAGCAAGGATGGGGAGGAAAAAAAATTGCACGCAGAAACACTACGTGTGCGTGGATATCGAGAAGCAAGGGTGAGGAGGAATCAAAACTGCACGCAGAAACACTACGGGTGCGTAGATACCAAGAAGCAAGGGTGAGGAGGAATCAAATCTGCACGCAGAAACACTACGGGTGCGTAGATACCAAGAAGCAAGGGTGAGGAGGAATCAAAACTGCACGCAGAAACACTACGGGTGCGTAGATATCGAGAAGCAAGGAGGAGGAGGAATCAAAACTGCACGCAGAAACACTACGGGTGCGTAGATACCGAGAAGCAAGGGTGAGGAGGAATCAAAACTGCACGCAAAAAACACTACGGGTGCGTAGATACCAAGAAGCAAGAGTGAGGAGGAATCAAAACTGCACGCAGAAACACTACGGGTGCGTAGATACCAAGAAGCAAGGCTGAGGAGGAATCAAAACTGCACGCAAAAACACTACGGGTGCGTAGATACCAAGAAGCAAGGAGGAGGAGACATCAAAACTGCACGCAGAAACACTACGGGTGCGTAGATACCAAGAAGCAAGGGTGAGGAGGAATCAACACTACACGCAGAAACACTACGGGTGCGTAGATATCTAGAAGCAAGGGTGAGGAGGCATCAAAACTGCAGCAAAAACACTACGGGTGCGTAGATATCGAGAAGCAAGGAGGAGGAGGAATCAAAACTGCACGCAGAAACACTACGGGTGCGTAGATATCGAGAAGCAAGGAGGAGGAGGAATCAAAACTGCACGCAGAAACACTACGGGTGCGTAGATATCGAGAAGCAAGGGTGAGGAGGCATCAAAACTGCACGCAAAAACACTACGGGTGCGTAGATATCGAGAAGCAAGGGTGAGGAGGAATCAAAACTGCACGCAGAAACACTACGGGTGCGTAGATACCAAGAAGCAAGGGTGAGGAGGAATCAAAACTGCACGCAGAAACACTATGGGTGCGTAGATACCAAGAAGCAAGGGTGAGGAGGAATCAAAACTGCACGCAGAAACACTACGGGTGCGTAGATATCTAGAAGCAAGGGTGAGGAGGCATCAAAACTGCACGCAAAAACACTACGGGTGCGTAGATATCGAGAAGCAAGGAGGAGGAGGAATCAAAACTGCACGCAGAAACACTACGGGTGCGTAGATATCGAGAAGCAAGGAGGAGGAGGAATCAAAACTGCACGCAGAAACACTACGGGTGCGTAGATACCGAGAAGCAAGGGTGAGGAGACATCAAAACTGCACGCAAAAACACTACGGGTGCGTAGATACCGAGAAGCAAGGGTGAGGAGGCTTCAAAACTGCACGCAGAAACACTACGGGTGCGTAGATATCGAGAAGCAAGGGTGAGGAGGCATCAAAACTGCACGCAGAAACACTACGGGTGCGTAGATACCGAGAAGCAAGGGTGAGGAGGCATGAAAACTGCACGCAGAAACACTACGGGTGCGTAGATACCAAGAAGCAAGGGTGAGGAGGCATGAAAACTGCACGCAGAAACACTACGGGTGCGTAGATACCGAGAAGCAAGGAGGAGGAGACATCAAAACTGCACGCAAAAAACACTACGGGTGCGTAGATACCGAGAAGCAAGGGTGAGGAGACATCAAAACTGCACGCAGAAACACTACGGGTGCGTAGATACCAAGAAGCAAGGAGAAGGAGGTGTCAAAACCATTCATTCAATGAGAATGAAAAGCAGTTATATCGGAGGCTCAAGCAGAATAACAAAACTGCAGCTAATGAACACCAACCACAGAAGAAACTACTCATTTTTGATCATGGATATGGTCTGTGCCAGCTGAACACTATGATACAGTACAGCCCCATGAATAGGAACAGAGGAGATAAGATAGAATTCCAACTAGATGATGTGATCAGGGCTGTGCAAAATACCAATAACTGGAAGGCAGTTGGAATTGTTCAACTTCACAATTTTGGTACAAGAGAATCCCCTTGCACACACCCCTATTTGGCTCAGCATTTCAACAGCATACTGCTCAATCCAAATCTTGCACAGAAGTTTTTAACTCATTGAATAACCTGCTGGCTGCCAAAGGACGAAAATACCCAGGATCCAATAAACCTAGATGCTTAGTCACTCAACTGAAATGCACAATTTACAGTCCTATGATAGCGTTTAACGAGTCTCGTTACTAGTTAGAGGGTAGGTCATATTCCCCTTACAAGAGATGGAAGAGCGTCGTGAAATGAGGAAATCACAAAAGGAAAAGTATGACAAAATGAGTTCGGATATGTAAGCTGTGACAGAGGAACCTGTTGCCAATAAGCGACTTGTGGCACAAAACAACGTCCCACAAGTTATGAGCCTTAGAATGAGACAGCATTCTATTGCTGTGCTTAATAATAATATTCTTTATTGACGTTTGTCAATTTATTAACCTACTTTGTATGTTTGAAAAAAATTAAAGTCGACTTATGAGATCTACACAGGCCAAAAGTTGTCTGTCTGTCTGTCTGTCTGTGAGAGAGTGAAAAAGAATGGAAGATTGTAGTTTTACGTGACCGTTAATCTCGAGATCATGAGCCACAGGACCTCATTCTTACGTGGAATCCGAACCACAGGACATGGCATTTCACTTTGAAAATCTCACATGCATTGACCGGGAATCGAACCCGGTCCACCGTGTTGAGAAGCCAGCAGCTTGGCCGCTGTGTGTGAGTGTGTGTGTGTGTGTGTGTGTGTGTGTGTGTGTGTGTGTGTGTGTGTGTGTGTGTGTGTGTAGAAGGGGTTCGCGAGTCGAAAAAGGTTCGAAACCACTGCAATAAATTATCAGCCCATAACCTGTCTTCTATGTACTTATAAATCCTTCACATCTTGTATCTATAACAAGATACAGTATATCAGCACTGCAACTCCCATAATATATTGGCAGAAGTACAGTACGGTTTATGTACACGTGCTGAAACTTTAAGGGTTGATTCCATCACAATCGATACTCATCAACACTTGATGTCGACCTGGCAAACAGCGTTAAGACTGACTGATCGAATACATATCAGAAGAGAAATCTTCCAAGGAGATTCTCCGCGCCCTCTCTGATTTTGTTCAGCTTTGAACTCACCATCAAGTATGCTAAACAAAACTGGAGCGATTACGACATAAAAGGAGATGTTTGATACTAACTCAGCACATTTATCTGGAAATGCATAGCAGTTAAAAGTTTAAACGGCCAATAGGTCGCTTGTGAAATTGCTGTACAAATCTCGCAGAATTGCCTCCCACATCAAGAGCGCTATTTTTGTGAATATACAAGTTGCAGGAATATGTCTCAATTGACACGGAGACTCCGTATATCTGGCATAACGCTGAGATGGCGGTCCTGTGATGGATGTTATCTGGTCTAGCAGATGGCTGGCAATACGCGCCTTAGAGCTCCAAAATGAAACGCCAGAAGCCATAGTGCGAGGGTAATAACCAGGCCCCCAATATACTTCGATAAAACCATATTCAAAGCCAGCCATTAGGTGTTTGAATTATATATATTGGCTCTGAGAATCGATAGGACATGAAACGGTGGCATTCTGCAGTATAACCAGCTTTTTCAGTTCATAGCGCAAGTTTGAATTTTCTTCTTAACATTTCTTTACTCTGCAGTTGACGGGTTCAGTGGTCCTCACTCCAGTGAGATTTGAGCAATGTGTGACGTGACTAGATGACTCTAGGGGTGACCAACTGGTCTTGTGGTCTGGTCGACTTTTCTCCGATCACACCTGAAGTTAATTTGAACCCAAAGAAAGTGTAGGAACTATCCCCGAGTGCAAAAGGAAGGGAGCTTATAGTTCAATGTGACAGTTAATCTAGCAACCTCCTCTTTGCATAAATCCGAACAACCAGTCGTGATATTTAGCATTAACTGGAATCGAACCCAGTCCTCCCTGATTATAGTCAAGCAGCTTGGTCACTGCTCCATCACGCCCTTCCCCGAACGTATTTCCATCCTCGCAAGAGTACATTTATTGCTCTGCTACATGGAAAAGCACAGGCCTATGTTTACAACTTTTTGACTTCTGATCTTCTTTGCATCCTTGAAACGCTTTGACTTTTCTGTATCGGTAGTTGTAGGGTGAGAAACATAAAGTTTTCAAACGCATTTTCTTCCTTCTCCACGCATTTCCTTTCGCGCTATTTTTTACACCTTTCAAGCGTTAAGCATTATGCCAAATAAATTCGTAACGAAACAATCAATACGTAACTAAGAGCTTGTGTTCTTATAGCAACGCATAGATATCGCTACTGACTTAGTATCCGTAGATGGACAAACAACATGTTACTTATAGCGACGTATAGATGACTCTGCTGGTCTAGTATACATATATGACCAAATAACAGGAAACTAAGACACAAAACTAAGAGCTTGCGTTCTTATAGCACGTACAACACTACTTACCTAGTACACAAAGACGACGAACACTGGTTACCACGGTATCGGAAAATTGATGATTCCAGGTAGACCCTAGCGCAAAAACATATCTATGTTAATATATATTACCGTATAAAACAGTCCACTCTACTCCCGGAGGAAATTTTCAAAAGAGCTTACGTTAGGTAGTGAGCCCGGTGGCTTGTTGGATCCTCAAATAGCACCACCGTAAGTCATGGTCACACCCCACAAAATTTCTTTAAAATTAAATTTATATCAAATCAATTGGAAAGATTTCGTTACAGAAAACATTACAGGTGGTAGCACATTGCAAGACAAGAGAAAATACTGTCGCCTAAGCAGGAGGTAGTATTTATCAATGACTATATTCACAACGTTGAGGGGTAGCGATAGTCCCAAGATAGCAACAAGCTTTCGGTAGTACCCCCCTGACAACGCAGGCCCCTGCATGGCCAAATACCGTTGTGCTGGGAAGTCGCTGTGTATGCCGAGGGGTCTGAGCCTGTCACGGTTCCTTTTATGTTGTTCTTCATTTTATTATTTCCTAATTTAATCGTTCAATTTTCCCCCTCGAGGCACAGGGGCCCCAGGCAAGCCCACTATCGCCAATAGGTATTTCCTTGGCTGGGTGGCACCGATGGCCACCGATTGGAGTAGGTGGTATTTGGGGAGGATGCTTTTATTTTGGATGCCGAAGTGTGCCAAGAATTCGCATGGACTCCAGGCGCGTCATGTGCACTCTCAGTAGAATCCGCCTGGCAGCGCAGGCCCCCACATGTCCAAATATTGTTGACTGGATAAGACATTGTGTATGCCCGCAAAAAAAGTCTCTACTTGTAGAATATCATCTCATGGTATATACACCTTTGGATGAAATTTTATTGAAATGCCTTCCTGTTGACGCTCCTCATTGTTTGGTAGCTACCAGAATAAACGGGGAATCATTCGCGTTGGTGAAGTGTATTGTATTTGGCTAGGAGAGCGAGGATAAATTTGGTGACCGTTGCATAATGGTCAACTCCTTCTCAAAGCCACTGGTAGCAATCAAACTGAAAATCTGCTGAATTGCGACAACTTCGATATGATCTCAGTAAAGATTGAGAAGCACTCGACGCTGAAGTATATCCGCGGAGCCATATTGCAGAAGTTCTGACACATGTCCTCCCACTGCGCATACAGTGTTGTGTGAAGGAATTGTGGGAAGACTGTTCATGAAAGTGAAAAATGTACACTTGTGTGCATTATTTACTTGAACTTTCAGGCTACTAAATCTCGTGATTATTCTGGATGCATTAATGGATCAATGATCCAGGAGATAAGGACACTGGAGGGTCTTTCATATCATGATGCTCTTAAATAACATCCTGATATGCACGCTCCTGAGTTTAAGATATCCTATGCATATGTATCGACTCCACCGATCACACCTGCAAGTTTTGTCTCTCGTGTGATGCAGTCCAAGGCAAGACAGATTGTTACTGCGACAGGGGCAACTAGTACCCCTATGCCCAAAACAATTAGCCCGAAGAAGATTCCGGGACTTTCTTTGGCACCAGAATCAAAGCTTCGGTGACATCATCTCAGCCGGCGTCATCGGAGAAGGCAACTTCTCCGAATCGGACAGCGAAGAAGCTCTTTCCGACTCGTTCTGGGAAGAAATCTTCGCTGAAACACCATCCATCCCCACTAAATAGTAAACGGCGGGGAGAGAGTCGTTTCGTCTCCGTCTCTCTTGCCCTATTACTGGCTGGACAACTTCCGCATCTGTTGGAGTTTCCACTCTCATGTCCATCAGTGGACCGACGCCAGAAAACTGCCATTGTTAGAAAGAAGCCGAGATATCCTTCCCCGAATAGACGTCACCGACGTTCGAAGAAGAAATCGACTCGGGACATATTGATATCGGAAGCCCAATCTTCGGACGGGGAGAAGGTAAACCGACACCGCTTTTGCACTGTCCCAAGAGCGAGAGATGGAAATACCGTCGAGTCTAAAAAGCCATCCAATAAGCCATCTCCTCCAGATATATTGTCTTCGTATGGAGATCGAGGTGTACTCTCCATTTCCATCAATTCCACCTAAAGATGAGGACGGACGACAGACAGTTAAGCATAAGTATGGCGCTATTACAATGGAACCAAAATAGTTACTTTCGACACCTCGCTGAGTTGCGTCAATTTATTCTATCCTACGCTGCGACCATTGACTGTCTTCAGGAATCCAGATCCTGTCCTGGATACGAGTAGGCAATGAACAGCTTCAAGCTCTAAAGAATGATTGGATGGTGCTGTCCGTCTGCCCTCTTGCCCATTCTAGTATCTATAGTGAAGAGTTGCCCTGAGTACTCGGGTAGAAGCCCTTGCCAGTAATGGCAACAGTATGTAACGTGCACATCTCACCTCATTATCAGCTTGATTACAACCAGCTGGAGACTCTAGTCTCTCAGTTCCCCACTCCTTTCTCCTTCTCGGAGATATTAATGCGCTCAACACCATATGGGGCTCCTCTACCACTAGCTGTAGAGGGAGAGGCTGATCATCCAGATGGAAATGCGTTTGTTGAATAGAGAAGAACCCACGCACCTTCTCTGTGGGACATCTCTAGTGCCTATATCACCTTGTGCAGTCGTGCTCCTTACGGTAGGATGTACGCGATTACCTTTGTAAGAGTGATCATATCCTGATTATTTCAGTTCTTCCGAATCAGAAAGCTATCGAGTCACCTATGCGATGGCTACTCCGTCGGGGGTAACTATTCAGAATTCACGGTATGGGTGGATTTATTAACTTATTTAAATATTTACTCATTTAATCATTTATTTATTTGTTTATTTGTTTATTTATTTATTTATTTCTTCTTCTTCTTACGTTACGGCCTTCTAAGGACCATATCAGTATTTCAATTCGTCTTCCTTAGTTGTTCTTTCCATTTCTTCCAGTAGGCTATTCCTTCATTGTTGTTCTATGCTTCTTTTTGCTAACTTCAGTCTACTTTGGGCCTGTTTTCTTTTCCATCCTTCCTTGTACTTTCGTCCTAAAACATCAATTATTCTTCTCTTATGTTGTTCTTTTCCAGATCATTCTTGACTTTTTGAATCCAGGTGGTGGTTGATTTCTTTTCCCTAAGATATTTGAAAATTTTTTAGTTAGTCTATTGTCAGCCATTCTATTAATATGTCCAAGAAACATCAATCTTATTAGCCTACTTTTCACATTTTGCAAAAATGAGGAAAAAGTAGACTTATGAGACAGGGCAAATGTGTGTCTGTCTGTCTGTCCGTCTGTCTGTCCTTCTGTCTGTCTGTCTGTCTGTCTGTCCTTCTGTCTGTCTGTCTGGCTGGCTGTGTGTGTGTCCCCCCTATCAACTCCTAAACGGCTGCAGCAATCGAAACAAAATTTGGTAGGAGTAAACATCTATACCTGAATATCTCACGGCCATATTTGAAAATGATGTCAGTGCTACCAACTGATGAAAAATCGCAATTGAAATTTGAGCTCCATGTTGGATATCTTGGAAGGTATGAATGGGAGCTACTTCAAAATTGGTACACGCATAAATAATAATATTGCAGTTTAATTTCCAGGAGGCCATACATGGCAGTGTTGCCAAAATGATTATAAGCCTGCTGATAGGTTCAAATTGTATATGCATATAACTTCTACACTATCAATTGGATTTCAACCAAATTTCGTATGTGGTATGCGTACACAAACTGATATGACTGAGCGTATTCTTAAGAGCCACCAGGGCTGCCAACTGTTAATAAATGCTCTCAATTTTTTAAATCCAAATACCCATATATCAGAAAATATGTAAGCCGACAGCTTTAAACTATGCACACGTATAGTACCTGACATTCTATATTAATTTGGAGTAACTTATATACGTCAGTGCTACCAATATGATTCTAAGCCTGCTGAGAGGTCCAACTTTAAATACATTTAACTTCTATACTATCATTTGAATTTAAACCAAATTTCGTATGTGCTATGTGTAGTATGACAGATATGACTATGCCGATTCTTAAGAGTAACCAGGGCTGCCAACTGTTAATAAATACTGTATTATTGTTACCCAAATTTCAATATATCAGAAAGTATGCAAGCCAATAGCTCTAAACTTTGCACACGTATAGTACCTGGCATTATAGATTAATTTGGAGTAACTAATATAGGCCTACGCCAGTGCTGCCAAAATGATTCTTAGCCTACTGATAGGTCCAATTTTAAAATGCATGTAACTTCTATACTAACTAATGGATTTCATTCAAAATTGACACAACAATAGATCATATAATTTCAGATTATTTCTGACCAATACATGTTTGTCATTGTTGCCAAAATGATTTTACGCACGCTGTTAGATCCAATGTTTAACTGCATGTAACGTCCATGATATCCATTGGACTTCAACCAAATTCTGTATTCTGTACCTTATGAGATGGAACTAAGAATATATTCAGTCACCAGGGCTGCCAACTGTAGTTCTCTATTAGGCTACATTATGCCAGGTATACAGTATTTCGAACTAATTAGAAATTTCGATATTACCAAATTAATTTCGTCATTATTCTAAATAGATCCATATAGATTAAACATTGGCATGAATCTTAAATATTAAGAAAAGTAGGCTCTTTAGTTCGTCACGGAACTTCTTGCTTTTCTTATTGTTTCGGATATGTTTTCTATGATCTAATAAATGTCATTGTTACTTCTTAATTTCCAAAACTCTGCAATTTTAGATGACTTAATAAGCTATTGTCCTTATAATTCTTCATTCCAATACTTCTAATTTATCAAGCTTGTAATTCAATACTAGACATTCGCTGGCATAGAGGCATTCCGGTTACACAACTGTGTTGTAGTGCTTTATTTCAATATTTTTCGATAAGCACTCTTTGTTGTAGGTATTCTTAGTTATACCGTACGCTCTCTCCATCTTGTGTATCGTCTCCCCTATAGCAGATTTTTCTAAACCATTTTTTGAACTAACTCTCCCAAATATTTGAATTTATTTACCTTTTCTATTCGACCAATAACTGTTACTAAAAACTTCTGGGCACTTTTTATATTCGTCAAAAATGTTGTTTTCTCGGCATAGATTCCTAAGTCTGTCATGTTGGCTGTCTCTTCAAGGAGATTGACTTGCATTGCTGCATCTGTAGGGCTTTCCGAAAGTCTTGCAAAATCATCTGCAAATACTAGGCAATTTATTGAAACACCTTTGTTCTTTTTCCCCAGATTGAGTGGCGATGTTTTAGATTCTTTCAGTTTTTCGTTCCAAATTCTTACAATTTTCTCTGTGACACAGTTGAAAAGGACCGCCTTGCCTGACACGTCCTGTATTTATTTTGAAAGGTCGAGATATCTCATCCATACATTTTACCTTTGAAATAGTGTCTGTAGGGGTTTCAAGAATTAGGCTGGCCAATTTATTTATTTATTTTATTTGTTTGTTTATTTATTTATTTATTTATTTATTTATTTATTTATTTATTTATTTATTTATTTACTGTATTGCGATTAACGATCAATTAGAACTCACTCGTGGACAATTTCTGCATACCTTTGTTCGTAATAAATATATGAGTCATATTTACGAAGCCCACCCTCCAATTCGAAACCGGGTGTGGCGTTTTGAATTTAACAACTCCATGCTGGTTTGTATTCCCGGATTATACGAAGTTATAACATAGAGTGTTCTCAAAATGAGAACATATCTAAAGGGGAGTGTAGGTGAAAAGTTTTAGCATAATGAAAACCTCGTGTATTGCCTGAAGGAGTCTTTCCCTTGCAATATCTAATTCAATTAGTGAGCAGCGTTTGAATGGAAGAGGACGTTAAGCTTTGCAGGCCTGGTTACGTTCTAAGTTGGTAGCGAAGAGAATAGTATTTAACAGGGGAAGTTTTAAGGGTGCACATCCGGGCTTAAGCATCTATGTATTATTTCAGGACAGATATGTCAAACACGTGCAATGGGATCTAATCTTTGATCGATAACAATCGTGGCGTGGAGAATTACTAATACCTGAAATTTAATTACATTATCTTCTTCCCTATAGAACTTATGATTCAACTATGGTTGCTTGGTTCCTCAGTTTAGGGGCTGTAGTCCGGGGTATTAAGGGAAGTATTGTGCAAATCGAGGTAAAAGCGATTTTATTTTTAGTTACGTTAAGGGGTCCATAAGGAACGTTTTCAGCCACGGAGGCATTCTGTACACCCCCTGGTTAATTTGTTACAGCCCCCCAAACATGTGATGGGGCGCGTACCCTTAAGGTATGGGTTAAAATTCCGTAATTATTTTTTATGGGCAAAATTAATAACATTATTATCATTTACGATGTTTTTGAGGGCAAGGAATTCATTTTTGAGGTAATTTTTCTGGTCGGGAGCAGGGGGCGGTGCTACAGGGGGCGGGGGTCAAAAGCCGTAAAACTTGGTTGATACATATCATTTTCAGTGTATTTTGTGGCGTAGAAATCATTTCTGGGTTAGTTTTATGTTCTAGGGGATAATGGGTTGGGGCAGTGAATCGTGGAGGTGGAACTACGGGGGCGGTGAACACAATGATAGCAAACTGGTGCTTATAACGATTCATTTCCAAGGTTTTCGGGGGTGTAGAATTCATTTCTGGGATAGTTTCTGTTCTAGGGGGTAGGGTTGGGGGCTGTCAATATTGGGGGCGGTGCTACAGGGGGCGGGGGACAAAAAGTGTAAAACTTGGTTGATGCATATCATTTTTAAGGTGTTTTGGGGCGCAGAATTCATTTCTGGGTTTGGTTTTGATATAGGAGGTGTGGGGAGGGGCCAGTGAATCCCCAGGGGTGGAACTACGGGGGCGGTGCAGACAATGACAGCAAACATCTGCTTATAACGACTCATTTCCAAAGTCTCAGGGGTGTAGAATTCATTCCCGAGGTCATTTTGTATTTAGGTGATCGAGAGCGGTGGTTTAAAGGATGCTGTTGCAAAAATATTATGCTTGACAAGTATTATTTATTCTTTGGAAAATTTGTTTAATCAAAATACCATACAGTATAACAAAATTTCTGACGATAACTTCTTCTTCGAAAATACTGTGTACACAAATCGAAGTTACTGGTGCCCTGAAAAAAAAGTTCATAAAAATGTCGTATTTCTTGAAAGAACAAGAGAGGGTTTCAGTAATAATTAAGAACCTTACCGATACGTCACGTCTCGCAACCACCACATTTGCAAAGGGAAGTGCAAGGAAGACTTGCTTTTCACAACCGCACCGAGTTGTACTGCAGGATTCCCGCAAAGACTTCATCTTCGAAGGAGCGACAGCTTGTCTCGGTTAAAGAAGATCGTAGCCTATTTTGAAGACTGTACATAGCATGTCAGACTCGTCAGGGCAATCTAGAAGTCTTTTTCAGTCCCGAAAATCACACTTATCCTTCAGCACTCTCTGAAAATTGTGAACTTCGATTAGGAAAGGAAGTAGACCTCTTGCCATGCTTGGTACCTGACGAAGAAAATCCAGCGCAGCAGTGCCTCGACTTCGACATGGTGGTGCCGCCGCGGTCAATTACATCCTTCCAAATCCTGGAAGCACCTTCGCCGATTATGGGAGGAAGTTCCTTTCTTACATGAACAGTCCTGGGTATTTGAAAGCGCGAAGGGTTGATGTAATGTTCGACGAATGCGTCAGATTATCATTGAAGTCTGCTTTACGAATGAAAAGAGGACACGTTCGTCAAAAATGGAGCCAACAAAACAAGTTCCGAAAAAAAATGGTCATACTTTTGAGATGCAATGCGAATAAACAAGAGTTGTTCGCGTATCCGCGTATCTTGCCAATTATATCATCACGAGAGCATTTTCCCGAAAAGTTGTCGTCACGCTTTAAGAAAGAGTTCTTTGCAATGTCCAAAGCGATTTATCAGGATTGATGCCTTGCAATCACGAAGAAGCTGACGGCAGAATGCTTCTACATGCCGCAGACGGCGCAAGCCAAGGATGCAGTAAAATCTTGATCAGGACAGTAGACATCGACGTCGTCGTGTTGGCTACTACCTTGATGGATAATCTGCATGGATGTGAAAAGCTGTGCGTTGGATTAGGCACGGGGGGATCATATCGATTGCTGGACATCCGTGCTATTGCACATCACATAGGACTGGAGAAGTGTGCTAGGCTGTTGGCGTTTTACGCCTTCACAGGTTGCGATACGACGTCGTCCTTCAGGACCGAGGGTAAGCGATCTTCCTGGGCAGCCTGGAAATCTTTTCCAGAGGCCTACAAAATTTTCAAATCCATGTCTCAACCCCTCATTCCAGCAGAAGTACAGAAAATTGTACCTGCACTGGAGAAGTACGTCGTGATCCTTACGACTGATGCAGCGACGAAGACAGCGTCAACGCATGAGGAAGACTTTGATCTGTTTAAAAGGACGGGAGATTGAGAACATCCCCCCAGCCCACGACGCTCTCATCCAACATGTTCTGCGAGCATCTCTGCAAGCAGGGCACGTATGTATCTAGAGCCTAGACAAAACATCGTCGCTTCCGGATCCCCAAGAGTACGGATGGATACGAACAAGCGAAACTCCAGTAACTTGGCAGGTAGGCAAGCATTCGTATAAAGGGCTTTCGTTTTACTTTATAAGGATACCAAGTAACCGCAAAAGAAACTCTGATTTATAGGTAAAATGGACCCTAATTCCGCCTGCGGCAAAAGTGTGCCAGGAAATTGTGACCTGTTCGTTCAGAGCGACGTGCAGTACAACTCGGTGCGGTTGTGCAAAAGCAGGTCTTCCTTGCCCTTTGCAAATGTTGTGGTTGCGAGACGTGACGTATCGGTAAGGTTCTTAATTATTACTGAAACCCTCTCTTGTTCTTTCAAGAAATACGAAATTTTTATGAATTTCTTTTCTTTTCAGGGCACCAGTAACTTAGATTTGTGTACATAGTATTTTCGAAGAAGAAGTTATCGTCAGAAATTTTGATTTTACTGTATGATATTTTGATTAAACAAATTATCCGAAGAATAAATAATACTTAAAAATAGCCTACTACTGTCAAGCATACTATTTTTGCAACAGCATCCTTTAAACCACCTATCACGATCACCTAAATATAAAATGACTTCTACACCCCTAAAAACTTTGGAAATGAGTCTTTATAAGCAGATGTTTGATGTCATTGTCTGCACCGCCCCCGTAGTTCCACCCCTGGGGATTCACTGGCCCCACCCCATACCTCCTATACCAAAACCAAATCCAGAAATGAATTCTGCGCCCCAAAATACCTTGAAAATGATATGCATCAACCAAGTTTTACGGTTTTTGACCCCCCGCCCTCTGTAGCACTGCCCCCAATATTGACAGCCCCCAACCCTACCCCCTAGAACAAAAACTATCCCAGAAATGAATTCTATACCCCCGAAAACCTTGGAAATAAATCGTTATAAGCACCAGTTTGCTATCATTGTGTGCACCGCCCCCGTAGTTCCACTCCCCTCCCCCCCCCCCCCACGATTCACTGACCCCACCCCTTTCATCCTAGAACAAGAACTAACCCAGAAATGATTTCTACGCCCCAAAATCCCTTGAAAACCATATGCATCAACCAAGTTTTACGGCTTTTGACCCCGCCCCCTGTAGCGCCGTCCCCTGCCCCCGACAAGAAAAATGACTCCAAAAATGAATTCCTTGCCCTCAAAAACATCGGAAATGATACTAATTTTATTAATTTTGCCCATATAAAAATAATTACGAATTTGTAACCCATAACATAAGGGTACGCGCCCCATCACATTTTTGGGGGGCTGTAAAAATTAACGAGGGGGTGTACAGAATGCCTCCGTGGCTGAAAACGTTCCAAATGGACCCCTTAACGTAACTAAAAATTAAAATCGCTTTTACCTCGATTTGCACAATTGGTTGAATATATGGCGTTAAGCCACCGGACTACTGCAACAACGCGGTCATTCAGCCCCGTGTACTTTGAGTGTGTGTAGAATCTGTCTGATAACCGGTGTTAATTGTGATAACTGTATTAGTGTGTGTAATATGTAATTCAGGTTAGGACTGCAGACGATCAATTTCAATTAGTTCCAACTTTAGCTACCAAATACTACCGTCAATGACACCTAGCTGTGAACTTGGCTACTATATTCCACTGCAACTGGCACTGGGCGGTGAACGTTGGAACTTAATAGAGCGTTAATGAAATCTAACCTACAAATTTAGCTTCTCACAATTGTGTTAGAGGTAGGTTATTTTACATGCCATAAATCTATGACATGGGTCCGCCGGCTTTACTTCCCCTCCGAAGGAAGGCATACTGAGGGATTTTTAACGCTCTTAACCCGCGATCTTGGGCATAGAAGCTCAGCAAACTACCATCTGCTGCCTGCTTCAACTATGGAAGCCTCCTTGGGCATCTACACGGTCATGAAAATGCAATGCTCTGGATCAAAGCACACATCGGGCTATCACTATAGTATGATTGTGACAGCAAAGGCTGGCTTCACAGATGCACCGTTGCCATGAGAATTAATGGCTTCTGGTCGATTATCTCTATGAGAAGAAAATGAAATTTCAAAAGTCTGAAAATCATGAAATAATTGTTCTTTCATATAAAATAGAAAGTGTATAAGACAAAATTAAAAAAATGGGTTTTGTTGACCACAATAATGCTAAAAAGAGGTTTTTGGAGCACCCCATGACGTAGCGATGCAAGTTAAATCGCTCAACTCGACCACGACAGGGGACTGCAGCATATCTAGATTTCGGAGGTCGAATCCGGGTGCTGAAAGCGACCATCCTTTCGCTCTTGGCAAATGTCAGGATAGTATCTTGCTCCAAGTTTCGAGGCACCTACTCTATCCCCGACCCAAATAATTCCAGCTACACACAGTACTACAGTCACCGCAGACACATGTTATCAAACACCTTCAACACACACCCAAGTACACGAGAATGATGCCAAATAACATTAACAACAGCTTCACGAATAGCGGTGACCAAAACCGATAGTTGTGAATTCCATCTTACGTAGTTCAAACATTTAAGTTCTCCATCAGCGATAAACGATATGGACTTACCTTGATCGTGTATGCGGTCCTAAAAAAGTATATTCTTTATATAGTATTGTTGTTCATTCATTTAAGGGGCTGTTCCTAGGTGCGAGTTGAATATGTCTGATAACCTGTGCTTCTATGGTGACTGTAAAAGTTAACGTTACTGTAATTATTAGGGTCTAGAATTGAGATAGCCTATGTATCGCGGGATTTGAAGTACGGTATCATCTCGTCATTTTTCTGAAGTGAGTGTGGATATATTTAACGATAAACCTGTGTCTTCGAACCTTCATATGCGTATTGCTGTCGTGGTACTCGATTGAACAGGCACGGATGTGTCGCTGTGTGAAATGATAACT
Organism: Meconema thalassinum; assembly: GCA_946902985.2. Taxonomy (NCBI): domain Eukaryota; kingdom Metazoa; phylum Arthropoda; class Insecta; order Orthoptera; family Tettigoniidae; genus Meconema; species Meconema thalassinum. The sequence continues at coordinate 293,233,448 of OX336390.1, read as the reverse complement.
CCGTGGTGTGATCTGAGGAGCGGTCGCTTGGTAGGGCTAAGCCCTTCATGGGCTGTAGCACCACGGGGTTAGGGTCATCACTAGGGCTCGGAATTTTAGGTGCTAAAAATTGGGATAATATTTATTTTTTATGTATTAAAATACCTGAAATGTGTGACAAAAGGTAAAAATATTTAATTACAATTTAGTTTATTGATGTGATTATAAACAATATGCAGTACTCACGTATGTAATTTATGCTATGTCTCACTGACTGCTGAAGCATTACAATACACAACGAGATACATCTTCAGGTTGTCGATCACAAATGACCGACGATTATCGCGATACACTTATTCTGAAGGCGCGAAACTGCGGCAATATATTTCTTGCCCTTGAGGTTTTGTATAACTTGAGATCGCTGTTCAGCCATGATAGCTTTCCCACATGGTTGGCAGAACAGAACGCCCCCATCAGAAGTAAAATTATCTTTAAATTCTGCAACATACTGCTGCAGACCATAACTTGTAGTTGTTTTTACTTTAGGCATCGTAGAACTGCCTTACACTTCACCGTGCCTGAAATGAACTGCATGTGAGTGACACTGGTTCCAGTTAGCTGGTGGAGGAGGAGGTCTTGCACGTGGTGAAATATGGCTATGGTCAAGGAAATCCCCGGCTTCTACAGTGAGTGGCACGGGGCGACAGGATAAAAATAACACAGTTGCAAGCTGACATACTCTCTGCATGAAGATTAGATAGCTCACATGTTCTTCCCCGTTGTAGTAACACAGAACAAAAATGCAATAAACTGAAATATCTAGCTTACTGCTTAAAACAAATGTAAATATTATGTATTTTTATGTGCTAATAAGTGAAAAGCAGGAATTTATGTATTTATAGAAAAATGATTAAAATATTTCTTTACATAGAAAAAAATACCTAAAAATCCGAGCCCTAGCCATCAATTATTCTTAAGAAATGTTTACCTATGTAACAAAGATGGCCAAATGCTTCATTCCTCTATCACTTCAACGCAATTGTGTACATTGCTTTCAGTCGGCCAACACTATAATCATACCCAGGTACTACGATATGTGTGGGATTTTTCTGATAACCTGTGTTATTGTGGTTTCTGTAGTAGTGTGTGTATTGATGAGACCACGAAGGACGAAGTCAGCATCCATGGTCTCAAGTTAAGAACCACCCTGATATTAGCCTTGAGTAATAGGAAATAGGAAAGCACGGATAACCATTTCCAGAGTGGTCCAGGTGGGATTGGAGACCTCCAGTACTTAATTACCCATCACAAGACAGAATGTACCACTTTGCAGCCCTTACATCAGATTTAAATATCTCTCTACGGAGTCGAGAATCGAACCCAATACCTTTGGGACAAGAATCATACACATGTAACCCTGGACCCTGATGCTGGTAGAATACTGGTTTTATTTGAAGAGTTTGGATATCGTGGTCCTTTAACCCCATGAACTTGGGTGAGTGTAGAATTTGCCTGATAGCCTGTGTTATTGCGGAGTGTATAGTAGTGTGTGTATTTGTAATTCAAGTGAGGACTGCGAAGGAGGTGGCCGTTGCATTGAGATAGAAACCATCCTGGCATTTGCTTCGAGTAAAAGTGAGGAAACAACAGAAGACCACTTTTAGGATGTCTAACGTGGGATTCGAATTTACCTCTTCCCAGTTTTGCCTCACGAGACTCAAAAGAAAAGGTCGTAAGAACAAGGATTGACAGAAGAAAAGAAAGAAAGAAAGAAAGAAAGAAATAAAGAAAGAAAGAAAGAAAGAAAGAAAGAAAGTATGGAAAGCAGACACTCACGCCGAGAGCACCATATAGAGCCGAGACTGACGATTCCTCCAATAAGCCACTTCATATAGGCTACTGTAGTAATATGAATCCTGCAATCATTGTCATGTGTTCTAAATGAGCTGTATTCGCCAGGTCGTAACGTATATGCAAATTAAAGAAGCTGCATGGTAAAATTTCATAGCTGACAATGTCCTCATCTTGGAACGAGACGTCCAGACTGCTCTGGCGCTGTACTTACATGAATGTCTCCCATTGTCGCCTCGGCCACAGCAATTAGAGAAACTGCGCATGCCAATTGGTTAATTAAGAAGAGACGGGTAAGTGTGATGAGGCAGTGGCGCATGTCGTATTAACGATACTCTATTAGCCTTCTGCCAGTAATGGTACACGTGTTATAGCGGACTACAAGATTTACCTACCACTTATAAACATGGGTTCAATACAATAGTTAGTAAATCTCCTACAATTATATTATTTCACCAAGGATTTCCGGGGGTTCGGAATATATATTATCCTATCCCTTTTGATGCCAATCTATTATGAGTGGTTATGTTAAAAATGACACGTCAAGCTTGCTGAAATTACAAGTTTTTTATAAAAATTACCCCTACCTATAATTATATTTTTAAGATAGAATGTTGATATGCAAATGTATTATTGAATGTTAAATAATTAACACTTTGTTTCGTTAAAATTGCTTTAATTTTTAAATTTAAATCGGAAATATGACTAAATAATAACTATTGTTCTTTTCATGGCAATACTTTTGCATTTCGAATAAATGTTAAGAGTAATTCTTTCTTTTTTAGCCTATTTTCAATTTTGAAAAAATAGGCTTATGAGATCACCTTTTGTCCGTGTGTGTGTGCGTGTGTGTGTGTGTGTGTGTGCGTGTGTGTGTGATTCGTGTGTGTGTCCCCCCCTAATAAAATCGAAACGGCTGGAGCGATTTCAATGAAACTCGGGAAGTTCATAGCACTATTCCCGGCGACCTCGACCGTGCCCTTCAAATTTTGTTACGTCTCTCCAATCTAACATGGCGGCTGTGCGAAATATTTCACTAGCATTCAATATCTCCGAAACTATTACCGATATCGCCCTGAAATTGTGTACGGTGATAAAGGGCACTACTAGAAGTTCACCTATGAGACTTTCAAAAACCTGGTGACTACAAAACCAACATGGCGGCCAAGCGAAGTTGAGATATTTAAATAGACGTTTCTCGCGATTTAACTATCTAAATGTAACGAAACTTGGTACAGCAAATGTTTATACACATTGTAAGGCACTGGAGTCTAATTTAGTTCAATTGTTAACATAACCTCCAAATGGCGGCTGTGCGAAATATTTCACTGACATGCTATATCTCCGAAACTATTACAGATATCACCCTGCAATTTTGTACGGTCATCAAGGGTACTGATACAGGTATACCTATGTATATTTCATTAACCTGTAAAGTACGAAACGAACATGGCGACCAAGCGAATTTAAAATATTTTAATAGACTTTTCTCGTGATTTAACTCTCTGAGCGCAGTGAAATGTGGTACAGTAATTGATTTTGCAGATTGTAATGCACTGCCATCTAATTTTATTCAATTGCTTACATAACCTCAAGATGGCGGCTGTGCGAAATTTTAAAATTAAATTTTAATTTCTTGTGTCGTAATCATGCGATCGAAGTGAAAGTTTGAATAATGAACCTAGGCAATAATTGTCCTTGAATGGTACATAACTCTATGGCCTATACACATAACACTTCTAAATGGTGAGCTCCCGAAATATTTAGAAGGTTCTCAATATCTATGAATCTTTTACAGCAACCAAACTGAATTTTTTTATGTTCATAGAGACTATGAACATATGTTCACCTATAGGACTTTCAGGAACCTGGTGAGCACAAATCCAACATGGCGGCGACGCGAAGTATAAATATTTAAATGGACGTTTCTCGCGAATTAACTATCCGAGTGCCGTGAAACGTTGCACGTTAAATGCTTATACAAATGTTGATCCACTGGTATCTAATTTATTTCAATGGTTTGCATTATCACAAGATGGCTGCTGTGCGTAATTTTAAAATCTCGTTTTTACTTCTTGTTGTCTAATCATGCGATTGAAGTTTGAATACCACACGTACACAATAATCTTAATGTAATAGTACAAAAATAAAAATCCAACCTGGCGACCATCTGAAATATTTAGACGGTTCTCAATATCTACGAATCTGTTACAGCAATTAAACTGAAATTTTGTATGTTGATTGTGGCAGTTAACATAAGTAGGATATATGAAAATAGGCTGTATAGTTCTTCACGGAACTACTTGCTATATTATTCAATCCGCCTTGTCAATATATTTATATTTATATTTATATTTATATTTATATTTATATTTATATTTATATTTATATTTATATTTATATTTATATTTATATTTATATTTATATTTATATTTATATTTATATTTATATTTATATTTATATTTATATTTATATTTATATTTATATTTATATTTATATTTATATTTATATTTATATTTATATTTATATTTATATTTATATTTATATTTATATTTATATTTATATTTATATTTATTTTTATATTTATATTTATATTTATATTTATATTTATATTTATATTTATATTTATATTTATATTTATATTTATATTTATATTTATATTTATATTTATATTTTTACTAGCCGAAGTATCCGTTCTTCGAACGGTGTTATATATTAACACCAGACATTATCAATTGAGCTACTGTTGCAATGGTTAGCGGTTTGTCATTCCTTCATAAGTTTATCAGAACGAAGTTAGTTTTCTGGGAATATCACACACACTGTTAATTTAAGGGCCTTAAAATGTGATTTTCGGAGACCCCTTATAGACTCGCGAATTTTGTGTCTCACAATGAGAAGCGCAACATATGCTTTGATCGTCCTTCTAGGATAATTTTTATATTTCGCCTATTTTAGCATGTATTTTGAGAAGTTTTTCCCTATATCCACCCTTCTACTGTGTGAAAAGTACGGTGAGGAGTTTTATAAATGATTGGTGTATTGACTCATGTTTACCATACCTAATTCTACGATGCACCAAGCATCCGAACACGATTTATAGGCGTACATAAAGATACACAGAAAGACAGACAGACAATTCTATTGTCTACAACATATCACCCAGATATCCAAATATGGGTATATCTACCATACAGTATCAAACAAAATCATCCTTACGATGAACCCGTATGTCGACAAAAAAAAAAGATTAGTTAAAATGTGCTCTCAAACTAAATTCACCTAGCGTGTACTTCCTGACGTGAAATAGATTTGAAAGCCTTGTAGACGAAACGCAATACACCACACATAAAACAAGATGTTCAGTAAAGAACATATAGCCTACTTTCTCCTAAATGTATGAGTATAGTTATAACTCGTTGTTATTATCAAAGAGTATAATAGAACTATTCTTTGTTGAAGACCTTAGAAACGATTTACCTCTACCAAACGCCACAACCTAGATAAAAACTGCTACCATCATTGAAGAAAGAAAGATAAGAAGTATATCAAGAATGTTATGGATCTGGAGACATAATCGACCGGACTGGCGGCGTGGCTCAGCGGTAACGTTCTCGCTTGCTGGGCCCTAGGTTGCAGGTTCGTATCCTGGCGCAGTCAGCTGGCATTTGAGGGTGCACAAATGCGAGGGAGCCGTGTCAGTACATTTACTGGCACGTTAAAGATCCCCTTCGGGCCAAAATTCCGGCACCCCGGTGTCTCTAAAATCAGCAGTAGTTAAAAGGGATGTAAAACCAATAACATTATTATTATTATTATTATTACGACCTGCCGTGGGCAACATCCAACTTTGAGTTGAGGCATGTCTTTACACGTCTGGTTGTGCATGGCTTTCACAACCCTAATTGAATTAACAAATCTTTCCATGACCCTACAGAGACGTGTGTATACAAACTATGTGGAAATTTTCGATAATATAATCCTAACAGAGCGAGTGCATTCTAGCGGCCAGAAGAAGAAACTTTTCAATAAAATCTGGAAGTTACCTTTTTGGCAGCTAGGCCTAGATGTCTCGAGTAAATCTGCTGGCGAATTATGTTTTAATTAAATATATATTTTACACCATGATGTGCACAATATAACGCTTAATAACATTTTCAAGTAACGCAAAATAGGCTGTTACAAACCCTTTAAAATAAAAAGTTAAAATGTATCGTAGTATCATCTTGTCATTCTTCAAATTCGATGCGCATAGAATGATAATGGTATAGTAATCAATGGATCCCCACGTAGACTAGTCGTGACATCTATTGGTGAAATATCGAACAATATAATCCTAACAGAGCGAGTGCATTCTAGCGGCCAGAAGAAGAAACTTTTCAATAAAATCTGGAAGTTACCTTTTTGGCAGCTAGATGTCTCGAGTAAATCTGCTGGCGAATTATGTTTTAATTAAATATATATTTTACACCATAATGTGCACAATATAACGCTTAATAACATTTTCAAGTAACGCAAAATAGGCTGTTACAAACCCTTTAAAATAAAAAGTTAAAATGTATCGTAGTATCATCTTGTCATTCTTCAAATTCGATGCGCATAGAATGATAATGGTATAGTAATCAATGGATCCCCACGTAGACTAGTCTTGACATCTATTGGTGAAATATCGAACAATATAATCCTAACAGAGCGAGTGCATTCTAGCGGCCAGAAGAAGAAACTTTTCAATAAAATCTGGAAGTTACCTTTTTGGCAGCTAGATGTCCCGAGTAAATCTGCTGGCGAATTATGTTTTAATTAAATATATATTTTACACCATAATGTGCACAATATAACGCTTAATTTTAAAACATCTGAGTCATTACAAAACAATAAACATATAACATTTCAAGCAAAAAACCTAGCTCTGATCGGGTTTGAACCATAGGCATTTGAGCGATAGGCTAACGCTCTACCACTGAGCTAATTGTGTCAACGAATTTGGTTCTATTTAAAATGACTTACATAGAACTTGTTAGCAAATAATGATTTATACTAAACGATTTCATCACTGGAGTATATTATTTATATATAAAGCATTTCATACAAAGTTTATTTATTTTTTATCAGTACGCTATATTGCATGCAATACTCAAATTAGTGAAATATAAGTCCGGCACAAGATATCCGCTGCCATCTTGTCTTATTACTGAATCAGTTCAGATTTTTAAAATCACGTCTGCACTATAGTATTACAAAATAAACTTTTAATTTCGAACGTGCCTCTTCCTTTAGAACAGTTAAAACGATTCTCGGCTCGATAATCGGAACTGGTGGGTCCCATGATATGGATTATAAAGTTTGCATAATTCGCACGGCCGCCATCCTGAAATGGTATGGCGGACGACCTTGTAATTTGGTCACAAGACGCATCCTATACGAAGGTATGTTGTTACCAAATTTGGTAGAGATCGGATGATTTGGTTAGTCGTTATTTGATTTTACGTTTTGAACGTTTGAGTGGCCGCCATTCAGTTTTAGTAAAGATGGCGGCGATATAAAACATGACACTGAGGTGTCCTTTGCTAGTGCTACCTTTGTACCAAATTTCGTTCAATTTGCATTCACCGTGTTCGAATTGATAGGGGGGGCCAGACATTCAGAGTACACACACTCACACACACACAGACACACACACACACACACACAGACTCACACACACACATACACACACACACACAGACTCACACACACACATACACACACACAGACAGACACACTTTTTTTCGCCCTGTGTTGATCTCATAAGTCTACTTTCATTTTTTGCAAAAATCGAAAGTAGGCTAAAAATACCCTCTACGTTGTGTTAGGTCCCCATACACAGGAAGACCCCTTTCATAAATTATAAAGGCTTGTGGTGCATGAAAATTCAGGTTCTTTAGCCTCAAATGGCCCAAATTCCTAAAAGGCGCAAAAAATGCTGATTCAATTCAGGAATTTTTGAAAATAATGTTGCTGTTTGGAGATATAATAGACTTTCTGTACTATATGTCGCACGTGAAATTGCATGAAGAGATTCTAGGTTACCCCTTGAGCCCCTTAATTGCATTGACGAATTATACAGTCTACGTTGGTTCCGTGATAACCTTATAGCCATTTGCAAACTTTCACAGAAATGTAATAAATGGAGTAGCCTAATAATAATATCGTATGGCCTCGGTGCCGGGTGAAAGCTTCGTAATTTGACACCCAGAGGGTAGCTTGCATGTCGAAATTTCGTTGATCCTTGAATCACTATGAAAGTCAAGGAGGGTAGATATCTAAGGTCCTTGAACACTATAGCGCTTTCTAGTAGATAAATGAGGAACTTTATGGTGGCGGAAACTCGTGAGGTTAATTTTGCCATTATGAACACGGCCTACTGAATTCAAATGGATTCTTTGACATGCCAACATCGTATGACATGCGAGTCGTATTTTTGCCGTCTTTCAAAAATCACGTAGGCCTACAGGCCGGACGTTTGTTTTAGACGATTGTCCTTGACCTTGAAGCCTGCGGGTGAGCCTGTACACAGTCACTCTCTCACCCTATCACTTCACATTTGTCACCACAGATCTGATATAATGGAATTCCAGACTTGAGCAGACAGTACAGTCCACGTCGAAGTATAGTGTGACACGGAAGTACACGTTACGTAGTTACGAACAGAACGTCATTATATTTGCCAGTGACTATACTTCAGCAATAGTGTGAAACAGCTTTATCAATCATCGGAGCGCTTGGGGCAGCTGATAACAACACAGGTACTGTAGTAACTCACCTCCAGGCTTCCATTAAGATTTTTCACTCGTCTAAAACAAACGTCCGGCCCGTACCACGGCCAGGAGTGAACCTGCAATCTTGGGGTTATTAGACCGACATGCTATCCACTCACCCACCGTGGCAAGGTATAAATGGAGTGACATTGCTTCAATAGCTGGAAAGTTGGATGCCACCCCTTGAGATAATGTTATCATGGTTACCGATTTCCATTCCTTCATTAGTTTGTTAAATTAAATTAAATTAGTTTTCTGGGAATATTTCAGATACTGTTGGTTTTAGAGCCTTATAATGTAGTTTTCGAAGCCCCCAAGTTTTGTTTCTGGCACCGAGGGGCTTTGTCTCCTCGTTGTACGCCGTAATATAATACTAATAATAATAATAATAATATAATATAGGGATAGGAATATGATAGACCTGCCGTACCACACCCGCAGGTGTAAATAGCGTGAAAAAAATGCTAGTGTACCCCTTGCCCCCCTTAAGCTCATTATACGTATTGATGAATTTTACTGCTTAATTTCTTTCCGTGATAACCTTCTAGCCGTTTGCAAACTTTCACACTAATGTAATTAATGGAATTGCATTGCGTCTTACAGCAATAGATGGACCTCTGAGAATCTGTTGCCATGGTTACCGGCTTGTACTCGTTCATTAGTTTATTAAATGAAATTAGTTTTCTGGGAATAGCTCAAAAACGGTTGGTTTTAGGGCCTTAAAATGTGGATTTCGGGGACCCTGTAGGGCCCCCGAGTTTTGTCTCTCACATTGATCTTTGTCTCGTCCTTCTACTCCTATTTCAGCATGTATTTTCAGGGGTAGGCCCTCTTTTATGAGAGGTACGGAGAAGGGTTACATCAGTGATTAGTGTCGTGCCTCTGATGGATATCTGTACCAAATTTTACGTTGATACACCCAGCCGTTCTCGAGTTATAAGGGAACAAATTTGTCCACAGACAAACAAACAAACAAACAAACAGACAGACCAAAAAATTATTTTCGCGCGCATTCATAATAAAACAGTCTGAAACGCGTAAATAACTCAAATTTCCGTAGAAATTGCGAAAAAAAACATACAAACTTTAATTTTTATGTAAGTAGAGATATACTGCACCGCTCGGTGTTGACCGTGTTTTATTGCACAAATGTAGGTTTTACTCGCTAACCGTTGGAGATACACGAAATATGATAAGGACCTTTTGGATAGCAAATTAAATGGTAAATCCTGTGTACGCATCAAAAGTTTGATATTTCTTAGCGTTCTCTTTTTATTTGAAATGGAAATATGAAATTTTGAAACCAAAGGGTGTAGTGACGTCACTAAAATGGTCGCCATTTTCTAATAGTGCAAAATATCGAAATTAAAAGTATCCTATATATGAACATGGTAAATCAGCTACTTCCATGCAACATTTCATTTAGATCGGACCAGTGGTTCTTGCGTTATTGAGTAACACACAGACAGATAGACAGACAGACAGAAAGACAGACACACACCATCTCATTTATATTTATATTTATATTTATATTTATATTTATATTTATATTTATATTTATATTTATATTTATATTTATATTTATATTTATATTTATATTTATACTAGCTGACCCGGCAGACGTTGTCCTGCCAATCAAAGAAAGTGTTGTAACTTTGTTTCTTGAAGTGCTTTTGGATACACAATATTTTTTTCAATTTCTGTTAACTGCCTCTAAACTATCGTGAAATGAATTAACTAATCTAGAAACATTCGTGGGAGCGTGCACAACAACTCTCCAACGTTTCATCGCAATTGGATAAATGGCATAAAATGCATACGGGATTTTGTTTAAATGATTCGTGCGCTGTCACTCATTTGTTGAATCTACTCGTGCTCTACCAACTGTGAAATTGATTTACTACGTTAGAAAGCTTCACTTAAGTATACACAACAACTCATAAAAATTTCATCGGAATCGGATGAATGACATATGAACGTATACGGGATTTTTTAATGATTCGCGTGCCGTCACTCATTTGTTGAATCTACTCATGCGCTACCTATTGTAAAATAGATTTACTAAGCCTGAAACCTTCTCTGGAGTGTACACAATCATTCACCATGGTTTCATCGCAATCGGATGAATGATATATGACCGCATACGCGACATTGTGGAAACTATTCACGCGCCGTCGCTCATTTGTTGAATCTACTCGTGCGCTACCTATTGTAAAATGAATTTACTGAGCCAGAAACCTTTACTGAAGTGTACACAACAATTCACCAAAGCTTCATCGAAATCGGATAAATGGTATATGGACGCATATGGTACTTTGTTGAAATGATTCGCGTGCCATCACTCATTTGTTGAATCTACTCGTGCGCTACCAATTGTAAAATGGATTTATTAAGCCAGGAACCTTCCGTAGGGTGTACACAACATCTCACCCAAGTTTCATCGTAATCGGACGAATGGTATTTAAACGCATACCGGTACCGGACCTTATTGAAACGCTTCGCACATCGTCGCTCATTTGTAGAATCTAGTCGTGCGCCACCTATTGTAAAATGGATTTACTAATCCAGAAGCCTCCCCTGGAGGGTACACAACATCTCACCCAAGTTTCATCGCTATCGGACGAATGCTATTTGAAACGCTTCGCACGTCACCGCTCATTTGTTGAATCTACTCGTGCGCAACCTCCTGTGAATTGGATTTACCAAGTTAGAAACCTTCACGTAAGTGTACACAACAACTCATCAAAGTTTCATCTCAATCGATACGGGATTTTGTTGAAACGCTTCGCGCGTCGTCACTCATTTGTTGTATCTAGTCGTGCGCTACCTGTAGTAAAATGAATTTACTTAGCCAGAAGCCTTCCCTGGAGTGTACACAACATCTCACCCAAGATTCATCGCTATCGGACGAATGGTATATGAACTGATATGGAACTTTGAAACGCTCTAACGTGCAGAGACACACAGAATTCGACATCCCTGCCACCTTGGGTACAAAACACAACTTTCCGCCATGGGCGGAGTGTATGTTATGGCGGTAGTTGCACAGGTTGCGACCAGGCGGCTCTACGTGCAGAGACACACAGGCCAAAAGGATCACTTTTCACTAAGGCTAGCGGTTTCCATGACGACTGTTTATGACTGTATATTGTGGTTCTAAATTTGTGTGTAAATTGTGGTTCTAAAATTCTAAAATTCCACCTATCTGGTCAAATTGTGAATCTAAACCATACATGGGCCCACCCTAACATTCATACAAAATTTCATCAAAATCGGCCCAGGCGTGTAGGAGGAGTTCAGTCACATACACACGTGTCGAAGAATTATCTATATATTTAAAACAGTAAGGTGATTTTTGTTACCACGAGATTGAGAGAACGACAGAACCGATTTACTTCGTAGAGCACTCTAACGAAAGCTCTTGGCCTCTAGATTTGCAGAGTGTCTATAAAATAAACAAATATATTACGGTATATTTTTGAATTAATATAGAAAATAGCAGAATTCTAGCCCCTCACGCATGCGCACAATCCGCCTGGGGTCATGACAAAATGGCGGTGAGAAGTCCATTAAAATGTAAGTTATTTAATAAGCTTGCATGTAATTGAAAACATACATTAACCAAGTTCTGATAATAAAATATAATAACAGTATGAACGTATACCAATGTGCAACATTGATTTTTTGGGATAATGAAATGGATCATTTCCTTCAGACAGCGGCTTTTGATGATAATGAACGGCTGCGTCTGCTGCAAAACGAGAGTGTGCGACTAGCTATGTGGTTGAGGTGACAGACTGTGGTTCCAAGGTTCCAAGGTTCGATCCCAGCCCTCGCCGATATACATATATATTTATTTATTTTTACCACTGAAATATTGTTTAATCAAGGAGTATTAGTAAGGTTTTATGTCTGTTAAAGATACATATTTCTACATTCCCTCTCGGAATATTTTTGAATTAATATAGAAAATAGCAGAATTCTAGCCCCTCACGCATGCGCACAATCCGCCTGAGGTCATGACAAAATGGCGGTGAGAAGTCCATTAAAATGTAAGTTATTTAATAAGCTTCCATGTAATTGAAAACATACATTAACCAAGTTCTGACAATAAAATATAATAACAGTATGAACGTATACGAATGTGCAACATTGATTTATTTGGGTAATGAAATGGATTATTTCCTTTAGACACCAGCTTTTCAAGATAATGAATGGCTGCGTCTGCTACTGAACAAGTGTGCGTGAGTAGCTATGTGGTTAAGGCGACTGACTGTGGTTCTGAAGTTCACCGGTTCGATCCCAGCCCTCGCCGATATATATTTTTTTTACCACTGAAATATTGTTTAATCAAGGAGTATTAGTAAGGTTTTATGTCTGTAAAAGATACATATTTCTACATTCCCTCTCAATACGTTTTATTTCCGTTTTACCATTGTATTACAGCATGTGATCAAAAGAGCAAACTGTTGTCCTCGGTACGCCGTTTAAATATCTGCAATCAGTTCCTATAACTGACAACAGATGGCAGTACATCGCCCATATAGTTCCAGTAACTGACAGCAGATGGCAGCACCATTGCATCGATGTATTTAAAACCCAAGACATGGCACGTTTTCACGTGTTGGAGAATTATAAAGGAGGGGAATATTTAAGAAGGGAAATTTTGAGGAACATTAACCGACAGTTGAATGTGTAGGCTATGTTGTTTATGTACCTTAATATTGCAATTTCTTCCCAATGCTTCGGTGGTCAAGTTATTAGCGTCCTAGACTAAAAGTTATAATTATGCATCGTCGATATACTCTTAAATTATTAAAGAAAAAAGTAGTTTTCCAGGCACTCGCGCGTGTCCACAATTGCTTTCGCCATAAGAGACACTTGGAAAACATAATTCGTTTGAAGGGCTCCGACATCGTGGTCACTCAGCCCCGTGTACTTGGGTGTGTATGTGTGAAATGTTCTCTCATAACCTGTGTTATTGTGATGGCTGCATTACTGTGTGTATTTGTAATTAAGGTGGTAAATGGCAAGGAGACGGCCAAGGCCTTAAGTTAGGAACCATCCCGGTATTTGCCTCAAGTGGAAGTGGGAAACCACGGAAAACCACATCCAAGATTGTCGAGGTGGGAATTAAACCTTCCTCTTCTTAGTTATACCTCAGGAGACTGAATGTGCCCCGTTTTTGCCCTCAGACCAGAATTCAATTTCTTGGCAGAGCAGGAAATGTAACCCGGGTCTCCGGGGCGATAGACAAGAATAGGTGGGCCTCCATGTGTTAATACGATGTTTGACATGCACGGGACATATAATTCAAAAACTGCCTCCATTAGGGTGACTTCCGAAGTGAGTATTGAGTATAGTCCTATGGTCGTTCCAGTAGTTGGCGAAGTGATTCTATGTTCCCCTGCAAAATGTACTGTCATAACCTATAACAGGTGATGGAAATTGCTTATTTAGAGCAGTTTCGTACTGTTTATAACAAAATGAAGAACGTCATTCTGAGCTGCGTTTTCAAGCTATCGCAAAAAATTTCGCTGGCAGGAACAATTATAAGGAATTTATTTTAAGCGATCAGTCTCATCGCATTCTCCTCACCAACCAACTTGAGTATGAAAGTCTCTGGACGGTCATGTTGAACTTCATTGTATAAGACAATTGTTTAGTGATTATTTGTTTAGAGTACTGAGTCTAACTACGCAGTTGATTTCGGCAATGGAAGTATTATTTGCCATTTAATATTTAGCGGCTCCGTTATTGCAGGACACTATAGTGTTATCGAATAATACGAAGCCACATTTAAAATCCAATATAAATAGGCCATTTCAGAAACAATTCCAGATATTATGCAGTACAGTGTACTGTAAGGTCTTTGACGATCAAATGTATACATTGTTCTACATTGTATTTCTCTTGCGTAAAATCTATGAGTGGTTACTTTGGTCTTTACTGTTGTGAGGGTAAAATTGATCTGCTGGAATATAAAATATTTGCCAAGCTGCAACAATGTAATGATATTAATTTAAAAGTCATTGAACTTATATCCAGTAATTCAAACACATACATCAGCGTTAACAGATTGGATACTGAAGATGAAAGCCAGCTACTTCATTTCTCTATTATTGAATTTTTCAATTCCTTGGAAATAAGTGATTCGCCTCCACATACTCCGAACGTTTGAGCCATAGTTATGCTCCTTAGAAATCTGAACGTTTCCCAAGGACTCATATATGTAGGCTTGCCAGACGTCCCGGTTTGACCGGGACAGTCCCGGTATTTTGCTCTTGTCCCGGTGTCCCGCCCGGTTTTATCAATGTCCCGGAAAATGGCAGTAAGATGTAAAAAGTAATGAATTTATGTGCTTAAGAATCTTTTATGAAAAGGTTACAATCAACATCGTTGACTATCGCCCATAGCGTCAAAGAGGTCAGAAGTATTCAAACGAATGATACAAAACAATAGCCCAAACTGCTAATTCAGCGCGTTGCGAGGGTAGTGTAATCTGTGAGCAAACAAGTCAAAAATATGAGTGATTAGAAAGCAATTATTAACATTGTTAACTCATATTTTAATTTTTAGCCTACTTTTCACATTTTGCAAAAATGAGGAAAAAGTAGACTTATGAGATCGATCCGGGAAAATGTGTGTCTGTCTGTCTGTCTGTCTGTCTGTCTGTCTGTCTGTCTGTCTGTCTGTCCTTCTGTCTGTCTGTCCTTCTGTCTGTCTGTCTGGCTGTGTGTGTGTCCCCCCCCCCCCCCTATCAACTCCTAAACGGCTGCAGCAATCAAAACCAAATTTAGTATGAGTAAAGATGTGCACCGGAATAGCTCACGTCCATATTTGAAAATGATGTCAGTGCTCCCAACTGCTGAAAAAACGCACTAGAAATTTGAGCTCCATGTTGGATATCTTGCAAGGTATGCATGGGAGCTATTCCAAAATTGGTACACATGTAGATAATACTATTTCAGTTTATTTTCCAGGAGGCCAACCATGACAGTGTGGCCAAAATAATTTTAAGCCTTCTGATAGGTCCAATGTTTAAATGCATATAACTTCTACACTATCAATTGGATTTCAACCAAATTTTGTATGTAATATCTGTACATAAACAGATATGACTGAGCGTATTCTTAAGAGCCACCAGGGCTGCCAACTGTTAATAATTGCTCTCTCTATTTTTTTATCCAAATACCAATATATCAGAAAGTATGCAAGCCAACAGCTTTAAGCTATGCACACGTATATTCTGACATTTTAGATTAATTTGGAGTAACTTATACACGTCAGTTCTACCAACATGATTATAAGCCTGCTGATAGCACCAATTTTTAAATATCTGTAACTTCTATACTATCAGTTGGATTTCAACCAAATTTCGTATGTGCTATGTGTGCCATAACAGATATGACTATAAGTATTGTTAAGAGCAATCAGGGCTGCCAACTGTTAATAAATGCTGTCTATATTCTTTTTTCCCTAATATCAATATATCAGAAAGTATGCAAGCCAACAGCTCTATACTTTGCACACGTATAGCACCTGATATTCTAGATTAATTTGGAGTAATTAATACAAGGCAGTGCTGCCAACATGATTCTATGCCTGCTGATATGTCCAATTTTAAAATACATGTAACTTCTATACTAACAAATGGATTTCATCCAAAATTGGCACAACAAGATATCATAATAATTCAGATTATTTCTGACCAGCACACGCATGGTATTGTTGGCAACATGCTTTTACGCTTGCTGATAGATCGAGTGTCTAACTGCATGTAACGTCCATTGGATTTTAACCAAATTTTGTATTCTGTACCTTAAGAGGTGGAACTAAGAATATATTCAGTCACCAGGGCTGCCAACTGTAGTGCTCTATTAGGCTACATTATACCAGGTATATTTTGAACTAATTAGATATTTCGATATTACCAACTTAATTTCGTCATTATTCTAGATGTTCATATACTGTAAAATAATCATTGGCATGAAAAGTAGGCTGTATAGTTCTTCACGGAACTTCTTGGTTTTTTTTTTTTTAGTTTGACAAAAAGAGTTTTTTTTGTAAGATTGTTTTTGTAGTTAGACAAAAAGTTGTAGTTTTGCAAAATATAATAAGGCTTAGTATTGTTCAATCAAACAACTTTATGAAGTATTTTAAATTGTATTTTATTAACACTTCTTTCTAGATGGTAGACCAGAAAAAAATTATCATTAAAAAGGGGGAAAAATATATTTTTATGTAGCAAAAATTCCTTTTTCATTTTTAAAGGGTGTGTAGAACAAATAATTTAGGGTGCCAGATTCCCCGCTCCCGTCACTTGCGAGGCTTAAAATAAGGCTCAAAACTCACCATTTTCCTTCTAATTTTTTAAAAATGCCCGGTGGAGGAGCCCCGGACCCCCAGCTCTACTGGGGGTAATTCCATACCCCCCAGACCCCTCGCTAAGGTCATCCCATATTAATGTGTCCCGGTTTCACTCACCAAAAATATGGCAAGCCTACATATATGGTAATATATTAATTGTAAGAAATATGTAAGAAATTGCTTGGATTCGGATATAATAGGTGCAGTAATATTAGGCAGAGAGCTCAAATCCTACGACTTGATTTAACACCTTCCGATAAAACACTTGCAGGTACAGTACATTTTCTTTTAATAGGCAACAATGTCCTATTCGCTCGGCCTACTTTATCACAATCAATCAAGCTCAAGGAGAAACTCTTGAACGTATTGGGCTATTTACCTCATCACGTTTTAAGTCATGACCAGCAGGATAGTGAAGGTACAAAAAAGGTCCTGTATGGGATGGTAAAGAATAAGAGGCGGAAGGATCCTACGGATTATGTTAGAATGGTGAACAAAAGGGGACAAGGGATAGAAAATAGGGAAGAACTGAAGAAAATGTGGAAAGAATATTTTGAAGAACTTCTGAACCCAAATGGAAGCCACGGCGAGGAAGAAGAAATCGGGGAAGAGGTACAGTAGATGAACTGCAAACAGAAAAGGACTTAACATGGAAAGAAGTGGAAGATGCAGTGAGGAAGATGTAAGGAGGGAAGGCACCGGGTGTGGATGAGTTGAGTGTGGAGATGGTGAGAGCAGCAGGAGAGGTGGGGATACAATGGTTGTACCGAGTGATGAAGGCAGCATGGAAGGAAAGGAAGACCCCAGAAGACTGGAAAAAGGGAATAATTGTCCCGATCTTCAAGAAAGGTAGTAGAACAGAATGCAGAAACTATCGGGGAATAACACTGATGAGTCATTGTGCAAAGATGTTTGAGAAAGTTTTGGAAAGAAGAATTAGGACAAGGATAGAAGGAGGGATGAGGGAAGAACAACATGGCTTCAGAGCAGGAAGGTCCACAGTGGATTTGATTTTTGCTGTAAGGCAGTTACAAGAACAGCACTATGAGTATGGAACAGATCTACTGATGGCCTTCCTGGACATTGAGAAAGCATATGACAGTGTATGCAGAAACAAAGTATGGAAGTCCCTGGAGGATAGAGGAGTAGAAAAATGGACTATAAGGAGGATGAAGGAGATGTACAAGGGAAGCGTGAGCTGTGTGAAAGTGGGAGGAGAGAGATCGGACTGGGTGGAACAGAGAAACGGCCTGAAACAAAGAAGTGCACTGTCACCGTTACTTTTCATTGTGGTGATGGATGACATAATGACCCGAGCGGCACAAGTAATTGGGGAAGGAAAGATGAAAGCAATGGTGTTTGCGGATGATTTGATGATTTGTGGAAACAAGGAGGAGGAGGTACAGGAACAGTTGGACGTGTGGGAAGGAATAATACAAGGATATGGGATGAAATTTAGCATAAATAAGAGTGAGATGGTGATCACAACAAGGAAGAAGGAAAGGACCACAACGGGAATAACAATTGGTGGGGAACAGCTGAAGAAAGTGGAAAGTTTCAAGTATCTGGGAAGCCTGATACAAGAGAATGGAAGAAACGGTAGAGAAATAAATGAGCGGGGAAGACAGGCAGAAGCATTCCGGAGGAGTGTGAGATGCATGTTATGGAGCAGGGATGTCCCTCAGAACAGCAAGTAGATCATATATCGTACTATGTCCCTATCCTGACGTATGCCTCGGAGACCTGGGTTATGAAAGGAAGGGAGAAGAGCCAAATACAGGCCAGTGAGATGAGGTTCTTGAGAAGCAGTATTGGAGCTACAAAGAGGGACAGAATAAGAAATGAGAGGACCAGAGAATTAATGAAGGAGGAACCATTACAGGATGGTATCGAGAAATCTAGACTTAGATGGTATGGACATGTAAAACGAATGGAGGAGAAGAGGATACCCAAGAGGATACACGAGACGAAGTGGGAAGGAAAGAGACCAAGAGGGAGACCGAGAGACAGGTGGCTGAAGGGGGTGGAAGAAAGCGTGAAGAAGAGAGGAGAAGACTGGACAAGGGTGGAGGCTGAGAGATGGTGGGAAGACAGAAGACGTTGGAGAGGCTTGTGTTCCAAACAGACCCGGCCAGTGGCTGGAAACTGTGCAAGATGATGATGACCTCATCACGTTTTCAGTCATGACCAGCAATATGTTGCAATGCTGAGAGTGCTATCTTTTGACGCCCTTAAAGTGGCAATAGTGCTAAAAAGTAATCGTACAAAGAATGTAAATTATATAAGAAGCTTCTTCAGTAAATTTGTTTTCCATTGTCCGTCATGTTTTGACGGGTTTCATCTAGTATATATTTATATTTATATTTATATTTATATTTATATTTATATTTATATTTATATTTATATTTATATTTATATTTATATTTATATTTATATTTATATTTATATTTATATTAGCCGGCCCCGTGGTGTTGGGGTAGCGCGCCTGCCTCTCACCCGGAGGCCCCGGGTTCGATCCTCGGCTCCGTCAGGGATTTTAAAACTGACGTGAGGGTTGGAACGGGGTGCACTCAGCCTCGTGAGGACAATTGAGTAGCCGTCTGACAGTGAGACAGCGCCCCGATCACGAATACCAAGATTAACGGCCGAGGGGACCCGACGCGCTGATCACGCGTCACCCCAATATCTGCAGGCCAAATGGCTGGGCAGCGGTCGCTTGGTCGGCCTTAGCCCGTCATGGGCTGGATAGTGCCAGGGGTTGTTGTGTTTATATTTATATTTATATTTATATTTATATTTATATTTATATTTATATTTATATTTATATTTATATTTATATTTATATTTATATTTATATTTATATTTATATTTATATTTATATTTATATTTATATTTATATTTATATTTATATTTATATTTATATTTATATTTATATTTATATTTATATTTATATTTATAAATGGCCTCGGCCGCCTCCTTCTAACTTCTTACCCGGCTTATATTCATTTCATCTGTCATTAACTCCTTCGACGAGGTTGGCGTCTGGTAGGGCATCCGACCCTAAAATACTTCCACCATATAGAAAGCTGATCTCTCCTTATCCCCGAAAACGGAAATAATAAGGTGCATAAATAGGCCTACACGATAACTCGTTATCAAGTAAACTTACAGAGATGAAACTTAGCAAGTCGTTAGAGTAGTAGTACCTACTGTAGGTACTATGTATTGGGATCAAATGCATTGCATTAATACAGTGAAAATGCTTGACTAACGCAATATTAAAACTTTAAAATCGATAAACCAGATAGTTAGTGAGACATTTCCACGATATTTGACGAGTAACGAGTCACAAATTGGGAAATTACTTGACTAAGGCGCAAGGATGATATATTGAAAATCACGCACAACTACCATATAACGAAAAAAAAATACTTTGAAAATATTCAGCATCTGTTACTTATTTAGTTAGCTAGTGAGTTAGTTATTTAATCAGCTAACTAGTTAGCTAGTGAGTCAGGTTGTTAGGTAGTCAGTTATATAGTTACACAGTTAGCGAGTAAATTAGTTATTTAGGTAGTTAGTTTGGAAGCTAGTTAGTCAGCTAGCTAGTTAGTTAATTAGTTAGTTATTGTTGTTTAAAGGAGTGGAACAGCGAGGTCATCTGCTACTAGACAGCATCAGATCAAGCTTCAACTACGAATTTTGAGAAGCTAGTAGCTAAAAGAAACGGGTTATGGTGCTTCAGAACCAAAACATAGAATCATGGAAATGTTTTATTTGTCTATTCATGTCATAAGTAGAACCACCTTCGACTTGTATATGTTGACAGCGCACTTTTCAACGAGTGGGAACTAAGTGCACTTGCAATAGTTTGTCATGGTAACTAGATGTCGGAAATGTATCGACGCAAACCTGTTCACGATAATTCCATATAGACCGGCAGTCCAAAAGCATATCCATGTTTTTTTTTCATGTCTGCTGTACCCATACAAGATGTAAGTGCATATTACTTTTCTCACTGTGATATTAGTGAATAACGCTGATATTTAACCAAACTATTTGTACTGAACCTCACTGCACAATAAGACCAGACAATAAGCTTCTTACAGAACATACTCGTATTTTCGTGAGAATGTTTCATTTTAGGTAGGCTTATCTCTTATATATAATCCATAACTGACTCATCACCGCAGGGCTCAAACCACTAGACCTAGGAAGCTGAAATTTTGCATGTTGGTTGATCCGAGTATGTAGAGGCTCACTAAGAAACGGTTTTTGAAAATTCAATTTGTAAGTGACTTTTTTCGGCCCTTTGGCATTGACAATCCAAAATTGACTCATCGACGCAGGGCTCAAACCACTAGACCTAGAAAGCTGAAATTTTGCATGTTGGTTGATCCGAGTATGTAGAGGCCCAATAAGAAACGGTTTTTGAAAATTCAATTTGTAAGTGACTTTTTTCGGCCCTTTGGCACTGAGCAAGGACAGTCGGTAAAATGTTCGGATTTAGCTCATTTTAAGCCGCCACATACGAGAAACAATACTCGGAGGTCCTGTAGGGACCCCGAAACACACTTTTTAAGTTCCTAAAATGAACGGTTTCGGAGATATTCCCAAATAACTGTGTTCCCTCTGAGAAACAGATCAACGTTACTATGGCAACCGCTGAAATTTCGCAGACTGGGGATAGTTTTCTGGCAATATCTCGAAAACCGTTCGTTTTAGGGCCTTAAAACGCTGGGTTCGGTTCCCACTTCTTCGAAGTGGAAACCACGAACATTGCTCCTCACATTGATACGCGCAAAAAGAGCTATAATCCATATTTCTACGATCAAATCGACTCGGAAAGTCTCATCTCTTATATATAATCCAAACTGACTCATCACCGCAGGGCTCAAACCACTAGACCTAGGAAGCTGAAATTTTGCATGTTGGTTGATCCGAGTATGTAGAGGCTCACTAAGAAACGGTTTTTGAAAATTCAATTTGTAAGTGACTTTTTTCGGCCCTTTGGCATTGACAATCCAAAATTGACTCATCGACGCAGGGCTCAAACCACTAGACCTAGAAAGCTGAAATTTTGCATGTTGGTTGATCCGAGTATGTAGAGGCCCAATAAGAAACGGTTTTTGAAAATTCAATTTGTAAGTGACTTTTTTCGGCCCTTTGGCACTGAGCAATGACAGTCTGTAAAATGTTCGGATTTAGCTCATTTTAAGCCGCCACATACGAGAAACAATACTCGGAGGTCCTGTAGGGACCCCGAAACACTCTTTTTAAGTTCCTAAAATGAACGGTTTCGGAGATATTCCCTAATAACTGTGTTCCCTCTGAGAAACAGATCAACGTTACTATGGCAACCGCTGAAATTTCGCAGACCGGGGATAGTTTTCCGGCAATATCTCGAAACCCGTTCGTTTTAGGGCCTTAAAACGCTGGGTTCGGTTCCCACTTCTAACCACGAACGTTGCTTCTCGCATTGATACGCGTAAAGTGAGATATATTTTATATATAGAGGTTGCTTTTGGGGCTCGGATACGATCGTGATTTTGATTCTAATTTTATACTCTTTCGGCTGGTTGTTGTAAGCGAGCTTTCAGAAGTTTACTCGAATTTACAATGTTAAGATACTTTCTATTTTGCACGGTATGCTTTCATTTTCTTTATAAATTTGTTTTTTCTTAACTGAATATTTTTGTTTGCCAATTTTGATCTGCTCTTTTTCGTTTTTAACCATGATCTGCAACGTTGATTCACAGTCGAATGTGTCGTATTCTACCGGCTGTCACGTTAATTATTATTGTTTCTTAATTACTCTTACTGAGTAATTGGACAAACTTATTTCAATAAAGTTGTTGTTTTGTCTTTTACGGCCATTGAATCCCCGCACAAGGCACGGCTTACACCTAGAAAAGTTGCTGAGTTGTACTAATGGACTAATGGTGCAGCAGAAAAGAGGAGAATTGAAGCTTTTGAAATGTGGTGATAAGGGAGAATGATGATCAGATGGGTAGTTAGGGTAAGAAATGAAGAGGTATTAAGACGAGTCTGAGAGGAGAGATGTTTCTGGCGACTGCTAATGAAGAGAAGAGATAGGAGGGTAGGACACATATTATGACACCCAGGAATAGCAAGCTTACTGTCGACCAAAATATTATGTGCACTCGAGTTTGAAGGTTGTTTGTGAAGTAGCCAATAGACCTTCATAAAATCCGATGACATCATCATTTTCGACGTTCGATTTTACGTTAGTTCATGTAGGTTTGGAATTTTTTAATTTATATTTTAATATTTTTTATCGCAGTTGAAACACAAAAAGTGCCCCTTTTTAAGCGTGTTTCAACCATGCGTCACATTTAAGAATTATTATCTCACAAACCCGTAATCAGATCGAATCCGAATTTTAACACAATATACATTGGAATGTTGTATAACTGGTTTATTAATTTCAAAATTTTGTGTGTTCAAGAACGAATGTTGTTATTATTTTTGTAAGGTAACTCTTTCTCGGCTCGGGGTCGTTGGAAAAAGTAGTTCTTGGTTGCGTTGTAATCCTTATACATCAAAACGTTATGCTGTATGACTGTGAAATAGGTAAATTAATTCACTTATTTTATATCGGTTTGTATTTGTACGGAGAATTAAGTCATGCTTCACCAGCTAGCTGCTCCGGGAAATGCTATACAGCGTTGCTGATATGGAGCCCATCACTTCCGAGCGAGACGTGCCATGACGCGCGATGTAGCCCATCTTGGCAATGATGCACTGCTTTCACCGGAGCGGCTAACTGGTGAACCATGTCCTAATTCTCCGTACAAATACAAACCGATATACAATAAGTGAATTAATTTACGTATTTCACAATCATACAGCATACCGTTTTGATGTATAAGGATTACAACGCGACCAAGAACTACATTTTCAAACCATCCCGAGCCGAGGAAAAGTTACCTTACAAAAATAATAACAACTTTGTTTCTTGGACACAAAAAAAAAAAATTAATAAACTTGTTATACAACATTCCAGTGTATGTTGTGTTAAAATTTGGATTCGATCTGATGACGGGTTTGTGAGATAATAATTCTTAAATGAGACGCATGGTTGAAAAACGCTTAAAAACAGGCACTTCTTGTGTTCCAACTGTGATAAAAAAATATTAAAATATAAATTAAAAATTCCAAACCTACATGATCTAACGTAAAATAGAACGACGAAAATGATGATATTATTGGATTTTATATAGGTCTATCGGTTACTTCACAAACAAACTTCAAACTCGAGTACACATAATAGTTTGGTCGACAGTAGTTATGGATGGGAGGGTCGCGGACTAGAACTGTAGGGGTAAACCAGGGTTAAACAGATTGCCTCGGATGTAGGGTGTGGTAGCTATGTAGAAATGAAACGATTAGCTCAGGAGAGGGATACATGGAAAGCTGCATCAAACCAGTTAAAAAACGGAAGACTCAAACAACAACAATCAGGAATTTTAATTACTTAGATAGGCATGTGGGGCAAAAGGGTCGTTGGAGAATTTCAATCCCTGGGATGTAACACTGGAAGAGACTGCATAATGTACATCAGCGGCCAAGGTGAGCGATATTTAACTATAGGTCTATTAATAGGGATATGTTTACGTTCAAATCATCAATTAGTATGGCCAAATTACATCCAGAATAGCTTAAGTAAGAATACATTTAATTCCCCATATTCCGATAGATTTGCCATTCCAGTGTGCAAGAGTGCAGTTCCCCCTTCAAACAATATTCGCAATTTCTTTAACAAAGCGCTATAACACACACTTAAGAGTAGCACGTGTACATTTAGACAAAACAATTTTTTTCCCATGGCCAAATGTATGTGGCGTGCTCGCGAGCATCCGGACAACAAAATCGTTATGTCTCAGCAGAAGATGGCAAAACCATCAACGTAATTTTAAAATGTGTTAACATAATGTAACAACGAACCCTGCAGACGTTCACAACTCGATAAAATTCCCACTTTGCTGATCATATCAATATACTGTATGTATCAGAATATTCAAAATTAGAATGGACACACCTATAGCCGCGATTGCTGTAATAGAATAGACCAATTATCAGCAATAATGCATCGTCCCCATTGACTTGATCGCGGGCGAAGCCGCGGGTACCTGCTAGTATTTACTATAAGATTACTGGCATTAACCATTCAAACTATACATTTCCAGAGATAAATTCGAGTAGGCTACATAATCTGATGAACAATAATTAGTTTACATCATCCTTAAATTATTTTCTTATTCTAAAGAAAAAATATGTTTTATACTTTGGGAGTATTTTCAGATCTACATATGATATCAACATTTTGATTCTTCAAATTATGCTAATGGTAGGCAAGTATAAAGCAAACCTGCATTCACATCAATTTTTTTTCTGTTCGCCACAGAAATAGTAAGTTTAAAGTTGTACTTATAAAATCACAATTACCACACTCACAAACACGCCACTTGAATGTAACTTTCCTGTCAATGTCACTTCTAGGTGAAACAATCTCGGTTACTTAAGTTCACATTTTGCTACATAGTACTCTTTTAATCTGGTTCTTTGAGATGCTTACCGTCTCACCGGAGTGGGCAAGGCTGGATTTATGGAAAAAGACGACCCCTCACCCCTGCGGTTGGATGCCAGTAACTGAAGAACTACCACCTGGACACAACGAAAGCTGGTCGGTGCGGAAGTCCCTGAACAGGTTGCGATCAGGAGTTGGAAGATCCTGAGACAATCTGAGAAGATGGGGCCTCAGCACCGGTGACACGTCTTGCGAATGTGGACAAGAACAAACCACAAACACATACTTCATTGCCCAATGTGCCCTTCATCTTGTGCAGAGGAAGATCTCCTGCTAGGCACTCCGAGCGCCTTGGATGTTGCTCAGTATTGGGCACGTGCTATATAGACAATTTCACCCTTATATGTATAGAAACTGTACATTTGTATGTTTCCGACACGACAAATAAATAAACAAGACGTTCCGTGACGAACTAAAGAGCCAACTTTTCTTAAAATTTAAGATTCATGCCAATGATTAATCTATATGGATCTATCTAGAATAATGACGAAATTAAGTTGGTAATATAGAAATTTCAAATTAGTTCGAAATACTGTATATCTGAGTAGGGGGGTGAGGCGGGTTCTAACTCACCCATTTTATTTGTACCAGACTGTACAAGTTAAAATAATTAATATCTCTCAAACGCATGGTCGGATGTGGACAAATGAGGTGTCATTGAACTCGAGCTGACGTCCTCTTTGCTATGGACATCTCGTTATATCTTTGAATTTTTTTTTTGATTTTTTCGTTTTCGAAAATAGGCGATAGTTTGAAAACCAAACATGATAGAACGTTTTGCCATGGCTCAAACGGCCTTTATTACCTTTATTAGCCTACTTTCGATTTTTGCAAAAAATGAAAGTAGACTTATGAGATCAACACATGGCGAAAAAAGTGTGTCTGTCTGTGTGTGTGTGTATGTGTGTGTGAATCTGTGTGTGTGTGTGTGTGTGTGTGTGTGTGAGTGTGTGTGCTCTGAATGTCTGTCCCTCCCTATCAATTCGAACACGGTGAATGCGAATTGAACGAAATTTGGTACAAAGGTAGCACTAGCAAAGTACACCTCAGTGTCATGTTTTATATCGCCGCCATCTTTACTAAAACTGAATGGCGGCCACTCAAACGTTCAAAACGTAAAATCAAATAACGACTAACCAAATCATCCGATCTCTACCAAATTTGGTAACAACATACCTTCGTATAGGATACGTCTTGTGACCAAACTACATGGTCGTCCGCCATACCATTTCAGTGGCGGCCGTGCGAATTATGCAAACTTTATAATCCATATCATGGGACCCACCAGTTCCGATTATCGAGCCGAGAATCGTTTTAACTGTTCTAAAGGAAGAGGCACGTTCGAAATTAAAAGTTTATTTTGTAATACTGTAGTGCAGACGTGATTTTAAGAAGCTGAGCCGATTCAGAAATAAGACAAGATGGCAGCGGATATCTTGTGCCTGACTTATATTTCACTAATTTGAGTTTTGCATGCAATATAGCGTACTGATACAAAATAAATAAACTTTCTATGAAATGCTTTATATATAAATAATATACTCCAGTGATGAAATCGTTTAGTATAAATCATTATTTGCTAACAAGTTCCATGTAAGTCATTTTATATAGAACGATATTCGTTGACACAATTAGCTCAGTACAAATGGTCACTAATCGTGGCCGAGTGAGGTACGTGTGTGCGCGCTGTGTGACCGCATTGGAAGAGTGAACGGTTCCTAATACCGGTGCTTCCTTAGTTCCACGTGTGTACTGACCTTCCGTGTGTCATTCGGACAATACTTTTTCAAGTAGTGTTCCAGATAGGACAACAAAACCAGAAACCCAGAAAACCCCGCTGAAAATCATGTCCGGATACCAGAGGAAAAACACCGTACGCTGCCAATGGGACAGGCAGAGTTCTCGCCCCTCACCAGGAGAAATTCACCGCTGGATTGGCGATACCCTCCGGTTGACTGTCGACCAAGTAGAAGCCATCCAGTTAAAGGCGCACGAAAAAAACATGTACATCAAGGTAATCAGCATATCTACTTATCAGAAATTGTTAAATACTTTTGCAGATCCTATTAAATTTCAGTATGACTCAGGCGAAATGACAAATGTTAAGCTCTCCACAGCGGATTCCAATTTTACCACAGTGCGTATATTTAATGTCCCACTCGAAGTTCCCCCTGAAATTTCCAAATCCGTCCTGTCGAAATATGGCACTGTGAGTGACGTCAGGAAAGAACAATGGTCTTCTGCTTATCAGTTCCCGGTGTATAATGGAATACGTGCCGTCACTATGGAAATCAAACAAGATATCCCCTCCACTGAGACTTTTGGTGGCCATTCTGGCTATATAACGTATAATGGACAGAAACAGACCTGTTTAATTTGCAATGCTAACACACATCTACGTATCAACTGCCCAAAGAAAATGATTCCCCTCGGTATAACTCCTACACAACAACGACGTGCCCAATACTCGGAAGTTGTGACGCAGCAAACGTCATATGAAAACATGCTTATTGATCAGTCAGCTGGGACAACACCAGAAGTGGCCTCGAATACATATGACGCAGAACTGGTACCTTGCCCTGACCAGAGCAGCGAGCCACAGAGTGCCCCTGTGCTATCGGCAACCTGTATCGCAGCCTTAGAACCAACTATGCCGTCACTACAGGCTGCCACAGAAATTTTGTCTTCACTGCCCCCACCTTCGCTGGTCCCTACCGACTCACTTAAACAGGTTGATCGGGGATCCGAGAACGTCTCTAAGAAGATTAAAACAAATGCCTCGATTGCCGTACCAGCCCCGAAGAATCAAACTGGCTCTACAAACGTTCCCGCAGCTGTGAAAAAGAAACAACATCTTCATTCTACGTCATCTAGGGACCCACGAACGCTCTCAACCGCTGACAGCCGGCCTATGAATGGCAGTCAAAAGGAACTATCTCAACCTAATTTGACATAGTGCACCAGTATATTTCTCACCTGTGTCTTTTTTTTTCTTTTTTCTTTTTTCTCGAGTCCAACTTCCAGTATGTCTAGCACAACTTTTATACTTCTCTTAATGGCGCAATTTCTCACTGTGGCCACTGTGAATATCAATGTAATAGAATGCCCTCTGAAATTTCAACTGTTGGAGAGATTCCTTCGAGATGCAGACATTGACATTGCCTTCATTCAAGAAGTTGCTCTACCCTGTTTGCCCATATCTGCCTTCTACAAACAATACATCAATACCGGTAATATGAATAGAGGGACCGGATTCCTCATAAGACATGATATCCCACTCGAAGGTGTGCTATGTCATCCATCAGGACGCATAATATCTGGACACATAAACAATACCACCCTGATAAATGTATATGCCCCATCCGGGTCCAATAAACGTGTGGAACGGAAAATGTTCTTTCAACAGAGTATACTGCCTCATCTGAACGACGTTAAGGAAAAACTTATTCTTGCAGGGGATTTCAATTGTATTCAACGCCCAGAAGATTCCACTAGCTCATACCAAGGTGTCAACCCGGCTCTCAGGACCCTTCTTACCTCCCTACACCTCATTGATGCTGTGGATAGTTTAAGGGTGCCCCTGCCCCATTACACCTGTATAAGTCACAACTCCTCATCACGACTTGACCGCATCTACTTTTCACAGGAACTTATCCAGCCTAGACGATATGAAGTGATACCTGCCAGTTTCACTAACCATCATGCTGTCGTATGTACAATATCTTACCCCCATCCCATATTTCACATAGGAAGAGGTTATTGGAAGCTGAATTGCTCGCTGTTACTGGAGGAGGAATGCCAAGATATTTTCAGACAACACTGGACTCGATGGGTCCAACAAAAATGCAAATTTCGCGACTGCACAGACTGGTGGGATATTTTAGTTAAACCAGGGATCCGCCGCGTCTTTAAGAACATATCTTACCAACGAGGTCGGGAAAGACGGGATACAGTTGAATTTTACTATCGAGTTCTTCGCCAGCTCCAGCAAAGATCTGATGCTGGGGAGCGTATATATGACCAGATCCTGGAAGTTAAAACCAAGCTCCTGTCTCTACAGCAACGAACGCTCGCTCATATAAACGTGGCTTTAAAAGATCGTACAGTGCTCCCGGACGAAAGTGCAAGTGTATACCATATCGCCAAAGGACAACGTGAGCGGCAACGTAAATATATCCACCGCCTCCGCACCAGTACTGGAAGTGTCGTCACCTCCCCGACGCTATACGTCGTGAAATATCATTATTTTATCAACGGTTCTACGCTAAGGCTCCCATTGATCCACAGCAGGTGACCCTATTGCTGTCATCTTGCAGTACCCAACTATCTCCGGACAACAAAACTCTGCTCAGCGCGGATATTACGGATGAAGAGATTCACTCTGTGGTTAAGCAACTCCCAAACAACCGCTCACCTGGCATTGATGGACTGCCATATGAAAGGTATAAACACTTCTGGCCTCTCATTGGCAAAGAATTTAGTCATGTCCTGCGTACCATTCTCCAACGTCGTGCTCTTTGTCAATCACATCACGAGGGTACCATAGTCCTCATACCAAAAACATCCTCTCCCATGGCAGTTGGTGACTTCCGACCAGTTACTCTGCTCTGCAGTGACTATAAAGTCCTTACCAAAGTACTTGCATGCCGATTGAAGACTGTTCTACCTGATATCATTGGTGATGAACAATGTTGCAGTATTCCTGGAAGAACTCTGTTAACAAACTTAGCGATACTACGGGACCTACACCTAAAAGCCTAAATGCTCCCCACTGAGCCAATGAGTTTTCTCACCTTATATCTTGATAAAGCTTTCGACCGCATCAGTCATGAATACTTGTACATGGTCTTGCAACACTTCGAATTTCCTGAAATCCTTATTGACTACATTCGTATGATAAATTGTAATGCTACGTCTCGAGTGCTCGTCAACGGTTTTCTTTCCCCTCTGATTCCAATACAACGATCAGTTAGGCAAGGATGTCCCCTTTGTATGCTACTTTTTGTCATTGGCCTTGAACCGTTCATTCGGACTACCCAGGTGAAGCTACAGGGTTACAAACTGTCCACACAGGTTTTTGGAATGTGCGCCTATGCTGATGACGTATCAATATTGATCCGCAATAATGAAGACATCTCCCACATCGATAGCGTCCTTCAGCGCTACCATATCGCCTCTGGAGCACAATCGAACCCCCAGAAAACTGCTTTGCTTCCGCTCAATACTAACTCAGTGATTACCCAACAGCCCTGGTTCCGGATAGTAAATGAGGTGAAAATTCTTGGCATTACCTGGAAGCAATCGCTTCTGGACACAGTGCAAGCAAACTGGACTAAGGTCATTGCCAAAGTTAGGGGAGTGCTGATCCAATTTGGTCAAAGAAACCTCAATATAGTGCAACGGGTCATGGTCCTCAACGTGTTTGCGCTCTCTAAAATATGGTATGTCGCACAACTTTTCCCACTTCCCAAAATGTTTGAGAGCCAATTGGCAAAATATACAGGTTGGTTTATATGGCAAGGATTTTTGTTCCGAGTACAACTGGAACAGTTGTATCTCCCATCCCGGCAAGGCGGGCTAGGGCTAACAGCTCATGGCATGAAATGCCGTGCACTCCTCTGCAAGAACGATATCACCATTCTTTCCCAACATGACACTTTTACGAAAGCGCTATACAGAGATATTCGAAACACAGCCCGTGGTTGTGATAGAGCTTTGCCGAAGATATTTAGGGACCATCAACGGCACCTTCTGGAAACTGTTCGCCAAATGCCTTCAGGGACTGTTCCAACGACGAAAAGTATTTATAACATGTTGCGGCAAGTGATGCACTCCAAACCGCGAATAGAGGCCACCACCCTCTACGTCCATTGGCCCACTGTTTGGAAAAATTTTGGGGCTATGACCATTTCTTCTGCTGTACACTCCCAGGTTTTTATCTTCCTCAACGATCTCAACCCAACCGCTCTACGGCGATATACCATCCGTCTTGAAGCTTACCCATGGTGTACTATATGTGGTCAAACTGATACGGCGATACACCGCTTCACATCATGCACGCGAGTTGCCTCCACGTGGC
Source organism: Meconema thalassinum (assembly GCA_946902985.2). Lineage (NCBI taxonomy): Eukaryota > Metazoa > Arthropoda > Insecta > Orthoptera > Tettigoniidae > Meconema > Meconema thalassinum. The sequence goes on along the minus strand of OX336390.1, from coordinate 293,201,761 downwards.
TGTGGTGTAAGGGAAAAGTATGTCAACTATTAAATGTGCCCACGGATGACCTTGATGACAGGAAGTTGGTTCGTTTGTCGGTGACCGCCTTCCCCCAAATTAAACAGACTGCCATTGTGTGGATAATGGGCCAATATGTACACTTCGTGATGGACAATGATCAACATTTCTCGTTCCTGGATCTCAGGTATCACCTGCAAAAAGAGCGTTGGAAGCTTAGTGAAAGTGGACAATTGTACGATAAATATGGACACTATCTGGATTTCTTGTGATGTATTAGTATGGTATTTATCATATCTGAAAATTCTGTAATTCTGAAAAGAGCTAATAAAAAAAAGTGGTAGAGCGTTAGCCTATCGCTCAAATGCTTATGGTTCAAACCCGATCAGAGCTAGTTTTTTTGCTTGAAATTTTATATGTTTATTGTTTTGTAATGACTCAGATGTTTTAAAATTAAGCGTTATATTGTGCATATTATGGTGTAAAATATATATTTAATTAAAACATAATTCGCCAGCAGATTTACTCGAGACATCTAGCTGCCAAAAAGGTAACTGCACACCGACCTACTTATTAACTTCCAGATTTTATTGAAAAGTTTCTTCTTCTGGCCGCTAGAATGCACTCGCTCTGTTAGGATTATATTGTTCGATATTTCACCACTAGATGTCACGACTAGTCTACGTGGGGCTCCATTGATTACTATAACATTGGCATTCTATGCGCATCGAATTTGAAGAATGACAAGATGATACTACGATACATTCTTACTTTTTATTTTAAAGGGTTTGTAACAGCCTGTTGTGCGTTATTTGAAAATGTTAATTGAAGTAAAGAACAAAACGATTTCACATAGTATCTGAACTCTACCGTTGGTGCTAGTTCAGGATATTAATTAATACTTTTATTTCAGCCAAATAGCAATCGAAAATATCCACATAGTTGGTATACACACGTCTCTGTAGGGTCATGGAAAGATTTGTTAATTCAATTAGGGTTGTGAAAGACATACGCAGCCAGACGTGTAAAGACATGCCTCAACTCAAAGTTGGATGTTGCCCGCGTCAGGCCGATTATGAAATAATAATAATAATAATAATAATAATAATAATAATAATAATAATGTTATTGGTTTTACGTCCCTTTTAACTACTGTTGCTTTTAGAGACGCCGGGGTGCCAGAATTTTGTCCCGAAGGGGATCTTTAACGTGCCAGTAAATCTACTAACACGGCTCCCTCGCATTTGTGCACCCTCAAATGCCAGCTGACTGCGCCAGGATACGAACCTGAAACATACGGTCCAGCAAGCGAGAACGTTACCGCTGAGCCACGCCGCCAGTCCGGTCGATTATGTCTCCAGATCCATAACATTCCTTAGATACTTCTTATCTTTCTTTCTTCAATGATGGTAGCAGTTTTTATCTAGGTTGTGGCGTTTGGTAGAGGTAAATCGTTTCTAAGGTCTTCAACAAATAATAGTTCTATTATTTATTTATTTATTTATTTATTTGCGCACAACAGGATTTTCATCCCAATTACAGTGGCATAAAGATTACACAGTATGTTATCTTAAAACTTATACTAACTTAAACTAAACAGTAATAATAATTTTAAAAAACTAATTAAAATTACACAGTATGTTATCTTGCAACTTATACTAACTTAAACTAAACAGTAACTAAATAAAAGTAATTAAAATAACTAGGTGTACAATTAAAACAGTATGGTACAAATAATACATGTGTAATACAATGTTGGCAGGGTAGAATGACACAGTGGTACGAATTCATGATTTACAATTTGCAAGGTTTGAGTCATTATTTCTGGAGAGTAGTTAGGAATTCCATCAAAAATACTGTCAAGGAAGTACTAAAATCTATGGCATTATTTCTTTGAGCAACAGTGTTGAAAATATAACATAGTCTGTTCAGCGGTGAATTTTTGTGGCCAGATGTCCTGGTTCTTTTAATTTCAAATGTGATATTGTTCCTAGAATTGATGCGTGGTACATGGAAATTTAAGAGAGAGAGGAATTCGGAATCATCAATTGAATTGTTTATAATTTTGAAAAGGAATTTCATAGCATCTATTTTTCTTCGTATTTCTAAACTGTCCACATCAAAATTTATTAGCAGTTCCTGGTATGGTATCAAGTGAGGATAGTTGGCTGTTCTTTTAAAATGTAGATATTTTAGGAATTTCTTTTGTGTGTTTTCAATCATTGAGGTATATGTCTTGCATCTAGGACTCCATATAATGCTAGCATATTCTAGTTTCGGTCTGACTAGTGTGTTGTACAGGTGGATACACGTACTTATGTTTTTGAATGGTTTTGTGTTCCTGATAACAAATCCAAGTGTCTTGTTTGAGTCAGCTATCATTTTCCGTATATGGGGGGTAAACGTTAGCTCTCTATCTAGCAACACACCGAGATCTTTGTTTTCATGAACTGATTTCAGGACACTGCAACCTAACTTGTAATTAAAAACGATAGGGTTTATATTCCGGGTGAACGACATTGAGATACATTTTTCTACGTTTAATCCTAATAAATTTTCTGTAGTCCATTCCATAATATTGTGCAGGTCATTTTGAAGCAAGTCGCAGTCGGTAGATACAGATATTTTTCTATACACCTTGAAGTCATCAGCATACAATAGACATTTAGAATGCTTTATTCTTTGAGGTAGATCGTTTATGAAAATCAGAAAAACTAGAGGTCCAAGGTTCGATCCCTGAACTATTCCCGAATTAGCTTCAAATTCTTGAGAATTCTTTCTATGAAATGACACATATTGCTTCCTGTCATTAAGGTAAGAGCTGAAGAGGCATATAAGTAAATCAGAAAATCCTAAGATTTTGAGTTTTTTCAGGAGAATATCGTGGTTAATTTTGTCGAATGCCTTCTGAAAGTCTGTGAATACAACATCCATTTGTCCTCCTGCGTCTAATGTTCTGGACACTGATTCAGTAAAGTTGACCATATTTGTGATAGTCGAACGCCGGGCGAGGAAACCATGCTGTTTTTCTGATATTAATGGTCTGACAAAAATAGAAATTCTTTGGTACAAAATGAATTCAAAAATCTTTGCTACCGCAGACAATATACATATCGGACGATAGTTACTAATTAGCATTGGATTTCCAGATTTTAAGATTGGACATACTCGGCTTTTTTTCCAATTAGATGGAAATGTGGCGGTTTTAATAATTAAGTTATATATGAAAAGGAGAGGGTGCTTAAGAACATCTGCACAGCCCTTAATTACATATTATACTCTTTGATAATAACAACGAGTTATAACTATACGCATACATTTAGGAGAAAGTAGGCTACATGTTCTTTACTGAACATCTTGTTATTTTAATAAAACTTTTTTATTTTTTATGTTTTTTTTTTTTTTTTGAAAACACTCGAATTTTGAAATTCTTATATTTTGGAAACTAGGAAGTTTACAAAAAAGTTTATTTGACGTAAATCAATGGACCCTACCCCCTCTATCACTAAAATAAATTTCAAGTATCTAGGATAAAAACCTGACAGTAGTGTGGTAGTGGGGAAGTTGTGTGGTAGTGGGGAAGCTGCTACACTTAGGAAGTAGTGAGCCCCTGCGACCTTGGAATGGAAGAAGTCATGCTAGGAAGGCGTGCTTGGATTCGTTTATTCGTCTCGTTGCGCTATTTACGGAAATGTAGGTGTCGAAAGGGTGAATATCTGGAAACATGTATTTTTTGGGGTAAAAACGTGATTTTAGACTTTTTGCTATATCTCGCGAACCAATGATGATAGAGGCGTGTACGACGGTTCCAAGGACTCGGAGTGACGTCCTCTTTCCTATGGACCACTCGTTGTAATTTTAGAAAAACTTTGGAAACTCGATTTTGGGGTAAACACGTGTTTTTTGTGATTTTTACTGATTTCTCATGAACCAATAACGCTAGAGACGTGTACGAGGTGTCCTGGGACTCGGGCTAACGCCCCCTTTCAAGTGTGGTACATATTTTTTCCAAAAAATAATTCACAAAGGGCCTAACCCCATACATGTTGAAAAAAAAATATTTTTCTTTACCTGTTTATAATGTTTATGAAGCGTGGTGGTTGAGAGAGACTATACTGCTGGGTGTGTGTGTTTCAACGAACCTGTCGCTAACCACAAGGACCATGCTTAATAGAACAATCGCTATTTCGGCGGGTTGGTGTATGAAAGAGCGAGGGTGCGTTTTTCTGATCTTTCCTATGGCAGACGGATGGAGGCTAATATTTGAAAATGTGTGAAGCATGCTAAGATTTTTTACCTTTAACATGTAAACGATGATGAGAACTTGGTTCTATGTTGGTCGAAGCGAGTAGAGAAAATAAAACTTGCCAAGGAGCAGGAGGTGAATGTCATTTGAGCTTATTGGAGTGCGCTGATCTGACTTGACAACAGGTGCAATGGAAAATGACAAAGAGGCTTGAAGGTGAAATAATCTGACCATCGTGGTGGCAGGGAAGTGCGAAATGCATGCAAACACATGTGAAACCACATGCACGCTAAACAAGTTACATCCTGTCTTGCTTCGTACGTGACAAAATGCAAGTTCATGTGAAATTTGATCTGCCACAGGTGTTCGCCTGGGACGTTAGCTGTCCACGTGCATGATAACTGTTAACAAGTCACATCCTGTTTGCTTCGTACGTGACAAAATGCAAGTTGACGTGTAATTTGATCTGCCACAGGTGTTCACCTTGGACGTTATATGTCCACGTGCACGATAAGAGAATGTTCAAAGCGTGGGAATCGCTGAATCAGTAAAAAGTATGATGCAACTTGTGCGAATGATGTCACAACCAATAGATAGGCAAGAGCTGTGAACGGCAGTGGTGGGAGGTGAAGGGAGGGAGAGGGGGAGGGGTAATGTATGAGAGAACACAGGTGGAAAGAGAAAGAAATATGTGGAGCTGAGGACTGTACACTTAGAGCTATAGGTGGTGTACAAAATGTGTGAATAAATAAACTAAAAATTGCACAGGTTCACACAACATGTAATTTATTGATCCAAGAATTAAACGTAGAGTTAAACCCTAACCATTTGACATATAGTTTATTTCCTTTTTGTTTCGCGTACGAACATGTGTGATGTTTACCTTGTGTGATGAAACATAGCTAGGTAGAGAAAGAATTAGTGTAGGCTACATGTATGGTGACTGACAAGTCTTTTACCATTGAAACTTGTTTTTCAGATCAAACTGCAATATAGAGAGAGTATAGGTTGCAGGTATTGGTTAATAAATGACGAACGGTGTACACAAACTCTGATTTATCGATTCAAGAATTAAGAGTAGACTATCTTTAATTGATTGGTTAAAAAGGACAGCTAAACACAAAAAAATGCTCAGTGGTTACCGGGACAAGATGGTCGCTACACACAACAAGCTTTAAATACTTAAGGCTAATAATCTATACACACACACTCGCTTGTTCTAAACTAAACTGTGTTGCTGTCAGTGCTCAGACAGTAGGCTGATGACAAAATGCATTGCTAACGGAAATATAATCATTTCCGGTTGTATAATGTTACCAGCTATCCATTTTGTGTTGTAGTGTTAAGCACATTTAGCTCTTGTACTTGTGGTCTTAACTCGATTTCCAGGTCTGAGGCCTAGAACGAGTCAAACTAAGAAACAAGGGCATGGTGGTGTAGTGGTTAAGCTGTTAGCCTTTTCACCAGGGTTCGATGTTAGGTTAATATGCATGTCATAAACATATTAAATAAAACAAAACAGAGATCACGTTTAAAACTGAATACATTAGTGCCTTTTCAAATTATTACTTGGATTACAAATACAAAGGTGAACTGGGTTTGATATACAGTTAATGCTGTCTATCACACACTAGACTGTAAGAAAGCCAAATAGCAAAAGGCGTAGGTAGAGCAGTGGTAAAATTGCTATATGTAGAGAACTACCTAGCGGTTTTATGAACTGGCAAAGCTATATCGCATAAACAGTGCAGGATACAATCCAGCAATCAAATTTGTATCTTGTGGAACAGAGAAAATGCACTTTTACCTTGATGTATAGCAAATGAGTGCAGATGAATGACCTATGCATTAGCCTACCATAGGGTTATAACCACGAGGTGGAGGTGTGACTTCTATATTTTATTGTTTAGAGACATGGCTTTTTGTAACCAGTAGATTTAGTATTTTGTAAATATTCATTTTTGTAATTCTAAATAGTGGAAACACTTTTTTGTACTAGTAAATGTTAAATGTATAACTAAAAGTTATTTGGGATAAGTGTGCATATCAAGGATAAATAGCGTGGTTGTATTTGTTTTTCAAAGACAGGTATGGTTGTGTGAATGTATGACTATAGATAGAATGATAGAGAGAGAGAGAGAAAGCTTGTGTGTGTGTGTGTGTGTGTGTATGTGTGTGTGTGTGTGTGTGGGTAGCATTGATTTTTCAACCAGAGCAAACACGGCTAGGTAGGATGGTGGGGTAATTAATGTATATGGCAAATGGTAAATAGTATACTGTATTTTTTAACACTTGTGTTTTTTTAAATGCAGGAGTAGATAGGTGTTATTATGTAAAACAGTCTTACCTACAGTAGTAGTAGTAGTAGTAGTAGTAGTAGTAGTAAGCCTATATGTTTTTGGAAACAAACAGAAAGAGAATGCACTATTGCCATGGCCATGCACTTCCATTAAGGTGATTTCAAGAAAATTTAAATCAGCAAATGTGTGTTTTACAAAACTAAACTTTCAGCATGGACTAAATCATAAACGTGTCGTCTGTGATATGGAAAAAAATAGGAAATCCATGTTTCCATATCAACACAATTTAAAAACTTAAAACTGACATTTAAAAAATGTAATTGGGAAATTGACAAATGTGTAAACAACAAAATGGAAAATTCTTGTTTCCATATCATGAAATCCAAAAACTTTAAACTGACATTTTCAAATCGTGTACATGGAAAATTGACAAATGGCCATGTGTAAAATGTGAAAATGAAAAAAAAATGAACAAATGGCTATCATTATTTTAAAAAATAAAAAACTGTTGTGTTCTATCGTTAAAGTGTGAATCAAACCACATCTACTTATTTGGATCACCCGAGACTGAGTAGACCTGTTTTAGTCCTAATATGCTTTTAAAATTTTATGTTAAAGCTCAAATTGAACTCAAGAGCTTTAGAGTGCCAGCTAACTATTATAACCGTTACGTCACAAAGACAACTTTACACTACTCTTAATGAACAATAATAAGAAAAAAGAATAATAAATGTTGATTTTTTTTAAGGATGAATATGGTGACACTGTTTCTGTTGCACAGTCTGCTAGCTACTAGCCAGCAGCTGGAGTCTTAGAAAACGATACAGTTGACATTTTGTAATGAGATATGACATGTTTCAAAGTACAGTATTATGGGTTGCTGTTGAGTAAAAACTAATCCTGTACAAGGAAGCAAGGGTTCTAACCCCTTACCTAACATTACTATTGCCTGAACATGGCTTGACGACACTGTATTATTATGATACTCGGTACACAAACCATAGATAGAGTGTATTGTTTAAGATCACTTTCTTTCTGAACATAGGTGGAGACTGTTGATGGTTAACAATGGCATTAATATAGTAGGACGTGGGTATAGCAATTAATAAAAAAAACAGACAATCCCCATACAATATTTTTATTTATTTAATATAAGTACTTGTACAATAGTTACATTCAAAATACATTTCTTTTTTCTCTATTACTATTTAGTCCTTTTTGATTCTCTTGCATATGAAGGGTAGATAACCTTGTAGTTCAGCCCCTCAAAACAACAACAACACAACCTTTTGCATAGTCTGTGATGTTGACGACTCTTGAGATGTGGAAGATGGATTAAACATAACTTTTACAGCAGGGTTTAAATGTTGCTCAATAAACACTGCACTATTTTGAGTAGCAACATTTTTTTTTTCTTGTACTAGCTTTTTAGCATTGTCATGATTATTTGTTGACACCAACAGTGTTTCATTTGGTACACCACATTGATGATCACTCACACTTAAAACCTTACCATTTCTACTTTTTAGATTGCCTCGACATTTTTTTGACCTCTCTTTTGAGCATCGCCAAAATATTATTCCTTTTACATTTTGACGATTATAGTTATAAGAGTAGCCTTTATAGAGTACAATTGTTTACCTTTGTTAGTTGTAGTAAGTTCCATAGTAGCAACTAACCTGTTAGTATGATTTGCTCACTACAAAGGTTATAACTGTTCTGATAATAAAATCATTTAGCGTTGGCTTTTATATTTAATATGTACAGTTTGAAGTGATAGCAAAAGTGAGAGCAAAATGGTAGCAGAGTGCTAGAAAATAAAACGTGTATTGTTAAGAAATAGTTTAAACGGTTATGTGGATCCATTACATAATAATTTTAGCACGACGAAGCTCATTTTCTATATCCAATAGTTCTTCCTCATATTCAGTATAACCAGCCTGTTTATAGACATGCAGTTGCTGAAGCCACCGGATTAGCTTACTTGGATTGTTCCAGTAGACAAATTTAACAAATGATTTTTAGGTGTAAACAAAGCATTACCATTATCATTATTATCTTCATCATCAACATCATCATCATCAACATAACCATTATCATTATTATCATCATCATTATCATCATCATCATGATCATTATAATCCTCATCAGTATTACTATATAGTCCTTTTTGATCCTTTTGCAATACCACATTTTGCACAGTCTGTGTTGTCTTTGATAATGTTGGGAGTTTTTCAGACATTGACAACTGTCCTAACACGACTTTCTGAGGAGATGATACATGCTTCTTAACAAACAATGCACTATCTTGAGCTGCAATATCTTTTTCTGGGACAAGTGTTTTAGCATTTTGAAGAGTTTTTTTAAACAGCAATGATGTTTTATCAGGTACACTACATTGATGATCACTCACACTTAAGACATCACTATTTTTACTTTTCAGCTCACCTCGACACTGTTTTGAACGATGTTTTGAACAACGCCAAATAATAGTTCCATTTTTATTGGTTCATTTTACAATATATGTATATCCTTTATAGAATGCGTATGGCATACCATTGCTATTTGTTGATACTTCCATGTCAATTGTCAAGCATGAACTAATCTCTAGCAAAGTTCACTCGATAATATAAATAATAGTTTAAAGTGAGAGGTTAAGTGGGTGCAAGAGTGGGTGCAAAAGTGGGTGCAAAAGTGGATGCAAAAGTGGGTGCAAAAGTGGGTGCAAAAGTGGGTGTAAAAGGGAGTGCGAAAGTGGGTGCAAAAGTGAATGCAAAAGTGGGTGCAAAAGTGGGAGCAAAAGTGGGTGCAAAAGTGAGTGCAAAGGTGGGTGCAAAAGTGGGTGCAAAAGTCAGTGTAAAAGGGAGTGTAAAAGTGAGTGCAAAAGTGGGTGCAAAAGTGAGTGCAAAATCTGATGTAAATGTGATTGCAAAAGTGGGTGCCGCTTATAGTAGGCATGAATTTTACTAGAATGTGATTTGAGTAAATGTAATTTCTAAACCCCAGTAGTGAATAGTCAGTAGGTTTTGATCTATGCAAGCGTAAACATGTCACATACACTGGTGATGGATACTCAAGGCTTTAAGGTCAATGAAAACAAGTACAGTATATATTTAAATAGGTGGCTATCATTGATTGCACAACACGCGGGTTACCATATCTTTTGTTTCGAAGTAGTGTTTTAACATTTGAAGAGTTTTTTTAAACAGCAACGATGTCTTATCAGTCACACTACATTGATGATCACTCACACTTAAGACCTCACTATTTTTACTTTTTGACTCATTTTGACACTGTTTTGAATGATGTTTTGAACAACGTCAAATAACAGTTCCATTTTATTGGTTCGTTTTACAATATACGTATAACCTTTATAGTATGCATATGGCTTACCATAACTATTCGTTGATACTTCCATATCAATTTTCAAGCATGAAATAATCTACAATAAATTTCGCTCGATAATAGAAATAACAGTTTAAAGTGGGTGCGAAGGTGGGTGCAAAAGTGAGTGTAAAAGTGGGTGCAAAAGTGGGTTCAAAAGTGAGTGCAAATGTGAATGTAAAAGTGGGTGCAAAAGTGGGTGCAGTTTATAATAGGCACCAATTTTACTAGAATGTAATTTGAGTAAATGTAATTTCTAAACCCAAGTAGTGAGTAGTCAGTTGGTTTTGATTTATGCAAGCGTAAACATGTCTCATACACTGATGATGGATACTCAAGGCTTCTTGGTCAACAAAAACAAGTATATAGTTAAAGAGGTAGCAATTATTGATTGCACAACACTGAATCTATTTTTGAATTTTTGACAAAGGGTCTAAGTGCACTTTTGTTAATATCTCGCGAACCAATAAGACTAGGGCATTGCATGAGGTATTGTTGGACTTTTTGCCGAAGACTGCTGGTAAACACCTAAGTTCCCACGACCATTTTAAAGATGGCGGCTGACCCACGAGGGGTGATTAAAAAGTATTCCAAGCGGCGCTTGTCGATAAGCAAACCAATAATCAAAGGGGGGTATGACAGAGCTTGAGGCGATAACCCCTTTTGATTGATACCTGTTGATTTACCCCTTTGGACTGGTCCCCGTTGACTAGTCCCTCTGGACGGGTCCTTTTTGAAGGGAGTCATTTATGACGGGCCCCTGCTGACGGGTCACTGTGGACGGATCCCTGTGGACGGGTCCCTGTTGACAGGTCCTTTTGACTAATCCCTTTGGACCCGTCCCTTTGACATAATTTGGATAAATGCATGGGCCAACCCATAGGGATCAGTCCAAAGGGACCGGTCCAAAGGGATTAGTCAAAAGGACCTGTCAACAGGGACCTGTCGACAGGGATCCGTCCACAGTAACCCGTCAGCAGGGGCCCGTCATAAATGACTCCCTTCAAAAAGGACCCGTCCAGAGCGACTAGTCAACGGGGACCAGTCCAAAGGGGTAAATCAACAGGTATCAATCAAAAGGGGTTATCGCCTCAAGCTCTGTCATACCCCCCTTTGATTATTGGTTTGCTTATCGACAAGCGCCGCTTGGAATACTTTTTAATCACCCCTCGTGGGTCAGCCGCCATCTTTAAAATGGTCGTGGGAACTTAGGTGTTTACCAGCAGTCTTCAGCAAAAAGTCCAACAATACCTCATGCAATGATCTAGTCTTATTGGTTCGTGAGATATTAACAAAAGTGCACATAGACCCTTTGTCAAAATTTCAAAAATAGATTCAGTGTTGTGCAATCAATAATAGCTACCTCTTTAACTATATGCTTGTTTTTGTTGATCAAGAAGCCTTGAGTATCCATCATCAGTGTATGAGACATGTTTACGCTTGCATAAATCAAAACCAACTGACTACTCACTGCTTGGGTTTAGATATTACATTTACTCAAATAACATTCTAGTAAAAATGGTGCCTACTATAAACTGCACCCACTTTTGCACCCACTTTTACATTCACTTTTGCACTCACTTTTGAACCCACTTTTGCACCCAATTTTACACTCACTTTTGCACCCACTTTTGCACCCACCTTCGCACCCACTTTAAACTATTATTTCTGTTATCGAGCGAAATTTATTGGAGATTATTTCATGCTTGAAAATTGATATGGAAGTATCAACGAATAGTTATGGTAAGCCATATGCATACTATAAAGGTTATACGTATATTGTAAAACGAATCAATAAAATGGAACTGTTATTTGACGTTGTTCAAAACATCGTTCAAAACAGTGTCAAAGTGAGTTAAAAAGTAAAAATAGTGAGGTCTTAAGTGTGAGTGATCATCAATGTAGTGTGACTGATAAGACATCGTTGCTGTTTAAAAAAACTCTTCAAATGTTAAAACACGTCCGAAAAAAAGATATGGTAACCCGCGTGTTGTGCAATCAATTTTTTTAGCGTATGGCTTTTAGTGCCGGGAGTGTCCGAGGACATGTTCGGCTCGCCAGTTTTGTAGCTGCTTCGAGACGGACACCCAATGGGTGAGCTACAAGTACCGTTGGGTAGGGAAGGAGGGAAGTTGGAATGTAAGGACGAGGAGTTGGAAGGTAGCGGCTGTGGCCTATAGTTAGGGACCAACCCCGGCATTTGCCTGGAAGGAAGATGGGAAACCACAGAAGACCATCTTCAAGGTTGCCGGCGGGGGGATTCGAACCTCCTCGCCTCCCGGATATGAGCGACTGCCATCAGTCATGCCGTAACCACCACGGCTAACTCACCCGGTGTGCAATCAATGATAGCCACCTATTTAAATATATACTGTACTTGTTTTCATTGACCTTAAAACCTTGAGTATCCATCACCAGTGTATGTGACATGTTTACGCTTGCATAGATCAAAACCAACTGACTATTCACTACTGGGGTTTAGAAATTACATTTACTCAAATCACATTCTAGTAAAATTCATGCCTACTATAAGCGGCACCCACTTTTGCACCCTCATTTACATCCAATTTTGCACTCACTTTTGCACCCACTTTTGCACCCACTTTTGCAATCACTTTTACACTCCCTTTTACACTGACTTTTGCACCCACTTTTGCACTCACTTTTGCACCCACTTTTGCACCCACTTTTGCACTCACTTTTGCACCCACTTTTGCACCCACTTTTGCACCCACTTTTGCATTCACTTTTGCATTCACTTTTGCACCCACTTTTGCAATCCCTTTTACACCCACTTTTGCACCCACTTTTGCACCCACTTTTGCATCCTCTTTTGCACCCACTTTTGCACCCACTCTTGCACCCACTTTTCCTCTCACTTTAAACTATTATTTATATTATCGAGTGAACTTTGTTAGAGATTAGTTCATGCTTGACAATTGACATAGAAGTATCAACAAATAGCAATGGTATGCCATACGCATTCTATAAAGGATATACATATATTGTAAAACGAACCAATAAAAATGGAACTGTCATTTGGCGTTGTTCAAAACATCGTTCAAAACAGTGTCGAGGTGAGCTGAAAAGTAAAAATAGTGATGTCTTAAGTGTGAGTGATCATCAATGTAGTGTACCAGATAAATCATCATTGCTGTTTAAAAAAACTCTTCAAAATGCTAAAACACTTGTCCCAGAAAAAGATATTGCAGCTCAATATAGTGCATTGTTTGTTAAGAAGCATGTATCATCTCCTCAGAAAGTCGTGTTAGGACAGTTGTCAATGTCTGATAAACTCCCAACAATATCAAAGGCAACACAGACTGTGCAAAATGTGGTATTGCAAAAGAATCAAAAAGGACTATATAGTAATACTGATGAGGATTATAATGATCATGATGATGATGATAATGATGATGATGATGATAATGATAATGGTTCTGATGATGATGATGTTGATGATGATGATGATAATAATGATAATGGTAATGCTTTGTTTACACCTAAAAAATCATTTGTTAAATTTGTCTACTGGAACAATCCAAGTAAGCTAATCCGGCGACTTCAGCAACTGCATGTCTATAAACAGGCTGGTTATACTGAATATGAGGAAGAACTATTGGATATAGAAAATGAGCTTCGTCGTGCTAAAATTATTATGTAATGGATCCACATAACCGCTTAAACTATTTCTTAACAATACATGTTATATTTTCTAGCACTCTGCTACGATTTTGCTCTCACTTTTGCTATCACTTCAAACTGTACATATTAAATATAAAAGCCAACGCTAAATGATTTTATTATCAGAACAGTTATAACCTTTGTAGTGAGCAAATCATACTAACAGGTTAGTTGCTACTATGGAACTTACTACAACTAACAAAGGTAAACAACGTGTACTCTATTAAGGCTACTCTTATAACTATAATCGTCAAAATGTAAAAGGAATAATATTTTGGCGATGCTCAAAAGAGAGGTCAAAAAAATGTCGAGGCAATCTATAAAGTAGAAATGGTAAGGTTTTAAGTGTGAGTGATCATCAATGTGGTGTACCAAATGAAACACTGTTGGTGTCAACAAATAATCATGACAATGCTAAAAAGCTAGTACAAGAAAAAAAATGTTGCTACTCAAAATAGTGCAGTGTTTATTGAGCAACATTTAAACCCTGCTGTAAAAGTTATGTTTAATCCATCTTCCACATCTCAAGAGTCGTCAACATCACAGACTATGCAAAAGGTTGTGTTGTTGTTGTTTTGAGGGGCTGAACTACAAGGTTATCTACCCTTCATATGCAAGAGAATCAAAAAGGACTAAATAGTAATAGAGAAAAAAGAAATGTATTTTGAATGTAACTATTGTACAAGTACTTATATTAAATAAATAAAAATATTGTATGGGGATTGTCTGTTTTTTTTATTAATTGCTATACCCACGTCCTACTATATTAATGCCATTGTTAACCATCAACAGTCTCCACCTATGTTCAGAAAGAACGTGATCTTAAACAATACACTCTATCTATGGTTTGTGTACCGAGTATCATAATAATACAGTGTCGTCAAGCCATGTTCAGGCAATAGTAATGTTAGGTAAGGGGTTAGAACCCTTGCTTCCTTGTACAGGATTAGTTTTTACTCAACAGCAACCCATAATACTGTACTTTGAAACATGTCTTATCTCATTACAAAATGTCAACTGTATCGTTTTCTAAGACCCCAACTGCTCGCTAGTAGCTAGCAGACTGTGCAACAGAAACAGTGTCACAATGTTCATCCTTTAAAAAAATTCAACATTTTTTATTCTTTTTTCTTATTATTGTTCATTAAGAGTAGTGTAAAGTTGTCTTTGTGACGTAACGGTTATAATACAGGGTTATTCGAAATGATTGTCGGGGTTTCGTGATTTTTTTTGTAGAAACAGTAGACAACTTACCATTGTTATTGTTGCAGTAATGGTTACACTAACTTTCAAAGTTTTGTTCTACATCGCTTTAGTACCATGTATAACCACCAGATGGCAGTAACAGAAGTATTTGACAAAATGGCAGTCAGCGGTAAGGAGAAGGCGTTTTGTACTCTCGAATTTCATCAACACTGGTCCGTTACCATAGTGCAGCGACATTTTTCTACGACTTACGGGAAAGACCCTACCTCCGACAACTCTATTCTCAGATGGTATGCGCAATTCATGAATACCGGTTGCTTGTTGCCGTCTCCGCGAGTCAGAAGCAGTCGTGAATCGGATCAGGTATGTTTATCTCTGTAGTCCTATGATATCGACTACAAGAGGCAGGGAACTGCATGTTAGAGCATATTTAAATCAAGAACTTCCAAGACGATGGATTGGACGTGGAACGGAACATGATTAGATGCTCTTGCCCTGGCCACCAAGATCACCGGACTTAAACACCTTATGAGTTCTTCCTGTGGGGGTATGTCAAAGATCAGGTATTTGTTCCTCCTCTACCGGCGAATATTCTACAACTGAATCAGCGTATCCGAGCCGCCTTCGACACCATCACGACTGACATGTTGGGGCGTGTGTGGGAAGAGATGGACTTTCGAGTTGATGTGTGTAGAGTTTCAAGAGGCGCACATATCGATTATTTGAGATGCATGTAAAAAAACTTTTTGAGTTACAGTACACAATAAAACACGATTCATCTACCTACGTCAATTGCACTGTGTGTTAAGAATTTTTGTAACCCCGACAATCATTTTGAATAACCCTGTAGTTAGCTGGCACTCTAAAGCTCTTGAGTTCAATTTGAGCTTTAACATAAAATTTTAAAAGTATATTAGGACTAAAACAGATCTACTCAGTCTCGGGTGATCCAAATAAGTAGATGTGGTTTGATTCACACTTTAACCATAGAACACGACGGTTTCTTATTTTTTTAATAATGATAGCCATTTGTTCATTTTTTTTTTCATTTTCACATTTTACACATGGCCATTTGTCAATTTTCCATGTACACGATTTGAAAATGTCAGTTTAAAGTTTTTTGATTTCATGATTTGGAAACAAGAATTTTCCATTTTGTTGTTTACACATTTGTCAATTTCCCATTTACATTTTTAAATGTCAGTTTTAAGTTTTTAAATTGTGTTGATATGGAAACATGGATTTCCTATTTTTTCCATATCACAGATGACACATTTATGATTTAGTCCATGCTGAAAGTTTAGTTTTGTAAAACACACATTTGCTGATTTAAATTTTCTTGAAATCACCTTAATGGAAGTGCTTGGCCATGGCAATAGTGCATTCTCTTTCTGTTTGTTTCCAAAAACATATAGGCCTACTACTACTACTACTACTACTACTACTAAAAAGGAAGCTTGTAGTTTAACGTGACCGTTAATTTCGCGATCATAAGCAACGGGACCTCCATTTTACGTGGAATCCGAACCACAGGACATGGCATTTCGCATCGAAAATCTCACATGCATTGACCGGGAATCGAACCCGGTCCGCCTTGGTGAGAGGCATACAGCTTGACCGCTGCGCCACCACGCCCCACCACTACTACTACTACTGTAGGTAAGACAGTTTTACAAAATAACACCTATCTACTGCTGCATTTTTAAAAACACAAGTGTTAAAAAAATACAGTATACTATTTACCATTTGCTATATACATTAATTACCCCACCATCCTACCTTGCCGTGTTCGCTTTGGTTGAAAAATCAATGCTACCCACACACACACACACACACACAAGCTTTCTCTCACTCTCTCTATCATTCTATCTATAGTCATACATTCACACAACTATACCTGTCTTTGAAAAACAAATACAACCACGCTATTTATCCGTGACATACACACTTATCCCAAATAACTTTTAGTTATACATTTAACATTTACTAGTACAAAAAAATGTTTCCACTATTTACAATTACAAAAATGAATATTTACAAAATACTAAATCTACTGGTTACAAAAAGCCATGTCTCTAAACAATAAAATATAGAAGTCACACCTCCACCTCGTGGTTATAACCCTATGGTAGGCTAATGCATAGGTCATTCATCTGCACTCATTTGCTATCCATCAAGGTAAAAGTGCATTTTCTCTGTTCCACAAGATACAAATTTGATTGCTGGATTGTATCCTGCACTGTTTATGCGATATAGCTTTGCCAGTTCATAAAACCGCTAGGTAGTTCTCTACATATAGCAATTTTACCACTGCTCTACCTACGCCTTTTGCTATTTGGCTTTCTTACAGTCTAGTGTGTGATAGACAGCATTAACTGTATATCAAACCCAGTTCACCTTTGTATTTGTAATCCAAGTAATAGTTTGAAAAGACACAAATGTATTCAGTTTTAAACGTTATCTCTGTTTTGTTTTGTTTAATATGTTTACGACATGCATATTAACCTAAAATCGAACCCTGGTGAAAAGGCTAACAGCTTAACCACTACACCACCATGCCCTTGTTTCTTAGTTTGACTCGTTCTAGGCCTCAGACCTGGAAATCGAATTAAGACCACCAGTACAAGAGCTAAAAGGGCTTAACACTACAACACAAAATGGATAGCTGGTAACATTATACAACCGGAAATGATTATATTTCCGTTAGCAATGCATTTTGTCATCAGCCTACTGTCTGGGCACTGACAGCAACACAGTTTAGTTTAGAACAAGCGAGTGTGTGTGTATAGATTATTAGCCTTAAGTATTTAAAGCTTGTTGTGTGTAGCGACCATCTTGTCCCGGTAACCACTGAGCATTTTTTTGTGTTTAGCTGTCCTTTTTAACCAATCAATTAAAGATAGTTTACTCTTAATTCTTGAATCGATAAATCAGAGTTTGTGTACACCGTTCGTCATTTATTAACCCATACCTGCAACCTATACTCTCTGTATATTGCAGTTTGATCTGAAAAACAAGTTTCAATGGTAAAAGACTTGTCAGTCACCATGCATGTAGCCTACACTAATTCTTTCTCTACCTAGCTATGTTTCATCACACATGGTAAACATCACACATGTTCGTATGCGAAACAAAAAGGAAATAAACTATATGTCAAATGGTTAGGGTTTAACTCTACGTTTAATTCTTGGATCAATAAATTACATGTTGTGTGAACCTGTGCAATTTTTAGTTTATTTATTCACACATTTTGTACACCACCTATAGCTCTAAGTGTACAGTCCTCAGCTCCACATATTTCTTTCTCTTTCCACCTGTGTTCTCTCATACATTACCCCTCCCCCTCTCCATCCCTTCACCTCCCACCACTGCTGTTCGCAGCTCCTGCCTATCTATTGGTTGTGACATCATTCCCACAAGTTGCATCATACTTTTTACTGATTCAGCGATTCCCACGCTTTGAACATTCTGTTATCAGGCACGTGGACAGCTATCGTCCAAGGTGAACACCTGTGGCAGATCAAATTTCACGTCAACTTGCATTTTGTCACGTACGAAGCAAACAGGATGTAACTTGTTAACAGTTATCACGCACGTGGACAGCTAACGTCCCAGGCGAACACCTGTGCCAGGTCAAATTTCACATGAACTTGCATTTTGTCACGTACGAAGCAAAATAGGATGTCACTGGTTTAGCCCTCATGTGGTTTCACAAGTGTTCACATGCATTTCGCACTCCCCTGACACCACGACGGTCAGATTATTTCACCTTCAAACTTCATTGTCATTTTTCCATTGCACCTGTTGTCAAGTCAGATCAACGCCTTCCAATAAGCTCAAATGACATTCACATCCTGTTCGTCTGCAAGTTTGATTTCTCTACTCGCTTCGACCATTATAGAACCATGTTCTCATCATCGTTTACACGTCGAAGATCATCTTCGGGGTAAAATGTGTGAAAAGAACGAACGCTCGCTCTGTCATACACCGACCCGCCGAAATAGCGATTGATCTATTAAGCATGGTCCTTGTGGTTAGCGACAGGTTCGTTGAAACACACACACCCAGCAGTATCGTCTCTCTCAACCACCACGCTTCATGAACATTATAAACAGGTAACGGTAAAGAAATTTTTTTCAACATTTATGGCGTAAGGCCCTTTGTCAAAATTTCAAACATAATTTCTAAAAAGGGGGCGTGATCCCGAGTCCTAGGACACCTCGTACACGTCTCTAGCGTTCTGGGTTTGCGAGATAAAGCAAAAAGTCTAAAATCATGGTTTTACCTCAACATGGTTTTTCATTCCTGCTCAACACGAACATCCTCGGCAAGAGGGCAACGCGATGAAAAAAATGACACCTCGCACTTGTCTCTAGACTTATTGGTTCGTGAGTTATCAGCAAAAATCACAAAAAACAATTGTTTGCCCCAAAATCGAGTTTCCAAATTTTTCTAAAAATATAACGCATGGTCCATAACAAAGAGGACGTCAACCCGAGTCCTTGGACCCCTCGTACACGCCTCTAGCATGATTGATTCGCGAGATAAAGCAAAAAGTTTAAAATCACGGTTTTACCCCAAAACATTCTGTTTCCCTCATTCTCAAAAACTTTAACCTATTACCAAAATAAAGAGGGTTTCGAGACAATCCATTTGACACGTCATAGGAACATATCCGACCATGCATTCGTGAAATATCGGAAAAAGTCTAAAATCATGGTTTTACCACCAAAAAGCCTGTTTCCCTCATTCTCAAAACTTTAACCTATTAATAACATATATAGAGTTTCGAGACAAGCGATTTGACACGTCACACGTCCAAATCCGACCTTGCGTTCGAGAGATATCAGCAAACTTCATAGGAAAGTAGGCGACTATCTGGTTCTCTCCTCACCACCAAAACCCCTTCTCATCAATCTTTTTTTTTTCAAAGATCTCGCCCTCCTACAAAAATCCCAAGTGCGCATGCGTAAAAAACAAAAACAAAAATGTTAATCCATAGCGGCAGCCAGAAAAACGCATGCGCTATATGAGCAACAACGTTTAAGTTCATTTTAGCAGCGCACCTTATACATGTCGCATTTGAAATGAGACTTTCACTAAGAAGAATGCAATTTCACCCCCTAGTAGGGGTAGGTTTTATTTAGGGGTTGAAATAAGTGGTCCATTGGGAAGAGGGCGTTAGCCCAAGTCCAACGACACCTCGTTTGTCAACATCGGACCATGCGTTCGAGTGATATCGACAAATATTACATGGCTGAGGCTTAGTAGTAACGGCATGTATGTTCTGAAGTGGGGCAGAACTGTCATCCCTCCACTACTTACCTGGCATAATGTAACCTAATGTAGCCTAATAGAGCACTACTATTGGCAGCCCTGGTGACTGAATATATTCTTAAGTTACAGAATACCAAATTTGGTTGAAGTCCAATGGATAGCATGGACGTTACATGCAGTTAAACATTTGATCTAACAGCGTGCGTAAAATCATATTGGCAACAATGTCATGCATGTATTGGTCAGAAATATTCTGAAATAATACGATCTATTGTTGTGCCAATTTTGAATGGAATCCATTAGTTAGTATAGAAGTTACATGCATTTTATAATTGGACCTATCAGCAGGCTTAGAATCATATTGGCAGCACTGACGTATATTAGTTACTCCAAATTAATCTATTATAGAATGCCAGGTACTATACGCGTGCAAATATTAGAGCTATTGGTTTGCTTACATTCTGATATATTGATATTAGGGTAACAAAAATCGAGACAGCATTTATTAACAGTTGGCAGCCCTGGTTGCTCTTAAGAATACTTATAGTCATTTCTGTTATGGTACACATAGTACATGCGAAATTTGTTTGAAATCCAAATGATAGTATAGAAGTTACATGAATTTAAATTTGGACCTCTCAGCAGGCTTAGAATCATGTTGGTAGCACTGACGTGTATACGTTACTCCAAATTAATATAGAATGTCAGGTACTATACGTGTGCATAGTTTAAAGCTGTCGGCATGCATACTTTCTGATATATTGGTATTTGGATAAAATAAATTGAGAGCATTTATTAACAGTTGGCAGCCCTGGTGGATCGTAAGAATACGCTCAGTCATATCTGTATATGTACACATAGCGCATACAAAATTTGGGTGAATTCCAATTGATAGTGTAGAAGTTATAAGCATTTAAAAATTGGACCTATCAGCAGGCTTAGAATCATTTTGGCAACACTGCCATGTATGGCCTCCTGGAAATTAAACTGCAATATTATTATCTATACGTGTGCCAATTTTGAAATAGCTCCCATTCATACCTTCCAAGATATCCAACATGGAGCTCAAATTTAAATTGCGATTTTTCAGCAGTTGGTAACACTGACATCATTTACAAATACGGCATTAAGATATTAAGGTATAGATCTTTACTCCTACCAAATTTTGTTTCTATTGCTGCAGCCGTTAAGGAGTTGATAGGGGGGACACACACACAGCCAGACAGACAGACAGACAGACAGACAGACAGACAGAAGGACAGACAGACACACATTTGCCCGGATCGATCTTATAAGTCTACTTTTTCCTCATTTTTGCAAAATGTGAAAACTAGGCTAAAAATCTGGTTCTGTAAGTAATTTAATATGAGTGTACTTAATTTTGGTCTTCCATTATTCACCTCATATTTCTCCTACTCGCTTATGCCTTACTTGTTTATGTCTTGTCTTGTTTCTTTTTATGTTTCGTGCTTAATGCGCATTGGTTATGCCTTAGTGTTATCGGACCTAGGAGATTACATACTTTTTGTTGGTCGCATTAAGAAAAGAACGACTTTTAAAGAGTATGAAGTAAATCGTATTTTGAAAATAATGTTTAATGGATTCGGTGGCGTAGTCAGTGGCATGCTGAACTACTACTCAAACCTGGCCGACGTAAGAGAGTTAAAATCCTCCGGTATGTCTTCCTTCGGAGGGGAAGTAAAGCCGGCGAGCCTATGTCATAGATTTATGGCATGTAAGAGAAACTACCACAAAATTGGTAGTGTGTAGCTAAATTTGTAGGTTATTTGGTTAGAAACTCTCTATAAGTTCCAATGTTCGCCGCTAGGTGTCATTGACAGTGGCATCTCCGGCAGCCAAAGTTCGAACTACTTGAAATTGCTCTTGATGTGGAGCCTACGGGCGTTCAATTAAAATTCCTCTCTATTGCAATTGGTTGGAATTTAAAAAATAAAATAATGTTTACAAGTATTTCGCAACAAAACGGCGGACTAACTTCAATGCATGGCAAATGCACAAGCATCTTAATTACATTTCAAATATAATTGTTATTTTCAAGACGCATTTAAATGTATCATTTTAATACTTTGCAGAAATTATTCCCTGTGAGTATAGAATTGTTACGAACAAATGACAGCGTAGGGTAATGGTACCGGGCTCTCTAATCGGACCAAGGCGTCAGAGAACAATGTTTGAAGTGTGAGTACAGTTGAGCAGTTGCTGTCACAGTATATCACCACTTGAGGATTAGGCAGCACACGCACAAGTTGGACCGTAAACACGTAAGCCATTAGTGAGACGAGAAACTTTTTAACAGCTAAGAAAACGACAGCGCCCTCAGGCTAACAGTGGAGGCACTGTGTTACACTCCACACTGTGTTCTATTAGACAGACATAACTCCTCCGTGAATAAGCCTTTTTTTTTTCACATCTAGGAGTTGGAAGCGCCATCAAATCTTATTAATTAGGGCTATAGCAAATCCCACCTCCTACACATGCTTTTATAATGGTCTGTAGAACGTCATAGAGGTATACCGTATATAGGTGCCCAAATTATTATGTCAAAGCCGAGTAGAACACAATTAAGATACGATGCATTATAATGGAGTATTAGGTAGATTTCTTTAGAAAGCTAACTATTGCAATGGGTCCCATGTTTCGACTTCCGGAAAATTTCGACATATCTTCGCGTTTCACATCCCCCAGACCCCAAAACCACCGTCAGTTCAAAAGTTTATATATAATTTATGTATATATGGATCTATATATATATATATATATATATATATATATATATATATATATATATATATATATATATATCAGTTTCTTGTGGACACGATAACTGCCGTAATTTTGCACCAATCACTTTGAATTTTTTACATAATATGTATCCCTATAAAATCTCGGTCGAGTTCTTTAATGGGCAAAATCGATCATAGGGGGTAAAAATGGGGGGCTTTTTTCGAAAAAGTGAAATATCGCTATAACTCTCTTAATACATGAAATATCGAATCCCTTCAAAGTTCATCGTATGTGTCGGATAAGTGCCAAAAATTTATGTCAAATAAGTATTTTGATAGCACCAACCATTGACCAAAGGGGTGGGAAAAAGTGGGTTTTTCGGGAAACATTAATCATATCTCTGTTAATAGGCACAATATCAAAACCGCACAAAATGGACAATATTCCTCCAATAATTATCTAAAACTTTTGTCTGAAAGAATTTTTGATATGACCCACCATTACGCCACGGGGTGAACAAAATGATTTAAATTATAAGAATGTCAAGTGCCAAGAGAGGTTGCCATGACAACTTTACTTTTAATTGATAAGGGATGACCATCAGCAGTTGCTATGACAACGCCACTGCACGAGATCACATTCAGTTTTCATATGTCAGTGGGAAGCGACTTCGGTATCGGAACTGGTAGCATGCTGAACTTCTATGCCCAAGGTCGCGGGTTCAAACCCGGCTGAAGTCACCGGATTTACTAAGAGCGCTAAAAAACCTGAGTTTGCTTTCCTTCGGAGGGGAAGTTCCAACGTTCGTTGCGAGTTGCTGATTGAGGTGGCATCTAGTAGCTAAGTTCACAGCTAGGTGTCGTTGACGGCAGTATTTTAGGTAGATTTCATTAGAAAGCTAACTATTGCAATGGGTACCATGTTTCGATTTCCGGAAAATTTCGACATATCTTCGCTTTTCACATCCCCCAGACCCCAAAACCACCGTCAGTTCAAAAGTTTATATATAATTTATGTAATATATGTATATATATATGTATATCAGTTTCTTGTGGACACGAAAACTGCCGTAATTTTGCACCAATCACTTCGAATTTTTTACCGAATATGTATACCCATAAAATCTCGGACGAGTTCGTTACTGGGCTAAATCGGTCGAAGGGGATGAAAATGGGGGACTTTTTTTTTCGAAAAAATGAAATATTGCTAAAACTCTCTTAATATGTGAAATATCGAATCCGTTCAAAGTTCATACTATGTGTCGGATAAAGCTCAGAAATTTATGTTTGAAACGTTTTAGGTAGATTTCATTAGAAAGCTAACTATTGCAATGGGTCCCATGTTTCGACTTCCGGAAAATTTCGACATATCTTCGCGTTTCAGATCCCCCAGACCCCAAAACCACCGTCAGTTCAAAAGTTTATATATAATTTATGTATATATGTATGTATCTATCTATCTATATATATCAGTTTCTTGTGGACACGATAACTGCCGTAATTTTGCACCAATCACTTTGAATTTTTTACATAATATGTATCCCTATAAAATCTCGGTCGAGTTCGTTAATGGGCAAAATCGGTCAAAGGGGGTGAAAATGGGGGGCTTTTTTCGAAAAAGTGAAATATCGCTATAACTCTCTTAATACATGAAATATCGAATCCCTTCAAAGTTCATAATATGTGTCGGATAAGTGCCAAAAATTTATGTCAAATAAGTTTTTTGATAGCACCAACCATTGACCAAAGGGGTGGGAAAAAGTGGGTTTTTCGGGAAACATTAATCATATCTCTGTTAATAGGCACAATATCAAAACCGCACAAAATGGACAATATTCCTCCAATAATTACCTAAAACTTTTGTCTGAAAGAATTTTTGATATGACCCACCATTACGCCACGGGGTGAACAAAATGATTTAAATTATAAGAAAATGCCAAGTGCCAAGAGAGGTTGCCATGACAACTTTACTTTTAATTGATAAGGGATGAGCCATTAGCAGTTGCTATGACAACGCCATTGCACGAGATCACATTCAGTTTTCATATGTCTGTGGGAAGCGACTTCGATATCGGAACTGGTAGCATGCTGAACTTCTATGCCCAAGGTCGCGGGTTCAAACCCGGCTGAAGTCGTCGGATTTACTAAGAGCGCTAAAAAACCTGAGTTTGCTTTCCTTCGGAGGGGAAGTTCCAACGTTCGTTGCGAGTTGCTGATTGAGGTGGCATCTAGTAGCCAAGTTCACAGCTAGGTGTCGTTGACGGTAGTATTTTAGGTAGATTTCATTAGAAAGCTAACTATTGCAATGGGTACCATGTTTCGATATCTGGAAAATTTCGACATATCTTCGCGTTTCACATCCCCCAGACCCCAAAACCACCGTCAGTTCAAAAGTTTATATATATAATTTATGTAATATATGTATATATGTATATCAGTTTCTTGTGGACACGATAACTGCCGTAATTTTGCACCAATCACTTTGAACTTTTTACCGAATATGTATACCCATAAAATCTCGGACGAGTTCGTTACTGGGCTAAATCGGTCGAAGGGGATGAACATGGGGGACTTTTTTTTCGAAAAAAATGAAATATTGCTATAACTCTCTTAATATGTGAAATATCGAATCCGTTCAAAGTTCATACTATGTGTCGGATAAAGCTCAGAAATTTATGTTTGAAACGTTTTTTGATAGCACCAACCATTGACCAAAGGGGTGGGAAAAAGTGTTTTTTTCGGGAAACATTAATCATATCTCTGTTAATAGGCAAAATATCAAAACCGTACAAAATGGACAATATTCCCCTAATAATTACCTAAAACGTTTGTCTGAAAGAATTTTTGATATGAGCCACCATTGCGCCAAGGGATGAGAAAAATGATTTCGGAATTATAAGAAAATGCCAAGAGCTATCAGTGGTTGACATGGCAACACTACTAAATTGATGAGGGATGAGCCATCAGACGTTGCCATGACAACGCACTTGCGCGAGATCAGATTCAGATTTCCATCTGACTAAGTGTGAAGCGGCTTCGGTGACGTAGCCTAACTGGTAGCATGCTGAACTTCTATGCCCAAGGTCGCGGGTTCAAAGCCGGCCAAAGTCGTCGGATTTTCTAAGAGCGCTAAAAATCCCTCAGTAAGCTTTCCTTTGGAGGGGAAGTTCCAACGTTCGTTGCGAGTTGCTGATTGAGATGACATCTAGTAGCCAAGTTCACAGCTAGGTGGCGTTGACGTTAGTATCTGGTAGCAACATTAGGAACTACTGCTTGAAATTTAGCGTCTGCATTCCTTACCTGAATTACAGACTAATACAGCCATCACAATTCACACCGTTTATCAGACAGATTCTACACTCACCCAAAGTACACGGGGTTATATGACCGCGTTGTCGCAGCCCCTAAACTGAGGAACCAACCAACATCTCTGCGGGAGATATAATTATGCGTGAAGAAGTAACAGACCGTTACATAGTTACACATCAGTGTCGAAACCTTGCATAAGGACAGTGTGACCACAAGTGTAACAAGTAGTTCCGTGAAGAACTGTACAGCCTATTTTCATATATCCTGCTCATGTTAATTGCCTCTATCAACACACAAAATTTCAGTTTATTTGCTGTAACAGATTCGTAGATATTGAGAACCGTCTAAATATTTCAGATGGTCGCCAGGTTGGATTTTTATTTTTGTACTATTATATTAAGATTATTGTGTACGTGTGGTATTCAAACTTCAATCGCATGATTAGAACACAAGAAGTAAAAACGAGATTTTAAAAGTACGCACACCAGCCATCTTGTGATTATGCAAACAATTGAAATAAATTAGATGCCAGTGGATCAACATTTATGTAAGCATTTAACGTGCAACGTTTCACGGCACTCGGATAGTTAATTCGCGAGAAACGTCCATTTAAATATTTATACTTCGCGTCGCCGCCATGTTGGATTCGTGCTCACCAGATTACTGAAAGTCCTATAGGTGAACATATGTTCATAGTCTCTATGAACATAAAAATTTCAGTTTGGTTGCTGTAAAAGATTCATAGATATTGAGCACCGTCTAAATATT
The DNA here is from genome assembly GCA_946902985.2 of Meconema thalassinum. Lineage (NCBI taxonomy): Eukaryota > Metazoa > Arthropoda > Insecta > Orthoptera > Tettigoniidae > Meconema > Meconema thalassinum. Next base: position 293,174,843 of record OX336390.1, on the reverse strand, counting down.
ACGGAAGTTTGCCATTTAGGATTCTTATATGTATAGGCCATATAGTTATGTACCATTCAAGGACACTTATTGCCTAGGTTCATTATTCAAACTTTCACTTCGATCGCATGATTACGACACAAGAAATAAAAACTTAATTTTAAAATTTCGTACAGCCGCCATCTTGAGGTTATGTAAACAATTCAATTAAATTAGATGGCAGTACATTACAATCTGCAAAATCATTTACTGTACCACATTTCACTGCGCTCAGAGAGTTAACTCACGAGAAAAGTCTATTAAAATATTTCAAATTCGCTTGGTCGCCATGTTCGTTTTGTACTTTACAGGTTTATGAATTATACATAGGTAAACTTGTATCAGTACCCTTTATCACCGTACAAAATTGCAGGGTGATATCTGTAATAGTTTCGGGGATATAGAATATCAGTGAAATATTTCGCACAGCCGCCATTTTGAGGTTATGTAAACAAGTGAACTAAATTAGACTCCAGTGCATTGCAATGTGTATAAACATTTGCTGTACCAAGTTTCATTACGTTTGGATAGTTAAATCGCGAGAAAAGTCTATTTAAAAGTCTCCACTTCGCTTGGCCGCCATGTTGGTTATGTAGTAACCAGGTTTTTGAAAGTCTCATAGGTGAACTTCTAGTAGTGCCCTTTATCACCGTACACAATTTCAGGGCGATATCCGTGATAGTTTCAGAGATACTGAATGCTAGTGAAATATTTCGCACAGCCGCCATGTTGGATTGGTGAGACGTAACAAAATTCGATGGGCACGGTCGAGGTCGCCGGGAATAGTGCTATGAACTTACCGAGTTTCACTGAAATCGCTCCAGCCGTTTAGATTTTATTAGGGGACACACACACACACCTCACACACACACACCCACACGCACACACACACACACGGACAAAAGGTGATTTCATAAGCCTATTTTTTCAAAATTGAAAATAGGCTAAAAATGGACTCCAAATGACAAGAAGGATACCGTCCCCATAAGACAATAAAATGTTTAAAATATGTTTAAAATGAAGAAAAACAAAGTTAATTAATCTCCAATTATAAAATACTTTCACGCGATAAATGAGGTCTGATCCTTCTACGAAAACCTGCATATCCTGCCTATTTTCGCCTATCTCCAAGTTTGTCCGGTGAAATCTACCTCCGCCTTCCGGCGTGCCGAGAGGAATTTTTTCATTTGGGGCCGAGTTTCCGTTTCGGGACCTTTCATTGTTGTATACACATCCAAACAAGATGGTCAGTAAATAACATATAGCCTACTTTCTCCTAAATGCATGGGTATTGTTATAACTCTTTGTCCTTTTCAAGGAGTATAATTGAATGTTGGTTGTAGTAGCTTGTTGAAATACAACGTGTTATACGGATATTAAACATGAATAAGAGGTTCCCTTTGCTAGTGCTACCTCTGTACAAAATTTCATTCAATTCGGATTCGCCGTGTTTGAATTGATATGGTGAATCAATTTGCACACATACATGGCTGCTATATGCAAACTATTGGGTTGATTACCTTGTAGTTCAGTCAAAAGATGCTTGCCACAAAAATGTATGTTGTTGCAAAATTTGCTAGAGATCAAATGATTAGGTTGGTCGTAATTTGATTTAAGCTTTTAACATTTGGGTGGCCGCCATTACGTATCCGTCAAGATGGCGGTGATATAAAACATGACACTGAGGTGCCCTTTGCTTGTGCTACCTCTGTACCAAATTTCGTTCAATACGGTTCCACCGTGTTAGAATTGATAGGGGGAATCGAGTTGCACACATACATGGCCGCTATCTCCACACTATTGGGCTGATGACCTTGTAGTTTGGTCGAAAGATACTTAACACATAAAGGTATGTTGTTGCAAAATTTAGTAGAGATCAGATGATTAGATTGGTCGTAATTTGATTTAAGGTTTTAACATTTCGGTGGCCGCCATTACGTTTTCGTCAAGATGGCGGCCATATAAAACATGACACTGAGGTGCCCTTTGCTAGTGCTACCTCTGTACAAAATTTCGTTCAATTCGGTTTCATCGTGTTTGAATAGATGGGGGGAATCGATTTGCACACATACATGGCCGCCATCCGCAAATTCTTGGACTGATGACCTTGTAGTTTGGTCAAAGGATTCTTCATACATAAAGATATAATGGTGCAAAAATTTGGTAGAGATCAGATGATTAGGTTGGTCGTAATTTGATTTATGCTTTTAACATTTGGGTGGCCGCTTTTACGTTTTCGTCAAGATGGCGGCGATATAAAACATGACACTGAGGTGCCCTCTGCTAGTGCTACCTCTGTACAAAATTTTGTTCAATTAGGTTTCACCGTGTTTGAATAGATAGGGGGAATCAATTTGCACACATACATGGCCGCCATCCGCAAATTATTAGGCTGATGACCTTGTAGTTTGGTCAAATGATTCTTCAAACATAAAGGTATATTGTTGCACAGTTTGGTAGAGATCAGATGATTAGGTTGGTCGTAATTTGATTTAAACTTTTAGCATTTGGGTGGCCGCTATTACGTTTTTGTCAAGATGGCGGCGATATAAAACATGACACTGAGGTGCCCTTTGCTAGTGCTACCTCTGTACCAAATTTAGTTCAATTCTGTTTCACCGTGTTCGAATTGATAGGGGGACAGACATTCAGAGTACACACACTCACACACACACAGACACATAATTTTTGTCCCTGTCTTGATCTCATAAGTCTACTTTCATTTTTTGCAAAAATCGAAAGTAGGCTAAAAAGTTTTGCATATACTTACCACATTGAGCGGCGGTGGAACAAAGCTTCCTTCAGGAGTCCGCCATTGCATGACTGGAATGGCCTACGATGCCACCGGACATGAACTGTATCCAACATGTCTCGGATATGCTTACGCGTGCTATTGCTCAGCGTCCACGCCCTCCCATAACCCGCCAAGAAATCATGGAGGCCGCCGTCGAAGGGTGGGATTGCGTGCCTCAAGAGGACATGGACAACTTGATCCGTGGTAAGCCACGGCGAGTAGAAGCCCTGCTGGATGCCCGTGGTGGCCATGTTCCTTATTGAAACGACACAGGATGGCAAGAGTGCAACACATATCAGTCCCTGTTAGCAGGCCAAATGTCTCTCTTTTAGTAATTTTCTTTTCACACATGAATAAAGTGTGCAGTATTTGTCAGAATGCCATCTATTTTGTAATAACCTCGCCCACAATTCCACATAGCACTCTGCATCATGGCAAACAAGTGTTATGCAAAACTGTTTTTAATGTGATATGTGGATCATCTATTCACCAAATGCGATGCAAGAGATCCTTTACGAACCAACATCGTTTGCATTTACACATTTTTCCGCATTTAAGTTCAAACCACTATCTTATTTTCTATTAAACATGGGACATTAAAGGACAAATCTTAAAGAGAGCGAAATTACGTTGTGTCAGAATTTACCCTGTCCTAAAACCAAATCTGTCGCCATTTCTTCTTTTGTTACAAGTAGTGTATGGGATACGAATACCTTAAATATAAGAAAATATTTCCCATCAAATCATCACCTGGAAATCATTAATTTAAATAATTTACAATTGCGTTAGCTCAATTGGCGGTCAAGAATGATCTGGTTAGGATGCCACAAAAACATTTATTCTCTTCATCAGGGTAGAGGAAATCTATACATTGTTGAAAGTTCTATGAATCAATTAACAATAAAGAATGTAGTTGTATTCAAAATTGTATTTAATATTTAGCAACCTGCCCCGGCTTCGCCCGGTATCTTTAACGGTTTACCCAGCGTAAGCTTAAAAGGCGCACGGACGCAATTCAGAAAAGTCGAGGTGAATATCGAAACTCCAAACACATATACTGTGTTCTGAAGTCTTAACTTGACACGACTAAACAGTTTGAAGCTGGCCGAAGCTGGAGTGGTAGGCACGCTCTCTAGTTCGTAAACTTGCTCCGAAGCGAGTAATTTAAATTTCCACTGATGGAGATTGTTGGAAGAAATGAAAACGTAAAAACACTTATAGTGGGCTATGAATTAGAGATAGAGATATGCTGTCGAGGACCCTTTTGTTGAACTTTTCATGCTGAACAATTCTTACACTCATAGTACCGGTATATATTAGATATGTTTAACGGTTTACCCAGCGTAACCTTAAAAGGCACGCGGATGGCTGGTTTATCTTCGACCCGATTTACTGAAATCGTTATTGCTCGGCTTCCTTTGGTTATATATGAATGTTTTTCTACAAAAACCTTCCTCGAGATATCCTTTACAGAATGGTGAAAACCGCATCAAAATCCATTCAGAGGGTCTCGAGATTACCCGTTACATCCAAAGATTGGGGACATTGTTTTATACTGTGCAGAGATTTGGACACCTGTGTAGTATAGCCTGCTTGCAATGCAGATGTGAATTTATTAACAGATGTTTCGCCCTCTACCACGTTGGGCATTTTCAAGATAGATTACATAAGTTGATGGTAGTAAGTGTCGTTTGGATAATTCGTGAAATGATATGAATTTAATCACATATTTTAAACAGAGACTCATAATACCGTATTTGTGATTGTACTCAGATAACATTATGCACTATCCTCGACTAGTACTGACCAAGATACGGTCAAACGCAAACGGGAAGTTGCATTATTATGGTTGGGTTGAGTTCAGTTAATTCACTACCTTTCAATAATTGTTGCCGCTTTCTGCTCTAATTGCCAGAGCACATTGTATTTTCCGAGCAGTACTTTATATCTAAAATTAATTTGGATTTTTCCCATAACTCAAATTTTACCATTTTAAATGATTATGTCGACTTCGCTGGCGTCTGGCGTTACGTTACGGTGACGGGACGAAATGTACCGAGAATGCACTGAGTTGTGTGACGTCATAGTACTGCTTGAGCTTCCGCCTTTCCCCGCGCGCTCCGGTGAGCGTGACGTCATCCAGCCAGCTACCTCTTTGACCTTGTTTGCACTTGCTTGTCTTTCGGACTGACTGTCAGTGTTTCTTTTTATACGTCGAATTTATTTTGTCACTCTCTAATGATTCTAGATATCGAGGTTCGACTGTACAGTATTTGAATTTCCCATGATAGCCATATTGGTTTTGTTCATATCAGATTTTGAGCTATAGTATCCTCAATCACCGTACAAGATTAGAGGTTAATAGCGGTAATAGTTTAGGAGATATGGCGCGGCCGCCATGTTGGATTGGTGATTCTTATCTCTATACAGTATAAAACAAGACGTTCCGTGACGTACTAAAGAGCCTACTTTTCTTAAAATGTAAGATTCATGCCAATGATTAATCTATATGGATCTATCTAGATTAATGACTAAATTAAGTTGGTAATATCGAAATTTCTAATTAGTTCGAAATACTGTATACCTGGCATAATGTAGCCTAATAGAAAACTACAGTTGGCAGCCCTGGTGACTGAATATATTCATAGTTCCACCTCTTAAGGTACAGAATACAAAATTTGGTTGAAGTCCAATGGATAGCATGGACGTTACATGCAGTTAAACATTAGATCTAACAGCGCGCGTAAAATCAAGTTGGCAACAATGACATACATGTTTTGGTCAGAAATAATCTGAAATAATATGATCTATTGTTGTGTTAATTTTGAATGAAATCCATTAGTTAGTATAGAAGTTACATGCTTTTTAAAGTTGGACCTATCAGCAGGCTTAGAATCATGTTGTCAGCACTGGCGTAGGCCTATATTAGTTACTCTAAATACCGACAGCATTGGCTCAGCTGGCTAAAGCGCAGCGCTAGGTAATGGGCCCAAGCTCTCTGCTGACACGGTAGACGCGTGGGTTCGAGCCCCACCGTCGGCCGTCCTTGAAATGGCTTTCCGTGGTTTCCCGTTTTCAACACCAGGCAAATGCTGGGACGGTACCTTCTGATAGGCCACGGCCGTTTCCTTCCACATCCTTGCCCAGTTTCATTCATCTTCATCCACTCCATCTCTCATCCCGACACGCAGGTCGCCCACGGGCGTCGAATAGAAAGACCTGCACTCGGCCTCTGAGGAGGCCACACGAAAAAGAAAAAAACAAGAAGTTCCGTGAAGAACTATACTGCCTATTTTCATATATCCAACTCATGTTAATTGCCTCTTATCAACATACAAAATTTCAGTTTAATTGCTGTAACAGATTCGTAGATATTGAGAACCGTCTAAATATTTCAGATGGTCGCCAGGTTGGATTTTTATTTTTGTACTATTACATTAAGATTATTGTGTACGTGTGGTATTCAAACCTCAATCGCATGATTAGAACACAAGAAGTAAAACGAGATTTTAAAATTACGCACAGCAGCCATCTTGTGATTATGCAAACAATTTAAACAAATTAGATTCCAGTGGATCAACATTTGTATAAGCATTTAATGTGCAACGTTTCACGGCACTCGGATAGTTAATTTGCGAGAAATGTCCATTTAAATATTTATACTTTGCGTCGCCGCCATGTTGGATTTGTGCTCACCAGGTTACTGAAAGTCCTATAGGTGGAAATATGTTCATAGTCTCTATGAACATAAAAAAATCAGTTTGGTTGCTGTAAAAGATTCATAGATATTGAGAACCGTTAAATATTTCGGAAGCTCGCTATTTAGGAGTGTTATATGTATAGGCCATAGAGTTATCTACCATTCAAGGACAATTATTGCCTAGGTTCATTATTCAAACTTTCACTTCGATCGCATGATTACGACACAAGAAATAAAAACTTAATTTTAAAATTTCGCACAGCCGCCATCTTGAGGTTATGTAAACAATTGAATTAAATTAGATGGCAGTGCATTACAACCTGCAAAATCATTTACTGTACCACATTTCACTGCGCTCAGAGAATTAAATCACGAGAAAAGTCTATTAAAATATTTCAAATTCGCTTGGTCACCATGTTCGTTTTGTACTTGACAGGTTTATGAAATATACATAGGTAAACTTGTATCAGTACCCTTTATCACCGTACCAAATTTCAGGGTGATATCTGTAATAGTTTCGGAGATATAGAATGTCAGTGAAATATTTCGCACAGCCGCCATTTTTAGGTTATGTAAACAATTGAACTAAATTAGAATCCAGTGCATTACAATGTGTATAAACATTTGCTGTACCAAGTTTCATTACGTTTGGATAGTTAAATCGCGAGAAAAGTCTATTTAAAAGTCTCAACTTCGCTTGACCGCCATGTTGGTTTTGTAGTCACCACGTTTTTGAAAGTCTCATATGTGAACTTCCAGTAGTGCCCTTTATCACCGTACACAATTTCAGGGCGATATCGGTAATAGTTTCGGAGATATTGAATGCTAGTGAAATATTTCGCACAGCCGCCATGTTGGATGGGCGAGACGTAACAAAATTTGAAGGGCACGGTCGAGGTCGCCGGGAATAGTGCTATGAACTTACCGAGTTTCATCGAAATCGCTCCAGCCGTTTAGATGTTATTAGGGACACACACACACACACACACACACACGCACGCACACACACACGGACAAAAGGTGATCTCATAAGCCTATTTTTTCAAAATTGAAAATAGGCTAAAAATACTCTAAATTAATCTAGAATGCCAGGTACTATACGTGTGCAAAGTTTAGAGTTATTGGCTTGCATACCTTCTGAAATATTGATCTTGGGGTAACAAAAATAGAGACAGTATTTTTTAACAGTTGGCAGCCCTGGTTACTCTTAAGAATCGGCATAGTCATATCCGTTATGGTACACATAGCACACACGAAATTTGGTAGAAATCGAAATGATAGTATAGAAGTTACATGTATTTAAAGTTGGACCTCTCAGCAGGCTTAGAATCATGTTGGTAGCACTGACGTATATAAATTACGCCAAATTAATATAGAATGCCAGGTACTAAACGTGTGCATAGTTTAAAGCTCTCGGCTTGCATACTTTATGATATATGGGTATTTGGATTAAATAATGAGAGCATTTATTAACAGTTGGCAGCCCTGGTGGCTCTTATGAATACGCTCAGTCATATCTGTTTATGTACACATAGCACATACGAAATTTGGTTGAAATCCAATTGATAGTGTAGAAGTTATATGCATTTAAAATTTGGACCTATCAGCAGGCTTAGAATCATTTTGGCAACACTGCCATGTATGGCCTCCTGGAAATTAAACTGCAATATTATTATCTATACGTGTGCCAATTTTAAAATAGCTCCCATTCATATCTTCCAAGATATCCAACATGCAGCTCAAATTTCAATTGCGATTTTTCAGCAGTTGGTAGCACTGACATCATTTTCAAATATGGCCGTGAAATATTCAGGAATAAATCTTTACGCCTACCAAATTTTGTTTCGATTGCTGCAGCCGTTTAGGAGTTGATAGGGGGGGGGGGTCACATACACAGCCAGACAGACAGAAGAACAGACGGACAGAAGGACAGACAGACACACATTTGCCTGATCTCATAAGTCTACTTTTTCCTCATTTTTGCAAAATGTGATAAGTAGGCTAAAAATCAATGTAGTAGTAGTTTCAACAAATGAGTGACGGCGTGAAATTCGTTTCAACTAAGTCCCACGTGCGTTCATATACCATTAATCCGATTGCGATGAAACTTGGGTGAGTTGTTTTGTACACTCCCTTGAAGGTTTCTGACTTAGTAAATCCATTTCACATATACCATTCACCCGATTGCGATGAAACTTGGTTATATTGTTTTGTACACTCCCGTCAAGGTTTCTGTGTGTGTGTGTGTGTGTGTGTGTATGTCCTTTATGCGTTCATATACCATTCATCCTATTGCGATGAAACTTGGGTGAGTTGTTGTGTACACTCCGGGAAAGGTTTCTGACTTACTAAATCCATTTACAATCGGTAGCGCACGAGTAGTTTCATCAAATGAGTGATGGCGCGCAATTCGTTTCAACAAAGTCCCACATTGGTTCAAATACCATTCATCCGATTGCGATGAAACTTGGGTGAGTTGTTTTGTACACTCCCGTGAAGGTTTCTTACTTAGCAGATCCAATTCACAGCGGGTAGCACACGAGTAGATTCAACAAATGAGTGACGGCGCGCGAATCGTTTCAACAAAGTCCCGTATGCGTTCATATACCATTCTTACAATTACGATTAAACTTTGGTGAATTGTTATGTACACTCCTGCAAAGGTTTCTGACTTAGTAAAGCCATATTATAATAGGTAGAGCACGAGTAAATTCAACAAATGAGTTATGGCGCGCGAATCGTTTCAACAAAGTCCTGTATCCGATTGCGATGAAACTTGGGTGAGTTGTTATGTACACTCCTACAAAGGTTTATGACGTAGTAAATCCATTTTACAATAGGTAGCGCACGAGTAGATTCAACAAATGGGTGACGGTGCGCGAATCGTTTCAACAAAGTTCATATACCATTCAGCAGATTGCAATGAAACTTTTGTGAGTCGTTGTGCATGCTCCCACGAATATTTCTGAATTAGTAAATCCATTTTCCAATAGTTTAGAAATATAATATTGTGTAGCACTTCAACAAACAAAATTCCAACGCTAACACTTTCTTTCAGTGGCATTGCAACGCATGCCGGGTACAGCTTGTTAAAATATGAAAGGCACGGTTGAGGTCGGACGAAGTAGTAGGATGTCCTTACCAAGTTTCATAGAAATCACTCTAGCTTGTTAGATTGTATTAGGGACACACACTTACGCATACACACACGCATATACGCACACACTCGGACATAAGGTGATCGCATACGCCTGTATTTCATAATTTAAAATAGGCTAAAAGGAAGTCCCGTGACTTATGATCGCGAGGTTGGCAGACACGTAAATCTGCAAGATTGTTTGCTTGTTATTTTGTATTCTCTTTGTTCACTCTGTGGTGCTGTGACCAGCGTTCTTGCTATCACCCCAGAGGTCCTAGTTCGGTTCCCGGCTCTGTCAAAATTGCATTCTTCGTCTGAGATCTGGAAAGGAATACACTCAACCTCGTGAGACAAAACTGAGAAGGGGAGGGAGTTCGATTCTCTCCTCAACCATCGTGGAAGTGGATTTCCGTGGGTTCGTCTCTTCAACTCCAAACAAATGCTGAGATGGTCCCTAACTTAAGGCCACGGCCGTCTCCTTACGAATCCTAGGTTCAATTACAATTACACACACTCCTACAGATATCACAGCGCAGATTATCAGACAAATGCTGACACATCCAAGTACACGGGGCCGAAATGACTACGATGTTTGAGCCCCTAATTAAACCAACAACAAACAACATCTGTACCGTTTCTGTGTTGTATGTCACTGAATGTGTTCCAGATTGGTGTTCCCTGGTATAGGATAAAAAAGAGCAAATTTTAATTTAAGGGATAATTCTTTACGAATACAAAGTAGATTTTCCGTAAACCCGCTGGCCAGCAGTAGACAGATGCCTGCAATGGAAGAGAGAAATGCGCCAATTAGCCGCCATGGTGGAATGCGGCAGATTAAAGGGAATTTTTGTGCGAGGGTGGTGATTACAGGCGTGTGTGTCAGGGATAGCCTCCCTTCAGGTCCAGTTAGGTTGAAGTGAACATCACGGTAGAATTGAGGCGCGAAATCCCACCCCGTGATCAATGCTGTGATTAGCCTACTATACGTACAACATGAACAGAACAAACCTATCCCGAGCTGCAATTATCTTGTAATTTAGTGGCGTCCTCTTGCCAAGTCACTAAACAGAGATATGTGTGCGCACTGTACAGAAGTGTACGAGGGCAATCCAGAAATTTAGTTTCCCAATTCTTTTTAAGAAAACTTAGTTACATGAAAAGCTTTATTTGCACCAGACTCAGGAATGTTTGAGCTATTTTTTCTACATAATCACCACCAGAATTGAGATACCTGTCATATCGTGAGATCAACTTTTGTATTCCTTCGTTAGAAGTCTGCCGCCTGGGAAAGGAGCCAGCGTCTTCTGCTCTTCGTCAGTGTGAAAATGCTGACCAGAGGACAGTTTAACCGCTCTTTTGCTGTAGCTGGGTCTCGACTATAGAATTCAACTCCTTCCAATATCAGAAATTCCACAACAATAAATAAATTTAAGGCCGCATGCCGAGATTACCTGTTGAATACTGCTGATTGCCCCGTGTGAATGGTGATGGATGATAGGACGTATGACTGAGCTAGGATTATATCTAGGATATTATAGAAAGGTCTGTGACATTGTAATTATTATTATTATTATTTGTATTTTTATAATTATTACTATCATTATTCATGTGCCTTTTTCACTAATATTAGTAGACTATTAGCATAATTATTTTACTCCGTATTTATCATCATAATAATTTTTGTATTTTCGAAATTGTCATAAGTTATGTACCTAGGTACTGGTACCATATTTCGTGGTTAAGTGTAAGAGAGGGCCATGAGCCCTAACTTCGCCACTACCGAAGACATAAAATAAATAAATAAATAAATAAATAAATAAAATAACATCTTGAGGTGCAAGAAAAGATGGTAATCGCTGGGAGCAAAATCAGGGCTGTACGGTAGATATTTAACCCTTTATATGTTAGTGGTCTGTTTATTTACCATCTACTATAAGGACAATTTATATTGTCAAAGATGCTGAAGGTTAAATCTTTCAACCATAAATCATTTTTTAAAATTGTTAATAGGCTATTTCTGGAAACCAAATATTAGAGCTAAGGTTCATGATAAAATTATTCTTTTAATAATAACAATTAAAATTATAGAGTGAAAAAATATAATATGATGACAAAAAGTTAGATTTAAAAACAAACATGCTAGTATAAATTTAAAATTAATAAGCTCATTGGACAGTTTGGCCCCACACAAGAAAACGGAATTTGGATTAAAAGACGAAATTCAGACCTATACCGTCACACAGATAGTTTCAGCAACACTGTACGAAAAAGACGTTTAACATTTTATGGACACCTCTTCAGGATGGACGATTATAGACTTACAAAAAGGTTATTCAAAGTAATAAATTCTCAGAAGTCAAGGATAGCCTGGCTGGATGAATCAAGAGAGGACCTGCAAGAGTTGAACATCGGAGAAAATATTCTGAGAAACCGCAAAGTCCTCAGGACCGCAGTAACAAAGCACAAGTTTAGGGTGAAAACTAGTGGCAGGACTGGAACCAAGTGGACAGAAGAACGGAAGAAGCAGCACAGTGACTTCATGAGGAGATTTTGGGAAGATAGGAAGGCGAATATCATCAAGCCGAAAAACAAGTTCAAGCGCGCTCTATAATGGGCAAAACGCAAAAAGAGGAAAGAAGAATAAGCTCATAAGAATTAGTTATAGGTAGTTAGTTATTTAGTTATTGTTGTTTAAAGGGGCGTAACTACGAGGTCATCTGCCCCTCATAAGAATTAAAATTATAATAAATGTATAATCTTAATTTTGAAATTATAAACATAATTTTAAAATTAAAAATTATAAAGATTAATATGAAGATAAAATGCTAAAGAAAACTTTAAATTATCGTACTAATAATTCCAATTAGGCTAAAATAATTAATTTGAAAATAAAATAAAATAAAATATATAGGGGCAGTTGACCTCGTTGTTCTGCCCCATAAAGTAACAATAGACTAACTAAGAACATTTCTTCAATAACACCTGCACTGAACATTTCACGCCCCTTGTTTTGAACTTGAACTTTTGAACTTTATCACGGACCAAACCCAGCAGACAGATTAAGAGCTACCATTTCGAGCTAATACTGCCGCGCTACTGACATCAGTCGGGACTTGTCCAGCCTGTATAATTATTGCTATGTCATGCCCACATGCTCATATTATTTCCCGGCTAAATAAGTTTACTTTAAACGAATTAATAGACAAGCTTAATTTTTGGATGGTTTTCGTAATTTTTACATGGGCCTAATTAAAAGGCCAAATATTATATAAGTTGTCATAAAAATTCCTCTGTTTTCAATCCGAGAATATTGAATGCAGGACATACTTCAGGACTGCTTCAGGTTGGAATGGTTCCTAAGGTAAAGCCACGGTGGTAGTGGAAAAACGAAGCCATCTGCCACTATTGAGACCACCTTGTGGTGTAGCGACTAGAAGTCTTGGCTCTCGCTGCCAAGGTCTGGGTACGATTTCCGGCTCTGCAGAAATACATCTGGTCTGAGGACTGGAACGGGATACGGGAGTGGTTTCCCGTGGTTTCCTACTTCTGCTTCAGGTTGGAATGGTTCCTAAGGTAAAGCCACGGCGGCCTTCTTACCGATCCTCGCCTAAATTACAAATACACACTAATAAGAGCCAACATAGTACCACAGGTTATCAGACATACACCCAAGTGCACGGGGCTGAATGACCATTATGTTCAAGCTTCTCAAATGGAACAACACGAAATAATTTAACTGCCGGAATATGTAATTTAGGAAAGAGAACAATATTGATAGTTCCGTGAAGGATCAGTATAATATGATCCGTTCCATCCCAAAACTCTTTCTTCAATTATGTGATTGACTGAATAGTTTTTTGTTTATGACCTAGGCCTACATTGTGAAAAAATATAGGGCACATTTTCAAATTCGTAATTTACTATCCAAACTTGCAGTCATTTAAATAATAGACATGAAAAAGAAATGTGGTGTTATTACGGTGCTAGAACTCATATCTGCCAATGTTCAAGATAGGTCACATTAACACGCCTCCCACACTGAAAAACGTGTGACCAAAATAATGGGCTACTATCTACAATACCTCAAAAGAATGAGGTACCAGAATATTTGGTTGATTGTACTGATTCATTTTATCAACTTTCCCAGTGGACGGTTCTATACAATATGAGTAACAGATGTTCAATGTTTAGCATTCTTCTATGCAAATTACAGTTCATTTCAGAGAAAATCCTGTGTACGACATCTATCATGTATTAACTTAAGCTAGAGCATTTTATGCCAGGGGATTTACATAATACCATTATGCCGCTATTATATATTGCATACTTTTTCAAGCAATCATTTCAATAATGCGCCATATACAGACCTGCCATCTATAAAGCATATACTAGTATTTTGTTCATCGCTCTAGTATACTGTTATAGTATCAATGGATTTAAAAGAAACGTGACACTACTGTACAGCCCATGAGGGGCCAAGGCCTACCAAGCGACCGCTGCCCAGCCATTTGGCCTGCAGATTATGGGGTGACGCGTGGTCAGCACGTCGGGTCTCCTCGGCCGTTAATCTTGGACTCCGTGACTGGCGCGCTGCCTCGCTGTCAGACAACTACTCTACTTCACGAGGCTGAGTGCACCCCGTTCCAGCCCTCACGGCAGTTTCTAAAATCCCTGACGGAGCCGGAAATCAAACCCGGTGCCTCTGATTGTGAGGCAGGTGCGCTAGCCCAACACTATGGAGCCTAATAGATAACAGAAACTCATAAGTAAGAAAATACGAGTGTTAGGAGAATAGGATACGCTGAATTGATTCCCTTATAGCATTGGCCCATCATACCAAATTTCCCTGTGATTGGGTGATATTTCATATTACAGTCTCCAAGCAGGTGTTCCTGAGCCAAAATTTACTTGCGGTAGGGTGGTCAATTTCTTTCCGTTCCTCCTTCCCTTCCCCCACGACCAGAACCGGTCATCCATCCAAGCTCTAATCTCACCAACGGTTATTTAACTTCGGAGGTCTCACTAATGTTCCAAGCCATTGGCTTAGATTTCATTCCTAAAACTTATTCGGGACCAACGAGTAATGATTGGGTGACAATATGCTTTCTCATGTCTACAGACAGCCAAAATTCTTGAATAGCATTATCAAGAATTCTTTTGTTAAATAATAGAACATTATTAAGTAAAGAGAGTCAATACTGAGCAAGATATAAGAATACTGATTTAATCAATTGCTAGACATTTTCAGAAACACTTTGTACTTTCTAATATAATAAAGGAATATAAATGTGTTTGGATTACATTACAGAAAGGGCGATTTCTGTCACTCATCAGATTCATAGTAATAAAACAACAATATTACATGATTGTTGTTGGTTGAAATTCATGACTATTTTCAATAAAATATGTTTGGCAATATTTTCTTTAGATACTGTCATATAAGTTGCTTTAAGAACACAATCCACGAAAGAAATTAGAGGAAAAATTACAGAAAGTAGGTTATATGTTCCGTAATCCGACACCGTTGATTGAAAATCCTGGAATCCTCAGATACCCAGCAGGGAACAATAAAGTGCACGGGTATTTCCGATTGTACATTAAAATCCATATTGATGAAAATGTGTTAGTCATTCAAGAATAAAATATGAATAGAATGGTCGCATGAAGCTTTTTCCTTATGGATATGAATCAATTTGTTTGTTTGTTTGTTTAATTTTTGTTTGAATGTTTGTGTGTTTGATTTATTTATTTGTTTATTTATTTATGTATTTACTTATTTATTTATTTATTTATTTATTTATTTATTTATTTATTTATTTGTTTATTTATTTATTTATTTATTTATTTATTTATTTATTTATTTATTTATTTATTCATTTATTTATTTATTTATTTATTTATTTATTTTGTAAAATTCGTCATGTAATTGGCTGTCTCTGAGATATCGATTTAAATGTACTTTAGAGCAGAATTATGGAAAAACCATTTATCAATTTTGCACTATTTTACAAGATTTTGAAACTTAAGTATATTATGCACCTTGGCGAAGCAAGGTACGAGCTCCAATAGCTACCTACATAAATGTTAAAGCTGTTAAGATCAGACTGGCCTCATTTTGCAGATCCAACACAGCATTAACATTTAAAGACATTTAATGTGGAAGTAACAACTGCCTCAATCATGTGAGCTAGGGAATGTGTGCCGCTGTATGTTTATGCATGAAGCAAGGAGAAGACGCCTGAAGAGAGGATCTCCATACAAACTGCCGTATTAACTGTGTGATTACATCTGCCAGGATATGCTGGCGGACAACTTAATGGCCGACTTACTGAGCAAATAATTTCGAGTCACTGAGTTAACTTAACAGGCTCTCCATTAATGGTTGTTGAAATTTGTTTCACAAGCACATACAATAAGTACATAGTTCTAATCCTACACAAGCAGTAAATTTACGTAAGATTTCTAGACAAGAAACTAAGAAAACACCGCAGTGCTACTTGGTAATGTCTGCGATAGTACATAACGGAAGTTTCTACTCAAATATTACGCAGATTACAAAAAAAACAACTACACATGTACCACATGAACAATAATATTAATAATAATAATAATATATGAAATGACGCAATATATGGAAGTAAATCAGAATTCAATGACCAATCATTAATCACTAAATTCGGAAAAATCTCCCAAGTCTATAAATTCTAGAATCTAGGCTAAGTTAAATTATTCAACCAGAGAGGAAGTATATACTGAAATATCTCGTTCTTGGAATTTTTCACCGTATATTTTGTTTTGTTTATTATTTTAATTATTAGTTTTATTAATTTATTGTTTTCTGTTTTTTTTATTTCGGCTTCTTCTTTCATATTTAGTTGTCCATCACTTTAATTTCAATAACCTAATGTGTATAATTGTTTCTGTGTTAAGAGGGGTAGATGACCTAACTGTTCCGTCCCTTAAAACAACAATAAATAAATAAATAAATAAATAACCAGTGAGGAATAAATCAGCAATCAAGTAAAGAAATAACTGTAAACATGTAAAATGCGTATGTAACCAGCTGAAACAGATATGTTAAGAGTATTCTATTTAACAAAACACAAAACTACGACAATACAACACAATCGTGAAAACAGAAGGACATAAAGCATCGAAATCTTGACAGGGTCATTAAGTGTGTGCGCGCCAGTAAACACGGCAAGCTAAGCCGGCTGTGACTAGCGCAGATGGCGGCCACGCGCACCCGGTCCAGCCGGCAGTGGTGTGCTCCGCTGACTCATATCGTTAGTTCACACGTGTTTTGTCATTCATATGGGCGTGTATTTGCAAAGCTTAGACGTTAGTGTTGCACGTTTAGTGAGTGTTGTGATTACTGTGATTGTTGGTCATGCCTAGACACCAATTCACATCGCGCGAACGTGTGTATATCCATAATTCGTATATGAAAAGCAGAAAATCTTGTTCCGAAACAAGACGAAAGTTTCGAATCAAGTTTCCAGGAAGACCTGTGTCTAATGCCAATACAATTAGGAGGCTCGCTAAACGATTCAAGGAAACAGGCTCAGTAAATAATAAAAGAGTTGACAGACATTCCTTCATCAAAAGATGCCAGGTGTGTGTTATAAGAGAGGGAGGACATTTTCAGCATTTCACGGATGCGCACGGCCGCGATCTGCGCTAGTCACAGCTTGCCGTGTTTACTGGTGCGCACACACATAATGACACTGTATTTCACTGAAACTTTTTAATCAGTCAACACGTATTTATGCCCAAATGCGGGAAATATGTGATTATACCAGATGAAATTACATGGGATTAGTCATTATTGCACAGATTCTAATTCCAGGATGACATGTATCATTCGTCAAAAATCAAATTATTCATATTACTAAATCAAGACAACTAACTAGTAGGGGCAGATGACCTCACTGTTCCGCCCCTTAAAACCTAAATAACTAACTAACAACTAACTAAAAACAAAAAAAAGATACGAGCCTTACAGTAGTCGCATATGATGTGTAACATCTGATATAGAAGAAACCTCATGTGAAATTGTTGATGCACCGGTATTTTTTACTATTATTGGCACAAATATTAATCTATTGTAAAAGGGAGTGTTTTACAGCTATTGTAGTTTATAATACGGAACTCATTTTCTTAGATGATTTGTAGCTTCCACCAGCACTAGCCTAAATAAAGAATACGATATGGATCAACTAGATTAATAGACGAGACACCGCTCATAACCTTAAATTCCTTATAAACAGGACCTCTTGATTCACGGACCAACACGTAATTTCATAAGGATTCTGTTAAAATGAGTCATATTGATATGATAAATATCGTTTAAAATGATAATCTGGTAGAAAAAGATATATACCCCATCCGGGATTCGATCCGGAGATTTCTAGATTTACAGTCACATGCCTCTAACCCCACGGCTATTTCGACTACGCAAATATTGTGCACAAGATGGTGTCTTATTTCCAGTTAGCAATAGTTCATGAAGGCTTGCTCATTTCTCGTATAACCACAACGATTATAATTATTATTTTGATGACTGTCGCCTCCGTAGCGTAGCGGTCAGCATGGTTAGCTGCCGCCCCGGAGGTCCTGGGTTCGATTTCCGGCTCTGCCACGAAATTTGAAACGTGGTATGAGGACTGGACCGGGGTATACTCAGCTTCGGGTGGTCCAAATGAGTAGAGGGGGTTCGATTCCCTACTCAGCCATCCTCGAAGTGGTTTTCCGTGGTTTCCCACTTCGTATTCGGGCAAATGCCGGGATGGTACCTTCTGTAAGGCCACGTCCGCCTCCTTCCCTTTTCCTAGCCTATCCATCCCAGTCTTCCATCCCTTCCCATCCCTCATGAGGCTCCTGTTCGCTTTGTAGGTGTGGCTAAATAAAATATATATATATATATATATATCTTTATATATATAATTCTTCGACACGTGTGTATGTGACTGAACTCCTCCTAAACGACTGAACCGATTTTGATGGAATTTGGTATGTATATTAGGGTGGGTCCATGTATGGTTTAGATTCACAATCTGACCCGGTAGGTGGAATGAACACAATTTTAGAACCACAATTTACACTCAATTTTAGAACCACAATATACAGTCATAAACAGTCGTCATGGAAACCACTAGCCTTGGCCTTCGTGAAAGCTGATGTCTTTGGACGGTTTGACTCTGCACGTTAGAGCCACCTGGTCGCAACCTGTGCAACTACCGCCATAACATACACTCCGCGCATGGCGGAAAGTTGTGTTTTATACCCAAGGTGGCAGGGATGTCGAATTCTGTTTTTCTCTGCACGTTAGAGCGTTTCAAAGTTCCGTACGCGTTCATATACCATTCATCCGATTGCGATGAAACTTGGGTGAGATGTTGAGTGCACTCCAGAGAATGTGTTTGGCTTAGTAAATCCATTTTACAATAGATAGCGCACGACTAGATTCAACAAATGAGCGACGACGCGCGAAGCGTTTCAAAAAGGTCCCGTATGCGTTCAAATACTATTCGTCCGATAGCGATGAAACTTGGGTGAGATGTTGTGTACACTCAAGGGAAGGCTTCTGGCTTAGTAAATTCATTTTACTATAGGTAGCGCACGAGTAGATTCAACAAATGAGCGACGACGCGCGAAATGTTTCAACAAAATCCCGTATAAGTTTATATACCATTCATCGATTGCGATGAAACTTTGATGAGTTGTTGTGTACACTTACGTGAAGGTTTCTAACTTAGTAAATCCATTTCACAGGAGGTTAAGCACGAGTAGATTAAACAAATGAGCGCCGACGCACGAAGCGTTTCAACAAAGTCCGGTATGCGTTCAAATACCATTTGTCCGATAGCGATGAAACTTGGGTGAGTTGTTGTGTACACTCCAGGGAAAGTTTCAGGCTTAGGAAGTCCATGTTACAATAGGTAGCGCACAAGTAGATTCAATAAATGAGTGACGACGCGCGAAGCGTTTCAACAAAATCCCGTATAAGTTTATATACCATTCATCGATTGAGATGAAAGTTTGATGAGTTGTTGTGTACACTTACGTGAAGGTTTCTAACTTAGTAAATCCATTTCACAGAAGGTTGCGCACGAGTAGATTCAACAAATGAGCGGCGACGTGCGAAGCGTTTCAACAAGGTCCCGTATGCGTTAAAATACCATTCGTCCGATAGCGATGAAACTTGGGTGAGATGTTGTGTACCCTCCAGGGGAGGCTTCTGGATTAGTAAATCCATTTTACAATAGGTAGCGCACGAGTAGATTCTACAAATGAGCGACGATGTGCGAACGTTTAAACTAAGTCCCGTATGCGTTCATATACCATTCATCCGATTGCAATGAAACTTGGGTGAGATGTTGTGTACACTTACTTGAGGGTTTCTAGCTTAGTAAATCCATTTCACAGGAGATTGCGTGCGAGTAGATTCAACAAATGAGCGACGACGCGCGAAGCGTTTCAATAAGGTTCCGTATGCGTTCAAATACCATTCGTCCGATTACGATGAAACTCGGGTGAGATGTTGTGTACACCCTACGGAAGGTTTCTGGCTTAATAAATCAATTTTACAATTGGTAGCGCACGAGTAGATTCAACAAATGAGTGACGGCACGCGAATCATTTCAACAAAGCACCATATGCGTCCATATACCATTTTTCCGATTGCAATGAAACTTTGGTGAATTGTTGTGTACACTTCAGTAAAGGTTTCTGGCTCAGTCAATTCATTTTACAATATGTGGCGCACGAGTAGATTCAACAAATGTGCGATGGCGCGCGAATCGTTTCAACATAGTCCTGTATGCGTTCATATACCATTTATCCGATTACGATGAAACTTTGGTGAATTGTTTTGTACACTCCAGGAAAGGTTTCTGGATTAGTAAATCCAGTTTTTAATAAGTAGCGCACGAGTAGATTCAACAAATGAGCGACGGCGCGTGAATCGTTTCCACAATGTCGCGTATGTGGTCATATATCATTCATCCGATTGCGATGAAACCTTGGTGAATGATTGAGTACACTCCGGAGAAGGTTTCAGGCCTAGTAAATCTATTTTACAATAGGTAGCGCATGAGTAGATTCAACAAATGAGTGACGGCACGCGAATCGTTTAAAAAAATCACGTATACGTTCATATGTCATTCATCCGATTCCGATGAAACTTTGATGAGTTGTTGTGTACACTTACTTGAATCTTTCTAACTTAGTAAATCCATTTCACAGTTGGTAGAGCACGGGTAGATTCAAGAAATGAGTGACAGCGCACACATCATTTAAACAAAATCCCGTATGCGTTATATGCCATTTATCCGATTGCGATGAAACTTTGGAGAGTTGTTGTGCACGCTCCCACGAATGTTTCTAGATTAGTTAATTCATTTCACGATAGTTTAGAGGCAGTTAACAGAAATTGAAAAAAATATTGTGTATCCAAAGGCACTTCAAGAAACAAAGTTAAAACATTTCTTTGATTGGCAGGACAACGTCTGCCGGGTCAGCTAGTATATATATATATATATATATATATATTGATGACTACATTACCGTTATGTGGGTAAATATATGAATAGCCATTGTGCAGAAACATAATACAGGCAATGCCGACTACTTACAATGTTTGATATTAAAGCATTTTACCATTTAAATACTGAAACCGTATGCGGTGCGAGTTGCGCTCTATACCGGCCAGTTAGTGAACCCTTGCCAACGGTGTTATTGAAAATGGCATTTTTTGGCCGATAGAACGCACTGCCAAGTAATGTCCACCATTGCCAGCTAGTACACTTCCGTTTGATCGATCGAGCGGGCAGTGCATACTTCCGTTGGATCTACCACTGCCAGCTCGATCGTTCCGATCCACTTCCGACCCCAATTTTCAAAATCACTCCCACAAAACTATCCAGCAACCGAGCGGAAAGATGTAACACATCAAAAAACAACAATGCCACCCATAAATGGTCCCGACTCTCCACCTCTAATTCGTGAAGATGCGGCTACTACTACTGCGATATGCCCTTGAAATAGAACACAGACACAACTAGGTAGCATTTGCCTATGAACACTGTTGTGATATGTTAAATTGTTTTAGTAAACTTAAAGTGTTAATAGAGAAGGCACAAAAAGTGGGTCTGAGGATCAATCAAGAGAAAACGGAGTGTGTGGGAGTTACAAGGGAGAAAAAAATTACGAGCCTTACAGTAATCGCATATGATGGGTAACATCTGACATAGAAAAAACCTCATGTGAAATTGTTGATACACCGGTATTTTATACTATTATTTGCACAAATATTAATCTATTGTAAAAGGGAGTGTTTTACAGATAGTGTAGTTTATAATACGGAACTCATTTTATTAGATGATTTGTAGCTTCCACCAGCACTAGCCTAAATAAAGAATACGATATGGATCAACTCGATTAATAGATGCGACACCGCTCATAACCTTAAATTCCTTATAAACAGGACCTTTTCATTCACAGACCAACACGTAATTTCATATGGATTCTGTTAAAATGAGTCATATTGATATGATAAATATCGTTTAAAATGATAATCTGGTAGCAAAAATATCTACCTCGTCCGGGATTCGAACTCAAGATCTCTAGATTCACAGTCATAAGCACTAACCGCACGGCTATTTCGACTACGCAGATTTTGCGCACAAGATGGTGACTTATTTACACGTTCTAATAATACTGCATTACGGAATTAAGTTTCATTTATATTTTGCTTGTTTCGATAATGTTCCTGCGTGAAATTGAGTTTAAAATGCCTTATGAATAGGCCCTCTTGTGAGGAAAGAGAATGTATTCAGTAATAGTTCATGAAGGCTTGCTCAATTCTCGTATAACCACAACGATTATATTATATTGATGACTGCATTGCCGTTATGTGGGTTAATATTTGAATAGCCATTGTGCAGAAACATAATGCCGGCAAAGCCGACTACTTACAGTGTTTGATATTAAGGCATTTTACCATTTAAAAACTGATACAAAGACTTCGAACATGTACCATGTCATTTGTTTCTATCACTTGATACTAGAGTTCGCATGAGCGTTTTCCGTTCAGTATGTCATAAATATATTCCACATGTCTGAGAGTACGTCATGGTATCCGCGCTCATTGTTTCTCGAACCACTGTCAGCTGGGTCTTACCACTGCCCGCTGGATCGATCGATCGAGCGGGCAGTGCATACTTCCGTTTTCCACCACTGCCAGCTAGTACACTTCCGTTCGATCGATCGAGCGTGCAGTGCATACTTCCGTTTTCCACACTGCCAGCTAGTACACTTCCGTTCGATCGATCGAGTGGGCAGTGCATACTTCCGTTTTCCACCTCTGCCAGCTAGTACACTTCCGTTCGATTGATCGAGCGGCCAGTGCATACTTCCGTGTTCCACACTGCCAGCTAGTACACTTCCGTTCGATCGATCGAGTGGGCAGTGCATACTTCCGTTCGATCCACCACTGCCAGCTCAATCGTTCCGATCCACTTCCGTCCCCAATTTTCAAAATCACTCCCACAAAACTATCCAGCAACCGAGCGGAAAGATGTTACACATCAATAAAGAAGAAGCGATGGGGGCACTAGAAATAGGAAGCTAGCTGTTTAAGAAGACTGGATCCTTCAAATATCTAGGAAGCATCGTAAATTGGAATAACAACATGAAGGAAGAGACAATGAACCGTATAAAGTCTGCAGAGAGGTGCATGTTTGCAATGAATAAACTATTCAGCAGTAAACTGTTATCAAGGACATCAACTCCGTGTTTATAAGACAATATTATTGTACGACCAGTATTTATACATAGGGCAGAGACATGGACACTGAGCAAGAAGATGGAGAGGATAACATTGATCTTTGAAAACAAAGTGTTAAGAAAAATCTTCGGCTTGGTATTAGAGCAAGGAAACTTCAGAAGACGAAAAAACACAGAAATTTGCGCACTGTATAACGAACCGGATGTGATAGCAGTAATAAGGAGCAGAAGAATAGAATGGCTGGGACATGTACTGAGAAGAGAAGAAGGGATAGTAAAGAGAGTGCTAGAAGGAAAACTACAAGGAAAAATACCTCTTGGTAGACCAAAGTTGAGATGGCAGGATGGAGTCAGAAAAGACCTGGAGGCTGGGGGCCAACGAGAATATGGCCGGAGACAGAAAGCAATGGAAGAGGCTAAGGAGTAGGCAATGACCCGAATTCGGTTCGTAAGTACGCGTAAATAAGTAAACAATTATGGGCCGCCGCACTGGACAAAGTGTAGCCTAATACATGCAATTAAATCACGCTACACGCACAAAATTCAGTATATTCAACCTATCATAATTATCGTCGCCAATAGAGAGTGCCACATCATTCGAAATGATATAGAAGCTCAAAAGGTAAAAAGTTATTGTTGGTGCAGGTGATACAGAAGAAATGCAATGCATCCTTTGAGGGCAGCAATGGCTACATTCTTCATGATGCTGTTGGGCATATGCAACCTCTGAATGGTGCTTTTGAAGTGAGATAGGCCTACTATAGTACTCCTTCAGCCAACTATTAGACCAAACACTTCAATTTTATTTATTTATTTATTTATTCATTTTTTCATTCATTTATTTTGTAATATTAATCATAACAAACGTTTGGTGCTTTTCAGTCGGTCAACACGAATGTACCCAATAGAGTTGGGTTATGCCCTAATCCTGAAAAAAAATACATGAGATTAATAAGTATTCTAGGATGACCAGTTTCGATCGTCAAGCGATCATCATCGGATCCATTACACTTAGGCTGTAAAATCTAGTTTAACAAGAAGTTCCGTGAAGAACTATACAGCCTACTTTTCATGCCAATGATTATTCTACAGAATATGAACCTATCTAGAATAATGACGAAATTAAGTTGGTAATATCGAAATATCTAATTAGTTCAAAATATACCTGGTATAATGTAGCCTAATAGAGCACTACAGTTGGCAGCCCCGGTGACTGAATATATTCTTAGTTCCATCTCTTAAGGTACAGAATACAAAATTTGGTTGAAGTCCAATGGACGTTACATGCAGTTAGACATTGGATCTATCAGCACGCGTAAACGCATTTTGCCAACAATGTCATGCGTGTCCTGGTCAGAAATAATCTGAAATATTATGATATCTTGTTGTGCCAATTTTGGATGAAATACATTTGTTAGTATAGAAGTTACATGTATTTTAAAATTGGACATATCAGCAGGCTTAGAATCATGTTGGCAGCACTGCCTTGTATTAATTACTCCAAATTAATCTAGAATGTCAGGTGCTATACGTATGCAAAGTATAGACCTGTTGGCTTGCATACTTTCTGTTATATTGATATTAGGGTAAAAAAATATAGACAGCATTTATTAACAGTTGGCAGCCCTGATTGCTCTCAACAATACTAATAGTAATATCTGTTATGGTACACATAGCACAAACGAAATTTGATTGAAATCCAACTGATAGTATAGAAGTTACATGTATTTAAAAATTGGTACTATCAGCAGGTTTATAATCATGTTGGTAGAACTGACGTATATAAGTTACTCCAAATTAATCTAAAATGTCAGAATATACGTGAGCATAGTTTAAAGCTGTTGGCTTGCATACTTTCTGATATATTGGTATTTGAATGAAAACAAGTAGTTCCGTGAAGAACTATACAGCCTATTTTCATATATCCTGCGCATGTTAATTGCCTCTATCAACATACAAAATTTCAGTTTAATTGCTGTAACAGATTCGTAGATATTGAGAACCGTCTAAATATTTCCGATGGTCGCCAGGTGGGATTTTTATTTTTGCACTATTACATTAAGATTATTGTGTACGTGTGGTATTCAAACTTCAATCGCATGATTAGAACACAAGAAGTAAAAACGAGATTTTAAAATTACGCACAGCAGCCATCTTGTGATTATGCAAACAATTGAAATAAATTAGATGCCAGTGGATCAACATTTGTGTAAGCATTTAACGTGCAACGTTTCACGGCGCTCGGATAGTTAATTCGCGAGAAACGTCCATTTAAATATTTATACTTCGCGTCGCCGCCATGTTGGATTTGTGCTCACCAGGTTACTGAAAGTCCTATAGGGGACCATATGTTCATAGTCTTTATGAACATTAAAAAAAACAGTTTGGTTGCTGTAAAAGATTCATAGATATTGAGAACCGTATAAATATATCGAAAGCTCACCATTTAGGATTGTTATATGTATAGGCCATAGAGTTATGTACCATTCACGGACAATTATTGCCTAGGTTCATTATTCAAACTTTCACTTCGATCGCATGATTACGACACAAGAAATTAAAACTTAATTTTAAAATTTCGCACAGCCGCCATCTTGAGGTTATGTAAACAATTGAATTAAATTAGATGGCAGTGCATTACAAGCTGCAAAATCATTTACTGTACCACATTTCACTGTGCTCAGAGAGTTAAATCACGAGAAAAGCCTCTTAAAATATTTTAAATTCGCTTGGTCGCCATGTTCGTTTTGTACTTTACAGGTTTATGAAATATACATAGGTAAACTTGTATCAGTACCCTTTATTACCGTACAAAATTGCAGGGTGATATCTGTAATAGTTTCGGAGATATTGAATTTCAGTGAAATATTTCGCACAGCCGCCATTTTGAGGTTATGTAAACAATTGAACTAAATTACACTCCAGTGCATTACAATGTGTATAAACATTTGCTGTACCAAGTTTCATTACATTTGGATAGTTAAATCGCGAGGAAAGTCTATTTAAAAGTCTCAACTTCGCTTGGCCGCCATGTTGGCTTTATACTCACCAGGTTTTTGAAAGTCTCATAGGTGAACTTCTAGTAGTGCCCTTTATCACCGTACACAATTTCAGGGCGATATCGGTAATAGTTTCGGAGATATTGAATGCTAGTGAAATATTTCGCACAGCCGCCATGTTGGATTGGTGAGACGTAACAAAATTTGAAGGGCACGGTCGAGGTCGCCGGGAATAGTGCTATGAACTTATCGAGTTTCATTGAAATCGCTCCAGCCGTTTAGATTTTATTAGGGGGACACACACACACACCTCACACACACACACACACGGACAAAAGGTGATCTCATAAGCCTATTTTTCAAAATTGAAAATAGGCTAAAAATAGGGAGAGCAATTATTAACAGTTGGCAGCCCTGGTGGCCTTAAGAATACGCTCAGTCATATCTGTTTATGTACAGATATTACATACAAAATTTGGTTGAAATCCAATTGATAGTAATAATAATAATATCGTATGGCCTCGGATGCCTGGTGCAAGCTTTGCTATTTGACACCCAGAGGGTAGCTTGCATGTCGAATTTCGTAGTTCCTTGACTATGAAAGTTAAGGAGGTTAGATGTTAGATATCTAATCTCCTTGAACACAATAGCGCTTTCTAGTAGAGAAATGAGGAACTTTGTGCTGGCGGAAACTCCCGAGATTAATTTTGCCATTATGAACTCGGCCTACTGAATTCAAATGGGTTCTTTGACATGCCAACATCGTATGACATGCGTATCGTATTTTTGCCGCCTTTCAAAAATCACTTACCACGGTCAGGGGCGAACCTGCAATCTTGGGGTTAGTAGACCGACACGCTATCCACTCACCCACCGTGGCAAGCTCAATTGATAGTGTAGAAGTCATATGCATTTAAACATTGAACCTATCAGAAGGCTTAACATTATTTTGGCAACACTGTCATGGTTGGCCTCCTGGAAATTAAACTGAAATAGTCTTATCTACATGTGTGCCAATTTTGGAATAGCTCCCATGCATACCTTGCAAGATATCCAACATGGAGCTCAAATTTCTAGTGCGTTTTTTCAGCAGTTGGTAGCACTGACATCATTTTCAAATATGGACGTGAGATATTCCGGTGCATATCTTTACTCATACTAAATTTGGCTTTGATTGCTGCAGCCGTTTAGGAGTTGATAGGGGGGGGGGACACACACACAGCCAGCCAGCCAGACAGACAGACAGACACACATTTTTCCGGATCGATCTCATAAGTCTACTTTTTCCTCATTTTTGCAAAATGTGAAAAGTAGGCTAAAAATGCAGGTGAAAATAGTTACAATATGTACAATTATTTAGTTGCAGTATTGGTAATGCAACATGTCACTGTATGCTAGTTGTAGTATAATATATGATGTTAGGTGAATGCTAAAATGATGATAGAAATCCGGAATTTGTCTGTTTGGAGTGATTATGGTTGTAAAAGTCACTATGGTTGTACTGTATAGTGCAGGCTATTACTTAACTGGTTGGATGTCTTCCGCGCTGTAGCTGCGAGTAGTATCAACTTCCAATACTGCAACTAAATAATTGTACATATTGTAAATATTTTCACCTGTATTTTCAAACATAGATTTTACATGCTAAGTGTAATGGATCTGATGATGATCGCTTGACGATCGAAACTGGTCATCCTAGTGTATTTATTAATCTCGTGGGTTTTTTTATTTTTTATTTTATTTTTATTTTTTTGGAGGATTAGGGCATAACCCAACTCTTTTGGGTACATTCGTGTTGACGGACTGAAAAGCACCAAACTTTTGTTTACTAAGGCAACACTGAAACATTGCTTCAAACCACACAATATTAATCATGTAATAGACGGTCTTTAACCATGACACATTATAATGCGAGATAGGGATTTAAATGTATTTTAGACCAGATGTATGGAAAAAAACAATTTATAAATTTTGCACAATTTTACAGAAGTGACTTCAGTAGCGTAGGTGGTAGCATGCTGAACTGCTGTTCCCAAGGTCTCGGGTTCAAACCCAACCAAAGTCGTTGGTAAAAAGACCTTCCTCTAACTATAATATTGTGTGAAGCTAAATTTGTAGGTTAGATTTGTATAACGCTGTATTAAGTTCCAGCATTCGCCGCCAGGTGTCAAATGTGGTGGCATCTAGTAGCCAAGTTAACAGCTATGTGTCGTTGACAGTAACATTTGTTAGAAATGGTAGGAAATACTTGCAATTGGTCGTATCCAGTCCTTCTTACCTGAACTACAGATCACACACACTAACACGGCTATCACAATTAACACCGGTTATCAGACAGATTCTACACACACCCAAAGTACACTGGGCTACATGACCACTTTCTCGCAGCCTCTAAACCAACCAACCAAACTACATATTATTCACCTTGGCGAAGCTATATATAAGCTCCATAATGTTACAGCTGTTAATATCAAACTGGCCTCATTTTGCAGATCCAACACAGTATTAACATTAAAGACATAATTTCTTTGGTTGTATTCTGACTTGCAAACTGCTCGTTTCGCTAGAATGTTAGCTGCTGATTGCAGAAGGGATTCCCGGGTTATTGTTGATGTTGATGTTATTTAACCTCAAAGTATAAATTACAAGTTAATCTCAAGATGATGAAGAAAAAATGCTTTAGTTAACTGAGTCTGACCTGACTTGGATCATGAAAAGTGCTTGTAATCTGTCCACATGATAATTAAACAATTGTAATTCCTTTTCAGGTATGGTCTTTTAATCCCGCCTAATACTATATAATTGAGCATAGATAATGTTGACCGAATGAATTATCAATTAATTCTTAACTAGGTAACATGAAAGTGGCTTCAATAGACTAATGCAGCCGGTTTTAAACGTAGGACTATTTCAGAAGAACCACAACAATTGTCAAGTGGAAACAAAGGAAATGTACTAAGAATTGGCAAAAACTAAGACAAACAAAATTCATAATATTACGAACAAATTCAAACTTACAGAACAACCTAAACGCAAAACTGAGAAAAGGAGGGTTTGATTCCTAGGGGTAGCGCGTTTGTCTCTTACCTATCCAAGTATGGGCAAAATTTTACAACTGATGTGAAAGCTGTAATGGGGTTTACTCAATTTTATGAAGACATTTGAGTAGCTATAGCCTCTTCAGTCCTGATCTCAGTTGAGAACTTTGAAATATTCTTTTCTGTGTTTAACTTATTGCAATTGGGTAAAATAATACATATTTATAAAAAAAAACGAAATCACTGGGCTATTATGACATGTAGCATATATGCTACATCAGTACTTAATGACGACTCTCCTCCAACTACTTTGCAATGCTTAATTGTTTTGTGATACTCGATTACTAATGGTTTAATGCCTTGTAAAGTATTTTCAATAATAACATAATTTTTTGTAAATTTTTCTATATTTATTTTGCATTATCTAAAGTCAAAATACAAATAATTAAGAAATGATATTTAAACATTTTTGACAGAAAAGTCAAAGCTCTAAAGAAGTTATACTAAAAGGAAACATAAAATTGAGAGGACAATCCACAATATCCAGTTATGACTCATGAAATGCTGAGAAACAGTTTCTTTTTTCCGTAAAGCACAGGTACATTTTGCATTTTTGCACTGTACAAAAGTGAATCCCTTTCAGCCCGGTACTCTACATCTTGAACTACTTTATTGCGTTCTGCTCATCATTTCTGCTAGATGCAAAGCTTGAAAGTTCCTGGATTGAACAGACGGCATAGGCGCTGGTATTCTGCGGCGCTTCAAGTTTCGATTTCCATCGTCCTCATCACCATCATCATCATACTCATCAGGTACATCATTCGCCTCATCTTCATTGGAGATGCTGTATTCAATCTCAGGTCATCTTCCCTCGCATCATCATCATCTCCAATCTCCAGCTCAATATCAGACGCATCAGGATCTATAGAGTCAATCAGTTCCATAATGTCTGCATCATTCAAGGCTGAAGAAGTACATGGTGAAATTTAATGTTACCGTTTTCATTACATGGTAAGAGAAAGAAGGCTATATAATATTTAAAGACCGCATATTTCTCAACATTTAAGCCACATGTGACTTAAGCATTGTCTACAGCACTGAAAGACATGCTAAAAATGAGGAAAATTCAGACATAAAATCATGTTGCAAATATAAAATGTCAAGGTCATTGCTTGATGTAGAGTATATGCTACGTAATGCAAATCGTGATCGTGTGAGTATTTTAGTATGTTACCGAAACTTACATTCAATAGCACATTAACTGTTGATCAATTGTAAGCTATTTTTAAAACATTTACATTACTTTACGTTCGACGATGTCGAAATGTAAACATTATGTGTCGGAAAACTGTATCATAATGAGGCTCATTATAACACTATTTCTCATTATGAAACTGTTTCTCCCACCAATCAGAACTCAAGAAACAGTTGTGTGGCCAATTAGATAAGGATACCTTCGCGCATGCGCTCAAAATCCAACATATTTTGTGTTGTCAAGCAAAGTGAATGGTCTCTGCTTCCGGAGTGCCTTGACCACGCATGCGCTCTGTTCAGTCACCAATAACTGAATTAACTGAATCCCACAGATATTTATGAATATTTATGTTAAAACATATAATAAAGTTATAATTATCGTCGAACATAAACAGTCGTATGCAACTCGCCTATAATGGTAATTAAGACACTCGTATGGAAATTATAAAACTCGCATACTCTCGTTTTATAAAGATACTCGTGTCTTAATTATAGCCATTATAGGCTCGTTGCATAATGTACTATTAATATACAAATACATGTTAATTACCTGCACGTCTTGTTTCCATGGTTACCAGTCCGCAAACTTCAATATTCACACAGGTGCTGCTACCTATTCGCTAGAGCAGGTAACAAAAAACAATAATGTGCGTGGTCCGTGGCCTGTAGACTATATGCTACAGCCGGCAACCCGCAGTGAAGCCAGCGCTAGAGTCAGAAAAAAATAAAAACCGCATGTAGCATATATGCTACGTAAGGACAGAGGAGGATAGACAGCGATACCGAACAATAAAGCCAGGATGAATGACCGAGGGGACATGTCGCGCTGACCATTCAACACCTGGCAATCTGTTGGCCATATGGTTGGGCAGCGGTCGCATTAATAGACCACGGGCCGCATTGGGTTGGAAAGTCATATGAAGGTATGTTAGTTAGTTTGTTTTGTTTGTTTGTGTGTTTGTTTGTATGTTAGTTAGTTATCACGATCTAAGTTAAGAACTGCTTACATGGTTTTATTGAGAAACCCAATGCCTAAATATATGATTTACAGGGTGTACAGTGTCAACATTGTTTCTACCACTAGAGCTATCAATTTGCACAGTTTCACTACTAATTACAACTGCTGTAGTTTTGTAGTATTTGTTGCCTTTCTTCTGGCGTCTCTTGAAGACACCTTTTGGTTTAGTCATTATAAAATGAGAGAAATAACACACAAATGTTCACAATAAACTTGGAAAGGTACAAAATTTCAAACCATTTGCTTTGATTATGTTTACTTGCATTAAAACAAATGACAAGCACACTTCATGCAGCCAATGTGTTACGAAATAACTCCAAAGCGAAGCAAGCAAAACATCAGCCTTCTATGTCATATAGTTTCTGAACTTTGAAAATAAATCTCAGAGGAGGCAGACATGTTGTGTCAAGTAAAATTTAAAATGCTATTAAAAATATACATGAATTGATTTATATAAAACATTATACACTAAAATGTTCAGAAAAGTCCAAATATGCATATAGAAAAGATTTTTTTTTTTTAATTTGGGGTCTGATCTCACCTTAACGCTAGTCCATGACTGAATATTACACCTCCTGTTTAGACTAGCAAGAGTTCATTAATTATTGTATCCTGTATCAATCACTCGTTTATGAAACAGACGAAGAACTGTAGATGATAACATTATTTGGTAAATGTATAATTACACAATACAACAAAGATGTTTGTATGATGTACCTACAAAGAGAAACATAACCCCTGTGACATCAAAAGGAAAACAATAATTAATTTTATAATGTACTACATGGTAGTTCAAAGGCGTATATAAACATTTTAATTATGCAGAGATTCGAGGATTACAAAGTCAAATAACAGGCGACTGGAGTTATGCCGTTATTAATGTTCCAAACTCAACAAGTTAAACAAAACACAAATATTTGTCTCTTGCACATTCCGCTATACGGGTAAAAGTGACACGCACTCTGCAAATTAGAATGTTAATTCACTTCCCCTGTCATAACACTGCCGGCTCACTTTTAATGGGATGAATCGTATTCTCATTGTTACCGTTCTTGTTTCAAGAAAGCCATTCTCCTTTCAAACAGCACACCAGCGTTGTCGAGTATCCTAAGACACTCGTCACGAAGGAACTGGCCACTTGGCGTTCGGTTATCCAAGTTACGAATTCCAGCATGACTGTGGCCATCCTGTGTGTATTATTCTCCAGTATTTTTCACACTCACTCCAGCAAATACCGGGACAATGACACATTAAAATAATTTTATGTAAGTTCTACTCTATTATTATTATTATTATTATTATTATTATTAATATCAATACCATTATATATAATATTTTCAAATGGGAGTAATTCCCCGGTGGAAAATAGTAAACATACAGAAAATCTCCAACAATAACATCAAACACAATTCCCAATTTTGGAAGTACGGTATAGTAATTACATCGTAGTGTTTCATAAAGAAAGAATATTTCCCATAGTTTGCACGCTGCGGTCGGCCTTTTACTTTATGTGAATGATTTGCCCTGCTTAGATAGGTGGGATTTCCCAGACGTTTGCCTAGTTCTCCCCATGCTGGTCGATTAGTGTAAGTGTTAAACATAGCGCATAATCTGGATTTCGTCCTTCTATCTTCCAGAGATACCCACTCTAGTTTTTCTACCATTCGAGTTACATTACTTCTAGTATTAAAATTGTTAAGAACAAACCTAGCAGAGTAGGGGAGTACTGAGAATTCTAACCAGTGACACGAAACGCTCGGCTACGCTGACCTTTCATGTATATTTTGAGAAACCATGGGCATGCGACATGTCGTTGGACTCGGGCTGACGTCCTCTTTTCTATGGTCGACTCGTTATATTTTACAAAATGATTTTGATAATTTTAGTTTTTGAAAATAGGCGATAGTTTGAAAACCAAACATGGTAGAACGTTGAGCAATAGCTTAAAAAAAACGGTCTCTATGTGTTTGATTGTTATAATAAAACTTTTTTATTTTTTATGTTTTTTTTTTAAACAGTCCAATTTTGAAGTTCCCATATTTTGTAAACTAGGAATTTTACAAATAAGTTTGTTTGAAATAAATAAATTTCAAGTCTCTAGGATAAAAACTTGTAGCAGTGCTAGAATGGGGGTTCTACTTACTCTCTTACTTTCATATAAACTTTGCCGATATCTCTCGAACGCATGATCGGATTTTAACGAACGAGGTGTTGTTGGCGTTGGGGTGACGTTCTCTTTCCTAAGAATGTGTGTTAGTATTAGCCTACTTTCGATTTTTGCAAAAAATGAAAGTAGACTTATGAGATCAACACAGGGCGAAAAAAGTGTGTCTGTCTGTGTGTGTGTATGTGTGTGTGTGAGTCTGTGTGTGTGTGTGTGTGTGTGTGTGTCTGTGTGTCTGTGTGTGTGTGTGTGTGTGAGTGTGTGTACTCTGAATGTCTGTCCCCCCCTATCAATTCGAACACGGTGAATGCGAATTGAACGAAATTTGGTACAAAGGTAGCACTAGCAAAGGACACCTCAGTGTCATGTTTTATATCGCCGCCATCTTTACTAAAACTGAATGGCGGCCACTCAAACGTTCAAAACGTAAAATCAAATAACGACTAACCAAATCATCCGATCTCTACCAAATTTGGTAACAACATACCTTCGTATAGGATGCGTCTTGTGACCAAACTACAAGGTCGTCCGCCATACCATTTCAGGATGGCGGCTGTGCGAATTATGCAAACTTTATAATCCATATCATGGGACCCACCAGTTCCGATTATCGAGCCGAGAATCGTTTTAACTGTTCTAAAGAAAGAGGCACGTTCGAAATTAAAAGTTTATTTTGTAATACTATAGTGCAGACGTGATTTTAAAAAGCTGAGCTGATTTAGTAATAAGACAAGATGGCAGCGGATATCTTGTGCCTGACTTATATTTCACTAATTTGAGTATTGCATGCAATATAGCGTACTGATATAAAATAAATAAACTTTGTATGAAATGCTTTATATATAAATAATATACTCCAGTGATGAAATCGTTTAGTATAAATCATTATTTGCTAACAAGTTCTATGTAAGTCATTTTATATAGGGCGATATTCGTTGACACAATTAGCTCAGTGGTAGAGCGTTAGCCTATCGCTCAAGTGCCTATGGTTCAAACCCGATCAGAGCTAGTTTTTTTGCTTGAAATTTTATATGTTTATTGTTTTGTAATGACTCAGATGTTTTAAAATTAAGCGTTATATTGTGCATATTATGGTGTAAAATATATATTTAATTAAAACATAATTCGCCAGCAGATTTACTCGAGACATCTAGCTGCCAAAAAGGTAACTGCACGCCGACCAGATTTTATTGAAAAGTTTCTTCTTCTGGCCGCTAGAATGCACTCGCTCTGTTAGGATTATATTGTTAGATATTTCACCACTAGATATCACGACTAGTCTACGTGGGGCTCCATTGATTACTATACCATTTGCATTCTATGCGCATCGGATTTGAAGAATGACAAGATGATACTACGATACATTTTTACTTTCTATTTTAAAGGGTTTGTAACAGCCTATTGTGCGTTATTTGAAAATGTTAATTGAAGTAAAGAACAAAACGATTTCACATAGTATCTGAACTCTATCGTTGGTGCTAGTTCAGGATATTAATTAATACTTCTATTTCAGCCAAATAGCAATCGAAAATATCCACATAGTTGGTATACACACGTCTCTGTAGGGTCATGGAAAGATTTGTTAATTCAATTAGGGTTGTGAAAGTCATACGAAGCCAGACGTGTAAAGACATGCCTCAACTCAAAGTTGGATGTTGCCCGCGTCAGGCCGATTATGTAATAATAATAATAATAATAATAATAATAATGATAATAATAATAATAATGTTATTGGTTTTACGTCCCTTTTAACTACTGTTGCTTTTAGAGACGCCGGGGTGCCAGAATTTTGTCCCGAAGGGGATCTTTAACGTGCCAGTAAATCTACTAACACGGCTCCCTCGCATTTGTGCACCCTCAAATGCCAGCTGACAGCGCCAGGATACGAACCTGAAACATACGGTCCAGCAAGCGAGAACGTTACCGCTGAGCCACGCCGCCAGTCCGGTCGATTATGTCTCCAGATCCATAACATTCTTTAGATACTTCTTATCTTTCTTTCTTCAATGATGGTAGCAGTTTTTATCTAGGTTGTGGCGTTTGGTAGAGGTAAATCGTTTCTAAGGTCTTCAACAAAGAATAGTTCTATTATACTCTTTGATAATAACAACGAGTTATAACTATACTCATACATTTAGGAGAAAGTGGGCTATATGTTCTTTACTGAACATCTTGTTTTTTTTTTGTTTTTTTGTTTTTTTGAAAATTTATGTTTTTTAGATTGGCGCTATTTTGGAAACGATGAATTTTGGGGAAAAGTTTGTTTGACGTTAATGAAAGGTGGCAATTCCCTCTAGGGGGACAGCAAGTTTCAAGTGTGTAGGAGGGGGAAAAATTATAGCCTACTTTCTCGCGAACATTGGCGATAATTGGCGAACGCCTGATCAGATTTTAACAAATGAGGTGTCGTTGGACACGAGCTGATGGGCGCTTTGCTCTGGACCACGTACCACGTATTATATTTTTTTAATTTTTTTGGATTTTTTTTTTTTTAAGTAGGCGATAGTTTGAAAACCGAACATGATAGAACGTTGTACCATGGTTCAAACGAATGCTGTCTGTGACCTTTATTTTGTATAATAAAACTTTTCTTTATTTTTTGTTTTTTGAAGGAAGTCTAATTTTGAAATTCCTATATTTCGAAAACTATTAAGTTTACAAAACGTTTGTTTGACATAAATGAGAAGCCTCTACCCCCTCTACTATTAAAATAAATGTCAAGTCTCTAGGACAAAAACTGTGCATTTTGAAACTTTTTTTACTTGTTTTGAATTTTTTTTTATGAAACGTGCTCGTAGACAGACGGTAGCGCTGGACATGTGTTACAACGAGACTATCACTGGCCATGCTGAACACAGGAAATAGCTATTTCGAGGGGGCGACAAAGCGAGGGAGCGCTTTCCGATATTTTTGCTAAGACAAACGAATAAAGGCGAATATTTCGAAAATCCATTATGACAATCTTTAAACTGTTAGAAAAACGGGTAATGGGTAACATGACAAATTGATAATAATAATAACGGTTTGAGGCGAAGTTGTCAACAACTTGAAGAACATGCTTTGTATGTTAGAATGACCAGCCAAGAAAGAAAAATCCGCTTGGGGTCTGGCCGGCTCAAGCTGGTCAGCTAAGAGAATGGAATGTCAGTCAAACTGACAACACTGTTGGGTAGCGATAACAGGTTGGAACAATGTTGCAACTCTGTAACGGAGATAGCATTTCACATCCTGTCAGCCAGTCAGGCCACGAGCAGAAGCGGGTGAGAGGGGAGGGGAAGGAAACCTCTACACAACAGGAAATCACGTGACCACTGCAGAGCGGTGAGAGACGGGGGCAGAGGTGCGGCGAGAGGTGAGGGGAGGAGTGGAGAAACCATGACAGCCAATAGCTGTACGAGTTGTATGTCAACATGAAGTAAAGGAGTGAGACGTATGTGTGGAGAGAGAGAGAGAGAAACATGTATGGACATGCACGAAGCGCGTAGCGCCGTACAAAGAGCTCTCGTACAACATGATTCAATAAAATAAATAAAAAGTACACAGGTTCACACAACTTGTAATTTATTAATCCAATAATTAAAGGTAGAGTTAAATCCTAACCGTTTTACATACAGTTTATTTCCTTTTTGTTTCAATACTTTTTCCACAAGGTGATGTTTAGGAAACGCTGTTTTCTGAAGTTCATGGAGATAAAATCAACCTTTTATGGGTTGATGGTTGAGGTCCTCGAGTAAATAGGTGACTGGGCTGTCCAGGTTGACTTGACGAATTCGAAATAGTTCAGTCCCTCAATGAGGCATGTAGGCCTTATTGAAGGCAGACTTAAATTTGCTCACACGAACAAAATCCCCAATTTTCAGTCGGTGACGTTTATGGTCTGCTGTTTTTATGGGGTTAAAAAGTTTATCCAGTCGTTGAATATCTTTGGTCACGAGCCGTGGCTTAGTCCCAATTGTTCTATGTTTGGTGTCATTGTAACGTGACACTAGCTCTGGTTACATGTCCAACCAGCGATAAGAGCCCTGAGCGGTAAACGCTTTCCACATATGCGTTTTTAATGTTTGGTTAAACCACTCGACGACGCTGGCTTTGAGATTGCTGTATGTGGTGTAATGGTGAATATTCTTAGATTTGAGATAACTGGAGAAATCCTTGTTGAAAAAATCTTTCCACTGGTCGGTTTGTAGCAACTGAGGTTGACGTTTGGAGTGATGAATAATATGTTGAAAGACCTTGGTGACTAGTGGACCAGACTTGCGACGCACAGGTTCAACAAAGGCCATTTTGGAATAGACATCGATGACGGTCAACATATAGCTTACACCGTTGTTAACACTAGCATAGGGTATCATCTCAACCAAGTCAGCCTGTCAAAGTTCATCCACACCTCGTGAAATCACCTTGAGTCGCGGATAGTAACGCCTAGCTGGGTGATGCAACTCGTGAGCAATACCCATTTTAATGGGTGAGGGCTTAAACAATAATTTTGGCTTTTCGAAGTTCTTGTTCAATTTCTTGAATTTCCCAATCGTGACCGGTATGGCTGGCTTGACGTGAAGCATGCAACAACTGCAGCCGCTGGACAAGCTTATTGGGATTATGCCAGTAGGTAACATCCACAAGGGGTTTTAATGTTTTAAAAGTCACTCCCGAAGCGGACACTTTACGACGACCACTTTGACTGGTGGGAAACATTTTTGCAATGATGATTTTATATTTTTGAGATATATTGGCATTCACTTGTTGAGTGGGATCATACTGTCTTTTGTGGGCATGGGTGTCCAATAAAATGGATTTATATTTGCCAAGATCCTCTGGCGTATAATCATGGGAAGAGGGAGTCCGAGAGAATAGAAGATTTAACAGTCCTGGTGTTAATTTATAATTGTTCTTTTTAATGACAGCTTTAGTACGAGCAAATTTAATGGATGAATCTCAAATTTTAAAACTATCATCCTCATAGCGAACATCATACGTGGTATCTGTGTTTCGAATAAATAAATCGGTGAAATGGAGTTCCAGTGTTGATCCATAATATTTTATTAAAATGTTTTTCAGTTGAGCTTTATGTTGAGGGGTGGCCAAGAGTTGTGAAAACGGAGACGATCTGGAAGGGCAAGGTGTTTCAACCATGGCCAAGGATTTATTTTTTCTCAAAAACTCTGCAAGGGGTGAGGCCTTTTCATGAGGCGTAAACTCTTGTTCCTCGTCATCCTCAAGTTCGCTAACACTAGTCAAATCTTCCTGTTCCTCTTC
The DNA here is from genome assembly GCA_946902985.2 of Meconema thalassinum. NCBI lineage: Eukaryota > Metazoa > Arthropoda > Insecta > Orthoptera > Tettigoniidae > Meconema > Meconema thalassinum. The sequence continues at coordinate 293,135,675 of OX336390.1, read as the reverse complement.
CTCTTCCTCAGGGTCCTCGTGGTATGTCTGAGTGGCTTGTGAAACGGTGGGTAGCGTTTCAGATGGCTTGAAAGAGGGTTTCAACATGGCTTTTAGCGGAGGTGTTAAATGTTGATGAATAAACAAAGCATGATCCGCACGTGATCGTTTCAATTGACGTAACTTTTGGCGATTAGTATTTTTGCTCTAATAATATGCTTTTTCAATTGACTCTCTGCTAACGCCATGGTGTCTTGACAAATGACTTGAGAGGGAATGAGACAGTGTCTTAAATAGCAATAAAATTATAAAACCCTAAGCGATATCGTCCTTGGTTGAGTTCACTTTGTTTGTCAATGACCAAACAGGCATGGCGTTGAGTGTTCCAGCACTTGGCACACAATTCAGTAAACATTTGAAAGGTCATATCCGGATTCACATGTTCATTATAAATGTGACGCCTGTTCCTCTCGTCCTGGCGAAATAAAACAATGACATTGGCATTGTCACGAATCAACTGTTTGGACATTTTAGAATACGTTTGTCCAAGATAGAAGCTATCGATATGTTTGTGACGACCCATGCTGAAATAGCTTTGAATGATGCCTTGTCGTTCAGTGGATACATCATCAAAAATCATAAGTTAATCGGGCATTACCTCATCCGGTGAAATAACATTTTCTTGCATGGAAAATTTGAAATAACCCATATTCTCATTTTGCAATGCAGACATGACTTGATCCAGAAACACGTAGAGGGGTTGGTAGAGAGATTTTGCAAAAATATAAATATTTTGAAAACGCAGACCATTGGGCGCTGTGATGAGCGTTAGCAAAAGATTGGTCTTTCCGCAGTCCGAAGGCCCAACAATGATGCAGCGAATGGAAGACGGAAACAGTGAACCATGGCGTTGTTCACGTGATGTGGGACAGAGATGGGAAATCATGTCCCCCACGGTGACTGACTCTTGCTGCTTAATAATCTTCATATCAACTAAGGCTTAGCCAGGCTAGCAGGCTGTCTATATACATGGCACCGAGCCTTGTCATAGAAACAGTAGACTCGTACTACAGGTTGACGATGGATGTCTTTGGACGTGCGTTGATGGCCAAAGCTAGATCTGTCCCCATGCATGATCCTAAACAAGAAACAGATCCTGCTAATAAACACTATGTGGATAGGTCTGTAGTGCCACGCACAAAACAAGGAGATTATGACTTTAAGGGAAAGCGGTTAGCCCATATAAAACATCCTCAAGTGTCTACAGACGTTACTACAAAAAAGTATGTGGATAACAAAGTGTATGAGTTTTATGACAATGTGCCCCAGCTTACGGTGAATGGCTATAGCGCTAATCATCACCGCATTATTCACGTGGAAGACCCGCAAGACGAAGACGATGTCTGTACCAAGCGTTACGTGACCTATGAAATGAAAAGGCTTTATAAATGTATCCCATCTGTATTCTTAGTGTATCTGACAAATGAAAAACCTGTGAATGACAGAAACCATTTACCGGTAGTTCACGACCAGCACTTGACCTATGTGCTTGCTTCGGGTTTACGCCACTATCGATTACACTATGATGGAACCATTCACATGAAATACGCGATGCCTGATGAAAACCATTCACAAATACAGATAAACTGTCATAGGATGTTGGTCCATAACCATGAAATGGTCAATGCAAGTGACGAATTATCCTTTCATCTCATGTTGACATGGGATGAAAAGCAAGCGGGAAAAACCATAAACGATTTCTCACTTTATGTGGAATTGGAATACACTGTACAGCCATGAAATAACAACCTGACGTTAGTTGTGACTTAAACTTTCTTGTGAAAGGTTGTTGGTCATCATCATCATAGTGAAACAAATGTATGTGGTGAGAAAGACTAAAAAGACTAAAAATAAGACCCTGTCCTTGGCAAAGCCTGGGCTTAAGACATTCGTGGACAAGCCCTTGCGATAGAAAAAAATAAAAATAATGTATTGACCATAAGGAAAGCCCTTAAAGCCGCACAGAGACGTGTTATTCCAAAACGTCAGCGACAGGGTTCAAAACAAGGGCGAGTGATTCCCGTCCCCAAACGAGCGGGATTTTTACCTGCATTATTTGCCGATCTGGCTGCTCTGGGTTCACTTTTGGGCGGTGCCAGTGCGGTGGCGAAAACCATCAAAGCCACACAGCAGGGCAAGCAACAACTAAAAGAAAGTCAGCGACATAATGAAACGATGGAAGCGATTGCTATGGGGGCTAGAAATGCCAATTTAAAGCCAGCCTTTTATCAACAAGGATTTGGGATTTCACCATTTCGAAATATTAAAAAAAATAACCTCAGACATAGCAAGGCATGCCTTGACCCATCAGGAAGTAGAAAGCTATGCTAAACAACTAAAGCTTTCTGAGTTTCGAGGTGTGTTTATGCGAAACCAACTACCCCCCACGACCCAGGAAAGAGGAATGTGCTGTTGTCAATTTGGATGATCACCGAGGACCAGGAACGCATTATGTAGCTTATGTCAAAGAGGGATCCACCGTATGGTACTTGGACAGTTTTGGGAATTTGCCCCCGCCCATGGAACTAGTGACCTATTTTGGAAACGGGATCAAGATATATTATAATGTGAAACGTGAGCAAACGTTTGACAGCCAACAGTGTGGTCGTTGTGTTTAATTTTTTTATATAAGACACAGCTTATGCAAAAACGTCAACGGTATGTCGGCAGAAAGTAAAACGTTTACACTGCATGGAAGTGGACCTGAAGTCAGCCTAGACTTTTACCCACCTATCGAATTGAGTGAAAGACCTTATGGTTTAGGACTTGTTTCACTTGAAACGTACAATCGAATATACAACATGCGTGAATCTGTGAACGACAAGTTTTGCTATGATGATTCTGTCAAAAAAAAAGTCAACCCCTGGCACTATCCAGCCCATGACGGGCTAAGGCCGACCAAGCGACCGCTGCCCAGCCATTTGGCCTGCAGATATTGGGGTGACGCGTGATCAGCGCGTCGGGTCCCCTCGGCCGTTAATCTTGGTATTCGTGATCGGGGCGCTGTCTCACTGTCAGACAGCTACTCAATTGTCCTCACGAGGCTGAGTGCACCCCGTTCCAACACTCACGTCAGTTTTAAAATACCTGACGGATCCGGGGATCGAACCCGGGGCCTCCGGGTGAGAGGCAGGTGCGCTACCCCAACACCACGGGTTCGGCAATGGAAATGGATTGTAGATGTTAATTCCATATAGGCCTAATTAAATTTTATTAAAAACCCTGGGTTGAAGGAATTTCACAGCTGCAGTAAAATCTCTCCATAACAATCAGATATACTTTTCTAGCAACCCGACCCGGCTTCACCCGGGAACAGTTATGGATGAATTACATGATAAGCTCTTTTTATATCCAATGTCAATGAACTACGATCAATATCCGTTTTACGTCTCGGCATGATGGGTAAAAATCACTGACTAAACTATTAATTATATTATCATGGAGATGCATGTGCAACAAATTCTTGTCAGACGTAATTTAAGAATGGTGAGATGCATGAAACACAAATCCTCCTTCCGTCCAATCTTAACTTGACTGTGAATTTTGCGGAACGAAAAGTTCACAGACGAAATGAAGAAAACCCAAGTTGCACCTCCAGGGAAGCTCAAAACACAACCACTCTTCTCTAAAGTTTTTAACTCAACACGACTCGACAATTTGCTGGTGGCTGTATCTGGGGCAATAAGCTCATCCGCTAGCTAAGCTGTAACTGGGGTGATAGAGTCGACCCTAGCTAGCTCGTAAACTGTCACCTCAGTAACTGAATGGAGGTTGTTGGAAGAAATTAAAACGTAAAAACACTTATCGTAGTCGATGTATTGAAGATAGAGATATGCTATCCCGGGCCTTTTTGTAGAACTTTTCATGCTGAACAATTCTTACACTCATAGTAGATACAGATATTCTTAACGGTTTGCCCAGCGTAAGCTTTAAAAGCGCACGGACGCCAGTTTTTTTCGACTTTGTCACATACGTGAAAATGTGAACAACAAGTTTTACTATGATGATTCTGTGCTCACCCTTAAACCTGGTGGATACACGATAGATGACATTTATGAACACATTTATTTGGTGTTGATCAATGAATATGGTTTAAAGTCATTTCTCGATGGAACACGCAAGTTTGAACTTGTAGGTAATACCAACACTCATCGCTGCAGTATTTTCTCCGCATTCAAAATTGACTTTAAAACACGCCCCGATTCCATTGTTCCATTACTAGGATTTAAACCACGCGTGTTGGAGCCCAACAAAAATAATGAATCAGACCATGAAGTGAAATTCATTGAGGACCATCATGTGTCGGTGACGTGTAATATTATTAGCCAAGTGTACACCAATCAAGAACCATCACATTCACTTTATGACTTTATTATGACATCGCCCAATGGGTACATTATTCGTGAAAACCGTCCGGTGGTGCTTTTTCATTCTGTGGCTGTCGATGGTATTAGTAATATAACATTAAAACTGATCAATAGAGATCAACAACTCATTGATCCAGATTCTACCACACCGGTGACTTACAAGTTGGTGCTAAAGCCACTATGAAGTTTGTGTTTAAAGCAACAACGCCGTCTAGAAATGGTTAGTTGTTTGCCAGATGAATACACTTTAACATCTCAGGACAAGCAGATTTTACAGCATTTGGGTTACCACGTCAACCCTCATGATGAATTCTATCCTAGAGGTAGCGAACCACATCGAGGAGCAACCAGGGGTGGTAAGAATTGAACTCCATTCCTATCAAGCTCAAACACCTGGGCTCAGTAACAATGGTGAAATTCAATTTGTTATCATCAACCAAGATATGTACACCCTACCGCATAAAATTGTCATTCAGATTGTAGGTAGGCTCGCCAAAGCCGATGGCTCTACACCCACCACATCCAAGTTGGCCAACCATGCTTTTGCCTTTCTGTTTTCTGAAGTGCGTTACGTGATTAACGATATCGTGGTGGATAGCACTCCGAATGTGGGTATTTTCAGTGTCATAAAACTATACCCCTCTTATAGTGAGGAAGAAGGTAAAACACTTTGCATGGCGGGTTGGTGCCCTGACTCGACCAATGACTGGATGGTACACACCGATGGGACCTTTACTGGATATTTACCTCTTAAACTGATTTTAGGCTTTGGCGAAGATCACCAGCGCATTGTGGTCAACGCAAGGCAAGTGCTTTATTTGGTGAGAGACAGGAGAGATAATAATGCACTCAAGGCAGACGATAATGCCCCCATAGATTCAAAAATTCAACTACAACGCATGCTATGGAGAGTGCCCCATGTGACACTTGACTATAGCAAAAAACTGGACATACTCAAAATGGTAAAGAGTGATATGCCTCTACCTATGGAATTTAGAAGCTGGGCGCTCCATGAGTATCCGCTATTGCCCACCACCAACACACACAGTTGGTCTGTAAAAACAGCCCGCTATACAGAGAGACCTCTCTACATCAGCGTGGGTTTTCAAACGAATCGCAAATATCAACAGACCAAAGATGCTACGCAATTTGATCACCTGCAATTGAGAAATGCACGTCTTTTCCTCAACGGAGCTGTGTTTCCCTATGAAGGACTGGATTTGGATTTTTCAAAAAATAAGTTTGGTCCCCTCTGCGACTTGTTTTCTAAATTTCGGTGGTCATATTATCAAAAAGAGAACAGCCCCATGCTGCTACCCCAAGCGTTTAAGGCAAGAGCGCCACTGATTTTTTTTTTTATATCGCAAGCTACGCATTTGGTATTTAGACCACCCCATGCTTTTGATTTGTTGTGTGAAAATGACCGTAAACAAACCCAGTGGATTGAAAATCATAGGCAACTAGACTGGAATCAAGGAACCATTTCCTATAACTATTCGGACGTGTTCATGAAAGTACATTTGTCCTCGGCCAATGTGGTATTTGTGAAAGGTAATGAAAAACGTGAATGCTTGCAACACTTTCTTGCGTCTTGCTGTCAATGTATCGGCCTCATGGTGTTGGGCTGTCCCTCCCTGCAAACGCTCATGGATACTTGTCCCTGTGGCAACATTACCCATACAGCCCTAGCACATGTGTGGTATCTCTTTCATTGGTTAACCACGCATCGCTGCTGGGAGTTGTTGAACAAAAGTAAAACTCAAGATTTACCCGTGAATGACGCCAGTGAGATTTCTACAAGCAACGTGTAAACATCTACAGCACGTGAGACCATGGAGAAAGGCAATGGTACGGACAAAGCCATCGGCAAGTTCTTTGTGTGCAAAACGAAACTAGACAGTTTTACCAAAGAGGAACTCCTGGCGCTGCCCAACTCGTTCATTTATTATGTGGCCGCCAACGCGGTGAAAGAAATCTGGCAACATGTACCAAAATCATGGACTCAAGACCCTGTGTTGAGTGAATTGCAACCCTGTACGGATTACGATCACCATAAGCAAGTGGCCACGGCAAAAGCACCCTCTATGCGTCAGTGCGCGACTTGTCAGCTAGTGAAACTGTATCACGGTCATAAAAGTCCGTGTAAAGACTTAATTGAATAATTCCACGAGTGTTATAGCGAGAAAAAAAGCAACAACAGCAACAACAACAACAACAACAACAACAACAAACACAAACATCGTCCACAGAGGAGGGGGAAGACCAAACCTTTTCACCATCAATGGAAAAGGATATGCCAGACCTTTACTGGCAATGGCGTCATTGACAAAGTGATTCAATACTTACCTCTCAAAATCCATCTTCCAGGTTATCGTTTTTGTGGCCCTGGAACTCATCTTGAAAAACGTTTGCAGCGTGGTGATGTACCCATTAATCTTTTGGATCAAGCATGCAAAGAAAATGACCTTTCTTATCGCCATAGTCATCCTGGTTTAAGACATGTGGCAGATAAATTGTTATTGAAAAAAGATAAACAACGTTTCACATCCTGTGATGCCTCAGTGGGTGAAAGGATTGCAGCCCTGATTGTCATGAGTGCTATGAAAGGAAATTTGATGTTGCGTGGACATGAACATTAAGGAATTGAGAAGTGAGGGATTGGGATGTGTTTGTATTCAATTTTCTTTTGTCAATTCCCTATGGTTATGAAATAAAAAAACAAAAGTTTACCAGAGCACGATGGTTTTTTTTATTTTTAAAAATCATGATGTTGATGGGCTGATTTTTCATGTTTTCATTTTCACACATTGCCATTTGCCAATTTGCAATTTACAGTTTTTAAAAATGTTCGTTACAAGTTTTGTGTTTTTAATGATATGCATTTTTCATTTTGTTGATTACACTTTTTAAACAATGTCCGTTTGAAGTTTTTGAATTTTCATATTTCACACATGGCCATTTCCAGTTTTTAAAAATGTCCGTTTTAATTTTTGCGTTTTTGGTGATATCGAAACATGGATTTTCCATTTTGCTGTTTTGACATTTTTCCATTTGGTGTATGTTGAAAGTTGAGATTTGTCAATGATCTTGACGCAAGTGCTTGACCATGATGATGCTGCAATGTGTTTATGGATGTTGGGAGAAACGTCGAGGTCTACGACTACTGCAGGTAAGACTGTTTTTACAAAAATAATGTCTATTGACCGCTACATTTCAAAGAAAACAAATTGACTATTGACCATTTGATATATAAGTAACAATCCCCACCCATCCACTCTACCTCACCGTGTTTGCTCTGGTCATACATACACACCACTTTTTCTCTACTCATACATTAACACCTGTCTTTGGGAACAAACACAACCACTTGATTTATTCACAAAAGCTCATTCTCGATATGCACACTCATCCCATAACAACTTTTTTTTAAGTTTACCATTTACATTACAAAAAAAATATTAGTCATTCAAGTTACTAAAAAAAATACTCATTGAATATTTACACACAAAAAAATAACACTTTTGTACAGCTTTAAAAAATGCTAACTATTTACCTTCTTCTTCTTCTTCTACCTTATCCGATACGGACGTTGGCTACCACCATGGCTAACACCTTCTTATCCTGTGCAATCCTGAAGAGTTCCGTGGAAGACAGCCCAAACCACGTTTTTAAATTATCCATCCAAGTTATTCGTCTCCTTCCTGGTCCACGCCGTCCTTCAATTTTACCCTGAAGTATAACTTGGAGCAGATGGTATTTTGGATTCCTCATCATGTGTCCCAAGTATTCCAATTTCCTCTTCTTAATTGTGTTTAACAGCTCAGGTTGGCTGCTCACACGCTGAAGAACCTCGGCATTACTCACATGTTCTGTCCACGAAATTTTAAGAATCCGCCGGTATATCCACATTTCAAAAGCTCGAATCTTCTTTTCTGTAGCTACGGACAAGGTCCAGCTTCAACACCATAAAGAAGGGTGGAGACAACATAACACTTCACAATTCTTTTCTTAAGCGTCATACTGAGATCTCGACAGCATAGTAGTTGTTTCATTGTCATAAAGATGGATCTAGCCTTCTCTATACGGCATCTTATTTCAACCGAAGGATCCCAATTCTCATTAATATTCTGTCCTAAATAAACCAAACTCTTGACTCGCTCAATCTGATGTCCATCGACTAAAAGGACTTGTGACAATGCTGGTTTTCGCGATATTACCATATATTTTGTTTTCTTAATGTTGAGGTCAAGGCCATATTGTTTACTCTTTTGATACACCATAGTAACAATCTCTTTAAGTCCTTCGAAACTATTTGCAATCAATACAGTATCATCTGCGTACCGTATATTATTAATATAATTACCATTGATCTTAATACCTTGTTGAATGCCATCAAGTGCCTCGGAGAAAATCTGTTCTGCATAGATATTATAAAGAAGTGGTGAAAGAATGCATCCTTGTCTCACACCACGCATTATTTCCACTGATCTCGATATATGTCCATCAATTCTGATACTAGCCTTTTGACCCCAGTATAAATTAATGATGATCCGAATGTCTTTCTCATCTATTCCTGAGTTCTTGAGTGCATTATACAACTTATCATGCTGACAACGGTCAAAGGCTTTTGCATAGTCCAGAAAACATGCATATACATCCTGATTCACCTCACGGCATCTCTGGAAAAGAACTTGAAGCGCAAATAATGCCTCACGAGTTCCTAGACCGTTGCGGAACCCAAACTGCGTGTCACTGATATTCATCTCGCATTTCCTGTATATGCGATTATGGATAACTTTGAGAAATATCTTGAGCACATGACTCATAAGACTGATTGTCCTGAAGTCACTACATGACTTAGCCATCGGTTTCTACGGAAGAGCAATAAATGTAGACAAGAGCCAGTCTTCTGGTAATATGCCCGTGTCGTATATCTTGTTATATAAATTAGTGAGCGTCACAATGCTATCATCATCCAAGATCTTCAATAATTCCACTGGAATGTCATCTTGACCAGGAGCCTTACCATTTTTCGCTATCCTAATCGCATATTTCACTTCATCCATGGTGATCATGGGTCCAACAACTGAAGGAATTTCGGGTCGGGAAGGACGATGATCATCATTAAAAAGCTCTTGTATATATTTCTCCCAAACCTGTAATTTTTCTTCAACTTCAAATACCGTGTTACCTTGACTATCAACCAAGTTGACTGTGTTTCTTTTCCTGTGTCTACCTGAAACTTCTTTGATTTTCTTATGGACCTGGAAAGTATCATATTTACTATTAAGTTCTTCAATTTCTTTGCACCTATCTGACATCCAAACTTCCTTGGCTTGTCTGATCTTATTCTTTATCAATCTATGAATAAACCAATATTCTTCATTATCTCTTCCTTTGACTTCTCTTCGTTTATCCATTAGATTCAATATTTCGTCCGTCATCCATGCCTTCCTTTTTTATGTTGTCTCTTGTTCTTAAGAAAATGATCTCCAACCCTCTTCAATGAGGTTTTAAAAGTGTGCCAAAGTTCCAAGGGCTGCATGTCATTTGAATTCAACGTCTTAAGATCAGTGGCAAGAGCAGCAGCCACCTGTGACCTTGTATTTATTTCCCGAAGGGCATCAGTATCATATTTATTTTGTGTTGTTTTTATCGGAATCTTGTTAAGCCGGACACAAATTTTGCTAATGAGAGGATTGTGGTCAGAAGGAACATCTGCTCCTGGATAGGTTTTTGCAAAAATCACGCTGTTTCTAAATCTGTTTTTAATTAGAATGAAATCAATTTGATTTCTTATTATGTTGTCTGGACTATCAGCAGGTGCTTTCCACGTATAAAGTCTCCTGGCAGGAAGCTTAAACCAAGTATTAGCAATGACAAAGTTCTCCTCTCTACAAAACTGCACTAAACGATCCCCTCTGTTGTTTCTTTGTCCGAGACCCCACTGGCCCACAATGTGTTATTCAGGACCTTTCCCAACCTTTGCATTAAAATCTCCCATAACTAGGGTTACATCATGTTCTTTGGTGTCTTTGAGGACGGTCTGCATTTGGGCATAGAATTCCTCAACATCTTCATCGCTTTTGTCACTAGTAGGGGCATAAACTTGAATGAGATTAATGTGGAAAGGTTTACCACGTAACTTTAACATCATTATTCTACTGGAGAATGGTATACAACTGATAACAGCAGACTGCAAACTTTTGTCCACTATAAAACCCACTCCATGCAAATTTACTATTTACCAATCAAAAAAATTAAAAATAAGTTTGCATAGAACGTTTTAAAGAGCAAAAGGTCCAAATGGCTTGCCACTATTTACAAAATTAGCTATTTACAATGACAAAAACCAATATTTACAAAATACTAAATCTACAAGTTACAAAAAAGCCATGTCCCTAAACGAACAAACAGAAAAATCACACCACCTCCTCCTCCTTGCGATCATAACCCCAGGGTAGGCTAGTGAGCAGGTCATCAGCCGACACAGGTTTGTTATCAATGGAGGCGAGGGTGCGTTTTCTCTGTTCCACAAGATACAAATGATGGTTGCTGGATTGCATCCTGTAATGGGTATGGGACATAGCTTTGCCAGTGCGTAAAACCGCCAGGCAGTCATCTACAAGTAGCAATTTTACCTCTGCCCTACCTACACCTTTTACTCTTTTGGCTTCCTTACATTCTAGTGTGCGATAAGCATACATTTTTGTGGCCAACCCTACGAATTCCGTCATAATGGAATCACCGCATTCATCTTTTAAAACGCCCATTTCCTTCTTGTTTTTTATGGGCAGCTGAAACATATTGTCAGCGCTATACGAAGAGGTGTCGTACCAGTCACTATGCTGTCTCATGACGTCATAGGGGTTGCAGTGGCAAATTTCGTAAATGAATGAGTCCGTATCCATATACAAAAGAGAGACGTCCTCAAAATTGCGTTTGGCAAACTCATAGTGGAATCGATACATGACAGATTTAGAAAAGTCTTGTCCCAAGTAAATGGGCTTATCCATGGTCACACTGGTCCTACTTATTTCAATAGTGGCCAAATCCTCATCGATAATGTTGATCGATTTAAAATTTGGCTTGGCAATGTACCCCCGGGCACCCCACCGCCCCTCCCAGACATTGACCAATTTAATGTCGCGGTATTTGCGAACATTTTCCATGGACTTGCCGTAGATACAGTTGTTCATTAATTTTATGAAAATTAATTTCAAACTGCTGTGTTGCCATTTGTCGGTGCTGTGTGTTGAGTCGCATGTATGGCTCAAGCCATGCTTTTTGAGCAAAAGAAATACCACTATGGATTTTCTTCAACACCAACCCTTGGGCGAGGCATTGCACCAACATTTGGATATGTAGCACATAACGATGTTTGTTGTAAAGTGTGCCCATGAGTTTTTCAATGTTCACTTTACTGTTAGGGGGAACCATTTGCTCAAGGAAGAATGGGAAATCGGCATGTTCATCATACAAGGATGAGGAATATTCAATATCCACCTCTAAGACATATCCACGGCCTGTTTCTTGACTAGCCATGTTCACATCAAATTCTGACACTTGTTTCTCTGTCAGCCAAGCAAACTCCCCATAGGGCAAAGGCTGACTCATGGCGTAGCCATGCAAATTATCCACTCCATAGTACATTAAGTACGGTTCTGGTTTGTCTGGTGAATAATCAGGCAAGTAGACATTGTTCGCTTCAGCATGGCGTTGGTTAAGCGACACAAAGCCATCGCGAATGCCCTTTTCAAAAAATAGAACCATGTCTACATCAGTGAGTAAATCCAATTCCACTTGAGTGTATTTCAAAGCGGCATCAATCGAATTCATAATTGAAATGGCTCAGGATCATTAAAATACATTCTGGTATTTTTCTAATTCCTCCTCATCCAAGCCATTCACAAGACTGTCTAGCGAGGATGCCATAAACTTAAAGGAATCCAAAAATTGAATGCACAAGTCGCCCAACCTCCATGTCAGGGCTGTAAAACGCTCGTGGTTTTGGGAAATAATGGTAAACGAGCCCTTGTTGACATGACCCAATTCACGAATCAAAAACTGAATGTCATAATTCGCCAGATTGTGGAAAAATACACTGATGAAACGAGGAGCTGGAAAGTTCAAATTGCATTTACTATGCGCAGCTCCACGAAACTCTCCCGTAAAGTGCGAGTGGTATCTGACTTTTTCCTCTCCACCTAAAATAGGCTTTTCGCAAATATGACATGTCGTGGCATGCTCATACTGCTGCTGCTATTCTGCAGATAGGCTCATGGGTACTGGGTGGTCGAGTAATTCCTGTACATCATGAGCCAACTTTACAAGTTCATCCAAAAACCATCTGGCACAATCTGGCCCCTCACGGTATTTGTAAACGGATTGTGTGGGGTCATAGGCACACACCACATTAAATCCTATGGCAAAGGGTTCATGTTTTTGAATGAATGTAGTTGAGCTGATGATGGGATGTGGTTCACATCCCGCCATGGGTGCGGTAAGAGCTTCGAAATCTGCATATACCACATAGGGAACAGTGTCACGCTTATGAATCTCCTTAAACTTTAACAGAGCCTTGTCCCCTTGTGGCAATATCAGTCTCACCACTTCCTGAGAAACGCAATCCACCCTATGACGTTCTAAAAGCGTATGGGTTGTAAAATATTGCAGACAACGGTCGCAAATGTACTTCTTACCATTATGCTTGGATACTTGACTGCTTAGCAACCTACTCAGGCTTTTAATGAGACAATAGTGATTCACCTCTCCCTCAGGCAGATATAAAAGATGAATGTGATGTCGTCTCGGTTCTTTTGTGGCATAAAGAGGACCACAATCTCATTACCATCAAGGCCATAATCATGAACGAAAAGTCCTGGTTATCTTCTTCAAACCTATGGATCTCAGTTAAGTCAATAGGGAACGATACTCGAGTTAAATTTAAAGTTTGTTTTAATTTATCAAACTTGGCCCAGTATATTCCTGGCCAACAACCATGATGTTGATGGCTGCAAATATCCAGCCACACACCACAGGAAGCAATCATTGTCATGATTCTTTATATTTACTACAGCCTTCTTCGAAGCTATCGCTGGTGGTGTTCTAATAAAAGTAGACCCAGCATTCAACGGGTTGAAATGACAAATAATTTTCAAAAATCTTACCTGGGTTTTGTAAATAGCCTTGCGTTTGCCTTCTCTCGTAGGCTTGATTGGAATGGGGTTTCTGTCTCTCACAACAAGTATGCAAATTATCTAAAACAAAAATAACTATCCATCAATAAAATGGTAAACCAATAATAATTTAAACATTCATTAGCATTAAAATAAAATAAACAGTGTTAATCCAACACTTTCCTCAAATATATAATATATCCAATATAGTAACCAACTGGGGTTAAGCACACGAATGCAATTATTTTATACAGATAAAGTAACGTTTACCATAGGAATGACGTGCAATGTGCAATGACATGCTCAATACTCTCTTACCCAACCCCTTACCTAACCGCGGTCCTCTAGCCTCGTCCCTCACCGCTCTTGGCAGGCTCTGCAGTGGTCATGTGATTTCCTGTTGCATGTCTCGGTTTTCCCTCCTTTTCCATCACCCTCTCTGCGGGTCCCTGCCCGCCGCTCTGCTCGGGGCCTGGCTGGCTGATAGAATGTGAAATGCTATCTCCGTTACAGAGTTGCAACATTGTTCCAACCTGTTATCGCTACCCAACAGTGTTGTCAGCTTGACTGACATTCCATTCTCTTAGCTGACCAGCTTGAGCCGGCCAGACCCCCAGCGGATTTTTCTTTCTTGGCTGGTAATTCTAACATACAAAGCATGTTCTTCAAGTTGTTGACATCATCGCCTCATACCTTTATTATTATTATCAATTTGTCATGTTACCCATTACCCGTTTACTAACAAGTTTACAGATTGTCATAATGGATTTTCGAAATATTCGCCTTTATTCGTTTGTCATAGCAAAAATATCGGAAAGCGCTCCCTCGCTTTGTCGCCCCCTCGAAATAGCCATTTCCTGTATTCAGAATGGCCAGTGATAGCCTCGTTGTAACACATGTCCAGCGCTACCGTCTAACTGTCTGCGAGCACGTTTCATTTAAAAAAAAACAAGTAAAAAAGTTTCAAAATGCATTGTTTTTGTCCTGGAGACTTGACATTTATTTTCATAGTAGAGGGGGTAGGGACCTTTCATTTATCTCAAACAAACTTTTTTGTAAACTTGTTAGTTTTCGAAATATAGGAATTTAAAAATTGGACATTTTTCAAAAACCAAAAAATAAAAAGTTTTATTTTAAAAAATAACGGTTACAGACAGCATTCGTTTGAACCATGGCACAACGTTCTATCATCTTCGGTTTTCAAACTATCGCCTACTTTAAAAAACAAAAATTTTCCAAAAACTTTACAAAAATATAATATGTGGTCCAGCGCAAGGCGCTCGTCAGCTCGAGTCCAGTGACACCTCACTTGTTAAAATCCAATCAGGCGTTCGCCAATTATCGCCAATGTTCGCGAAAAAGTAGGTTATCTTTTTTTTCCTCCTACACACTTGAATCTTGCTGTCCACCTAGTGGGCATAGCCACCTTACATTAACGTCAAACAAACTCTTTCTCAATATTCATCGTTTCCAAAATAGCACCAATCAAAAAACTAAATTTTCAAAAAAAAAATACCAACACACATTCTTAGCAACGAAGACGTCACCCCAACGCCAACAACACCTCGTTCGTTAAAATCCGATCATGCGTTCGGGAGATATCGGCAACGTTTATATGAAAGTAGGAGAGTAAGTAGAGCCCCCATTCTAGCACTACTACAAGTTTTCGTCCTAGAGAATTGAAATTTATTTGGAGGTAGAGGGAGTAGGGACCTTTCATTTATGTCAAACAAACTTATTTGTAAAATTCCTACTTTCCAAAATATAGGAATTTCAAATTGGACAGTTTTCAAAAAAACATAAAAAATAAAAAAGTTTTATTATAACAATCAAACACATAGATACCGTTCGTGTAAGCTATTGCTCAACGTTCTACCATGTTTGGTTTTCAAACTATCGCCTATTTTCAAATACAAAAATTTTCAAAAAAATGAAAAATATAACGAGTCGACCATAGAAAAGAGGACGTCAGCCCGAGTTCAACGACATGTCGCATGCCCATGGTTTCACAAAATATACATAAAGGTCAGCGTAGCCGAGCGGTTCGTATCACTGGTTAGAACTCTCACTACTCCACTACTTAGTAGCCTTCCTTTGTAACATCCCCAGCTCATTGATGAGCCCTACCTGATATGGGTCTCAAACCGCTGAACCGTAATCCAAGATTGGCCTATCTACCCCTTATTATTCCCGCTTCTTCAACGGGGTCGAGGATGAGATGCGATGAAAGGATATGTGGTGGGTGGTTTTTACGATTGGGTGCCCTTCCTGGCACCAACCTCCCCACACACACACACACACACACAGAGAAGTTAATGAAAGATCACCTGAATGAAGATGAATGAAACTGGGCAAGGAAGGAAGCGGCCGTGGCATGTCAGAAGGTACCTCAGCATTTGCCTGGAGTTCAATATGGGGAAACCAGGGGGAAAAAATTCAAGGACGGTCAACGGTGGCCTCGAGCCCACGTCAACCGAGCCCGCAGATATCTTGGCCCCATGGCCTAGTGTTGTACGTTAGCAAGCGTAGCTACCGCTGTCGGTATTATTATTATTGTTACGTGCAAAGCCCGTCCCAACGTTATTAAAAATGTATCTCCCCTACATCTACATGTGTGTTCCCGACCTTTAAAACGCCCGCCTAGATGGCTTGGTTGGGATTATGAACTCGAGGTGGCAGCATCTATCGGCTCCTCTAGCCGGAGTTGTATCTGCGACCGCTAGAGTGTGTGAGTGGTGTCCTTGATCTCGTCTAATCGAAACATATTTGAAGGATATTGTATTCTACCTCATTGAACAAAAGACTATATATAGGCCTACATCATGCCGCCAAAATAATTATATAATCTGCACATTGTTACTTGATGTGTCAATCTGTGATTGGACAATTACAATTAACATTAATGCACTGTGGCCTTTGACTTTGGAGTCTCCGCCATCTTCGCATCTTCACAGTCTGTCGTCAAGAAAGCAACAAGCGAGTTGGTCGTGAAAGGTGTCGCCGCTGCTGGGGGCTTGGCCCCTAGCCTCTACGAAATATGGATATATTACAAAAAAAAAGGAAATGCCTGTGCTCCTAGGCTATAATTTCATAACTTACCTTGAAGATGACGTGTGATCTGTTTATTTTACGGGCTACAAGAAGAAAAGCCTCGTGGGTGATCGAAGCGGGATGTGTGTGCTAACGCAGCCATAAGGAGGCAGTTCATATCTTTTACATTATTTAAAATGTGTTAGTTTTTTGTTTCCTTGTGTCTCCACTGAGGAAGGATTTTAAGGTACGTTATTATTTAATATATATATATTGTTATGGGAGCTCCGTTATTGGCCATATATTTATGTTTTTATTCTGTATTTTATTTCTTGTTCCAGGCCTAATATTTATGTTTTTTAATGTTACCTGATATGTAAATATTTCCTTTTTCTGTGCCTTCCGGAGACACGTACCAAGTTATCGTACCTGGTAAAAAAATATGTTTTTATTTGTTTATTTTCTTTTGGTAATCTTTGGGATTGCTCTATTATTAATTTGATTTACGATCCGTTGCAGCCTGAATTGCCTCGTGTCAATAGTGTTAAGGCGTAATTCTTTCCTCCCTTTCTGTTCTGTCTGGTGTCATTTAAATTTAAAAAGGTAATTGTTTGCCGTAATTCGACTGGACATGCGGTCGTCTATTTGGTGGCCATGTTTGTTTTTTTTGTTTTGCCCGAGTGCATTCTGGTCCGTTGAGTGTAGTTCTCTAGGCGTCGAGCGGGACACTCAAACGTGTTGTGCTGGTAGATCGGTATGTTTTTTGTTAATCTTGTTGATTTAACTTTGTGTTTTTGTGAGTGTTCCTGAGTTTTCTTTCGTCATGAAAGTTTTAGTTTAGTGAATTAATTTTATTTTATTAAATTTTGTTTACTTTTCGTTTTTCCTCGTGGCCTTGATGTCTGCATGTCGGGTCGGTATTGCGTACCTTAGTAAATTATCAAGCCCTTTCTCATTTGGTAATACCTGTATTCAGGTTTTCTATCTTTTGGGCTTTATTATTTTAATTTTAAATTAAATCTTTTCGTTTTTTGCTTTGCAAGCAAGCATTTTAAGCCGTCTCTTGCCTACTTATGTAATTTAATAATGTTGGCCTTAAGCCATGTGCATCACCAGAGAGAGGTTGTTGTGGCAATAGAGTTTCCTTTTTATGATTTTGTTAAATTATATTTTTCTTGCCCCTTTGTTTGCTGAGTATGTATCTTTTAAATATTGAGCAACTGTTGTGGCATCATTTCGTCGGTGGCAGTTCTATGGATAATCGGACTGTGTCTGTAGACGAGCCTGTGCGTTTCCCTCTTCTCCACCTTCTTCCATCTATAGGTGTTCTTCTGTTGGGGCGTGTCATCTGGCGGTGATTTTGCAGTTAGCGATGTGGACCTCTGAAAACAGGTAAGTTAGGCCCCTCCGTTCCATTCCAGGTGTCGCAGTGGTAGCAGATCGAGCTCGTGTATTGCTTCTGCAACTATCCCCTCCCCCATACCCGCAGGCTCGTTTTGTGGACCCTTCTGATGCTGATAGAGCGGTTGCTGATGGGATGTGTCATGTCAGTGCACTTGATGTTATTTAATGCTAATCCTTGTCGTTTGTTCGGTTTCATGTTTGCCTCTGAATATCCATGTGGTGATATGTGAAGTGACCTGTTCCAAGCGAGGTTTCTGTGCTGAATTTTATCCTGTTTGTGATGCAACATTCCCGGTGAAAAAGAAGCTTGGTAAGTGGCTGGCATGTGTTCTTGGCATGGGAAATGTGGGTTTCTTGATTTTCTGATAGCCTACATGCTCCGAGTGAAGGCATCGAGGAGCCCTGTCTGAAGCTGTTCGCCCTGTGATTTGTAGCAATTTGTTGTAATTTAGCTTCCTGTTCTGGAGCCAAGCAAGCGATGACTTCTGCTGTCCTGAGCAGCATTGTGCATGATTTTGTTTGTCGAAATTTCAGGTGTCGAGGCAGTGTCGGTGTTTAAGAAGACTGTTGTGTTCCTGTATGTTTCTTTTCATGAAATTCTGTTGTGATATGCTGCCCTCGTGATATATTGATTATGGAATTGTCACGCCTATTGGTGTTATGGAGAAGTGTAGTCCGATTAAAAGGGCTAAACTATGGAAATCTGCCCTCCCTATGTCCCTACGGTGGTGTCCATAGGCACATTTAACGTGCATGTCACTATTATTTGGCTGGAAACTCTTCCTAAACTTATTAAAGGTAAGTGTTTGTTTTGAGATGTTTTTACCGCAATGTGCGATTTGTAATTTTTTGCTCATACACTTACATTATACTGCAATCGTTCTGGGATAAGTGTGTATTTTGTGCAAATCGTGTCTGTGTGTATGTGTTAACGTTAGATTTTGATTTAGATTTGTAGGGTGGGGTAATTCAGGCGTTGTTTTGTCTAGGATCGTATTTTTATTAGTTGCTTTCCTTGTAATTTAGAACTAAACCGAATATGTAGGTCTGTTTTACGTGGAGGTATCTACTGTCTGGGGTTAGCTAAGTTAGAAGTATGGAATTCTTTCTTAGTTTGATCCCTGGGCAGGTTGTATATAGGACTTTCACGATCCGAAGAGCCTCAGGTATGGGACTGGTCTGTTCGATGACATGCAAGTATGTGTCATGTAATGTAATTGTAAGGGTATTGTGTTTTTAATTGTATTTGTTTGTGTTATGATATCTCTACGACAACATAACTTGCTTATTTGTGTATTAATGGGAATTATTTTTGTGGGTGGGTAAAAATTATCTATTGCTGCTATTTGACTGTGTTGTGCGATGAATATGTTGTGAATATGAGGTCTCAGTTCGTGAACAGCCATAATGTAATGTACTTTCGGGTTAGTTAATTAATATAGGGTCTTCTAAATTTACTGGGGTTAATTTTCTGTTGGACATTGTGGTCATCAGCTTCTGTAAGTCAGCTTGTTTTGGGTTGTAAGCCAGTAATCTGTTGTTGCTGGAAATCAGGGTCATCAGTTGCCTCATGCTAACTGTAAATGACATAGGCCTTCTGTTTTAGTTCATGCTATGGCAATCAAGGTCATCAGCCACTGTAACTTGAGTAAAATTTTCTGCTTTTGACTGGTAATCCTAAATTTTGTTCTGCTTAAATCGTTAGGAATGGTGCGTTAGTATTCCCTGTTAGCCTCGTCTTTCAACAAGAGCGGCTTATTTTCTCATCTAACCGTATTTTCGGGCCATGTTAGGCATCCTTTGGTTGTACGTGTTCGTGTCTTAAACCTGAACGCGGAAACCTCATTGTACCTCGTGTACTGTTGAACTTAGTTTTTTTATGTTGGATTTTTCTCACCCAGGTGGATTTCGGCTGTATAGTCATCTGGTGTCGAACCTCAATTTCGTTCCTTGTGTTAGTGTATTGGTGTTTGGTTTTCTGCGCTGCCATTTCCTCTTCGTTTTTGGTCGTGTCTGTAACGGTAACTGCGTTTGTATTCCTCATTGTCCTCATGCCAGGCAATGCGTGCGATCACGAACCAACAAATGTGGATGCATACATGTCTGCTTATTTAATTTTTCTTTTTCGAAACCCTAAGGCCAACAAAATATCCAGAGTGCATCTGTCGCACATAAAACGACGTGCAGAGATTTGTAATGAAGAAATGCTACCATAAATTTATAAACTGATTATTGTATAATGTAGAGTATCCCTAACCTTCATTGAAGCCTTCAGGCATCTGTTCCTTCTGGAATTTTGAATTGGATTTGCAAACTCTACTGGGATACAGCTTGTAACTGTTGGGTAATTCCCATGTAATGGTAAAATGTTAACATCGTGAATAGCCTAACCTTGTAAAATTGTAACTAATTTTGATGTTCTCATAGAAGATGGTAGCATGTAAGTTGGACTCGGTGGGAGACCTAACTCATGGTGATCTTCTATACCCGCTTTCCTTGAGAATTTGAGTGGTCATTCCTCTACCGTAGCTCCTTCTGAATGTATAGTCGTTCAACTCGTGAATTCTAGAAAGGTACTTCTAGTCTGTAAAATCTTAACCTTGGTAATGTAAATCTTGTTTGGTTAATGCAATATTGTAAGCACGGATCTAGGTCGTGGTTAGGATTTTCTTCATGTAAATTCAACCTTGGTTCTCATTTGTAAAATGTATTGAAAATGAAAATCCACAGCCTGCTTCCAGTCTCCGACCGGGTCAGGAATGGAATGAATGAAGCCCCTATCTAGCGGCGAGGATATGAACTGTGCCGGCTGCCGAGGCCTGACGCACTCCTCTGGGGCAATGATTAAATGAATGACAGATGAAATGAAATGATAGTGGAGAGTGTTGCTGGAATGAAATTTTGACAGGGAAAACCGGAGTACCCGGAGAAAAACCTGTCTGCCCCCGTTTTGTCCAGCACAGATCTCACATGGAGTGACCGGGATTTGAACCACGGACCCAGCGGTGAGAGGCCGGCGTGCTGCCGCCTAAGCCACGGAGGCTTTGTAAAATGTATTATGAATTAATAATTTCTGTAAACTTTTATTTTTTGAAATAAGATTAACTTCTGTTTTGTAAATGGCTGCCCACTCGTCACATGATATCTGGCACATTGCTTCCACCTACTTCGTCTAAAGCTAACAACATTGGACTTTTTGAAAATTTACCTAACGTGTCTCGGACTCTGAAAGCACTGCAGGTGCTGGTGTTCTGCGTTTCTGAGGACTTATGGACACAATGAAGCTGTTAACTAAGTGGTTTGCGAGGTGATCAATTATCCCTTCACTGATAATCTGACCCTGCACTCTTCCTAACCAAACCGATGCGGTTTTTATCCATCAATTGGAGTTAACTGGTGAACATTATCTTCTGGAAACATGCTTGATGAATCGACTAGTTATGGAGTACTGCCTATGCCTAGGCATATTCGTGAACGGTGTTCACGCTTAAGGGAGGGAGACTGTTACGTGCAAAGCCCGTCCCAACGTTATTAAAAAT
Organism: Meconema thalassinum; assembly: GCA_946902985.2. Lineage (NCBI taxonomy): Eukaryota > Metazoa > Arthropoda > Insecta > Orthoptera > Tettigoniidae > Meconema > Meconema thalassinum. Next base: position 293,114,117 of record OX336390.1, on the reverse strand, counting down.
GTATCTCCCCTACATCTAGATGTGTGTTCCCGACCTATAAAACGCCCGCCTAGATGGCTTGGTTGGGCTTATGAACTCGAGGTGGCAGCATCTATCGGCTCCTCTAGCCGGAGTTGTATCTGCGACTGCTAGAGTGTGTGAGTGGTGTCCTTGATCTCGTCTAATCGAAACATATTTGAAGGATATTGTATTCTACCTCATTGAACAAAAGACTATATATAGGCCTACATCATGCCGCCAAAATAATTATATAATCTGCACATTGTTACTTGATGTGTCAATCTGTGATTGGACAATTACAATTAACATTAATGCACTGTGGCCTTTGACTTTGGAGTCTCCGCCATCTTCGCATCTTCACAGTCTGTCGTCAAGAAAGCAACAAGCGAGTTGGTCGTGAAAGGTGTCGCCGCTGCTGGGGGCTTGGCCCCTAGCCTCTACGAAATATGGATATATTAAAAAAAAAGGAAATGCCTGTGCTCTTAGGCTATAATTTCATAACTTGCCTTGAAGATGGCGTCTGATCTGTTTATTTTACGGGCTACAAGAAGAAAAGCCTCGTGGGTGATCGAAGCGGGATGTGTGTGCTAACGCAGCCATATGGAGGCAGTTCATATCTTTTACATTATTTAAAATGTGTTAGTTTTGTGTTTCCTTGTGTCTCCACTGAGGAAGGATTTTAAGGTACGTTATTATTTAATATATATATATTGTTATGGGAGCTCCGTTATTGGCCATATATTTATGTTTTTATTCTGTATTTTATTTCGTGTTCCAGGCCTAATATTTCTGTTTGTTAATGTTACCTGATATGTAAATATTTCCTTTTTCCGTGCCTTCCGGAGACACGTACCTAGTTATCGTACCTGGTAAAAAATATTTTTTTATTTGTTTATTTTCTTTTGGTAATCTTTGGGATTGCTCTATTATTAATTTGATTTACGATCCGTTGCAGCCTGAATTGCCTCGTGTCAATAGTGTTAAGGCGTAATTCTTTCCTCCCTTTCTGTTCTCTCTGGTGTCATTTAAATTTAAAAAGGTAATTGTTTGCCGTAATTCGACCGGACATGCGGTCGTCTATTTGGTGGCCATGTTTGTTTTTTTGTTTTGCCCGAGTGCATTCTGGTCCGTTGAGTGTAGTTCTCTAGGCGTCGAGCGGGACACTCAAACGTGTTGTGCTGGTAGATCAGTATGTTTTTTGTTAATCTTGTTGATTTAACTTTGTGTTTTTGTGAGTGTTCCTGAGTTTTCTTTCGTCATGAAAGTTTTAGTTCAGTGGATTAATTTTATTTTATTAAATATTGTTTACTTTTCGTTTTTCCTCGTGGCCTTGATGTCTGCATGTCGGGTCGGTATTGCGTACCTTAGTAAATTATCAAGCCCTTTCTCATTTGGTAATACCTGTATTCTGGTTTTCTATCTTTTGGGCTTTATTATTTTAATTGTAAATTAAATCTATTCGTTTTTTGCTTTGCAAGCAAGGATGTTAAGCCGTCTCTTGCCTACTTATGTAATTTAATAATGTTGGCCTTAAGCCATGTGCATCACCAGAGAGAGGTTGTTGTGGCAATAGAGTTTCCTTTTTATGATTTTGTTAAATTATATTTTTCTTGCCTCAGTGTTTGCTGAGTAAATATTTTTTTAAATATTGAGCAACTGTTGTGGCATCATTTCGTCGGTGGCAGTTCTATGGGTAATCGGACTGTGTCTGTAGACGAGCCTGTGCGTTTCCCTCTTCTCCACCTTCTTCCATCTATAGGTGTTCTTCTGTTGGGCCGTGTCATCTGGCTTTGATTTTGTAGTTAGCGATGCGGACCTCTGAAAACAGGTAAGTTGGCCCATCATGCATTCCATTCCAGGTGTCGCAATTATAATAATTATTGTTATTATTATTATTATTATTATTATTATTATTATTATTATTATTATTATTATTACCTCTTCTAATTCCTGACCTTATTATAATTCAAAAACACCTACTAGATTTTTGTCATTCGGAAACATTAAGAGTATTAATTTCTTGGCTGTGAAAGCCAATATAGGCTACCATTAATAGTATTTTCCCAGTTTTGCCTCACGAGGCTGAGTGTGCCCCCTACCAGCCCTCAGACCAGACTTAAATGTCTCGGCAGAGCTAAGAATCCAAACCGAGCCTCAGGGGTGACTGCGATAAGTCCTTTTTCTGATTCACTGAACGACATTAATTAAATATTGAACCCCTAATCCTTTACAAACGGCTAGTAAATGGAAAATAACATTATAAAGAGGGTCTTAGTTCAATCTTATAATTTCGTTCGATTCGACCTCAAGAAATCCTCGATGATCCATTATTATTTGTAATATTTAAATGTATAAATCGGCAAAATTACAGATATCATGTGGATACTACAGAGCGAATGTAACGTTCATGTTAAACTGATTAAAATGTAAATGACGAAGATGTGTAGTGAAGAAGTTGGAGGGGAAAACAGGACCAATAAGCCTGTAGCTAAGAAACAGATAGAATTCTCTTACGTCCGAAATAGGGGTACACTCAGCGTCTTCAGGCATAACTGAGAAAAGAGGTGTTCGATTCCCACCTTAACAATCCTAGAAGTAGCCTTCAGTCGTTTTCCACTTCTACTCCTAAAAATATCTGGTTTGTACTGTCCCCGTATATTCTAGAGGCGGTCTGTTGGATATCCGAAGCACAGCTGGATTCGTAGAACCTGACAGCTCCGGCGCAAATACTAGTCATGGAACCACTCCAATAAGACCCTCATGAATATACGTGGCGGAAATTACGACGCAACTGTGAATTGCATAAAATGCACTTAGTTCGAAGTAGAACACCTACCTTTCGTTCTCGGGGATCTCGTGGTCAGCCTCAGGACCTATAATGGCTTTCACAGTTGCATCTCCTTATATCTAAAATAAATCAAAACGACGCGGCTTCTAATAAACTAAACAATTTAATAACAACGGTGTAAACTACATCTAAATATTCATACAGTAAATAAAAACACACTCCCTTTCTTTTTTCCTCACATTTACGCCACTGATAATACTGCATTCCATGAAAGCTGTGACAAATTTTGGGGCAGCTTGTGTCATTACTGTTACGTGCAAGAGCCCGTCCCAACGTTTCAAACATGTATCTACCCCTGGATGGAATTCATGACATTTTGAATCGGCCGCCTGGTGACTTGATACCGTTTGTGAACACGAGATGGCACCTGCTGTCGGACTTCGGGGTTCCTTCAAGTGGTTCCTTCTTCTCCGCTAGAATGCGTTAGTTTTGCCTCATAAATCTCTTCCTTTTCGTGGCATAATTGATGGCAATTATATTCTACGTCATAAACAAAAGAATATATATACTTCATGATACCGCCAAATTTGTTACTTAATTATGACATTGTTGATTGATGTGTCAAGCCTTGATTGGACGATGAATATTTACATGAATGCAGTTCGGTATCTGACGCGGAATTCTCCGCCATGTTGTGTGTTGCTGTCGGTCGTCAAGATAACAAGCCGGCTGCTGGTCCAAGAGTATCTATCCCTTGCGCTAGGGGCCTTGGCCCCTAGCTTTTTTTTTTTTTTCAATATATGAATACATATTCAAGACAAAGGAAACGCCTGTGCTACATAAGGATTTGATTTCATCGTTCCGCCGTGAAGAGGAAATATGCAAAGTAAATCGCATCTGGATACAACAGGAGTGCTTGTAACATCAAAACGGCGCATGGGCGTGTTAGCCATTTTAAAGGCAATCAAGTGCCAGATTATGTTTTATTTATATTGTGTGTTAATTATTTTATTTTCATTGTGTCTCCGCTGAGAAGGATGTAAGGTACGTTGCATTATACATTTATATTTATTATTGTTATGGAGCTCCGATATCGTCTTATAGTAATGTTTTAATTCTGTACCTTATTTGTTTTATTGGCCTAATATTTCTGTTTGTCAACGTTACCTGATATATAAAAAAAAGTTATTGTTTTCTTCGTACCTTCTGGAGACACATTTCTAAGTTTATTTTACGTTTTAATTTATTATTTATTTTCCTTTGGCAATCTTGGGATTGGCATATTATTTTTCTGATTTACGATCCGTGGCTCCTCCCTCGTGTTAATAGTATTTAGACGTAATTGTTTTCCTCCGTTCTTTTCTTTCTGCTGTTTTTAAAATTTAGTTTTGCTAAATTGTTTGCCGTAGTTCGATCAGACATGCGGTCTCCTGTTTTTTGTGGCCATGTTTGTTTTTTGTTTTGCCGATATGCATTCTGGTCTCGAGGTCAGTCTCTTGGCGCCGACCGCGAAGCTCTAACATGTTGTGGTGTTAGCTTAATTTTTTTAAATTTAATCTTGTTGGTTTAACTTTGTGTTTTTGGTAAATGTTCCTGTGTTTTTCTTCGTCATGCAAATTATTGAATTATTTTCTGATCCTATTTTATTTGGTTAATTTAATTTTTAATTTCTCGTTTGATCGTGGCTGGATCTCCGCATGTCGGATCGGTATTGCATTCCCTTGTAAATTATCAAGCCCTTTCTCATTTAATCATGCCTGTAATTTTATTTTAATCTTTGGGCTTTACAACATTTTAATTTTTAATGTAATTCTTGTCCCTTTTTTTCCTTTGCAAGGTAACATGTTCTGTTTCTGGTGGAGGAGCTCCTTTAAAGCTGTTGTGGCATTATTTCATCGACAGCAGTTCTGTCGGTTATTGGGGGGTGTCTGTAGAATAGCCTGTGCGTTCCCCTTCTCCATTTTCCTTCCACCCCTTTTGGTGTTCTTCTGTTGGGACATGTCTTCTGAAGGTGATTTTGTTGCTGAAGCGAGGCGGACCTCTAAATAAAAGGTAAGTAGGCCCATCCACCCTGGCCATCCACGGGTGGCATTCTGGTAGCAGACCGCACTCGAGTTCGCTTCCGTAACTATCCCCTCCCCAGTACCCGCAGGCTCGTTTTATGGACCCTTCTAGTGCTGATGGGGCGGTTGTTGGTGGGATCTTGTCATGCCAGTGCACTTGATATTATGTAAAGCTAATCCTTGTCGTTTGTTTTATTTCATGTTTGCCTCTGAATATCCATGTGGTGAGCTGTAAGTGACCTGTTTAGAAGCGAGGCGTTTGCTGCTGTATTTTACCCTGTTTGTATGCAGCATCCCCACTGAAAAAAAGCTCGGTGAGTGACTGACAGGTGTTCTTGGCATGGGAAATGGGGATTTCTTAATATTCTGATAGCCTACATGCTACGAGTGAAGGCATCCTGGAGCCCTATCGGAAGCTGTTCGCCATGTGTTTTGTGCCAATTTTTGTAATTTAGCTTCCTGTTCTAGAGCCAAGCAGGCGATGACGTATGCAGTTCTGGACAGCATTGTGCATGATCTTGTATTATAGGTGGTGGCTGTGTTCGAGTGTCAACCTAATCTATGGTAGTGGTAATTGGTAGTTTTGGTTTTGTTGTGAAAGTGTAAACTGTCCTTGTAATTCCTAAAATTTGTTTCCTTCTATATTGGCTGTCTGCATTCTGTGTTTTCCAAAATGGCCGACAACAATAGTGTTTTCGAATTAATTGACTTAAGAGAAAACCTTGTGAATTTGGAGAGTTCTTCTGGGGTTGAACGTGAATCACCTCTGTTTACTAGGTCTGAGGTTTTGGGATCGATTTCTAGTAGTGGTTTGCCTGCCCCTCTTTTGTCTAGTTCTGGCTCGTCCAGACCTCTTAACCCTGCTTACGTTCATTCTTCTCATGTTAGGTCACCTAATGATTTCCTGGGTCCTGCCGACCCATTGCATCCCGGTTCCTTCTCTAGTAATGTAAATGTTTTGTCTCCTGTAGAGGGTGTGCGAGCGGGCTACCCTGGTAACAATGTCTCTTTTCCTAATGCTACATTCTCGCCTACCGTTAATTATGGGTCGATTCCTCATCCTATTTCTGGTTTCGTAACTAAGTTAAAGCATTTCAACCTAGATGACGTTACCCAAGTGGTCCAATTTTTAAAGCAAGTGGTCGAATTGGGTAACCATGCCTCGATTTTTGGGATGTCGGAAAATCAGATTTTCCAACTGTTATATCCTGTTGCATCCGGTATGCTGCGCGATAAGCTAATTGAAGCTATCCACCTCCGCATGTCCTTAGTCATGTTTATAAGGGAAGTGTTGTGGTTTGTTGTCCCTGCGAGTGCCCTTAGTGCTCTCGAGCAAAAGTTTTTATATCGTGTCCAAAGGTTGGACGAGTCACTTAACGACTATGTCAGTGACATTAAGGTGTATGCCCAGGTATTTGCATCCCCTTTAACTGAACGACAGTTGGTGTCATCTATTGTAAATGGGTTTTCGCCTCAATATAGTGAACCCTTTACCCTCTGATGGATAAACGATTCGTTGCTTTATTTCTTCAATTAATAAATATTTCCACCAGCATCATGAAAATAGCCAGACGAAGATGAGGAAATTTCAAGCATTTGTTGGAGACAATGGGGACATACCTGCAGCAGTTTGACAAAAGGCTAAATACTTAGGATTGTGAAAAGATAGACCCTAGCAATGATTCAGAAGGACAGGTGGTGGCCACCTCAAAATAGAAAGGACGCGTGGTGAGACACGCTTATGGCATGTTCATTGTAATATTCGCGCCTAGAAAAAATATGATGCAGTAACATAAGTGGCGTGAAGAGCCAAGGCATTGCTATTACTTTTGTTCGTCTGAGGACGGAAGTTATTATTCTTTGGTGTGTCGAGGACACAGGATATTATACTTTTGTGTGTCGAGGACACAGGTTACTTTACATTTTGCACGTCTAAGGACGTAGACACTTATACTTTTGCGTGTCATGAGGACACAGAAATTATTAATAAATGTGTTAAATTCCGTGATAGATAGTCACAGTACTATATTTTGTAGGGACAGTAGCATCGAAAATTCGCCAACAGACTGTTCCGGGGAAAGTAGTACCTGAAACGGCGAATTTAGTAGTCAGATATCGAGTGTATAATAATCTAACTTTTGAATCAGCACGAGAGATGACATCGCTTATCCTGGAAGAAGTTTGGAATATCAACACTCCGTCCAGATGGCTGAGATGAGCTAAGAAGCATTCAGTTGGGAGATGGCAGCTGACGTCCTTTGACGGGTGACTGGCCGAGGATGAGTACAAAATAATATTCTTATTATCTGATAAATTAACTTATGGTATATGGGACATATTTTTGTAAATAATTTGCTTGTGTGATTAACGTAGTATATTTAGTTTTGGTCTGACACACCTTTTGCATGGAAACAGCTCGCATAAATGTTATTAGTAGAAGGATCTTGTTTGTTTGTTGTTTTAACTAACGTAGCTATGTGGACGACCGTGTTTGCATATGTTAAGCAATGCGGTTAAAAACGTCTCTCGGAGATATGTTGTGTTTCAGAAGTAGGACTGAAGTAATATAATTATACAGTAGATTGGAGGGTAATTAAATTTTTTAAGGTTTATTATTGATCAGATTCAGTGAGATTATTGCCTTTGGAGCAATGTGATTTGTGACGAAGAGCAGTCAGCTCTATCGTAGGTTTTAATATTTTTTAAATAGTTTGTGAGCATCTATTCAGCCGACCTGTGTGAAAAACGTAATGTCATTCCCAGAAGTGTGAGTGTGTGTATTTTGTGGTCATTACAAGCGGGAATTTCAGCGTAGACTGATTTCTGTCAGCTTGGTGCCATGTCCATATTGTTACCTTGCGAGGGCAATTGTGGCTATTTTGATTAGTGTCTGACCATATGTTGAGGTGGTTGAGATTTGTTGCTGTTGATTCTTTGAGATAACGGCACAGCTGGTCAGTTATTTTTACACACTGGAGTTGGGACAATGACAAGTATTGAGGAAGGGGGAGCTGTTTCACAAGACGGACTGAAGGTTGCAAGCGAGGTCATTAGTGGGGAGTTCTTGTTTGGCTCCGTAATTACTTGAAATACTGAATTGTTTGTTCATATAAAGTAATCTCAGCCGGTCAGGCTTTTGTTGTTTTTGGTTTAAGTCCATGTTTATATTCCATATCAGTGACCCGTGAAGTCACGTGTGATGCTGTCTTTTCCTTGTTTGTGTATTGAGCAATTGGCCGGAGTTGGCAGCTCATTTTGTCAAGTGCGTCATCGCGCTAAAGGAGGGTCACAGGGAGATTCCTGTAAATAATAGATTTTTTGTGTGTGTGTCCGCATTACATTTTAAGGGTTTTTATTAGTGTCATGTCCCATATCCGTAAACGTTGATTTGCGAGATGATTGTTCGTAAGCATCGTGGCTGTTAACCCGCTGTAAACGAACAGTCATCCAAGTACTCATTTCTCGTAGTTAGTCATTACGCGTACATAAAATCCAAATGCAAGTTAGTGGAACTAGGATCCACATTTTATAAAGGGGGAGATCCGTCTGACTCCTCAACATTGATGATATTCCTGTCATGGGAAAATTCAGGGAGGATTTTTTATTATTGTTGTTTATATTATTTTTTATGCACTATTAGTCATTAAATCATGTTATTATTCTACGTCTTGTCACCTTTCTTAATTAATTATAGTTTTAATCCTATGACCCTTACCTCAGTAGAGCATGTTGTTTGGCGAACGTAAACATCACACTAGGAACTGAGCGCGACCCCTTGATCAAGATTCTTGCATATAAACACTGCTATTCTGAAGGGTTCATAGGAAGTAAACTGGCGCGGCCAAGCGTGGGGCGGTTCACTGTGGTGTAACGGCAGAGAAATTTTGCACATGTCAATGTAAGCGTAGTTGGGTTTTCAAACTGACGCAACAATGAAGGTGTAATTTTGTTGCTGGTTCGCTGCTGGAACACATTTAGTTGGCGTATTTGAGTAAAACTGACAGGCCACAAGTGGAGGCAGATATGACAGTATTTTAATCACCGGAAAGTGATATTTTATTAAAACCAATTGAGGCGAAGAGGATACCGCCAAATGTGTGAAATATAAATTAAAATCAGGAGTTTGCAATGTAAAATACGGTTCACGTTTTTGTCCATTGAATTGAAATAAATTAATATACGTGATACCGCGCGCCCAATGATTAAAGTTAAAACTAGATTTCTTTAGAAAGTCAAACTCATGAAAATGTTAGGAGGCTGGTAGCCTTAAATGACAATTAATACTTTGTTAATTAGTCAGTGTTAGTATCAGATCAGGATAACAATTTAATGACTGAATATGTGTTTGGGTTTAAATTAAATTGAGTAAAATTAGAACCACTCAGAGATGCAATCGACTAGTGGGATTAAATGTAAAATAAATGAACTGAGTTGTGTAAAGAAATTAAATGTGCATTGGATTGTATGTATGTGTCAAAGGGCATTGCTTTATGGCATTTCCCTAATGTCTCATATAAAGTGTATAACATGGCAACGGTGGAACAGATTCAAGAAATCACTGAGAGCGCGGCTAGGAGAACACAGGAATTGTTGGACACTAAATTGGCGGAACAGAGTCAATCATTAAACACTAGTATGTTAGAACAAAGTGAAGCATTAAACGCGAAATTATCCGAACAAAGTGAATCGATAAACACAAAATTATCTGAACAAATAAACACTAAACTATCAGAACAAAGTGAATCACTAAACAATACTATGTTAGAACAAAGTGAGGCTATAAACAAATTGTCTGAGCAGAGTGAATCACTAAAAACTAAACTATCCGAACAAAGTGAATCACTGAACACTAAACTATCCGAACAAAGTGAATCATTGCGGACACAATTAAATAACAGTAGGATTGAACAAAACGAATATCAGGCGGAACAAGCTAGATTGCTAAAAAATGAAATCAATGACACTATAAATTCGCAGTTATAGGCGCAGAATGTTAAAAACACGAACCAATTAGCTTCGTTAACCGCAGAGATGAAGGATCACACTAAACAACAGATGGTATTGCTGGCCCTAGATGTTAGTAAAAATAATGAAAAACAATTAGACCAGATTAAGAAAATGGAAAGTATTTTTATCAAAAACTTAGCATTCTGGATGAAACGGTGTTAGCTAAATTAGAGCAAATTGAACTAGCATGCACAATGAATACAAGCGAGGTCAAGATAGCTCAGGATAAGTTAGAAGGACGATTTAAGGAAATGGAAAAGAGCGGCAAGGTCATTCAACAACAATTATCAGCGGTCGATGAAAATATTTCCGGCATAATTAAAGATATGGATCGTCTCGAAATAAAATCAGCGGAGCAATGGAAAAGCCCAGAAGCGGATCAGAATCAATTAAAGAGTACCATCGACGAAAATAGCGCGAGATTGGAAGATAGGCTGAGCCAGATAGAAAGCAATCAGGATGACACTAAAAGCCAAATTGAGGAGAAAGTAAGCACGATTAAGGAGCAAATAAGGAAAGATTGGCGAAAAATGAATATCGATTCTAAAGAGGAAAGATCAACCATCCTTAAGACAGTAGGCGAAAATCATACTCGTATTCAAGCATTAGAGCAAGAAATTAAGAGTAAACTTAAAGAACAAACAGACAGGATCATAAAAGCTGAACTGAGGTCGTTAGAAAAATCCTCGATATTTAAAACAGGAACAAGGAGAGATAGGCAGGACGACTCAAATAGCCCGGGGGAGGCAAGCACAGCAGGGAGTCAAGCTCAGACAGAGAGCCCATTAACAAAAAACATGGAAGGGTTTCGCAAGAATATCGAAAGGAGTTCCACGCCACAAGACGGTCATCAGCCCACACAACTTATCCAAGTAATTCGCTCGAACGATTATAAACCGCAGAAATACACGGAGAATTCAGGGGTGACACCTAAAGCTTTTATTAAAGAAATTGAAGATCATTACAATGACACTGGGGTACCTGAAGCACGTAGATTGAGGATGATGGAGAGATTTTTATCAGGAAATATCCTTACATGGTTTTTAAGCTTCAAATATACATTTGGAACTATGTCAGACTTCAAATTAGCGTTTCTGCGCAAGTACTGGTCGCCAGCAATACAACAGAGCCTAAGGATGGAGCTTTACTCTAGAAAATACCAAACTACCCAGCAAACGAAATACTCAGATTTCTTTAACATGCAAATGCTAAAATTTCGCGACCTTGATTACCCTTTAAATGAAGCGGATCTGGTGATGACTATAGCGCGGCAATTACCAGTCAACGTGCAGCAAGTACTAGTCGCAGCGAACGTTAGTACGGCCTTACATGCAGAGCAGATATTACGCCAGATAGATGAGACTACATCTCATAATCATTATAGAGGAGGAAGACAGCTGGAGTTAGTCAATACGACAGAGGTCATAAAACCAAAACAGGCAAACACTAAAACGCAGGGTACTAATACAAGCACCTCCACACCTAGGCGAAACCAGGAAGAAGGAGAAAACATACCATACCAGCGTAACGAGAATAACTATAACAATATGTCATATCAAGGCAACAATAGATATCAACAGAGAGGATATCAGCAATGGCGTGAAAATTGAAGAAATGAGAGGCCTTATGGAAGATACGGTGATTACAATGCTAATCAAAGATGGAAAGGAAGGAGAGATCAAAATCAAGGAGAGCCACGTAATTATCGAAATGACTGGGATGATAGGCACGCTCAATCACAAAATTACCTAGAGGAATTACACGCTAGTCAAGGTGGAGAGCTAGGAAGATGGGAAAAAGCCATTGGGAACATGAAGAATCCAGACACACATACTGAGGAAGCTGGAAGTCTACTGAGACAAGAGGAATATCAAGGGCATGGGCGACAAAAGGATGATGGGAGTAGCACCGGAGCTTAAAAAAATGCTAAATTTGGATAAAGAAGACAGTCTACAAACGCAACAGTCGGAAGTTGAAGATGGATGGATAGTAGCGAACATACAAGAATGGATTGCTTTGCCAGAAGACTGCCTGGAGGAGACGGTGAAACCACGGAACGATGAAATTAGGCAGTTACCCATTATTTACGCGAGGATTGGTGGAATTAATATAAGATGTTTATTGGATACGGGGTCGCAGATCAGTCTGGTATCGGAGGTCTTGGTTCGAGAGTTGGGACGGAGTCAGAATATTCCTGTAATTCCCGTACCACAGCTCAAAGTGAGAGGTGTTATTCCTGAACGCACCGTCACTTGTAAACGTCAGGCATACTTAGAGCTGAACATATTGGAACATACTTTTGGGCAAACATTCATTATCATGGCAAAGATGAATTTCAATATAATTCTTGGTGCAAATTTTATTTGTGACTATCAAGCAGTGATAGATTTGCACAAGAATACAGTCAGTTTTAGAGAGTATGATCAGCTGAAGAACGTGGGATTGCATATTGATGAAATCACTACCGGAGATGTAAATTCTTGGGCATTGGAAGCAATATCGGAAGAGACGGAAGAGGAGATACGAAAGGCAGAAGATAACATCATAGAAGGAGCTGTTGTGGAACTAGATGAGGAGAGTGAATCCCAGGAGATACGGTCTTTATTAACGGAAGGAGACGACAGTGATGCACAATTTGAAGAGTTACTACAGGAGCGGCTCAATGACATTCAACTTGGGGGTGAACATAGAAAACAATTGGAAGAGATTTTAAGGAAGCACAAAACAGTATTTGATACAGTACCTGGGAAAATATTAAATTTCAAATATTCAATGCAAGTCGAGGATTGGTCACCTTTCAAAAGTAGATTGTATCCAATTCCGGAAAAATATCGTGGTCAAGTTAAGGTCATTATAGATGAGATGTTACAAGCTGGAGTGATAAGGAAGACACCTACACCTTATCTAAATGCAATTTTGGCAGTCACAAAACCAAATGGATCTATTATACTTTGTTTATATGCCAGAAATCTCAACATGAGACTCATTTTTCCTGAGTATGACAGAGCGCCAATTATCAGAGACGTACTAAAAGGCTTTAAAAACAAAAGCATTTATTCATCAGTTGACTTGACGTCCAGTTTCCACCATATTGAATTGGATGAGAAGTCACAGCTTCTAACTGGCTTCTTATTCGATAACCAAACGTTTTGCTTCGTCCGAATGCCCTTTGGAGTCAAAACAGCGGGCTGTGCTTTAATCCGAGCCCTGGACCGGAATCTAACCGAGGAAATTAAGGAGATGCTGGCATCCGACAACATTGAAACTCACATGGAAAATTTAGATAAAGTATTAGGCAACCTTAATGCATCAAATTTCAAAGTAAACCTGAAGAAATCGCATTTCTTCAAGAGCGAGATCTTATATTTGGGTCACATCATTGACAAGGAGGGAGTGAAGCCAAATCCAGCTAAGATCGAAGCGATAAAGAATTTCCCTACACCAACGAGAGTCAAGCACATTCGGGCTTTCTTAGGCGTAACGGGATTCTTTAAAGAAAACTGTCCAGGTTACACGGAGACTGTAGCTCCAATGCAGGAAATGCTAAAAAAGAATAATAAATGGTTGTGGAATGCGGAGTGTGAGAAGGCGTTCCAAGCATCAAAACAGCTATTGGAAAACTGCATTAAGTTAGGATATCCAGATTTCAAGCACAAATTTATAATCCAAGCGGATGCTTCACTAATTGGTATAGGTGCTATGCTCTACCAAGAAGATCCAGCTAACCTGCAACAAAAAACATATTTGGCATTTGTCAGCCGAAAATTGCGTAAGCACGAGCGCAATTATACTGTAACGGAACTAGAATTGTTGGCCATACTTCATGCGCTCCAACTATGGAAAAGAATAATTTATGGATACCCCATTGTTGTCAGGACTGACCACAAGGCACTAACATTCTTGTTTAAGACGTCGATGGCAAGCGAACGTGTGACACGTTGGTCTATATATATTCAGCAGTTTAGCATTGAGATTGAACATTGTCCAGGGAAGATGAACGTGATTCCGGATGCACTCAGCAGGAACCCAGAGCCTGATAGTGAAGAAACAGCGATGGTACAACACTTGGAGTTAACACCGAAGGACCGGGAATTTTTGGAGGAGTTACGTGAGATACAGCGAGAACAAGAAGCGGAACCATGGATGATGCTATTAATTCAATACTTCAGAAAGCAACTACCTACAGGAACACCTGCATTTCGAGAAGCGAAAGCCAAAGAAGGAAGATATGTTTATGTCAACAATTTGCTGCACAAATGGATAGATAATGACCACACCAAGTTACGCATATTAGTACCTGCATCCTTACAGCGAGGACTGACATGGCATACTCACGAAAGTTACGGACACGTCGGATTAGACAAGTGTGAAGCGACAATAGGAGAGACATTTACATGGCCACGTATGAGAACAACAATATGTGACGTCATAACGACTTGTGATCCGTGTCAGAGGACAAAGCCCAATAACTATTTAATGAGGAAGTATCCTAGACCATTGCTACCTCAGAAACCCTGCGAGCTACTGGCCCTAGATTGTTTCGGTCCAATTCCGAAAGGAAGGCGAGGTTGCCGTCACTTGCTAGTGTGCATTGATGTATTTTCTAAGTTTGTCGTACTATGCCCCATTCAGAAAACTACATCGAAACAAGTACTCAGTCGTATTCGAAATAGAGTTATTCCAATCCTTGGAAAACCAGAATTTATATTGTCAGACCATGGCAGTTATTTTACAAGCGCCGAATTCAAGAAAGGTATGGAGGACATGGGTATAAAACACGTTTTAAGCAGTATCCGACATGCCCAAGCTAATCCAAGTGAGAGAGCAATAAAATGTGTAACATCATACTTGAGCATCTTCATTCCAAATGAACACCGCAAATGGGTGGATAAAATTAAGGATGTAGAGACATGCATGAATTCTACCAGGCACGAGTCAACAGGACAGATCCCTATGGTCTTACACAAAAGCGAGTATCCAGTGAGAACGTGGAAAAGCATCATTAACTGCCCACAAGATCCCATGATAGCACCTGACCTGCGAATTGAGAGAACGAGAGCCTACATGAGAAAACAAGCAGACCGCACATTACGGCGAGTGAGAAATAAGAGGTTTCACAGTGATCTTGAAATCAACCAGCTCGTTTTGGTGAAACGACCCGCTACATCGGATCCAGAGAAGAAGATCTTCAGCAAATTCTGCGAAAAGTTCATAGGACCCTATTCTATTGTAAGAAACCTTGGAAATAATGCATACAGAGTGAAAGAGTTAAGCACAGGAACAATGTCGGTCTACAATGCAGCCAACTTAAAAAAGTATCGTAGAAGTGAACCATGAGAGCGCCGAAATAATGATGCAGTTTAAATATATGGATGTCCTATATCAACCAAGTGGACGGGGAGCAGTTGAGTTCGGCACGTGAAGAAGGAAGTGGAATTGGTGTTGACAAACATTAACGAGACGAGCTGAGTGTTGCCTAAGGCACCAGCGCGTCATGCAAGCAGTTGAGAGGGTCATTCAAAGCAGGAAATGAAACGAGTAAATGCCATTCAAGACAGGAGCGGCTAGACCAAGTAATAGAAAAGGGGTGATTCTGAAATAAAACAAATTGGCCTACGGAAGTTTTTTAAAATTATCGACTTTCTCCTAAGTTCGAAATTTTGTGAGTGGAGGAGTTGTGAATCCTTTACCCTCTGATGGATAAATGATTCGATGTTTTATTTCTTCAATTAATAAATATTTCCACCAGCATCGTGAAAATAGCCAGACGGAGATGAGGAAATTTCAAGCATTTGTTGGAGACAATGGGGACATACCTGCAGCAGTTTGACAAAAGGCTAAATACTTAGGATTGTGAAAAGATAGACCCTAGCAATGATTCAGAAGGACAGGTGGTGGCCACCTCAAAATAGAAAGGACGCGTGGTGAGACACGCTTATGTCATGTTCATTGTAATATTCGCGCCTAAAAAAAATATGATGCAGTAACATAAGTGGCGTGAAGAGCCAAGACATTGCTATTACTTTTGTTCGTCTGAGGACGGAAGTTATTATTCTTTGGTGTGTCGAGGACACAGGATATCATACTTTTGTGTGTCGAGGACACAGGTTACTTTACATTTTGCACGTCTAAGGACGTAGACACTTATACTTTTGCGTGTCATGAGGACACAGAAATTATTAATAAATGTGTTAAATTCAGTGATAGATAGTCACAGTACTATATTTTGTAGGGACAGTAGCATCGAAAATTCGCCAACAGACTGTTCCGGGGAAAGTAGTACCTGAAACGGCGAATTTAGTAGTCTGATATCGAGTGTATAATAATCTAACTTTTGAATCAGCACGAGAGATGACATCGCTTATCCTGGAAGAAGTTTGGAACTATCAACACTCCGTCCAGATGGCTGAGATGAGCTAAGAAGCATTCAGTTGGGAGATGGCAGCTGACGTTCTTTGACGGGTGACTGGCCGAGGATGAGTACAAAATAATATTCTTATTATCTGATAAATTAACTTATGGTATATGGGATATATTTTTGTAAATAATTTGCTTGTGTGATTAACGTAGTATATTTAGTTTTGGTCTGACACACCTTTTGGATGGAAACAGCTCGCATAAATGTTATTAGTAGAAGGTTCTTGTTTGTTTGTTGTTTTGACTAACGTAGCTATGTGGACGACCGTGTTTGCATATGTTACGCAATGCGGTTAAAAACGTCTCTCGGAGATATGTTGTGTTTCAGAAGTAGGACTGAAGTAATATAATTATACAGTAGATTGGAGGGTAATTAAATTTTTTAAGGTTTATTATTGATCAGATTCAGTGAGATTATTGCCTTTGGAGCAATGTGATTTGTGACAAAGAGCAGTCAGCTCTATCGTAGGTTTTAATATTTTTTAAATAGTTTGTGAGCATCTATTCAGCCGACCTGTGTGAAAAACGTAATGTCATTCCCAGAAGTGTGAGTGTGTGTATTTTGTGGTCATTACAAGCGGGAATTTCAGCGTAGACTGATTTCTGTCAGTTTGGTGCCATGTCCATATTGTTACCTTGCGAGGGCAATTGTGGCTATTTTGATTAATGTCTGACCCTATGTTGAGGTGGTTGAGATTTGTTGCTGTTGATTCTTTGAGATAACGGCACAGCTGGTCAGTTATTTTTACACACTGGAGTTGGGACAATGACAAGTAATGAGGAAGGGGGAGCTGTTTCACAAGACGGACTGAAGGTTGCAAGCGAGGTCATTAGTGGGGAGTGCTTGTTTGGCTCCGTAACCACTTGAAATACTGAATTAAGAACAGATCAATGATAAAAATTGTTTAAATAAATGGGAGTTGCCTACGAATCACGATAATCTCCGAAGCGTTAGCTTAACATGCAGTTTTGTTCATATAAAGTAATCTCAGCCGGTCAGGCTTTTGTTGTTTTTGGTTTAAGTCCATGTTTATATTCCATATCAGTGACCCGTGAAGTCACGTGTGATGCTTTCTTTTCCTTGTTTGTGTATTGAGCAATTGGCCGGAGTTGGCAGCTCATTTTGTCAAGTGCGTCATCGCGCTAATGGAGGGTCACAGGGAGATTCCTGTAAATAATAGATTTTTTGTGTGTGTGTCAGCATTACATTTTAAGGGTTTTTATTAGTGTCATGTCCCATATCCGTAAACGTTGATTTGCGAGATGATTGTTCGTAAGCATCGTGGCTGTTAACCCGCTGTAAACGAACAGTCATCCAAGTACTCATTTCTCGTAGTTAGTCATTACGCGTACATAAAATCCAAATGCAAGTTAGTGGAACTAGGATCCACATTTTATAAAGGGGGAGATCCGTCTGACTCCTCAACATTGATGATATTCCTGTCATGGGAAATTTCAGGGAGGATTTTTTTATTATTGTTGTTTATATTATTTTTTATGCACTATTAGTCATTAAATCATGTTATTATTCTACGTCTTGTCACCTTTCTTTCTTAATTATAGTTTTAATCCTATGACCCTTACCTCAGTAGAGCATGTTGTTTGGCGAACGTAAACATCACACTAGGAACTGAGCGTGACCCCTTGATCAAGATTCTTGCATATAAACACTGCTATTCTGAAGGGTTCAATAGGTCATACATGACTATGTGTACCAGGCCTTCGTCATTCGTCGAGCTGAAACAGGTCGTTATAGAGGCTATGGCTGTGAAACATGCAGATTCCCTTCGGGTAGCTAATGTTCCTCCTCCTTCCTTGATGTCTCGTCCCCCTCCTTCCTTGATGTCTCGTCCCTCGCCTAAGGTTATGTTCCACCCAAGACCCAATATTAAGTGCCACACGTGCGGTGGCGTGGGACATGTCAAGAAGGTGTGTCCGAGTAACCAGGTGGTGTATCGCCAATGACGGGATGTTGTGGAGAACAACTCGGGTGTTACTTCTAAGGATATTTCTGTGCATGTGAAATTGGGAAAACCCTGTGAAGGTTCTGGTCGCCCTACCAATGAAAGTCTTGATAACTCGTTGAAAACTAAATCTTCACGTGCTAATTCTGCTTATGTCGCTGACCTACCTAACCTGTCGGTGAGCAATGTCGTGGCAAGTCGGCCTAATTCTAAACTTAATGTGAAACCTGTGGTGCGGGTGTCCTCGTCATCTACTTGTAATCGTTTTAGAGTGAGTAATGATTTTGGAATTTCTCCTGTGGCTAAAGGAATATCCCCGTTTATTGAAATGTGTGTTAATGACGAGCCCGTTTCTGCATTGCTTGATTCTGGTAGTGTCGCATCCTTTATAAGCGAGGACTAGTTTATATCTATGAAAAGTGTTTGCAAATTTCCTGAGTTAGAGCCTAACAATGAATCTTGTATTTCGGCAAATTGTTCAAACTTAAATATTTTGGGTAGTATGACAGTCAAAATTCATATTCTAATTTTTTCTTGGAAATTTAAATTTTTTGTTGCCAGAAATCTTTCTTGTTCTGTGGTCATTGGAGCTAATTTCATGTCACACGTTGGTATGCTTCTTGATTTTGGTGCTCGCAACTTATGGTTTAAGTTTAATCCGCAGAGTAAATTATCATTTAACCCGGTTTTATCTTCACCTGCTGTCAATTCAGTTAGTGAACCTGTGACTATTGAGGATCTCGATCTGGAAAATTTAACGAATCTTCAAAAGGATGCCATTAAGAAGTTATGTCAGGAGTATAGTGATGTATTTACGGACAAGTTGGGTGTAACCCATTTGATGGAATACAAGATTGAGCTAACTGATTCTGTGCCGGTGCGTTCCAGCCCGTATCGCCTTGCCCCGCCCATGATGGCTGAACTTCGTAAGATTATCGATAAGATGTTAGAAGAAGGTGTAATCCAACCCTCTATCTCTGCCTACTCATCCCCTGTATTTCTTGTGCCAAAACCTAACGGTGGTTTTCGGCCGGTGGTCGACTATAGGGCTCTTAATCAAAAAGTTGTTTTGCAATCCATTCCTTTGCCGGACCTTCATACATGCTTTAGTTGGTTTCGCAACGCGAAGGTGTTCACGATCCTCGATTTAAATTCTTCTTACTTCCAAATTCCCCTCTCTACGGAATCCAGGCATGTTACAGCTTTTTCCACTGACTGGAACCTGTTTGAGTATGCCCGTGTCCCGTTTGGCCTATCCACCGGAGCCACTGTGTTGAGCAGACTTCTGGACAAGGTGTTTCCAGAAATTAAATTCAAGTTTGTGTACCACTACCTTGACGATGTGGTGATCTATTCTGAGTCCTTCGAGGAACACGTTGATCATCTGAAAGTTGTACTTGATCGGTTGCGTGACGCTGGCCTTACCGTCAAATTGTCCA
Organism: Meconema thalassinum; assembly: GCA_946902985.2. NCBI lineage: Eukaryota > Metazoa > Arthropoda > Insecta > Orthoptera > Tettigoniidae > Meconema > Meconema thalassinum. The sequence goes on along the minus strand of OX336390.1, from coordinate 293,094,439 downwards.
AGGTTTCCTTTGCCAAGCCCAAAATTTCCTTCTTGGGACATATTGTTTCCGAATCTGGTATCTCCGTGGACCAGTCTCGTACGCAGGCCATCAGAGATTTTAAACCACCCAAGAACGCCAAGGGTGTTGCTCGTTACATTGGTGTGGTAAACTTCTTCCGTAAGTTTATCAGTAACTTTGCCGACCGTACTGCTCCTCTAAATCTATTACGCAAAAAGGCTGTGAAGTTTGAGTGGGGTCCCTCTCAGCAAGCAGCCTTCGAAGATCTTAAGCTTGCGCTCTCTAACGCCCCTGCATTAGCCATTCCGGATTTTAGGAAGCAGTTCATTGTGCAGACTGATGCGTCTGGTCGTGGTGTTGGTTGTGTCCTACTGCAGGAATCTGATCTGGGTAGGCAACCCATTGCATACGCTTCTCGTACCTTAACGGACGCAGAGAGGAAGTATTCCACATACGAACTTGAGGGTTTAGCTGTGTTGTTCGCTCTAGAAAAATTCCGTATGTATCTTGAGCACACTAAGTTTCTCCTTGAGACCGATAACCAAGCCTTGAGCTGGGTCTAAGGGAAACCCCGTAAAACTGGTAGGATTGCCAGATGGACAACTAGGATTCTGTCATTCCAGTTCTCAGTCCAACATATTCGTGGGTCCGAAAATGCGGTAGCTGATTCATTAAGCCGCATGTACGAGGAAACAGCTGAAGAGGATATTCAAGAATGTGAACCCGTAAACCTTGTATCTGCTGTAAATTGTGTCAATGTCGTTCTTAGCAATTCCCCTGTGCTTTTTGAGGATGTGAGACGATTCCATAAAGAAGATCCCTCCTTATCTAGCCTTATTGACCGAATCAATTCTGGTGAAGTGATCAAGCCCTACTCTCTGAAGGACGGTGTATTGTGTTGTTCGTCACGTCATGACCGTCTACCTAAAATTGTGCTCCCGTCAGTCCTCATTCCGGAAATCTTTCGTTCCTATCACGAATCTCCTATTGGTGGCCACCTAGGAGTATTCAAGACCCGAGCTAAAATCAGACAGTTTTTCATTTGGCAAGGTATGGATGGCGACATCAGGAGGCTCATTAGGAATTGTGCTGCATGTGGTATTAGCAAACCTCCGGTTTCTACTAAGGTTGGCCTGTTGTCATCTGAACCGGCATCTAGACCCATGGAGAGGCTGTTTATCGTCCATGTTGGGCCGTTCCCTCGCTCTGGTCGGGGAAACCAATTTGCGCTTGTTTGCACTGACGGTTTCACCCGGTTTAGTTGGATTTTCCCCACCAGACAGGCTACGACCAGTTCCGTCATAAAGTGTCTTAATTTCATCTTTTCATCTTTTGGGCCATGTCAGTACCTGGTGTCAGATAATGCCAAGTGCTTTGTATCTCATCAGTTCCGTCAATTCTTATTTGATTATGCTATTTCCCATGTAACCACTATTTTCCTAACCCGTCTCTCTCTGAGCGAGTCAATCGTAATCTCCGTTCTGCTCTGATTGCCTTCCACCACGACGACCATTCCAAGTGGGATTCTAATTTGCATTGGCTCAATTTTGCTTTCAACACCGCCGTGCATGAGAGCACGCAAGCCACCCCTTTTTCGTTAATGTTTTCCTTTATGGCCAATTCTCCGTTGTCTAATCTGTGGAACCTGCACGATCTCCTTCCAGACAGTTTCACGCCCGAGGATATGAGGGCGAAATTCATCAAGGCTAGAGAGAATATTAAGGTATCACATGACCAACTTGCCAAGCGACACAATGCCTGTCGCAAGCCAATGGATTTGGAAATTGGTGATGTTGTGTACGTCCGCAATTTCGAGCCCAAGGGCGTCAGTAATCTAGTTTCAAGCAAGTTGACCCCTCGTTTCAAGGGCCCATGTTATGTAGAGGCATTCCTGACTCCCGTTACTCTGCTTATTAGAAACCCCAAAGCAAAGAAAATTTCCAGAGTGCATCTGTCGCACATTAAACGAGGTGGAGAGGTTTCTAATGAGGAAATGCTACCATAAATTTTGTAAACTGATTTTGTATAATGTAGAGTATCCCTAACCTTCATTGAAGCCTTCAGGCATCTGTTCCTTCTGGAATTTTGAACTGGATATGAAAACTCTGCTGGGATACAAACTGTAACTGTTGGGTAATACCCATTTTGTGGTAAATTGTAAAAATTGAAACTAAATTTTGATGTTTTCATAAAAGATGCTAACATGTAAGTTGGACTCGGTGGGAGACCTAACTCATGATATCTTGTATACATGTTCCCTTGGGAATTTGAGTGGTCATTCCTCTACCGTAGTTCCTTCTAAATTTATAGTCGTTTAACTCATGTCATCTTGAAAGGTACTTCTAGTCTGTAAAAAGGTAAATTTGTAAATGAAATTTTTTAAACACGGATCTAGGTCATGGTCAGAAATATTTTCTTCATATAAATTCAACTTTGTTTCTCTTTTGTAAAATGTAGTAAGAAATTGTAGTTCTGTAAACCTTTATTTTTGAAATTAGATTAACTTCTATTTTGTAAATGGCTGGCCACGCGTCGCATGATATATGGCACATTGCTTCCACCTACGTCGTTTAAAGCGAACTACATTGGACTTATAAAAAAAAATACCTAACGTGTCTCGGACTATGAAAGCACTGCTGGTGCTGGTGTTCTGCGTTTCTGAAGACTGATGGACACAGTGATGCTGTTGACTAAGTGGTTTGCGAGGTGATCAATTATCACATCACTGATAATCTGACCCTGCACTCTTCCTAACCAAAACGCTGCGGTTTCATCCATCAATTGGAGTTAACTGGTGAACATTATCTTCTGGAAACATGCTTGGTGAATCGACTAGTTAAGGAGTTCTGCCTATGCCTAGGCATATTCGTGAACGGTGTTCACGCTTAAGGGAGGGAGACTGTTACGTGCAAGAGCCCGTCCCAACGTTTCAGACATGTATCTACCCCTGGATGGAATTCATGACATTTTGAATCGGCCGCCTGGTGACTTGATTCCGTTTGTGAACACGAGATGGCACCTGCTGTCGGACTTCGGGGTTTTTCATGTGGTTCCTTCTTCTCCGCTAGAATGCGTTAGTTGTGCCTTATAAAACTCTTCCTTTTCGTGGCATAATTGATGGCAATTATATTCTACGTCATAAACAAAAGAATATATATACTTCATGATACCGCCAAATTTGTTACTTAATTATGACATTGTTGATTGATGTGTCAAGCCTTGATTGGACGATGAATATTTACATGAATGCAGTTCGGTATCTGACGCGGAATTCTCCGCCATGTTGTGTGTTGCTGTCGGTCGTCAAGATAACAAGCCGGCTGCTGGTCCAAGAGTATCTATCCCTTGCGCTAGGGGCCTTGGCCCCTAGCTTTTTTTTTTCTTCAAAATATGAATACATATTCAAGACAAAGGAAATGCCTGTGCTACATAAGGATTTGATTTCATCGTTCCGCCGTGAAGAGGAAATATGCAAAGTAAATCGCATCTGGATACAACAGGAGTGCTTGTGACATCAAAACGGCGCATGGCCGTGTTAGCCATTTTAAAGGCAATCAAGTGCCAGATTATGTTTTATTTATATTGTGTGTTAATTATTTTATTTTCATTGTGTCTCCGCTGAGAAGGATGTAAGGTACGTTGCATTATACATTTATATTTATTATTGTTATGGAGCTCCGATATCGTCTTAGAGTAATGTTTTAATTCTGTACCTTATTTGTTTTATTGGCCTAATATTTCTGTTTGTCAACGTTACCTGATATATAAAAAAGTTATTGTTTTCTTCGTACCTTCTGGAGACACATTTCTAAGTTTATTTTACGTTTTAATTTATTATTTATTTTCCTTTGGCAATCTTGGGATTGGCATATTATTTTTCTGATTTACGATCCGTGGCTCCTCCCTCGTGTTAATAGTGTTTAGACGTAATTGTTTTCCTCCGTTCTTTTCTTTCTGCAGTTTCTTAAATTTAGTTTTGCTAAATTGTTTGCCGTAGTTCGATCAGACATGCGGTCTCCTGTTTTTTGTGGCCATGTTTGTTTTTTGTTTTGCCGATATGCATTCTGGTCTCGAGGTCAGTCTCTTGGCGCCGACCGCGAAGCTCTAACGTGTTGTGGTGTTAGCTTAATTTTTTTAATTTAATCTTGTTGGTTTAACTTTGTGTTTTTGGTAAATGTTCCTGTGTTTTTCTCCGTCATGCAAATTATTGAATTATTTTCTGATCCTATTTTATTTGGTTAATTTAATTTTTAATTTCTCGTTTGATCGTGGCCTGGATCTCCGCATGTCGGATCGGTATTGCATTCCCTTGTAAATTATCAAGCCCTTTCTCATTTAATCATGCCTGTAATTTTATTTTAATCTTTGGGCTTTACAACATTTTAATTTTTAATGTAATTCTTGTCCCTTTTTTTTCCTTTGCAAGGTAACATGTTCTGTTTCTGGTGGAGGTGCTCCTTTAAATTTTAACATTAAATTTTTATTTTAATTTTAAGCAGCTGTTGTGGCATTATTTCATCGACAGCAGTTCTGTCGGTTATTGGGGGGTGTCTGTAGAATAGCCTGAGCGTTCCCCTTCTCCATTTTCCTTCCACCCCTTTTGGTGTTCTTCTGTTGGGACATGTCTTCTGGAGGTGATTTTGTTGCTGAAGCGAGGCGGACCTCTAAATAAAAGGTAAGTAATCCACCCTGGCTATCCACGGGTGGCAATTACAACAAGCTATACGTCAATTAAAGACCCTTGTGTATTTTACATTCCTCTGGCGCGCTTCACAATGAACATCTGGGCGCTAAGAGCACGCGACCTTCGCCACGTGTCTGATGACATAACAAACTCCGTTACATTCCCAGAGCTGGCTGGTTTAAAAAGCTGCTTGCCTGTCGGTCCGCAACAACTCTCCACATTTGTGCGCGGCCGATCACTGGCCTTGGATGAAAACGAGTTGTAAACAAACCCTCGCTATTCCATCCTTGCCCACAAATACACCTCTCCATCGAATCACAAGCTATGTTAAAATGGAACAGATTCACGTCAGACAAAAATGTGAATCATACACACATCCTACACGCTAATGAAACAAAACTTTTATACACTATTACTTTCATACTCTCGCATTGTGACGTCCCAATGGAGTTCATTTCTTTCACACTGAACAAGAAACAAACCACATCCAGTCACATCAACATTCATATGCTAACCACTATGCTAAACAATCACTAAACTTCCTATACCTAACATATCATACACCCGATTGGCAAATAAAGAAAGTTAATACTGAATGAATTTACAATGACACTAATAGCATAAACTATAATCCGTTTAAAAAGAGTAGTGTCTATATACACTTGAGCCTGAGCTCCGATCTCACAGTTATGTCAAATACAATTAACTGGGATCCTCATAAGCTTCTACAGCTTCAGAAATACTACCACCATTCTCTCCTTTCTGATCTGGTGTCATAATAGATTAAATACATTCGACCACTCAAGGTGAAACATATGTCGTTACATACTTGGGATTAATAATCTTAATAAGAGTACAACATAACAGATGTCAATATCCATTTCCCGTTTCAATTTCAATCGTGACCCTCCTGTTTTCTCTAATCCAAAGCCGTGTATAAAATAAGGAGTACTATCAACTCACACCTTGATGCCTTGCCAAACCTAGTCATGCCCACGCAATGACTGTAATATAAAATGCGGAAACACCTTCGCGACACCCTCGTATGCCAACTACACACGGAATTACATACAGATATAACCACTATCAAAGAGTTATCACCTTCACTTCTTTCAAACTGGCATTCCTTAAAAAGGGCATAATTCCTCAGCGTTGTCACACCAATCGCTGGTCTAATGAATGATAACATCAATTATAAACCATTAATCTATACATGTTAAAGGCCTTTGGACTAATCGATACAGACCTCCTCACTATTACTTTTAAAACGTTACTCAGATAAATTGAAACTGTTGTGTATACATTTAATAACAAGATGTTCAGTAAAGAACATATAGCCTACTTTCTCCTAAATGCAAGGGTATTGTTATAACTCTTTGTCCTTTTCAAGGAGTATAATTGAATGTTGGTTGTAGTAGCTTGTTGAAATACAACATGCTATAGGGATATTAAACTTGAATATGAGGTGCCCTTTGCTAGTGCTACCTCTGTAAAAAAAATCATTCAATTCGGTTTCACCGTGTTTGAATTGATCCGGGGAATGGATTTGCACACATAAATGGCCGCTATTTGCAAACTATTGGGCTGATGACCTTGTAGTCAGTCATAAGATGCTTTCCACAAAATGGCATGTTATTAGGATGGTCGAAATTTGATTTAAGCTTTTAACATTTGGGTGGCCGTCATTCCGTTTCCGTCAAGATGGCGGCGATATAAAACATGACACTGAGGTGCCATTTGCTAGTGCTACCTCTGTACCAAATTTCGTTCAATTCGGTTTCACCGTGTTTGAATTGATAGGGGGAATCGATTTGCACACATACTTGGCCACCATCTGCAAACTATTGGGCTGATGATCTAGCAGTTTGGTCAGAATATGCTTCCCACATAAGATTTGTTGTTGCAAAATTTGGTAGAGACTAGATTATTAGGTTGGTCGTAATTACATTTTAGCCTTCAACATTTGGGTGGCCGCGATTACGTTTCCGTCAAGATGGCGGTGATATAAAACATGACACTGAGGTGGCTTTTTCTAGTGCTACCTCCGTACCAAATTTCGTTCCATTCGGTTACACCGAGTTCGAATTAATAGAGGGAATCGATTTTCACACAAAGATGGCCGCCATCCGCAAAATATTAGGCTAATGGCCTATTAGTTTGGTCAAAGGATGCTCCCTCCATAATGGTATGTTGATGCAAAATTTGGTAGAGATCGGATGATTAGGTTAATCGTAATTTGATTTAAGCTTTGAATATTTGTGTGGCCGCCATTACGTTTCCGTCAGGATGGCGGCGATATAAAACGTGACACTGAGGTGCCCTTTGCATGTGCTACCTCTGTACCAAATTTCATTCCATTCGGTTTCACAGTGTTCGAATTAATAGGGGTTATCGATTTTGACACAAAGATGGCCGCCATCCGCAAACTATTAGGCTAATGACCTATTTGATTTGTCAAAGGATGCTTCCTCCATAAAGGTATGTTGTTGCAAAATTTGGTAGAGATCGGATGATTAGGTTAGTCGTAATTTGATTTAAGCTTTGAACATTTGTGTGGCGCCATTACGTTTCCGTCAAGATGGCGGTGATATAAAACATGACACTGAGGTGCCCTTTGCTAGTGTTACATCTGTACCAAATTTCATTCCATTCGGTTTCACCGTGTTCGAATTAACAGGGGTAATCGATTTTGACACAATGATGGCCGCCATCCGCAAACTATTAGGCTATTGACCTATTAGATTTGTCAAAGGATGCATCCTCCATAAAGGTATTGTGCCCGTTTAGACCGGAGTCCGCACGACCACATATGCATTTTACCAAGAATCAGTCAGCACGAGAGTCAAAATATCCCGGAGCGCCAGATGGGTTAAATCTAATCGCAAAAACGACATCAAATGAAAACAAGATGTTCAGTAAAGAACATATAGCCTACTTTCTCCTAAATGCATGGGTATTGTTATAACTCTTTGTCCTTTTCAAGGAGTATGATTGAATGTTGGTTGTAGTAGCTTGTTGAAATACAACGTGCTATAGGGATATTAAACATGAATATGAGGTGTCCTTTGCTAGTGCTACCTCTGTACCAAATTTCGTTCAATTCGGTTTCACCGTGTTTGAATTGATAGGGGGAACCGATTTGCACACATACTTGGCCACCATCTGCAAACTATTGGGCTGATGTTCTTGCAGTTTGGTCTGAATATGTTTCCCACATAAAGATATGGTGTTGCAAAATTTGGTAGAGACTAGATTATTAGGTTGGTCGTAATTACATTTTAGCTTTTAACATTTGGGTGGCCGCGATTACGTTTCCGTCAAGATAGCGGTGATATAAAACATGACACTGAGGTGCCCTTTGCTAGTGCTACCTCTGTACCAAATTTCGTTCCATTCGGTTTCACCGTGTTCGAATTGATAAGGGGAATCGATTTTCACACAAAGATGGCCGCCATCCGCAAAATATTAGGCTGATGAACTATTAGTTTGGTCAAAGGATGCTCTCTCCATAAAGGTATGTTGTTGCTAAATTTGCTAGAGATCGGATGATTAGGCTAATCGTAATTTGATTTAAGCTTTGAACATTTGTGTGGCCGCCATTACGTTTCTGTCAATATGGCGGCGATATAAATCATGACACTGAGATGCCCTTTGCTAGTGCTATCTCTGTACCAAATTTCGTTCCATTCGGTTTCACCGTGTTTGAATTAATAGGGAGAATCGATTTTGACACAAAGATGGCCGCCATCCGCAAACTATTAGGCGAATGACCTATTAGATTGGTCAAAGGATGCTCCCTCCATAAAGGTATGTAGTTGCAAAATTTGGTAGAGATCGGATGATTAGGTTAATCGTAATTTGATTTAAGCTTTGAACATTCGTGTGGCCGCCATTACGTTTCTGTCAAGATGGCGGCGATATAAAACATGACACTGAGGTGCCCTTTGCTAGTGCTACCTCTGTACCAAATTTCGTTCCATTTGGTTTCACCGTGTTTGAATTAATAGGGGGAATTGATTTTCACACAAAGATGGCCGCCATCCGCAAACTATTAGGCTAATGACCTAGTTATTTGGTCAAAGGATGCTTCCTCTATAAAGGTATGTTGTTGCAAAATTTGGTAGAGATCGGATGATTAGGTTAATCGTAATTTGATTTAAGCTTTGAACATTTGTGTGGCCGCCATTACGTTTCCGTCAAGATGGCGGCGATATAAAACATGACACTGAGGTGCCTTTTGTTAGTACTACCTCTGTACCAAATTTCGTTCCATTCGGTTGCACCGTGTTCGAATTAATAGGGGGAATCGATTTTCACACAAAGATGGCCGCCATCCGCAAACTATTACGCTGATGACTTATTAGTTTGGTCAAAGGATGCTCTCCCCATAAAGGTATGTTGTTGCAAAATTTGGTAGAGATCGGATGATTAGGTTAGTCGTAATTTGATTTAAGCTTTGAACATTTGTGTGGCCGCCATTACATTTCCGTCAAGATGGCGGCGATATAAAACATGACACTGAGGTGTCCTTTGCTAGTGCTACCTTTGTACCAAATTTCGTTCAATTCGCATTCACCGTGTTCGAATTGATAGGGGGGGACACACATTCAGAGTACACACACTCTCACACACACACACACACACAGACACACACACACACAGACTCACACACACACATACACACACACAGACAGACACACTTTTTTCGCCCTGTGTTGATCTCATAAGTCTACTTTCATTTTTTGCAAAAATCGAAAGTAGGCTAAAAATGCTTTACTGATATATGGCTCAATGCAACAATAAGGATAGAAGGAGATTCAACTGGGCATAACACATCATGTAAAATTATCTCATTTTATTCTGAAGTTAAAATTGACTGCAAAATAATAATGCTCAAAGCGGCATCATTCACGTATGGAGACCCACACTATTATTTACACAATGTACAGAAATTTTCCAACACATTGGACACTTATCTTTGGAAACACAAGTCTGATTATTAGTCCTGTAGACTGTGTTCCAAAATTAAATCCATTAATTATGATTAAATCCAGTTCAAATTTAATTGGCTTTACTGGAAATATTGTAGTTCACTGGTTGAATTTTTACATAATATTAACACTCGTAGAATAATTGATCGTAGAATTTTCAACTTTCACTTATTTTTCCAGTTTCAAAAAAATATTGTCAAAAAATATTATTATCTTTGAATCAACACAAATTATGTACACATATTAATAACAACTTCTGAAAAGTATTTGACCTTGAGCATAGCATCGAAGAACTGTGCGAAGCACAACAAAATTAATTGTTCTTCTGACATTAAACGTTTCGAGAAGTGACTCGATTATGAACTTCAAGTTCCTAACAAAATATATGATTTCTGAATCATCAACTTGATTAATAAACTGTTGGACCATTCAACTATTCGATTCTCCACTTGGAATCATCATTAAGAAAAATATTTATATTTGTGGCCATTTTAGTAACTTTCACAACTTGCAATTCTTCGACAGAATGCGGAAATAAGAATTGTAGCTTCATAATAAATTCATTTAGTTCATGGCACTAGGATTGAAAACATCCTTCAAATTATTCGTGGTTATAGAATTATTTTTAATTGGCAGTGGCCCATTCTATTATTTGTGTAAGAACACAACATTCCAACAACAACGGCAAAGGTCTTCCTCTGAAGAGGAATAAAATGCTATCATGACAAATCCGGGTTCTAGCAAAATCAAAGTCTAAATGGAATCCGTAAACAAGGTTGAAATAAGAACTGATGGTTTTTAAGAAATAACCTTCGGGTCATTCATACGACGCAATGTGTAGTTCCAATACTCCTTTAACACTGAGTCATCGAACCTGCTATTTGATTGATGCTCTAATAAAAACCTCCTCATTCCTGCGACTTAAACATGCGCACCTGGGAATGGCATTTCAACTACTCCACACACATAAATTTTCTTCCCAAAATTTATACAATAAATCAAGCCTCTGCTTGTTATCAACACTGGAAGATTAATAAACTTACAAGTTTATTTTATTTTACCATTCAGTTCAACCCGTGAATTTACCATACTTATGATAATCTTTATTTCACTTTCGAATGTGTATTTACGTCATGATTTTATATAAATACAAAAATATCCTAATTGATACAAATATCATTTGCTTCCCGTTTCATGCCTCTCCGTGTTATCTGAAGAATATACTTTGCTCATTGCAAATATTAACTGTTCAACCAGAACTGTAATGTTGGTTGAATGCGGGCTTGCGCTAACCACTCTCCTTCGGAAAATCACCTGTTCCAAACTAGAAATGATTAAACTACTTCATAGGCTCTCTCTCAATAAATGTGATTATTAGAAAATATAAGATCCAAGAATTATTTTGAAAAATTATGAAAATCATTATTATTATTATTAGTGGATTATTATTATTATTATTATTAGTTATATTATTTTAAATGTGTTTAATTATTATTTCATTATGTGAGAATCCACTTGTTCGATTCTTCGAATATGGATAAAATATCCATTTCTCAACAAAAATAATTATTAACTTTTACAGTTACATCGGCTGTTTTCCGTGATTACCCAAAAATATGAAACATTCAAATAAATGCTCGTTCTGCTCGGTCATCGATCCTAAACTGTTCTGAGTGCTGAAAATACTCAGAATAACTCTAATATGTCCTGCGTAAATCATTGCAAGATTTAAATACGAAGAAAAATAAATGTGTTGGTCATCTGCAGAAAAATAGTTTGTTCCAATTAGCTAGGCATAATATAAAGTCGAAATGTGGCTTACATTTCTTGATGGTCTTGAAGCGTAGTGAACCTGGTCTGTACCAGATTTATCCAGATACATGCCCTATCGGACAAGCATGTCTAATCCTTGTATCGGCCCCCATTATATACCCACAATCTGTCTAACACGACATAGTGGAGATATTTCTTGAAGTTTGAAGTAACTGCTGATCCATTATAAGGTTGACTTCTATTAAAGCCATAGCATTTCGCTTAAATGGGGTCAGATCTAAGTGATCTATTCTCAAATATGTCAGTTGTAACATAACTCACGGTAATCTTTTCAGTACAAGAAAACACTGACCGTCTAAACCAATCAACGGCTGTTCTGAAGATCGTTCCCTGGGCATGGCTTATCACAATCTATCATGCGCGAAGCAACATATAGTTTCCCTGCGTTGGCTAATGAACAACACCGTGATAGACTGGCCTTCAATATACTGAAAGATCGGAGTGGTTATCAAGTTACAATTATGAAACTGACTAAAATGGACTAAAATATCCAAGTATTGAATGATTATTACTGGACTGTGACAAAGTACTTTCTAGACAAAGTCTAGCATATGTCCATGTAAAAATAAAATATTTCACCAGTGTCCGTAGAAAAATATCAATCACCTTAGTGATTCTCTCCGCCGGAAACTTACTAAGTTCCACATGTAACGCAGCACTTTTGTGACTATCACAACTTTGAAAATAACTTCTGCGTAGATCCGGCAACCATGTGCCTTGGATCAGCGTAGTAGCACCTTGCTATGCAAGCGCTTGGTTCGAAGTGAGCTGAAGTTGCTTGGGCCGGCCGGCTTTTATTCAAAACGGTCAGGGTCACTCTGCATCACGCTGAAATCTAGAAATCCTCATATCTCTGGTATCCCTGGTCCGATTTACTTGATACTAAGTGCATTCTCTTTCATTTGGCCGTGCCAGTAATCTGATCCAAGTCTCAAGTCTCTACTCCAAGGCTAACTATTTAATCAATAAATAGTCTCGACCTCTGCTATTACTCGCTTCGTCACTTGACATGCTCTTGGCTGCATATTCTTTCCATTTCCTTCTGGAAGTAATGGAGCGCGATATTCAAATATCTCAACTTTCAAAAGTGGCTGTAGCCTTTCCCTTGATATCTAGGTGTCTGAATCTTGGAATACCCATTCCTAGAGTTGGGCACAGTATGTTGTTGCAAAATTTGGTAGAGATCGGATGATTAGGTTAGTCGTAATTTGATTTAAGCTTTGAACATTTGGGTGGCCGCCATTACGTTTCCGTCAAGATGGCGGCGATATGAAACATGGCACTGGGGTGCCCTTTGCTAGTGCTACCTCTGTACCAAATTTCATTCCATTCGGTTTCACCGTGTTCGAATTAATAGGGGTATTCGATTTTCACACAAAGATGGCCGCCATCCGCAAACTATTAGGCTAATGACCTATTAGATTTGTCAAAGGATGCTCCCTCCATAAAGGTATGTTGTTGCGAAATTTGGTAGAGATCGTATGATTAGGTTAGTCGTAATTTGAATTAAACTTTGAACATTTGTGTGGCCGCCATTACGTTTCCGTCAAGATGGCGGCGATATAAGACATGACACTGAGGTGTCCTTTGCTAGTGCTACCTTTGTTCCAAATTTCGTTCGATTTGCGCTCATCGTGTTCGAATTGATAGGGGGGGCAGACATTCAGAGTACATACACACATACACACAGACTCACACACACACATACACACACACAGACAGACACACTTTTTTTCGCCCTGTAGTGATCTCATAAGTCTACTTTCATTTTTTGCAAAAATCGAAAGTAGGCTAAAAATATTGAATCTTAACTTCACACTTCTGGGTTCAGATTTTACCGATGAAGGAATATGATGTCTACAATGTGACATTATATTACTCCTCGTAAATACTTAATCACAAAATTATATATGTGTGTCCAACAAGAATCGATCACGACGAGGATATCAAACAAGAATTTCCCTAACGTCACAGTACAGTTTCATAAAAACAACGAGCAGTGTCAAAAGTTCTGCTTCCCATTTCGAAAGACATTCGAAAAGGAAGTCGTAGACCTGACTCGCATAACGAACATTCATGTAGATGGAATATGAACATAGTTTTGTAGTCGCTGGTGTTAGTGTCGAACTCATGTCTGACAATAATGCACTAGAATACAGTTGTACATCAAGTCTCATGTTCGCTCATCAAGTAGACATTCATGAACAAAACTCCTTTAACGAGCTCCATCGCTGACTATATCGTTTCTATCTGCTTATACCCCTGGCGCACATACTAATTTAGTCCATAGTGAACTTCATATTAGCAGACTTAATAATGTTTTTCAACATAGAATACAGCTTCGTCTTTTTGGTGCTGTTATACAGTTCCACAAAAGCAATGATAACATTCACTCTTACTCACTTGTGTCTGGTGCATGCGCTGTAGTCGCTCGAACAAAAGTGTCTTATCGCGCTGGAAACAAACTCTTTTCTCACGCTTCACAAAAACGTTTATATCTTCTGAAATATTCTTCTCAATGTTCTCAAAGTTCGTAATATACTAAATACGATAGTAAGCTACAATCAGTAGTCGAAATAATGTCTCTGAAGTGGATCAGACCGAAGTAATTGCGGCATATAAGTTCATCACAACTTCACTCAGTTTCAAGGCGCGGTAATCTCCTAACTCTCGCCTCGCTTCTACCTTGTCTCCCCGAGTCAAACTTCTACAAGCTCGGTGAAACACTCGGAACTCCTCTCTCTTCCGGCAAAACACGTCTGACCTCTCTAACATTCAGATAATAAAGAGCCTCGATGCTTGGCGTCTCCGCTCGAAGTCTATCGATTCTGGACGCCTTTTTGCGTTCCCTCTCAAATTCGCGCGGGCTCTAGCAAATCGCTTATTCCTTCCAATAGCGACCTGCTATCGACTTATAAAATATTTCCAATATTTTATTATCATATTCTTCTCTTTACCATTATATAAATTCACTCTCAAGGGACTTAAATGTGGTAAATATCCATAAAAATTTAGTTGTTGGAACTCCCGTCTCCTCTAAAACTTCTTCTTATTGGCTGTAAGCTCATATCCAATCGGATAATTTATAACAATGTTTAAACAATTCTTGGGATTATTCGCTGTTGCTAGGTCGATTCTAAGCTTCTGGAAACTTCCATTGCGCAATACAAACACGTGACGGAATTACCCTCCTGCTCAACGTCGCCTCTCGACTGGTTTCTGCCAACTTCCAACCTCAATATTGCTTGGTAAAATTTTATCATGGGCTTCGAAAAATATTCCCATTTTCATCCCAAATAATTCATTTTACGGGGGCAGTACGTGACTTAAGGCCTCGGGTGCCTCCTTCTTAATCCTAGCCCGAAACACACACACTAATATAACCATCACATTGACACAGGTTACCAGACAAATTCCACACACACACACCCAGGTACAGAAGGCTACATGACCACGATGTCGCAAAGTCCCTAAATTAATAAAAAACAAAAACTCATTTAGGTTTTGGAGAACGTGGAGGTTGATTATAATGGATCAATAAGGGGAGTTAACACCCTACATATAGAAACAAAACCAATTAAAAATTTCACATAGTTCGGCCAATTGGCTTTCAAATAGACGTTGATCACCCATTGTTGTGGACAATGGAGGCTATAACCTCATCTTGTCATATTTCAAACAGAAATACCTGTACATTCCGTCTCATGGGCTGCACTGGTAGCTACTCAGCTATGGAGACGGATGACAAAACATTAAAATGCCTATTCAAGCTTTTAATATTGACTACTGAGTATTTAAAGTAATTTCAAAATTCATTGAGATACATAGTAAGTATTTCGGTTTGCCCATCAGTATGAGAGATAATAATTGTGATTTCTGTACTGCAGGAGTATTTCCAAATCTCAGGCCATTCTTTAAGTCACACTTAATTGCAACATCTCAACTAGCTGTGCCTTTTTGTGTGTATTTCATCCCCTTGAAACTTTAAGCTTATTTACTGAGAAGTTTGGCTAAGTTCGGTGCATGAGTGTAAGTAAAATAAATTTAATATATCCACTGCTTATCGTTCCCGTTTAAACTGGATTGGGGAGGAAGTGCGATGATTTTTTCTACGATGAATGATTTTACGGCCGGTTGTCCTTCCTGATACCAACGTCATGAAAGGGGTTAATGAAAGATGAAATGATTGAAGATCAATATGGGTAAGGAATTGGAAGAAATCGGCCGTGGCTAAGTCGAAAGTTCCATCTCGACCTTTGCCTGGACTTGACGATGGGAAACAATGGAAAACCATTTAACGGACGAAGATGGGGTTCAAACTTATTCGTCTACCGAGTTCGGGGATATCCTGGCTCCATATCTCTGCGCCAGTTCAGTGCAGGCTGCAGGTGGCAGCTGTCAGGAAACGGACCACACATCGCTCAAACGGCTATGTGCACAATCCACAATAACCGAACCATTTAATAACAGTCACATAATCACAATAAGCAAGCAAACTTTAATGGCCAATCACATATCTCGACTAGTTGTGCTAATATTATTACTACTGCAAATAAACAAATGCATATACTCGTAACTTACAGCTTTAATAGTGTCAAGGATCTGATGATTACTTGATTGAAACTGGTCATCTAAGTGTATTTCTTCTTCTTTGGTCGTTTGGGCCACCTATGGACCACGGTGCTTGTGCTTTAGCTGTTGTCTACCACTTCTGGTTTTTTTTTTGTTTTTTTTTTTTGGTGGATTGTTTGGCGGCTGCTTTTGTGCTGGAATGTTGAGCCTTTCAATTGGACCAGTAATCTTTCATTTTCTTGCTGACCTCTCTTATACGTTCCTAGGACCATTTCCTACACGCGTTTTGGTGAACTTCTGTAATGGATGTGAGAAAAGGTCTGGTTTCAATTGTCAGACGGTAGTGACTCCTGTCATTTATTGTGTCTTGCTGAATATTAAGTTCAGCCAATCCTTCTCAATTTGTTTGATCCACAAGGACCCAGTGGCCTTACTCTCCTTGGCTATCTTGAAGATCTTATAAGACAGCCTGTGTTGGTCCATTCCGAAAAGGTCGCCGTAGAAAGCCAGGCGTCTCCTTCTGATGGCATCGGTCAGGCAATTTGGTTTGTGCCATCGTCTTCCATCTGTTATTATTAATCTTATGTACTTTAAGCCTATTTTCGTTTATGAAAAAATAGGCTTATGAGATCACCTTTTGTTCGGTGTTTGTGTGTATGTGTGTGTGTATCACCCCTAATAAAATATAAATGGCTAGAGCAACTTCAATGAAACTCGGTAAGGTCATAGCACCATTTTGAATGACCCCGACCGTGCCCTTTAAATTTCATTAAAGTCACCAATCCATCATGGTGGCTGTGCGACATGTTTCACCGGCATTCTATATCTCCGAAGCTATTACTGATATCAGCCTTAACGTTTGTACGGTGTTATTAGGGCACTACTAGAAGAGCACCTATGAGACTTTCAAAAACCTTATAACTACGATACGAGCATGGCGGCCAAGCGAAGTTGAAACATTTAAATAGACTTTTATGGCGGTTTAACCATCCAAACGCAATGAAACTTGGTACAGTAAATGTTTGTACACATTGCAATGCACTGGCATATAATTTAGTTCAATTGTTTACATAACCTCAACATTGCGGCTGTGCAAAATTTTAAAATTAAGTTTTTATTTCTTGTGTATTAATCATCCGATCTAAGTGAACGATTGAATAATGAACGTACGCAATAATCGCCATCTAATAGTGCATAATTATATGGCCTACATATATAAAAATGCAACATAGCGACCATCCGAAATATTTTTACGGTTCTCAATATCTAATAATTCATTACAGCAATCACACTGAAATTGTATATGTTGATAGAAGCTATGAACATAAGTAGGATGTATAAAAATAGGCTGTATAGTTCTTCACGGAACTACTTTTTTTCTGGATTTGGGAACCACCCATTACAATTAGGTATAATCGTGTTGACCGAAATTAAATTTCGATTACCAAGGCAACGCTGAACAAGAAGTTCCGTGACGAACTAAAGAGCCTACTTTTCATGCCAATGATTATTCTACAGTGTATGAACCTATCTAGAAAAATGACGAAATTAAGTTGGTAATATCGAAATGTCCAATTAGTTCGAAATATTCCTGGTATAATGTAGCCTAATAGAGCACTACAGTTGGCAGCCCTGATGACTGAATATATTCTTAGTTCCATCTCTTAAGGAACAGAATACAAAATTTGGTTGAAGACCAATGAACGTTACATGCAGTTGGGCATTGGATCTATCAGCACGCTTAAAAGCATGTTGGCAACAATGTCATGCGTGTGCTGGTTATAAATAATCGGAAATATTATGATATCTTGTGACAATTTTGGATGAAATCCATTTGTTAGTATAGAAGTTACGTATATTTTAAAATTGGACCTATCAGCAATCATAGAATCATGTTGGCGGCACTGACTTATATTAATTACTCGAAATTAATCTAGAGTGTCAGGTGCTATACGTGTGCAAAGTATAGAGCTGTTGGCTTGCATACTTCCTGATATATTGATATTAGGGTAAAAAATATAGATAGCATTTATTAACGGTTGGCAGCCCTGATTGCCCTTAAGAATACTTAGAGTCATATCTGTTATGTTACACATAGAACATACGAAATTTGGTTGAAATCCAACTGATAGTATAGGAGTTACATGTATTTAAAAATTGGTCCTATCAGCAGGCTTAGAATCATGTTGGTAGAACTGAAGTATGTAAATTACTCCAAATTAATCTAAAATGTCAGGTACGATACGTATGCATAGTTTAATGCTGTCGGCTAGCATACTTTCAGATATACTGGTATTTGGATGAAGAAAATAGAGAGAGCAATTATTAACAGTTGGCAGCCCTGGTGGCTCTTAAGAATAGACTCAGTCATATCTCTTTATGTACACATATTATATACAAAATTTGGTTGAAATCCAATTAATAGTGTAGAAGTTATATGTATTTAAAAATCGGACCAATCAGAAGGCTTAAAATTATTTTGGCAACACTGTCATGTATGGCCTCCTGGAAATTAAACTGAAATAGTATTATCTACATGTGTGCCAATTTTGGATAGCTCCCATGCATACCTTCCATGATATCCAACATGGAGCTCAAAATTCTATTACGTTTTTCAGCAGTTGGTAGCATTGACATCATTTTCAAATATGGGCTTGAGATATTCCGGTATACATCTTTACTCATACTAAATTTGGTTTCGATTGCTGAAGCCGTTTAGGAGTTGATAGGGGGGGGGACACACACACAGCCAGACAGACAGACAGTCATTTTCCCGGATCGATCTCATAAGTCTACTTTTTCCTCACTTTTGCAAAATGTAAAAAGTAGGCTAAAAATGGCTTCCAGTTCGATAGTAAAGATCCTTTATGTATTCATTAAGAAAATTAAAAATATGTCATTTTTAGCCAATTTTCATTTTATGAAAAACAAGATGTTCAGTAAAGAACATATAGCCTACTTTCTCCTAAATGCATGGGTATTGTTATAACTCTTTGTCCTTTTCAAGGAGTATGATTGAATGGTGGTTGTAGTAGCTTGTTGAAATACAACGTGCTATAGGGATATTAAACATGAATATGAGGTGCCCTTTGCTAGTGCTACCTCTGTACCAAATTTCGTTCAATTCGGTTTCACCGTGTTTGAATTGATAGGGGGAATCGATATGCACACATACTTGGCCACCATCTGCAAACTATTGGGCTGATGTTCTTGCAGTTTGGTCTGAATTTGTTTCCCACATAAAGATATGGTGTTGCAAAATTTGGTAGAGACTAGATTATTAGGTTGGTCGTAATTACATTTTAGCTTTTAACATTTGGGTGGCCGCGATAACGTTTCCGTCAAGATAGCGGTGATATAAAACATGACACTGAGGTGCCCTTTGCTAGTGCTATCTCTGTACCAAATTTCGTTCCATTCGGTTTCACCGTGTTTGAATTAATAGGGGGAATCGATTTTGACACAAAGATGGCCGCCATCCGCAAACTATTAGGCGAATGGCCTATTAGATTGGTCAAAGGATGCTCCCTCCATAAAGGTATGTAGTTGCAAAATTTGGTAGAGATCGGATGATTAGGTTAACGTAATTTGATTTAAGCTTTGAACATTCGTGTGGCCGCCATTACGTTTCAGTCAAGATGGCGGCGATATAAAACATGACACTGAGGTGCCCTTTGCTAGTGCTACCTCTGTACCAAATTTCGTTCCATTCGGTTCCACCGTGTTCGAATTAATAGGGGGAATCAATTTTGACATAAAGATGGCCGCCACCCTCAAACTATTAGGCTAATAACCTATTATATTGGTCAAAGCATGCTCCCTCCATAAAGGAATGTTGTTGCAAAGTTTGGTAGTGATCGGATGGTTATGTTAGTCTTAATTTAACTTAAGCTTTGAATATTTGTATGGCCGCCATTACGTTTCTGTCAAGATGGCGGCAATATAAAACATGACACTGAGGGGCCCTTTGCTAGTGCTACCTCTGTACCAAATTTCGTTCATTCGGTTCCACCGTGTTCGAATTAATAGGGGGAATCAATTTTGACATAAAGATGGCCGCCATCCGAAAACTATTAGGCTAATAACCTATTAGATTGGTCAAAGGATGCTCCCTCCATAAAGGAATGTTGTTGCAAAGTTTGGTAGAGATCGGATGGTTATGTTAGTCGTAATTTAACTTAAGCTTTGAACATTTGTGTGGCCGCCATTACGTTTCTCTCAATATGGCGGCGATATAAAACATGACACTGAGATGCCCTTTGCTAGTGCTACCTCTGTACCAAATTTCGCTCCATTCGGTTTCACCGTGTTTGAATTAACAGGGGGAATTGATTTTCACACAAAAATGGCCGTCATCCGCAAACTATTAGGCTAATGACCTAGTCATTTGTTCAAAGGATGCTTCCTCTATAAAGGTATGTTGTTGCAAAATTTGGTAGAGATCGGATGATTAGGTTAATCGTAATTTGATTTAAGCTTTGAACATTTGTGTGGCCGCCATTACGTTTCCGTCAAGATGGCGGCAATATAAAACATGACACTGAGGTGCCCTTTGTAAGTACTACCTCTGTACCAAATTTCGTTCCATTCGGTTGCACCGTGTTCGAATTAATAGGGGGAATCGATTTTCACTTAAAGATGGCCGCCATCCGCAAACTATTACGCTGATGGCCTATTGGTTTGGTCAAAGGATGCTCCCCCCATAAAGGTATGTTGTTGCAAAATTTGGTAGAGATCGGATGATTAGGTTAGTCGTAATTTGATTTAAGCTTTGAACATTTCTGTGGCCACCATTACGTTTCCGTCAGGATGGCGGCGATATAAAACATGACACTGAGGTGTCCTTTGCTAGTGCTACCTTTGTACCAAATTTCGTTCAATTCGCATTCACCGTGTTAGAATTGATAGGGGGGAACAGACATTCAGAGTACACACACTCTCACACACACAGACACACACACACAGACTCACACACACACATACACACACACAGACAGACACACTTTTTTCGCCCTGTGTTGATCTCATAGGTCTACTTTCATTTTTTGCAAAAATCGAAAGTAGGCTAAAAATAGGCTTATGAGATCACCTTTTGTCCGTGTGCGTGTGTGTGTGTGTGTGTGTGTGTGTGTGTGTGTGTGTGTGTGCGTGTCTGTGCGTGTCTGTGCGTGTCTGTGTGTGCCCCCCGACCCCTACCAAAATTTATAAATGGCTGGAGCGATTTCAATGAAACTCGGTAAAGTCATAGTACTACACTCAAGAAAATGGAAATTGCAACACCCAGAAGGACTGGTGCTACATTGCTGCAATTGAACATGTAGGACGAGTGTTCGGTTGTGATTCGATGATTACACTTTCAGGTCCCTCTGACCGCAAGTTTGGACAACAATCAATACAGGATGTGCCCACCACGAGCTGCAATACATTGATGAATTCAGCGAGGCATGGAGTCAATAAGGCCCTGGATCGCTTCCTGATGAATTGTGGCCCATGCTTGCTGCACTGCACGGGTCAGTTGTTCCAGAGTTGTGGGTGGCTGAGGACGGTTGGCCAGTTGTCGACCCATCATGTCCCACACATGCTTAATAGGACTGAGGTCCGGGGACCTGGCGGGCCATTCTAAGGTTGTGATGTCGTGGAGAGCATCTCTGGAGATGCGTGCAGTGTGAACCCGGGCATTGTCCTGCTGAAACATCCCATTAGCAATGTTCGTCATCATAGGGACAACCACTGGACGGACTGTCGAGCAGTCATAGTGCCCTCAACAAGCACTAATTGTGATTTCACATTAAAGCCAAGAGCTCCCCAGACCATAATGCTTGGTGTTGGCCCTGTGTGCCTCTCGACGTCGGAGCACACGATTCCGGCGATCACTGCGGGCAAGACAGAAGCGCGATTCATCACTAAAGACGACCCTATGCCATTCGTCGGCCCACATCGATCGTTCTCGACACCTTACACGTCGCTGTTGTGGGGGTCAATGGAACAACTTCTGCAGGGACACGGGATCGTAAGCCAGCTGCACGCAGGTGATTACCAACTGTTTGTTGTGTAACGTGGTGTGCCACAGCTGCTCGAATTTGCGCTGCTGTTGCATGGGCTTCCATCCGGGCCATCCGAATGATGCGGCGATCCTCTCTCACAGTTGTCTGTCGTGCTAGGCCTGTGCCAGGTCTACAAGTGTGGGTACCTTCATTTGACCACTGCTGCCATACACGTTGTACCGTAGATGCCTGTCGGCCAACACGTGCAGTGACAGTCCTTAGCGATAATCCAGCCTCACACAGCCCAATTATCCGAGCCCTCTCAAACGGCGACAGTTGTTGATAGCGTGCTCTTCTCTGTCGTCGAGGCATTTTTGACGGGGAACACTTCACTGCACAGACTGCAAGTCAACTACGCTACACCCGAGTCCGTATACTGGAGTTGATTCCTCCGCGACCAATCACGTGGGGAGACCTGTAGCAACAATCCAATAGGTCTGAAACTTTGATCGTTTACATACCTACATGGCATCGTTCCTTATCTTGAAAATCAACACAAACGACCAATGCCTTCATGGTGTTGCAATTTCCATTTTCTTCAGTGTATTTTGGCCGACCCCGACCGTTCCCTTCAAATTCTATTACGTCTCACCAATCCAACATGCCGGCTGTGCGAAATAATTCACCGGCAATCCATATCTCCGACTATTACCGAGATCACCCTGAAATTTTGTACGGTGATAAAGGCCGCTTCTAGAAGTTCACCTATGGGACTTTCTAAAACCTGTTAACTACAAATCAAATATGGCAGCCAAGCGAATTTGAAACATTTAAAGAGACTTTCCTCGCGACTTAACCATCCTAACGCAACGAAACTTGGTACAGCGAATGTTTAAACACATTATAATGCACTGGCATCTAATTTAGTTAAATTGTCTACATAACCTCAAGATGGCGGGTGTGCAAAATATTTCACCGTCATTCTATATCTCCTAAACTATTACAGAAATCACCCTGAAATTGTGTAGGGTGATAAAGGGCACTACTACAGGTTCATCTATGTAACTTTCAAAAACCAGTAAAGTACAAAACGAACATGGCGCCCAAACGAATTCGGAACATTCTAATAGACTTTTCTCGCGATTTAACCAGTAAGCGCAGTGAAATATGGTACCGTAAATGTTAATACACATTGTAATGCACTGGCATCTAATTTAGTTCAATTGTTTACATAACCTCAAGATGGTGGCTGTGCGTTTAATTTAAAAAATTGAGTTTTTATTTCTCGTGTATTAATCAAGCGATCGATGTGAACGTTTGAATAATGAACCGACGCAAAAATCGTCATCTAGCATTACATAACTCTATGACCTACATATAGAAAAGTCCAAAATGGCGACCAACCAAAATATTTAGACGGTTCTCAATATCTATTAATCTATGATAGCAATCAAACTGAAATTTTGTATGTTGATAGAGGCCATAAACTTAAGTTCACCTATAGGACTTTCAATAGCCTGGTGAGCACAAATCCTACATGGCGCTGACGCGAATTATAAGTATTTGAATTGACGTTTCTCGCGATTTATCCATCCGAGCGCAGTAAAACTTGGTATGATAAATGCTTATAAAAATTTCAATCCATTGCCATCTAATTTATTTCAATTGTTTTCATAACCATAAGATGGCAGCTCTGCGAAATTTTAAAATCTAATTTTGATTTCTTGTGACCTAATCATGCGATTGATTTTTGAATACTACACCTACACAATAATCTTCATGTAATAGTACATTACTCTAAGACCTACATATATAAAAATCCAACATGGCGACTAACCGAAATATTCAGACGGTTCTCAATATCTACGAATGTACTACAGCAATAAAACTGAAATTTTGTATGTTGATACAGGCAATTAACATAAGTAGGATATATGAAAATAGGCTTTAGTTCTTCACGGAGCTACTTTTTGAATGTGGATTTTCCTGCCCCTAAAATACTGGATTCCTTTAATAAGAATCGAGCCCGAATTCTTAAACTCTGATCTATAGACGAAACCAATGATGATAAAAGGAACTGAGGAAGGAGTTGGATAGGGCAACTGTGACCTGTTAAGGGCATTTCCTAGAGCTGATGGAATATCATGAGAAATCATATCAAGGACGAACGATGGTAGGGTTCGAACTCACACGGGTTTCGATTTGGTATATAGCTTGGGGTGTAAACCATTTATTCCAACACTGAACAAGATTGCTGTTTCTATCATGAGAGAGAATCAGAACAAAGCCTGCGAAAATGAAAATTGAAACAGAATATTGTGCTGTTTCTCTATCGTGGAGAGTAGTTTATACAAAGCTCATGTCAGTCGTTGTGTTTGACAAAATTACACAAAATATCGGCACCACATGCGCTTTGGAATTTATCGAACGACAAGCCTTTAAAACCCTAATGAAGTGTGCCCGCGCCAAACAGAGAGCCAGCGGTCCTGGTGCTAAATGAATACCAGACTTGTTTTAATAGATGTGGAATAACCGTACTGGAACAATTTAGGGGGATGGGGGAGCATTCAATATGGTAGCTCTGCCAGTTCTTTGCCATTCCCTGCGCGAAGATAACACCGGGCACTTTCATCTACATCCTAATGTAAATATATTAATTTCGTCTAATACTGTATCATGACCAAATGTTTAGTGTGGGGGTAATAAGCCTCGAAAACCAAATTATCACCATAGCAAAGAATATTCGGAAAAGTTTCAAGCTATTTATTTATGTATGTAGGCTAAGTCTTTATTTATTTATTTATTTATTTATTTATTTATTTATTTATTTATTTATATATAGATATATTAACGTACTTGTTAGTTCTGAATTATTTCTTTCTTTCTTTCTTTCTTTCTTTCTTTCTTTCTTTCTTTCTTTCTTTCTTTCTTTCATTCTCGTATATTATTGTACCTATTAGTTCAGGACGCTTTCTCTATTTCTTGCTTTATTTATTTATGCAATTTCTCTTAATTAATTTATTTATTCATATACAGTACTGTATTTATTTATTTACTCATTCATTCATTCATTCATTTGTTGTATTTATTTATTTATTCTATTATTTATTTATTTATTTATTTACTTATTTATTTATTTCCCTGAACTGTAAATCCATGTTCAACCTCTGGTGCATTTATTCTAAATTGAACTGTAGTTTTATGCTTATTTACCACAATGGGCCTTATCCTCACCTGCAAATAAAAAAATATGAATGGCAATCAAATGAAAAAACAGTGTTGAACAGCATCAATAGAAAAACAAGATGTTCAGTAAAGAACATATAGCCTACTTTCTCCTAAATGCATGGGTATAGTTATAACTCTTTGTCCTTTTCAATGAGTATAATATTGAATGTTGGTTGTAGTAGCTTGTTGAAATACAACGTGCTATAGGGATATTATACGCTGATTGATTGAATCCGCACCTGAATTATATATACACACACACTAATATAGCCATCACAATAACACAGGTTATCAGACAAAATTCGTCACTCACTCAAGTACACGGGGCTAAATGACATTGATGCCATTGCATCTTGAATGAAACAACAGCAGCTTCCTTCCCAAATCCTTCCTCGTAGAAAAGTACACACACTAGTAAGCCTACAGACATCACAGTGGCACAGGTTATCAAACAACTTCTACACACACCCAAGTACACAGAACTACAAGACCATGATGCCGGAAACCCTCTAAAGAATCAACAACAACTACTACAACAACAATAGAACCTACCACGGATCAAGGACAAGGACAACGAATTTTAAAATTTAGTAGAGATCAGATGATTAGGTTAGTCGTAATTTGATTTAAGCTTTGAATATCTGGGTGGCCGCCATTCCGTTTTCGCCAAGATGGCGGCGATATAAAACATGACACTGACGTACCTTTGTACCAAATTTGGTTTCGTCATGTTTGAAATGATACGAGGGACAGATATTCACAATCACACACACTCACACACGTTTGGTCCGTGTAGACCTCATAAGATTACTTTCATTTTTTGCAAAAATTAAAAGTAGGCTAATAACAAGGAAGTATCAAACAGACTGTTAATATTGCGGATATTATCGCTCAGCGCACTTTGAGCCATGTTTCATCCACCATGCAACGACCAGTGGAATTATCTGGTGGGATAGAAGTTTCTTGATCCAGCAACTGCGCCATCTCAGCCACTGTAGAAATCTGGTAGGTGCTCGCGCCATGCAACGACCAATTACCGCGCTTCTCTTTTCCAGTGTAGTACACAGTAAGCTGGATTTCACGAGCTATTAAATGATCAAAATATCAGTTCTAATGCACAGAAAGTGAAAATAAAAGTAATTCTAGTTTTAGAAAGTAAGCATTATCCGCTGAGAAACATCTGATCCTTATCACTCAGGCACCGGCCGTCACTGCCGTAGCGTCTCATTCCTGCAGTAATGTATTGTGATTTTCCTAGTGGCTCGCCCCAAATAGCGACTTTCGTAAAAGCCTTCATTTGTCGTCACTAGGGACCGGACATGTATGCACTAAAACGATTAAGATAATGTAAATATGCTCTAAAAAATTTTAGAAAATATGCATTAAAAATTGAAAAATATGCACTTAACAATAATCCAATCTTATTTATTATTCCCTCATTTGCCGTCATATGTGCAGTCGTTTTTGCATGTTGTTCTAGTTGACATTTCTTACCTCATTTCACTTCCTTCGAACATACTTGACAATGGACGACAACACCATTACTTGAATAGTCACTAATACCTGACACCCACTAAATTAAGACATACTTTCTGCTGCCCTTTAGGCATTTTGAGCAAAGGATATGCAGACCAAGAATAAAGTAACACTTTAACCGAAGAAACTCTTCACAAAACTAACCCCGGGCTACTGGCTGCCGGGATGGTGAAAGGGATGTGCCACCCCATTCTCTTCTTGGGGCGGCTTCGGAGGTGTAGTTGGTCGCAAGCTGAGCTTCTATGCCCAAGTTCACGGGTTCAAACCCGGCTGAAGTCGTCGGTATGCCTTCCTTCGGAGGGGAAGTAAAGCCGGCAGGCCCATGTCGTAGATTCATGGCATGTGAAAGAACCTTCCACTAACTAAACTTGTGTGAAGCTAAATTTCTAGGTTAGGTTTGATTAATGCGCTTACGTTCCAAAGTTCTTCACCAGGCACTGGTTGCGATGGCATCTAGTAGTAGCCATGTTCACAGCCAGGTGTCGTGGTCGGTAGCATTTGGTAGCGAAAGTAGGAACTACTTGAAATTATCGTCTGCAGTCCTTACGTGAAATTTTTAAAAAAAAAACAGATAACACACAATAATATAGCCTTCACAATTAACACCGGTTATCAGACAGATTCTACACACACCCAAATTACACGGGACTACATGACCGTGTTGTTGCAGCTCCTCAACTAAGGAACCAACCAACCGTTCCTTTCTTGAAATAGCCAGGCTTAAAATACTGTTATTTCGTTACATGTTGGTCAGAAAATTTCTTCCAAGGGATGTCCAACATGTAGGCAAAACCAATTTTATTCCAGATTTTCCAATTATACATAATTTTAAATGTATATGCCAAAATATGCTGTTATGTTCAAAGTATGCAAAAATTCAATAAATCCATATGCACACATGCATTTTCAAAAATCCGCTCCCTAGTCATCACTGTGGCCGTGAAAATCCAATTCATGAATGTGTAATATTATTTTCGGAATATACGTACCAATTGCCACCATCCGTGAGCAAACATTCAGTGTGTATGGGAAATATTTATACATAATTTGGTTCGAGTCAAAAGACCGTGCTCATCATGAGTTATTTGATGAATTATTA
The DNA here is from genome assembly GCA_946902985.2 of Meconema thalassinum. Lineage (NCBI taxonomy): Eukaryota > Metazoa > Arthropoda > Insecta > Orthoptera > Tettigoniidae > Meconema > Meconema thalassinum. The sequence continues at coordinate 293,066,512 of OX336390.1, read as the reverse complement.
TAGAACTTAACACTTCAGTAGTTGACAGAATATTTTATGTCATTAATTTAATTTCTGAAATTATATTTTTCCACGGGCATGCCCATATTAACAACGTTTTGTTTATTAACACAGCCATAATGTTGATAAAAATCACTTTGTGACTATTAACATCACAGAGCATTAATCAACATCATTTACTAACCCCGCTGATCAACAAACAGAGCGGACATGAATATTTCCGTTTTACCATGATAGCCCCAGGTATTGAATGGTTTTCCAATATTAAGGCTGACTGCGTCGCGTGGCCGCCTGCTGTGTCTGAGTTTGTGAGATCAAACGCCGGTGCTGTAAATTGACATTTAAGCACGTTCGCGATATTATCCCCCGTTAATATTTATGAAAGCATTCCGGGACTTCTCCTCCATTCTCCGTAAGCAAGGCTTGTAGTTTTAGGTGGCTCTTGCCATTTTGATCCAATGCCACGGGATCTCCCCTTTAAGTGAAAACCTAACCATTAGACGTAAGTTTTCACTTCCAAACTCTCACGTGTATTAACCTAAGCTGACTGCGGCCACTCTGAGCATGGTCTTTCCGTTCGTTTATCCACAGTCCCTCCAGGCAAATAATGGGATGATGTCTCATTTGCAACCCAAGGGCACATACTGTACCTTAATCCTGTTCTATATAATTAGAGTTGCACACATTACTACAATCACCACGATAACATAGGTTACCAAACAAATCAAATACACACCAAAGTACACGAGAATTATAACCAACACATCCCAAGTCTCAAAATTAAGTAAACGCAAAAAACATAATTCCGTCTTCCTTTCAAACCAAAATCCAAACTCTAATCAAACATCCCCATCAAAATCGACGTCAATAGCAATATGATCTCAGAAAGTAGGCAACGTGTAAGACCCATGTTTACTAACCATTGTATCCTTGTCTTCATCCCCCCAGGGGCTCACATCTAGTGGGACGTGGGTAGGCGACTACGGGACCCCAGCTGAGTCTGGCATTGCTTTTACTTAGCCTACTTGTGCCAAGCTCCTCTCCGTCTTCTTTCCTGTCGACCTTCCTTGGTCAACTCTTGTTCTTTTCCGACCCCGACGGTATTAGTGTATCCGAGGCCTAGGGAGTCTTTCACTTTCCCCCCCAGGGGCTCACATCTTGTGGGACGTGGGTTGGCGACCACGGGGCCCCAGCTGAGTCCGGCATTGCTTCCACTTACTTGTGCCGGGCTCTTCTCCGTCTTCTTTCCTGTCGACCTCACTTGGTCAATTCTTGTTCTCTTCCGACCACGAGGGTATTAGTGTATCCGAGGCCTAGGGAGTCTCTTCCTTTCCCGCCTTAATTGAACCTTGTCTCATCTTTTCTGATACCCCCCTTCTGCGAGAGGTCAGCCTTCTTTTTCTTTTCAACTTATCTCCTGCCTACTGCGCAAGGCCCTCAAGGAGGCAGGGTGTATGCAGCCCCACCACTTCTGGTGCACCCTAGAAATCGCTACACCCTCAGGGGCTCACGGCTGGTGAGTTCGGGAGTTGGCGACCCCGAGGGATTCCTGAGCTGGGTCCGGTTTTCTCCCTTTTATCCATTACCTGTGGGGCGGTGCCTCTCCTCTTTCACTTTCCTATCTGCCTTTCATGGCTCTCCTTCCTTCCAAGTCCCTCAATCCGCATTCTTCACGAGTTGACGGCATTTCTTTTCCTCCTGTCCTTAATTTGCCTTACTCTCCTTTTGTTTTCCATTACTTCTTCTAGTATATAAGTTCGTATTTAGTTTTAGTTATAGGTTACGTTTCATTATCATCTTCACGATCACCCAAACCATTAGGGGCCGATAACCTAGATGTTAGGCCCCTTAAAACAACAATTATCATCATCATCATCATCATCTTGTCTTCATGCATACCTTCCCTGCGACCGGCCGCAGTGGCAGAGAAATCTATCGTGCTACCTCGTGCCTCACTGGCACTAGTATAGGGAGAGCGTGGGTTCGAACCCCACCTCGGCCGTGTTTTTTCCGTGGTTTCCCATTGTCACCACCAGGCAAATTCCGGGACGGTTCCTTTCAACAGGTCCACGGCTGACTTCCCTGACTTTTTCTTAATTAGACCCAAGTTAGCGGTTGCCTGGGCGATCGATCTGTCACCATCCCCAGTTGTAACTGCCTACAATGTGTGTTCAGTTCCAATACACTGTCTTTGGGGCGGTAGATGAATGATCCCTCACAAATTCCATGAGTGAATCCGAGCTTGGAGAATACGCGATGAAAACAAGTAGTTCCGTGAAGAACTATACAGCCTATTTTCATATATCCTGCTCATGTTAATTGCCTCTATCAACATACAAAATTTCAGTTTAATTGCCGTAACAGATTTGTAGATATTGAGAACCGTCTAAATATTTCAGATTGTCGCCAGGTTGGATTTTTATTTTTGTACTATTACATTAAATTATTGTGTACGTGTGGTATTCAAACTTCAATCGCATGATTAGAACACAAGAAGTAAAAACGAGGTTTTAAAATTACGCACAGCAGCCATCTTGTGATTATGCAAACAATTGAAATAAATTAGATGCCAGTGGATCAACATTTGTATAAGCATTTAACGTGCAACGTTTCAAGGCACTCGGATAGTTAATTCGCGAGAAACGTCCATTTAAATATTTATGCATCGCGTCGCCGCCATGTTGGATTTGTGCTCACCAGGTTACTGAACGTCCTATAGGTGAACATATGTTCATAGTCTCTATGAACATTTAAAAAAATCAGATTCGTTGCTGAAAAAGATTCATAGAAATTGAGAACCGTCTAAATATTTCGGAAGCTCGCCATTTAGGATTGTTATATGTATAGGCCATAGAGTTATGAACCATTCAAGGAAAATTATTGCCTAGGTTCATTATTCAAACTTTCACTTCGATCGCATGATTACGACACAAGAAATAAAACCGTAATTTTAAAATTTCGCACAGCCGCCATCTTGAGGTAATGTAAACAATTGAATTAAATTAGATGGCAGTGCATTACAATCTGCAAAAACATTTACTGCACCACATTTCACTGCGCTCAGAGAGTTAAATCACGAGAAAAGTCTATTAAAATATTTCAAATTCGCTTGGTCGCCATGTTCGTTTTGTACTTTATCGGTTTATGAAATATACATAGGTAAACTTGTATCAGTACCGTTTATCACCGTACGAAATTGCAGGGTGATATCTGTAATAGTTTCGGAGATATAGAATGTCAGTGAAATATTTCGTACAGCCGCCATTTTGAGGTTATGTAAACAATTGAACTAAATTAGACTCCAGTGCATTACAATATGTATAAACATTTGCTGTAGCAAGTTTCATTACGTTTGGAGAGTTAAATCGCGAGAAAAGTCCATTTAAAAGTCTCAACTTCGCTTGACCGCCATGTTGGTTTTGTTGTCACCAGGTGTTTGAAAGTCTCATAGGTGAACTTCTAGTAGTGCCCTTTATCACCGTGCACAATTTCAGGGCGATATCGGTAATAGTTTCGGAGATATTGCATGATAGTGAAATATTTCGCACAGCCGCCATGTTGGATTGGTGAGATGTAACAAAATTTGAAGGGCACGGTCGAGGTCGCCGGGAATAGTGCTATGAACTTACCGAGTTTCATTGAAATCGCTCCAGCCGTTTAGATTTTATTAGGGACACACACACACACCTCACACACACACACACACACACGCGCACACACGGACAAAAGGTGATCTCATAAGCCGATTTTTTCAAAATTGAAAATAGGCTAAAAAACAACACTTTCACCGAATTAAATATTGCGCACATACAGTATTAACACCAGTATCATGTACACACACAAAAAAGAATATTACTGACAATAGCCTATATTGAAAAGGCTGGTGAAATAATTCCAAGGAAAAAATCTTCCTCATTATTTGCATTTAATACATTAATATTGATGTTTCTGTATGTGCAATATCTGTGTTCATGCACTCTAAATATTTGAGCTATGTAGTTAACGTGGTTCCCAAATGAACCTATACATTAACATTTTAAAACAAGAAGTTCCGTGACGAACTAAAGAGCCTACTTTTCTTAAAATGTAAGATTCATGCCAATTATTAATCTATATGGACCTATCTAGAATAATTACGAAATTAAGTTGGTAATATCGAAATATACCTGGTATAATGTAGCCTACAGTTGGCAGCCCAGGTGACTGAATATATTCTTAGTTCCATCTCTTAAGGTACAGAATACAACATCTGGTTGAAGTCCAATGGATAGCATGGACGTTACATGCAGTTAGACATTGGCTCCTTCAGCGCACGTAAAATCATGTTGGCAACAATGTCATGCATGAGTTGGTCAGAAATAATCCGAAATATTATAATCTCTTGTTGTGCCAATTTTGGATGAAATCCATTTGTTAGTATAGAAGGTACATGTATTTTTAAAATTGGACCTATCAGCAGGCTTAGAATCATGTTGGCAGCACTGACGAATATTAGTTACTTCAAATTAATCCAGAATGTCAGGTACTATAGACTACGTGTGCAAAGTTTATAGCTGTTGGCTTGCATACTTTCTGATATATTGATATTAGGGTAGAGAGATAGAAACAGCATTTATTAACAGTTGGCAGCCCTGGTTACATGTATTTAAAAATAGTCCTATCAGCAAGCTTAGAATCATGTTGGTAGCAGTGACATATATTTCTTACTCCAAATTAATCTACAATGTCAGGCACTATACGTGCGCATAGTTTAAAGCTGTCGGCTTGCATACCTTCTGATATATTGGTATTTGGATAAGAAAATAGAGAGTATATTTATTAACAGTTGGCAGCCCTGGTGGCTCTTAAGAATACGCTCAGTCATATTTGTTTATGTACATATAGTACATACGAAATGTGGTTGAAATTCAATTGATATAGAAGTTATATGCATCTAAGCATAGGACTAATCAGCAGGCATAGAATCATTTTGGCAACACTGCTATGTAGGGCCTCCTGGATATTAAACTGGAATATTATTATCTATATGTGTGGCAATTTAGGAATAGCTCCTATACATACCTTCCAAGATATCCGACATGGAGCTCAAATTTCAATCACGGTTTTCATCAGTTGTATGGATCTTTACTCATATCAAATTTGATTTCGATTGCTGCAGTCGTTTAGGAGTTGATAGACAGACACACACACACACACACACACACACACATTTGCCGGATCGATCTCATAAGTCTACTTTTTCTTCATTTTTGAAAAATGTGAAAAGTAGGCTAATAGGCGATGGCATTTCCCCTTTAAGTTAATGAACGCAGTGGGTAAGAATGACTTACAAGACTTAAGCTACTTTTGTGTACGTTAACAAAACTAATTTGACCTGTGTTATATTGTTCATTCGACACTAGTAAGGTATTAAATCAATCCCCAGGCCGTGTCCTACGCACAAATAAGAAATGCCGGTCGTTACGGTAGGAGGAGGCTGGAGAAGGTGATAATTTCCTAACACCCCCAATACTCCCAGCCACCCCCTATCACGCTCCTCGGCTTCTCCAGAACTAACGAGCCACCCTTAATTACCTCATTTCCAGGAAAACTTGTCGCCCTCTGCCGGACCAAACATCCCACCACCTGGAGCCCTGATGGTCACCGATAGAAAATAGACATCGAGAGTGAGGCCACTGCAGTTGATCCTCGAGGTTTGTACAAGGGAACACGATTTCGAAATTGTACAAGAACCAATGTCAACTGTAGCGTCAGAAAATGAGAATAAAATACTATCGCGACACGAACCCAATTCTCCTACATTGTTGCCAATATTTTATGGTCAGTTAAGGTATTCATATTTTATTGATATGGCGTATTTGGAACAAATGTTCCCTTTCTTTGTTTCCAGGTGAAAGCTTAATTCATCTACTTCAAATAATGTTGTTTTTTTTCATGTTGTATGCAGAAATATGTTCACAACATTTATTTAAATGGCGCCGGGCGCATGTGCCTACACGTGAATTTTTTTATTTAGGCCGTTTTACGACCCATAGCTAAAAATATTTTTTAAAATATTCGTAATGCTGAACTTTAAGTTTAATTTACTTAATTACTAAGACGTGTGTTTCTATTTTTACAGGAACAAACATCAATAAGTCAAATTGCAACTCACCTATCTACCTCAACATGGTATCAAATTAAGATTCATTAAACTAGATTAGTCCTGTACTAAGGATAAGAAAAAATACAGCATATCCCTATTCAAAAACGGAATACGATGAAAGGAAGAGAAATATGTTTGAAATATGTTTTTAATACGTTACTGCCTGTTTCTTATTATAATAATGAAAAACTAATAGGCCTAAATTTAGTACAGGACATCAAGAACACTACTGGTAACAGTTATGTGAAAAAAATATTGAAGTAGATTAATTGTGGTAGTTACTAGTTGATCTCAAAAGAATGTTAATTTTAATTACAAAACAATTTTGGACACTCATTAAATTGTAAACTAACCATTCTGATGGCAAAACTTACATTCTAGTTACCCAATAAACAAATTTCAAAATGTTTGATTTAATAATATGGACATTATCTTAAAAAATATATGAAACCGTAAATAACAAGGATTTTTCATATATTTTTAGCCTATTTTCAATTTTGGAAAAATAGGCTTATGAGATCACCTTTTGTCCGTGTGTGTGTGCGCGTGTGTGTGTGAGTGTGTGAGGTGTGTGTGTGTGTCCCCGTAATAAAATCTAAACGGATGGAGCGATTTCAATGAACCTCGGTAAGTTCATAGCACTATTCCCGGAGACCTCGACCGTGCCCTTCAAATTTTGTTACGTCTCACCAATCCAACATGGCGGCTGTGCGAAATATTTCACTAGCATTCAATACCTCCGAAACTACTACCGATATCGCCCTGAAATTGTGTACGGTGATAAAGGTCACTACTACAAGTTCACATATGAGACTTTCAAAACCCTGGTGACTACAAAACCAACATGGCGGTCAAGCGAAATTGAGACTTTTAAATAGACATTTCTCGCGATTTAACTATCCAAACGTAATGAAACTTGGTACAGCAAATGTTTATACACATTGTAATGCACTGGAGTCTAATTTAGCTCAATTCTTTACATCACCTCAAAATGGCGGCCGTGCGAAATATTTCACTGACATTCTATATCTCCGAAACTATTATAGATATCGTCATGCAATTTTGTATGGTGATAAAGGGTACTGATACAAGTTTACCTATGTATATTTCATAAACCTGTAGAGTACAAAACGAACATGGCGACTAAGCGAATTTGAAATATTTTAATAGACTTTTCTCGTGATTTAACTCTCTGAGCGCAGTGAAATGTGGTACAGTAAATTATTTTGCAGATTGTAATGCACTGCCATCTAATTTAATTCAATTGTTTACATAACCTCAAGATGGCGGCTGTGCGAAATTTTTAAATTAAGTTTTTATTCTTGTGTCGTAATCATGCGATCGAAGTGAAAGTTTGAATAATGAAGCTAGGCAATAATTGTCCTTGAATGGTACATAACTCTATGGCCTATTCATATAACAATCCTAAATGGCGAGCTTCCGAAATATTCAGACGGTTCTCAATATCTATGAATCTTTTACAGCAACCAAACTGAATTTTTTATTGTTCATAGAGACTATGAACATATGTTCACCTATAGGACTTTTAGTAACCTGGTGAGCACAAATCCAACGCGAAGTATAAATATTTAAATGGACGTTTCTCGCGAATTAACTTTCCGAGTGCCGTGAAACGTTGCACGTTAAATGTTTATACAAATGTTGATCCACTGGCATGTAATTTATTTCAATTGTTTGCATAATCACAAGATGGCTGGTGTGCGTACTTTTAAAATCTTGTTTTTACTTCTTGTGTTCTAATCATGCGATTGAAGTTTGAATACCACACGTACACAATAATCTTAATGAAATAGTACAAAAATAAAAATCCATCCTGGCGACCATATGAAATATTTAGACGGTTCTCAATATCTACGAATCTGTTACAGCAATTAAACTGAAATTTTGTATGTTGATAGAGACAATTAACATGAGCAGGATATATGAAAATAAGGCTGTATAGTTCTTCACGGAACTACTTGTTTCTTTTTACAAGTCACCATCGTAGTGAAATTCTCCACCTCCTTTATAAATCTGATTTTCTCATTTACCGCATTTTCAAGCACGCAGACCTTAAAGGTCGTGTCTAGCAGTCGGTACGTTGTGACAAGCTCTTAATGTACAATATTGGCTACATCACTATGCTTCTTTGTGTGCTTCACAAAAATAATCAGATCAATAGTTTTCATTATTATTATTATTATTATTATTATTATTATTATCATCATCATTAACGTGCATCTGCGACTTCACTCGTCGACCATTGTCTCTCAGTAACAGCGAAGCAGACGAGAACCCACGATAAAATTTTCTATACTACTCAGCCATAAATCTTCTGTAATGATTCAAAATAGATCTGGAATGATGTACTGTAGTTCAATCCCCCGATGTCGATAACCCACAAGCCTTCCCTTTTTAGATCACGACTTATATTATAAAATTTCTCTCGGCAGGCCGGAAGGCGGAGGTAGATTTCACCGGGCGAACTAGGGGATAGGCTATAATAGGCAAAATATGCAGGTTTTCGTAGGTGGATCAGACCTCATTTATTGAGAGAAAGTATTTTACAATCGGAGGTTAATTAACTTTTTTTTCGTCTTTCTATGCATATTTTCAACATTTTATTGTCTTATGGGGATGGTAACCTTCTTGTCATTTGGGGTTAATTTTTAGCCTACTTCTCATATTTTGCAAAAATGAGGAAAAAGTAGACTTATGAGATCGGGCAAATGTGTGTCTGTCTGTCTGTCTGTCTGTCTGTCTGTCTGTCTGTCTGTCTGTCCTTCTGTCTGTCTGTCTGGCTGTGTGTGTGTGTCCCCCTATCAACTCCTAAACGGCTGCAGCAATCGAAACAAAATTTGGTAGGAGTAAAGATCTATACCTGAATATCTCACGGCCATATTTGAAAATGATGTCAGTGCTACCAACTGCTAAAAAATCGCAATTGAAATTCGAGCTCCATGTTGGATATCTTGGAAAGTATGAATGGGAGCTATTTCAAAATTGGCACACGTACAGATCATAATATTTCAGTTTAATTTTCAGGAGGCCAAACATGGCAGTGTTGCCAAAATGATTATAAGCCTCCTGATAGGCCCAATTTTTAAATGCATATAACTTCTACACTATCAATTGGAATTCAACCAAATTTCGTATGTTGTATGTGTACATAACCAGATATGACTGAGCATATTCTTAAGACCTACCAGGGTTGCCAACTGTTAATAAATGCTCCTAATTTATTTTATCCAAATACCAATATATCAGAAAGTATGCAAGCCGACAGCTTTAAACTATGCACACGTATAGTACCTGACATTCTATATTAATTTGGAGTAACTTATATACGTCAGTGCTACCAACATGATTCTAAGCCTGCTGACAGGTCCAACTTTAAATACATGTAACTTCCATACTATCATTTGGATTTCAACCAAATTTCGTATGTGCTATGTGTACCATAACCGATATGAATATGCGTATTCTAAGGAGAAACCAGGGCTGCCAACTGTTAATATGTGCTGTCCCTATTTTTGTTACCCTAATATCAATATATCAGAAAGTATGCAAGCCAATAGCTCTAAACTTTGCACACGTATAGTACCTGGCATGCTAGACGAATTTGGAGTAACTAATATACGTCAGTGCTGCCAACATGATTCTAAGCCTGCTGATAGGTCCAATTTTAAAATGCATGTAACTTCTATACTAACTAATGGATTTCATTCAAAATTGGCACAACCATAGATCATATTATTTCAGATTATTTCTGACCAATACATGCATGACATTGTTGCCAACATGATTTTACGTGCGCTGTTAGATCCAATGTTTAACTGCATGTAACGTCCATGCTATTCATTGGACTTCAACCAAATTTTGTATTTTGTACCTTAAGAGATGGAACTAAGAATATATTCAGTCATCAGGGCTGCCAACTGTAGTGCTCTATTAGGATACATTATGCCAGGTATACAGTATTTCGAACTAATTGGAAATGTCGATATTAGCAACTTAATTTCGTCATTATTCTAGATAGGTTCATATTCTGTAGAATAATCATTGGCATGAAAAGTAGGCTGTATAGTTCTTCACGGAACTTCTTGTTATACTTGTGATCACACTGTCCTTATGCAAGGTTTGGAACTGATGTGTAACTATCTAACAGTCTGTTACTTTGTTCACGCAAAATTTTATCTCACGCAGAGATGTTGATTGGTTCCTCAGTTTAGGGGCTGCGACAACGTGGTCATGTAACCCCGTGTACATTGGGTGTGTGTAGAATCTGTCTGATAAACGGTGTTAATTGTGATGACTGTATTAGTCTGTAATTCAGGTAAGGTCCGCAGAAGGTCAATTTTAAGAAGTAGTACCTAATTTTGTACCAAATACTGCCGTCAACGACACCTAGCTCTGAACATGGCTGTTAGATGCCACCGCAACCAGCAACTTGTAACGAACGTTGGAACTTCCCCTCCGAAGGAAAGCATGCTGAGGGATTTTTAGCGCTCTTAGAAAATCCGACGACTTTGGCCGGTTTTGAACCAGCGATCTTGGGCATAGAAGTTCAGCATGCTACCAGTTAGCCGCTTCCCACATAGTCAGATGGAACAAGAAGTTCCGAGACGAACTAACGATCCTACTTTTCTTAAAATTAAGATTCATGCCAATGATTAATCTAGAGTATATGAACCTATCTAGAATAATGACGAAATTAATTTGGTAATATCGGAATGTCTTAATTAGTTCAAAATACTGTATACTAGGCATAATGTAGCCTAATAGAGCAATAAAGTTGGCAGCCCTGTTGACTGAACATATTCTTAATTCCATCTCTTAAGGTACAGAATACAAAATGTGGTTGAAGTCCAAAGGACGTTACATGGAGTTAGACATTGGATCTATCAGCACACGTAAAAGCACGTTGGCAACAATGTCATGCGTGTGCTGGCCAGAAATAATCGGAAATATTATATATTTTTGTGCCAATCTATTTGTTAGTATAGAAGTTACATGTATTTTAAAATTGGAGCTATCATCAGACATAGAATCATGTTGGCATCACTGACTTATATTAATTACTCCAAATTAATCTAGAATGTCAGGTGCTATACGTATGCAAAGTATAGACCTGTTGGCTTGCATACTTTCTGATATATTGGTATTTGGATAAAAAACAGAGAGAGCAATTATTAACAGTTGGCAGCCCTGGTGGCTCTTAAGAATACGCCCAGTCATATCTGCTTATGTGCACATATTACATACAAAATTTGGTTGAAATCCAATTGATAGTGTAGAAGTTATATGCATTTAAAAATTGGAACTATCAGAAGGCTTAAAATTATTTTGGCAACACTGTCATGTATGGCCTCCTGGAAATTAGACTGAATTAGTATTATCTACATGTGTGCCAATTTTGGAATAGCTCCCATGTATACCTTCCATAGTATCCAACATGGAGCTCAAATTTCTAGTGCGTTTTTTTAGCAGTTGGTAGCACAGACATCTTTTTCAAATATGGGTTTGATATATTCCGGTATACATCTTTACTCATACTAAATTTGGTTTCGATTGCTGCAGCCGTTTAGGAGTTGATAGAGGGGGACACACACACACAGCCAGCCAGACAGAAGGACAGACAAGACAGACACATTTTCCCGGATCGATCTCATAAGTCTACTTTTTGCTCATTTTTGCAAAGTGTGAAATGTAGGCTAAAAATGAATGTGATCTCGTCAATGGCGTTGTCTTGGCAACCTCTGATAGCTCATCCCTCATCAATTTAGAAGCGTTGTCATGGTAACCTCTGATGGCACTTGTCATTTTCTTTAATTCCGAAATTAATTTTCTCATCCCTTGGCGTAATGGTGAGTCATATCAAAAATTCTTTCAGACAAACGTTTTAGGTAATTATTAGGGGAATATTTTCCATTTTGTACGGTTTTTATATTGTGCCTATTAAGAGATATATGATTAATGTTTCCCGAAAAACCAACTTTTTTCAACCCCTTTGGTCAATGGTTGGTGCTATTAAAAAACTTATTTGACATAAATGTTTGGCACTTATCCGACACATATTATGAACTTTGAATGGATTCGATATTTCACGTATTAAGAGAGTTACAGCGAAATTTCACTTTCTCGAAAAGAAAAAAAACCCATTTTCACCCCCCATCGACCGATTTTGTCCATTAACGAACTCGACCGAGATTTTAATGGTATACTTATTATGTAAAAAATTCAAAGTGATTGGGGCAAAATTACGGCAGTTATTGTGTCCACAAGAAACTGATATATATACATATATATATACATAAATTATATATACATAAATTATATATAAACTGTTTAACTGACGGTGGTTTTGGGGTCTGGGGGGTGTGAAACGCGAAGATATGTCGAAATTTTCCGGAAGTCGATACATGGTACCCATTGCAATAGTTAGCTTTCTAATGAAATCTATCTAAAAATCCAGCTGTGTCGGCCATTATCCGCGTGAATTATGCACAAGTACAATATTGCCAACCCCACACATACGGTGGGCTAATTACATAGGTGATATTTCACTAGGTAGCGCGTTAGTCATAAATGCATCCTTGGTTTTTACTACGCACAGTGGAAATAGTCACGTATATGACCGACTTAATTTGGTGATGTATCCTATATCTTACATGTTGGTAACACTATCGTGACGTGAATGTGTCGTTAATGTGTCTGCCTAGGTAACAGTTGAAGAGATCTCATGCGCTTGAGTAACATGGCTGCCGTAGTTCGAAACAAAAACACATATTTACGTAATTTACCACATTTTTCCAGTGCATTAGTGATAATGGACGGCAATTTCAATTGGTTGTCCCCTATATTATGGAAAATAGGTATGAAAATCATGTATTATCCGTATTAACGAAGTTGTGAGTATCAAAGGCAGGTTCTTGTCTTCTTCACTATTAATAATATCTCTTACCACGACTGGCTGCATGGCGCAGCGGTAACGTTCTCGTCTGATGCACCCAAGGTTGTAGGATCGAATCCTGGCGTAGTCAGTTGGCATTATTTGTGGGTGCGCAAATATGAGGGAGCCATGTCAGTAGATGTACTGGCACGTTTATAAATCCCCTTCGGAGCAAAATCTCGGACAACAGCGACTTTAAAAGCCGCATTAGTTAAAAGGGACGTAAAACCAATAAGTTTATTATATTATTATTCTCTTAAAATTACAATTATAAGTTCTACTTTTCAATACAACCTTGTTCGATTTTTTATCTTAGATTATATCATGATACATGTTTTGGCTTGTATGCCTTCATCAGTCACTTTTTGTCTTAATTCCTATTTACAAAATTATATTTTCTGCAATTCTCCTTGGTTGTTGCTCTACCTTACATGGCAGATACACATCCCGTTGTTTCACTGAGAAGCTCGGTCAACACTTGTCAGTCATTTTGATTTCCAGTAGCCCTTATGTTGATGGACAATGCTGTTCTTTTTTCCTGGGACCTCTTTTTGTAAATTTGTCCCACTTATTATTATTCATACAAACGAGCCATCTTCTATATTGTTAACAACCAGCACACAATAATGAACAGGAAGTATGGTGAATGATCACGCTTGTTATTCTGTAGTATCGAAGGCTGGAAATAGAATAATTGGGGCCTGATGCCTTTCCCGGAGGTTGGCTCACAATGGCCAACCACATATCTTTATGATGCTCTTTCCAGGCTCGTGGCTGAACTTACATTGCCACTGTCTAACACAGCTGAAGAATGAACTACGCTTGTATAGGCCTACCCAGTGTGTGGCCATTTTATTTGACTCTTCATCAAGAGTTAAAATATGTATTCTGAGAGATACCTGAAAAGGCTACTGTGTTTCCTTGTGCACAGGAGTACCTTTACAAATGAAGGCTACATGCGAAAAGGATCAGGATCCAATAATAGTGAAAAGCGAGATGTTGTGACAGGTATTCAAGTGCATCACGTTAAATATTACTAAGCAGAAACGATTAACGTCCGAGAAATACACTGATGATATTTGAACGGTGTGTGAAAAAAAAATTGTATCTCCGGCTCTGCCAAGAAATTTAATTCTTGTCTTATAAAAACAATTACCGCTACCAGAAGTGTTGTTAAAGAGCATTTTCCAGTGCTCAGGGGACGTATTGCTTGGAGTGTTAGATCTGAATTGCAAGAAAGAATGCAACTTTATTATTATTATTATCATTATAATAATAATTCTTCTTCTTCCTTCGTTACGGCCAACTAAGGACCACGTCATGTCAACTGTTTTGTCTGCATTTTAATGTTAGCCCAGTACTCCTTCATTCGCAACCGATGTTGCACCTTTCTCTCTGTCGTCCACGCCTTCCCGGTTTTTAGCTTCGGCTTAAGTTGAAAACTCCGATGTTTCTGAAGTTTATCCCTAAGTGGGCCACGCTCCTGGATATCTTCACGTGTAATCCCAGTCTCCAACATATCTTTCTCTACTTCAATGAACCAGGCCCCCTTTGTCTCTTTCTCACGGAGAAAAGCAAAAATTCTGTTGGATAGACGTGTTGATTTCATTCGGGTTATATGTCCATAAAAAGAAATCCTCCTTTTCCTCATCACGTCCGTTATTTTCTCTACGTGAGTGTACAACTCGTGGTTGTGGCGTCTTCGGAACTCGCCGTGTTCTTTGACTGGACCCAGGATTTTCCTCAATATCTTCCTTTCCTTGGTCTCCAGTTTTTCCATTACGCCTTTTCTATTCATGGAGAGACATTCTGCTGCATACAAAGCTTCTGGCCGGATCACCGTGCAATAGTGCTTCAGTTTTGCATTCAGGGATATAGATCTTTTGTTGTACACATTCTTAGTTAGATGGTAAGCCATTTCAATTTTATTCAAGCGTGACGCAAAAGCCTCGTTTTCGGACATTGTAGGGTCTATCCATTCCCCAAGATACTTAAATTTCACAACCCGCTTGATTTTCCCATGATTCACTTCAATATGTTTTGGAGCAGTTTTGATGTTAGTAATAAATTCTGTTTTCTCGAAAGAGATCAGGAGGCCCGCCTTTGCAGCTTGTGTTTGAAGCTGGTTGATCTGTTTCCTGGCCATATCCAACGAATCTGCGAAAACCGCAAGGTCATCTGCAAAGGTTAGACAGTCAATTGATAGGTTCTTATTCTTGTGACCAAGTCTGATTCCATTTTGGACTCCTTCATCACTCATTGTTTTGCGCCACTCACGGATAACTTTCTCAAGAACGCAGTTGAATAGTAGAGGCGAGAGAGACCATCTCCCTGTCGAACTCCTGTCCTTATCTCGAAGGCATTGGAAATCTCGCCTCTAAACTTAACTTTATTATTATTATTATTATCATTAATGCCACTAAGGACCGAGAAAATTCAACTGTTTGCCTTCTTGCGGACCCACCAGGTTTTCATCCTTTAGGATGCATCAGAATGGACACGCTTCTGTTGAGTTATAACTTCTTCTTCGCTGACACCCCGGACGTCCGGGTTCGATTTCCAGCTCTGCCAAGAAATTTAATTCTTGTCTGAGGGCTGGAACGGGGTGCACTCAGCCTTGTGAGGCAAAACTGAGAAGAGGTAGGTTCGATTCCGACCTCAGCCATCCTGGAAGTGGTTTTCCTTGGTTTCCCACTTCTGCTCCAGACAAATACCGGGATGGTTCCTGATTTAAGGCCACGTCTGCCTCCTTCCCAATCTTCACTTGACTTACAAATAAACACACTAATAAAGCCATCACAATAACACAGGCTATCAGACAATTACACACACAATACTACATGACCACGGTGTCGCAAGGCCCTTAAATAAATCAACAACAACATTTTATTAATGAGCCTGTTTGAGTTTTTGTTTGTTTTGTTTGTTTGAATGTCTGTTTCTGAAATGCCATACTTTAAAAGGTCCTTATCGGTCGGTCAACACAAATTGTGCCCAAAATAACATGATATTATGTACAAACATATTTTGTGTTAAATATCTTATGTATTTTTTTTCGTGTAAGGGCATTTAAAATACTTGTTTTTCCTCCTAATGTAATTGGGAACAATTTGTATTGACCGACTAGAAAGCTTTCTTTAATAGGACTAGGCAACACCTCAAGGTACTAATCGATCTCCACCAGCCAATGAGGAATCGTTTTGAGACTACCGAAGTAGGATAACAAGCGTTTATTCTTTCAGCTGGCAATCTGAAGAGAAAGGCGTAAAAGGTTATCCTTCTGTTTCGGACTACGCTTGATATATTTTCGGTATAGGGGTATATTTCTAAGTTGCTCCGAAATCTGTACATACTATCTTTGAAGTTTATATATATTATTATTAGTATAATTAGTCTATTATTAATAATAATAATGAATGAATGAATGAATGAATGAATGAATGAATGAATGAATGAATAAAGCATGTAGTATCCCTAGAAGGACAAAGGCCTCACTCGAAAGGGCGAGCTCGTTGATTATAGCCCATCTCACGTGGTGAGCTAGTCACGTGAGACGATTAGTTTTGCCACTCTGACAGTCATAATGTTTGCTTGAACCACCGTCTTTCTAACTCCCTCCAATCTGTTCTTTGTCTTGCTGTCCTGGACCAGTGTGGTCCTTGTAGCTGTCGGAAGTCGTCCGCCCATCTTCTTCTCGGTCTGCTGCGGCTTCTTTTGCCTGTGTATGAGTCCCACATGATTGCACTCTGTGCCCATCTGCTCTGGTTAAGTCTCGCGACGTGCCCTGCCCATTTCTACTTAATTCTGGCGGCCTTCAGCGTGACGTTCCCCGAAGACGAAATTTCTTGTAGTCTTTTGTTTGAAACTCTATAATTCAGTGATATGCCTAAGATTTTTCACTCCATCTCCTCTGGCACACGTCTAATGCTCTCTTTTGCTTGGCCGTTAAGTACTGAGCCCATTTAGACCAGAATCCAAATTTTGCAAATTCCCGAAATCAGTTCAGCACGAGATATCAGCTATCTCAGGGTCTATCTGGGCGAAAACTAAGTAAAAGCTGGCTTCACTGAAATCGGCACTATGCAAGCAAGGTAGGAAGAAGGAACAACAAAATTGCACAATTTCCTAAAATATCTCAATTTATTAACAATTAAAAAGTTAAATTTTTTGGGAAAATCATCAAAATAAATAAACCTTCAACATAAAAGATCAAAACTTTTCAAAAATAAACACTCCTAACACTCGTAGTATGATATCCAGAAATTGATAGTCCATCTGGTATCATGTACTGTATTCTAAATTTTATGTTATTTACACACGTGAGGTGATCGTGACTATTTTAAGAGTTCATATGATCCCTATCTATACATTTGTGTTGTTTCATCACAAAACATTATCACAAAAAATCACACGTAGTTTTCCATTTCCGTAGATCGATTTAGATTGTTCAAGTATTTAAACAATATTATGTTTAATAGAAAATTCTTATATAATAGTCTCTGCAAATGTGCTTTCCAAAAATAGTATAATTGCACAAATTTAATTTTGTGGTGCTATACAGTCATGGAATACTAATATTCGACTAACATAATGGTCAAATGTTAATATTTCTTGCATTTGTAACTTTGTTCCAAAAAACAATTTTGTAATAAATTTAATCACTTTGTTATAAAATAACATCTTAAATTGTTCTTAATTTTTCATTCTCATTTGGCATGACATCACCAAATAATTATTCATATTTTATCCAACGATAAAATATTTGAATTATAATGTTTTTACAAACAACGAAAATTGTTGTAATCTTTTCAAGCAATCAAAATTTTAACTCTCTCTCCAAATAATTATTTTTCTTATTCTTATTTAATTTCCATAATATTTAAGTTCAAAAATATTTATAGCAACATTTATTATTAGTAGTAATTTTTCACAATTGTTTATAACAGGTATCACTCCTATCTCGTGATCTGTTTCGTGACGATTTGCATATAAGTTAGTTGACTGATTCTAGAATTATTACTTTCTTATGCACTCATAAATATTTAGTTTAAAAAAATAGTCCTCAAATATTTATTTTTATTTTATTCACTTACAACTAGGAATTTCTGGTCAGGTATATCAAATCTAATTATTATCTCCGTTATTTTATTTATTCAGAATAATATCGGGAATCTAGATAATTGACCCAGGGGTATTTAAACTAACATTCCATTTTGCAGGTTTTGAACGGAACTGGAATATGGGGCAGCCATATCGCTTCACCCGTCTTTTTACAACCATGAGCTAACACGTGCTCCAACTAACTCCTTCCACAATTCCGGAAATATATTCCTAAATGACGACACTCAGTCTCCACATAACCACAATATTAATGCCGATACTCATATCGCATAATAATTATATATTTTTTAACAACAATCACCACATGTGATTCTCAATATTTTTTTCTTCAACATTGTATTATTCCGTCATACAAATGACCTTGTGTGCTTGGAATTTATAAAGTTTCTATGGTAGGTGTATTAATTCCTGGTCAAAATCTTCCCTGCTTCTATTTTAAAAAAATCTCATCCTATTTGATACAATTTTATATTACCTGCCATTACTATGTTTTCTTTCCCTTATTTTCACTTAGTGCTTTCAGAAATGTCATCTAAACTAATTATCCACTGCTGATGGATTAACTCTGTTAATATTGCCATAAAATATCGTTTAAACAAACTCAGTTATTATTAACCCTGTTCATAAATATTAATCCTGCTTCATAAATATGTTTAAATGAATAATCATTGTCTTTATTATTATTCCTGTTCATCAATAATTTAAATAACCACTGTTATTAATATTCCTTCTAACAACTTTTAAACAATTATTATTTGGACCTTATTCAAAAAATAGTTAAATATAATATTTAAACAAATTATTTAATCCTCACACTTATTTAACAACTATCACCAATTATTTATAATAAATCTTACATTATGATTATTATGTAATATCAACTCAGATTTTAAATAGTGTAAATTAAATTATTTAAATGGAGCTATCACCTTTAAATTATTTAAATTATTTAAATTATTTAATTGTAAACATTTATAAATTATTATTACATCATTATATCACATTAAATTATTATTAGAAATGAATACGGAATTATTTTGAATAATCCAAGCTTCCTCGATGCTGTGAAAATATTCCTATTCCTCAAATAAATTCATCATGTCTTCCTGACATGACTATTACTGTTCTGACAGTAAAGAAAATCACATATTAAATCATGATAAGCAGTAGTTGCTCTCCATTTGTCACGCTAGACATAAATATGTAAAATCGGTACGAAGGTAGTGTTGATCTTCTATAAATTGAATGTGTAAAAAGCAATTTCTCAATTACATTAAACTAGTAAAAAAATACATGTAGAATTCAGCTTGCTTCATTCTTAAGGTGATGGTGGCGTGTCCTTGGTGTTCGTCACTAACTAATGGTCTCACAACCATCGCATTCGTATGGCGATCTCCTGCGATCATCAGCTCTCCCATTAGCTTCATTTTCGTTTCCATCCATTGTAGACCTATTCTTCCACGGTTTTAGAAACTAGCGTTTGTAAATACGCATAGATAAAATTCACGGCGACCCTTTTCGCTGTTCGACATTTTGACTGTTGTCAATAAGAAATGTTCTGCGTTCATCCGTAAACTGTGATTTAACTGTTCTGCGTTTGACCATGTATGACAGTGTAACTTTAGCAGCTTGAATTCCATCGAGTATACTCTGACATTCTGAAATAAGTGGATAACGTAGAATTCCTAGTAATCAAACCTAAGCGAGTAAACAAATATGCTCTGTAACAAGCTAGCAAAGCAGTGCTTGTCTCGCAACGAAGGCTAATCTGTGTTCGGGTAATGAGGATACCTCAAGACATATCTACTTGTTAGATAGCTCCCTCTAATCTCCTAATGACTGGTGTATTGGATACCACAATCTGTAAAACAGATGGGACCAAATCGTAGGCTAAGTTCCACTTCAGATAGGTAACTCGTGAAAAGTGCAAGTGCTTCGTTCACTGAATTTACAAAGTACTGAACCATAGTCACAAGGACTAAGTTCCCCTTCGATGATAATAACAGTCTTAATAAGGTTTTTAATATCCCCGAAGGGAATATGATGTAGTTTCCATTTGAGCGGATGAATTATCAATAAATGATAAAAATGGTCCGGTTAGCTCAAACAATGCCAGCGTTTCGCCCCAGTGTGCCGTTGGGCTCGTCAGTTGGTACAGACACACCTACCAATAGCGTGGCTAGCACATACTGAGAAGGCCATGCAAGACACAAAATACAAGCAGTATTGACGTCACGAGCATGCCAATGTGCTACGGGAGTCAAACTCCCTTTCATAAAAACAAAAGCCTTACCTTGGCAATCCAAATAAGGTTTTTAATATTCCCGAAGGGAATATGATGTAGTTGCCGTTCTTTCACTGTTACCTATACAAAATTGTAATTTCTAGCTCTTCAGTCGGACAACACGATTGTGCCCAATGAATGGGCGGGGTACAAGATATAAATATAAAATACCCTCCTGAAAAAATTGCATGTATTAGTTAATTACCACAATTAAATGGGGAAATTTAGGATTATGCATTTCGACCCTCAAGTGGCCATCATCAGATCCTGATCACTGTTTTGAGGTTTAAATTTTCGCTACTATTGTACCGTAGCTCGTCTTATTGACTATAATACGAAACGCAATTTGAATCTCGCTATACGTTAGGTTTGTTTAGTCTTAAAGGTTTTGTGAATTACATGCGTAAAGGTGTATATGCACGTGTATACAATTTACAATAACACAATATAATAATAAAAAACTTTACGAGCCTTACAGTAGTCGCATATGATGTGTAACATCTCACATAGAAGAAATCTCACGTGAAATTGTTGATACACCGGTATTGTATAATATTACTAGCACAAATATTAATCTATTGTAAAAGGGAGTGTTTTACAGATATTGTAGTTTATAATACGGAACTCATTTTATTAGATGATTTGTAGCTTCCGTCGCCTCCGTAGCGTAGCGGTCAGCATGGATAGCTGCCGCCCCGGAGGTCCTGGGTTCGATTCCCGGCTCTGCCACGAAATTTGAAAAGTGGTATGAGGACTGGAACGGGGTCTACTCAGCCTCGGGTGTTCCAAATGAGTAGAGGGGGTTCGATTCCCACCTCAGCCGTCCTCGAAGTGGTTTTCCGTGGTTTCCCACTTCTTCTTCTGGCAAATGCCGGGATGGTACCTTCTTCAAGGCCACGGCCGCCTCCTTCCCTCTTCCTTGCCTATCCATCCTCACCATCCATTACCTTCCCTCATGAGGCCCCTGTTCGCTTTGCAGGTGAGGCCGCCTGGGCGAGGTGCCAATCCCACCTCACCAGTTGTATCCACTCCGATTAAATGTTCCCAGCTCTAGGACACTGCCCGTAGAGGCGGTAGTGGTGAGTTCCCTCGCTGATTCCGTGGGTTCCACCAACCTGGAGGGTAAACGACTAAGAAGAAGAAGAAGAAGATTTGTAGCTTCCACCAGCATTAGCCTAAATAAAGAATATGATATATATCAACTAGATAAATAGACGCGACACCAATCATAACCTTAAATTCCTTATAAATAGGCCCACTTGCGAGTAAATGCAATGTGCACAGCAGTAGATCATGCTTGCCCAGGCTTGCCCAATTCCCGGACCTCTTGATTCACAGACCAACACGTAATTTCATATAGATTCTGTTAAAATGAGTCATATTCATATGATAAATATCGTTTAAAACGATAATCTGATTACAAAAATACCTATCCCGTCCGGGATTCGAAACCAAGATCTCTAGATTCACAGTCAAAGACGCTAACACCACGGCTATTTCGACCACGCAAATATTGAGCACAAGACGGTGTCTTATTTTCACGTACCAATAATACTGCATCACGGAATTAAGTTTCATTTATATTTTGCTTGTTTCGATAATGTTCCTGCGTGAAATTGAGTTTAAAATGCCTTATGAACAGGCCCTCTTGTGTGTAAAGAGAATGTGTTCAGCAATAGTTCATGAAGGATTGCCTAGTGCCCGTATCAACACAACGATATATATATATTATATTGATGACTGCATTACGGTTATGTAGGTTAATATTTGAATAGCCATTGTGCAGAAACATAATACCGGAATTGCCGACTACTTACAATGTTTCATATTAAAGCATATCATCATTTAAATACTGATACGAAGACTTCGACTATGTGCCATGTCCTTTGTGTTTCAATCAGTTGACACCAGAGTTCGCATGAGCGTTTAACGTCAAAATGACAGTGTTGTGCAAAGTTACTCGGGGAGTGGATGCTCATCACTTTTATCCAGAAATTGAAAAACAGACTCTTAATAAATCATAATTGTTTTCAGCAAATATTATATTTATACTAATATAATAAAGCTGAAGACTTTGTGTGTTTGTGGGTTTAAACGCGCTAATCTCTGGAACTACCAGACCGATTCAAAAAATTCTTTTTTTATATATAGCCAGATTTAAGAGGAATAGTTTAGGCTATGTAGTTTTAGGGTACACCCCTCAGGTAACCTTAAAGATTGATTTTTGTTCAGAACAAACGCTCCGGAAGTGCTCTATCAGCATGCGCTGGCGTTATGGTTAGTGATCCGTACACCGTTTCACCGATCTGAACCAAAATGTGTATACTTACCCTTTGGAACCCTGCAAGTAACACAGTCTGCATGAAATTTCGGACAGACCACTCCATTCCCTGCATTTAGGCCCTTTGGCACAAATCTACACCGTTTCACCGATCTGAAACAAAATTTGTATACTTGCCCTTTGGAACCCTGCAAGTAACACAGTCTGCATGAAATTTCGGACAGACCACTCCATTCCCTGCATTTAGGCCCTTTGCCACAAATCTGCACCGTTTCACCGATCTGAACCAAAATGTGTATACTTACCCTTTGGAACCCTGCAAGTAACACAGTCTGCATGAAATTTCGGACAGACCACTCCATTCCCTGCATTTAGGCCCTTTGGCACAAATCTACACCGTTTCACCGATCTGAAACAAAATTTGTATACTTGCCCTTTGGAACCCTGCGAGTAACACTGCCTAAATGAAATTTATGACAGACCAGTCCATTCCCAGCATTTAGGCCCTTTGACACAAATCTACACCCTTTCACCAATCTGAACCAACATTTGTATACTTACCCTTTGGAACCCTGCGAGTAACACTGTCTGCATGAAATTTTGGACAGACCACTCCATTCTCTGTATTTAGGCCCTTTGGCACAAATATACACCGTTTCACCGATCTGAACCAATTGTTACAAACTTACCCTTTGGAACCCTGCGCGTGACACTGTCCACTTTAAATTTTGGACAGAGCACTCCATTCCCTGCATTTAAGCCCTTTATCACAAATCTACACCGTTTCTCCTAATTGCACCAAATTGTACATACACTTTGAAACCCTGCTGGTAACACTGTCCACTTGATATTTTGGACAACGCTCTCCATTCCCTACATTTAGAATAACAGATAAAATAAACTTGAAAACCACGTATAAAGGCCCTAGAACCATTCATGTCCGTATAGTGTAACTGTAAGAGCATTTTAATAAGTCTATTGTTGACGGGCAGTTCGGGCTGCATCACGTCACCCCTACCAGTGTTCTGGTGCAGAATTGCGAAAATAGTTGCATCTCGCGCTGTTTATAAATTGCAGTCACGGGGCGTAATTAGTGCAAAAAGATCTCTTAGGCCCCTTAAAACAGTTATCATGAAAATATTATGCCTATGTATAAGTGCAATGGTGTTGGTGCAGTACATTGAGGTTACCAACTGCAATAAGCGTTGGTGCTTTCAAATGTACCTTCATTTATTCCGAACCTTATCGTTGAGGGCTATGTGGCGATAAATGCTACTATTGTTACCTCAGTAGCTCGGGACAGCCGAAGTTTTCCAAAGTGTTCTGATTATTTTCCTACGGCGCTATGCGACAAAAGACGACACTATTGGTCTCTACATTTCTAACAGCCAATGAGATATAGGCCCTAAGCAGTGTCTTTTATTTCACTTACTCCTCTTTCTATTTATTTTTTTAATTTGTTTGTAAATTACATGTGTCAGGGCTGTTGTTAGAAAATAGCCGTTTCCCTATTCATTATTATCATTATTATCATTACGGTAGAATGGCCTGAATGTTACGTCCATTATACTGTACTTCTTATCACCCCCACTACAACTACCACCACCACCACCACAAAAAGTCATATTTTTAAAATACTTTTTTTTCTGTTAGTTTCAGTATCATGTGCCAGTTCTGTATTAGTATTCATTATCATCCATAAAACAAATAAATCCACCGGACGAAGCCGGGCACTACTGCTAGTAATGAATATTTTTACACCAAAGAACGACAACTTGAAGATGATTTATTGTAGGAATATTTGTAATGGCGCCTCCAAACCTTGAATTAAACCGTATGAGATATACATTCCACAGCAGCCAGGAGGGATACGATCCAGCTGGCAGTGCATCTTACACACTTCCATCCGATACACTTCCGTCCGATCCACTTTCGTCCCATTTTTCAAAATCACTCCCACAAAAATATCCAGCAACCGAATGGAAAGATGTTACACATCAATAAATAGATTAACAAATTTAGCATGCACTGGAAAAAAACAATTATAATTAATTTAACATCTCGGGCAGTTTGCAATATTAAAAGCACTCTTTTTAAAGAAGGCCCTGTGCGTCTCAAAATATACGCCTTCGAGGTTGGTATCTGACTAGACTCGCGAGATATTTTGCGTGAAAGAACTCCGTCTTCAACTAATGCTACCTTCTACCCAAGGGCATTTGCAGCTCATGGAAAAACTCTACTTAAAGAAGAGTGGCATATCATGGTATGACTTTAACACGAAGGAAGCAATGATTTCTAATGACTGGAAAAGGGGAGGATTTGAGTTGAAACATGTTGTAACACGCTTTGCTGTGCGTGGTTTTCACCATAAACTTTGTACAGTAAAAGGTTTTCATCTAGAAGTAGTCAGTGCTGTCTTCCATTC
Source organism: Meconema thalassinum (assembly GCA_946902985.2). NCBI lineage: Eukaryota > Metazoa > Arthropoda > Insecta > Orthoptera > Tettigoniidae > Meconema > Meconema thalassinum. The sequence goes on along the minus strand of OX336390.1, from coordinate 293,041,304 downwards.
AATGTACTGTGAACAAAGAAGAGAATCCTTGACTTCATTCTGTAGTCAAAGTTAGTGGGGGTTTCAGTGTAACTCGTTACCGATTATTATTAATTCTGTATGGCTAATGGCTGCAATAAATTGAGTATTTACTTGGTAAAGTTCACCTCATGACAGTGTAGTCTTATTGCCAGGCTCACTGCTTCTATTTTAACCTGAACACAGTGATCAGGATCTGATGATGGCCACTTGAGGGGCGAAACGCATAATCCTAAATTGCCCCATTTAATTGTGATAAGTAATACATGTAAATTTTTCCAGGAGTGTTTTTTTTTTTATATTTATATTTTGTACCCCCCCCCCCCCCAATTATTGGGCATAATCGTGTTGACCGACTGGAAAGTTAAAAATGAGGCCAAACATTATACTGTATTGCTTGTGGAATGAACTGTGATTGTAGAGTGAAATAGGTCATTACAGTAATCAACATCTAATTGAATTGTTCAATGATATGTAAATAAATATGATTTTCATATGAAATACAGCATTTATATTACAAACAGAAATAAAGCATACAGTAGGTCCGAAATCCAATTTAGCTGGCATGTAAATAATGCAAAAAAAGAGAGATATTTATTATGAAACAAATGTGCCCACTGGCCTATGGTGGAATGTACTCTAATCCCTGACCCAATCACTGTTTGCACTTTGTAGATATAACTGTATACGTAGTTAAACATCATGGTTCCATATCCGTAGTCCGCCTCGTTGCCTAGTGGCTAACACTCTTGGCTGTCTCGGTGGAGGCCCGGGTTCGATTCCCGGCTCTGGCAATAAATTAAAATCCGGTCTGAGGGCTGGAACGGGATACACTGAGCCTCGTGAGACAAAACTGAGAAAAAACGGGTCCGATTCCCACCTCAGCTATTTGGAAATGTTTCACACTTCTACTCCATGCGAATGCCAGGATGGTACCTGGGCTGCAATTCATATACGAGTATAATATATTCCCCTAGTTACACTACATTTCCAACAACGAACAACTTTATTTATGAGTCACTTCTGGTTACCGTCCTTCGTGCGGTAAAATATTTCTGTACTTGTGTGTGTATCCTGCACTCCGTACATTTTTATTGTTTTATCCTGAGTAAATGAACTCTGATCAATCACCTCACTGTGTAGCCGCTAGCATTCGCCCCGGGGACCCGGGTTCGATACCCTGTTCTGCCAATAAATTTTAATTGTGGTGTGAAGGCTGGAATGGGGTGCACAGCCTCGTGAGGCAAAACTGATAAAAGGAAGTTTCTATTTCCACCTCAGACAACCTGGAAGTTGTTTTACGTGGTTTCACCACTTCTACTCCAGGGAAATGTTGGGATGGTTTCTAGCTTGAAACCATGGCCACCTCATTTCCAATCCTCATCTGAATTACAAACACACATACAAATACAGTAATAGATACCATTAGATTTTATATACTCGTATTAGTATAGATTTATGATAAATCCACAGCCTGCTTCCAGTCTCCGACAGGGTCAGGAAAGGAATGAATGAAGACCCCATCTAGCAGCGAGGATATGGACTGTGCCGGCTGCCAAGGCCTGACGCACTCCTCTGGGGCAATGATTAAATGAATGACAGATGAAATGAAATGATAGTGGAGAGTGTTGCTGGAATGAAATTTTGACAGGGAAAACCGGAGTACCCGGAGAAAAACCTGTCTGCCTCCGTTTTGTCCAGCACAGATCTCACATGGAGTGACCGGGATTTGAACCACGGTCCCAGCTGTGAGAGGCCGGCGTGCTGCCGCCTAAGCCACGGAGGCTCAGTATAGATTTATCCAATGTATAATTGATTTGATAGCCTGTGCTATTGCCATGATTGTTGTATATAGTGTAGTTGCTAGTCTGCACAAGCAGGTCGCTCACGGGCGTTAACTAGAATGACCTACTCTAAGAGATCATATGGCATGTCATTGTATCTGTGACTGGGCTTCGTGTCCCGAGTCTTTAAATAAATTATGTCCCGAATTTTGCCTTGAGTTAGCGATGAAGGTACGAGTACAAACAATCTTATACCGGGTGAATCAGCTGCCCCTAATAATATTGTTATATGCAGCCCAACAAACGCGTGTTGTCAGAAAGGTCGATAATTCTCTGCTTGCATCCCGTATGGTACTAATGCACTACAAGCATATCCCGCAAACGATACTGAACACTAATATACCTTTCCCTCGTATTAGTCAAGTCACATCGAGGGAAAAATAATTGTATTTCTACTCCTTATTATTACCGTTTCCAACGGGGTCGGGAATGAGATGCGATGCAATTCTGTGTGACGGGTGATTTTTACGGCCGGATGCCCTTCCTGACGCCAACCTCATGAGAAAAGTTAATTAGAGATAGAGATAGAATGAAGATGAACCTGGGCAAGGATGTGGAAGGAAGCGGCCGTGGCCTGTCAGAATGTACCGTCCCAGCATTTGCCTGGAGTTGAAAATGGGGAAACCACGGAAAACCATTTCAAGGGTGATGGTGGGGCTCGAACTCACGCCTACCGAGACAGCAGAGAGCTTGGTCCTATGCTCTTTGGCCAGCGTAGCTACCGCTGTCGACTGTTGCTGTGAATCTTCAGTCTTTTGACTGGTGAGATACAGTCCTCCATGCTTCCCTGCCCTGAGCTAATTGTTTCATCTCTGCATAGCTACCACACCCTACATTCGAGGTAATCTGTTAAACATATTTTAAGCTTGGTCTACCCCTATAGTTCTTATCCTCGATCCTTCCTTCCATAACTAAGTTTTCTATTCCTGGGTGTCTTGTAAGTGTCCTACCAACCTATCTCTTCTTTTCATTATCAGTCGCCACAAAATCTCTCCTCTACCACTCGTCTTAATACCTCTTCAATTGTAACCCTATCTACCCATCTGATCTTCATCCTCCTCCTGTAACACCACATTTCAAACGCTTCAATTCACCTCTTTCCTGCTGCTCCGACAGTCCAGGCTGTATCGAGGGAAACAAGTAGTTCCGTGAAGAACTATCCAGCCTATTTTCATATATCCTACTCATGTTAATTGTCTCTATCAACATACAAAATTTCAGGGTCTGCGACAACGTGTCATATAGTCCCGTGTACTTTAAGTGTGTAGAATATGTCCGATAACCGGTGTTAATATTGTGATGGTTGTATTAGTGCGTGCTATCTGTTATTCCGGTAAGGACTGCAGACGATCAATTTCAAGTAGCTAATTTTGCTACCAAATGCTACCGTCAACGACACTTGGCTACTAGATGCCATCACAACCTACACCTGGCGGCGAACGTTGGAACTTAATAGAGCGTTATTCAAATCTAACCTACATATTTAGCTTCACATAATTGTAGTTTTGGAAGGTTCTTTTACATGCCATAAATCTATGACATGAGCCTGGCGGCTTTACGTCCCCTCCAAGGGAAGGCATATTGCTGGATTTTAACGCTCTTGAAAATCCGACGACTTCAGCCGGTTTTGACCCCGTGATTTTAGGCATAAAAGCTCAGCATGCTACCAACTACGCCACTGAAGCCGCTAAATGAAAAGCATTAATTTCGTTTACTGTGGCAACACTGCAAAATGAGTTCCAACGTGATAAAGTATTTAAGATGTTGATAGTCAAAGGCGCGCGTGTGCAAAACTGAAACCCATAGATCAGGGGTTCTCAACCTTTTTCAACCTTCGTACCCCTTTAAAAAATTAAACATCCTGCGTACCCCCTACTAACCTTTCTTATGTAGTAATAATGGTTATTAAAAATGTAAAAGGTATTTAGTTAGTATGGTTTAACCTTTGTAATTTTATAAGGAAAGATATTTTAATAAAACAAAATATAGTTGTTGTTTTCCAGTTTCTTTTCCCAAAGGGTGATTTTTGCAATCATTGCGTTAGTTATCATATCAACATAGAACATATCAGAAACACTACCTTGTATATACTTATTCCAAATGTTCGTTTTTCAAAAATATCACTTAAATAGGCCAATTTTAAAAGCCAACCAAAGTCATTGAGTACTAATGATAAATTAGAATTGTGCTCGGTAAAGAAAAGATGCAATTCTTTGTGGAGTTCAAATACACGCGCCATAAATAACTCACACAGTAGTCACGGCACGAAGCTCACTGCACATGTGGATCGAGTAGGATGGCCTGCCGCGTCCCCCCTGAAATGTTTTGCGCACCCCTAAGGGATACGCGTACCACAGGTTGAGAACCCCTGCCATAGATATTTCACGGTATTGGCTTACACTTTACAATGCGTAGCGATGCGAGAAATTCAGCAAATAACAGTTCGCCGTGGGTTAGAATGTATAGGCATCACATCAGACCGTGCTGCGCAGCAAGTAGCCTACATCCACTCCACTTTTGGATGCAGAATAACATGAAGTGTATAATTTGCTTTCTTTTTTCATATGAGGGTCTTAGCTATTGTGGCCATTCAGCCTCGTGTTCTTGGGTGCGTGTAGAATTTGTCTGATAACCTGTGTTATTGTGGTGTCTGTAGTAGAGTGTGTATTTGTGATTCAGATAAGGATTGGGAAGGAGACGGCCGTGGACTGAAGTTAGGAACCATCCCAGCATTTGCTTAGAGTAGAAGTGGGGGAAACCACGGATAACCTCTTCTAGGATTGCTGAGAGAGGGTCGAGCCAACATCTTCTCTATTATGTCTCACGAGGCTGAATGTACCGACGTCGCAGCCCTCAGACCAGAATTAAACTTCTTGGCAAAGCTGGGAATCGAACCCGGACCTTCGCTCTGACAGCCAAGAAAGTCTAGCCACTACGTGGACTATCGGACTATCGTCTTATTCATAATGTGGATGGCGTAAATTAAGGAAGACGTGTGAGGCTCTGGAAATGCGCTCTCCATAAGCTTATAGTTTGAAATCTGCTTTTTAAATTAGGTGCTTGTACTGTCTTCAGCTGTCTACTTCGTGGCGTAGTGACTAGCATTCTTGGCTGGCACTCGTAGGTCCGGTTTCTATTCCCGGCTCTTTCAAGAAATTCAATTCTGGTCTGAAGGCTGGAACGGAGTACACTCAGCTTCATGAGGCAAAACTGAGAAGAGGTGGGTACGAATCCTACCTCAGCCATCCTGGAAGTGGTTTCCCGTGGTTTCCCACTTCTACTCCATGAAAATGCCGGGATGGTTCCTAACTTAAGGTCACGGCTGCCTCATTTCCAATCCTTATCTGAATTACAAATATACATACGAATACAGCAACCATAAGAACACAGGTTTTCAAACAAATTATCCACCACACAAATACACGGGGATACACGACTATGATGTCGCAAAGCCGCTTAAGAATCAGCAGAAGCGTTATAATAAATAAAATAACACAGGTTATCAGACAAATTCTACACACGCTCAAGTACATGGGGCCTAACCCCATGAGCTATGGTGCTATGTGTCTGATCTACCGAGGAAGCATGCCAATGGAAAGATTGTATGAAATTGAGACGCTGACTATGAGAGCTGTGTATGGACCATCCAGCAAGCAACCTACTACCACTTCTATTCGTCATGCTACTACTATAATCAGTGTCGGAAGCTGTGAAGCACGGACAAAATTGCCACGGTATAAAGCGCTTCGGCATTCGACACAGATGTGACTCGCAGCAATATTCAATTGAAGTTTAAAGTGGTACTCAGTGTCGTTCTGTTAAATAGAAACAGTCACCAGGACACTTGAAGATGTTGGCAAAGGAATCAGAGAGCAGGTGCACGTTAAAGATCGCTGAGTTCGCAGTCTGAAGGAACAAATGTGACTTCTCCAGAAAATAACGTGTTCAAAGGCACTGATTTCGCCCAGCTTTCCCCAGGTCCATCTACAGTTTTATCGAAAATTAAAGTAACGGATTTCCGTTGTTATTTCAAAACGTTTCACTTCAAGGGGCCAACACTGGACGTAGGCCACGTATTGTAATTGGTAGCTGCAATAAGTCCCGAGATCGGTGGGTCGAATAGCAGCGCAAATAACTTACGGGCCTTCTCGCATATGGATTTTTCTCTAGTATTTCTACATTTCCTCCAGGCAAATTCCTGAATGGTACATTATTTTAAGTCTCAAGAGAACTTCACCAATTCCTGACCGCAATAATTCCAGTTATACACTACTACAGTCACCACAGAATCACAGGTTATCAGACAATTCCAACACACATCCAAGTACATGGGACTGGTGACGAATATGTACGAAGCTTATAAAATGTATTTACAACAGCCGCAACAAAATTTTACCTCCATCTTCCAGTGAGTCAGGACTCAAATACACCCACGGCAATGTGTTTTTCTGATTCATATAATGGCTTGTGCTCATGTAACACCGTGTTCTTGTATTTGTCTAATACCCTGTGTAATTGTAATGGCTGTATAAATGTTTGCATTTTTAATTCAGATGAGGATTGGGGAGGAGACGGCCTTGGTTTTAAGTATTCTTGTATTTGTCTAATACCCTGTGTAATTGTAATGGCTGTATAAATGTTTGCATTTTTAATTCAGATGAGGATTGGGGAGGAGACGGCCTTGGTTTTAAGTGTTCTTGTATTTGTCTAATACCCTGTGTAATTGTAATGGCTGTATAAATGTTTGCATTTTTAATTCAGATGAGGATTGGGGAGGAGACGGCCTTGGTTTTAAGTGTTCTTGTATTTGTCTAATACCCTGTGTAATTGTAATGGCTGTATAAATGTTTGCATTTGTAATTCAGATGAGGATTGGGGAGGAGACGGCCTTGGTTTTAAGTGTTCTTGTATTTGTCTAATGAAAATCCACAGCCTGCTTCCAGTCTCCGACCGGGTCAGGAATGGAATGAATGAAGCCCCCATCTAGCGGCGAGGATATGAACTGTGCCGGCTGCCGAGGCCTGACGCACTCCTCTGGGGCAATGATTAAATGAATGACAGATGAAATGAAATGATAGTGGAGAGTGCTGCTGGAATGAAATTTTGACAGGGAAAACCGGAGTACCCGGAGAAAAACCTGTCTGCCTCCGTTTTGTCCAGCACAGATCTCACATGGAGTGACCGGGATTTGAACCACGGACTCAGCGGTGAGAGGCCGGCGTGCTGCCGCCTAAGCCACGGAGGCTTTTTGTATTCGTCTAATACCCTGTGTAATTGTAATGGCTGTATAGATGTTTGCATTTGTAATTCAGATGAGGATTGGGGAGGAGACGGCCTTGGTTTTAAGTATTCTTGTATTTGTCTAATACCCTGTGTAATTGTAATGGCTGTATAGATGTTTGCATTTGTAATTCAGAAGAGGATTAGGGAGGAGACGGCCTTGGTTTTAAGTGTTCTTGTATTTGTCTAATACCCTGTGTAATTGTAATGGCTGTATAAATGTTTGCATTTGTAATTCAGATGAGGATTGGGGAGGAGACGGCCTTGGTTTTAAGTGTTCTTGTATTTGTCTAATACCCTGTGTAATTGTAATTGCTGTATAGATGTTTGCATTTGTAATTCAGATGAGGATTGGGGAGGAGACGGCCTTGGTTTTAAGTATTCTTGTATTTGTCTAATACCCTGTGTAATTGTAATGGCTGTATAGATGTTTGCATTTGTAATTCAGATGAGGATTGGGGTGGAGACGGCCTTGGTTTTAAGTGTTCTTGTATTTGTCTAATACCCTGTGTAATTGTAATGGCTGTATAAATGTTTGCATTTGTAATTCAGATGAGGATTGGGGAGGAGACGGCCTTGGTTTTAAGTGTTCTTGTATTTGTCTAATACCCTGTGTAATTGTAATTGCTGTATAGATGTTTGCATTTGTAATTCAGATGAGGATTGGGGAGGAGACGGCCTTGGTTTTAAGTGTTCTTGTATTTGTCTAATACCCTGTGTAACTGTAATTGCTGTATAGATGTTTGCATTTCTAATTCAGATGAGGATTGGCGAGGAGACGGCCTTGGTTTTAAGTGAGGAAACATCCCGACATTTGCCTGGATTAGGAGTAGGAAACCACGGAATTCCACTTCCAAGATGTCTGAGATGGGAATCAGTTTTGCCTCACGAGGCTGACTGTACATCGTTCCAGCCCTCAGACCAGAAGTAAATTTCTTTGCAGAGCCGGGAATCCAACCCGGAGCTCCAGCTCAACAGACAAAAATGCTAACCACTACACCACGAAGTGATCTGCACTGAAAGCTGTGCAATGCATGTTGTAAGAGGGTAACTTTAGTCCGCAGCAGCTAAATCGATTCCCAAACGTCAAAATTGATTCCTAATTGTAGATTTTAACCGTTTTGCTAAGTCCGACAACCTTTACAAAGCTCCCTTCTTTCCGTCAGTGTGGTTGTTGTGGCGACGGTGGAACTGGCGACAGTAATTGTTTTAAGGTGTGGAACATCGGAGTCAACTGCTTCTCCCCGCCAGTCTCGATAGCGCTGAAATCAAATGAATAGCCTATGTTTATGTTATGCTACGGAAGTGTTGCGCAGGCAGGAGCAATCAGCTCTGGAAGCGCGTGTAGCTTTGAGGGCGGAGCAAAATCCTATGAGTGACTGTGACAATTACAAGTGACAAGCGCGGTGTGACATTACAGTGATGGTCGAGCGAGTGTGTGGCGTATTCACTCCACAGGAAAGGTGCTAATAATAATAATAATAATAGCAATAATAGTTGCAGTTTCCAACATCAATTCTATGTGAGAAGCAATGGTACTGTAATTAATTTTAATCTATAAAATTAGCAATTTATAACACAGCAGAGATTTTACCTCGATTCTATGATTTCTTTATGCATTGGACTAACATTGACAACCTTTAAACGTTATATTACTGATATAATGTATTACTCGCAACCACTAGAATCTATCCGTTCCTTAATTATTAAAATCACATCCTTGCCATCAATTTGTTATGAACACTGGGGGTTAGACTACTTGTTTCCTACTGAAAATTAGAAACCACAAGTATCTTAGTTAACAGTTTTAGACAGATGACCTAGATTTTTAACCGCTTGAACTATAATCACCACCACTTCCTCGCCTTAAAGATAATAATGTATACCAACATAAAATTTTCAGTCGCACACAATGACTTAAATTTAGAAGTATTTATTTTCTGATCAAAAAGTTGGAATGCAATGCATGAACCTACAGTGCGTTATATTTATTCATTTATTTATGTATGTATGTATGTATTTATTTATTTGTTTATTTATTTATTTGTCAATTGAATGGTGCAGCGGTAACGTTCCCTTCTGAAGTACTTAAATACAAGGGAGCCGTGTCAGACGATTTACTGGCACGTTTAAGATCCTCTTCATTGCAAACTCCCAGCACACAGGCGTCCATAAAGCCGACGGGAGTAGATAAAAGGGACATAAAAATATAACACTATTATTATTATTATTATTATTATTATTATTATTATTATTATTATTATTATTATTATTATTATTATTATTATTATTATTATTTATGATTCTGATTTCGTGTATCTGTTACGCTAAAATATGTACTCGTACAATCGTGTAGGAACTGTAGGATGTTTTATTGATGGTGTTCGTAATAATTATCATAATCATTCACAGAGTTATTCGAGTTCGATGATATTCTAAGAGGCAACCATGCCTTCAGGTTTAAAGAAGAACGACTTGGATATAAAAGTAAATTTACGCCATTTGTCTACAGAAAAATAGAAAACCGTCATTTTTCTTCTAAGCATCCTCTTCTCACCACGTTACTGATAGAACGGTACATTCATAATAACAACTTTGCATATTCCAAGAGATATACTTAAATCCACTTTGTTAACTCCGTTAAGGGGCAGATGACCTCGCTGTTACGCCCTTTAAAGCAACAATAACTAACTTCTAACTCCGTACTCTTTATCTCTTGTGAACATTACCCACGCTACTATACTCAAGCGACTGTTGCCAAACGTTTTGAGCTCCTTCCCATATAATGTTACCATTAATCTCCATAATGTTTCTGGATAGATTACCTAGACGTTACCCCCCTTGAAACAACCACAAAATCTACTAAAATTTGTGTTGATGAGGTGCTTCTAGGGGATGAAATGAGTAGGCCATTATCAAAACTGATCATCTGATATTTTTGAAATTTTGCAGGAGAGTCAAAAAACTTATTTCGAGAACAGTCTTTGTGCGAGATGGAAATAAATTGTATTTCCAGCTTCAGAGTGGTTCAAAATAGTGTTTCCTTTAGTTTCACCTTATGAAAATCGTAGTAAATGGGTGAAAGTTTGAGTTTAAATATGAAGATGATCAGTTTTGTAAGAGTAAATGTAAATTGATTAGTTTTGTTTACCGTAACTCACTGTAACCTGTTTAATGCAAATAGGTTTTAGTACTGCAATAATGCCTTATATTGTTACTAGCATACAAGGAACTGAAAAATAACACTAGAAACATCATAACAGCACAAGAGTGAAGTCATCATAACAATAGAAACGTCAAGGCGAAACCAGTAACTACACTTTTCCTGACTACTGATTCGGTTAAAATAATAATAGTAATTAGAAATAGTAATACAATATTGCTGCTTTGAAGTATGATCAACATAATCATGTATCAGGCTTAAAATATCACACTTAATGGTTTATTGTAGCATTGTTTACGTCCTTATGCAATGAGCCCATTGGCATTCCCCTTCTTCTTCCACTTCACCTCCTGCTTTTTCACCAGTAAAGGCATCCAGGGCACGTTTGTAGAAGGAGATCTCGCCACTCATCACCGTAGTGTTTGGAAAGCAGTTTTCCCACATCTTTTTTTTTTTACAATCCTAAAGTTAACGGCAAAGGTTTGATGTCAGTAATTTTTCTTCGCGGTTCGCAAATGCTCTTCAGTTGATTGAAGTATGTCATTTAAGCCCTTTCTCCTCTTACTAAAACTTTTCCGTTAATTCTAGTTAGAATAAAGCGTTTAGTTTCAGAAAATTTGAAGTGCCACTTGCACGGTGGCTTTATCACGTCATTGAATGCTCTTTTCCAGTCGAACAACTCGACGTCTTTTATCTGTATGACATTCTCTCAAAATATCAATGTACTCCTGAGGATCAACAATAACGTTTTTCTTCAATGAGTTCAGCGTATGGTATTAATTCGACTACGAGATTAATATTTTTTTCGTGCTCAACCTTATTCATTAAACACTATTAAACACTATTCAGCAGATAATACGTTTTGAAAACTTTTGTAATAGATAAGTTATGTAACCGAAACAATGATGCAGATGAACAGTTACGTATATCACCGAGACGGAATTTACATGCGGCTTCCATTAACAGAGAAAATAAGAAGTTTCGACACTGATCATTATACCCAGGTTGGGTTTTTAGTTTTGGCACCTTAGTTATAACTGGATTAATAACTCACTTAGATGGTTCCAAGTTTCACAGGCCCTCGATGTAGTCCCCACCGTTGCGTACAATGTGTTCCCAGCGATGCGGAAGTCGTTGGATCCCGTTGGCACTGCCCAATCTATTGATTGTACGAAGAGAGCGCTTGGCAGCCTGCTTAACGTCATTGTCATCTTCATCTTCGGGATGAGATCATAGTCGCATGGACTGATGTCGGGAGAATATGGCGGGTTGATAGAGGATCTCCCAGCCCCAGCGATCCAACAATGCCGACAAAACGCCTGCTGTTCCCTAGCATTGTCATGCAGAACGATGGGCGGTATAACCATGTGGTGGCGCCGTCTCCTTCTCAGACCTCCTCGGAGATGGTCTTGCAGAAACGAACAACAGTACGCCGCATTAACGGTTTGCCCTCGGGGAACAGTATGGCAGCGCTTCCGTACCATTGAAGACGTTAAGCAGGCTGCCGAGCGCTCTCTTCGTACCATCAATAGATTGGGCAGTGCCAACGGGATCCAACGACTTCCGCATCACTGGGAACACGTTGTACGCAACGGTGTGGACTACATCGAGGGCCTGTGAAACTTGGAACCATCTAAGTGAGTTATTAATCCAGTTATAACCAAGGTGCCAAAACTAAAAAACCAACCCATATATATACGGATCGTCTGCCATGTGTAACTCAATTTCCCAAAAAGTGTCAGATGATCAGTTTTGATAATGGACTACTCAAATATGCCATTACCACCTCAAGCAGTTGTAATACTAACCTGTGTTTTAAAAAGCCTGCATGATATTGAATGAAAGTGCGCACTGATATGCTGGCGCTGTACACAACGTATATCAGCACTACGAAGCTAGCCACTACCTTCATCCTTCACGGTCATGCTAAGCAGGCCGATTCGCTCCCATGCTTCCCCTGCTTCTCCGGGAGCGTTCAGCTGTGTATCACTGTGCTACAAGGACAGGAAAGCGAAATTACGTCTTCAAAAGAGAACTGCCATCTGTAGGGCTATAAACAATGTCTTAGTTGTTTTTTATATATTTGAATTGCAGTGAGTAGGCTCTCGAACAAGTTCAATTTCAAGTAGTTCCAACTTTGTCTACCAGAGATGCCACTGTCACTGACACCTAGCGGCGAACCTTTTAACTTGATAGAGCGTTTCTAACCAAATAACCTACAAATTTAGCTACACACTACCAATTGTAGTCATAGGTTCTTTTACATGCCATAAATCTAAGAACATGGGCCCGCAAGCTTTACTTCTCCTCCGAAGGAAGGAATACTGAAGGATTTTAACGCTCTTAAAAATCCGACGACTTCGGCCGGGTTTGAACCCGTGATCTTGGACATAGAAGCTCAGTAGGCTACCGACTACGCCATCAAAGCCTCTAACGTCTTTGTTGTTGGATTTTGTTTTTGTTGTTGTTTCATTTGGGGGATCGGACATCATGGCCTGCAACCCCGTTTAGTTAGGTGTATGTGGAATTTATCTCATAACCTATTGTCATTTATAGCTCTTCGGTCGGTCGACACGATTGTGCCCAATGAAAGGGCGGGGTACAAGTTATACTGTATATGTAAACACACTCAGTGGGAAACAAGATGTTCAGTAAAGAACATATAGCCTACTTTCTCATAAATGCATGGGTATTGTTATAACTCTTTGTCCTTTTCAAGGAGTATGATTGAATGTTGGTTGTAGGAGCTTGATGAAATACAACGTGCTATAGGGATATTAAACATGAGTATGAGGTGCCCTTTGCTAGTGCTACCTCTGTACCAAATTTCGTTCCATTCGGTTTCACCGTGTTCGAATTGATAAGGGGAATCGATTTTCACACAAAGATGGCCGCCATCCACAAAATATTAGGCTGATGACCTATTAGTTTGGTCAAAGGATGCTCCCTCGATAAAGGTATGTTGTTGCTAAATTTGCTAGAGATCGGATGATTAGGCTAATCGTAATTTGATTTAAGCTTTGAACATTTGTGTAGCCGCCATTACGTTTCCGTCAAGATGGCGGCGATATAAAACATGACACTGAGGTGCCCTTTGCTAGTACTACCTCTGTACCAAATTTCGTTCATTCGGTTCCACCGTGTTCGAATAATAGGGGGAATCAATTTTGACATAAAGATGGCCGCCATCCGCAAACTATTAGGCTAATGACCTTGTCATTTGGTCAAAGGATGCTTCCTCTATAAAGGTATGTTGTTGCAAAATTTGGTAGAGATCGGATGATTAGGTTAATCGTAATTTGATTTAAGCTTTGAACATTTGTGTGGCCGCCATTACGTTTCCGTCAAGATGGCGGCGATATAAAACATGACACTGAGGTGCCTTTTGTTAGTACTACCTCTGTACCAAATTTCGTTCCATTCGGTTGCACCGTGTTCGAATTAATAGGGGGAATCGATTTTCACACAAAGATGGCCGCCATCCGCAAACTATTACGCTGATGACCTATTAGTTCGGTCAAAGGATGCTCCCCCCATAAAGGTATGTTGTTGCAAAATTTGGTAGAGATCGGATGATTAGGTTAGTCGTAATTTTATTTAAGCTTTGAACATTTGTGTGGCCGCCATTACATTTCCGTCAAGATGGCGGCGATATAAAACATGACACTGAGTTGCCTTTTGTTAGTACTACCTCTGTACCAAATTTCGTTCCATTCGGTTGCACCGTGTTCGAATTAATAGGGGGAATCGATTTTCACACAAAGATGGCCACCATCCGCAAACTATTACGCTGATGGCCTATTGGTTTGGTCAAAGGATGCTCCCCCCATAAAGGTATGTTGTTGCAAAATTTGGTAGAGATCGGATGATTAGGTTAGTCGTAATTTGATTTAAGCTTTGAACATTTGTGTGGCCGCCATTACGTTTCCGTCAAGATGGCGGCGATATAAAACATGACACTGAGGTGTCCTTTGCTAGTGCTACCTTTGTACCAAATTTTTGTTCAATTCGCATTCACCGTGTTCGAATTGATAGGGGGGACAGACATTCAGAGTACACACACTCACACACACACAGACACACACACACACAGACTCACACACACATACACACACACACACAGACAGACTCACACACACACATACACACACACAGACAGACACACTTTTTTCGCCCTGTGTTGATCTCATAAGTCTACTTTCATTTTTTGCAAAAATCGAAAGTAGGCTAAAAATACATGTATTAATTGAAAATGAAAATCCACAGCCTGCTTCCAGTCTCCGACCGGGTCAGGAATGGAATGAATGAAGCCCCCATCTAGCGGCGAGGATATGAACTGTGCCGGCTGCCGAGGCCTGACGCACTCCTCTGGGGCACTGATTAACATGTATTAATTAAATTATCAAAATTGGCCCATTTAATTGTGATAATTTAATTAATACATGTATATTTTTCCTCTGAGTGTGTTTACATATATAACTTGTTCCCCGCCCTTTCATTGGGCACTGACAAATGACAAATTTGTATCGGCAACATTGAGAAAGAATGGCTTCAAATCTCTATTTCTCATAACCTATGTTACTGTGGTGTTTGTAGTAGCGCATGTATTTATAATTGTAGCTATGATTGAGAAGGAGACGGCTGTGGCCTTAAGTTAGGAACCATCCCGGCATTTTCCTGAAGTAAAAGTGGAAAAACTATAAAAATGTCACTTCTAGAATGGCTGACGTGGGATTCAAACCCATCTCTTCTTAGTTTTGCCACACGAAGTTGAATACACTCCGGTTGGTTCCTCAGTTTAGGGGCTGCGACAACGCGGTCATCTAGCCCCGTGTACTTTGGGAGTGTGTAGAATCTGTCTGATAACCGGTGTTAATTGTGATGGCTGTATTAGTGTGTGTTATCTGCTTTTAATTCAAGTAAGGACTGCAGACATTCGATTTCAAGTAGTTCCAACTTCTGCTACCAAACGCCACCGTCAACGACCAACTAGTTCTGAACTTTGTTACTAGATGCCACCGCAGTCGGCTCCTGGCGACGAACGTTGGAACCTAAGAGCATTAGTCAAATATAACCTACAATTTAGCTTCACACAAATGTAATTAGTGGAAGGTTTTTTATCATGCCATAAATCTATGACATGGGACTGCCGCGCGGCTTTACTTCCCCTCCGAAGGAAGGAGTTTAACGGTCTTAAAAATCCGATGACTTCAGCCGGATTTGAACCCGCGATCTTGGGCATAGAAGGTCAGCATGCTACTGAATTCACTCCGTCCCAATCCTCACACCGGAGTCGGGAATATAATCAAGGATTTTTAAGACTGGAGTCTCATTGCTTGCAGAAGTTCATTCAAGCGAAACATAACCATGTGATATCATTAATAGGTACAGTTACAGATGTCGGTGTGGTATTTCTATGAAAGTGATGAATTCCATTTTCCTTTAATGTATGAAAGTAGTACCGTATTTTAACATATAAATGGATTCAATGGGAGGGTAGGCTTTAACCGTGCTAGTTGATTCAATGAGAGAGCAGGCATGAATAAAATGTACACCTCGAGACCGATGAAGAGACAAAGTGGCGCGGAAAATGGCAGGCTTTACCCTCGCGGGAAGTGCTGATCCCTGGGGATGTACCGGGGAATAGAGCAGAGCCGCGCGAGACATCTCGTCGCCCAGGTCCGTGAGAGATCATGGCGACGCCAGTTACAGCACCAACTCTCGGCTAATTTGTAGCCATGATAATGATAGTAATAATGAAATTACAAGCAAAGTAGCCAAGCCAGCTCGTATACTTTATGACTTAATCTCACGATCATTACCCACAGGACTACCATTTTATGTGCAATCCGAACCACGGGACAAGCCATTTCACCTCGAAAATCTCACATACATTAACCAAGCATCTAACCCTATCCAGCTAGATGATAATCAAGCAGGTTGGTCACTGTGCCTTCACGCCCCTAAAAAAAAGCAATGGTGATACTCTATCGCAGAAGTTCACATATTGTGGGCCGTAACCCCCTATAGGGCTGCGGGATTTTTTCGAATTATTAGTACATTATTATTTATAACAATGGGGGAAAAGGGAATTCAGCCACCAAATACATACGGTATTACCTTTAAACAGAATCATGTTATATATTTAAGAAACATACTAATACTACGATTTCACACATTTTATGTATACTAGCGGACCCGTGCGAGAAATATCGCATGTTGATAAACCCCACTTTCCCCAATAGGTTTATAATGAGAGACTTAAGGTGAAAGGTTATGTTTTTATTTCAACCAAATGATTATAGAACACTATTTACATTCAGTTAGAATGCCAAGTTCTACGTTCCCTAACTTAAGAAGGCAATCACTGAAAAATGGATCATCATAACGCTCACCAGTTATTCGATATTTATGAAATTATACGATTTGAGTACGGTACTCATTCCTTTGATTTACTGTTTCTCAAATCCACGAAATGATAATGGAAAGACCTCAGAATGTTAAAATGACATGAGACAGGCGTCACAGCGGCCAAAATGTGAAGTGGACAGCAACTATGGAGTGTATTTTCCTACAGCAACAGTATCTACAAATCGCACACTTTGTACATTTTCTAAAAAGTATTTTTTTAAGGAAATTATAGATATTTATGAAATTAGAGTACGATTCGTCACTGCTAATGTCTATTCTCATTCATTTGAATGCTCATTTTTCATGATCGGACGCTTGTGAGCGCCGCATGAGGAATCTATACTACTGAAATATTATATATGATGACTATTAATTATTACATTGTACATCAGAAAGATAAGTGAGAAGTATGAACCTGTTTGCTATTACTTAATCGTCTGGCTGTTAGTTACACACATTATTGTCACGTTCTAACTGCAATCTATCCCAACATCTAGTTTACCATTGACGAAAATCCAATTTCGCAGAGATATGAGGTGCAGAACGGAATAAGCACTTTTAGCATGGCAGACGCCAGATCAGGGTATTCTAGTTGGTTGGTTCCTCAGTTTAGGGGCTGCGGCAACGCGGTCATGTAGCCCCGTGTACGTTGGGTGTGTGTAGAATCTATCTGATAACCGATGTTAATTGTGATGGCTGTATTAATGTATGTTTCTGTTTCTTATTTCAAGTAAGGACTGCATACTTTGAATTTCTCAAGTAGTTCCTACTTTTGCCGCCAAACGCCACCGTCAACAACTACTAGTTCAGAACTTGGCTACTAGACGCCATCGCAGTCGACTCCTGGCGATGGACGTAGGAATCTGCGCGTTGTTTACATTTTAACCTAATTTAGCTTCACACATGTGTAATTAGTGGAAGGTTCTTTAACATGCCATAAATCTATCACATGGGACCGCCGGCTTTACTTCCCCTCCGAAGGAGGGCATACTGAGGTATTTTTAATGCTCTTTAAAAAATCCGACGACTTCGGCCGGCAGGGTATTCTGTTCTTCTTGTTAGTCGGAATTGATCCACATCCTCCTTCTGGAAAGTCAGCTTTAACGTTGGTCTGGAGAAAGTTCATTTAATTTATCTTGTAACTTCGCACTTAAGTCTGAAGAATCAGTAGCCTAACTGTTCCATTAAATGGTTTCAGTGGCGTAGTAGGTAGCATGCTGAACTGCTATGCCCAAGATGCGGGTTCCTTCGGAGGGGACGTAAAGCCGGCGGGCCCATGTCATAGATTTATTGGATGTAAAAGAACCTACCGCTATAATTGTTAGTGTGTAGCCAAATTTGTAGGTTAAATTTGGTTAGAAACGCTCTATCAAGTTCCAAAGTTCTCCGCTATGTGTCAGTGACAGTGGTATTTGGTAGCCAAAGTTGGAACTACTTAATATGAACTTGCTGGGAGCCTTCTGGCGTTCAATTGAAAATATCCTTCTATGGCCATTGGCTGCAATTCATATATATTTACAAAATTAAATGGTTGATCTATCCATTGCAGGCCTAAATTATTAATTGAGGGAAAATTGTCTTGTAGTTTATTCATAACTAGCAGGTACCCGCGGCTTCGCTCACGTCATAGTTGAGTTATGTCCCATTATATATGTTGTTATTTCCCATTTTCTTTTGAATGGCACCGAACCAAGCGTTAGATTTCATCGACTTTCATCGTAATGTAAGACGTGGACGTAAATTATGTGTTTCCCGTCCGAATTCGGCCGCGGAATTGAAAAGTTTCACGTTTTATGTAACACTTATATTATAAAGAGATATTCTATTTAAACCGATTATCATTCCAAGTTCGCTGTTAAATGAAATTTAAAATTATTCATAATGTTGAATTTTGGGCTTATGCCGTGTTTTATTATATTGCAATTCGACGCGTTTCGAAAGAAACCATGTCTTTCATCGTCAGGAATAATCTGGAATACGACAATGTTGCTAAGAGAAAGCAACGAAGAACATATAGAAGGTGCCCAAAGATGGATGCCATTATAGCCCCATGTTAGGGACAACGGAAAGCAGCAGTGAATTACTTTCTCAGGGTTCTGATAATAGGTAGCCAGGATTCACTGAGATTGTAGCCGGTGTCGCGGTTGAAATTATCTGGGTGTTTACGTATTTCAACCGCCTCCCTGATGATTCTGGGACGATATTGCTTTATACGGGCAAGAACATCCACCCCTTGGAACATGACATCATGGCCAGGTGTTAAAGCATGATCGGCAACAGCTGATTTATCAGGTTGAATGAGCCTGATACATCTATTATGTTCCTTAATGCGAGTGCATATTGTTCTCGAAGTCTGCCCGATGTAAACCTTGCCACAAATACAGGGAACTCTGTAGATACCCGGTTGTTGCAATTTAGGCAAACTGTCCTTAGTTGGTCGCAGGAGTTGCCTAATCTTAACAGAAGTTCCAAATACAGTCCGTATGTTGTATCGACGTAGGATTTTAGCAATACGATCCGTTGTGTTATGTATGTACGGAAGGTAAGCAGTTCCTCTTACATCTCTTTTCTCAACTGACGTCCTATTATTATTTGTTGGTTTCAGAACCGTAGAAATCAAAGCCTTGCTATAACCGTTGCTCTCAAAGGTGGTTCGCAGGGTGTTAATTTCTTCTTGTAAAGAAGACACTTCACAAATCCTCCTAGCCCTGGTAGTTAGAGTTGTAAGGATACCATGTTTCTGGGCAGGGTGATGGTGAGAACTTGCGTGGAGATATCTATTGGTGTGTGTTGGCTTACGAAAAACGCTGTGTCCTAAAGATCCATCCTCTTTCTTGGTGACGAGAACATCTAAAAAAGGTATTTTTGCCGTCAGATTCCTTTTCCATGGTGAAACAAATAGAAGGGTGCTGGAGATTAAGGTGATCCAGGAAATGGCTAAGATTTTCCTCACCTTCCGTCCAAACAACGAACGTGTCATCCACATAACGCCACCAGATCTTCGGTTTGAAAGGAGCCGACGACAAAGCTTTCTCTTCAAAGTTCTCCATGAAGAAATTAGCCACAACAGGAGAGAGAGGACTACCCATGGCCACACCATCAGTCTGCTCATAAAAATTCCCATTCCATAGAAAGTAGGAGGAGGTCATGCAGTGATAAAAAAGTCTTGTGATGTCTTCAGGAAAAAGGCCATTAATGAGAGACATAACACCATCAATAGGTACTCTCGTAAACAGAGACACCACGTCGAGACTCACTAGAATATCACCCGGCTGAAGTGTTATAGCTTTTAACTTTTCCACGAAGTGTGTGGAATCCTTAATGTACGAAGGCGTGTTACCCAGAAGCGGCTGAAGTAGCCCCTAACATGGGGCTATAATGGCGTCCATCTTTGGGCACCTTCTATATGTTCTTCGTTGCTTTCTCTTAGCAACATTGTCGTATTCCAGATTATTCCTGACGATGAAAGACATGGTTTCTTTCGAAACGCGTCGAATTGCAATATAATAAAACACGGCATAAGCCCAAAATTCAACATTATGAATAATAACACGGGCCGTGAAAGTCTAAATGACGAAATTTAAAATTACTCGTGATGTCAAAATGCAAATATAATAATATCTTACATTACTTCTTTTGTAACAATTTATTTGCCTGCTTTATAAATGTAATAAAATAATGAAATATTAAAGATATGAAAGAGCTTAATTAAATTGTCTAAATGTTGAAAATTAACTTTTAAATGTGAAATCAAAATACAGAGTTAAAATACAAATATTTCCTATCGAACTAAATTTTAATTTTAAAGACCTAAAGAAACGTAGTACAATTAACTATATCTTTAACCTAACCATAATTAACTTAAATATATTTTGAAAACATGAACTTTAATACACTTAATCAATGTATAAATATGTAAAATCGTACGTCACATAACAACAAATAAAAGAAGAATTTTACATATAATAATTTAGTTTATAACTTCTTTATACACAATATTGGCAGTTCTTCCTTCTGGTGCCAAAATGACTAAGCTTCTTGGAGAACTTACTCTGGAACAGGCAACATAAAATTGTCCTTAGGAGAAACAGTCTTCGCGTAGGTCGATTCCTGCAAATGTTAAACTTGGTCTTGTGTTTTGGAATGCACGATACGCAGTGAGTGGGAAGACATCCGCAGTTCAAACCCAACTGCCATTTCCTGGCACGATATCAATAGATGCATTGTCAAACGAAAACATTCCATGTTAC
Organism: Meconema thalassinum; assembly: GCA_946902985.2. Classification (NCBI taxonomy): domain Eukaryota; kingdom Metazoa; phylum Arthropoda; class Insecta; order Orthoptera; family Tettigoniidae; genus Meconema; species Meconema thalassinum. The sequence continues at coordinate 293,020,338 of OX336390.1, read as the reverse complement.
GAACATGTGCCGTATAATCTGTACCGAAAGCTTCTGCAGATTTAATACCAGGCCTATTCTGAACAGCAGTTCCTTGAATTCAGATTTGCAAACAATTTATAGTAACTTTCCATGTGTAATATCTCTGTACCTCAACATACAGAAAGGTGTTTTCAAAATCACGTCTTGTGTAAATGTTGGAAAAGATAGTGAATGTGGATTTTGGCGGAATGGATACTCGCTCGTAGAAATTATTTTCAGTAAAATAGACTGGTTCAGAGTTCTGTAAGTACATATCGAGGTATGTGACGGCGGGTTGCCTTTAGTGTTACGGTAACTGCAATAGCCGCCACATAGCTTCGTTGCTACTGACATAACGACCAGACTGATATGTTTGTACTTAACTATACGGGATTTGTGAGCCCTGTGTTTATGGAATTGAACATAGCTTGATCGCTACCTTTATTAAGTAGTCGCTACTGTAGTGTTACAAAATTAAAGGTGGTATTTTTAAATTATGATATAGATATATCTTGAAAGATGGATGACCGTTTATATTTCTAATGTTCTTATCGTGTTTAGATATATCTTCAAAAAGGGATAACCGTTTAGATTTCTAATGTCCTTATCGTGTTTTAATAATAATGTTTTGGATTAACGTTCCTTTTAACTACTCTGGCTTTTAGAAACGCCGGGGTGCTAGAATTTTGCCCCGAAGAGGATATTTAAAATGACAGTAAATCTACTGACATGGTTCCCTTGCATTTGCGCACCCTCAAAAGCCAGCTGATTGCGCCAGGATACGAACCTGCAATCTTGGGCCCAGCAAGCTAGAACGTTACCGCTGAGCCTCGCAGCTAGTCTATCGTGTTTTAGATAAGTGGATTGGCATTGCCTCCTACAGGGATAGATCACAGTATAGATACCAATACAGTATGGACACTTCGGCAAAACCGGAAGAACGGATTTTCAAAAAAACAATTGATAAGGGGGAGCACCAATACACCTGTAAGCCGCTAGGTAGCACCACCTATGGACAAACACATGATAAACAGCTGATTGATGAATGTATATTTTATGTCATTTATTTAACTCTATTTCAACACACTAGCTCTCTTTATAATCAGATATTTTAAGAAAATAAATAACAAGAAAATAGAAAGTGTTAATACTACTGTGTTTTAATTCTAAGAAGTGTGGAATTTAATGTTTACCACCACATTCCTCCAGTCCTGTGGTGTCTCATTGTGATTGCATCGTAACGATGAAAGGTTATGATATGTTTTTAATGATTAAATTAACACACGATATATTGAAAAGTGTGGGGGAAATGTGGATTTTGTTTCTTAAACTTTTGTAGTGATAATGCAATTCAAGTTTTCTACAGAAACTGTAAATAAGTGTTAATTTTTAATGTTCTTAGCTTCCAAACGTAAATACCCGGGAATTTATTTTTCTATATATATAAAAATCAATGTTACGTGATAGATTGTCTGTGGGTATGTCTCCTATGCGTTCATATACCATTCATCCGATTGCGATGAAACTTGGGTGAGATGTTGAGTACACTCCAAGGAAGGTTTCTGACTTAGTAAATCCATTTTACAATAGGTAGCGCACGCGTAGATTCAACAAATGAGCGACGATGCGCGAAGCATTTCAACAAAGTCCCGTATGTGTTCATATACCATTCGTCCGATAGCGATGAAACTTGGGTGAGATGTTGTGTACACTTACGTGAAGGTTTCAAAATTAGTGAATACATTTCACAGTAGATAGCGCACGAGTAGATTCAACAAATGAGCGACGACACGCACAGCGTTTCAACAAAGTCCCGTATGCATTCATATACCATTCGTCCGATAGCTATGAAACTTGCGTAAAATGTTGTGTACACTGCAGGAAAATTTTCTGGCTTAGTACATCCACTTTTCAATAGGCAGCGCACGAGTAGATTCAACAAATGAGCTACGACGCGCGAAGCATTTCAACAAAGTCACGTTTGCGTTCATATACCATTCATCCGATAGCGATGAAACTAGGCTGAGATTTTGTGTGCACTCCAGGGAAGGTTTCCAGCTCAGTAAATCCCTTTAAAAATAGGTAGAGCACGAGTAGAATCAACAAATGAGCGACGACGCGCGAAGCGTTTCAACAAAGTCCCATGTAATTCATCCGATAGCGATGAAACTTGGGTGAGATGTTGTGTACACTCCAGGGAAGGTTTCTGGCTTAGTACATACATTTTACAATAGGTAGCGCACCAGTAGATTCAACAAATGAGCGATGACACGCGAAGCGGTTCAATAAAGTCCCGTATAAAGTCATATACCATTCGTCTGATAGTGATAAATGTTTGGTGAATTGTTGTGTACACTCCAGGAAAGGTTTCTGGCTAAGTAAATCCATTTTACAATACGAAGCGCACGTTTATGTTCAACAAATGAGTGACTACGCGCGAAGCGTTTCGACAACGTCCCGTATACGTTCGCATACCATTCATCCGACTGCGATGAAACTTGGGTGAGATGTTGTGTACACTCCAGGGAAGGTTTCTGGCTGAGTACATCCATATTACAATATGTAGCGCAAGAGTAGAATCAACAAATGAGCGACGACACGCGAAGCGTTTCAACCAAGTCCCGTATGAATACATGTACCATTCGTCCGTAGCTATGAAACTTGGGTGAGATGTTGTGTGCACGTCATGGAAAATTTCTGGCTTAGTAAATCCCCTATACAATATGCAGCGCACAAGTTGATTCAACAAATGAGGGACGACGCGCGAAGCGTTTCAACAAAGTCCCGTATAAGGTCATATACCATTCTGCCGTTAGCGGTGAAACTTGGGTGAAATATGGTGGACACTCCAAGGAAGGTTTCTGGCTTAGTAAATACATTTCACAGTAGGTAGCACACGAGTAGATTCGACAAATGAACGACGACACGCGGAGCGTTTCAATACAGTCCCCTATGTCTTCATATCCCATTAGTCCGATAGCGATGAAACTTGGGTGAGATGTTGTGGACACTTACGTGACGGTTTCTAACTTAGTAAATACATTTTACAGTAGGTAGCGCACGAGTAGATTCAACAAATGAGTGACGGAGCGCGAATCGTTTAAACAAAATCAGGTATGCGTTCATATACTATTCATCCGATTGCGATGAAACATTGATCAGTTATTGTGTACCCGCCAGGGAAGGGGACTTAGTAAATCAATTTCACAATAAGTAGCGCAAGAGTAGATACAACAAATGGGTGACGACGCGCGAAGCGTTTCAACAAAATCCCCTATTGCGTTCATATAACATTCTTCGATTGCGATGAAACCTTGATGAGTTATTGTGTACACGCCAGGGAAGGGCTTCGACTTAGTAATACATTTCTCAATAGGTAGCGCACGAGTAGATTCAACAAATGAGTGACAGCGCACGAATTGTTTAAACAAAACCCCGTATACGTGCATATACCATTCATCCGATTACGATGAATCATTGATGAGTTATTGTGTACACGCCAGGGAAGGGTTTCGACTTAGTAAATCCATTTCACAATAGGTAGCGTACGAGTTGATTCAACAAATGAGTGACAGCGATCAAACTTTTGAAAGTTGTTGTGCACGCTCCCACGAATGGTTCTAAATTAGAAAATCCATTTTACGATAGCTTAGAGGCAGTTAACATGTTGTGTATCCAAAAGCACTTCAAGAAACAGAATTTCAACGCCAACACTTTCTTTGATTGGCATTGCAACGCATGCCGGGTACAGCTTGTAGTCAATAAAAAGTCATGTTGAAGGGTGGGGACAGCCTTATTATGCAGTGTTATTTTCACATTTCATGATATGCATAGGCTACTTCTTACTCCTCATTTCTTAGCCTACTCACACTTCCGTTCATTATCTTGTGTTCCAAGAAGAATTCAATACCGGTACTGTAAGTCATGTGCTAAGGAATCTCTTTTCATTACCTTTATTAGTTCCACGTCTTTGTATGGCTATTATAGGAACAATAAGTAGCTTTCAGATTCAACAAATAGACTATACATTAATTGTTTTGTTTAGCCTACAGATGGCCTAAAAATAAGTAAAGTAAAGCTGAAATACAAGCTCAGGGCTTACAGTAAGTAAACCGGCCAACCACCCTTCGTACAGAGGCCTGCTTCTTTAATCCTAGAAGCCAAGGTCACACCCAGATCTTCATTCGGAGATCCTAAAGTAGTCATATTATAGTTTTGGACTGGGTTTTGATTCTTGGTTAATGCATGTTAGAATTCCAGAGTTGCATCCAGTGGTTCAAATTCCAAATATAAAAAAGAAAGGTTCTGTGGCTTATGATCACGAGAGCCACGTGAAGCTACAAGTTTGCTTTGCTTTCTGTCGCTAGTGAATGTAATAAAGTAATATAACTGGTAAATAACACTATGTGCAATGATGTCGCCAATCAATCAAGTAAAACGCTCAGTCCTAAACTTGCTCTAACCATAGCTTAACACCAATCAGACCTAACTTTAACCTCGTCACGACTAATAAGTTGCCCTCTATCCGCACCGCACTTTTTACTTGTCAGTGGTATGTCAACTCCTTATTCTCCCCACTCTGCAGAAATGGAGATAATGTAGGATGAGTTTTCCATGCGATGGATGGTTATTACATCTGGATGAGAGAAATGTTAGGCTCATAATGCTGTGTTGCTTTAAGAGAGGCCTGGGGCAGATCTTTCCAGTTGGTACCTGTAAGCGACATGTACATCATAGCAGAATTAATACTGGTCATTAGGAGGCCTAACTACATGCCATAGCTTCAGTTACTAGGCCCAAGAGTTAACAAAGGGCTATCGTGGTGTTATCAGTTCACACTCTGTGCAGAGTGCTCGGATTCAGTTTCAAGTCGTAACAGCAGTCATATTTTAAACACTAAAGTTTCACAAGTATGTATAATTTTATTAATGCAGCCAATGGCCATGTACTTTTCTTTTCAGGACGGGTCAGGGAAGGGATATTGGAGGGAAATTGGCCGTGGATTTATTGAAAGGAACCGTCCCGGCATTTGCCAGGTAGTGAAAATGGGAAACCACGAAAACCATTTTCAGGACGGTAGAGGTGGGATTCGAACTCACGCTCTCCCGATGCCAGCGAGGCACGAGGTAGCACATTAGCGCTCTCGGCCACCAAGGCCGGTTCAAAGTAGGCCTATGTATGCCTCTTGGTAAGCTATAATCTGGAGTCATTTATATAACCATATTTTTTGACATACCGGTACTGTATATATTATTATAGTTCCAATTAGGACCTCTTTGGTCTATGACCCGTGTACTTGTGTGTGCATGGTATTTGATAATCAGTGTTGTGGTGAATGTAATGTAATTGTTGTTTTAAGGGGCGGAACTTCGAGGTCATCTGCCCCTAGAGTGTTATGGTGACTAGCAGTGTTTGTAACTTGAACAGTACTAAAAAAAAAGGTTTTGCATATTGCGACTTAGTGTTTTGCTATGTGTACTATCCTACCAGCGAATTGTTACCGGTGGCGGAAATCGGAACTAATGCACTCCGCCCAGCCACACTCCTGCGATAGACGTGCAGTTGTCGCCAGCGAAACCTCATCGCATGTCATTTGTGTGCATGATTCGTGCTGGGTCGTGCGCTGTGCGGTGTGTTCTCATTGTACGACTGTGCATGCGTTCCCCCTCTTGCCCAGCAACCGCTCGCGGCAGCCATAGCGAGGCGAGCTGACGTAATGTATACACAACAGCCGTGCTCCACGTCTAGCAGTAACAATTCCCTGGTAAGGTAGTATGTAATGGCATACAAAGAAAAACAACACACAATATGTTGTGCAAAGGAGACAAACACTAAAAGCTTAACAAAAGTGGCAATCTTTTTCTAGTTGGGGCATATCAATACCATGTATGGCCACCACGAGCCCTAAGGCATGCTTGCCGACAAAGAGGCATACCGTACTGAGAACCAACGAACCAACCTGGTTTTGGGGCAGATTATCCCACTCTTGGAAAGCAGCTTCAATCAGTTGCTGAATGTTTGTTTGTTTGTTTGTTAGAGGATTGGGACAGTGCGAAACTGCACTCTTAATCTTTTCCCATGCATGTTCGATACTGTTCATGTCCGCAGAATATGCAGGCCACTCCATTCTCCGTATGCCTTGCATCTGAAGGAACTGATGACCACCCTAGCTCGATGGGCATTATCGTCCACTAGTGTAAAGCCCTCACCCATTGTGGCAGCGAATCCTGTAACGACAGGTTTGAGGATGTTGTCTCTGTATACCAGACCGGTCATGTTACCGTGGATAGGAATTAGAGGCGTACGTCGACCAAACATGATCCCACCACAAAACATGACAATTTCCTTGCTGTTGGAGGCGTTCCTGGATGAAGAGATTGTGAAATCTCTCACCCACCCGTTGCCACACTCGATTGCTCCTGTTGTATGGGTTTCTTCTCACGCCCAAGTACACAGGGCTGACGACCATGATGTACAACCTCCTACATGAAACAACAAGCATTAGCATAGCCACCTGGCTATGGCTTCATGAGACAGTGACGGCAGAGAATCCCAATCTTCGTGCTCCAATAGAGGAACAGTTCGACTATGGTATAATAATGCGCCGGATGTTACAGCCATTCCAATAGACCAAGAGGCACTAAGGAGCAATCTGGCCACCACTTCTGTACATCGACTGCAATCTGTTGTTTCATTTCAGGGGCCTGGACATCGTGGTCATTTAGCCCCATGTACTTGGGCGAGTGTGGAATTTTGATTGATAACCTGTGTTATTGTGATGCCTGTCTGAGTATGTGTATTTGCAATTCCGGTGAGGATTGGTAAGGAGGCGGCATTGGCTTTAACTTAGGAACCATCACAGCATTTGCCTGCAGAAGAAGTGGGAAATCTCGGAAGACCACTTCCAAGATGGCTGAGGTGGGAATCAAACCCTCCTCTTCTCAGTTGTGCCTCACGAGACTGAGTGTGCCCTGTTGCAGCCCTCAGACCAGAATTACATTCCTTGGCAGAGCCGGGAATCAAACGCAGACCTCTGGGGCAACAGCCAAGAATGGTAGTCACTACGCCACAAGGTGGTCCATGACTGCAATCTAGATCCGCTGTAAATATTCTCAGAATTGCTCATTAACATCACACATAGTATGGATAGGTATTGTTGTTTAAGGGGTGGAACAGCAAGGTCATCTGTCCCTCTTAACACAAAATAATACAAATTTTAGATGAGTTAAAATTTATAGGTGGATGCCTAATATTAATTTAAAAAAACAAAAATAATATGTATGGAATAAAAATTCAGAAAAGAAAAAGTTATTTGAGCAAATGCACATACAGGTAAGGTAATTTTCTCACCAAGATACGATGAACTATATTATTAGTAGGGCCATGATTCTTATGCAAGATATGTTTACGTAATAGTAATAATGTGTGAGTCCTCCAGAGAGACTCGTGCGGGTATTTTTAAAGTTAACACCCATATACTGTACATTCTAAGAAGACTATTGAAACCGTAGTCTCCGAACTACCATTAAAACGAAACAAACAAACAAACAAACAAACCCCTTGGCACTACAGTCCATGAAGGGCCTAGGCCTACTAAGCGATCGCCACCCAGCCATTTGGCCTGCAGATTATGTGGTGACGCGTGGTGAGCGCCTCGGGTCCCCTCGGCCGTTAATCTTGGTCTCCATGAGCGTGGCGCTGCCTCATTGTCAGACAGCTATTCAATTGTCCTTGCGAGGCTGTGTACACCCAGTTCCAGCCCTCACGCCGGTTTCTGAAATCCCTGACGGAGCCTGGAATCGAACCCGAGGTCTCCTGGTGCGAGGCAGGCGCGCTACCCCAACACCACCCGAGCTATATTACTCCATTTAATTGGGCATGCAAAATAATTTGAAGATGGAATGTTTGGTGCATGGAGCATTCTGGGAGGGGGGGAAGGGGAATTAGAAACCATAGAAATTCACTTCTATTAGCACCAAGAGGTAGATTAGAATCCATCCCTTTTCACTTAGATCACCTCGTGGTGTAGCAACTAGCATTCTGGTCTGAGGGCTGGAACGGGATACACTCAGCTTTGTGAGGCAAAACTGAGAAGAGGTGATTTTGATTCCCATCTCGGCCATCTTGTAAGTGGTTTTCCTTGGTTTTCCACTTCTACTGCAGGTAAATGCCGAGACGGTAAGCTACCCCTAACGTAAGGCCATAGTCGTCTCCTTCCCTATCCTCACCTAAAATTATAAATGCACACACTAATACAGCCATCACAATAAGGCAGTTTATGAGACAAATGATACACACATCCAAGTACACATGACTACAGGCCAAAATTTAAATTCTCCTTGGCAAAACCAGGATTCAAAACTGGGCCAACCAGTTAGAAGGCAGCTATGCTTACTTCTAGACCATGGCAGTAGCTGTGGAAACAATGGGCTTATATGTTTGGCTATTTTTATTTCTTGGATATGAATATTTCTTTTATCCCCTTACTTCACTCCCAAAGTCTTTTTCATCCTAATTGACAGTGTCATGGAGCCCTTTCATTCTAGAGAAAAGGATCATCCATGCAGCCTCAACGTAGATGGAAAGTAGAAGAGGCTAAGAAAGGAATGGGGAAGTGACTGTGGTCTATGGGAAAGCCACCATCTCAGCATTTTGAGATGAGAAACAAGGAAGCTAACTTGAAATGACAGGTGAAGGGACATGAACCAACTTATTTCACAATCCAGGTCTTCAGTGTGGTGATGTGATTGGCAGTTAATGTTGTACAACATCCTTAGGTCTCAAACCCCTATCCTTCCATTTTCTAACGGGATGAGATAACCCAGAAAATGGATCGTTGCACCTGTCTAAAACCATGGAGGATTATGTTAAGTCCTTTGGCTGTCCAACAATAAAATTGTAAGTTATTTTGATTTAGAAGTTATTGCTTTATGAGATTACTTCCAAATCCTTTGTTGTAATGCAATAAACAAACATTCCTGATATCGCCATGATCTCAAATCACTGATTTGATTTCTGATAGAGAGAGTCAGTTTTTGAAATAATGAACTGCTTCAGACCTGTCTATCACATTTGTTGACAACAAGACAAAACTATAGTTATCAGTCACAGAAGCTGCAGGTTATCTGACATGAATTCTAGTTTCTCTACTAAAAGGTAGCGATAAACAATATGTTGGTTTTTGGTGTAAAGATTTGCCTAGGTAGCTCCATTCAAAAATTGCACATTAATTTTCTTAGTAGGTAGCTAAAACCTTGCAGGTATAGTATTATTAAATTTCTTTCGTGTTAGACCAACTTAAATGTTACAGTATTTAGGAAGTTAAATTTGCTCCTCAATGACAATGCCAGGGCATTAAAAATCACTATTGAGAAAACCTCTTTACGATTAAACACTCGCTACCATCTAATATATAAAAGTGAAAGTCTGTATGTGGGTATGTGGGTATGTGGGTCTGTTCCGTATACAAATCCACACCGTTCCACCAATCTCAACCAAATTTTGCATACACATAGTTTAGGACCCGGAAGGAACCGCTGGCTACATGAATTTTCGATAGTCTTTCTCATTCTTTTGATTTAGGCCCTTTTGGACTCAAGCACAGGCTAATCAAATCATAAAATATACTCATGAAGGAATGGAAAGGCAGATAGTTTCCATGGCAACATAGCTCAAGTCGAGACACGGCCGTCTGGATGCCAGTTGCGCTCTGCACTACTGGTATAGAAAATGAGCATCTTTACTTGAAATTCCGTTAGTTACTCACCTACTCACACAGCACTGTCAACCGAGTTTAGCATAACAAAGACTTGACACTATCTTCTACTATATATTTGTCAAATACCACTCACTCACTCATTCATTCATTCATCACGAAATCTCAGAAACCACCGAACGGATTGGAATGAAATTTGGTATGCAGCTTCCCCAAGGACCGCAAATGCCCACTAAGAAAGGATTTTTGTATATTCAGGTTCTAAAGGGGTGTTAAGGGGGTAGACCTGCATTTCATTGACTGGCAATATCTCCCGATTGGTTTCATTGGGGGATGTGATACTCGGCACATAAACTCATCATTAAAAATAAGAAGACACGAGTCTCAGGGTTTTTCGATGTGGTGTATATTATGAGGTGAAAGGGGTGAAAAGTGGGGATTGAAATATTCCTAAATGAGCGTGTATCTCATAAACGACAAAGGCGAGGAGTTTGAAACTCAGCGAAAAAAAAATCAGCATAAAAAATAAGTAAATATATGTTTGACCGTCTTTTTATAAATCCAATTTAAGGGGCCCATGGGGAAGGGTGAAATTCTGGTGGGGGGGACAGGAAAGAAAGTGTCCTAACTGATTGACTGACTGACTCACTCATCAAACTCAGGGGGAAAAACTGCTTTAAAGTAAGTAAATAGCTGTTCGACAGGTTTTTTTTTTCATAAATCAAATTTAAGGGGTTCATGGGGAGGGGTGAAATTCTGAAAAAAGAAAATTGAAAGAAAATGTCCTGACTCACTCACTCACTCACTCACTCATCATCATCGCCCTGCCAAAATTATTGAAGTTAGAAAAATGACCGTTTTGGGATATGTTCATTGTATGTCAAAACAGTCTACTAAGGGAGGATTTTCGGATATTCAGGTTCTAAAGGGGTCTCAAGGGGGTTATACCTGCATTTCATTGAATAACAATATCTCTCGAATGGTTTCATTGGGGGATGTGATTCACGGCATATAAACTCATCATTAAAAAGTAAGAAGACACGTGTCTGATGGTTTTTCGATGTGGTGTATATTATGAGGTGAAAGGGGTGAAAAGTAGGGATTGAAAGATTCCTAACGGAGCGTGTATCTCTTAAACGACATAGGCGAGGAGTTTGAAACTCAGAGGAAAGAAATCAGCATACAAAATAAGTAAATATTTGTTTGACCGTTTTTTCATAAATCCAATTTAAGGAGCCCATGGGGAGGGGTGAAATTCAGTGGGGGGGGGACTGGAAAGAAAGTGTCCTAACCGATTGACTGACTGACTCACTCATCAAACTCAGGGGGAAAAACTGCTTTAAAGTAAGTAAATAGCTGTTCGACAGTTTTTTTTGGATCAATCAAATTGAAGGGGTTCATCGGGAGGGGTGAAATTCTGAAGAAAAACAAATGAAAGAAAATGTCCTGACTCATTCACTCACTCATCATCGCCCAGCCAAAAATATTGAAGTTGGAAACATGGCATTTTGGAGATATGTTCGTTGTATGTCAAAACCGTACACTAAGGGAGGATTTTTGGATATTCAGGCTCTAAAGGGGTCTTAAGGGGGTTAAACCTGCATTTCATTGAATAACAATATCTCAAGAGTGGTTTCATTTGTGGATGTGATACTCGGCATATAAACTAATCATTAAAAATAAGCAGACAGGTGTCTAAGGGTTTTTCGATATGGTGTATTATTATGAGGTGCAAGGGGTGAAAAGTGGGGGTTGAAGGATTCCTAATGGAGCGTGAAGGCCTATCTCTTAAACGACATAGGTGAGAAATTTGAAACTCAGAGAAAGAAAATCAGCTAAATAAATAAGTAAATCGGCGTTCGACCGTTTTTTTTTTTCATAAATTAATTTAAGGGGCCAATGGGGTGGGGTGAAATTCTGGGGGAAAAAAGGAGAGAAATTGTCCTAACTGACTGACTGACTCACTCACTCATCATACTCAGGGGAAAAAGACAGCTTAAAAAATAAGTTAATAGGTGTTCAAGAGTTTTTTCATCAATCCAATTTAAGGGGCCCATGGGGAAGGGTGAAATTCTGGTAAAAATAATTGAAAGAAAATGTCCTGTCTGACTCACTCACTCATCACGCCCAGCGAAAACTATTAATGTTGGAAACATGAAATTTTGGGAATATGTTCGTTGTATGTCGAAAACGTCAACTAAGGAATGATTTTTGTTTATTCGGGATTTAAAGAGGTGTTAAGGGGGTAAAGGTGCATTTCATTGAATAACGATATCACATGATTTGTTTCTTTGGGGATGTGATATTCGGTATAGAAACTAATCATTAAAGATAATCAGACATATGTCTAAGGGTTTGTCGATGTGATGTATATTATGAGGTGAAAGGGGTGAAAATTGGGGGTTGAGGGATTCCTAACGGAGCGTGTATCTCTGAAACGACATAGGCGAAAAAATTTAAATTCGGCGGGAAAAACAGCTTAAAATACAAGTAAATAGGTGTTCGACCGTTTTTTTTTTTCATAAATCCAATTTCAGGAGCCCTTGGAGAGGGGAGAAATTCTGGGGGGGAAAACAGGAAAGAAAGTGTCCTAAATGATTGACTCACTTAGTCACTCATCAACTCAGGGGGAAAACAGCTTTAAATAAGTAAATAGGCGTTCGACCGTTTGTTTCATAAATCCAATTTAAGGGGTTCATGGGGAGGGGTGAAATTATAAAAAATAAATGAAAAAATGTCCTGACTGACTCACTCACTCATCATCGCCCAGCCAAAATTATTAAAATTAGAAACATGAAATGTTGGGGATATGTTCATTGTATGTCGAAAACGTCCACTAAGGAAAGAGTTTTGGATATTCAGGTTCTAAAGAGGAGTTAAGGGGGTAAACGTGCATTTCATTGAATAACAATATCTGACGAGTGGTTTCATTTGGGGATGTGATACTTGGCATATATACTAATCATTAAAAATAAGCTGACACAATAATGTCTAATGGTTTTTCCATGTAGTGTATGTTATGAGGTTAAAGGAATGAAAAGTGGGGGTAGAAAGATTCTTAATGGAGCGTGTATCTCTTAAACGTCATAGGCGAGGAGTTTGAAACTCGGAGGAAATCAATCAGCTTAAAAATAAATAAATAAATAAATAAATAAATAAAATAAATAGGTGTTCGACCGTTTTTTCATAAATGCAATTTAAGGGGCCTATGGGGAGGGGTGAAATTTTGGAAGAAAAACGTCCACTAAGGAATGATTTTTGGATGTTCACTCTCATCGACCAACCAAAACTATTAAAGTTAGAAGAATTACATTTTGGGGATATGTTCGTTGTGTGTCGAAAACGTCTACTAAGGAGGGATTTTTGAATATTCAGGTTCTAAAGGGGTGTTAACGGGGTTAAAACTGCATTTCATTATATAACAATATGACACTCATTCGTTCATTCATTCATTTATTTGCAATGGAGGGTGTGGCCCCCGGAGGCAAATTGGATATACATAACAAATAAATAATTACACATAACAATTCAATAACAATTATACAACAATTAAACTGGAGTATTTACACAAATAGTCAGTATTTTCTTAAACACACCTATATGTTTGGGAAAAGGCTCTAACACTGCGGCAGGTAGAGAGTTCCAGTTATCAATGGCACGGTTTACAAAAGAATATTTACCATAATTTGTTCGCTGTGGTCGGCCCTTAACTTTGAAAGGATGATCGCTCCTACCCATGTAAGTAATGTAAGTAATGACGCGAGCGAAGCAAGGCTAAAAATGAGATGGTGTGTGTCTGTGTATTACTCAATCACGCAAGTACCACTGGTCCGATATACGTGAATTTTACATGGAAGTAGCTGATTTACCTGGTTAACATATAGGTTACTTTTGATTACAATACTTTGCACTATTTAAAGATGGCGACCATTTTAGTGACGTCACTACACCCTTTGGTTTCAAACTCATATTTCCATTTGAAATAAAAAGAGAACGCTAAGAAATAGCAAACTTTTGATGGCATATACGAGGTTTAAAATTACATTTTCTATCCGAAAGGTATCTCCAACGGTTAGCGAGTAAAATCTAAATTTGTGCTATAAAACACGGTCAACGCCGAGCGTTGTAGTTGGACAAAATGTTTCATACTTAATCTCCCTCTGCGCAGCACCTCGCCTATCCCCTATTTTAACTGTCACCTTCACATTTTAATTTATTTATGACGCGTAGCGAAGCACGGGTACTTCAGCTAGTATTTTATATACTCTAGGCTTCTAGGCCAACAAACTTCAGGATATAGTCACAAAAATTGGTGAGCTTCACCTCTGAAAATTGAAAACAGGAAAAAATAATGTTTCTTAAAAAAAGTCAAATGTTTCCATGAAAATATATCAGAATACCCAAACATTTGCAGAAAAATATGCCTGTTTGAGTTGGAATGTTTAGGCATTCATGGCCAGAAAATAAATTACTGCAAATTCTTCTAGGTACGGTACTATGGATATGATGGAGCACAGACATAGCATAATACCTAGAAGAATTCACTGTAATATTTGTACGAGTTGATTCTACATAAACCATGTAAACAAGTAAGTAATACTGTAATGCAGAAAAAATGTGCGATTGCAAGCAGAAGTTTGATCTTGACACTTTTCATTCTCTCTGTGGAGTTACTTCAGGAAGAATATAGTGGTCGTAACCAGATGTGGCTGGTTGAACAATATAGGGGAAATCTGCCGGGACCTTTCCTTTGAATAGGTCACAGGCTTTTCCAGTACCTTGCCCAGTTTCATTCATCTCTAATTAACTCTGATGAGTACAATATTTCTTGAATTGTAATCTTCTGTAAATCTTTCTGCCTAATCAACCCTTAAATGAATAAATAATGTGCAAATAGTAGGACATGTTCTGGATATTAATTACATCCTTCATCAGCCATTACAATTTTAGTATGTCAATATAAAGACACACCACTCTGTCCTTCACACATCCTTAAAAAGAAAGGAGACAACTTTTCCTAAGCATCATTTCACAAACCATACGATTCCTGACCCCCACATAAATATGAATAATCAAACGGTAGAAATTAAAATTGATGCACATTCTGAAATTTATACCGTACCACATACTATGACAAGTGTAGCAAGCACAATGCCTATATAACATTGACATAGAGGTACTGGTACTGGATACTTGTGATAAACATTTATACCAAATTCTACACCTTTAGCTTGTATCACATGAAACCTTGGCCATGTTTACAGCTAGTATTAAACAGATTATTTCTGCAATGATGAGAATCAAGTCCTTACCCAACAATAGAATAGGATGTGAGTTGCAGCTTGACATTATCTGAGGAATTTCCGACATCCCTGAACAGGTTTGAACAATGTGGCTTAATGTAAACATTGAACTCTGTTGCTATGACTTAAGATAACTGTAAATTTTAAAACCATTGAGCTTTAAAATGGTATATGAAACTTAAATTTATGAAAATGTTTGGATAGGCAGTAGGCTATTTTCATGTAGATTTATATAGCCTATATTTATGACCAGGACATTACATTTTCGCGAGACCACCTCGTGGTGCAGCAGATAGCTTTCTTGGCTGTCACCCCCGTAGGTCTGGGTTAGACTCCCGGCTTTGCCAAGAAATTTTGATTCTGGCCTTAGGGCTGGAATGGGTTACAGTCAGCCTCGTGAGGCAAAACTGAGAAGAGGAGGGTTCGATTCCCACCTCGGCCATGGATTCCCTACTCAAGGCAAATGCTGGGATGGTTGTTAACTTAAGGACACAGCCACCTCCTTCCCAATCCTATCCCCTATTTACAAATACACACACTAGTACAGCCACCACAGTAACACAGATTATCACATAATAAGCCCACCCAATTTCTCAATTCCCGAATGATATAAGTGTAAGGCTTGTTGACACCCAGAGTTTGGTGTTACATCTCCTCACTTATGCAAGGCTCCACTCTTGTATGATTATTATGTACCGGTATTCATTTTCAAATAACATGGACCTATACAGTATTGCTTTAGTGGCACCATGTTCTGCATGTGACATAGTGAAGAAAAATCATCCCTAGGATCGTTGCTGAAAGTATAGAAGTATCCAGGAATTTGATTAGTGTGTATCAAAGATAGAGTTATTGTTGCTTATTTTAAGGGCTGAGACATCGTGGTCATATATCCCCGTGTATTTGGGCGTGTGTGGAATGAGAGGGAGGTATCACTTGAGAAGAAATTGGGTGGGCTTATCATTTACATGGGTGGGCAAACTTTTAGTGGTCTCACAGAATTAAATAAAATTAAGGGCATTGTGATATGTCTATGAGGTAGGAACATCAAGGATAAGAACAAACCATGGTAGATGTGCAGATCTTCTCTACAAATGGGGATATATATCTTCACCAGAATGCAGTTGTGGTGATCCCAGGCAGACCATACGGCATATAGTGAATGACTGCCCGACGCATTCCTACAGTGGCAACTTCAGTGACTTTGTGGAAGCAGGCCCAGCTGTGATAGACTTTATTAACAACTTGAAAGTGAAACTGTAAATAATGTAAATACACATCTATTTTTGACTAATGTTGATATGTACAGCCAAACGCTAAATAAATAAATAAGGAACATCAAGGTTAACAGCCCTGGTTTTTAAGTCACACAGCCTAGTGAGGGGTTGCTAACCTCAATAGTTTGTCTCTGAAAGCAACACTACTTACAATTTTGAGGGACTGGAGTACCTTAAGTCATTTCATGGGATTGTAGCTTTGGGTACACGTCAATCCAAACTTCTCCAGAACTCTTCAGTAATAGCACAAAGTCCCATAGGTGAGGGGGCAAATGTTAAATCTGATTTGCATTGTAGCTTGTAATTAAAGCACTTAATTCACTGTAAAGGGCGGCAGCTTAACAAATTACAGTTAATAAAACACATCAACTAACTTCAGTCATGAAACCATTTGCCTCCTAGGCTAAGTGGGGTTAGAAAACGGACACTTTAAAGGAGACAATAGCTTCTCTGGGGTGGAGATTTAATGTTTGTTGGGCATTATTACCTACTCTCAGCCTAGCACTGCCCTCCTTGTGGTTTAAAACACTTCCTTTGATAAATAAAGGCTACATACCCTATATATTGGCGTGTAGATTTGCCACGTACGCCAGTAAATCCTCCTGATTACAGGCCTTTATCCAGTCATTATATCTGGATTAGGAATGAGGAATTTGTGAATTAATGGATAGGTGTTTGAGGGACTGACATCTCATGGATATTAAAACCAGAATTATTCGATGAAACGTGTGATATTTGTATTTACCGCTCCAATGCACGAGGAAACCGGAATGCGGTTATGTCCAGTGTGACAAGAACTGCGCAAAAAATTACCGCACAGATGTTGGTTTCCCACATTTCTGCCATTGGTTAAAATGCAAAATTATATTTCTGAGTTGATTTTAATAATTACAAACAATGTTTTCTTCAGACAAAATCGACAGGCCGCACTCAATGAAAACGGGTAGACTGCTCTCTCGCGGATACATGGTGAACCGTCGCCGTCATGCGTGCATGCGTGTGGTGCTTCCGGAACCGGCCGATTCAAAACCATGACGAAAAATTTACATGGTAAAGGCCTGGTGTGTCCTTACTGTATTGGTATCTATACTGTGGATAGATGGACAATTGGATGTCAAGTCTTGAGCTACTGTTGCCATGGATACGGAGTTGCGATTAATTCATCAGTTTATCTGAGCGTACTGTTGCCATGGATACGGACTTGCCATTAGTTCATCAGTTTTCAGAGCGAAGATAGTTTTCTGGGAATATCTTTGAAACTGTTGGTTTTAGGGCCTTAAAATGTGGTTTTCGGTGTCCCGTGGGGACTTACTGTGTATTGTTTCTCGCATCGAGGGGCTTAAAATGAGTTATGTCCGGTCTTTATGTGACAACTTCGATAATTTGTCCCAGTTAAGCATAACAAAAATGTAAAATCATACATCACCCCTTTTCACCCCCTCAAAATCGGCATTTTTAGCCTATTTTCAATTTTGAAAAAATAGGCTTATGAGATCACCTTTTGTCCGTGTGTGTGTGTGTGTGTGTGTGTGTGTGTGTGTGTGAGGTGTGTGTGTGTGTCCCCCTAATAAAATCTAAACGGCTGGAGCGATTTCAATGAAACTCGGTAAGTTCATAGCGGTATTCCCGGCGACCTCGACCGTGCCCTTCAAATTTTGTTACGTCTCACCAATCCAACATGGCGGCTGTGCGAAATATTTCACTAGCATTCAATATCTACGAAACTATTACCGATATCGCCCTGAAATTGTGTACGGTGATAAAGGGCACTACTAGAAGTTCACCTATGAGACTTTCAAAAACCTGGTGACTACAAAACCAACATGGCGGCCAAGCGAATTTGAGACTTTTAAATAGACTTTTCTCGCGATTTAACTATCCAAACGTAATGAAACTTGGTACAGCAATTTTTTATACACATTGTAATGCACTGGAGTCTAATTTAGTTCAATTGTTTACATAACCTCAAAATGGCGGTTGTGCGAAATATTTCACTGACATTCTATATCTCTGAAACTATTACAGATATCACCCTGAAATTTTGTACGATGATAAAGGGTACTGATACAAGTTTACATATGTATATTTCATAAACCTGTAAAGTACAAACCGAACATGGCGACCAAGCGAATTTGAAATAATTTAATAGACTTTTCTCCTGATTTAACTATCTGATCGCAGTAAAATGTGGTACAGTAAATGATTTTGCAGATTGTAATGCACTTCCATCTAATTTAGTTCAATTGTTTACATAACCTCAAGATGGCGGCTGTGCGAAATTTTAAAATTAAGTTTTTATTTCTTGTGTCATAATCATGCGATCGAAGTGAAAGTTTGAATAATGAACCTAGGCAATAATTGTCCTTGAATGGTACATAACTCTATGGCCTATACATATAACAATCCTAAATGGCGAGCTTCCGAAATATTTAGACGGTTCTCAATATCTATGAATCTTTTACAGCAACCAAACTGAATTTTTTTATGTTCATAGAGACTATGAACATATGTTCACCTATAGGACTTTCAGTAACCTGGTGAGCACAAATCCAACATGGCGGCGACGCGAAGTATAAATATTTAAATGGGCGTTACTCGCTAATTAACTATCCGAGTGCCGTGAAACGTTGCACGTTAAATGCTTATACAAATGTTGATCCACTGGCATCTAATTTATTTCAATTGTTTGCATAATCACAAGATGGCTGCTGTGCGTAATTTTAAAATCTCGTTTTTACTTCTTGTGTTCTAATCATGCGATTGAAGTTTGAATACCACACGTACACAATAATCTTAATGTAATAGTACAAAAATAAAAATCCAATCTGGCGACCATCTGAAATATTTAGACGGTTCTCAATATCTACGAATCTGTTACAGCAATTAAACTCAAATTTTGTATGATGATAGAGGCAATTAACATGAGCAGGATATATGAAAATAGGCTGTATAGTTCTTCACGGAACTACTTGTTAAAAATTCTTTCTTAGTGCGCATCTACATCGGTAGGAACATATCTTCAAACTTACATGCCATTATCTCCAGTAGGCCTAGGTTTTGCTGTGCGTAGATTATCAGTCAGTCAGGACATCTTCCTTTATATATAGATAGATTATTTCTTGCAAGTGGACTATAATTAAATCTGATAGTAATTATAACTTTACTGTTTCAACATCAAATTCTGACATTGAATCAATAAACTCAGAGAGAGATGGCAAATTAACTCTATTTGCAGTGCGTTTAATCCATATTTTAAGTTTTCTATTGAATCGTGTTCTTCTTCTTCTTCCTAGCGTTGTTCCGCTAGTGCAGAGTCCGCTTTTTTTGGTCATTGACCTCCATTTTGTCCGGTTTCGTGCGTCAGCTGGATTTAGGCCGGTAACCTTCAAGTCACCATTTATTGTGTCTTGCCAACGCTGCTTTGGTCGTCATCTAGGGCGCAGGCCTTCAACCTCAAAATGAAGGACAGTGTTAGTAACAGTATCAGACGCTGCACGCAGGGCATGGCCATACCTTCGGAGCCGTCTCTTCCTCATCTTGTCCACAATTGGGGCGACACCCATTTGCTCCCGGATTGTGTCGTTTCTGACATGGCCAATAAGGGAGATGCCCACTGTCCAACGGAGCATTCTCATTTCCATGGCGTGCATGCGACGTTCTGAAATTTTGTCAGATGGTCGACATTCAACTCCATACAGCGCAACTGGCCGTACCACTGTCCGATATATCTTCGATTTGAGACGTGGCATTTTCTTGTCGCAAAGCACACCCGTGACCTCCTTCCACCGCAACCAGGTTGCGTTTACCCTGACTCTTACTTCATTATTGAAGTTGCCATCACTCTGAAGACGAGATCCAAGATACCTGAAGCATTCTGTCTTGACTAGATTTTGTCAGCGACTTGAATGGTAACGTCGCTTGGGTTTAACTCCAGATACTCCGTCTTTTTCACATTCAGACATAGGCCATACTGGGAGAGGCGGTTATTCCAGTCTTCAACTTGACATTGGAGTTTTTCTCGGGTGTCATCTGCAACCATTATATCATCTGCATACAGAAGGGTCCAAGGAACATTCCGTTGCAGGTCACGAGTGATGGTGTCCATCACAAGAACAAAAAGGGACGGTGATAGTGCTGAGCCTTGGTGGACGCCGACATTTACAGGAAAGTTTTCCGAGGTGCCAACAGCACAACGTACTCTACTGCTGGTGTTCGTGTATAACATTTTGACCACATTTACAAATGACTCTGGCACACCATGGTTGCGGAGCGCATACCAAATCAACTCATGAGGAACACGATCGAAGGCCTTTTCAAGGTCAAGAAAGGCAATATGCAGAGGCTTTCTTTTCTCACGGTGCTTCTCCATGAGTAACCGTGCTGCGAAGATGGCGTCAGCGGTTGCAGCCCCCTTGACAAACCCGCACTGGTTGGAGCTGGTTTCGGTGATTGCTCGTAGGCGTCGATCAAGAATCCTCTCTAAGATCTTCATTGTATGTGAGAGAAGACGTACTGGGCGATAGTTTGAACCTTCCGCTGGGACTATTGAATCCATTAACTTTATCTTCAGCATATAGAGTGTTCCTCTTTCACAAACCAGAATTTATCTCGTTGAGATGAGGAAATATTTAGGCCAAGTAAGTTGCCACAACCAAGATGGATTTCTTAAAAGTTCGGCGAACTCAGGATTGACTAATTCAAAAAATACAAGAAAGCTCAGATATCAGCTCAAACAACCTAGTCAACACTTTGCTGCTCGAAAGCCGGACTTCGGTATAGAGAAGTGATTTGTGTAGTGCTCCCATTTCGTCACCGACTGAAGCAAATAGTCAGGTTTACAATGCCCGACTTTTAATGAAGTTAAACATTTTAATATCAATGTTAAGAGCTACTTGTAATTGATGTGGCGCTTTTTCTACGGCCAAAGCTTGTCGATGTATCCATTTAGCGATTGGCATAATGTCAGATTGGAGTTGTTTAACAAGACCACTGTGTTTATCAGTTAAGGATTTTGCCCCATCACTACATACAGTGATAGAATTTTTTCCAGCCAATTAAAAAAAATTGTGTAGCACCAATAAAAGTGTTATATAAACGCTTGCCAGTAGCGTGACTATATAAAGTTTTGCAAAACAGAATATCCCCTTTTATTGACCATTCTGATCCATATCTTACAAAACATGGAAACAGTGCGCAGTGCTCCACATCAGTACACTCGGCAAATTGAATTTATATAAATTCACTCATGTCTTGAAAATGACCGTTATTGACAAATTTCGAGAGACAACAATAATATACCTTCAGTGAGTAAAACTATTGTTATTTTTGTTGCTCAAAAGAATCGGTTTTGGTCTCATTATGACCTTCATCAGCAATGCATAATTAATACTTTTAAAACAAGTATGAAGTTGCAAGTTGGCGGTTTCGGTGGCGTTGTTGGTAGCATGCTTAGCTTCTATGCCCAAGTTCACGGGTTCAAACCCGGCCGAAGTCGTCGGATTTTTTATGAGCGTTAAATATCCCTCAGTATGCCTTCCTTCGGAGGGGAAGTAAAGCCGGCTGTCCCATGTCATAGATTTATGGCATGAAAAAGATCCTTCCACTAACTACACTTGTGGAAGCTAAAATGTGTAGGTTAGTTTGATAACGCTATATTAGTCCCAACGTTCGTCGCCAGGTGCTGGCGGCGAGGACATCTAGTAGCCAAGTCCGCAGCTAGGTGTCGTGGACGGTAGCATTTTGTAGCAAAAGTAGGAACTACATGAAACATTGATCTTCTGCAGTTCATCTACCTGAATCACAGATAACTATGTACCGGTACATATTTGTTTATTAATCATGTACATCATTTGTACCATACGAAATAAATAAATCACAGATAACACACACTAATACAGCCATCACAATTAACACTGGTTATCAGACAAATTCTACACAGATCCAAAGTACACGGGGCTAAATGACCGCATTGTCGCAGCCCCTAAACTAAGGAACAAACCAACGAAGTTACAAGTTCGTGAAATTATATGATAAAGGTAAAACATACGTCTTCCATGATCAAATTTTAATCACTAATACCATAATTTTTAATAAGCAATTCCGCAGCAACGTCAATATACAAAGGGATATTTCCAAGTCAAAACCATATACACAATAAGTTATACGTTCTTCCAGCCTTCAAATGTGAAATTAACACAGTACTAGCCTATACATCGGTTCCACAAGAATGGCATTCTTACATCGAGCTGCTGATTTTGGAGAAATAATAAAAATCCACAGCCTGCTTCCAGTCGACCGACTGGGTAAGGTAGTGGAATGAATAAAGACGCCATTTACCGGCGAGGATATGAGCTGTGCTGGCTGGCAAAGCCTGTCGCACTCCCCTGGGGCAATGATTAAATGAATGACAGATGAAATGAAATGACAGTGGAGAGTGTTGCTGGAATGAAATTTGTGACAGGGAAAACCAGAGTACCCGGAGAAAAATCTGTCTGCCTCCGCTTTGCTTGCTTGTTTTTTTTTTTAGTATTTCGAGACCGTTAATCATGCGATCATGAGTCACGGGACCTCCTTTTAACGTGGAATCCGAACCACAGGACATGGCATTTGAGTTCGAAAATCAAAAAAGCATTGACAAGGAATCGAACCCGGTCTACCTTGGTGAGAGGCCAACGGCTTGACCGCTGCGCCACTGCGCCCCCGCCCTCCCCCTTGCCACCACTTTGTCCAGCACAAATCTCACATGGAGTGACCGGGATTTGAGCCACGGGCCCAGCGGTGAGAGGCCGGCGTGCTGCTGCCTAAGCCACGGAGGCTCTATGTTTCATATTAATTAATCAAAATTTGTAATAGATCTGACTTTATTATTTTAAAATATTTTAGACAGAAAGCATTGTGGAAATGTTGTTGAATCTCACCGCTTTTATACATTTAATTTTTACTTGTGCTGTTTCCCTCGACGATACTATGAAAATTCTTTTCACCTCTATCATATAATTTCACGAACTTGCAACTCCATACTTGTTTCTTTTTAAAGGTATTCATTCAGGGTGCCAGGGAATATTCTCCGCAGCGCCTACGTGTTGCTGCGAGAGGTAGCATCAGCAGTTTAGTTGGCAGCACGGTGTCCTGGACAGGATAGCAGTACAGTGAAGGCCACACGTGTGGGCTGTGGGCTGTTGAAATCGTCAGTGGGTATTGCAGTAAGCGTGCATTCAGATAGATTATTGGAAGTGTGCAACAGTATACAGGCGGTAATTTTTGCTACTGAAGAGAGAGCTTCTTTGGTGGAATACGTTTTTCGCGAAGGCGATCGGTTTACAGAAAATGTAAAACAAAATTTCAGGCGGTTCCCTAATTCACAGTGACGAAACCGGGATACCTTTCGGGATTTGATAAGTGAATTTCGTGTGACCGGCTCAGTTCATGATGTACCGAGAACTGTCAGGCCTATGCTTTTAACACACGAAAAACTTGATGAACTCTCCAATATAATGCTGCGTAGTCCAAGAAAATCAACACGCAAATTAGCTCAAGAAACAGGAAACTCTAAGTGGACAACACATAAAGCTGTAAGAGACAAGCGTCAGTTGTTCCCTTATAAAGTTACCAGTTGATACAAGCGTGCTGCCAACGTTACTGCTGATGCTACATCTCGCAGCAGCACGTAGGCGCTATGGAGAACATTCCATGGCGCAATGTACAGACATTGCTGATAAAGGTCATATTGTGACCGAAACCGGTTCTTTAGAACAATAATTATTTTACTGACTGAAGGTGTAAATTATCGGTGTCTCTCATAAATTCACTCTTCCTTAGATTTTCCTTTAAATGTTCACGTACATTATTATGTTTTCCACCTCATTCTACATATAAAGTAACTTGAGCAGACAGTACGTTGTATAGTATTCTCTATCTTTATGGCCTGCCAGATCGCCGCGCCGTACAGATTTTTTCATGGAGATCACAATAATGCAGAAAATAGTCAATATACGAGAATTATAACTGTTATGTCTCTCGCCCATAAAGTAAAGCAACAACTAATTCAATTGGGAATTTCGTATATCGACCCAATAGCAGTGCAGCACTAATGTATAGTCAAGTACACCAAGTTTGATTGGATTCTACCCCAGAGACGCTTTGGGATGGAACTTACCTCAGCGTACAGGGAGCAATTACTTTCCTACCCTAAGCGTACAGCTTTCAGATAGAAACTCCAAGGCTGACACAGCAAGTTATTAGTTAGTTATTGTTGTTTTAAGGGGCGGAACAGCGGGGTCATATGAGCCCAAGGTCAACACAAATGCCATATTTATCAGAGTAAATTAGGATTGGTAGAAAATAATGGTCTTTATATTTCTCGACCAACTATCATAAGATGATGATGTTGATGATAATGATTGGTATTCTACGGGATGAAACAGCAAAGTCATCTGCCCCACGTAGCATAGCCAGCACGCAAATTTTGATCATTTAAAAATGTTGAGGTGAATGCTGAATGAAGCAAAATGAAAATGTTGATGATTTAAATGTAATGCAATAGCTTGTAGCCTCCAAATGTATATCAATTTGACGCCCGTAAGTAACCTGTGCATTGAAATGAGTGAAACGAATGGTGAAGACGTCATAAACACCCAGTATCCGAATCAAGAGAATTCTCCAAACGAAGTTAAGAAACCATAACCCAACCGGTAACCAAGATGATTGTTGTTATTGTTATTGTTGTTTTAAGAGGTAGAGCATCTAGTTTATCAACCTCCTAATGATTATGACAACAAGAAGTTCCGTGAAGAACTAAATAGGCTTTTTTATATATCCTACTTATGTTCATTTCCTGTATCAACATACAAAATTTCAGTTTGATTGCTGTAATAGATTAGTAGCTATTGAGAACCGTTTAAATATTTCGGATGGTCGCCATGTTGGATTTTTATATATGTAGGCCATAGAGTTATGTACTATAAGATGAAGATTATTGCGTAGGTTCTATACAGAAACCCAGACAGCAGTTATTCGAGCGGAAGGACATGAGAGAGAAGCTGGTATTCAGAAAGGAGTAAGGAAAGGCTGCAACTTATCACCCATACTTTTCAATCTATACATTGTACAAGCAATCAAGGAAATTGGAGACAAATTCAAAGTAGGAGTAAAGAATCCAGGAGAAATAATTTCAACTCTGCGATTTGCTGATGACATCGTCATCTTAGCCGACACACCAGAGGAGTTGAATGAGTTTTTAAATGGTATGGACTCTGTCTTGAGCAAAGAATTAATGATGAAAATTAATAAATGTAAAACAAAAATATTGGAATGCAGCCGAAAGATATTAGGAACCCCTATGGATGTTGAATTGGCAGGTGAACAGCTAAAGAAAGTAGCTGACTTCTGTTACTTGGGAAGCTAAATAACCTGTGATGGACGATGCAAAGAGGATATAAAAAGTAGGATAGCACAGGCAAGGAAAGCGTTTCTACAGAAAATGAATCTGTTGACATCGAATATTGATTTAGGTGTTAGGAATTCATTTTTGAAAGCTTTGTCTGGAGTTCGGCACTCTATGGAAGTGAAACTTGATTGTTGGAGCAGAAGAAATGAGGAGAACTGAAGCGTTTGAAATGTGTTACAGGAGACAGATCAGATAGGTAGATAGGGTTACGAATGAAGAGGTGTTAAGACGAGTGGGAAAGGAGAGATGTTTCTGGTGACTGCCAATGAAGAGAAGAGATAGGTTAGTAGGACAGTTTTAAGACACCCAGGAATAGCAAACTTAGTTAAAGAAGGAAGGGTCGAGGATAAGAACAGTAGGGGCATACCAAGGTTAGAATATGTTTAAACAGATTGCCTCGGGTGTGGTAGCTATGTAGAGATGAAACGATTAGCTTAGGACAGGGAAGCATGGAAAGCTGCGTCAAACCAGTCGAAAGACTGAAGACACAAACAACAACATTATTTAAACTTCAATCACATGATTGGGACACATGAAATAAAAACGAGGTTAAAAAATTTCGCGCAGCCACCATCTTGATGTCATGAAAACAATTGAAATAAATTAGATGTCAGTGAATTAATATTTGTATAAGCATTTACGGTTTCGCGGCGTTCCGATGGTTAAATCGCGAGATACGTTCATTTAAATATTCAAATTTCTCGCCGTCGCCATGTAGGGTGAGTGCTCACCAGGTTATTGAAAGTTCCATTGGTGAACTTATGTTAATAGTCTTTATCAGCATACAAAATTTCAGTTTAATTGCTGTCATATATGAGTAGATATTAAGAAATGTATAAATATTTCGGATGGTCACCATGTTGGATTTTTATATGTGTAGGCCATAGAGTTATGTACTATTAGATGACGATTATTGCGTAGGTTTAGGATTCAATCGTTGACTTTGATCGCATGATTCGGACACTAGAAAATAAAACTTAATTTTAAAATTTCGCACAGGCGCCATTTTGAGGATATTGTTGTACCCCTAGGGTACGCCACCATCATCCCCTAACACTAACACCCCCGAAAAACCAAATGCCACATACCTACTTCAAGAACCAACGAATACATCCACATAATTATACATCTAACAAATTATTGCCTCAATGAACTCAGGTAGCCTCGTGTCCAAGCCCAACGACCCCAGGAAGGGCTATGACATGGGAGAAATGTGCGAATTCCGAAAACGCAGCGCGACGCTCCTATAAAAACTCCGAGAGGTCATGCCTCCGGATCAGTCTGTCTCAGTGTTACCTACGTGCCGAATCGCTGCTGGAAGCCGAAGGGTAAGTGTCTTAAGCGATCACTACACACACATTCAATTACACTCCCATCCCCCTGTGCTTGGATTGTGATAATTACTTATTTTTATTAACTGCTCTGCTAATTACGGGAGTACTTCAAATTCGAAGTATTCATTAAACTCAAACATAGTAGAAGCCACTGGTCTTTTCATTTATTTAATGAGCTGATAAGATCCTACCCTCTTAGCTTCCCCGCTAGGTAGGATCTAGTATTAGCACTGTTATTTAATTGCTTCGTGACGTCAGCAAAGCGTCACAGCCACAGCGCTGACACTAGCAGGCTCGCTCCCAGCTCGCCTGCTTCGATTCACATCAGACCGCTTAGCGCCGATATCGCGCACAGAGTACTAATTAAACCACCCTTCCTTTCGCACTCACACCCTGAACTACCCTGCCAAGCAGCACATTGGGGAGTCTCCGTTCAGATCGTACTGACGATCTCAAGCCACTAGCTAATCACCACCTCTTACACGTAATTGCCAAGCGTTCCCCCTAAACACATTTATTTCAGCCCTTAGATTAATACTTTGTAGAGGCTACCCTCTCAGGTACCCTACAAATGGTGGAGGCACTAGGTACCGCGACGTTGTCATAAGGCAACGCCTACAGGAGTACATACAACGTATTTCTGCGGAAAAGATCCCTAAAACTTAATCTCTTACTAGCCAAGCGAACGCCACCCAAAATTGGGAAAAATTTTTGAAGTAAGGGTCCAATAATATTTTTTACCCACCCAGGCCCGCCCTAATAGAGATTACATTAATTAACGCCACCCTTAAATAATAATCAGCCATTCACGACCCCCAAATTCGTTACGCCCTCACCATATAATTAATAGGAGTCACATTATTTAGTTGCCCACCCAGTTCGGTCCCCGGTACCTTATATAGCTTTGCAATAATAATATTTCATTCACTACCCCCCCCCCCATAGAATAGAGAGGAGGTTACACTCATTTAGGTACAATACTACCCCACCAGCTTAGATAGCCCGTATGAAGCCCTATCATTGCAAAAATAGGAACAATTATTTTACACTAGCCTTTTACGATCCCCTTGAAAGTTTACAACCAGTTGATAGATACTTTTACACCATGGCACCTCAAGCCGAAGCACCCATTACACAAGGGAGGGTGCACTCTAGGCACACAAATAGGGATTCCGAACTGTTCTTTTTTCTATTACGAAGCCGCCAGCGCCGAATGCTAAAGGTGCAATTGCGCATACAGGCAATGCAGGCAAGGGTAAGTGCGGCGCAGAATAAGTAATCCGCACCCCCATCGATAGGCGTAAAACACTCCTCGCCCGGTCGCACCGTCATTTGCACACGATACATAGGGCACTACAGGACAAACACACAAAAACACTGAGCATCCATAACAAAATGGATATGGTCTATGGTCACCTCAATCATACCGCAACCCTCCAACACATTAGGGCGCAATATGCGAGGTTGGATCACCATTTCGCACAGCTCATTGCCGAATATAGGCGGCTGAGCGCCCAGTTGATACACATCAACCAAGTTCCATCCCAATAGGAACTAAGGCTGGCATGGTCAGTAAAATTTTTGCCACGCACAATAGCGTGCCCATCATAAACCCACAGCTGCGTACATTTGAGCCCCCGTGGCCAAACAGTTCAATCCACGCAGCTAAACTACCCCCTATCACACCTTAAGGTGAATACAGCCACCACGACAGTAGCGGAACGGGCCAGGGCATTTACCCTGCAATGCGCCACATTATGGCAACGTTCCCGTCAGCTACGGACTACCTTTATAATATACACTGGTAATTCATACGCTTACACCGTTAGGACGTGTTATCACAGACATTCCCACCAAAAATGGCCAACAGGACCATTCCCCTACGGCCCACTCCTATTAGGAAGGGGACCGCCGTGGCCATGCCACACACGCAGCCCGCCATTGGCAACGGTGCACCCGTAAATACATGTCACCCGCCACGTGCATCCATACAGCCCCATACACTTCCATTGCACCCTAGGACGTTACCGCCTACTATGGCGACCAACGACCCTAATCCAGCGCGAAAAGCCATATTAATTTACCGGTCCATTCCAGTAACACTCCCGAAAGTAGAAGGTAGGCAACACAAGCCTAAAATCACCCTTCTCCAAACGCCCCGCACGGGAAATGCATCTCTTGAGTGGATACCGGGCGCTAAAGCCGCCTTGGCAATCCGAGGAAGACGGTGCCATTATTTGCATTAGACATGGTCCGAAATTGCCAATTTAGAACCCACACATCATTCATTTTTATTTTTAAATGATTAAAGGCACACTAAATTCTAATACCATTAAACCAGACCACGAGATAGCTTAACGGATCATATAACTCGCCTCCAAAGCCAATTTTCCTTTTACACACAACATTTAGGTGGAAGTAGAGAATAAGAAATGTCGAGGCACGCTGCGCCCGCAGCAGCCCCACGTAGCCCCACGTTTACCCAGTCCCCAGAGCCACGAGACACAGACGTTAGGTCACCAGTATAAGGCGTTAAAATATATTTCTACCACACATATATCAAACCCAGGACCGTACGAGTCAAACAAGCGCCCTATGCGCTATGGCATCTGGTAGCCATGCTCACGACTATCGGTCACCGACAGTTCCCCACAGTACATAGATACGAGCCCTAATTATAAGATTGCATGTTTAGTTGTAACCAATATTATAATGTGTACCATGTTATATTTATTATGTCTCATGTCTTTCTATGATAATGAATTATGTTCCCACACACTAGTTTAAGAAAGGTCGAGGCTAGATACACATTTAGCAGTTACATGTGCCTCATATTCCCCTTAAGTCCACATGGAGACACGAAACGCCAAACAAGCAGGGGCAACAGCGCCAGTTGCACTATGGCATCTGGTAGCCACAGTCAGAAATAGGTGTCAACACCAATCCAGGTTAGGCCCCACACCATAGGTATTCTTAAGTTGCATGATATCAAATAGGAAATGCCGATTTACCGTCATTTATAATAGTTCCATACTTATAATATGTACAGTGCATATAGGTCTTTTCAGGTCATATATTGTAGATACGGCCTCACATGTGTTACACGCATACATCAGCAAGCGAGGTCAATCCTCTGCTGCGACACGCGGATGTAACAAGAGCCGTCTTGCCCACTCAGCAATACACGCTTCCTCCCTAGTAACAACTGTTTGCGACAAGTCATGCAGACAGGCACGCGCCTACATAGCCATGCGTCAGCCAGGTCATTCACTCAACTGGAATACAAATAACGAGCCACGGAAAGTTTCCTTTATCATATGAGGCTATCTACACATTTAATATTCATACACTCCCATACAGGACGCACATTTTTAACCAACTTAATCGCACGCAGATTTCAATACACGGCCACGACCATTAGGCGACCGACTCAAGATCCAATCACCTTTCACAACGGACAATACATTAACGCACCCTTCCCATACAACTGTATTCACAGCACACAGTTGATAAGAACCGACACATAACTTAATTATTTATATATATATACCTACGGTAGCGGTCGATGGAAGATTCAAACACGATAACCAGATGTAATAAGTAATAAGCGAATACATACATCTCCCATGACAGCAGAGGGATCAACATTCCCATGGTTAATGCCCACATTAGGAAATCGATTCACACAAAATGTTTACTTGCCCGACTTTAGAAAGAGCACGGATTCCAGCATTCACCCTATATTAAGGCGGGATGACAGCCCGGTGCGAAACATTATCACCGAGTAGGCCACTAAGTTTACACATATGGCCAAGCATAATACATTACTGGACGTACAATACAATTTATATAGCAAACGCCATTACTCCAGCAGTAGCGGAAGCAAATACAGGGTCACAGACACCACAATAACACAGGTTAGCGGCCTTTCGCTAATGCAACGAAATATTCGTACAATAACACAGATTAGCGACCTTTCGCAGAATCACAGACATAGTCGTACAGTAACACAGGTTAGCGGCCTTCCGCAACTGCAAAGATGCATGCGTACAATAACACAGGTTAGTGGCCTTCCCTACAGGCCAAGGCGTATTAACACTGATGACACAGTGTAGCGACATTCGATATAATTCCGCACACAATCTCACTATTACAAAGCTTGGTTATTACCACTACGGCCAGCAGAATTTGATACAATTACACAGGTTACCATACCGTCCGAGCATTCGACTCTATAGGTCATCTGAACAAACAATTAGGAGACACTTGCAGTAAGGATAACTTATACTTACGTAGATTACATTTCCCATACACTGTAATCCAGGCTACATTATTTAATACATCTCAATCACTTCTCACACTCAGTACTGCAAACTGCTCATAGACAGTGATTCGCGCCCCATACACAATGCCGGAAGCGAGGATTGCCCACTCAGCATCTCGGCTTACGACATACAGGGAAACCAATCATACGCGGCCACATGCGGCCCTATTGCAGATCTTATACGCTCCATGTTATATACTTATTTTTTTTCTCCTCACAGGGGATCTTTAACTTTTATTTCTATTTTACGGTGGTATTAACCACACCATAACGTCATAAAGACAGACAGGAAGAACAGTTTTCCCGCGAGGCGAATTCATCATTAGTCGACGGAGTAGGGATTCCATTCAAGTTATAATTATAATTATCATTATAATCATGTCATTCAAGCCGACGACCGACTGGACTCCTAGAAAATCTAGGGGATTGGGGCCACACCTCTAACAGTCAACGTAGGAAACCATTTATCATCCTTCCGCTAAGTATAAGCTGTTCGTCATGATCTGTTATATGCCGACATGATATTCGATAATGAATTCACGAAGTTACTTCATAAGTGCCACAAGGCTACAATGGGACCACAAGTCCTTATATAGATCCCCTTTAATTAATATTTACCCAGTAGATACACACTTATCGTCAAAGTCATAACTTGGCCTCATGGAAATTTCGTATTTTCGTTTTGAGGCAGCGTAACACGACGTGGTACATATTACTATATGTACATCAGTATCACATTAACGCCATGGCCCATAAATGTCCTAAGTGTTCCTAGGCGAGATAAGCCCAGAGCAGTTTAATTCCTACCCTCCTAGGTCCACAATCTAGGATACGAATCAGCCATGAGCGCACATATATATTCGGCACCCAATACGTCGATGGTCCATAGCTGTTCTACGTGTGCCTAGGCGAGATAACCCCAGAGCAGGTTAATTCCTACCCTCCTAGGTTCACGGTAAAGAATAAGTATCGACCATGGGCATGGAGCTGCCAAATTTTATAGGACGCGGTTAACAAAGGCCCAATGATTTTATTTTATATAAACATTAAATATCCACTTGAGTCCGCAAACATGTTATACGCACTAGGAATACATCATCTCCACATCAACACATTGCGTTTTGGGACTACGATATATATAGCTCTCACTTCCATACCGCAGGATGCCCGGTATATGTAGCCCATTTTTGCTACTCCACGGACAGTCCGACAGGTGCGGAATACAATACCCCCTCCGGAAATACATATTACTGCGCCCCACATTATTTTTTCATTTTCCCGAAGTGAGTGGGATCAAACCACGGAAACACTTTTCCTACAGAATAACACCCAACATTGTTACATCCACATGGAGTCGCCATATGCTTCCATACATTCACAGTACACTCTAGTACACTCTGTACATTAGGTACAAGAAACCAAGTATTTTTTTCATTTATCATTATGCATTTTCCCGAAGTAAGAGGGATCAAACCACGGAAACACTTTTCCTACAGATTGACACCCAGCATTTTTACATCCACATGGCGTCGCCATATGCTTCCATACATTCACAGTACACTCTAGTACAATCCGTTAACTAGGTACAGGAAAACCAGTATACTTTTTATATATCATTTGCCCTATTTGAGTACGCTATGATGACAGCGTAATCCCAACATTGTTCCCCACCAGAGGGACATGCTTTGTTTCCCAATTCGCAGACGAAAAGTCACTGACTTATACCCAGATTATATTATACACAGGCTGTCTAGCATGCGACATTGCGTAAATGACAAACACTCCAGTCGATACCCAACACGTGCGTTTGACAGTTCATTCACTGTATGGCAAAAAATCGCCATGCTCTATACTCAATCCTAGCGCTCAGGTCCAATCAGCGTAGCGCGCCGTTAAACATTACTCCCACGGAGTACGCTAGCCAATAAGCACCTTAGGTTCCGCCTCGCAGTAGCCGATATCTGATACCTTCCGTACACACACATTATCTCAAGTCACACCTCCCACGTGACAAGTAACCCGCAGGCAGCCATTATTTGTACTCACCAATCGCGCTCTCGCGCGCTGAATTCAAATGACGGTGCGGTCGGAACATATGATTCTCGGAATATACCATACATACCGGGGTAGCCAAACATTTTTATTTTCGCTCAGCCCTTTCATCCCTCACTACTTAACACCGGGCCAGCATATTTCCCGGCAGGAGCCATTGTTATCGATGCTAAATACGGAGCGCCTCTTTACACAGATGCACTTCCTTTTATCTATTCATCGGGCTTCAGTAAACATTTGCCCTCGAAGACACCCTTATATAGACACCGCCCTCCAACATATGCAGACACGGGCACTTTCCCGTGGCACTACAGATAAATGGATATACTTCCCACTTAGGAGGTTTTATTTTATTTTATTCGCGGCACAGAGATCTTGGTCAAGATATTCTCTTCGAGGCTCGGCTGAGCAAACTCATCTACAGCGGCGGCGCATTAATATTCCCGCCACGCGCATTTTACCCCTCTTAAATTCCCCAGTTAAAACACCACATCTATTGGAATTTATAGCCCCATTTAACACATAGCTGGCATTCATATATACCGTCCCCCCAAATACTAGAATGGCAATACACACTTATGGATCCCCCACATTTCCGCAGGGCCGATAAGATATTTTTACAGCAATAAGCCCCCCCCTATAGGACGGACTTAGGCCACACATCCCGTACACAAAGGTGCAGCCTGCTTTAGGATATATATAAGACAGAATCCCTAGGATAAGGAATTTAGTTATTTAATCATACCAGATGACCAGTTTTAGGATATAGGCTTCATAGTATATAAGTTTACATTATATATTGTACGAGTGCAGACAACAGTCTATTATTGGTATGGCCACAGATGCCATACATTGCGACTAATGCATCCAAGCTTAATAGCACATCTCCATCCCGCCACACATTGTTAACACTCTACAGTTACACATTTTTACACCTGTTCCCTATTAATGCACGGCACTTGGTAATCATGCAATTGCCAGGGTGCACGACATGCCTTATCGCCCATGGCTAAATGTTAATAAACATTCGGAACTATAAAGCTAACAGCTTAGCGTCCCAGGCATCAACCGCTAACACCAGTGCATGAATTGTTTTATTTCTTACCCTGCATAAAACTTTAGAGCATATATGTCACCCTACCTCCTTCAGTACGGTATCTAACAACCACACTGAACACCCAGTTCCTAACCCAATAAGATCCTCACCCGCACCAGTCGAGCGATCCTTCCATTTAACGTTTCCCGACATCCCCATAGGACCACGATTCCTTGGCCCTATCTCACCATCCATTTACCCGTTACTTACGAAATCTAACATGCTTACAGCTTCCCAATAACATGGAAACACCCTTCCAAATCCTTGACTTACCCACTAACATGTGAGAGGGGATAATACGCAGCTGAAATTAGCTAGATATCTGACAGCCAGGTGCACTGTGCCACCACAGCCCCCCCCCCCCGTATAACTATAACACCCCACACAAACACAGTACCGCTTGACACTATCTTTTTATGGTTTGTGCACGAAGCTGCACTGTGATGGATGTGACCCTATTTCCCAGGGGAAAATAGGACTTGGTAAGTTGTGACCGGGACAAAGGGCAAGCATAGCCCAGGACCTGACCTGATATGACTTAGACGTTGACGAACGACGGGAGGTCATAGCGGTGACGTGTTAGGGTGGGCAAGCGCCCGCGCTCGAGGATGTACCGACTCCCGAAGCGCGGGGCCCGTTATACCCATTTTATGCCCTAACGTCGTCAAAGCTTTACCTGCGGATGGAGGCTTGATAGTTCGATGAAGGGATTGACTACCCCCGCGTCGGACAAGATATATCCTCCTTCCCAAGACGACCCCCTTTTTACTTGACGTTAGTTAGTATATAAGCACACGTAACAGCTTTATAACGGAAGCAAGTCCTGAACACAAACGCAGGTGAATAACGAATCAAGAATACAGAAACACGAAGAAAGAAGAATAAACACACATGAAGAAATAATGAATATATAATCTCCCGGGCCGAGGTATGTAGCACCGATGTTCTCCTCTGTTCATACCCCCGGAGAGTATCACCTACGATTTCCAATTTACGACACACCTTAGTATGTAAAAACACGTAATAGCTTCATAGCGGGAGCAAGTCCTGTACACACACACACAGGTGGATAATGATTAAGGAATAAAGAAACACAAAAGTATATGCAATCAGGAATAAGAATAAAGAAGCACGAAGATATAGGAACATGATGAATAAGAATAAAGAAACGCGAAGGTATAGGAAATAATGATTAAGGAATAAAGAAACACAAAAGTATATGCAATCAGGAATAAGAATAAAGAAGCGCGAAGATATAGGAACATGATGAATAAGAATAAAGAAACGCGAAGGTATAGGAAATAATGATTAAGGAATAAAGAAACACAAAAGTATATGCAATCAGGAATAAGAATAAAGAAGCACGAAGATATAGGAACATGATGAATAAGAATAAAGAAACGCGAAGGTATAGGAAATAATGATTAAGGAATAAACAAACACGAAGGTATATGAAATCATAAGTAAAGAATGGCCAGAATGCATTTTAAGTCTATCTTTTATAAATATATATTTGTGTCTTGAGTTTTCAGCACAGATTGAAAACCTGAGACGCCAACTCCCGACACAGCGCACCCAGTGGTGCATGCTTTGCACATATGCATCAGGAATAGCTCCATTTTGGGCACTCGCCGAGGTACCCGAATACAATGAATTCGCATGGTATATTTTCATGATAACATGTTTTCTTGTGTACATCCACAGGTTCACCCCGCAGATGCCGAGGGTGAACACCCTCTATTTTGATTTTATTTGTATTTTGTCCCAACAGATGGCGACATGATATAACCACTAATGTGTGTGTATTTTTACACACAAATTTACCTCCCCAAATTTCACACTCACACGGCCCATACACGATCCTCCCACACACATGATATACATTTCCAGGTAAACATCCGAACAACGGTGGAGATATACCTGTGGGATATCCCCCCATTGGAGGTCGGATCAACGATGATAATTTGCCACCTGCAATGAGAGGTGCACTACGGCCACACAACTCGCGCCTATTTTGGTGAAGGACGAGTTGTGCTGCCAAGATGACTTCGCTTTCCCTCAGGGAGCGAGTCATATCATAGACATCTAGATAACTAACCTGCAGGTACTAAGTAGTCGTTCAGGTACATATTTGTTAAGAGAGCACTCAGGATATTGTGGTAGTTGAGGAAGTATGATAGTGTTGTAGTGAGAAAACATGATATTGTTATAGTATTGTTGTAGTTGAGAGAGTATGATAGCGTTGTAGTTGAGGAAATATGGTATTGTTATGGTATTGTTGTAGTTGAGAGAATAGGATATTATTGTAGCTGAGAGAGTATGGTATTGTTGTAGTTGAGAGAGTATGATATTGTTGTAGTTGAGAAAATATGGTATTGTTAGGGTATTGTTGTAGTTGAGAGAGCATGATAGTGTTGTAGTTGAGAAAATATGGTATTGTTATGGTATTGTTGTTGTTGTTGAGAGAGTATGATATTGTTGTAGTTGAGTGAATATACATTGTTTTTCCTTTCTGTTCTTTTAAACTCCCGGTTGTACAAATGTCGCATTTCTTCCCCACAAATAAACCATTTATACAAATATTCCCTTAAATTACACCCTGCGACATTTCTTTGTTTCTTTCTCTCCACCCTATCTCTTTTATACACGTGCAGGGCACACGAGGGCAGTTTATCATCCGCACCATTGGTATGTTAATTCTATATCCTCCCTCCACCACTAGGATGTTTTTTTCCTCTCGTTGTGTTCCTGTACCCCTTCAGATGCATTGGCGAAGATGAATGTGTTAATGTCTTTAATGTTTTTAATGTTTTAATTATGTATGTATTTTATATTTTGTTCTACATTGTAATATGGATGCATTTTGTATCATGGGATTATCCTTGCGTTATAGTCAGGATGAAAATTGACATTTGTATATGTTTAAGCCTCACATTCCATTGTTTGAATTTTTACACAACGTTGTAATGAGATATTGTTCCCCTTACCTTATACACCTACACCTGATCGCTGGACGCTACCCGGAGGCACACACACTATACAAGGCACTTCTGCACATCCACAACCTTCGACGATCACTTCCATAATGCATATTCTCTATCTGCCCCATTACTCACCCTTATACACATTATCTACCACGAGGCTACACTCACACCCCCGACGGCGCCACCAACACATTTCCGGACGGAAATACCAGAAGAGAAGAACAGAAGACAGAAGATATACAAGTAAGAAGAAGATGCCCTATTTTCCAAAAACCACGCCCACGTCTGCGTCCAGTTATCGAGGACGATAACTAACCCCACAAAGGGGGTTGTTGTACCACTAGGGTACGCCACCATCATCCCCTAACACTAACACCCCCGAAAAACCAAATGCCACATACCTACCTCAAGAACCAACGAATACATCCACATAATTATACATCTAACAAATTATTGCCTCAATGTACTCAGGTAGCCTCGTGTCCAAGCCCAACGACCCCAGGAAGGGCTATGACATGGGAGAAATGTGCGAATTCCGCAAATGCAGCGCGACGCTCCTATAAAAACTCCGAGAGGTCATGCCTCCGGATCAGTCTGTCTCAGTGTTACCTACGTGCCGAATCGCTGCTGGAAGCCGAAGGGTAAGTGTCTTAAGCGATCACTACACACACTTTCAATTACACTCCCATCCCCCTGTGCTTGGATTGTGATAATTACTTATTTTTATTAACTGCTCTGCTAATTACGGGAGTACTTCAAATTCGAAGTACTCATTAAACTCAAACATAGTAGAAGCCACTGGTCTTTTCATTTATTTAATGAGCTGATAACATCCTACCCTCTTAGCTTCATCGCTAGGTAGGATCTAGTATTAGCACTGTTATTTAATTGCTTCGTGACGTCAGCAAAGCGTCACAGCCACAGCGCTGACACTAGCAGGCTCGCTCCCAGCTCGCCTGCTTACGATTCACATCAGACCGCTTAGCGCCGATATCGCGCACAGAGTACTAATTAAACCACCCTTCCTTTCGCACTCACACCCTGAACTACCCTGCCAAGCAGCACATTGGGGAGTTCTCCTTTCAGATCGTACTGACGAACTCAAGCCACTAGCTAATCACCACCTCTTACACGAAATTGCCAAGCTTTCCCCCTAAACACATTTATTTCAGCCCTTAGATTAATACTTTGTAGAGGCTACCCTCTCAGATACCCTACAATATGTAAACAATTGAATTAAATTAGATGCCAGTGCATTACAATGTGTATAAACATTTGCTGTACCATATAGCATGTTTCTAAAGACTACTACCAACAACATACCGAGGATGTCACTTAATAATTTCAATGTTATCAACTCAGCTGGTCATTAGAACATCAACAAATTGCAATAAGATTTGCATTATAAAGCCAGCACACCTGCAATCATTTTCACAGGTTTGCACGTACCTCTTTGCTAATGGATTTTTCCTGTGACTAGATTGTAAGAAATAACCTACACGCCGGCCCTCAAAATACTACACCTTAATCCCAGATATATAGATATACGTATTACTGAATATCTATGGGTTTGCAAATCGCCATATGTGAGAGCTAGAGACTATAGCCTTTCACTTTGTTCCTTTCAAATCCCCATTTAGTATTCATAACAAAAATCCTTTCAAGGAAATAATTGTAAATATTGATCAGTCATTTGTTTTTGTTTTTTATTTTTTTTAAGCGAATGACTTTCAGTGCCGGGAGTGTCCGAGGACATGTTCGACTCGCCAGTTTTGTAGCTGCTTCGAGACGGACACCCAATGGATGAGCTACAAGTACCGTTGGGGAGGGAAGTAGGAATGGAAGAACGAGGAGTTGGAAGGTAGCGGCTGTGGCCTATAGTTAGGGACCAACCGCGGAATTTGCCTGGAAGATGGGAAACCACAGAAGACCATCTTCAAGGTTGCCGGCGGGGGGATTCGAACCTCCTCACCTCCCGGATGTGAGCGACTGCCAGCAGTCATGCCGTAACGACCGCGGCTAACTCACCCGGTAGTCATTTGATTTAAGTCAAGACATTGCTTTTAGTGTACGTACACTTGGCGATTAGGTCTTCACTTGACCTTGAGAGCTCAGCGGTAGGAGAGGGATGTGGAGCCATGTGGGGATCGTGCCGAATACATCCCCGGTGGTGTATTTTTGCAAATACACGGAAAGAAAGAATTAGCTTTTGCTGTTCTTCATTACTTTATATCAGTCCATTTATTTAAATTTCTTTCCCGCACGCACCAACATCGAACTGTTACCTCCCGTTTGCCTCGTGCATTTGTTCATTTTTTCTGTCAGTTTTTTACAGAAACGCATATTCCGCTGAACCAGCCTGACAGCGTCTCATCGCTGCCTTCCGAACTTCCACTGCTTCAAACCATGAAGACTTCTATATTAAACCGCAGGGCGTCGTGTTCTTCACCAACCCACTACTCCGTGAAGACACCGCTCCAAGAAAAATTTTGTTTTTGTAAAGTTTTTTCATGTTTATGTATAACCTCTTTGTTCCTCCCCTTACTCGCCCGCTTCCCCCTCTTCTTCCCTCCTCCTACTGCTCGCTTCTCCGCGCGCGCAGCCAGCCCGCTCGTTCACTTCACTTCTACACTTCGTCTCGACTTGTCTCCGTGCCGTGAGCAACCGCTCACCCTCTCAGTGCACTCAACTTCTTGTTGCACATGCCGTCTAGGCCAGTGTACTTTCTCTGCGTCTAGCAGCCTTCACTTGTACGTCGGAAGTCGACCCAGTCAGTTAGAGCTTAACTAAAGCTCGCCTCCTCAACTTTTAAATTCTACGCCATGTTAGAATTTTAGTATCAACCGTCAATAGGAACATCGCCTTCGTCATGAAGCAAAGATAAGTACCGACTTCATGTTTTAACCTCATTCTCATCGCTTTTTAAAGGCTCAATGCTTTATTTCGATTTTATAGACAGTGAAAGTTGCTATGTGAAAATAACTGTTTTCTAGAGAGCTTCTTGATCAAACTTAAACTATCAAGTCTAACTTTCAATATGAAAGATTTTCTGAGAAGCTATCTCACATCGAGGGATATTTCCAAAATACCCACTGTCTATATAATCTAGTTTTCCGCCGAGGGATTCTCTACCTAATTTAAACAAGTCATCATTGCTCTGGAACCTTCCAGAACCTGTACTCTGTCTATCAGTTATACTGCCATGTATTTTCCACTCACATATGGGAATATTTTTTCAAACTAAGGAATCTTCCTTATGAACTGCTAATCAATATCTAATTTTTCTTCCTCCGTTGGGATTTTTCTGGTGCATTCAACTATAACATACAATTTTCTCAAGCAATAGACTCTCGCAAATCTAGTGTAACTAGTTATTTTCCACCATTGCAATAACTTTCTTTGCCATCAACTTTTTGTGCTACTACAGTGAACTTTTCTACTATATCAACAGACTATAGTGAAACTAGTGCCTGCTCAACTTTTCATCCACGTCGCGCTCGTCCGTGTACAATAAATACGGCCATGAAAACTCTTCCTCAATCCCATTTGATCCTTCCCAAACCCTTTACTAACAAACCAAAATAATAAAATTGTTACTTTAGGTCTTTTTTCAATGAGGTGTCACTCTCAATAAGTGCCCTCCCCAACTTGTTCCACGTATAACGAATTAATGTCTGTAAAATTTCGTGTCTAGTACACGCCTTGAATTATATTGTATCTCCCTTTTTAATGAGGGAATACAATTCTTTCAACTCATAAGTGAGTTATCTCTAGGTTTCACGAAAGGGAAACTTGCCCCATTTTTCTCGTGATCCCCACTTAAACATAGGAGTTCTAGAAACTTCCTTTCGATTTTTTCTCTTCATGTTTCACAATAAGTGACCTGCCCTAATTGTATAATCCAACCAAGTATTTCTGTATCAATATAAGAAGTCATAGAAACTTCTATTTTATTCTTCCTGCTTTTTGTTGTTGTTACTTTCGAAGTTGTTATTCTTTCTAAGATATTTACCTAGAAATCCTTAAAGTACACACCTTGTACTTGATTTATTGTTTAACTTTAATTACGTCAGTTATCTTTAAATTTTTCATTTATTTATCTTCGTCATTTCAAAATCTTACGAAGATTTTAAAGCATATAAAAGGTTTGAAACCAAAGGAATTATTAATTGCCTGGCGCAAGCTTTAGATTTTTTCGGAGGTCTGCGACCCCAATTGTTTATAGAAATCAAAATTATATATTTGTTACAAAAACTTCTTCCTTTTGCATTGTTAAATAAATTAAAGTCGCCTCCGTAGCGTAGCGGTGAGCATGGTTAGCTGCCGCCCCGGAGGTCCTGGGTTCGATTCCCGGCTCTGCCACGAAATTTGAAAAGTGGTACGAGGACTGGAACGGGGTCTACTCAGCCTCGGGTGGCCCAAATGAGTAGAGGGGGTTCGATTCCCCCTCAGCCATCCTCGAAGTGGTTTTCCGTGGTTTCCCACTTCGCCTTCGGGCAAATGCCGGGATGGTACCTTCTTCAAGGCCACGGCCGCCTTCTTCCCTCTTCCTTGCCTATCCATCCTCACCATCCCTTACCTTCCCTCATGAGGCCCCTGTTCGCTTTGCAGGTGAGGCCGCCTGGGCGAGGTGCCAATCCCACCTCACCAGTTGTATCCCTTCCGATTCGATGTTCCCAGCTCTAGGACACTGCCCGTAGAGGCGGTAGTGGTGAGTTCCCTCGCTGAGTCCGTGGGTTCCACCAACCTGGAGGGTAAACGACTAAAAAAAATGTTTTTCGCTTTATCATTTCTCTAACATAACGGCTAGGCAAGATCCTGTCTTCCTTGACTCTTCCTATTTAATAAAAATAAATCTATTAATACGATGTTCCCCACTTGTTGCATTTGAGCAAGAACTCTTAGTTATAACTTATGTCAAACTCTCTTCCTATCTCTCCATCCTTTTTCTCCAGTCCGAAACCCACTTCCTTTTCTTTATCATCTTCCCTTGGGGGTTAGGTTATTCCCAAGCTAATAATCTACCCACCCGGTAGAGAACATTGCCGCGCAACAGTAGCATGTTCCCTCGGACATAACCACTCTCAGCCAGTGCCGCTTACCGTGGCAAATGTTTTACGCTGCAGTAGTATGCAGGAGGAGGGGGATAGGCAAGTGCAGAGCTAGCTGCCGGTAACTGTGCAATTTTTCAGTGCAGTCATATATACTGTAGACAAATTCTTAATATATTACAAATGATCCTCAATAAATTAATTGTATGCCTGCCCCTTTTTATTCCCGTTTTCCAACGGAGTCGGGGATGAGATGCGATGAAATTATATGTGGTGTATGGTTTTTACGGTCAGATGCCGTTCCTGGCGCTAATCTCTTGACAGGAGTTAACGAGAGATGAAATGAATAAAGAAGAATGAAACTGGTCAAGGATGTGGAAGGAAGTGGCAATGGCATGTCAGAAGGTACCGTCCCAGCATTTGTCTGGAGTTGAAAATGGGGAAAAAATTAAGGACGGCTGACGGTGAGGCTCGATCCCACGTCTACCGAGTCCGCAGGTACTTTGGCCCCTTGGCCTAGCGCTGCGCTTTAGCGAGCGTAGCTACCGCTGTCAGTCCTCAATAAATTAATTAATTAATTAATTAATTAATTAATTAATTAAATTATAGTATCGTCGTCACCGTATCGCCCCAGACGATCTTGTAAAAACTTCCCTATAGAATAGTGTCTGTGCCCCCTCAGAGCCGGTAGCCATTGCCACAGCATGGCGCTGCACAGAATGTCATATAGCCGGCATAAGCTAAGCGCAATAGAAGCTCCCGTTACACAAGAGCGCAATTTATGTGGCAGCCACTCTCGGCTTGAGTTTGCTGAAAAATCGGCCTGTTAGACTGCAATGGCTTGGAATACTTCCAAATGGCAATGTTTTTCTAAATTGCTACTGGTTTACAACGTGCAAACAGCTCCATAATGAATTGGCGGGTCTATTCGTTAGGATACCAAAGATGAGGGGTGGAGCGGAAACATAACCTCGCTTTATCTTCAAGTTCACCTGTTCACCAAGTCACACTCTCTCTCACTCGCATAACCGGCGGCTTCGGTGGCGTAGTTGGTAGCATGCTGAGCTTCTATGCCCAAGATCGCGGGTTCAAACCCGGCCGAAGCCGTCGGATTTTTTAAGAGCGTTAAAAATCCCTCAGTATGCCTTCCTTCGGAGGGGAAGTAAAGCCGGCGGTGCCATGTCATAGATTTATGGCATGTTAAAGAACCTTCCACTAATTACACCTGTGTGGAGCTAAATTGTATGTATGTTAAACATTTCACAAACGCTCTTAGGCTCCGACGTTCGGGGCCAGGAGCCGACTGCGGTGGCATCTGATAACCAAGTTCTGAACTAGTAGTCGTTGACGGTGGCATTTGGCGGCAAAAGTAGGAACTACTTGAAAAGAATTCAATGTCTGCAGTCCTTACTTGAATTGAAAACAGATAACACACACTAATACTGTCATCACAATTAACACCGGTTATCAGACAGATTCTACACACACCCAATGTACACGGGACTACATGACCGCGTAGCCGCAGCCCCTAAACTGAGGAACCAACCAACCAACTCGCATCACCGGAAACAGATAGAGTGGTCATCAGCCCCATGGGTGAAGAAGGAACAGTTTCAACCTTTCGAGGAATGAGGGTATTAGGTTGACATGAGCAAAGTCCAACCCGTTACCTGTTATTGTATCCACTGACTCTGTGTCGTTGTGTAGTTTCGATGGTAGAGCGGTTCTCTCTGTGTTCGCCCATTATTTCAGGCCTAGCCTCTGCCTATCGCGCACGAGGCTGCTCGCTATTGGCTCAGAGTAGTTCCCACTACCTGACTGCCCTGTCTAATCAGCCGCAAAAGGTTTAATAAAAATGTTA
Source organism: Meconema thalassinum (assembly GCA_946902985.2). Classification (NCBI taxonomy): domain Eukaryota; kingdom Metazoa; phylum Arthropoda; class Insecta; order Orthoptera; family Tettigoniidae; genus Meconema; species Meconema thalassinum. The sequence continues at coordinate 292,975,896 of OX336390.1, read as the reverse complement.
TTGGTTTTACGTCCCTTTTAGCTACTATGGCTTTTAGAGATGCCGGGGTGCCGGAATGTTGCCCCGAAGGGGAACTTTAACGAGCCAGTAAATCTAATGACACGGCTATCTCGCATTTGCGCACCCTCAAATGCCAGCTGACTGTGCCAGGATTCGATCCTGCAACCTTGACCACAGCAGGCGAGAACGTTACCGCTGAGCCACGCAGCCAGTCGCAACAGGTTTGCTCTGATTGGTATCCAGCTTGGTAACTCGTCTTTCTCTCTCTGTCTGTCTCAGCGTGCAGCTACTCCCCTCACTCACACATTAACAGCTCCGAGTCGACCGGTAGGCAGTTAAAATGGAGAGCCATGGATTATGCCAGACCCAGTGCCGGTGTAAGGCATGTGTACAATATTTGAGCATTATGAGAATATGTTTTCAAAACAACAGATCATAAACAATGGATACATTATGAATTGCAGCAATGGCCATAGCTGGGTAGTTTTGATGGAACGCTCTAGTGCACCCAACAAGTACAATTTCAAGCAATTCCAACTTTGGCTAAAAGATGCCACTGTCAGTAACACCCGGCGGCGAACGTTTGAACTTTATAGAGCGTATCTAACTAGCCAAACATAACCTATAAATTTTGCTACACACTACCAATTGCAGTGGTAGGTTCTTTTACGTGCTATAAGGGGCAGATGACCTCGTAGTTCCGCCCCTTAAAACAAAAATAACTAACTAACTACTACGTGCCATAAATCTATGACATGGGCCCGCCGGCTTTACTTCCCCTCCGAAGGAAGGCATACTGAAGGATTTTAGCGCTCTTAAAAATTCGACAACTTTGGCAGGGTTTGAACCCGCGATCTTGGGCATAGCAGTTCGGCATGCCACCAACTACGCCACCAAAGCCACTTACAATGGATATAATGACACCATAAAAAAAATATTTTAGCATTTCAAACCTTAGAATTTTGATTTCGACAAGTAGCACTTTGCAGTAGGATAATTATACATTTGCTTACAGCGCTTTCGTAGCATTTTTTGATTGATTGATTGATTGATTGATTGATTGATTGATTGATTGATTGATTTTATTTCCACGGTTACACATAGCGTAACTCAGATAAGAGCCACGATTCTCATGCAAGAGCTCGTAGGATTTTGGTAAGTCCGTCCACGAAGTAGTTTCTGGCATCTCCACCTCCGTCATATAGATATCCTTGCCTTCGATGATGATGATGATGATAATGATGATGATGATGATGATGATGATGAGACCATTCTAATAATAATAACAATAACAAAATAATAATGCTACGGAGTTTACGTCCCCTTTTACTACCGCGGCTTTAGAGGCGCAGGGGTGCCAAATAAATATACAGTAATGCAATCCTCCCTTTGTTGTTGTCCACCATTTTGATGGTCTTATTGTCTCACTTTGTCATCTGATGTATCATCTGCGGAGTTATCTGCACCTAATAGGTGCATACATGATCCCACAAGTGATGTTAGAATTAAATTTTATGTTCAGTGCCCAAACCTTTTATTATGCGCTTTGGAGGTGTTAATGTTAATGTTAGTAAGTTATAATTCTTTTGATCGTTCTCGTAGGGCGTGCATTGCACGCTTCGCTGTGCATTGCGGGTTGCTTTCTGTTTTCATTTCGTGGTTGTCGTTGAAACTTGTGCAGGCTTATTTTGCAAGAATCTAGAATATTAAGTAAATAATGCTACAACAAATTCAATATTATGATTTTCATGTCGGTCGTGTTTGAGGTATCCCGTGTGGTTGTTTTAATACGCAAGGGTTTTAGTAAGGTAAGTATATGTATTGCTCTTATGAGCTTGTTTTCTTTTGAATATGCTGTGTGCTTTATTTACGGCAATGCTTCAGTGTCTTGCGCGGTTTGTTTGAGAGTTGAATAATTTCATGTTGGGTTTTCAGGGTGGTATTTATCCCAGGGATAGTGTATTTGTCTTTGATCATTGTTGGCTTTTGTAATTTTGTAATTTTAACGATCGTGGGAACTACAGTAATTTGGAAACAACACAACAAACAAACGCAACCACTGTGGATGTGAATCATCCAGCAGTTTAGGTCCATGATACATGCTTCAATATATTAAGTAGGCCTATGTCAGAACAGAGCTCGAACACGCTAGAAGTGCTATTCCGGGGTTTCCTATTTCTGCTCCAGGCAAATGCCTGGATAGTACCTAAATTAAGGCCACCATCGCGTCCTACCACATTCCAAGTATACACATATTAGTACAGCCATTGCAATGATACAGGTTATCAGACAGATCCCATTCAAAGGGCTATACGATCATGTCGCAGAGCCCCTAAATGAATCAACAACAACTAGTCTTGACCATGATAGAGTGTCCCACTACACACTGCATCACCTTGCTGATTGATGCCCTATAACTTTTATGAATTCAGAGGGAGTTTCCGTGCGTAAGCTTTTGATGTTGGCAACTACGTTACCGATTTCCATCTCAGATATTTTCAGAAACAGTCTGAATGTGTTCTTTAGAAGTCCATGATATTTCGGTTCCTGGTGCCTTGCAGCTGTACACAAAGTGTGAAAATTATTTGAACGAAAAATATTGAATTTGTTCATTGGGGACATTTTCGCCATCTTTCTTATACAGTAGTTTGTCCACCATCGTCTACAATCATCAGTCGTCCTCTGTGTTACATCAAATTATTCAGATTTATTTGATACTGCAATCTTTTCAGTATATTCTTCTGGGGAATATACTCGGTAAATTTTACGCAAAGATCATTTTATTACACACAGGGGTGGAATGTATGTCCCCTAATTGGAAAGAACGGATTCACAGATTCGAATCTGCCAATAACTGGTTGAAGAGAAAAGAAACGGATGACGGTGTGATCACGGTTTTGTTCCGAGCTGTCGTATGATAAGACGTAAAGTTGCCGTATTTTGTTTGGAATACAGTCATCCATATACCGTTGAGTGAAGGAACACAATTCGTTAGGCCCTTTCTGAGTCAGCCCTTCATGATACACAAATATTGTAGTCTTTCTCATATTCACCCACAGTTGTCGATAATATTTCCTGAACCAGAATATGACAAGCACAAGTTTTCAATATAGTCCATAACAATTCCACACACATCATCTGCAGTCGAACAGATTTCATATCCTTTTGTTCTTGCATGAAACGTTTGAGCATGCTTCTTATGGATTTTTTATTCTGCCATACGGGCCACTGTAGCACTCTCATTCAATGAAGTACTTTTAGCCTATTTTCATTTATGAAGAAAATAGGCTTATGAGATCACCTTTTGTCCGTGTGTGTGTGCGTGCACGTGTATTTCCCCCAGTGATAAAATATAAACGGCTAGAGCGATTTCAATGAAACTCGGTAAGGACATAGTATTATTCCGTCCGACCCCGACCGTGCTTTTCATAATGTTAATACGTCTCACCAAACCAACATGGCGGCTGTGTGAAATATTTCTCCGACATTCTATATCTCCGAAACTACTACTGATATCACCATGAAATTTTGTACGGTTTTAAAGTGCACTACTAATAGTTCACTTATGTGACTTTCAGAAACCTATTAAGTACAAAACGAACAAGGCGACTAAGCGAAGTTGAAACATTTAAATAGATGTTTCTCGCGATTTAACCATCCAAGCGCAATGAAACTTGGCACAGCAAATGTTTATACACATTTCCAATGCACTGAATTCTAATTTAGTTTTCCCGTGGCTCATGATCTCGAGATTAACGGTCACGTTAAACTACAAGCTTCCTTCCTTCCTTCTAATTTAGTTTAATTGTTTACATCACCTCAAAGTTTTTATTTCTTGTGTCCTAATCATGCGATCGAAGTCACGTTTAAATAATCAAACTACGCAATAATAGTCATCTAATAGTACATAACTCTATGGCTTGCATACATAAAAATCCAACATGGTGACCGTCCGAAATATTCAGACGGTTCTCAATAACTACCAATCTATGACAGCAAACAAACTGAAATTTTGTATGTTGATTAAAACTATTGCCATAAGTTCACCTATGGAAATATTTTGCAGATCATAAAAACGAGGAGGAATACGAGATCTAGTTCGGTTGCAACTTATGTAGACCTTCAGCCATCCTGCCCTTGCAGTCCATTGCCCAGGATACACCATCTTCTACCGTACGAAAAATAATAATTAATAAATAAACCTATGGAAATTTCAATAACCTGGTCAGCACAAATACATGGCGGAGACGCGAAATTTAAATATTTAAATGGACGCTTCTCGCGATTTAACCATCCGAGCGCAGTGAAACTTGGTACAGTGAAAGCATATGAAAATGAAAATCCACAGCCTGCTTCCAGTCTCCGACCGGGTCAGCAATGGAATGAATGAAGCCCCCATCTAGCGGCGAGGATATGAACTGTGCCGGCTGCCGAGGCCTGACGCACTCCTCTGGGGCAATGATTAAATGAATGACAGATGAAATGAAATGATAGTGGAGAGTGTTGCTGGAATGAAATTGTGACAGGGAAAACCGGAGTACCCGGAGAAAAACCTGTCTGCCTCCGTTTTGTCCAGCACAGATCTCACATGGAGTGACCGGGATTTGAACCACGGACCCAGCGGTGAGAGGCCGGCGCGCTGCCGCCTAAGCCACGGAGGCTTCACGGTGAAAGCATATACAAATTTTAATACACTATCTAATTTATTTCAATTATTTTTGTAACCTCAAGATGGTGGCCGTGTGAAATGTTAAAAACTCGTTTTTATTTCTCGTGTCTAATTAAGCGACTGAATAATAAACCTACGCATTAATCTTCATCTAATAGTACATAACTCTATGGCCTACATATGGTATATAAAAATTGAACATGGCGACCATCCAACGGTTCTCAATATCTACGAATCTATTACAGCAACTGAAATTTCGTATGTTGATAGAGGCAATTAACATAAGTAGGATGTATGAAAATAGGCTGTATAGTTCTTCACGGAACTACTTGTTTATTCTGGGTTCTGTCATAGGCCGCACATTTTTGGAAAATGCATTGTGGTTCAGCATTACTCGATGGCAAAGTAGCCATCTAAATAATTCATTGTGTGCCCATTGCATCGTCATTTATATTATCCGCTAGCAGAAGTACCCGCTCTTCGAACGGTCTTCGGTATTAATAAACAGAGGTTATCAATTGACCTACTGTTGCAATGGTTAGGGGCTTGTCATTCCTTCATAAGTTTATCAGAACGAAGTTAGTTTTCTGGGTATATCACACATACTGTTAATTTAAGGGCCTTGAAATGTGGTTTTCGGAGACCCATTATAGACTCCCTACTTTTGTGTCACACATTGAGATGCTCAACTTATGCTTTGGTCGTCTTTCTAGGATAGTTTTTATTTTTCGCCTATTTTAGCATGTATTTTGAAATTTTTTCCCCTATACCAACCCTTCTATGAGAAGTACGGTGAAGAGTTTTATAAATGATTGGTGTATTGACTCATGGTTACAATACCTAATTTTACGATGCTCCAAGCACCCGAACAAGAGTTATAGGCGTACATAAACATAAAGATATATCAACCACAGAGTGTCAAACAAAATCATCTTTACGATGAACCCGTTTGTCGACAAAAATATGATTAGTTAAAATGTGCTCTCAAACTAAAATCACCTAACGTGTACTTTATGACGTGAAAATAATAGTGAAAACCTTATTAACGAAACGCAATATATGTCAAATAAAAACTGACCCTCACCGTTGTGGAAAGTCCCCATCCCCATGAAGACCCCTTTAATAAACTATAAAGGCTTGTGGTGCATGAAAATTCAGGATTTTTAGCCTCCAATGGCCCTAATTCCCAAAAGCTGCAAAAAACACTATTTCAATTCAGGAATTCTTGAAAATAATGTTGCTGTTTGGAGATATAGGCCTAATAGACCTTCTGTACAATATATCGCACGGGTAAGACACGTTTAAAACATTCTAGGGTACCCCTTGACCCCCTTAAGCGCATTGATGAATTTTACTGTCTATGTTTGTTTCCATGATAACCTTATAGCCGTTTGCAAACTTTTACAGAAATTTAATAAATTGAGTGGCATTGCTTCTTACAGAAATAGACGGAAAGTTGGAGGTAACCTCTTGAGATACTGTGGTATGTTTACCTGCTTGCATTCCTTCATTAATTTCGACTTGTTCTTCTTCTTCTTCTTTCGGATGGGCCAGATACGGACCACGACGTTCAACTTTTCAGCTTGGCGAGGGACTTGATGTTTGGCCAATATTCGCGCATTTTCTGGCTACGTTTCTCCTCACTCTCTTTTGTCCAGATGATGCCGGATTTCTTACAGGGTGGTCTGTCCTGAAAACTCTTCTATTTAAGTACATTTCTGAGATGTGATCGGCTTCTAATATCACTTTCCATTATCTTCAGTTCTTGGATGTCCTTGTTAACTTCTGTTAACCACGGTGTCACGCTCATTCTATTCTCCCAGTAGTTGAGAGGCCGGTTGGTTAGTCTTCTTGGGTTCATTCTTGAGACATGTCCGTAGAAAGCCAGACGTCTCCTCCTGGCCACATCTGTGATTTTCTCAGTATATCTATATATAGCTCCTGATTTGGTCTCCTTCTGTAGCCTACTTGTCATCTATTTATTATTTTATTAACTGAAATTAGTTTTCAGGGAATATCTCAGAAACATGGTTTTAGAGCCTTAAAACGTAGTAGCCTCCGAGCCACCGAGGGGCTGAAAATGAGTTTTGTCTCGTCATTGTACGCCATAATATAATAATAATCATAATAATAATTTAATAATATAGGGATAGGGATATAATAGTCCTTTAGTACCACACCCGCAGGTGTAAATCGCGTGAAGAAATTCAAGAGTACCCTTTGACTCCCTTAAGCGCATTATATACGTATTGATGAATTTTACAGCTTAAGTTGGTTCCGTGATAACCTTATAGCCGTTTGCGAACGTTCACAGTATTGTAATACCGGTAAATGGATTGGCATTGCGTCTTACAGAAATAGATAGACTTCTGAGTTTGTGTTGCCATGGTTACCGACTCGCATTTTTTCAATAGCTTAATAAATGAAATTCGTTTTCTGGGAATGTCTCAAAAACTGTTGGTTTTATGACCTTAAAATGTGGTTTTTGGGGCCCGTAGGGCTCCCGAGTTTTGTTTCTCACATTGAGACGCTGAAAATGAGCTTTGTCTCGTCTTTCTACGCCCATTTCAGCATGCATTTTAAGGTGGTAGGCCCTCTTTTATGAGGGGTATGAAGAAGAGTTACATCAATGATTACTTTCGTGCCTCTGATGAACATCTGTACCAAATTTTACGTTGATCTACTCAGCCGTTCTCGAGTGATACGCGTGCAAAGTTGTACACAGACAGACAAACAAACAAACCGACAGACAAACATTTCGTTTTTGCGCGCAACCGTCATGAACCAGTCTGAAACGCGTTAATAACTCAAATTTTCGTGGAAATTCAGAAAAAACAGACAAACTTTCATGTTTTATATATAGAGAGAGAGATAATGTTGAATAGTATCACGGCCCGTGAAAGTATAAATGATGATATCATTTATATTGTTTGTTATTAGCATATTTACAATTACCAAACAACTGCAAACTCACTATATAGTATAATATTACTTAAATTATAATTGTTTTTAAAAATGTATCTGTGTCCAGAGCCCCAACTCATATTTTCACAATCCTTCATTTCTTCAAATAAACTTTATCCAATCCAATTTCCCAAATCTATATGCTCGAAGTGCTTCTCCAGTAATACTACACATATAAATGAGAAGGCTGGTCTAATTATCGAAATGATTATAAAACATGAAACTATTTATAGATTAAAATTACACTTACGTAATTGGAACGAGAAATATTTTAAAACCAAGATGAAATTCGAGAACTGCATATACTTCTCATCGGATTAGATTCATGAAAACGCATTTAAACTAATTTTGAACAAGTAGATTTCGTATTTGAATCGCATCTGAGTAAAAATTACTACATGTTGGATTGATTTCCATTTTATCAAACATTCAATACTTAAAAAGAGAATGATTGATGAATAATGAAAATATGTTTTAGTTACATTTAGGAGTTTGGAATATCATATGCTTGGGTGAATGTGGAATCTGTATGTCGTCTGGGACATCACGAGATGAAATCATGCAGGAGTTCGTGTCACTATGCAGCTTAAAAGAGACAGATTACGAGTTCAAAAACGCACAAAGGAAGAAAGGACTCAATAAATTATCAACAACATTTTATCAATTTCGCGCCCACTTACCACACCACATTGTAAAAATAATAGTAAATTATTATTATTATTATATTATTATTATATTATTATTATTATTATTATTATTGCTTAATACTGTCGGTCGCAAGCCCGGGGCCTCAACTTGCAAATGAGGAAGAAGGAGCGGGAGGAGTAACAACCTCGTTATAGAAAACAGGGTCAGCTGGCCCGGCTGATAGTACCCTGTGAGGGTCCCTGCCTAGGGTTACAGGTGAAAACAGGTCAACGGCCTGGAAAGCGGAAGAGGAAGAAATTACCAACGGTGGACAGGGCGGAAGAACCCTAAAATCCAGACGCGTCTGTTCTCGTATCGAGCGGCGTTCTGGTCAGCGTCTGTTTTCCCATGTGAGAGGCGGGTGCTTCGATAGCTCTAGGACTTACAACCTTAGTTCTAATTTCGAAAAGTATAACTTACTTTGGCCAGTCTAATGATTAGACAGTTGTTGCGTTATGGAAAGTATATTCAATATTGAAACAACTCCAGGTGGTAGCTCGGTAGAGGAATCCACCGCCACGACCAGTGGCGCAAGCGGGCCGAAGGGTTCTGAAGAGCCTGCACTGCAACGCGAGGGGAAGTCGGAGTCCCTTGGAAATCTCAAACTCAAGACAAAACGCCGTTACTGGTTTGGAACTCTAAATGTGCAATCACTTCTAAAAGTGGGGTAACTCAAAGAGCTAACGAAAACTATGGGAGACCGTGATATCAAGGTCATGGCAATCAGGAAAAACGGTACAGAGATGAGGACCAATTTGAAAGTGGACAATACAGGATATACAAAGGGAAAACAGCGATCAGAGAAGCTAATACCAAATCCCTACCGCTTCTTAGAACAGCGTTTATAGTAGACAAGTGCTTAGTAGACTCTGTGGTAGGCTTTGAAAGTTCATCCCCAAGACTGTCACTTCTGCACTTAGGATGTGGCAACAAGACGTACACTCTCATAAATGCTCACAGCCCGATCAACGAAGATAATTGCAAGAATCCAAACAAAGTCGAACAGTTCTGGGAAGAGCTAGAAGATCAGATGTCTCGGATACCAGAGAAGAACATCAAGGTGCAAATGGGTGACTTCAATTCGCAGATCGGGAAGGAGAGAAAATATCGGAAGATAGTAGGAGAATATCCCGCACATAAACGTACCAATAGAAACGGCGAGAGACTCTCAGAACTTTGCCGAGCCTTTACTCTACATCTTATGTCAACGACTTTCAAGCATTTACCCAGGAAACAAAAGGCATGACGATCCCCCAATCCTCTATTGGGAGAATTTCAGCTCGACCATGTCGCTATTTCTACGATGGGAAAGAAGGAAACCATGAATGTAAAAGTAGCTAGGGGAGCAGAAGTAATTCCGTTCACCACTTGACCAGAATTAAATTGAAGATTCTACCAACCAGGAAAAGAACATGGAGACAAAATATCCCTCGATATGACGTCGGAAAATTAACATCCAATAATGCGGCAAGGGAAAGTTACCGAGACGAACTGAAGTGCCTTGCGTCAGGAAATTGGGATGAAATCCGAGACAAGATCCAAGGTGCCGATGAAAGAACGATTCCTCAGACAAAGCGAATGAGAAAAAATTGGTGGAATGCAGAATGTGACGACGCACTGACACGTCGTAAAGAGGCATGGAAGAAATGGAGCTCAACGAAAAAAGATGATGATCTGTTAATCTTCCGAAATCAGACAAAACATACAGCCCGGACATTCAGAAGGACTAAGAGACAATATGAACAAGACCAGCTGAAGAAAACGCAAGAAGATTTCCAAATGAGCAATACACGGACGTTCAAATCGCGGTTAAGGAGTTATCAGGCATCCGGAATGTGCTTCAAGAATGAAGAAGGGAGTTTAGGAATGATCGACAAGCAAAACTGTGACAACCTCGCCAGATATTTCGACTCACTGCTTAACTGTGATGGTCCGCAAGAAAACCTGAAAATGGAACCACCAGAGGTATCGTCTCCCAATTCATTACCTCCTGACGAAGACGAAGTTTTCCGGGTTATTCAAGGACTTAAGGCCAACAAAGCTGCTGGTGCAGATGGTATCGTCGCTGAACTCCTACAATGGGGATCTGCGGGAGTCTTAAAATCTTTCACACGGTTACTTGAGAACATATGGATAACTGAGAGGATCCCTGCCGACTGGCAAATGGCTCTGATCCATCCCCTTCATAAGAAGGGTGACAAGATGGATGTTAATAATGTGGCCAACAAAGCTGCTGGTGCAGATGGTATCGTCGCTGAACTCCTACAATGGGGATCTGCGGGAGTCTTAAAATCTTTCACACGGTTACTTGAGAACATATGGATAACTGAGAGGATCCCTGCCGACTGGCAAATGGCTCTGATCCATCCCCTTCATAAGAAGGGTGACAAGATGGATGTTAATAATGTGGCATCTCTCTTGTTTTGGTTCCCTACAAGATTTTTTCGAAAGCGTTACTGACAAGAATAGAAGTGATATTGGATTCTAAACTGGGTGAATACCAGGCAGTCTTTCGGAAAGGGAGATCTTGCGCGGAACAAATCTTCAACCTGAGGAGTATCATAAAGTACAAGATGTTGGGACAGAATAAATATGTTGCCGTCTTTGTGGACTTCCGGAAAGCCTATGACTCCATTGACCGAAAAACCTTATTGGCAGTTCTCAAGGAATTTGGAGTGGACAACAAGACGAGGAATCTAATTCAACAGACGATTAGCAAGACTTTCTCCAAAATAAAGTTCAGGGGAGAGTTGTCAGAGCCTTTCGAAATCAAAACTGGCGTACGAAAAGGCGACGGGCTATCACCAATATTATTCAACTGCGTCTTAGAAAAAGTTATTCGAGAATAGACGAAGGGAATTTCGGATAAGGAGGCTTTCAGGTTAGGGAGAGGTAAAGCAAGTATAAGAACGGATTGTTTGGCATTCGCTGACGATGCTGTGATACTCACTACCGGTGTTAAAACTGCGATAAAAAGGACTGAAGACCTCCAGATGATGGCCAAGAAGACTGGCCTACAAATTTATTTTGAGAAGACTGTGTTAATGACCAACATCAAAGACGTCCCTCTCCACTTGGAGTTGAGAGAAGCCAAGATAAAGCGAGTTAAGTGTTTTAAGTACTTGGGAGAAAAATTGCAGGACAATGGGTCGGAAAAGGATGCCATCAAAGAGCGGGCGAGGAGAATGGAAATGGCTTATCAACTAACGAAGGATACATACAAGAAAAAGGGTCTATCCTTTGGGGCTAAATTCCGACACTTAGATATTGTTGTCAAACCTGAATGTCTGTATGCAGCAGAAACACTAGATATGATTGGGAAGGGGGGCCTCGAAGAGATCCGAAAGAGGGAATGGAAAATGCTCCGAAAAATCCTAGGCCCAAATATCAAGGCTGGAGAGAGGAGACGCAAACCTAACAAAGAACTATACCTGAAGACAGAAGGAGTCGTAGCCCTAATGAGAAAAAGGAGAATACAGTTTTATGGACACTTGGTGAAGATGAACACTGCCAGATTGACGAAGAGGATTTTTGAATTCTTCAGGAAGAGGAAGACGGAGCCGAAATGGTTTCTGGAAGTGAGATTGGACTTGGATCGGATGGGGGTGAAAGAAGAAGAGCGATTTAGACGGTTGGTTAAGGAGTTTCCAGGAGACAGGGGAGTTGTCAGTGAGGAAAGGAAGATCTTACACGGAGGAACAGAAGAAGGACGTGGGAGAGAGGATGAAGCGATATTGGCAGAGAGTGAAGACAACAAATAATGAAAAAGCTGTCAAACGTGGTCCATAGTTGGCCGTAACGAAAAAATAATAATAATAATAGTCTAACAATAGGTCGACGACCCTCTCAACAGTTTTAATGTTAGAGATGCCAGATTCTCGGAATATGATATCAAGGAGCTCTTTCTTTAACTTGCCTAGAGATCTTCTACCATGGGTATCACACATTTAAGAGTCTTACAATACTGTTACTGTGACTTTATCAATCCCACAACCTTGAGCACAGAAATCGAGTGCCAAATACTAAATACTAAAATAAAACAATGATTGAACTCATGGAATTCTGCATTTCATCACCATTTATCACATTGTTACTATCGCGACAAACTGTTCAACAGATGAGTGCAATGGAGCATAGCAGAAAAGTATTCTTTGTTTCTTATTATAGGCTTCCTATAGGCTATTAGTGTCAGTGATTATTGATAACTAGCTGTACACTCCAGTCGCCGACAGCCAGAGCCAGCTCTGGTCTACAGCATGACGTTTCCCTGAGGTAAGTTATTCACTATTCAAATTAGTTCTGTCAGAGTTCTGTTTCCATTTCACGACTTTCCTATAAACAATATTTGCTCCCTTGCCTCCGGTGCACATATGAATAACCTGTCCGTATATGAATCCATGTTCATTACTACTCATCCTCAAACGTGCAAAGTACGGGATATAATAATGATATAATAGTTAAATATTAATAATAATCTATCATGGTAACTATGTGTGTTGAACCAGAAAGCCATGGGGCTGCTAGCTCCTTGAAATGGTTTCCCGTAGTATCACATTATCCAGGCAAATGCCTTCAAGTAGCCACGGCCGCTTCTTTCCAACTTCTTGCCCAGTTCCATTCATCTTCATCTCTCGTTAACTCCTCAAATGAAGTTCGTGTCATAAAGGGCATATGTACGTAAAAACTGACAAATGAGAACACTAAGAAGGAATGAATGCATACTTAGAGCTCTTGTAAACTGAGGGAAGGTCTATAATTCATTATGTAACCCACGCTGTGCTAATAAAATTGAGGGATGAATATAGGCACTGCTCACTACTTTCGTAAATTTTGTGAAAATGATTACGAGCTAATACTAATCTCACTACTAGTCAAAAATCATTGATGCTAGTAAAGGTAGTTGCTAAAGTAATGCTTACTGATTCATTTGTTCATGATCTGCAAGTAGAAAGCTGTCTGCCAAGAAACTTAATTCTGGTCTGGGATTGGAATTGAGTGCACTCAGCCTCGTGGCTTCTAGTATTACCTCAGCCATCCTGAGACCAATCACGGAGAACTCCGACAATTAATACTTTAACTTCAAGTATGGTATTCTGACGTCATCATAAACGCTCCCTTTGCTAGAAGAGGTTTTCCGTGGTTCTCACCTCAATTCCAGGCTAAAAAGGTGACGGTTCCTAACTTAGGGCTACGGTCGCTTCTTTTCAAATCCTAACCTCAATTACAAATACGCACACCACTAGAGATATCACAGTAACACAGGTTATCATATAAGTCCAACAAACACACCGAAACTCTAATACACGGGGATGAATGACCACGATGTATTATTGTGATGACATAGCAGTGGGTGATAACTGTAATTGTTTGGGTCTCGGATGAAGTTGGTGTTTCGAGACTTAAATAAGCACAATCCTGACATTTGTTTCGGGTGAAAAAGCTACGCTCAGGTTGGTCACTGTCAGTGCCAGGATTCGACCCTCGTATCTGCAAATCCCCAGCTGCCCAAAGCAAGTCTTAGACCGATCGTATTTATGCGTGTATGTGTGCTTATGTATGCGTATTGTTTATATGTTGTGTGTCTACAAAGTTCGGCATCCGTAAACAAACAAAACTGCGGATACAAACACATTAGTTAGGCTGTTGGTTTTGAACAGCTCATAGTTTTATATTACACCAATATCCACTTTACGATACAAAAAGTTTTTATATGATGTCCTTACACTCTTTGATACATGTTTCGGCTCTGTGAGCCTTCTTCAGTCAAAACACATTAATGATTCTCATAAGACAGTCTATGTGTTGATCTTGTTAAGAAACTTTAAAAAAAATATGTTTACAATCGTCAAAGTTATTTAAAAATGGGCATAAAATGCGTAAAGAATTTGACTATGTGCGGGATTTCAACGACGAAGGGCCTATGACCTGAACTTCGGCACATAGTCAAATTCTTTAAGCATTTTATGTTCATTTTTAAATAACTTTGACGATTGTAAAAAGAATTTTTTAAAAGTTTCTTAACAAGATCAACACATAGACTGTCTTATGAGAATCATTAATGTGTTTTGACTGAAGAAGGCACACAGAGCCGAAACATGTATCAAAGAGTGTAAGGACATCGTATAAAAAAATGTATCAATACGGGAAAATCTAGAATAATGACTAAAATCGTAGATATTCACAGCTCATAGTTCCCACAACACAAATTTGGTGACGTCTTATGGAAACTATTAGCAGAGGTCTCTTTATGAATAGTAACAGGACATCTGTCACACGTTCTTGAATTGCAGTCACGTCTGCAAAATATGCGCATTTCTTGATGCACTTCACTTATCTCTTCTTAGCATATGTCGCACTCGCTCGATCACATCTGGAATTTAGCTTCTCGTTCAGCTAAACATTGCTCCTCAGTCGTTTCCTTCCAGTCACGAAATCATTTGAACCAGTAGTGAACTCATTCTCTGCCCAAGACTTCCGTCACGAACACTTGCACCGTATAACTCTCACACTACGTTTGAATGCCCTCTGAGGTCTTCTCCAGATGGCTACGAGTACTCCACGCTAGGTGTCGCTTCTCTACATACCTCTTGATAGCCACCTGTATGCGCGCGTACCTGCTCATATTGCCTTTAAGACGTCGCACCATCAACGGAACGTTTTTGGCGTACCACGTATATTTATAGAAACCAGGAAACCTTTTTAAAAAAGAAATGCTTTACTTGTGAACACCTCCCTTAAATAGTTTCAAATGTACCCAAATTGTTTATGAACGTTGAAATGATAGGTCGCTATAAAACTGAGCTGCACCGCCAATGAAGCGATACTCTATATCATAGATAAAGCAGCAAGCGAATTGCCAAGTGTACAGAATGCGCACAGTTGACGAAGCAATCAGTCAATATCCATCCATGGAGTACATTATGTTGGAGCTGTGAATAGGAAATGACTCCACATAACACAGCGACATTTAGACGGTTTGGAAACAATTTAACCGGACAGTTTGGCTTTACACACACCAACACATCACTGGAACACATAAAAGATAACTTTTGAACTAATCTACACAAACATAGGCCTATTCTCCTTTTTTTTTACATTTTGCAAGCGACGGAACATTGCAAATTGCTATGGCCGGAATAGAGACCAAATTAAACGCTTCAAACCGCACTGGGGTAGTGTTTCCTGTGCAATACGAGACCACTATACTTTTACAGCCAGCAGGTTGGTAGTGTGTCCATAGGGCATTTGCAGACATAACAATATACGAGGGCCATCCAGAAACTTCCCTATTTTTTAAGATAACAATATTATTCAAAACAAGATGTTCAGTAAAGAACATATAGCCTACTTTCTCCTAAATGCATGGGTATAGTTATAGCCTAACTCTTTGTCCTCTTCAAGGAGTAGAATTTGATGCTGGTTGTAGTAGCTTGTTGAAATACAATGTGCTATACGGATATTAAACGTTGATTGATTGAATACTCACCTGAATTGTATATACACACACTAATACAGCCATCACAATAACGCAGGTTATCAGACAAAATTCAACACTCAGCCAAGTACACGGGGATAAATTACCACGATGCTCATGCATCTCAAATGAAACAACAACAACAACAACAACAGCAGCTTCCTACGCTAATCCTTCCTCGTATAAAAGTACACACACTAGTTAGCCTACAGACATCGCAGTGACAGGTTATCAGACAACTTCTAAACATACCCAAGTAAACGGGGCTACAAGACCATGATGCCGCAAAACCCCTAAAGAATCAACAACAATAGACTCTACCGCGGTTCAAGGTCAACGAATATTAATCGCTGTATTCGAGTGTTGAAATATGTGGTTATAAGTAGTCTATATATATAATATTTTCGATTGCAAATGCACACTATACCCTACGCTTAACATTATAACGTGTGAGTAGTTATAAGTCAATAAATACCACAAAAAAGTCAAAACAATATTGAACCTGCAGGGATTTGAACCACAAAACCCTAGACTATGAGCCCAGGTCGCTACCATTAAGCCACGGATGCGCTATGATAATACTTGGTAAACAACTGGTTTAGTATAACTGTATCAGATTTTGTGCTGAAATCAACGATTTCTTTGGCATTTTCTGGCGTTTCTATAAACCATTTGATACTAAATATGTATTATTTTGTTCAGTACATATAAACTTTCGAAGTTACGGAAATATGGACATGCGAGCAAACAATTAGCATCCATTTTTACCCAAAGGGACGGTACGAACAAGCACGATATGGCACGGTCAACCTGACCTGTTAGTCCCCTCTACGGTTACATATTATAATAATATGCTAATATCCTAACGGTCACCTCCTTGAGGACAGTTTAAACCTCCCTATGTACGAGCGAATTTGGTGAGACCATGCCTTGTTGAATCGTAAGTTACGGTTGGGCTATAATACTCGCATGATTCATACATCCACCATCTTTAAACTATTTGGATGATGACCTTGTAGTTTGGGGAAAAGACGCTTCCCACATTAGGATATATTGTTGCAAAATTTGGTAGAGATCGGGTGATTAGGTTTGTCGTAATTTGATTTAAGCTTTGAATATTTGGGTGACCACCATTACGTTTCCGTCAAGATGACGGCGATATAAAACATGACATTGAGGTGCCCTTTGCTAGTGCTACCTCTGTACCAAATTTCGTTTAATTCAGTTTCACCATGTTTAAATTGATAGGGGGGACAGACATGAACACACACATATACACTCACAGACACATACATTTTTGGCTCTGTGTTTATCTCATAAGTCTACTGTCATTTTTTGCAAAAATCGAAAGTAGGCTAAAAATATATTGGCACCAGATACAGCAATGTTTAAGCTATTGTTGACATAATCACCAGCAGAAATGAGACACCTGTCATGTCGTGGGATCAACTTTTGTATTATTGTGTCGAAGGAGTCTGCCAGAGTGTGACATTCGTCTTCAGCTCACTAGGCACGTGCTGTTCAGTCAAGTGTGTGCCAGGTGTGTGCCGAAAAATCTTGACTCCCGACCACAAAATGCAGCGCTAGAAACAGCACCGACATTTCTGCAGCGATACCATTATGATGGCGACGAGTTCCTCGACAGGATCGTCATGGGCGATGAGATGTGGGTTGCTCACTCTCCTGTCCTCCGATCAGCATTTCCACACGGACGATGAGCTGAAGACGAATGTCACAGGCTGGTTCCATTACCAGGCGCAGCCTTATACGACACAGAAATACAAAAGTTGGCCCCACGATATGACAGGTGTCTATATTCAGGTGGTGATTATGTAGAAAATTAGGTCGTATTGTTGTATGTGATGCCAATAAAGTTTCTCATGAAACTATGTTTTATTTATATATATATACAGTATATATACACCGCGGACAGGCCAACAAGGACCACGCAAATATCACTTCTTCATAGGTCTAGTTTCCTTCTTTCTCTTCCAGAAGTCTTTCATCCTGGTCGACTGCGCAGCTCTTCTTTCAGCAGTCCATTCTCCTCTGTTGAGATTCTTCTTCTCCCCGACAAGAATTTTGAGGCCATTTGTTTTCTGTACTCTATTCGATTTAGACAATCTTGAATTTTTGAAGTTCTTCTTTCATTTGATTTACATATCCTCCTTGCCATTTATAGTTCCAGATTTTATCAAAAATTTATTTGTTTAACCTTGAGCAATCCATGCGGACCATATGTCCGTAGAACTGAAGTCGCCGGTTTCTGATCACCAGTTCAAGGATGTCGATTTTACTATAAATTTCTGCATTGGATCTCAGTCTATAAGCTTCCTGTGTTTCCCTAGGACCATAAATCCTTCTTAAAATGCTTCTTTTTATCATGAGCAAATTCTCCATTCCGGTTATATTTGTAGTTTCCATGCCGTACAAGATGACTGGTCTAACAACTGTATTAAAATGTCGTAATTTTGCATTGATCGACAGGTTCTTTTTATTGTATATATTTTTTGTACAAAAATTTAATCTTTCAAATTTACCTTTTTTGTTCTCAATTGCCAATTTATCCGTCCCATTGCTACTAATTATTTCTCCAAAATATTTAAATCGGTCAGTGACCCTGATGCTCCCATAATTTGTTTTTATCATTTTCATAGTGTATTTCTGATCACTTGCCATCATCTCTGTTTTTACCAACGAAATCTGTAAGCCCGCTTTTTCCGCCGTTTCTTTTAACTGATCAATTTGGTTAATAGTTTCTTGTTCTGATTCAGCAAACAACGCTACGTCGCCAGCAAATGCTAAACCTTTGACTTTGAGGTTCTGATTCTTTGTATCAATTTTAGCACTTGAATCGTTCTTCTCCCAAAACGTCCTCATGACTTTATCCAAGACCAAATTGAAAATCAGTGGTGAAAGACTGTCCCCTTGTCTTAGCCCAGTTTTTACCTCGAAGGGCTCGCTAACTTCATTTAAAAATTTGACTCTGGAAATCGTATTAGTTAATGTAAGTTTTATTAAATTGATGGTTTTTTGATCAACTTGGTATTCCTTCAATGTGTCAAAAACAGTATTCCTTTCCACTGAATCGTACGCTTTCTGAAAATCAACGAATGAGATAAAGATATTCTTTGGCCTGTTGTTGTAATATTTTAATATCAATTTTAAACTAAGAATTTGTTCTGCACACCGTTCTCGCTTGCTGAGCCCAAGGCTGCAGGTTCGAAACCTGGCGCAGTCAGCTGGCATTTGAGGGTGCGCAAATGCGAGGGAGCCGTGTCAGTACATTTACTGGCACGTTAAAGATCCCCTTCGGGGCGAAATTCCGGCACCCCGGCGTCTCTAAAAGCCAGGGTAGTTAAAAGGGACGTAAAACCAATAACATTAACATTATTATGTTCTGCACACGATCTATTCCTTCTAAAACCACCTTGGAACTCGCCAAGCTGTGGTTCGATCTGTGGTTCAAGTCTGTTTATTTTTATATACAAAATAGGGAAAATTATTTTCTGGATGGGCCTCATACAGATACCAAAAAAAATGATCTTCGGGTTGAGTGGCGCAGGTGGTTTAGCGTTGGCCTTCAAAAATCAAGATCCTGGCTCGGTCTGATGGCAGTAACTGTAGATTTACAGAGATGATAAAAGAATCCTCCGAAACAAAATCCCAGCAAACCAGCATTTCTAAATCCACAGAAGTTAAAAGAGACGTCAAACCCAAATAATAATCTGCAACAAACCTGCTATAAGATGATCACCAAATATCTGCCCTTGGCTGAGGAAATATGGCAAATGTGGAGACAGGAAAGTGTAGTGGTTTAGCCTATAGCCATTTCTTCATCCCTAAATCATTGACTCGCAATCTTGAAATATTGGGAATACATCCAGGTCTACATATCACCATGCAGAAGGCCGTCATCTTGGAGGCCTGTTCCATTGTTCGCTCGTTTCTCAATGTGCCACCCTAAAAGAAGTTGGCATACCGTCTTGCAAACAAGCCGACGATATGTTGATTTGTCCCACTTCTTTGGTGAAATGAATGTGATTACAATAATAATAATAATAATAATAATAATAATTGCCTTGCATGCGTACTGCATAATATCAACGATTACAATAAGTCTGATTTATCTACTACGGCATGCACAATTCGCACGTGCTGCGTTACGTCTTTTACTAGACGTTTTCTCAGAAAGCTTCAGTTTTCCCTGCCAATCTAATTCCAGTAACACTTCATGTTCATTTATCATCACCCCGATAGTATGTGACAGGTCTTGCCAGTCGCCATACTCCCATGCCTTGTAGCTATATGGGTCACTATCCTTGACCCAAGCCTTGCCTGGAATAAGATTAGTAGCTTATTTAATGTCTAGTAAAAGATGTAGCACAGCGCGTGCGAATTACTCGTGCCGTAGTAGACAAATCAGACCCACTGTAAACTCTGATATTTTGCATTACACCCACAAAGCCAACTCCGTACAGGACATAGAGCAATGGAAGTTAGAAGATTTCTCTTTTCGTGACATCAGCATTAGATGGGATGAAGTTGCCTGCTACGGCTCCACGCCCGGGCAACTTTGCTCCCGGGAATACCCTGGTATTTGTCTCTGTTGTAGGATAAGTGAGCCCTAGGGCCATTTGCACTCCTGGAAATGGTAGTTTTGTTTCGAAAACCCACTGGCTGTGTGGGAACCAAGTTGTCCTTGGTGCTTGGATATCGTGGTCATTTCAGCCCCGTGTAATTTGGGTGTGTGTAGAATTTGTCTAATAACCAGCGTTATTATGGTACAGGTATCTGTAATAGTGTGCGTACCGGTATTTGTAATTGAGGCTAGGATTGGGAAATGGTGGCCAAGGCCGTAAGTTGAGAACCATCCCGGAATTTGCTTAGAGTAGAATTGGGAAACCACTTCTAAGATGACTGAGGTGGTAATCGAACCACCTCTTCTCAGTTCTGCCTCACGAGGCTGAAACCAGAATTGAATTTCTTGGCAGAAGCAGGCATCGAACCCAAGTCCATAGGCATTGGAGTTTCAATACGTGCCCCGAGACCACAAAAGGCGGCGGATAGGAATTTAACACACTCCTTTCCAATTAGATGCACAGCACCTCTATCCACTGAGCGACGCAGCGTCCTACATTATACATACAGGAACTAATTCAATCTCATGGATGCCCCTAAAAGATCAAGTACCGCACACTGTTTTGGAGTATAGAACACCAGAGTATTTGTGACTTCATCTCCTGTGTATTGCTCCCAAACTGTACGCTGATATGTAACGACCATAAACGCATCATTCAGTGATTGCCTTCACGCTACGCAAATGATCCACAGCGGTTCAGAACAACTGATCATCACTTTGATGCTCTCTGTATCGTAGACTGGTTCAAGTTAGCCACACAAAATATGTAATTTTAACATGTTCAGTCCCGTATATTATATTTATAGTTTTGGACATACATCACTAAAACAACCTGTATTTTGTAAATAGAAACATCCACCTTCCAGTAAGTTTAGATTTGCTTTTATTGTGTGATATGTTAGGGTTTGACACGTATGCCAGCAGTAGTGTGGTGGACGCACTTATGCTAGCCAACTCCTGAAGATTCTCTCCCAAACCAATCATCCCTACTCAATATTGCCACATTTACTTCACTGGAGAGCTAGTATCAGATACTGATTGCATCATCATATACGGATCGGTTGTATTCGGGAGCTCTCGAACTTTCCGCAAGATCTACAATATAGGGCATGCCTGCTCAGTGTGCATCGCGTTAAGTATTTTATGGTGACGCGCCCAAGATCTAGCTTACCGGCCCCTAATAATTAGAATGATTACTACCATTTTATGATATACCGACAGCTGTAGATACGCTCGCTAAAGCGGCCCCAAACTACACTGAAGAAAATGGAAATTGCAACACCATGAAGGCATTGGTCGTTTGTGTTGATTTTCAAGATATGGAACGATGCCATGTAGGTATTTAAACGATCAAAGTTTCAGACCCATTTGATTGTTGCTACAGGTCTCCCCACGTGATTGGTCACGGAGGAATCAACTCCAGTATACGGACTCTGGTGTAGCCTAGTTGACTTGCAGGCTGTGCAGTGAACTGTTCCCCGTCAAACATGCCTCGACGACAGAGAAGAGCACGCTATCAACAACTGTCGCCGTTTGTGAGGGCTTGGATAATTGGGCTGTGTGAGGCTGGATTATCGCTAAGGACTGTCGCTGCACGTGTTGGCCAACAGGCATCTACGGTACAACGTGTATGGCAGCAGTGGTCAAATGAAGGTACCCACACTCGTAGACCTGGCACAGGCCCAGCGCGACAGACAACTGTGAGAGAGGATCACCGCATCATTCGGATGGCCCGGATGGAACCCCATGCAACAGCAGCGCAAATTCGAGCAGCTGTGGCACCCCACGTTACACAACAAACAGTTGGTAATCACCTGCGTACAGCTGGCTTACGATCCCGTGTCCCTGCAGAAGGTGTTCCATTCACCCCACAACAGCGACGTGTAAGGCTGGCCTTGTGTCGAGAACGATCGACGTGGGTCGACGAATGGCATAGGGTCGTCTTTAGTGATGAATCGCGCTTCTGTCTTGCCGGCAGTGATCGCCGAAATCGTGTGCGCCGACGTACCGGGGAGAGGAGCCACCCAGACCTTATTGTCGAGAGGCACACAGGGCCAACACCAAGCATTATGGTCTGGGGAGCTATTGGCTTTAATGTGAAATCACAATTAGTGCTTCTTGAGGGCACTATGACTGATCGACAGTACGTTGATAGGGTACTCAATCCAGTGGTTGTCCCTATGATGGCGAACATTGCTAATGGGATGTTTCAGCAGGACGATGCCCGGGTTCACACTGCACGCATCTCCAGAGAAGCTCTCCACGACATCACAACCTTAGAATGGCCCACCAGATCCCCGGACCTCAGTCCTATTGAGCATGTGAGGGACATCATGGGTCGACAACTGGCCAACCGTCCTCAGCCACCCACAACTCTGAAACAACTCACCCGTGCAGTGCAGCAAGCATGGGCCACAATTCTTCAGGAAGCGATCCAGGGCCTTATTGACTCCATGCCTCGCCGAATTCATCAATGTATTGCAGCTCGTGGTGGGCACATCCTGTATTGATTGTTGTCCAAACTTGCGGTCAGAGGGACCTGAAAGTGTAATCATCGAATCATAACCGAACACTCGTCCTGCATGTTCAATTGCAGCAATGTAGCACCACTCCTTCTGGGTGTTGCAATTTCCATTTTCTTCAGTGTATTTTACTACTACACTAGTGTCCAAAAGTTAAGCATAAGTTACGAATAACCAGGGCAACAGGAAATGGCCCGCAAATCCCACGACAAATGCACCTACCAACCTTACGTGTTCGCTATGTACCCCCAGGGGCTCACATCTAGTGGGACGTGGGTTGGCGACCACGGGGCCCCAGCTGAGTCCGGCATTGCTTCCACTTACTTGTGCCGGGCTCCTCTCCGTCTTCTTTCCTGTCGACCTCACTTGGTCAACTCTTGTTCTCTTCCGACCCCGACGGTATTAGGGTATCCGAGGCCTAGGGAGTCGCTTCCTTTCCCGCCTTAATTGGCGCTTGTCTCATCTTTTCTGATACCCTCCTTCTGCGAGGGGTCAGCCTTCTTTTTTCTTTTCGTGATATCTCCTGCCTTCTGCCCAAGGCCCTAAAGGAGGTAAGGTGTATGTAGCCCCACCACTTCTGGTGCACCCTGGATATTGCTACACCCTCAGGGGCTCACGGCTGGTGAGTTCGGGAGTTGGCGATCCCGAGGGATTCCTGAGCTGGGTCCGGTTTTCCCCCTTTTATCCATTACATATGGGGCGGACCCTCTCTTCTTTCACTTTTCTATCTGCCTTTCAAGGCTCTCCTTCCTTCCAAGTCACTCAATCAGCATTCTTCGAGGGTTGAGGGCATTTCTTTTCCTCTTGTCCTTTATTTGCCTTATTCTCCTTTTGTTTTCCATTTCTTCTTCTAGTATATAAGTTCGTAGTTAGTTTCAGTTATAGTTTACGTTTCAATTTCATCTTCACGATCACCCAAACCATTAGGGGCCGATAACCTAGATGTTAGGCCCCTTGAAACAACAATTATCATCATCATCATCATCATCATGTTCGCTATGTATAGGAAAGGAGTATTCCTTGCTTTGACTAGCGGCGTAACCACAAGGTAAACACAGCCAGTGACTGCGTCCCATATTCCCTCAGTCGTGTTTCCCCTGTTATAGTGTGCTGAGTGTAGCCTCGTGGTGAACGTGACAAAATAATGGCACAACGACGCCATTTGGACCCTGTTTGGCAGGGTAGAATACTCGGCCACCTTGAAGCAGGCCAGACACAGACAGAAGTCGCTGTATCCACAAAGTGTCATTTCCAGGCTTTGGAGACGATTTCGAGACACGGGAGATGTTAGTCGTAGGCCAGTACCAGGTTGACCTAGAGTAACAACCCCACAGCAGAACCGATATCTGGCCTTAAACACCTGACGAAATCGGAGTGCACCTGCAAGACAATATTGCCGGCAGAGCTTGCAGCCATCTCAGGCGTTGTCGTTTCCCGGCAAACTGAGTAACGGAGGCTCAGTAGGCTACAGCAGTGCTGATTGCCAGACGTCCAGCGGTGTACGTCCCACTCACTCCAGCACAGATGGACTGTGGAGCCGTCAACGTCGAAACTGGACCATGAATGAATGGAGGCATGTGCTCTTCTCAGAAGAATCGCGCTTCAGTTTGCAGAACGATTCCCATCGCACATTAATCAGAAGAGAACCGGGTAGCCGATACAACCACAGGAACATCGTGGAACGGGACCAGTATGGTGGTGGTGGCATCACTTTGTGGGGCGGCATCATGTTGAATGGCCATACGGACCTGCACATCTTCATGGGTGGTCCGAAGAACACTGTGAACGCTCGGAGATACAGGGGTAAGGCACTGAGACCACATGTTCAACTCTTCAGAGGTGCGGTTGGTCCAGACGTACTCTTAATGGACGATAATGCCCGACCGCACCACGCTGCTCTGGTGGATGAATT
Source organism: Meconema thalassinum (assembly GCA_946902985.2). NCBI lineage: Eukaryota > Metazoa > Arthropoda > Insecta > Orthoptera > Tettigoniidae > Meconema > Meconema thalassinum. Next base: position 292,951,026 of record OX336390.1, on the reverse strand, counting down.
TATGACTGGAGAAGACATTCATCGCATGGACTAGCCAGCGAGGTCTCCAGATCTGAATCCTATAGAACATGCCTGGGATGCATTGTGGAGGCGAATTGCATCCCGTCAGCCTCCACCAAGGACCCTTGGAGTAATTGGAAGTAAATTCCAATCACGAGCATAGGGGAAGATGATGGATTGAGGAAAAGAGTTACGAGTGAAAGAAATAGATTAGGAGCAAGGGACTGACCCCAATAAAACAATTTTATTCACAAACGTAACAAAAAACAATGAAAAGAGAACTGAAGGTTTAAAGTCAATATAAATTTTTGAACGAGACTGGCTAGGTAGTGCCAGGGCAAGGGGGGAGGCGGGGGGAGGCGGGGGGGGGGGGCACGTGGCTCATTTACAAATAGTTATTAGTGTAATTATTATCACAATTATGATCAAGCTTAAAGTTTATACATGGTCATTATGAGCGCCCCGACAAACACTGCATGCTAAGCCGGCTGTGACTGGCGCAGATCGCGGGCTATATTTCCAAAACTAATCATCCTAAAAAGTGTTATATAGTCTCAAACGAAAGATCTCTATGTCCTTTATGGTTAGAACAAAACAAGGGTTTTTTATTTTTTTATTTTCAAAAAAAGTTCAATTTTGAAAATTGGCTATATTTCGGAAGTTAGGAATTTTACAAAGTAGTGTGTTTGACGTAAATTAGAGGTCTTTACCCCCCCCCCCCCCCTCCTCTACTCCCAAAATAAGTATCAGGTCTCTAGGACAAAAACAATCAGTAGATGAGAGCTACTGGTTCTAAGCCACCACTTAATTTGTACCTGACTGTACACTCAGTCATGTAAGATTTCATATATCTCGCGAACCCATCATCGAGGGGGCGTCACTCCGAGTCATTGACACCTCGTAAAAGCCTCTAGCATTATTGGTTCTCGAGATATCTTAAATGTTACTTGACTGAGGATGTACAGTCGCGTTCAAAAAAAATGGGTGGCTTAGAACCGGTAGCTCTCATCTACTGAAGGAAGCTAAAGGAGGAGCAGGGACGAGTATTGTACAAAATATACACAGTGAAGGTCGGACCGTGTAATGCAGTGTTACTTCATATGATAGGACGACATTGTAATTGTAAGGTAGATTTTATTTGTCGGATTCAGTCTCTCATTAATTAATCTTCAACGTGAAAAAGTTTTGTCTAAACAGTTATAATAGTTTGTGTATTTTAAGAATACAAACAGACAGATATATAATAATAATAATAATAATAATAATAATAATAATAATAATAACCCCTGGCACTACAGCCCATGAAGGGCCTAGGCCTACCAAGCGACCGCTGCCCAGCCATTTGACCTGCAGATATTGGGGTGACGCGTGGTCAGCGCATCGGATTCCGTCGGCCGTTAATCTTGGTTTTCGTGACCGGGACGCTACCTCACTGTCAGACAGCTACTCAATTGTCCTCAAGGCTGAGTGCACCCCATTCCAGCCATCAAATCAGTTTCTAAAATCCATGTCGGAGCCGGGAATCGAACCCGGGGCCTCCGGGTGAGAGGCAGGCGCGCTACCCCAATACCACGGGGCCGGCACAGACAGATATAAAGGGCACCAAAATTAACATGATCACTATTAACTCACCTGGAACAAGTAACATTCAGACATTTTGTCTAAGTAAATGCTGGGACTACATGTACACATAAGCCTAACGATTTATTTATATAAATGTAACCTGAATTTGTGTCATCCTATTTATCATTCGCGCATCAGCAGGGGACGATAATCACACAGCTTGATCCCATAGATAATATCAACAACACCGAAATCGCCTAGTCAAAACAACAATCATTATTCTAAACGTCAACATCTACTTTTGTTGTAGACTCAAGTCGAGCAACACTCTCACAGGAATAGCTACAAGCTTGAATTATAATTTAAAAATGAAATTATTTGCGTGACCCAAATCCTGTTCATTCTTCAATGGAATTTTTCCTTCAGCCTCGCAGTACAATGGGGAAAATCGTTTGAGGTTACTCGGTGTTTTATTGGTCCACACCACATTACGTTTTGTGTTGAGATTTTGGCATTTTGTTTTCTCAACGGTTTATTACCACAATCGACTAACCACCATGTAGCGTTGAGATAAAGAGTACGGTATCTCCTTCCTGCAACTCGTAATCCAGTCGACCCTGCAAACAAACAGAAAGAACATTATTATATACACACACCAACATATCTGGATCACAAGACATAAAAATATAAACACTATTTTACTATGATACAATAAACAATATTATGCATATTATGTCAGGACATAGTGAAGACCCCTAGATTTATTTCATGCAAATAATACTATTTTATTAGGCCTACTTGATTTATGACGTTACACGAAGACATATGGTTCTCTATGTTCAAAAATTTTAAAGGCCAAGTGCCTAGCAGTTTGAACAAATTCTATTTCAATAGATCAAAAGAAAGACAAGTACTCCCGTGAAGAACTATACAGCCTATTTTCATATAACCTATTTATGTTAATTGCCTCTATCAACATACAAAATTTCAGTTTGATTCCTGAAATAAATTCGTACATATCGATAACCGTATAAATATTTCGGATGGTCACCATGTTGGATTTTTATATACGTCGGTCCTAGAGTTATGTACTATTACATGAAGATTATTGTGTAGGTGTAGTATTCAAACATCAATCGCATGATTAGGACCCAAGAAACAAAATCGAGATTTTAAAATTTTGCACAGCCGCCATCTTGTAGTCACGAAAACAATTGATATAAATTAGATGCCAGTGGATTAAAATGTGTATAAGCATTTACCGTACCAAGTTTCACTGCGCTCGGATGGTCAAATTGCGAGAAACGCCCATTTAAATATTTATATTCGCGTGGTCGCCATGTTCGTTTTGTAGTTAACAGGTTTTTGAAAGTCCCATAGGTGATCTTCTAGTAGTGCCCTCTAACACCGTACAAAATTTCAGGCTGATATCAGTAATAGTTTCGGAGATATAGAAAGTTAGTGAAATATTTCGCATAGCCGCAATCTTGAGGTTATACACACATCAAAAAAAGTTTTGCATCACCTCGGTTCCAAGAGTTCCGGAACCGTTAAATACAAAGGGAATAGAGATCAACACAAACAACATTTCAGCTCGTTTTATTGCTCATGAGACCCACACATTGCATGTTGTACCATCATACAGCTAGACTTTCAGCATTTGTGGTCCAGATTGCAGTACACACCACTACCTCTAATACCCAGTAGCACGTCCTCTTGCATTGATGCATGCCTGTATTCGCCGTGGCATACTATCCACAAGTTCATCAAGACACTGTTGGTCCAAATTGGCCCACTCCTCAACGACAATTCGGCGTAAATCTCTCAGAGTGGTTGGTGGGTCAAGACGTCCATAAACAGCCCTTTTCAACATATCCCAGGCATGTTCGATAGGGTTCATGTCTGGCGAACATGCTGGCCACTGTAGTCGAGCGATGTCGTTATCTTGAAGGAACGCATTCACAAGATGTGCACGATGAGGTCGAGAATTGTCGTCCATGAAGACAAATGCCTCTCCAATATTCTGCCGATATGGTTGCACTATGGGTCGGAGGATGTCATTCAGGTATCGTAAAGCCGTTTCGGAGCCTTCCATGACCACCAGTGGCGTACGTCGGCCCCACATAATGCCACCCCAAAACATCAGGGAACCACCACCTCGCTGCACTCGCTGGACAGTGTGTCTAAGACGTTCAGCCTGACCAGGGTGCCTCCAAACACGTCTCCGACGATTGTCTGGTTGAAGGCATATGCGACACTCATCGGTGAAGAGAACGTGATGCCAATTCCGTGGGGTCCATTCAGCATGTTGTTGGGCCCATCTGTACCGCGCTGCATGGTGTCGGGGTTGCAAAGCTGGACCTCGCCATGGACGTCGGGAGTGAAGTTGCGCATCATGCAGCCTATTGCGCACAGTTTGAGTTGAAACACGACGTCCTGTGGCTGAACGAAACGCATTATTCAACATGGTGGCATTGCTGTCAGGGTTCCTCCGAGCGGCAATCCGTAAGTAGCGGTCATCCACTACAGTAGTAGCCCTTGGGCGGCCTGAGCGAGGCCTGTCATCGACAGTTCCTGTATCTCTGTACCTCCTCCATGTCCGAACAACATCGCTTTGGTTCACTCTGAGACGCCTGGAAACTTCCCTTGTTGAGAGCCCTTCTTGACACAAAGTAACAATGCGGACGCGATCGAACTGCGGTATTGACCTTCTAGGCATGGTAGAACTACAGACAACATGAGCAGCGTACCTTCGTCCTGGTGGAATGACTGGAACTGATCGGCTGTCGTACCCCCTCCGTCTAATAGGCCCTGCTCATGCATGGTTGTTTACATCTTTGAGCAGTTTTAGTGACATCTATGAACAGTCAAAGGGACTGTATCTTGGATACAATATACACAGTCAACGTCTATATGCCGGAGATCTGGGAACCGAGGTGATGCAAAACTTTTTTTGATGTGTGTATAAACAACTGAGCTAACTAGATGCCAGTGCATTACAATGTGTATAAACATTTGTTGTACCAAGTTTCAATGCGTTTGGATGGTTAAATCGCGAGAAAAGTCCATTTAAATGTTTCAACTTAGACAACTTAGAAACAGGAATGGAATAAACTAAAAACTAACATAAAATATGTATAAGTGGGCGTTTAACTAAGACTGTTAATACTCGCCTACTGTGCTCAAGGTTTTAGGATCGAATCCTGGCGCAGCCAGTTGGCATTTGAGGGCTCGCAAATGCGAGGGAGCCGTGTTAGTACATTTACTGGCACGTAAGAGATCCTCTTCGGGGCAAAATTCTGGCACCCCGGCGTCTCTAAAACCCGCAGTTGTTAAAAGGGACGTAAAACCAATAACATTATTATAATACTGTTAATAATTTAACAAAATCAATTAAAGAAATCTATCAGTAATAATAAATATAAAAGAAAACTTGGAAACAATTATTTTATTAATGCAGCCAATGGTCATGTACTTTTCTTTTCAGGAGGGGGGGGGGGTCAGGGAAGGGATATTGGAAGGAAATCGGCCGTGGGCCTATGGAAAGGAACCATCCCGGCATTTGCCTGGTGGTGAAAATGGGAAACCACGAAAACCATGTTCAGGACGGCCGAGGTGGGATTCGAACCCACGCTCTCCCGATGCCAGCGAGGCACGAGGTAGCGCGTTAGCGCTCTTGGCCCCCGCGGCCGGTAGGAAACAATTATTGAAATATGCAAACCAAGACATTCGAAAAATCAAAAAAAAAGGAGTATCTTGAAACATAGTGAAAATTATTTGTGAATGCGCAACCATCAACTAAACCTTATATCAAAACAGAGGAACTTGAATTTTAAGAAAGAAAAACGTTTACAACATAAAGAAATACGATAACATTAAAATGCTTTAAGAGGATTTCGGAACATTAATCAAAATCTTCCTAACCTATACAATTAAGTACAAAATAATCAATGTTTCAAACAATGAAATATCATTTCTTTTACAACACCGCTGTTCACTAAAAAGAAACGAGTCCTTTTCCAGATAGTGATCAAGGACTCAGAATATGAGGAAGATCCCCCACACCACCACTTCAGAGTGTTGGTCAGCAGTAATGTCGGAACAAGCAATTACCCCCCAAAGGCCAACAAGGCAAGCGACAGATAACGCAACAGAAGCGGCGTTTAATAGCTGAGCTTGTACTAACTACCGTATTTCATCTAAAAAAGAAAAAAAAATCACAGGGGCTGATTACTACTTCCTCATAACAGCCTTTAGGACCAAATAATAACCAGACTTTTATTGGGCAGAGTTAGGGCTATAAAACAGGCAGGCCTTCCGTCATATCAGGCAGCTGCGGTAGTGAACGACTAGCGACTAGTTCAGGGATGGCATGGTGTCAGCGAGTAGCACTTGAACATGATAAACCAAACCAACCACAGCCCATAAAGGGCCCTGACCTACTAAGCGACCACTGCCCACCCATTCGGCCTACAGATTGCAAAGTGACGCGGGGCCAGCGAGTCGGGTCCCCTCAGCCGTTCATCATGGTCTGTCTTTCTGATCAGACAGCTACTCAACTCTCCTCACGAGGCTGAGTCCACCCCGTTCCAGCCCTTACGGTACGTCAGTTTCTAAAATCCCTAACGGAGCCGGGAATCGAACACGGGGTCTCCGGGTGCAGGCACGCTACCAGGTCCCCCCGGGCCATGATAGTGCAGTGATCAAGCTGCTTGCCTCTCACCCAGGCAGACCAGGTTCGTAGTTTGTAGACATTCCACAATTCAGGTAAGTCCCATATCAAATCTTTCAACACATTATTAGGCTACTACATAAACACTATTTTTGTACAGGGTCTTTATATTTGCTTGGCTAGGACATTCTCGCTCACGCGCTCCGCCAGTGACGGCTCAGTTACCGGCTGCTGCGCGCGCGTATGTACGGCAGAATACGGTGCTTAAAATCAGTATCATGCATATTTACTCACTATGTTCACAGTAGATGCTGAAAATGTTCTCCATCCGCTGCCAAACATAATCGGCATATTCTTATGAAGTTTCTGGTTAATCCGATTAATTTAACTTCAGTGTGTAAATAACGACCTTAACGTCTATTTTTATTGTTTACTGAACCTGTACGTTTGAATCTCAAATTAGCCAGTTGTTTTATTGTCCGATTTATAGGAATGGGTCTCCCTGGAAATTTCACTCGAAACTTTTGTCTTTTTCTAGCGCACGATTTCCTGCACTTGATGTACGAATTGTGCGGATACACACGTTCAAGTAACGAATATTTCACATAAGGCATTACAGCACTATACACAGTCACAATAAAACAACTGGCTAAGAGATTCAAACGTACAGGTTCAGTAGACGATAAAAATAGACGTTAAGGTCGTTATTTCCTTACTAATAATAATAATAATATCGTATGGCCTCGGGTGCCTGGTGCAAGCTTTGCTATTTGACACCCAGAGGGTAGCTTGCATGTCGAATTTCGTAGTTCCTTGACTATGAAAGTCAAGGAGGTTAGATGTTAGATATCTAATCTCCTTGAACACAATAGCGCTTTCTAGTAGAGAAATGAGGAACTTTGTGCTGGCGGAAACTCCCGAGATTAATTTTGCCATTATGAACTCGGCCTACTGAATTCAAATGGGTTCTTTGACATGCCAACATCGTATGACATGCGTATCGTATTTTTGCCGCCTTTCAAAAATCACTTACCACGGTCAGGGGCGAACCTGCAATCTTGGGGTTAGTAGACCGACACGCTATCCACTCACCTTACTGAAACTAAATTAACCGGATTAACCGGAAACTTCATAAGGAGATGCCGGTTATGTTTGGCAGTGGATGGGGAACATTTTCAGCATCTACTGTAAGCATGGTGAGTAAAAATGCATGATACTGATTTTAAGCACCGTATTCTGCCGTACATACGCACACGCGGCAGCCGGCAACTGAGGGGTCACTGGCGAAGCGCGTGAGCGAGAATGTCCTAGCCAAGCAAATATAAAGACCCTGTATGATGCAGTTTTAGCTTTTTACCATCATCTCAGCAGAGCACTCGTAGATCATTTCTGCATATTAGGTTACAATTCTAGTGTATCACAGCAATAGTAGCTACACCTTCTTAGGTTAGTTGTTGGGGTGTGACTGTTTGTAGATGGGATCATCATATCTCAGTATTGCAACCATTCAGTTCTTCTTTACGGGTGCTTAATGTTTTCAGTAATAGTTGCCACATTTTTAAGTTTTGGTTATGCTTCTTGTTTTTGGAGGGCAGCGACTGTTTTTTGGTTGGCATTGTGGGTTTGATAGTGTTTTGTAGAGCTATTTTGTCTTGTATATTTGGATCTGATGATGCTCGCTTCACGAGCGAAACATCTCATCCTATAGTATTCTCCCTCTTCTGCAATCCATAACAAATATATATATATTAATCACATGTATTTTTTCAGGTTGTTTCTTTTAGCATGTCCCAGTAAATGGGATTATATCGTGTTGACCGACGAAAAGTTGTAATATCAATTGTCTCTAGTAGACCTTAGTTGAAATATGATGCAGGTGAGTGGAATCCATATCAATCATATTTGATGAACGACAGAAAGGGGTCTAAATGAAGGCCCAGAAGGAACGGTCTATCTATACAATCCCGGCGTTCGTCTTGAAAAACAACCTGTTGGATAGGAACCGAACCCTTCTCAGTTATGCCTGACGAGATTGGGTGTACCCCTTCCAGCCCTTAAACCAGAATGAAATTTCTTGGTAGAGATGGGAATCGAACCCGGACCTCAGGAGTAACAGTCAAGAACGCTAGCCACTACACCACGAGATGATCAGATATAAAAATGTGGCCTAACTAGCAGACTGAGCTCTTACAAACACCAGATTCTCGTCGCCCTCCGACTATTATTTGGGAACCCCTGGGATAGGAAATAAAACAAGCAGCCGTCCGTCATCTCCGGAGGCTGCGGCAGAGAGGGACTGTTACAGCCGGGACAGCGTTACAAACGATGTTCTCTGCTCTCAAGAAGACCAGTAAACTAAAGGGAACCTTTTTAACAAAAATAAAATCCGCAAATTCTCACTCGCCTCAATCTCTCCGTTTTACCACCATTAGTGTAAGTGAAACAAATTATCTCTGAGAGTAAAAGAAATAGCAGCGTCCACACGCATTTCTCATGTGCAAAGGGACCGCTGCTATATATAATAGGGACAGAAAGGGGTAGATCTCTTGAGGAAATACGCAAATTATTTCTCGCTTTAATATTCACCTCTCCTCAGAGAACATAACTGATTATCCTAGTTTAGTTTACTTTCCTCGTTCGAGAAATAAATCAATTGAAAAGTACGCCCAATCTAGGGCCCGTAAGGGTACTGTTGGTGTCCCAACATAAACAATGCCACACACAAAACAAAATAATTGATAATAAGAATTATCAGGAAACGGAATAAATCGATCGATATTTCGTGTTTTCGAAACAGCGCCTTTCCCACATGTCTAAGAGGGGGAGATTTTGAAAAAGTTGGGCCGATAACCTAGATGTTAGGCCCCTTAAAACAACAATTATCATCATCATTTTGAAAAAGCACGCTAGACCTGGCTTTTTCGCATATTAATTTAGTGGGTGTTAAAAATGTGTCGGCAATTTGTTTTTACTTGATCGGTACCCGACGAAAATTTACTATGAGGAAGCAACATTTTCCAGGTGCAGGTAAAATGACGTAGAAAAGTGAAGTCGATATATTAGGGCAAGCGGATTGTTATTCCTATAGAATGTAATAACTATCTTCATCAGTAACCCTATATACAAATACACAAGAGCTCCAATTTCGCCCGATTATGTTTTTCAAAGTGACATAAGTTCAATGAGTTCTAGTTTAAATGCTATTTCGACCTCATAAGCCACCATGATGTTCCTTTCTATTCTCTTTCTCGTGTCTGGCATACAACCCCTAGCCATAAGTCGATATACACTCCCGTCAAACCTTATAATTAGGTCCAATATCCTCTGCACTTGGCTATAGAAAACTCCTATTGTATAGGTAAATACAATATTCAGCGTCCGCGTAAAGCTGTAAGGAAGAAAATGAAAAATCAGAGCTTACAAGGTATCATCGCATGCCCACCCTCAATTTGTGTCTATGTTTCTTACTGACTTGCTGATAAAAGTGAATACCATAAACCCGAAATATAAACCAAAAGGGATCTAAAATCTCCTAAGGTACGAAAGTAAGTCGCAAAACAGGATGAAGGCAATACTACTCAACGTAACGTTCTGACATTTATGTCACTTCTCTACATAGTCACCCTGTACATTTAGACACTTATACCATCTCTTTACAAGTCCATGATAGCCGGCAGTAAAGAAGTCATTTGGTTGCTGTCGCAGCTAACGTGTCACCTCTTGGAATACAGAATCGTCAGTTTAAAAACGTCGACCACCCAAATGAGATTTTAAGGGCCCGAACAGATGAAAATCTCGTTTAGGTGTTGAATATTGACGAGGTGGATCGTGTATTAATAATTTTACAATCAACAAACAACATGATTAGGTCTAATTATTGCATTTTTCTATTCAAAAAAACCTTTGGTCCTTCGTAAACCTACGTAAATGTAAAATTCCTGTGATATTTCTTAAACGATTGTAAACAGGAGGTGGTTTAGAGGATTGTTGCCAACAGTTCTTACTTCAAAGTAACTACCGTCGATTTTCTTGACCTATATGGCTAAGTCTTTTCAACCACTTAGGTTTTTTCGTCTGAGCCATTAGCTTGTACTGCCCTACAATCCAAATCATCTTACACGCATACTTTCATCCATCATATTCAATCCTAATCCTGCCTTTATATCTTCGTTACGAGTACTTTTGTCATTGTTACCACCGGTTAACACCGGCAACAATTCTCGCAGTCATTCATTTATGTATTTAACTTTCACTCTCTACCCATCTTTCGCTCCCACACAAAAGGAATCGTATAAATACGTTTTTCACTTCATTATTTCCTGTAGACCACACAGTCAATTGGCTAGTAAATGAGAACTCCGTGCATTCGCTCTGCTACATATTACTCAATTATTTTTGTAAAATGTATTTTAAATATTTTTAAGCTGGCGAGAATGGACAGAAGCGTGACAAAACGTAGAAAAAAATGAGGCAACACTGTAGTTATTATAGAGATCGATCACCAGTGATGAACTAGCATTACATGTCAGAGCTTACAGACGGGTAAAAAACTGCACAAAATGAAGCAAATCCTCTTCACGTGTAACAGTGTCACAGATACAAATGATCCATTTAAACTGAAATAAACATCACAATCCACTATGTTAGTCATTCCAGATGAGGGTATCACAATTGATCCGCAAAGCAAACACAAATCCACGTCGTAAAACCACGCACGCCGACCTTTGTAACAACAGTGACCGATGTGAATAGCCCATGTGTTACACAGCGCGTAAGGGAGTACAGGAAGCTTTATAATGGCGTTACCGCCCACTGACCAACATTGGGTGTCATAAAACTAATTATTTTATTTTATCGAACTGAAATTGTGGATACAAGTCCGAATGTTTAAAAAACAAGTAGTTCCGTGACGAATTGACGAGCGTACTTTTCTTAAATTTAAGATTCATGCCAATGATAAATCTATATGGAACTATCTAGAATAATGAGAAATTCAGTTGGTAATACCGAAATTTTTAAGTTAGAAATATACCTGACATAGTGTAGCCTAATAGAGCATTACAGTTGGTAGCCCAGGTGACTGAATATATTCTTTGTTTCATCTCTTAAGGTACCTACAGAATGCACATACAAAATTTGGTTAAAGTCCAATGGATAGCATGGCCGTTACATAGAGTTAGACATTGGATCTATCAGCGCGCGTAAAATCATGTTGGCAACAAAGTCATGTCTGTGTTGCTCAGAAATAATCTGAAATATTATGATCTCTCGTTGTGCCAATTTTGAATGAAATACATTTGTTCGTATAGAAGTTACTTGTATTTAAACATTGGACCAATCAACAGGCTTAGAATCATGTTGGTAGCACTGACGAACATTATTTACTGCAAATTAATCTAGAATGTTAGGTACTATGCGTATGCAAAGTTTAGAGCTGTTGGCTTGCATACTTTCTGATATATTGGTACTGTATTAGGATTTTTAAAAATAGAGAGAGCATTTATTAACAGTTGGCAGCTCAGGTGGCTCTTAAAAATAAGCAAAGTCATATCCGCAATGTTATACAGCATATACAAACTTTGGTTGAAATCCAATATTGATCGTATAGAAGTTACATGCATTTAACATTGGACCTATCATCAGGCTTAGAATCATGTTGGCAACATTGTCATGTATGGGCTCCTGAAAATTAATCTGGAATGTAATGATCTATGTGTGTGCCAATTTTGGTACAGTTCGCATGCATAACGTCTGAGATATCCAACATAGAGCTAAATTTTCAATTGCGATTTTTCAGCAGTTGGTAGCACTGACATCATTTTCAAATATTGCTTTGAGATATTCAGGTATAGATCTCATACCAAATTTGGTTTCGATAGTTGCAGCCATTTAGGAGTTGATAGGAGGGGGTGGGGGAGGGCACACAGACAGACAGGACAGAACAGACACACATTTACTCGGATCGATCCCAAAGTCCACTTTTTCCCTCATTTTTACAACTTTCGAAAAGTGGGGCTAAAAACTCACGAAAAAAAGTTCATTAACTGATCTGCCATGCCATACTACAAACAAAAGTCAAGCTCAATGCCATAGAAGTTTTTGGGCTTATGACTAGGGCAACTATGAAAGGATCCGTGACTGACGTAATTACCATCCTACAGTAACCTATTTATTGCATACTTATTGAGAAATGGTTTTGATTTTTTATGCAACAAATCTTGGTGTTTTCAAGCCAATAACGAATTAGTTAATGTCTGATAAAACAAGAGGATTTTTTTTAATTTATTTATTTTTAACAGCATGTTTCATTACAATGAAAGTAAATACTAAAAGCTATGTTTCCAAAATATTTACAATTTTAATAACGTATGAATCTGTTCAACTACTTGACATTTTTTCTAATTCCATTAAATTAAAATATAAAATTAATTCTTTTACATAATGCTTCATTAGCTTAGATTTTTCGAACGTCCATTTTCCATGTTTATTTATCATATTGTGCTTAAACAACTGTCTTTCTTTTTCCAGTTTCACGCATGTAATTAACAAATGATCAACTACGGTTTGTTCTTCATTGCCACACGCACACAATGGACTGTCTTTTATTTTGAAACGAAATAAATACGAACTTATCTTGCCATGTCCTGTTAAGAAAGTAGTTACATTGCTAGTTAATGGGAAGTGTATTTTTAACCTGTCCTTGACACTACTGTCGACCAAAATATTATATGCACTCGAGTTTGAAGGTTGTTTGTGAAGTAACCAATAGACCTACATAAAATCCAATACCATCATCATTGTCTTCGCTCTATTTTACGTTAGTTCATGTAGGTTTGGAATTTTTAATTTACATTTCAATATTATTATTGCAGTTAGAACACAAAAAGTGCCTGTTTTTAAGCGTGTTTCAACCATGCGTCACATTTAAGAATTATTATCGCACTAACCCGTCGCCAGATCGAATCCAAATTTTAACACAATATACATTGGAATGTTGTATAGCTGGTTTATTAATTTCAAAATTGTGTGTGACCAAGAAATAAAGATGTCACTTTTGTAAGGTTACGTTTTCTCGGATCGGGGTGGTTGGAAAATGTAGTTCTTGGTCGCACTGTAATCCTTATACATCAAAAAGGTATGCTGTATGACTGTGAAATGCGTAAATTAATTCACTTATTTTATATCGGTTTGTATTTGTACGGTGAAATAAGACATGGTTCACCAGCTAGCCGCTCCGGGTAATGCTGTACAGCAGGGGTGTCAACCTCAATTTTGCAGAGGGCCATATATTAAATTTAGAATGTGTAGGCGGGCCAGATTCAAATAAAAAAATGTACTGAATTATTATAACATTTTATTTACTTAATTATATACTGTAGTATATAATATACGGTTGTTAAAAATCATTTCAAAGTTATAAAAGAGGGTAATTATTTTGAGCTCGAGGATCCAGATACCTGACTTCTCTTGTTTTTGACAAGCTCATTGATGTCAGGTATCATATTCGTTGTAATTATTTAAAGAATTGATTGGAGATGTTCATTCGTAAGTCTTGTGCGATGTTTGTTCTTATTTATTTTCATGACGGAAAACATCTGCTCACATAAATAGGTGCTACCAAACATGCACAGAATGCGTGCTGCATGCTTTTTTAATTGCGGGTAGTTATCCAAACTCTTGAAATATTGTGTATAAAATGTAAGAGCGTTAACCTCTTTAAATTTTTCTTTCAAAATACTGTCTGATTGAAGATCTATCAACTCCATTTGCAAATGAACTGGTGCCTGTAAAGCTTCAAAATTGAATGGATTGTTCAAAGTTGGGAATTCCATTTCATTCATTTTGTGGAAGTCTTCAAAACGATTGTTGAATTCCGTGATCAGATTTTGCAGAAGTTGAGAATATTGATCCAATTTATTTTGGTTCACCGTGCCAAATGATTTTAAATGAGGGAAATGATCCAAAGTTTGATTTTTTACCTGATTTTCCCACAGCCTCAACTTTGTTTCAAAGGCTTGAATACATGAATACATGTGAGTGACAATCAGTTTTTTACCCTGTAACTTTACATTCAGATCAGTCAAGTGTTTATTCACATCTACTAAAAAGGCACAATCAACCCACCAGTCATTGTCATAATCAATTGGGTTGCCTTTTTCTAACATGAAAGCTTGAATAGGGTCACGTAATGCAAAAAATATTTCTAAAACTACTCCTCGACTGAGCCAACGAACTTCGGTGAAATAAGGGACATCAGAAAACGTTTCGTCCAAATTTTGTAAAAACTGCCTGAACTGTCGGTGATTTAGTCCTCTGCTCCTTATAAAATTTACTATTTTAATTATAGGTTGCATGACATGGTCCATTTTTAGCCTATTTTCAATTTTGAAAAAATAGGCTTATGAGATCACCTTTTGTCCGTGTGTGTGTGCGTGTGTGTGTGTGTGTGTGTGTGGTGTGTGTGTGTGTGTGTCCCCCCCCCCTAATAAAATCTAAACGGCTGGAGCGATTTCAATGAAACTCGATAAGTTCATAGCACTATTCCCGGCGACCTCGACCGTGCCCTTCAAATTTTGTTACGTCTCACCAATCCAACATGGCGGCTGTGCGAAATATTTCACTAGCATTCAATATCTCCGAAGCTATTACCGATATCGCCCTGAAATTGTGTACGGTGATAAAGGGCACTACTAGACGTTCACCTATGAGACTTTCAAAAACCTGGTGACTACAAAACCAACATGGCGGTCAAGCGAAGTTGAGACTTTTAAATAGACTTTTCTCGCGATTTAACTATCCAAACGTAATGAAACTTGGTACAGCAAATGTTTATACGCATTGTAATGCACTGGAGTCTAAATTAGTTCAATTGTTTACATAACCTCAAAATGGCGGCTGTGCGAAATATTTCACTGACATTCTATATCTCCGAAACTATTACAGATATCACCCTGCAATTTTGTACGGTGATAAAGGGTACTGATACAAGTTTACCATGTATATTTCATAAACCTGTAAAGTACAAAACGAACATGGCGACCAAGCGAATTTGAAATGTTTTAATAGACTTTTCTCGTGATATAACTCTCTGAGCGCAGTGAAATGAGGTACAGTAAATGTTTTTGCAGATTGTAATGCACTGACATCTAATTTAATTCAATTGTTTACATAACCTCAAGATGGCGGCTGTGCGAAATTTTAAAATTAAGTTTTTATTTCTTGTGTCGTAATCATGCGATCGAGGTGAAAGTTTGAATAATGAACCTAGGCAATAATTGCCCTTGAATGGTACATAATTCTATGGCCTATACATATAACAATCCTAAATGGCGAGCTTCCGAAATATTTAGACAGTTCTCAATATCTATGAATCTTTTACAGCAACCAAACTGATTTTTTAATGTTCATAGAGTCTATGAACATATGTTCACCTAAAAGACTTTCAGTAGCCTGGTGAGCACAAATCCAACATGGCGGCGACGCGAAGTATAAATATTTAAATGGCCTTTTCTCGCGAATTAACTATCCGAGTGCCGTGAAACGTTGCACGTTAAATGCTTATACAAATGTTGATCCACTGGCATGTAATTTATTTCAATTGTTTGCATAATCACAAGATGGCTGCTGTGCGTAATTTTAAAATCTCGTTTTTACTTCTTGTGTTCTAATCATGCGATTGAAGTTTGAATACCACACGTACACAATAATATTAATGTAATAGTACAAAAATAAAAATCCAACCTGGCGACCATCTGAAATAATTAGACGGTTCTCAATATCTACGAATCTGTTACAGCAATTAAACTGAAATTTTGTATGTTGATAGAGGCAATTAACATTAGCAGGATATATGAAAATAGGCTGTATAGTTCTTCACGGAACTACTTGTTAAATGTTTGGATGCCAATGATTCCTGATGAATTATACAGTGAAATCCCACAAAATTCCCTGATGTTTTCTGTTTTAACTTAGTTACAACGCCCGAATGTTTGCCAGCCATGGCAGAAGCTCCATCGTAGTTGTGCTGCTAAGTATATTCCAGTCGAGTTCATATTCTGCTATCAAATGCTCAATTGAAGAATAAATATCATTTGCTCTTGTAGTACCTGTCAATGGAACGCACTTTAATAGTTCTTCAGTTATTTCAAAGTTACTGTTAATACCTCGTATAAAACAGCAAGTTGAGCTGTATCCTCAGTATCAGTGCTCTCGTCAACAGCCAGTGAAAAGTTTGTAAATTCCTTAATTTTCTCCTTCAGTTGAAGAACCAAATTTTGAGATAAATCATTTATTCTTGAAGCAACAGTGTTTCTTGACAGCGAAATATTTTTAATTATTGACTTTTGAAATGGAAATGAAACATCGGCCACTTTCAACATGCAGTCTTTAATAAACTCACCATCAGTGAAAGGTTTTGATCTCTTCGCGATTTCTAATGCAATAATAAAACTTGATTTCAGGGCATCTTCGCTCTCAGTATTAGCTTTAGTAAACATCGATTGTTGACCTTGAAGTTTAGATTTTAAAGATGACAATGTGTCCATTCTTATTTTTTCGGTGTAACAATCGAATTTTGATTTATGATTCGTATCATAGTGTCTCTTCAAGTTAAACTCCTTACAAACAGCAACTGTTTGATTGCAAATGAAACACAGTGGTTTACCTTTCCATTCTATGAAAAAATATGCAATTTCCCATTTAGACTGAAAAACTCTGCACTCACTATCAACTTTACGGTTTTGTGACATTATGCCAAAATCGTAACAATTATGGAACTCGACACAACAATTATGGATATCGCATGCGCACGACACAAACAAATGCACAATACCTTCACAATCACTGGACTTCACAATCACTATGTCGCAGTACAACTAAATTAACTAAAATCTTTCTCCGACCGTATCGCTTCGATTACTCGACTCAACTGACTAACGTCGTGCCGACGCACTCCTTTTATATCAATAAGGAAGGTTCTAGTCTAGACTCGAAGCGCGTGGAAGATTCTAGCCTTCGTGGTATTTCCGCTTGTTGCTAAGAGATGGCGTTACTGTCTACCTCTCTCGCTTGTCTAGGCACGCGCTGCCCTTGAAATTACTTATAAATGTTGTAGTTAAAACTTCCGTAGAGGAATCGAGTGAAGTCATGATTCTTCTGTCTGTCACACATTGCGATCGCGGGCCGTATCTTTGACATCCCTGCTGTACAGCGTTGCTGAGATGAAGCCCATCACTTCCGAGCGAGGCGCGCCAAGACGCGTGATGGGCTCCATCTTGGCAACGCTATAAAGCTTTCCCCAGAGCGGCTAGCTGGTGAACCATGTCTTATTTCCCCGTACAAATACAAACCGATATAAAATAATTGAATTAATTTACGAATTTCCCAGTCATACAGCATAACTTTTTGATGTATAAGGATCACAACGCGACCAAGAACTACATTTTCCAACGACCCCGAGCCAAGAAAAAGTTACCTTACAAAAATGATAACTTTCTTTCTTGGACTCAGAAAATTTTGTAATTAATAAGCCAGTTATACAACATTCCAATGTATATTGTGTTAAAATTGGTTTCGATTTGAAGACAGGTTTATGAGATAATATTCTTAAATGTGACGCATGGTTGAAACACGCTTAAAAACGGGCACTATTGTATTCCAACTGTGATAAAAAATATTAAAATATAAATTAAAAATTCTAAACCTACATGAAGTAACGTAGAATAGAACTACGAAAATGATGATGTTATTGGATTTTATGTAGGTCTATTGGTTACTTCGCAAACAACCATCAAACTCGAGTGCACATAATATTTTGGTCGACAGTAGGTATGAATGATTTTGTCACCAGACCTTTCACCTATCGAGCATATATGGGATATTGTAGGACGACAAATCCAGCGTCATCCAATACCAGCATTAACCGTTGCTGATTTGATTGACTGAGTACAACAACCGTGGACCTCCATCCCACAAAATGATATGCGATACCTGTACGACACAATACATGCACCTTTGTATGGTTATATTCAAAATCGTGGCGAATTCAGCGGTTATTACTGTAGAACCATGGCACGTGTCTTCTCGCACATACGTGAACCTGTGGCCTGGAAACTTTAATCAAATACATGTTTTCTAGACAATTGCTTAGCCTAAATTAAATTCACCTAAACTAATACCTTCTTGATGTTGGGATTTCATTTTCCACCACTGCATAACGTGGTTAATGAATGAAAATCCACAGCCTGCTTCCAGTCTCCGACCGGGTCAGGAATGGAATGAATGAAGCCCCCATCTAGCGGCGAGGATATGAACTGTGCCGGCTGCCGAGGCCTGACGCACTCCTCTGGGGCAATGACTAAATGAATGACAGATGAAATGAAATGATAGTGGAGAGTGTTGCTGGAATGAAATTTTGACAGGGAAAACCGGAGTACCCGGAGAAAAACCTGTCTGCCTCCGTTCTGTCCAGCACAGATCTCACATGGAGTGACCGGGATGTGAACCACGGACCCAGCGGTGAGAGGCCGGCGTGCTGCCGCCTAAGCCACGGAGGCTTATAACGTGGTTAATAATATAGAGAAATTAAATATAAGCTAAAACTAGAGCAAAAAAAGTTTCGTATAACGTATGGCAGTAAAAATTAAAACAACATAATCTAGAAGTAATAACTGTTTATAAAACGGCTTTTCAAGTTGTTAGACCATGTTGTATTTATCTACGTTTCTCTGGCTAGTGCAGCTGGCATTTTCAAATACAGTACTTATCCTGAATATTTTGAAGTAACGCTCGTAAGTTGCATGGTGTATTCTCGAAATAGCACGTACCTACTGGAAGCTTCTGGTATACTGCCACGTGGCCTGAATATCGCATGGTGTAGTAGTTGTTACTTCGCGTGATTGGTTTGCTGAGTTGGATGTCTACTCCGGTTCACTAGGGGACAGAGTGGATTAGCATATACAGTACATGTATTTAGTTGCTTCTCTATATACTCCGGGCTGGTAGTGTTATGTTCTAGTGTATTTCTGAGTCTTAAAATCGGACTAAATGACCTTCTTATCAAGCGTGTTCTGCCATAGCAGATATATCAGCTTGTTGTAGATTTACAGTATATAGGATGTTTTTTAATTCATTTCGGAACTTGATAAATAATAGTCACATCAGCCCGTGCGTTAATCAATCTGGTCAAGGCGAAAGTTCAAATCTCGGCCACTGCAAGAGGGTTTTTTTTTTCCAAAGGTTCAGATTATACATAAACTAGCAGAAGTACCCATTCTTCGAACGGTCTTCGGTATTAATAACCAGACGTAATCAATTGAGCTACTGTTGCAATGGTTAGAGACTTGTAACCTGTTTCTCGACAAAGAAAAATGATTAGTTAAAATATGCTCTGAAACTAAATTTACCTAACGTGTACTTCCGGACGTGAAAAAAAAAATGAAAACCTCGTAGACGAGACGCAATACACATCAAATAAAACTGACCTTCACTGTTGAGTCATGTCCCCATCCAGAGGAAGACCCCTTTAATAATTTATAAAGGCTTGTGGTGCATGAAAATTCAGTTTTTAGCCTACTTTCGATTTTTGCAAAAAATGAAAGTAGACTTATGAGATCAACACAGGGCGAAAAAAGTGTGTCTGTCTGTCTGTGTGTGTGTGTGTATGTGTGTGAGTCTATAATAATAATAATGTTATTGGTTTTACGTCCCTTTTAACTACACTGGCTTTTAGAGACGCCGGGGTGCCGGAATTTTGCCCCGAAGGGGATCTTTAACGTGCCAGTAAATGTACTGACACGGCTCCCTCGCATTTGCGCACCCTCAAATGCCAGCTGACTGCGCCAGGTTTCGAACCTGCAACCTTGGGCTTAGCAAGCGAGAACGTTACCCCTGAGCCACGCAGCCAGACATGTGAGTCTGTGTGTGTGTGTGTGTGTGTGTGTGAGTCTGTGTGTGTGTGTGTGTACTCTGAATGTCTGTTCCCCCCCCCCCCCTATCAATTCGAACACGGTGAATGCGAATTGAACGAAATTTGGTACAAAGGTAGCACTAGCAAAGGACACCTCAGTGTCATATTTTATATCGCCGCCATCTTGACGGAAACGTAATGGCGGCCACACAAATGATCAAAGCTTAAATCAAATTACGACTAACCTAATCATCCGATCTCTACCAAATTTTGCAACAACATACCTTTATGGGGGGAGCATCCTTTGACCAAACCAATAGGTCATCAGCGTAATAGTTTGCGGATGGAGGCCATCTTTGTGTGAAAATCGATTCCCCCTATTAATTCGAACACGGTGCAACCGAATGGAACGACATTTGGTACAGAGGTAGTACTAACAAAAGGCACCTCAGTGTCATGTTTTATATCGCAGCCATCTTGACGGAAACGTAATGACGGCCACACAAATGTTCAAAGCTTAAATCAAATTACGATTAACCTAATCATCCGATCTCTACCAAATTTTGCAACAACATACCCTTATAGAGGAAGCATCCTTTGACCAAATGAATAGGTCATTAGCCCAATAGTTTGCGGATGGCGGCCATCTTAGTGTGAAAATCAATTCCCCCTATTAATTCAAACACGGTGAAACCGAATGGAACGAAATTTGGTACAGAGGTAGCACTAGCAAAGGGCATCTCAGTGTCATGATTTATATCGCCGCCATATTGACAGAAACGTAATGGCGGCCACACAAATGTTCAAAGCTTAAGTTAAATTACGACTAACACAACCATCCGATCTCTACCAAACATTGCAACAACATACCTTTATGGAGGGAGCATCCTTTGACCAATCTAATAGGTTATAACCCTAACAGTTTGCGGATGGCGGCCATCTTTATGTCAAAATTGATTCCCCCTATTAATTCGAACACGGTGGAACCGAATGGAACTAAATTTGGTACAGAGGTAGCAATAGCAAAGGGCATCTCAGTGTCATGTTCTATATCGCCGCCATCTTGACTGAAACGTAATGGCGGCCACACGGATGTTCAAAGCTTAAATCAAATTACGATTAACCTAATCATCCGATCTCTACCAAATTTTGCAACTACATACCTATATGGAGGGAGCATCCCTTGACCAATCTAATAGGTCATCACCGTAATAGTTTGCGGATGGCGGCCATCTTTGTGTGAAAATCGATTCCCCCTATTAATTCGAACACGGTGCAACCGAATGGAACGAAATTTTGTACAGAGGTAGTACTAACAAAAGGCACCTCAGTGTCATGTTTTATATCACAGCCATCTTGACGGAAACGTAATGGCGGCCACACAAATGTTCAAAGCTTAAATCAAATTACGATTAACCTAATCATCCGATCTCTACCAAATTTTGCAACAACATACCCTTATAGAGGAAGCATCCTTTGACCAAATGAATAGGACATTAGCCCAATAGTTTGCGGATGGCGGCCATCTTTGTGTGAAAATCAATTCCCCCTATTAATTCAAACACGGTGAAACCGAATGGAACGAAATTCGGTACAGAGGTAGCACTAGCAAAGGGCATCTCAGTGTCATGTTTTATATCGCCGCCATATTGACAGAAACGTGATAGCGGCCACACAAATGTTCAAAGCTTAAGTTAAATTACGACTAACATAATCATCCGATCTCTACCGAACTTTGCAACAACATACCTTTATGCAGGGAGCATCCGTTGACCAATCGAATAGGTTATTAGCCTAATAGTTTGCGGATGGCGGCCATCTTTATGTCAAAATTGATTCCCCCTATTAATTCGAACGCGGTGGAACCGAATGGAACAAAATTTGGTACAGAGGTAGCACTTTTAAGGGCACCTCACTGTCATGTTTTATATCGCCGCCATCTTGACTGAAACGTAATGGCGGCCACACGAATGTTCAAAGCTTAAATCAAATTACGATTAACCTAATCATCCGATCTCTACCAAATTTTGCAACTACATACCTTTATGGAGGGAGCATCCTTTGACCAATCTAATAGGTCATTCGCCTAATAGTTTGCGGATGGCGGCCATCTTAGTGTGAAAATCAATTCCCCCTATTAATTCAAACACGGTGAAACCGAATGGAACGAAATTTGGTACAGAGGTAGCACTAGCAAAGGGCATCTCAGTGTCATGCTTTATATCGCCGCCATCTTGACTGAAACGTAATGGCGGCCACACGAATGTTCAAAGCTTAAATCAAATTACGATTAACCTAACCATCCGATCTCTACCAAACTTAGCAACAACATACCTTTATGGAGGGAGCATCCTTTGACCAATCTAATAGGTCATTAGCCTAATAGTTTGCGGATGGCGGCCATCTTTATGTCAAAATTGATTCCCCCTATTAATTCGAACACGGTGGAACCGAATGAACGAAATTTGGTACAGAGGTAGCACTAGCAAAGGGCACCTCAGTGTCATGTTTTGTATCACCGCTATCTTGACGGAAACGTAATCGCGGCCACCCAAATGTTAAAAGCTAAAATGTAATTACGACCAACCTAACAATCTAGTCTCTACCAAATTTTGCAACACCATATCTTTATGTGGGAAACATATTCTGACCAAACTGCAAGAACATCAGCCCAATAGTTTGCAGATGGTGGCCAAGTATGTGAGCAAATCGATTCCCCCTATCAATTCAAACACGGTGAAACCGAATTGAACGAAATTTGGTACAGAGGTAGCACTAGCAAAGGGCACCTCATATTCATGTTTAATATCCCTATAGCACGTTGTATTTCAACAAGCTACTACAACCAACATTCAATCATACTCCTTGAAAAGGTCAAAGAGTTATAACAATACCCATGCATTTAGGAGAAAGTAGGCTATATGTTCTTTACTGAACATCTTGTTTAGACTCTAATGGCCCAAATTCATAAAAGAAAAAATAGAAAAAAAACTACCGTATTTCTATTCAGGATTTTTTGAAAATAATGCTTCTGTTTGGAGATATAATAGACCTTCTGTACGACATAACGCACATTATTTAAGTCGTGTGAAAAAATCTAGTGTACCCCTTGACCCCCTTAAGCGCAGTGATGAATTTTACAGTTTTAGTTGATTCCGTAATAACCTAATAGCCATTTGCAAACATTCACAGAAATTTAATAAATGGAGTGGCTTTACTTCTTGCAGAAATAGATGGAAAGTTGGATGTCACCTTTTCAGATATTGTTGTCATGGTTACTGGCTTGCATTCCTTCATTAGTTTATTAAATGAAATTAGTTTTCTGGGAATATCTCAGAAACTGTTGGTTTTAGAGCCTAAAAATGTACTTTTCGGGGACCCTTTACTGCTATTTAGGGGCACCGAGTTTTGTTTCTGACACCAAGGGGCTGAAAATAAGCTTTGTCTCGCCGTTGTAGGTCGTAGTATAATAATAATAATAATAACTATAATAATAATATGACAATATAAGGATAGGGATATAATAGACCTTCCGTACCACACCCGCACGTGTAAATCGCGTGAAAAAAATCTATAGTACACCTTGACCCCTTTAAGCGCATTATATGACATTGATGAATTTTACAGCTTAATTTGGTTCCGTTATAACCTTAGTCCGTTTGCAAACTATCTCAGTAATGTAATAAATGGAATTGTATTGCGTCTTACAGCAATAGATGGACCTGTAAGATTCCGTTGCCCTGGTAACCGGCTTGCATTCTTTCGTTATTGTCTTAAATGAAAATAGTTTTCTGGAATTATCTTAAAAACTGTTCGTTTTAGGGCCTTAAAATGTGGTTTTCGGGGCCCCTCGAGTTTCGTTTCTCACATTGAGGGGCTGAAAATGAGCTTTGTCTCGCCCGTCTACGCCTATTTCAGCAAGTATTTTAAGGGGGTAGGCCCCCTTTTATGAGAGGTACAGAGAAGAGTTACATCAATGATTAGTGTCGTGCCTCTGAAGGATATCTGTACCAAATTTTACGTTGATCCACCCAGCCGTTCTCGAGTTATAAGGGAACAACCACTTTGTCCACAGACAGACAGACAAACAGACAGACATACAGACAGACAGACAGACAGACAGACAAAAAAAAATATTTTCGCGCGCATCCGTCATAAAACAGTCTGAAACGCGTAAATAACGCAAATTTCTGTAGAAATTCAGAAAAAACAGACAAACTTTCATTCTTATACACACATCAAAAAAAGTTTTGCATCACCTCGGTTCCCAGATCTCCGGCATATAGACGTTGACTGTGTATATTGTATCAAAGATACAGTCCCTTTGACTGTTCATAGATGTCACTAAAACTGCTCAAAGATGTAAACAACCATGCATGAGCAGGGCCTATTAGACGGAGGGGGTACGACAGCCGATCAATTCCAGTCATTCCACCAGGACGAAGGTACGCTGCTCATGTTGTCTGTAGTTCTACCATGCCTAGAAGGTCAATACCGCAGTTCGATCGCGTCCGCATTGTTACTTTGTGTCAAGAAGGGCTCTCAACAAGGGAAGTTTCCAGGCGTCTCAGAGTGAACCAAAGCGATGTTGTTCGGACATGGAGGAGGTACAGAGATACAGGAACTGTCGATGACAGGCCTCGCTCAGGCCGCCCAAGGGCTACTACTGTAGTGGATGACCGCTACTTACGGATTGCCGCTCGGAGGAACCCTGACAGCAATGCCACCATGTTGAATAATGCGTTTCGTTCAGCCACAGGACGTCGTGTTTCAACTCAAACTGTGCGCAATAGGCTGCATGATGCGCAACTTCACTCCCGACGTCCATGGCGAGGTCCAGCTTTGCAACCCCGACACCATGCAGCGCGGTACAGATGGGCCCAACAACATACTGAATGGACCCCACAGAATTGGCATCACGTTCTCTTCACCGATGAGTGTCGCATATGCCTTCAACCAGACAATCGTCGGAGACGTGTTTGGAGGCACCCTGGTCAAGCTGAACGTCTTAGACACACTGTCCAGCGAGTGCAGCAAGGTGGTGGTTCCCTGATGTTTTGGGGTGGCATTATGTGGGGCCGACGTACGCCACTGGTGGTCATGGAAGGCGCCGAAACGGCTTTACGATACCTGAATGACATCCTCCGACCCATAGTGCAACCATATCGGCAGAATATTGGAGAGGCATTTGTCTTCATGGACGACAATTCTCGACCTCATCGTGCACATCTTGTGAATGCGTTCCTTCAAGATAACGACATCGCTCGACTACAGTGGCCAGCATGTTCGCCAGACATGAACCCTATCGAACATGCCTGGGATATGTTGAAAAGGGCTGTTTATGGACGTCTTGACCCACCAACCACTCTGAGAGATTTACGCCGAATTGTCGTTGAGGAGTGGGCCAATTTGGACCAACAGTGTCTTGATGAACTTGTGGATAGTATGCCACGACGAATACAGGCATGCATCAATGCAAGAGGACGTGCTACTGGGTATTAGAGGTAGTGGTGTGTACTGCAATCTGGACCACAAATGCTGCAAGTCTAGCTGTATGCTGGTACAACATGCAATGTGTGGGTCTCATGAGCAATAAAACGAGCTGAAATGTTGTTTGTGTTGATCTCTATTCCCTTTGTATTTAAAGGTTCCGGAACTCTTGGAACCGAGGTGATGCAAAACTTTTTTTGATGTGTGTATATAGAGCGATAAAAGGAGGAGCCCCGTGGCTTCTGATCACATATTACTTCAATCGGGTGTACTTGTAATGACAACAAGAAATAAAGAGGCAGCACTAGCTTAAGTTAAGTACCATGTGGTGGTAGTGGTATTGATTTAAGGGTGGAAGATCGAAACCCGGCATTTATCAGGAATAGAAGTGACAAATAGAAGGAAAAAAACACTTTTAATATTGCTGCGATGGAAATCGAACCCAAGACCTTTGAAACAAGAGTTATACACAAACCGAGACTGAATAATAATACTAATACTAATAATAATAATAATAATAATAAATGTCAGCAGTCAGAGCTACTAACTGCAAGAAGAAATAAATGAGGGCAAATTTCCCTTTCTTCGCACGCACAAGTAGAAGAAGTAGTTCCCTTACCGACAGGCTTATCTTGAGTAATAATGATGTGGCGGTTAACGCTCTTTGTTCATCACTCTAAGAGATCCGATGTGATAATTGGATTAGCTTTTACATATTCGCAAAATTACCACAGGACGTACGCCAATCTAATCGAAAGTTAATTTCATAGAAACGCGTACCGCGGCCCAGACGGTAATGAACCGTTAAAGAAAGAAAAGGAAACTCGAAGAGAAAAAGAACACTTTGCCCTACACCTCTGCAAACCTTGAACCTACTGAATTGCTCTGGACGTCATGGCATTCAAAATTGGTAAGCGGGATACTTTGATCGTATGGGGGGGGGATCTTTGGTTTTCCAAACGAAACCATGCGGGAATCTACCGTTCATGGGATTCGAGTTCCACCTTTTTTTTAGAGGGGAGGGGCATCCAATCAATAAATAATAATGTGTGTTGGGTCATCAATATGTAAATTGGTGCTATGCATCATTCCATACCCTCCTTATCCAGAGTTAATAATATCATCTGTGCATACAGTTGTTGTTGTTGCTGCTGTTGCTGTTGTTGTTGTTGTTGCTGTTGCTGTTGCTGTTACAGCCTCCACGTTATATTTTATGAAAGACAGTAATTAACCTCTTGAAACCTTACACTTGGTAATGAAAGAATTGAAAGGGTTTCATCATATAAATATTTAGGATGTCGAATCAATGATAACTGGGACGTAAATCAAGAAATTCGCTGTAGAATTGAGCAGGCCAGAAGTTCTTTCATGAAAATGAGAAAAGTTTTGACCAGCCGTGATTTAAGTCTGTCATTGCCCACCCGACTGCGTCGATGCTACGTTTTTAGTGTCCTGTTCTATGGAGTTAAAACCGAGGTTTTAAGTAAGAAACTGATAGCATTTGAAATATGGACGTATCGCAGAATATTAAGGATATCATGGACAGCTTAAGTCACAAATGTAGAAGTACTGTGGCGTATGAACAGAGACTTAGAAATTCTCAGTATCATCAAAAGGAGAAAACTGGAATACATTGGCCATTTCCTGCGCAACAACAAATACCACCTCTTGCAATATATTATCCAAGGGAAGACTGATGGCATTAGGGGTCCAGGACGCAGTCGAATATCCTGGCTAAATAACTTAAGCCAGTGGTTTGGACTTAATACCGTTTCACTGTTTAGAACAGCTATGGACAAACAGCAGATCAAGCTACTGATCGCCAATGTTCTAGGAGGACGAGGCACTTGAAGACGAAGAAGAAGAAGAAGATGAAGAAGAAGAAGAAGAAGAAGAAGAAGAAGAAGACAAAATTTGTAGTTGAGATTTTCTTTTCCTGTACTTCTTATTAACTAATGGCACAAACAATATATATTTGATGACAAAAGGGCATATAGCCTACTTAACAATAAAATAAAATTACCGGTCACAATTACCAATAGTGGTAATGTGCTAAGTCGCAAGTGCTTAGGACAGCAAACACGAGAAGGTTCGAACCCCACAGTCGGTTGTGCTTGGAATGGATTTTCATGGTTTATCGTTTTCAACCCCAGACGAAACCGTAACGGCAGTTTCTAATAGGCCAGGCTGCTTCCTTCCGACTTCATGCCCAGTTTCATTCGTCGCCATCCAATTTCACCTCTAATGAATACCTCTGCGCCACAAGGAAACCTCAATTTATACCCAAACCCGTAGAAATGGGAATGTTTAAGGATATAATTCACGTAATACCAACTGCTGCTGTTAAAAATATTAAAAAGTGAAGGTGCATATATGTGTACCCTGGGTCTGAAGAGGTTAAAACCTTATACGATAATATTATGCAATAGGCCTATACAATACCTTTGAAGAACATACGCGATAGTCGTATCTATTGCGGTTGGTAACACTGAATAATATGAAACAGCATTATTTTCCTTGACGACATTACTAACGACACCGTTCGTCGCCGCTGATGTTGCCGTAACCTCTGGTGTTCTTCAGTACCAAATACGTTGTTATGCAACAGTATACGTCTTTGGATGCATCAGGAATGCATTTTTGCCAATAAGATTGTCTATCACGTTACCCATATGTACTGTCATAAGTATTGGACTATCGTAGGTTTATTACAGAGAGCATTCAATCGAAGATTATCCTTCCCCCACCCTCTCCACGCATTTGAATATATGTTGCATTGTTTTAATGAAAATTATATTTTTGTAGTTAAATGGTACCGGTATACTAAGAAGGAGCCTCCTTAAAATGTAACGCGTTATGAAGAGTTATCCTTCCCCGGTGGCAACTTAAGACGAGTGATGACGCTGAATTACGTATGAAGTGGTCGTTAAATTAACTGCAGCCCAAGCCTGCGAGTTTACGACCTGCCAGATCTCCTCGCCTACTAAACATGAATTTTTACTCCCTATAATTTACGTACGTCTTCGGACTAGCAACGTTTTGTTTTTTCGACACCTGTCTCTATAGTCATGTGTACTGAGACCTACTTCGACAAGATTCGATTATGGGCATGACCATGCTGAGTCTAGATTAGTTGGTTGGTTCTTAAGTTTAGGGGCTGCGACAACGCGGTCATGTAGCCCCGTGTACTTTGGGTGTGTGTAGAATCTGTCTGATAACCGGTGTTAATTGTGATGACTGTATTAGTGTGTGTTATCTGGGTTTTTTTTTAATTTCAGTACAGACTGCAACTTAGAATTCTTCAAATAGTTCCTACTTTTGCCGCCAAGCGCCACCGTCAACGACTACTAGGCCAAGTTCAGAACTTACCTACCAGACGCCACCGCAGTCGGCTCTTGGCAACGAACGTAGAAACCTAAGAGCGTTGTTTACATTCTTAACCTATCCAATTTAGCTTCACACAGGTGTAATTAGTGGAAGGTTCTTTAACATGCCATAAATCTATGACATGGGACCGCCGGCTTTACTTCCCCTCCGAAGGAAGGCATATTGAGGGATTTTTAACGCTCTTAAAAAATCCGATGCCTTCGGCTGGATTTGAACCCGCTATCTTGGGCATAGAAGCTCAGCATGCTACCGACTACGCCACCGAAGCCGCCTGAGTCTAGATTGTCACGGTTTATACACATTCGCCCCAGGAAAATGGTCGGGCAGTAGGTTAATCTAACCTTGGCACCTAACAGTTACACGCTACAATTCCCATACTGAGTTGATGGATTCCAGGACACCTCACCCAAGCAATGGACAATAATGTTGTTGGTTCTCCTTTTTCAAGTTTGGGACGTAGTTAACATAAGCCTCGTGTTCTTGGGTGTGACTGAAATTAGTTAATTCTACCTAACCTTTGTCCCGGAATTTGAGTATCTTGTCATCATAGTCGGTTAACATGATATTTGTATGTTTTGAGTTACTACTCTTACGTTATCCTGATGGAAGCCAATTTTCAATGCTGACTTAGTATGAGAAACGTAAATGTTTTTCAGTTGCTACCAACACGATTGTACCCAAATTACAATGGCTGGTATTCCCTACACCTGAAAAAATGTACATACTATTAACTGATACACTTGGATGACTAGTTTCGATCGTAAAGCGATCATCATCGGATCGTTTACACTCAGGCTATTAAACTAGGTCTACGAATAGGTGGGTTAAGATACTGTAGGCTACACTATTTTAGTTACAGAAGTTTATTAAGTCCGCCTCGTTGCGAAGTGACTAGAATTCATGGCTGTCACCGCAAGACCCGGGTTCGATTCCCGGCTCTGCCAAGAAATGTTATTTTTGATCTGAGGGGTGGAACGAAGTACTCTCAGCACAGCTGAGAAGAGGCGGGTTCGATTCCTACCTTAGCCCTCCTGGAAATGAGTGAAATCAGTTAATTCTACCTAACTTTTGTCCCGGTTTTCCGTGGCTTCCCATTTCTACTCCAGGCAAATGCCAGAATTGTACCTAATGCAAGGCCACGGCCGCTTCCTACCCAAATCCTACATCAATTACAAATACACATACTAGTACAGACATCACAGCGACAGAGGTTATCAGACAACTTCTATACACACCCAAGTATACGGAACTGCATTATCACGATATCGCAAAGACCCTAAAGAATCAACAACAACAAAAATGTATTGTAAACTTGCGTAACTAGTCAGGTATGTTAGTATTATGTGATTTTTTGTTTTGATAATGTTAGTGGTTGTTGACCTTCAAGTTTAACTGTTTAGTGTGATAATCTGTAATGGTTAATATGAAAGGCCAGGTTGGAGTTCTAACTTGAATATGGATTAGAGTACCGGTACTTAGCTGGTTATTTGGGCTATGTTGTGTTCGTTCTCGTTCAGCTTCCGTCACAATTCACTGTCCGATATGAACTGATAGGGAATTTTCCTTGTGGGGCTAACCCCTCGTTACCTATCCCCTTCCATTGTCTGACCTCGCATTACTAAGTGTGTATGTTGGCCTCGGGTCCGATGATGATCGCTTGACGATCGAAACAAGTCATCCAAGTGTATTAAGTAATGGTATGTAATTCTTTCAGGTGTAGGGAATCACAACCATTACAATTTGCGTGCAATCGTGTTGACCGACTGAAAAGCATTTAAATGTCATTCCTGCTATTATATTTTTCATCAAGCCACTTATCATTCATACGAAATATAATGATTCTGTCTGTTTCATCATTTAAACTATTATTTTATTGTCAGTTAATCTGAATGTGTAAATGTAATTATGAGGCCTGGATTACGGTAGGTAGCCCAGAAAAATTAAGAGGCACAACTGTTCACAGGGAAAGCGGCTAAGTTATTCTTTGGACTTTGAGTATTTCTATGTATGTGAACAGCGATACCGTGCAGACTTTCGATATTGCAGTATTTAATGAGTGTCCTCATGTGTTGAGGCTGCATATATCTCGGTCCAGCCATTAAGACGAGCCGGAATTATAATTGTAATGAAAATTTCACCAGGCTGATATACTCGTAATCTATCGTAAAATGCATCTATCGTTCCCGAAGGAACTCACAAGTAGTGGCATGGATTGGCGACCACGGGGCCCCAGCTGAGTCCGGCATTACTTTCCCTTACTTGAGCTGGGCTCCTCTCTTTCCTGTCGATCTGCCTTGCACAACTCTTGTTCTCGTCTGACCACGACTGTATTAGGGTATCCAAGGCCTAGGGAATGTCATTTTTCCTGCCTTAATTGGCACTTGTCTTTTATTTCCTGATACCATAATTGCTCATATTTCCCTTTCCTGTCTACCTTTCACAGCTCTACTTATTTCCAAGTCCCTCAATCCTCATTCTTCGAAAGTAGAGGACATTTCTTTTTTCCCGTCTTAGAGCCATTTTGTTGTTGTTGTTGTTGTTGTTGTTTCATTTGAGGAGCTTGGATATCGTGGTCACTTAGCCCGGTGTATTTAGGTGAGTGTGTGGAAATTTGTCTGATAACCTGTGTTATTGTGATGGTTGTATTAGAGTGTAAATTTGTAATTAAGGTGAGGATTAGG
Organism: Meconema thalassinum; assembly: GCA_946902985.2. Lineage (NCBI taxonomy): Eukaryota > Metazoa > Arthropoda > Insecta > Orthoptera > Tettigoniidae > Meconema > Meconema thalassinum. Next base: position 292,919,327 of record OX336390.1, on the reverse strand, counting down.
AAATAGGCGACCGTGGCCTTAAGTTAGGACCCTCCCGGCATTTGCCTGGAGTAGAAGTTGAAAACCACGGAAATCGTTTTCCAGGATGGCTGAGATGGGAATCGAACCCACTCTTCTCAGTTTTTCCCTCACAAGGTTTAATGTAGCCTGTTCGAGCCCTAAGACCAGTGTTAAATGTCTTGGCCGAGCCGGGGATCAAACCAGGACTTCCGGGGCGACAGCCAATAATTCTTGCAACTGCACCAGGAGGTGATCACCCGAAACAATAGTGGCTCATAACCTAGACTTTTGGCTCCTTAAAACAACAATCCCCACCATCAAATTCTAGTACTGTAACCATTTGTGTGTGGTAATTCTTTTCTGTGTGTGTTAGTCGCTAGGTAGAAGATTTCATCAAGGATCGGATAAAAATGAGAAAATGTTGTGGTCACTAGACCAAGTAACCCTCATGTTTATATTGTGAGCTGAAAATAGTGATGGACCACGCAAGGAACCTCTTGCTTTCTGTGGTGGTGATCTGAGGCTGTTTATTTTTTATATTATTTTTTTCTTTTCTTTTTTTTCTTTTTCTTGTTGACGTCTTATGAGTCATCCATAAAATACGTTCGCTCGAACGTCCTTACAAGAATGTCACAAAAGTGCACAATAATTTGAAGAGGGGCGGGGGTGTGTAGCCTACGAAAATACGTACTTTCGTCAGTTTTTTTCGTTATTGCCCGATTTGCAAAATCCAAATTAAATTTCTATTTGGCACTTTCTATAAACGTTTTTAATAAAACAACCTCTTTTGTAGGTTGATTCGTGGAAGATTATTCATCCTGTGTAGCATCTCGCGATTTTAGAAATAGCCCATAGTTACTTCTTCTGTTGTGGAACACGGACCTGTAAATTGGTTTATGCTCTGAGTTGCACAATACATTGAATTTAAATTGGACGTTCACTTAGAGGAGGGATTGTTACAACGTGTTACAATGGGGCAGACGGGTTGAAATGTATGCCATTCTTGCGAACGTATTTTATGGATGACCCCTTAATGCCAATTTCCAGACATTGGAGACATATACACCCTGGTCACAGTTGATATTTTTAGGATGCTACATTTCGATGGTCAATCCTGATTTTTCTACCGGTACACAAGACGAAACAAACTGAAATTTCACAGGATTCTGAATTGGCGCTTTGTCTACTAGTATGAATATCGTGTAATCTCGGCAAGGCGATCCGACAACACTGCATTCCCTATAGAACGAAGTAGGCTATACAGGACTGATGACCCACAAACAGCAACAAGCCATATTGATAGAGGACAGATTCACCTGTTGGAGAGCCCCAGTAATAGCTATTATGATGATGATCATGCCACTGTTTGGTTACGAGTTGGCGGTGCAGTATCGCGGAGCTAGTATTGCCAGTTAAATTAGTGTTGTGTTTACTGCATGAATATCAATCCCTGGAACTAGCACTTGGGATCAGCGGCCTGATTAATACTGATCATGTTTAGAACGATTTGTGATCAGCGGGGCAGATCAACAGGCTTTGGGGAGCCTGATCCCAACCACATTACAGTAAAGGAAAGCCAAATTACGACATCATAATTCAAGGCAGAATGGGTCGGGCCAGTGGCTAATAAATTGGTGGCGGCAGGATAGCCACGGCAGTTAATAACGACGTCCATTCCTCAAGCGCACCAGCCACTTTGGTACAACTCATACAGCACGTCACGAAGGAATTAGGATGAGGAAAGTTTCGTACGTAAGCAGCTCAATGTTGTTTTAAGAGCACTTCTATGTGAAAGCAATCCCCTATGGTTCTAAATTATTATTTAGTATATTATTATATATATTGTTATAGGCTATTAAAGAAAGAGAAAACTAAGGGATGACATGTTTCGCTCGTTGAGCGAGCATCAACAGATCCAAATCTACAAGACAATACCAAACCTACAATGACACCCACAAACAGTCTCTGCTCTCCAAAAACAAAAAGAACGACTTTCAAAGAATTCATCTTCAGATAATAATTTGAAAGTGTTGCTACATGCAGATCTTATTTATAACAACAAAAATAATCCCTGGCACTACAGCCCGTGAAAGGCCTAGGCCAACCAAGCGACCGCTGCCCAGCCATTTGGCCTGCAGAAATTGGGGTGACGCGTGATCAGCGTATCGGGTCCCCTCAGCCGTTAATCTTGGTTTTCGTGATCGGGGCGCTGCCTCACTGTCAGACAGCTACTCAATTGTCCTCACGAGGCTGAGTGCACCCCGTTCCAGCCCCCGCGTGAGTTTCTAAATTCCCTGACGGAACCAGGAATCGAACCCGGGGCCTCCGGGTGAGAGGCAGGCGCGCTACCCCAACACCTCATCAAAAAGTAGTTGTTTAGCAGCCTGTAGACATTTCACAATTTTCAGATAAGTCTCCACGTCAGATCATTCAACACATTAATAGTAGACAAACACTATTTCGTATGTTGTAGTTAAATCTCTTTCCAATCATCACAGCAGAGTACTTCCCGCATATTAGTTTGTAATTTTACAGTAGTTTAGGGCTTATTGCTTATCACAGCATCGTAGATTAGTTAGGGGAGGAAGACTGTTTGCTGATAGGATCGTTAGTCAAAGTTTTGCAACATTAAAATAAATAGAATTTTTTCGGGTACTTAATGCCTTAATATTTATAAGTAACTAGCAGTAGTGCCCGGCTTCGCCCGGTGGATTTGTTTGTTTTATGGATGATAATGAATACTACTAGAGAATTGGCACATAATACTTAAACAGAAAAAAATATTTTAAAAATATAACTGGTGGTGGTGGTGGTGGTGGTGGTGGTGGTGGTGGTGGTGGTGGTGGCTGCGGTGGTGGTGGTGGCGATAAGTAGTACAGTATAATGGACGTAACTTTCAGGTCATTTTCCCATAATGATAATGAAAATAATGAATAGGGAAACGGCTATTTACTAACTACAGTACTGACACATATAGTTAACAAACGAATTGAAAAATATGATTAGAAAGAGGAGTATGTGAAATAAAAGACACTGCCTAGGGCCTATATCTCATTGGCTGTTAGAAAAGAAGAGATCAATAGTGTCGTCTTTTGTCACATAGTGCCATAGAAAAATAATCAGAGCACTTTGGAAAACGTCGGCTGTCCCGGGCTCAAGTAGCAATAGTGTCATTTATCACCACATACCGCTCAAGGATAAGGTTATGAATAAATGAAAGTAAATTTGAAAACACCAACGCTTATTGCAGCTGGTTACCTCTATGTACTGCACTAACACTATCGCACTTATACAGAGACATAATATTTTCATGATGATAACTGTTTTACGGGGCCTAAGAAACCTTCTTGCAATAATCACTCCCAGTGAATCCAATTTATAAGCAGCGCAAGTTGTAACTATTCTGGTTGGGGTGACGTGATGCAGCTCGCATTGCCAGCCAACAATTGACTTATTAAAATATTCTTACTGTTACACTACACGGACATGAATGGTTCTAGGACCTTAAAACGTAGTTTTCAAGTTCATTTTGTCAGTTGTTCTAAATGTAGGGAATGGAGAGAGTTGTCCAAAATATTAAGTGGACAGTGTTACCCGTAGGGCTCCAAAGGTAAGTACATAAGTTTGGTTAAGATCGGTGAAACGATATAGACTTGTGCCAAAGGGCCTAAAAGCAGGGAATGGAGTGGTCTGTTCAAAATTTCACGTAGACAGTGTTACTCGTCGGGTTCCAAAGGGTAAGTATGTACAATTTTGTTCAGATCGGTGAAACGGTGTAGATTTGTGCCAAAGGGCCTAAATGCAGGGAATGGAGTGGTCTGTCCGAAATTTCATGTAAACAGTGTTACTCGCGGGGTTCCAAAGGGTAAGTAAACACATTTTGATTCAGATCGGTGAAACGGTGTAGATTTGTATAAATAACAGACAGACAAACCAACATTGAGCTTTATACCGTATTTACACATGCTAGTGCAACAATCACAATAACGCAGGTTATCACAAAAATTCTACACACACACCCATGTACACAGGGCAACATGACCACGATGTCTAAGCCCCGCAAATGAAATATTAACTGCGGATACGATAGCATAGAGAATACCACAGTCCAATAAATCCTTGAGCAACACTGAAAAATTGCTTCAAATACCATATCTTATCTCCAATTTACACATGCTAGTGCAACAATCACAATAACGCAAGTTATCACAAACATTCTACACACACACACACACATGTACACGGGGCAACATGACCACGATGTCTAAGCGCCGCAAATGAAATTACAACTGTCTACACATGAAAACTGCAAAACGGTGATAGGAGAATGAAGGAATGTTTGCCACTATGTTTCTCTGACAGGATAGCATTACATTACATTTTGCTAATATGCTGATTAACTGTACATACGATAGCATAGAGAATACTACAGTCCAATACAATCCTTGATTGTCAATCGGTCAGTTTTCCCATGGCGGCTTCGGTGGCGTAGTCGGTAGCATGTTGAGCTTCTATGCCCAAGATCGCGGGTTCAAATCCGGCCGAAGTCGTCGGATTTTTAAGAGCGTTAAAAATCGCTCAGTATGCCTTCCTTCGGAGGGGAAGTAAAGCCGGCGGTCCGATGTCATAGATTTATGGCATGTTAAAGAACCTTCCACTAATTACATCTGTGTGAAGCTAAATTGTGTAGGTTAGGAAAGTAAACAACGCTCTTAGGTTGCTACGTTCGTTGCCAAGAGCTGACTGCGGTGGCGTCTGGTAGCTACGTTCTGAACTAGTAGTCGTCGACGGTGGCGTTTGGTGGCAAAAGTAGGAACTATTTGAAAAATTCAAAAGTCTGCAGTCCTTTTTTATAAAAAAAAAACAGACAACACACACTAATACAGTCATCACAATTAACACTGGTTATCAGACAGAATCTACACACACCCAAAGTACACGGGGCTACATGATCGCGTTGTCGCAGCCCCTAAACTTAAGAACCAACCAACCCATGTGTCCTTTAGCAAATTTTACCGGACTATCATGATACAGAGTAAATCATTGTTGCCTAGTGACAACCTGTCCATCAATGGTGCGGCGTTGACTATCATGATACAGTGTTAGTCGTTGTCGAATAGCGACAATATGTCCGTCAAGTTATTAGATCGGTGAAACAGTGTAGATTTGTGCAAAAGGGCCTAAATGCAGGGAATGGAGTGGTCTTCCGAAATTGAACATAGCTTAAACTATTCCTTTTGAATCTGGCTATCATAACCAAAAATAATTTTTCGAATCCGACTGGTAGTTCCAGAGATTAGCGCGTTTAAAGACACAAACACACAGACAAACTCTTCAGCTTTATTATATTAGTATAGATCACCACACTTTCTAAGTTTTCTGACGGATATATAATATCTATACAACGAATATAAAAGTTGACCCCACGATATAACAGGTGTCAATACTGGTGGTGATTATGTCGAAAAATAGCTCAAACAATGATATACCTGGTGCCAATAAAGTTATTCAAGTAACTATGTTTTCTTCACACCGCATTGTTTAAAAAAAAAAGTCCTCTCGGCACGCCGGAAGGCGGAGGTAGATTTCACCGGCCAAACTTGGGGATAGGCGAAAATAGGCAGAATATGCAGGTTTTCGTAGAAGGATCAGACCTCATTTATTGCGAGAAGGTATTTTATAATTGGAGCTTAATTAACTTTATTTTTCGTCATTTTATGCTTATTTTAAACATTTTATTGTCTTATGGGAACGGTAACCTTCTTGTCATTTGGGGTCCATTTTTATACTTGTGGTCACACTGTCCTTATGCAAGGTTTCGACACTGATGTGTAACTATGTAACGGTCTGATACTTCTTCACGCAAAATTATATCTCCCGAAGCGTTTTTGGTTGGTTCCTCAGTTTAGGGGCTGCGACAACGCGGTCATGTAACCCCGTGTACTTAGGGATGGCTGTATTAGTCTGTAATTCAGGTAAGGACTGGAGACGGTCAATTTCAAGCAGTAGTTCCTAATGTTGCTACCAGGTACTACCGTCAACGACACCTAGCTGTGAACTTGGCTACTAGATGCCACCCCAACCAGCAACTCGCAACGAACGTTGGAACTTCCCCTCCAAAGGAAATCATACTGAGCGATTTTAGCTCTTAGAAAATCCGACGACTTCGGCCGGCTTTGAAACCGCGACCTTGGGCATAGACATTCAGCATGCTACCAGTTACGTCACCGAAGCCGCTTCCCACTTAGTCAGATGGAAATACTGAATCTGATCTCGTGCAAGTGCGTTGTCATGGCAACGTCTGATGGCTCATCCCTCATCAATTTAGTAGTGATGCCATGGCAACCTCTGATAGCTCTTGGCATTTTCTTATAATTCCGAAATCATTTTTCTCATCCCTTGGCGTAATGGTGGGTCATATCAAAAATTATTTCGGACAAAAGTTTTAGGTAATTATTAGGGGAATATTGTCCATTTTGTACGGTTTTGATATTGTGCCTATTAAGAGAGATATGATAAATGTTTCCCGAAAAACCCACTTTTTCCCACCCCTTTGGTCAATGGTTGGTGCTATAAAAAAAACTCTTCAAACATAAATTTTTGGGCTTTATCCGACACATAGTATGAACGTTGAACGGATTCGATATTTCACATATTAAGAGAGTTATAGCAATATTTCACTTTTTCGAGGAAAAAAAGCCCCCCATTTTCACCCCCTTCGACCGATTTAGCCCAGTAACGAACTCGACCGAGATTTTATAGGTATACATATTCGGTAAAAAAAATTCAAAGTGATTGGTGCAAAATTATGGCAGTTATCGTGTCCACAAGAAACTGATTATATATATACATACATAAATTATATATAAACTTTTGAACTGACAGTGGTTTTGGGGTCTGGGGGATGTGAAACGCGAAGATATGTCGAAATTTTCCGGAAGTCGAAACATGGGACCCATTGCAATAGTTAGCTTTCTAATGAAATCTACCTAATAGGGAAACTAAATTTCTGGATGGGCCCAGTATAAATTGATACAGCGATTTCTATGTCATTTCAGAATGGCGTGCTGTTTTGGATAGAACATTAAGCCTTCTTTATATAGTCACCTCCTGTCGAGTATCACGAGACAGCAAACACCGTTTATGCAATAGTTTTTGCTTCAAGACATTTGCAGATATTACTCTATCCTTTCTCACTTCTACAAACACATACAAGATCTTTTAAATCGGAGAAACATTTCCTAGTCCCAATATAGTATACAACAGTAGCCGAACTTCCCATCTCTCGATTCGATATTTTCTTTATTGTTCACCTAATGCCTGAGCCAAAGCGTGCCAACCGTCTGAAGGTGTGTTGCGATAAGAGCACTTGATTCGTACAGTACACCTTGTTGCATTTCAGACTTAGACCTGTATACTCGGTATTACCAATAATGAACCCTGACGTCTGTCAAAGCTAGCACGTGGGGAAATGCTGTGTTGCCAATGAGAGAAGTCATGACTCATAACATTCCAAGAGGTTTGTAGGAAGACACAAATACTGGGAAAGTTAGCCCCTCCCCCTGCCTGGCAGTCTAATGACAGTGACGAGTCAAGGCACACTGCGTCAAACCATGTGCTCACTGCTGAGTCTGCATACATTGCACAACTGCTCGCTGTTGCCATGAAGACCGTTACCCCTCTCGTCTCCACTCCTCACCTCACCCTTCAAGCGGATGACAGCCTTCACCGTTCACCTTTCGTAAATCAGAGTATAGCACTGTACCCGAAGTGGACTTGGTCGAACTTTCGCTCACAGGTAATGGCGCCAACTATTGTGTCCAAAGGTGTACAACAAAACAGGTCTAAAGTAACTTATATTGTGTGCTAATGCTTTTAACGTAGCCTGCACATTTAACATAGAGAGAGCTGTATCCCCAAGCTCCGGTGGTCATTGCGGGGTTTATTAAAGTTTTATGCAAATATTCGTGTTTTACAAGATTCTTCACGACAATAGATATTTATCCCATAAAGAAAGAGCTACACAAATCCCTGAGACTAACTTTCGTTTGGACCAAAGCAAAGCAGGACAAGCCACACAATGGAAGGAGTTAAAGATGGAAGGAACCGGGTTGTTGTTTCATCGCCTTTTGTGTTGGCTATCAGCGGGAACAATAGCAGGGACTAGACGTCTGTAATGGGGGTATTACAGGGGCCAAACAACAGGAAACAGAATTAATATTGGGTCTAACAAATCTAGGCTTGGCAACGTAATAAAACAGCGTGACTAGCAAACGGGACAACTGCTTGAGCTAAAATATTTCTCCCCACGAAAATATTTACTGTACTGCAATGTACATGGAAAAGAGCGAGATTAACTCCCAGATACAGTGATGTTTAAGTAACGCTAATTAAATATGTACAATATTACTGTTCTTTTTTTTTTTTTTTTTTTTTTTTTTTTTTTTTTTTTTACATGGACATGTTTTTGGGCTAGCAGTCAAAACAGAATTTGCGTGATACAGAACGAGTGACGGTCTACAGCGCACCTTGCCCCTAATCGGACACGCGCAGATAGGCTACTATCCGCATCTCATTGTTGTGAAAACCATATCCATGATGTTTCTCAGTGTGGCTGAGGAACTTTTACTTTTGTTTATTTTGATTCACTCTGATTTATTTTTACATGATTTTCCGGGCACTTTATCACCTGTGTGTTGTGAGACTTGGTACAATACATCTGAATTAAAACGTTTAATATACCGGTGTACAATGCATCTCAACTGTTTTCAAAAAATCAAGATAGCGGACATAAAAATTACTTAAGGAAATATTTTTATAGTCCGCGTCCTATTTTAGCGATCGCCGCGCCACTTGCTATAATTAATCACATCATGGGGGCGTGGTGGCTCAGCGGTCTAGCTGTATGCCTCTCACCAAGGCGGTCCGGGTTCGATTCCCGGTCAATGCATGTGGGATTTTCGAAGTGAAATGCCATGTCCTGTGGTTCGGATTCCACGTAAAAAGGAGGTCCCGTGGCTCATAATCACAAGATTCACGGTCACGTAAAACTACAATCTTCCTTTTTTAATCACATCATAATCTAAATCTACAGCCACATCAATACCCTAGCTTAATTTTCATAAATCATCGATGACGCGCAACGGAATGATTTAACTCAGATACGAGAAAAATAAACCGGCACTGAGGGATATATTCTAGTTTGTAGTCCTCTACTGTAGTTCTCGAGAATTATAGATAGAGCGCTAGTTAGTTTCCACAAATAAACGTATCTTACTAATGGTCTACTCGTCAAACGATCACAGCGAAAGTTGATAAAATGAACCAGTACTCCTTAATATTAGGCTACATCTTGGTCCTTGGCCCTGTACCTCAGATTGTGTATGGAGTGTCTCCTATAGCCTGTGTTATTGTGGTGTTTTAACTAGTAGACTACGTGTACTTGTAATTTGCAGCTAGGGTGGAGAAGGAGACGGCCGGGCCGTGCCGTACGTTAGATACCGTTACAACATTTGCCTGGAGTAGACTTGGGAATGAACAGAAAACTACTACTAGGCAGGAGGAGAAACTGACCTATTTTACCAACAGTCCTAACATGGTTGACTGTACAGCATTCCAACCCTCACACCAGCATTAAAATTGACCAGGGCAACAGGGAATCGAACCCGGACCACCTGTCTGCAAAGCTACGAAACTAATCACTAGATCACGGTGACAGAGAAACTCTTGACTTACAGTATATAGGCACGTTATGAATAATTTAACAAATTAAATATGACCACCGATTCAGGCAAAGGACCCTCTGTGCGGTGTCATCATTTACCAATTTACATACCCCGAGACTTTTGCACTTGAGGCCACAATTTAACAACCGGCAAAATAATTTCAATGGTAACATTAAACACTACCATTAATACAAAAAACTCCTCAGGCAGTACATTAAAATAATAATTACACAAAACACACATGGAAATATCCTCAACTAGTCCATTTAAATGATACACAATAATGACACAAAAATAGTAATTAACGGAAAATATGAAATCAAGCTGACCAGCGGCAACAGAGTATTGTAATGAACACAATCAGATTTATAACATTTTACTCTTCCAGGCAAGCTTCGTACTCACCTAATCCCCTTACAGTATTGACAGCACTTATCTCCTAGTCATTAACTTCGGAATAGAAAGTTGCTAAAACACGCTAAATGTGTTGTTGTTGTTGTTGTTGTTGTTGTTGTTGTTGTTGTTGTTGTTGTTGTTGTTGTTGTTGTTGTTGTTGTTGTTGTTGTTGTTGTTGTTGTTGTTGTTGTTGTTGTTGTTGTTGTTGTTGTTGTTGTTGTTGTTGTTGTTGTTGTTGTTGTTGTTGTTGTTGTTGTTGTTGTTGTTGTTGTTGTTGTTGTTGTTGTTGTTGTTGTTGTTGTTGTTGTTGTTGTTGTTGTTGTTGTTGTTGTTGTTGTTGTTGTTGTTGTTGTTGTTGTTGTTGTTGTTGTTGTTGTTGTTGTTGTTGTTGTTGTTGTTGTTGTTGTTGTTGTTGTTGTTGTTGTTGTTGTTGTTGTTGTTGTTGTTGTTGTTGTTGTTGTTGTTGTTGTTGTTGTTGTTGTTGTTGTTGTTGTTGTTGTTGTTGTTGTTGTTGTTGTTGTTGTTGTTGTTGTTGTTGTTGTTGTTGTTGTTGTTGTTGTTGTTGTTGTTGTTGTTGTTGTTGTTGTTGTTGTTGTTGTTGTTGTTGTTGTTGTTGTTGTTGTTGTTGTTGTTGTTGTTGTTGTTGTTGTTGTTGTTGTTGTTGTTGTTGTTGTTGTTGTTGTTGTTGTTGTTGTTGTCTTCATTTAGGGACGTGTCACGTCGTGGTCATTAACCCCATGTGTAGAATCTGACTGAGAACATGTGTTATTGTTGGGTCAGCACAAATAATTGTATTTGCAATTGGAGGTCAATTTTGGAAGGAGTCAACCATGGCCTTAAGTTAGGTTCTACCCCGGTATTTTAATTAGAGTACCAGTGAGAAACAACGGCGAACCAATTCTAAGATGGCTGAAGTGGGAGTCGAAGTCACCACCCTTCAATTATCCACACGAGCTTCAGTGTACCCCGATCTACGCCTCAGACCAGAATTAAATTTCATGGCAGAACCGGAAATCAAGCTTCAGGAGTAAGAAAATTACCAAAAGAAAATACTAAAATGAAAAAATCCTTAGTGTGCTAAATCTGCAACAAAATGTCCTCACAAATTCATCTTACGCCCCTTAATTTCTAAAAAAAAAGTACGCCTAAATATAAAAGGAGCAATATTTCTGGCTAACCAGAAAAAAAGATAGTAATGTTATTGGTTTTACACCCCCATTTAACTACTGCGGCTTTTAGAGACGCCAGGTGCCGGAATTTTGCCCCGAAGGGGATCTTTAACGTGCCAGTAAATCTACTGGCACGGTCCCCTCGCATTTGCGCACCCTCAAATGGCAGCTGACTGCGCCATGTTTCGATCCTGCAACCTTGGACCCAGCAGGAAAGAACGTTACTGCTGAGCCACGCAGCCAGTCCAGAAAAAAGACACAATTTCACCCAAATCCTAGCCCTACTAATAATATATTTCACGTCAAGTTTTTGAGAGAACACTTTAGTTTTAAGAGAAGTGAGTAAGAAACTAATAGTTCCCGTCCCTGTAGGCGGCGGCCACCAGTTGATCACAGTACAATATCTTTAAATGGTCGCATTGTGTGACGAGGAGCTTGCCATTGTTCACATAAAGCAATAATAATGAGGACATTAATTTCAATTACTCACTTGTATATCTGTGGTCGCGCAAGACAATCCCAATGTTACTGTGAGCAAGCTTCCTCTCCATTAGACTGTCACATACAGAACCTGCACCACTATCTATCACCCAACTACACTCAATGGAGGCGACCACCGTCATTAAGTCCCACATAAATCATAGAAAACTACACTTTGGTGAGAATGATTCAGTTCAGCATGGGAGTCAAATGCAGATCTACAAAGACAATATGAATAATGGGCTACACTAGTTCTTCGGGCATTCCATCAAGAGCCCACTGCTTATTCAAGAAATCTGATTCTAATGTTGCCAATTTCGGCGACAATTCGCTTAATCAAGAGCATTTGAGAGGTCACGTGAGGCAGAGTAGAAAGAAAAAGGACTATCTACTTTTCTAAAGTTTTTTATATCTTACCTGACGAGAATTCTAGTGAATTAAAATGTCAATTTTTCATCGGTCCTCTTAATATTGTTTGAAAGTACGAGGGAAGTTTCGTCATTTTATTGCAGGAGCAGATGGTACACCAGGTGACACTCGCCATAAGAATCCATACCCGTGGCTGGTTCAACGACGGAAGAAGCGTTAGCGGAGGGGAAATGACGCATGCGCAGCGCGCCGACGAAGAGAGAGGAGCAGCAGACCGGCGTGCGCGATATCTTTCGAGTACAGCTCAAAATGGCATACAGATGTGTACTGACAACGTGGTCGCCAATGGAAGTGCGTGCTGTTATCCGGTATGAATGGGCATGTGGGACTAGAGTCAGTCATCCATGAGCACCTACAGAACGTGTATGGTGAAGCGGTCATGTCTCGTCAAATGGTCGGTTGCTGGTGTTGCGGTGTTGCATGTTCAGTGAAGTACGGCAGAGTGTGGAGGATGAAGATCGAAGTGAGCGTCCCTCCACATCCACGAATGAAAACAGCATTGCTCGAGTACAGGACATGGTGTTAGCGAACAGGCGCATAACGGTGGCAGACGTGGCGTCCACGCTGCGTATAGGTCGTGCCCGGGCCCATCACATGCTCCATGTTACCGAAAAGTGTCCGCAAGATGGGTACCGAGAAACCTGACCCCGGAACACAAGAGTGCATGAATGGGCAGCCTCGATCACTTGATGCGGTATTTGCGAGAAGGAAATGCGTTCCTGTTCAAAATCATCACAGGCGATGAGACATGGGTACACCACTTAACCCCTGAAATCAAGGTCATCTCAATGATGGGGAAGGATCCCAGTTCACAAGTGAGCAAGAAATTCAAAGTGGCACCCTCCGCAGGAAAGGTGTTGGCCACAATTTTCTGGGACGCAAAAGGTATGTTTTCCTCGATTTCCGCCATGGAGGGACCATCAATGCGCAACGCTTCTGCAACAACCTCACAAGCCTCAGGTCCGCCAATCGACGGAAGAGACCAGGGCTCTTGAGTGAAGGCGCTGTGCTCTTGGACGACAACGCACAACCACACACAGCAAGGCTCAAACAAAATCTTGCCCCGTCGGACTTTCACCTGTTCCCTGCATTGAAACCGCACTCTCGGGACGTCATTTTCAAACCAATGCTGAGGTGGAGCAGGCGGTGCGACAATTCCTTGCATCGCAGGGCACCGAGTATTACCAGAGTGCTTTCTTCAAACTGATTGCACGCTATGACAAGTGTCTCAATGTCGGTGGCGACTATGTCGAAAAATAGTGCAAGGTGTATAGTTCATGATGCCATAGCGTATGCCAGTTTGGCAATAAAAGGTCTCTGGGAAAAAAATGACGGAACTTCCCTCGTGTATTGCGATCCTTCACGTATGATTTTACTGATCAGCGGAACGCAAGGAAATCAAGATACGTTGCGAAAACCTAGAGCTGCTTCTACTTGCTGCCCAAGAATCATACGATAATGTCAAATAGCATCATCCGGCTGATGTACGAAGTCCCTCGTAAACTCGTGAATCCCTAACGTTCGATTTTGAAAAAATTGCCCACGCCCACACAACTCTTACTCTTGCATCTTGTATGCACATATGGATAAAATTGAAGCCATTTTTAGTGTAACCTTATTGACAATTGATATTGCAACTATTTAGTCGGTCAACACAATATAGTTCCATTTACTGTGACATGCAAAAAAAACTGAAAAACATTACAAACAGTCTCTGCTCTCCAAAAACAAAAAGACTTTTTGTGGGTATCATTTACGTTTGGTAGTGATTTGTAGAGCTATTTTGTCTTGTATGTTTGGATCTGATGATGTTCGCTTGACGAGCGAAACATGTCGTCCCTTAGTTTTCTCCTTCTTCTGTAGCCCATAGCAAATATATTATACAGGATGATTCAGCTAAGAGGGCCATCTCAAATATATACGGAGCAGTTTAAGATAAAGTCATTCTGTTTTCAAATTCTTAAATCGTATTAAGGGACTCGTACAACATGGTCCATTTCACTCCCAGCACATACATATTTACCGTATTTTTAGCCTATTTTCATTTTATGAAAAAATAGGCTTATGAGATCACCTTTTGTCCATGTGTGTGTGTGTGTGTGCGCGTGTGTGTGTGTGTGTGTGTCCCTCTAATAACGTCTAAACGGCTGGAGCGATTTCAATGAAACTCGGTAAGGTCACAACACCATTTCGGTGTTGCCAACCGTGCCCTTCAAATTTTATTACGTCTCACCAATCCAACATGGCGGCGATTTCAGCAGCATTCAATATCTCCGAAACTATTACCGATATCACCCTGAAATTGTGTACGCTGAACTACGAGAAAGAAGTTCAACTATGAGACTTTCAAAACTCTGGTTACTACAAAACCAACATGGCGTCCAAGCGAAGCTGAGACTTTTCTCTCGATTTAACCATCCAAACGCAATGAAACTTGGTACTCCAAATGTTTATACACATTGTAATGCACTGGCATTTAATTTAGTTCAATTGTTTACATAACCTCAAGATGGCGGCTGCGCGAAATATTTCACCGGCATTTTATATCTCCGAAACTATTACTGGTATCAGCCGGAAATTTTGTACGGTGAAAACGGGCACTACTACTACAAGTTTGTGTAAGTAATTTTCAAAAACCTGCGAAGTACAAAAAGAACATGGCGGCCAAGCGAAGTTGAAATATTTTAATAGACTTTTCTCGCGATTTAACCATCTGAGCGCAGTGAAATATGGTACTGTCAATGTTTATACATATTGTAATGCAATGACATCTAATTTAGTTAAATTGTTTACAGAACCTCAAGATGGCGGCTGAGCGAAATCTTAAAATTAAGTTTTCATTTCTTGTGTCGCAATCATGCGATCGAAGTGAAATTTTGAATAATGAACCTACGCAATATTTTTCCTTTAATGGTACATAACTCTATGGCCTATACATATAACAATCCAACATGGCGACCATCTGAAATATTTAGACGGTTCTCAATATCTACGAATCCTTTACAGCAAACAAACTGATTTTTTTATGTTCATAGGACTTTTAATAACCCGGTGAGCACAAATCAAACATGGCGGCGACGCGAATTATAAATAGCCTACCTAAATAGACGTTTCTCGCGATTTAACCATCCGAGTGCAGTGAAACTTGGTACGGTAAATGTTTATACAATTGTTAATCCACTGGAATCTAATTTATTTCAATTGTTTTCATAACCACAACATGGCAGCAGTGTGAATTTTCTTATTTCTTGTGTCGTAATCATGCGATTGAAGTTTGAATACTTCACGTACACAATAATCTTCATAACTCTAAGACCTACATATAAAAATCGAACATGGCGACCAACCGAAATATTAGACGGTTCTCAATATCTACGAATCTATTGCAGCAATCAAACTGAAATTATGTACTTTGATAGAGGCAATTTGCATGAGTAGGATATATGAAAATAGGCTTTAGTTCTTCACGGAACTACTTGTTTCAGGTTATATTTCACATGTCCCAGTAATTGGAATTATATTGCGTTGACTGACTGAAAAATTGCAATATCATCTTCGGTAGCGTAGTTGGTAGCATGCTGACCTTCTATGCCCAAGATCGCGGGTTCAAACCCGGGCAAAGTCGTCGGATTTTCAAGAGCGTTTAAGATCCCTCAGTATGCCTTCCTTCGGAGGGGAAGTAAAGCCAGCGGGCCGATGTCATAGATTTATGGCATGTAAAAGAATCTTCCGCTAACTACAATTGTGTGAAGCTAAACTTGTAGGTTAGATTTGATTAACGCTCTATTAAGTTCCAACGTTCGCCGCCAGGTGCCGGTTTCGGTGGGATCTAGAGGCGTTGACGGTAACGTTTTGTAGAAAAAGTAGGAACTACTTGAAATTGATCGTCTGCAGTCCTTGCGTGGTCCTTGTTGAGGGGTAGGGAGGTGTAAACAAACAACACACGCTGGTCACTATTCTAAACTCGCCATCTTGTATTGCACACCACAGAATACAGAGTAACAAAATACAAAGCACAGGGAGGTACAGATATAACACACACACACTGCAGTCCAACATAATGTCAATGGCTATGGAGCTTGGGAGGTGGCACCATCTGTGGCCAAGTTGGAAGTCAATTCCCAACATCCTCCCCACCCTGGTCTACCTCTAGAGGTACGAGTTAGTTAGTTAGTTATTGTTGTTTTAAGGGGCGGAACTACGAGGGCATCTGCCCCTCTTAACACAGATTAAAGAATACAAATTTTGAATTGAATTTAAAATTTTGAGGTGGACATCCAAATTTAAAAAGACCAAAAATCAATAAAACAAAAACAAACAATTAAATAAAAAATAAAAATCATAAAAATAAACAAAAATTACGGAAAAAACAAAACATTATCGTTCAAAAACGAACAAGTCGTTGAGTCAATGTTCACTGGAAAATTTAGATTGCTGGCCCTAACCCACTCTCACTTATAAAGCGGATAACGCGATCAGCAGCCACCGCGTCATCGGCTAATATAAGTTTGAGTGTCGTCTGCAAACCAAGGTTTCTTCGTAAGTCAGCAAGATCCACACACTGGGTGAAAATGTGGGCCACGGTGAATACGGCTCCACAGGTACAAAGTGGGGGGTCTTCCCTTCTCATTAGGTACGAGTGGGTGGATCTTGTATGACCTATCCTTAGCCTACACAAAATGACGGACTCTCTCCGGGCCCGGAAGGAGCTCCGCCACACGCGAGTAGTTCCCTTGATCGCTCTCAGTTTACTGGGCAGTGGGTCAGCTAGCCACTGACTCTCCCAAAAAGCCAGAACTTGTAGGCGTAACTGAGAGCGAATATCTCTAGCGGGTACCTCCATTGGTCGAGGTGGTAGTGATACCGCCTCTTTTGCAGCTTGATCTGCTAACTCATTTCCCGCAATTGCCATGTGGCTTGGAAGCCACAGAAAGGTGATTCGAGTGTCAGTGTGGCACAGCCCGGCTAGTAGGTCGTGGATTCGCTGCACTAGGGGGTGTTGCGGGAAACATGTAGCAATTGACTGCAACGAACTCAAAGAGTCGGTACACACGAGAAAGTGGATTCGAGCATCCTGTAGTGCAAACTGCAGAGCTTCATAGATGGCAACGAGCTCCGCAGTAAACACACTACAGGCCTCAGGCAAAGAGATCTTGGTATTTGCGCCATCAATAACGTAAGCACAACCCACCTTCTCGTCCACCTTCGAACCATCCGTGTATAGAATGCCAGCGTCCGGAAATTGGTGAACTATGCTGTGGAACTGCCTCCGGTAAACGGAGGCATCCGTGTTCACCTTAGGACCTCGGTGCAGATCTAACCGAATTTCCGGACGCGGGACTTGCCACGGAGGCACCTCGCTAGATGTCCGGATCATACAGGGACCTACAGCCACTCCTATTTCAGTACACGAGCTATCAAGTCTAATACCAACCGGCCGAGTGGCACGAGGCCGGTTGGCGTAACCCTGGTGGTTTTGGGTACCGAAGAGAGCCTGATAGGTCGGGTGTTGCGGCATTTGACGCACATTAGCAGCATATGCTAAAAGCATATGTTGGCGTCTATAATTTAAAGGTGGAACACCCGATTCGGCGAGTAGGCTGGGTATCGGGCTGGTCCGGAAGGCACCGGTAGCCAGCCTAACGCCACTATGGTGGATACTGTCCAGCATTTTCAAGGTTGCCGGCCTTGCTGAACCGTATGCCGCAGAACCATAGTCTAGCCGGGACAGGACGAGGGCTTGGTAGAACCGTAGCAGCACCGCACGGTCAGCCCCCCACGTAGTGCCACTAAGAAACCTGAGCATGTTCAGTTTCCTGAGACATGTCATTTTCAATTGCCGTATATGGTGCTGCCACGTTAACTTGCTGTCAAAATGGAGCCCCAGGAAGCGATAAGTGTCAACCAACGGCAACGCAGCATCCCTGAGATGTAGTTCAGGGTGTAAATGTAGCCTCCGTAGCCGACAAAAATGGACGACGGAGGTTTTCGCTGCTGAAAAACGAAAACCCCGGTCGTGAGCCCACCTGTCGACCCGGTTGATGGCTAGCTGCAATTGCCGTTCCACGACTGCCATACTTCCAGAGCTGTAATGCAGAGCTAAATCGTCTACATACAGCGATGGAACTACCGCGGACCCGGCGGCGGCAACAATGCCATTAATGGCAATCGCGAACAAGGTGACACTCAGCACTGAACCCTGAGGAACTCCATTTTCTTGGGTATAGTATTGCGATAATGTCCTACCGACCCTTACACGGAAGAGTCGGACAGACATGAAATTCGCAATGAAAGTCGGTAAGTTACCACGGAGTCCCCACTTGTGAAGGGTGGAAAGGATCCCGTAGCGCCATGTGGTGTCGTAGGCTTTCTCGAGGTCAAAGAAAACCGTGACTAGGTGCTGCTTTCGGAAAAAAGCCTCCTGTATGGCGCTCTCAAGTCGCACCAGATGGTCAGTGGTGGACCTATGAGAGCGAAATCCACATTGGTACTCAGACAGGAGACCTTTATCCTCCAAGAACCACACCAGTCGACGGTTCACCATCTTTTCGAGCAGCTTACATAGGCCATTTGTCAAACAAATGGGCCTATAGCTGCTTACAAACTTGGGATCCTTTCCAGCCTTAGGAATCGGTATCACGATCCCCTCTCGCCATTTAGATGGAAACTCCCCTTCAATCCATATACGATTGAAGATGATCAACAGTTTTTTTATACTGGATTCGCACAGATGTTTTAACATTTGATTATGTATGTTATCCGGTCCAGGAGCCGTATCCCTGCACAGTGCAAGCGCACTGCGCAGTTCCCATTCAGAGAATGGTACATTATAGGACTCCGAAGCAGAAGTGGCAAAGGACAAGGGGTGAGTCTCTGCCTCCCGCTTCAGAGTCAGAAATGTAGGATCGTAACTCCCGGAGCAGGATACATCGGAGAAGTGCGAGCCAATGCTGTTGGCAATGGCGAGATGGTCCGTGATGATGTCTCCATTGATGGACACTCCGGGTATCGACAGTGATGTCGGGAGTCCGGAGATCCGACGAAGCTTAGTCCACACTTGAGATGAAGGAGTATGCGCCGTCATGGACGACACATACTTTTCCCACGTCGTTTTCTTACTCTCCCGAATCAGATATCGGGCTCTAGCACGCATCCTTCTGAAGGTGATAAGGTTGGCCATAGTGTTTTGCCTCCGATATCATTTGAAAGCACGTCGACGATCTTTAATGGCTGCTGCAATCTCGGCTGTCCACCAAGGGACAAGCTTCCGGCGTGAGTTGCCGGACGAGGAAGGTATTGTTTCCTCAGCAGCAGCCAAAATACTATTCGTTATGTGAATGGTATGATCGTCGACACTCTCAAAGGTATCTTCGGCAAACACCGCACGTGCCGTGAAAGTTGGCCAATCAGCCCGACGGAGAAGCCATCGACTTGGTAACTCGATGGCTCTCTGGTTCGGAAGAGTAACGATAATTGGAAAATGGTCACTATTACAAAGGTCATCGTGTACACCCCACTGTAGCAGGGGAACCAGCGCACGACTGCACAGGGTAATATCGATACTTGAATAAGTACCGTGTGCAATAGAGAAGTGCGTAGGTTCCCCTGTGTTCAACAGACACAGGTCCAGCCGCCTGATCAGCCTCTCAAAATCTCTCCCTTTACCGCTAGTGGTAGCGGAGCCCCAGATGGTGTTGTGGGCATTAACATCTCCCAGAAGGAGGAGAGAGACTAGATCCACCAGCTGGTCGTAATCCGGCTGAGAATCAGGCGGGATGTACACGTTACATACTGTTGCCATTACTGGCAACGAAGTACGAACTGCAACTGCCTCTAGCTGAGTACGCAACGGCACCTCTTCACTAAAGAGGCTAGAGTGGACGAGAGTGTAGACGCCACCAGCGGCCACAGCTCCGTCCACCCGGTCTCTAGAGAAGAGTTTGAAGTGACGCATTGTTGTCTCATGTCCAGGACGAAACCTGGATTCCTGAAGACAGACAATGGTTGCCGAAAACGAAGATATTAATTGTCGTAACTCAGCGAAATGAACAGAATAGCTATTACAGTTCCATTGTAATAGTGCCATGTTGTGGACTTAAGTAGAAGTGGGTCTTCTACTTATGCTTGACCGTTTGCCACCCTTCCCCATCTCTAGTTGGAGATGATGGGGCAGGAGAGCACACCTCAATCTCCACATCTCCGTCCGAAGACGAAGAAAATGGAGCGGGCGCTCTCTTGGGTTGCGCGCGGTCGTCGTCGGACCTCACGAGTCTCGCTCTTGGGGAAGAGCGAGAGCGGTGTCGAGGGACTTTCTCCCGGTCCGAAGACTGGGTGTCTGTCCCCGACACGCCCCGAAGAGATTTCTTCTTGGATCGGCGCCGACGTGTGTTTGGGGAAGTAGATGGTCCCTTCCCCACAGACGCCGGGTCCTTATAAAACAAGGTCGCTCCTGCTGGCACCGCTCCACTGGTAGTGGTGGGAGCGGAATGGCCAGCAGATACGTGAGCAGCTCTGCCTTTAGGAGAGGAAGAGGAACGGCGCTGAACCGCTCCCCTCTCCTCCGCCGATCTATTTTCTTTTCTATAGGGGAGTTCCTCCATACGGACGGGCTTGGCTTCAGCAGGCTTCGCTCCCTTGGTGGTCGTGGGAGCGGAAAGGCCAGCAGAGACAGTAGCCACCCCGTCAGCAGGAGGGCGAGAGAGACGGCGACGAACCGTCTCCCTCTTCTCCCCTATATTTTTCGTATTAGGTGGGCTGGAAGAAGGACCAGCCCCGGTCGGCAAAGTCTTCTTTCCCCCTTTAACTGGGGAAGACTTATTCGCCGACCGTTTCGGAGAAGAAGATGACTTCTTCTCCGATTGCGCCGGTTTAAGTGGTATAACCGGCACCTTCTTTTGCTGGGCCGAAGAAGGTTGTTGTACCTCCTTCGGGCTGACATTTTTCGCTGGTACAGCGAGGGGTGATTTTAATACTGCTGAAAATACGGGCGTCGGGGGTACTACACTCGGTAAAGATGCGGCAGGGGTGAATGAGGGCGTCGTTGCAGCTGCAAACGATACCCGAAATTCGGGGGCATTCATATCACGGTACCTCTTGCGAGCGTCGTGATATGAAAGCCTATCAAGAGTTCTTATTTCTTGAATTTTTGCTTCCTTACAGAACTCAGGGCACTGCTTCGATCGTGGAGAGTGGCTTCCTTGGCAGTTAGGACAAATCGGGGGAGGCGTACACCTCTCACCCTCATGTGTCCCCTTGCCACACTCTCTACACACGGCCTTGGCAGTGCACCTGGCGGAAACATGCCCGAATTTCTGGCATTGATAGCAGCGAATAGGTGGAGGGATGTACGGTCGAACATCGCAGTGGTACGATGTGACCTTCACCTGCTTAGGTAAAACATCACCCTCAAAATGGAGAATAAAAGCGCCGGTATCGACGCTGTTCTCTCCAATCTTTCGGGTGATGCGCCTAATCTTGGTGACGCCTCTCTTCCCCAGATCCCGCAACAATTCCGCATCGCTATTTAAAATGAGGTCACGATGGAAAATAACTCCTCGGACCTCATTCAGCGTTTCGTGTTTTGAGACCTTAACGGGAATTTCGCCGAATTGCGTGCATTCCAGCAACGCTTCGGTTTGCTTCCGATCAACGGTGTGCAGCAGCAGCTGACCGTTCCGGAGCTTGGAAATCCCGCTTAGGTCCCCGAATTTCCCCTCGATTTCCTCAGAAAAAATTATTGATTTTACTAGTTTAAAATCACCCCCGTCAGTCCTCGTAGCTACCAGGTAGCGAGGAGACTTATCAGCGGGGAATCTTCTATTAAAGGCTTCATCCCAAGGCGTATACACCTTGGGATTAGCTCGACACTCAAGAGACGGCTTTTTAAGGGTGCCACCCTGTACAGGTGTCCGTGATCGCTTACTTGGCATCCCGGACGAAATCCTCCCCGAATACTGCCCACTCCGAACGGGGGTTATCGCTGTGGGCGCCACCCAGCCAAGGCAATACCTACCTGGCATAGCAGATATTGCCCGGGGTCCCAGTGCCTCGAACAGGCACTTCCCCCTCGGCATGCACAGGATTTATTCAGCTCCAGTATTCGGCCATGCAGGGACCTTCGTTGTAAGGCGGATACTACTGTAGGGTACATGGCGCACCCACCTGACGGGATGGGGCATACCGTCTAGGCTTTCTGGCCAGATGGCCAAGCTGGTGGCCCTTCCCCTAACAGCACGCATGTTTATTTCTATTGGTCAAACCAGAGCTGGGACCAGAAAACCAAAATTGACCTTTATAAGACCCCCTCTAAGTCGCCTTTTACGACAGGCAGGGGAAACCGTGGATGAATTCTGCCCTCCCCATCCACAGGGGGTCTGAACAAATCAAAACTGGCAAGTTATTCGGCCATGTCGGCCCTATTAGTCGCCTCCTACGACAGGCAGGGCATACCGTGGGTGTATTCTAACCCGCACCCACACGGGGACTAGAGGTACGACCAGCTGAACGGGTCGGGTCAGCTCTTTTCCATCTGCTGTGGAAAGGATTACAGTCCTTACAATCCCGTCCCTTCCAGTACGCAACTCGTGGATCCGGACCTTTCTCCAGAGATGTATCGGCTGAAGGTCACTTTGAAGGAGCGCGACGTCGCCTATCCTCAGCGTGGAGTTCTTCTTGGGCTGCTGGACTTGATGGTAGCTCTGCAGCAACAGTAGGTACTCCTTACTCCAGCGCTTCCAGAAGTCGTCTGCCAGTTGTTGACGCAGTCGGAATTCTCGAACAGGAACTCCCGTTGGTGGATCAGGCCCAGATGGAGCTGTAGTGAGTATCTCTCCCACAAGGAACTGTGCGGGAGTTAACACATCGCCGGTGTCTCCATTGCGAGTCAAGGGTCTAGACTACAGTGCGGCTTCGATGCTGACCAGTACTGATTGAAGTCCTTCGTCGATGCTGGAGCGTCCAAGTACCTTCCGTAGGCACCGCGTCGTCGATCCAACCATCCTCTCCCACCGTCCTCCCCACCAAGCCGCGTGTGGGGCGATGAATTTCCAGGTTACACCGTGCTCGGAGAGGTAGCGGTGAGTCTTTGCCGCAGACAGTGACGCCCAAATGTCACTCAGCTCCTTGTTAGCCGCGTGAAAGGTCTGGGCGTTATCCGAATAAATAGTGTGTGGCAGACCGCGCCTACCGACGAATCTCTGTAGTGCTTGCATGAATCTGTCTACTACCAATTGCGTCTACTACCAATCACGGGTATTACTAATCGCGCCTACTATCAATCGCGCCTACTGTCAATTGCGCCTACTGTCAATTACGTCCACTACCAATTGCGCCTACTGTCAATTGCGCCTACTATTAATTGTGCCTACTATCAATTGCGCCTACTATCAATTACGCCTACTATCAATTACGCCTATTATCAATTGCGTTGCGTATGAATAGAGCCTGCTATCTATTACACCTGGTAAAAATCGCTTCTAGTAAAAATCGCGCTCAGTATAAATCATAATCAGTATAAAACGCGCCCAGTATCAAACGCGTCTCTTAATCGTACCTACAAAAATTGAGCGTGCTATAAAACGCACCCAGTATACATTGCTCCTACTAACCACGGCTACTATCAATTTCAGTCAATAAAAATCATAATCACTATAAATTGTGTTCAGTAAAAATATTGGCATTGTGTGTAAATCACTTGTAGTCTAAAAATTCTTCATGTAATTATTATTCCTGACAGTACTTTGAAAATTCCACCTTTTAAAAATATCAATCCACTTCATTTATTTTACTGTTATTATTACTAAAGTGACTTTACTAAAATTTAATACATGTGTATTAGTAAAGGAAGTCTCAACAACAAGCCATGGTAAGCCATGTGTCTACTATAAAGGATATACATATATTGTAAAAACAACCAATAAAGATGGAACTGTTATTTGGTGATGTTCAAAACAACGATTTAAAAAGTGTCGAGGAATGATTAAAACAAAAGACTCCAACGTACTTACTTCAAACGAGCATCATTGTGAATCTCAAATTAATACACATTTAAATGGACAAAATACTCTAACCAAGGTAAAAGCAAGTCCAAGAAAAAATATTGCTACTCAAGATAGTGCAGTGTTTGTGCAAAATCACTTATCATGTCCTCAAAAAGTCATGTTATGACAGTTGTCAACATCTAAGAAACCCTTAACACTATCAAAAGCAATGCAGACTTTACAAGAGGTCTCTGTGGAAAAGGAACAAGAGGAATTGGATAGTTCTAGTGATGATGATGATGATAATGATGGTGACAATGACTATCATAATTTTGATGATAATATTCATAATGATGATGATGATGATGATGATGATGATGAGGATGGTGAAAAAGAGGAGGATGAGGGTTTTATGTCCATAAAACCTTTGCGACTTCCCAAGTTTTTAAGAACAAAAGTACCTGGAGAAAGTTATAAAAGGATCTACAACAAGCGTTGTGTTTTAAAAAATCTATATCAAACAATGGTAAATAGAGAGAGTTGTATTCAGTGTGTATCTATTATAAAATGAATTTAATAAAAATATTTTATGGTTATTGTCTGCTTTTTCTTAATTACTATCACTACATCCTCCCATTATTAATGCAATTGTTAACCATCGACAGTCTCTAGCTATGTTTAGAAAGAGAGAGTGGACTTAAACAATACACTCTATCTATGGTTTGTGTATCGAGTATCATAATAATACAGTATCGCTAAGCTATGTTAAAGCAATAGTTATGTCAGGTAAGGGGTTCAAATCCTTGCTTTCTTGTATTGAAAATGTGAACATAAGTCAAGCGCCTTAACCACTCGCCCAACCTGACAGTTAAAAAGGTAATTTGTTTTGTGCACTGAGTGTTTACAAAATTTCCCAGTGTACATTGACTCAACTACTTGCTCGTTTTAAAATGTAGATTTTTTTTCTATAACACTGTAGTTCTGAGTCTTGAGAACTGGGTGTTTAATATAGGGTTAAAGGCATCTTAAAATAATTTTAGAAAAGCTCTCAGGTATTGTGACTAGCATTTACCATTACACAACATTATTTGGGTAAGCTCTACATGTTGTTTGAGTCTTCAGCCTTTTGACTGGTTTAATACAGCTATCCATGACTCCCTGTCCTGAGCTAATCGTTTCATCTCTATATAGCTACCACACTCTACATCCAAGGCTATCTGTTTTACATATTATAACCTTGGTCTACCCCTACAGTTCTTGTCCTCAACCCTTTCTTCCATAACTAAGCTTGCTATTCCTGGGTGTCTTAGTATGTGTCCTACCAACCTATCGCTTTACTTCATTAGCAGTTGCCAGAAACATCTCTCCTCTCCCACTTGTCTTAATACCTCTTTATTTGTAACCTTATTTACCCATTTAATCTTCATTATTCTCCTGTAACACCACATTTCAAACACTTCAATTTCCACTTTTCTGCTACACCAATAGTCCAAGTTTCACTTTCATAGAGTGTCACGCTCCAGACAAAGGTCTTCAAAAATGACTTCCTAATACCTAAATCTATATTCAATGTCAACAAATTCTGTAGAAATGCTTTCCTTGCCTGAGCTACATAAGAATCCTAATCGTCTCTGGTATAATGTCTTGTTTTGCAAACATAGTTGCTCAGTAGGTCTATGCATTTGTTGTATATAACCCAAAATAGAAAACAGTTTTTCTAAAACCCTACTCACTGGTCAATAACAAGCGTAGTCACCAAAGTGTTTCGTTGGTATGTAGTTAACTCATGTCTGGTTAGTCAATTCTTATTGCAAGGCCAGTCAACACCTAAAAATTCATCTTAACATATTGTCTAATTATCTTTCTATTTACATACCAGTGTCTAATGAATAGTCAATATTAGTTTGGTCTATACCTAAAATCTAAAATCCAATATCAAATTTCTAAAAAAAATATAGTATAGAAAACGTAATTCCAAGTAATACAAATCCTTATATGTTTTTCTTTAATAATTAGTTACTGAAAATTTAAAGTCATGACATTAAGGTTCGGTCTTTTTGTAAATTCTAAAATCTAAAATGTAAATTCTAAAATCTAAAGTCTAAAATCAAAAACAAATCAAAAATCTTACTTGCATTAACTGTATATTGAACCCAGTCCACCTTTGTATTTGTAATCCAAGTAATAATTTGAAAAAAATACAAGTGTAATCAGTCTTAAAACATTATCCCTGCTTTTTATATGTTTTTGACATTTGTATTAACCTAAAATCAAACCCTGGTCTACCTTAGTCAAGGCTAACCAGCTTAACCAACTCACCACCATAACCGTCTTTCTTAGTTTGGTTCGTTCTAAGCCTTAAAGCTAAAAATCGAGTTAAGACCTCTAGTGCAAGAGCCAAAAGTGCTTGCCACTGCACCTCAAAATGGTTAGCAAGTAACATTAGACATCCAAAAAGGATTGTATTGTTTCGGTTTGGTTCAGTGTAGTCACCATCTGGTTTTCTTAGCTACCCTCTTTAACCTATCAATTAAAGATAGTCTACTCTTAATTCTTGAATCAATAAATTTGATTTTGTACACACCGTTTGTCATGTCATGCCTGAAACCTATACTCCCTATGTACTGCGGAAGGTTTAAAAACAAGTTTCAATGTTTAAAGACTTGTCAGTCACCATACGTGTAGCCTATAATAATTCTTTCTCTACCTAGCTATGTTTCACCACTCACCATAAACATCTAACATTATGGGTTTGCAATATATTAAGAGAAACAGAAGTCCATGACCTTGTTGTTTTCAATCTTTTTGGGAAAATTCATAAGCCATAAAAAGAAAGCGTCAAGTTCTAGGACACCTTATGTGTCCAAATCCCATTATTAGTTTATAAAATTTCAAATCAGTAACCTTGCCGTTTTGGGATATTTAAATAAATGCATGCATCACAGGAAAAAATATAAAAAAATATTCTTAAAACAAGTCGTCGCATGACCCTCTTCAATCAATGCTTCACAAAATATCGATTCATCCATTGGACATGCCCACAGTGGTCGGCGACATGCTCGCTTAAACACACAACCGGTACTGTCTCTCTCTACTAAAAAAATATAAAAATAAATTCAAAAGTTGAAAATCTTAATTTTCAAAATGTGTGGTTAGGCCCTTTGTCAAAAATTTCAAAAAGTAAATAATAAATTCAAGAAGGGATTGTCACCCTGAGTCTTATAACACCTCATGTGTCCCAATCTGATTATTGGTTTCCCCTTATTCCCTGTAAAATCTACATTCATTGTTTTAGGGGTAAAATAACCGATCGTGGTAAAAGAGTATTTAATGACCAATTTTTTGAGCTATCACACCTAATTTTAGGGTTCTTATTTTCCAAGATATCGATTTTTCAATTTTGGGATAGTTTTCACTCCCCTAATATTTTTCAGCAAAAACAAAAGATCTTAGGTTCATTTATCATTTTTAGGTGTTTAACACCTTTTTCCCTGTAAAATCTACATTCATTGTTTTAGGGGTAAAATGACCGATCGTGGTAAAAGAGTATTTAATGACCAATTTTTTCCGCTATCACACCTAATTTTAGGGTTCTTAGTTTCCAAGATATCGATTTTTCAATTTTGGGGTAGTTTACACCCCCCTACTCTTTTTCATCAAAACAAAAGTTCTTAGGTTCATTTATCATTTTTAGGCGTTTTACACCTTTTCCCCTGTAAAATCACCATTCACTGTTTTAGGGGTGAAATGACCTATCGTGGTAAAAGTATATCTTATGACCTATTTTTAAAGCTATCACACACATAATATTAGGGTTCTTAGTTTCCATGATATCGATTTTTCAATTGGGTGGGGGGGGGGATAGTTTCACCCCTGCAAAGGAGGACATCGCCCCAATTGCTAGGACCTCTCATACAAGTCACTAGCATGATTGGTTCGCGAGATATTAACAAAAGTGTAGTTAGGCCCTTTGTCAAAATTTCAAAAATACAAGTCACTAGCATGATTGGTTCGCGAGATATTAACAAAAGTGTAGTTAGGCCCTTTGTCAAAATTTCAAAAATACATTCTACAAGTCCTACAATACCTCATACAAGTTCCTAGCCTTATTGGTCCGTGAGATATTAACAACAACAACAAAATTAGTTAAGCCCTTTGGCACAATTTGGATACATTCATGGGCTAGTCCGCAGGGATCAGGCCAAAGGGGTCCGTCCACAGGGACCCGTCCATAGGGACCCAGCAACAGGGACCCGTCAACAAGGACCTGTCAAGAATGACCCGTCAACAGGGACCCGTCAACAGGGACCAGTCCAAAGGGACAAATCAACAATGACAGGGGCTCTCACCTCAAGGCCTGACATGTCCTCTTCGATTATTGGTTTGCCTATCGACAAGCGCTGCTTGGAATACTTTTTGATCACCCCTCGTGGGTTGGGTTAGGTTAGGTTACACTACAGCCGCCATCTTTAAAAAGCCCGCCCTCTTACAAAAACTATGAGTGGGCATGCATAAAAACAAAAAACAAGCATGTTAATTCATATTGGCTTTCCACCGTACACATGTCTCTTGTGTGAAACAACGTTTAATAAAATTTCATATTAACATTCAAAATCCCACATGACACACTTGGAAAGCGAGATTTTCTAAAAAATTACAATTTCACCCCCTAGTAGGGGTAGGTTTTTATTTTTTGGTGGAAATATGTTGTTCAATGGAAAGGGGGTGTCAGCCTGAGTTCAACAACACCTCATTTGTCAAAATCCGACCATGCGTTCGAGAGATATCGCGCCGCCGCCATCTTGTGAGGAGGGTGAGGAGGAAGAGGCTGTAGAACCGCTAAAAAACCACTACTTAAGTGCCGGCTGTGATAGCAATACCGTCGACGAGATGCTTGGGTTCCCCTTCTAAGTAACCTCTCAGAAAGACGTGTTTATCGACCTGCGATACTGTAGGATTCTGGTCAATGGAAGTAGTGAACTGCTCCCAAAAGCGAGACCATTCTTCTATATCTCCCGTGAAGGGGCTAAGTTTTATGGTGGGTAACTTAGCAGTCGTATATTAGCTTCATAAATCCAAATGATAATAATGAAGAAATATCAGTTGTTTCAACATGCTATTTTCTTTCTTATTGAAGTTGACCTATCTGAGAGTGCAGTGTAGGCTAATGGAGGCATCTCAGCGTCTGGCGTGGGGTGGTGCTGTGGAGTATCCTCCTTCCCTCGTCGTGGAGCTTCCTGTAGTGTAGAAAGCTCGTCTGTAGATACAATGAAGATTAACTGGAGGGTTATCCATTTTTTAAGTCCGTATTGACGCTTACAAATCAAATATATTGAGTAAAAAGTTTCCGCCCAATCAATACTTTTTCTGAAAAAATTTTTTTACTTTATTCTCACATGAGGGACATGTTTCGAACAAATAATTTGTTCTTCTTCAGCCTATACATATATCAATTATGCAATGTCTAAGATAATTACTAAGTTGATATATGTATAGGCTGAAGAAGAACAAATTATTTGTTCGAAACATGTCCCTAATGTGAGAAAAAAGTAAAAAATTTTTTTCAGAAAAAGTATTGATTGGGCGGAAACTTTTTACTCAATATATTTGATTTGTAGATACAATTCCGTTGAAGAAGTTATTCCTTTGTCTTCCCGAGTGTTTCGGCACCAAATGTTGAGGGGTAGGGAGGTGTAAACAGACAACACACGCTGGTCACTATTCTAAACTCGCCATCTTGTATTGCACACCACAGAATACAGAGTAACAAAATACAAAGCACAGGGAGGTACAGATATAACACACACACACTGCAGTCCAACATAATGTCAATGGCTATGGAGCTTGGGAGGTGGCACCATCTGTGGCCAAGTTGGAAGTCAATTCCCAACAGTCCTTACCAGAATTACAGATAACACACACTAGTACAGCCATTACAATTAACACCAGTTATCAGACCGATTCTACACACACCCAAAGTACACGAGGCTACATGATCGTGTTGTCGCAGCCCCTAAACTGAGATCTCAACTATTACATACTCCACAATACGGTTTCGTTTTCTTAAAATGTCAGCAGTCGTGGAACTGCTACGTATGCATTTAATTACTATTACTATTCCATAATATTCAATCCGGCACTAAGAAACGTTAAAACAATGTAATGCGTTATGGTGGATGCAAATCCAGCAGTAAATACAGTAAAACCTGCCTTAAACTGTCCGTTTATTAAATGGAAACTTGTCTTAAAAGGAAATACATGACAGTCCCGTGAACTTAGGGGTGATAAACATGTGAAATTCCCTTCATTAAACGGAAACTGTGTTATGCAGACAACAGAAATAAAAATACGCATTTTAACGGAAAATTTCCAAGTTCAAGAATGCAGTGTTTAGAAAATGTTCAGGCAACTTGTTCAAGTCTATCGTGTCTGCTGTAATAGTTGATTCTGTAGCTAACAAAGAATGTGCAAATAGGTCTTCCTTCTTTTAATCTCCAACTTGCACGTCAAACTGTACGGCCAATTGCCTGTTCGGGGCTGATGACCTCGCAGTTACTCCCCGTAAAATAAAAGCAATAATGATTGCCCATTTCCTTCTCCCCAAGCCTTTCCCAATGCTCGCTTTACTGCGCTGTTAATCAAGAAATGCCTGTCTTTGTCTCGGCCCTTATCAATCAGCTTACAATTCAACTTTTAACTGAGCATTTCTCAACTCACATTACTGACGTAGTTGGTCAGTAGTCATTATGGCTTCGAAAGCAAGAGCTGTGCTTGAACTTAACACGAGAGTAAAAGTGATACAGTATTCTATTAATTCGTAGCAGAAATATTGAATAACGTTATGCACACCATTTTAATTTTTAGTTTTTCTCAGTATGTTCATTATATGCATGTCCACGGTTTACATATTCTAGCATAGGCCTACCTCCGTTAAACAGAAACCTATCTTTAACGTCAACATTTGCGAATCCCGTTCGATTCCGTTGAAGGCAGGCTTTACTGTATTACTCTATTACAATTAGACTGTTCCTGTTACTATATTACAATAGCGTTGTCAGTAACTGATCTTCTGCAGGCACCTATTATAAATTACTATGCAACAAAACGAACAGACAGTTTCGTGCATGTTCTAGTGTATAAGTAGAGAGAAGGCGTATGACCGAGTCCAAGAAAAAGGTCCTGGGCTATATTAATATGAAACTTCATTCGTGTTTTAAATGGGTATGTGTATTGTTTATAAATATGTTTATTCTTTTACAATTTAATTCATTGTAGGCTAGATTTTATTTTTCAAAATTGAACAGTCCCCATTGAATTGAATTGCATTTTACCCCAGACACTAGTAATCGATTTTTTTCTTATAACCAACAACCACCACCATCTTCACAGCATTTTACTGCAGAGAATTATTCGCGAAAAAATATAATTTAACGCTTTTTGGCTAATTTTCATTTGGAATTTAGTGTCTAACAAGCAGTCCCCAGTATGCATTGTAATACCAATCAAAAAAATGTTGGCGTTGTAAATTTGTGTGTTGAAGTGCTTTTGGATACACAATATTTTTATTCCATTTCCGTTAACTGCCTCTTAAGTATTTTGGATTTACTAATTCAGAAACATTAGTGGGAGCGGGGTGTAATTGGTTGAAACGTCTCGCACGCCGTCACTCATTTGTTGAATTTCCTCATGCGCTACCTATTATAAAATGGATTTACTAAGTTATAAACCTTCGCAGGAGTGTACACAACAACTCACCAAAGCTTCATCGCAATCGTATGAATAATTTATAATCGCATACGGGGCTTTGTTGAAACTAATCGTGCGCCGTCACTCGTTTGTTGAATCTACTCGTGCGCTTTGTACTGTAATATGGGTTTACTAAGTCAGAAACCTTTGCAGGAGTGTACACAACAACTCACCAAAGTTTCATTGCTATCGTATGAATGATTTATGATCGCATACGGGACTTTGCTAAAACTAATCGTGCGCCGTCAATCATTTGTTGAATCTACTCATGCGCTACCTACTGTAATATGGTTTTTCTAAGTCAGAAACCTTTGCAGGAGTGTACACTACAACTCAACAAAGTTTCATCGCAATCGTATGGTATATGAACGCAAACACAAAAGTTTAATGCTTTTCTGTCGGTCAACACAATTATACCCAAATAAGAAGGGTTATTCCCTAATCCTGAAAAAAAATTACATGAGATTAATAAATACACTTGGATGACCAGTTTCGATCGTCAAGCGATCATCATCAGATCCATTACACTTAGACTATAAAATCTATGTCTGAAAGTGTGGGTGAAAATATTTACAATATATACACTTATTTAGTTGCAGTATTAGTTGGGATAATAAAACTCGTCAATATTTGTTAGTTGTGGTCTATGTGATGTTTTGTTGAGATACTGGAAGTTGTGATTGACATCCAGAATTTGCTTGTTTGGAGTGAATAATGTGGTTGTTGTAAATGGTCAATTCAGATTGTATTGTACAGGCTGCTTATCTGGTTGAGTCTTGCGCGGTCCTGTTGAGAGCAGTTAACGTGGTCACTGTCTGCACTCGACTGTGTGTGAGGGTCCCTTATCTCATTAGGCTATTCCCCCCTCGCATTCCTAAGTTCTATGTGTTCCTCGTACGAATGTACCTGTAAGTTGCCAAGTCTAGTCTCTCTAATGCGGTCGGTTCGAAATGAATTATTTTGAAGTCGGTTTTAATGTTAGTGAAACTGTGTCCCGCATCGCACATGTGTTCGCATACGGGGGAATAGAGGATAACCCATCTCATTTGGGTACAATCGTGTTGACAGACTGAAAAGCATTAAACTTTTGTTTACTAAGGCAGCACTGATACATGGCTTCAAACACCATAATATGAAATACCTAGGAAGTGAATTGATGCAAACTGGTAGGTTGGACATGGAGATTGGCAGGAGGGTACAGCAGAGCAATGCATTCTATCAAAGTGTAAGAAAAGTTGTTTGGGATAAGGAAAAGCAAGGAGGTAATGTATAAAGTGTACTATGTTCCCATATCAACTTATGCAGCTGAGACTTGGACCCTGACAAGCAGGCAAGAGAGTAGAATCCAAGCCAGTGAAATGAAATTCCTAAGAAGTATGATAGGAAAGACAAGGAAAGACAGAGTGAGGAATGAAGATGTTAGGAAGGAAGTTGGGATGGGAAAACTAAATGAGAGAATTGAGAAGAATAAACTAAGGTGGTTTGGACATGCAAAGAGGATGGAGGAAAATAGAATACCAAGACAGATGCTGGAGGCGAAGTGCAAGGGTAAGAGAGCAAGAGGAAGACCTAGAACAAGGTGGATTGATTCAGTGAAGAACAGCATAAGAAAAAGAAATCTGGACTGGGACAAGATCGTGGAAGAAGAATGGTGGAAGGAAAGAGGAAAGTGGAGAAGTGCCATAAATACCCCGACCCGGCAGGAGCTGGATAAGGGGAAATGATGATGATGATGATGATGATGACCATAATATGAACGCATACGACACTATGTTGAAACGATTCGCGTGCCGTCACTCATTCGATGAAACTACTCGTACGCTACCTGTTGTAAAATGGATTTACTAAGTCAGGAACCTTCCCTGGAGTGGTCACAACAACTCACCCAAGTTTCATCATAATCAGATGAATGGTATATGAATGCATAAAGGGCACACACACCCACACACAAATGTCAAATTACGATCTTTCTCCCAGTGCTTTTCCAATATCATTTTCAGTGCGAATATGAGGTCTATAGTTGATCTATCTTTCCTAAATCCATATTGTTCTTCTTGCAGTTGGGGTTCAATAATTTTCCTTAATCTTTTCTCAAGAATCTTCTCAAATATTTTTAAACCATGAGACAGTAAAGTAATACCTCTATAGTTGTTGCACTTTTTTTGATTTCCTTTCTTAAACAGGGGAACTATAACTCCCTTCTTCCAGTCATCTGGTATTATTTTATCCTTCCATATTGCCCTTATTACCCTGTATAGCCATTGAATTCCTTGTGGGCCAGCAGCTTTAATCATGACTGCACTTAATTCATAAAAGCCAGTAGCTCGTTCATTGCGCATACTTTTAAGGGCTGATTCTACTTCACTCCAAGTTGGTGGCGTTTCTTCAGATATATTATCACTTGACTGAATCTGTGCATTAGGACTGGAGTCCTTCTTTATACCATTGTATAAATTCTCAAAATATAATTTCATAATTTCTCTTATTTCTGTGTCTTCCCTAGTGATGCTCCCATCTGGTTTCTGTAAAGCCGTTATTTGCTCATAACTACTCCTGGTATTTTTAACAACACTGTACAGCAATTTGGAATTTGCTTTACTATCTTCTTCCAATTTATTTGAAAAATCAATCCAAGAGACTAAATTCCATTCAGCCAAGCACTGGGAATGGTGCAGGCAAACACAGGGTGTCACCCTTCTCTGGATGGCTGGCACCAAACCAGTTGAATCTCCACGTGCTTCTCAGGGATCTAACAATCGCCTCTCCTAGTGATCCATTGAAAGCATCTGAGCTCTGTTGCCATATATCTATGCACACTCATACATCAATTCGCTCCAACATACGTGAATAATCTGGTCAGTGCCGATTTGCCAATAAAACCATACAACTAATTATGTTCCTACACTAATCATATAACTCATCCTGAGACTTGACTTTATGCAGAAGAGTGAAGCAAACCAGCAAATTTAAACGATCAAGAAAAATGCTAATTTCAAATTTCTTCTTGGTGCTTAAACTATTTGTCGGCCAGAGTGTGTTAAGAGCTCATCTTCTCTATGGTTTTCTAACACCTGCACCAAATATATCAATAACTTACCAAAAGCTCCCAGTCTGCATCATTGACCAACACAAGAATTCCAGGTCTCCTGTTAAAAAGAAATTAAATTTGTTACACATTTTTTTTAAACAGGGGATAAAAAAGAATAATAGTTTGTACTTGATACAACAATAAGGCAATAACAGGAAAATCAATAAGGGAAAAATCCATCAGCTGACGATTGACCATGTAATTACAACTTATACCTACCCACTCCCAAATATTCTTCCCCCCTCCCCCAAATTAACCATATCACCTTTACCAAAACTTCCTCACCATATTGGTCACAACCAGAGCTCTATGTGCTTGTGTGGTGCTGATTATGCAGTACACTGTTCATACTGTTTTAAGCAGACATTCATCCTATCCTTAAGGTCGGAGACCACTCCAACTAGTCTTAAATTTTAGGGACATAAAACTGCTATGACAACTCAAGATTTCTTGGACTGGTAGAACACACTGTTGACGTTCCATCACTTGGCGCAAAAAGCTGTAGTATCATATCAAAAGCCAGTTTAAACAGAAATATAAAAGCACCTACCCAAGACTAGTATTGTAAGTAAAACTCCTCAACCTAGTACTGAAGTTGGCAAATAACAAGAGTTTGTTTATGGTGGGTACCTTGATAAGGAATGTATTTAGTTGTAAGTAGAACTGATTCTTAAATCATCATATAAATTGGATGCAGATGATCAGTAATATTACTGTCAAGTGAGATTAAAAGGGGACCACCAGGTAGGTGTATTCCGGCTTCCCGCCATACAGCCAGCCAGGGAGCATCTACGTCACTGGGCAGGCATCTAGGCTCCACGCGTGGCATTCCCTGTGTAATCATTGTCTGTTTATGAGCGGTATTGTTATTGTTTATAGCGCACGAAACGTGGAGAAGTTACAGTACCTTTATTTAATTTCCGCATTATTTTACTTGCGTTTATGGTGAAATGAGTAAAAATAAATCTAATTGTGCCGTTGCACAATGCAATAATATTGCTTACAAGACTCAAAACGTAGTTACCATCGTTTCCCCAAAAACCTGGAATTTCAACGTAAGTGGGTATCGCATTGCAAGCGAGCGGACTTCATAAATGTGCTCAATGCACGAATATGTTCAGTACATTTCCTTCCCGAGGACTACGAGCGGGATTTGAAAAATGAATTATTGGGTCTGCCTTAAAGGAAGAAACTGAAATCAGACGCTGTTCCATCTCAAAAAATACCCAACTGGCATGGAGATAAAATTGAATGTCCTGTAGCAGGGGCCAGTAATATAGGAGATAAGGTACGATATAATTTATTATTGATGTTAAACACAGTCTTCTTTACAGTTGCATTGTTCGTTACTTCTATATTATACATTTTTCTTAGGCCTACATCGTTGGGCACGTTTGAGAGTTTTAAAATGGCATTACTTTTTATAATTAATCTACGTATTGAAGTTAAAGTGTTAGTGCAACTTCACGTTTATGCAGTAGGAGTAGTGTCTTGACATTCCTTTACCCTATTGTTCTCTAGGGACGGGGAAATACAGTAGGTATATTAGGTGCGGGTCTGTTGTAATGAACTTTCAGATGTAAGTACCGTTAGCGTTAGAGCATTAAAGAAAATAATCTTTACATAAGAGCGTTATTGATTAAGCTGTGAATTCATGAGTATATATCTTGCATGAACTGTTGTTCTAAAGTTCTTTCTCTCTATAGGTTGTAACAGATCGGGAACTCCACTGTGACACAAGGTCAGTGCGGAAGAGGGTTCTAACAACATTGTATTCGTCATCCCCAAAGAAAAGAAAACTCGATAAGGAAACCAACACAGACATAATCACCGACCCTGTCCTATTAATGAAAGAGCAAGAAATTAAAGAATTAAGGAAAGAAATAGAGTTCTTAAAGAGGAAAAATGCTGCCCTGGTGGAAAAGAATGCTATCCTGGTGCAGAAGAATGCTGCTTTCAAGAAAGTTAAACCTAAAGGACATGTGGTATCCTACAGAAGATCACATTGGAGCATAAAGCAAGTGATAGACAAAGAAGTAAAAGATATTTTGTTGCAATGCTTTACGTCTGGCCAAATTCGCTGTTTACTGAGAATGAAAAAACGCATTAGATGGGGTCCTAGAGACATCGCGAATGCTCTCACTTTAAGAGCTCTTTCTCCCAAGGCGTATGCGTACTTGAGGAAAAGGAAGTATCCATTGCCTTGCCGCTCAACTCTCCAAAAATGGGCAAGACAGTTCAAGTGTAGACTGGGTATTT
Source organism: Meconema thalassinum (assembly GCA_946902985.2). Classification (NCBI taxonomy): domain Eukaryota; kingdom Metazoa; phylum Arthropoda; class Insecta; order Orthoptera; family Tettigoniidae; genus Meconema; species Meconema thalassinum. The sequence continues at coordinate 292,882,057 of OX336390.1, read as the reverse complement.
TAACCGAAGTTCTTAGTTTAATTACAGCTGGGTCGGAATCTTTCAAACCTTTCGAAGCAATGGCTGTTCTAAGTTTCGATGAAATGAACATCGACGGTCGCATGAGTTACGATTCCTCTGATGATGTGATACTTGGGCCTCATAAGAACGTTCAGGTGGCAATGATTCGCAGCTTATTTTCGCCTGTGTACCTGTGTACTATGACTTTGATGTCACGATGACAAGCACACTGTTACAATCCATAATCCGGGAGGTAGAAGGAGCTGGAGTGCGTGTTGTGGCTGTCACTTGTGATATGGGGGGTAAAAATGCGAAGGTGTGGAAAGAACTGGGGGTATCCTCTAGCAAGACGTATTTCTACAACCCAGTAGACAGTAATAAGAAAATGTGGGTTTTTTGTGACGTCCCTCACATGTTAGAACTTCTCCGAAATCACTTCCTAGATGAAGGAATTACTCTACCCGACGGAACAACTGTCACGAAAAAATTGATAGAAGATCTGGAACATCAGAGAGGCGATCTAACAATCACACACCATATTTCTCAAGCCCACCTGACTGTTAGTGGACGTGCTCGACAAAATGTAAGAATGGCTGCACAGCTCTTTTCCCACCGCACTGCCCAAGCTGTGAAGTACATTCTAAACCAAGATCAGGAAGGAAATATTATTGAATTATTTAACGATGTATTTGATGTACTAAATTCTAGATTACCCAAGGATGAGAAGGCTCCCCTTAGAAGTGGTTATGGACTGAATCACATAAGCCAGGAGAACACCTTAAGAAGGTTCCTTGACATTTGTTCAGGCATTAGTCTAGGGAAGAGAAGCGGCCTTCTCCCATTTCAGAAAGGGTTCTTAATACCAATATACTCTCTTTTTGGACTTTTTCTAGATCTCAAAAGCATTGGAGTGACCTATATTTTGACCTCAAGACTAAACCAAGATTGCCTCGAAAATTTATTTTCTCGTCTTTGCGGCCTTGGTATATTCAATAACAGCCCTCCGCCTTTCGAAGTAAAGAACCGAATGCGCCTCCTAATATTAACAGGAAATGCGAACGAGATACCTTTGTCCGGTGGTGTCTCTGTTGCTGAGGATACAAGTCAACCTGGTTGCTCTTCTGGCTGCATAGTAGAAGAAACAACAGAAGAATTCGAGAAGTTCCTCTCAAGTGAACTGTGCATCTCAGTGATGTACTTCGTGAGTATTCAGGCGATGGAAGTGAAGAACAGTTGCTTCAAGATATCAACCTCGACCATGGCAATTCAACAGGCCGCAATGAGGATGTGACTCACGATGCCTTAAAATACATCGCAGGTTTTATTGCTTTCAAATGCAAAAACATTGACAGTTCTTTAGGAAATGTAGCTGAAAAATGTCCTATTGTTGAAAAACTAACTGCTGAACACGACTGGATCACTATCATTTCTAAAGGAGGGCTCACTTCTCCAACACCAGAACGAGATACCTTTGTCCGGTGGTGTCTCTGTTGCTGAGGATGCAAGTCAACCTGGTTGCTCTTCTGGCTGCATAGTAGAAGAAACAACAGAAGAATTCGATGATTGCAATAACGCAGTTTGAAGTAATTTTCGCTTCCTTCCACGGGCAACAATATTCTAAATCCAACAAAGTGATGGAAACCCTAACATCTATCATACAGACTAAATTTCCTCAAATCAACAGGAAAATTATTGCCTTGTATGTGCGAACAAGGACTTTTATTCGCATAAGGCACTTGAACAAAACGTCGAAGTTGGTGATAATGAAGAAAAATGCAGCAAGGAAGAACCTGCTCTGGATGGCATCATCTTCAGGACTGAAGGTTTAGATGTTCAGCCACGTTATAACGTAAGTTGTTAGTCTTTTTTGATTAACGTCTGTTTAGTAAAAGTTTGGAATGAAACGAATTGCTTGCATAAATATAAGCCCAGTACTGTTTGTACGAGAAGCCTGGAAAAATGTAAACATTATTCACAGTCCAACGATTAAACAGATAATTACATGACATACGGTAAAACAGTAAGTTACGTGATAAAAGAAATGATTTAGGTCAGACTTGTCAATACACTAAAATTGGTACAGTTACAAGGACAATTAGGCCTACAATTGATTCATTTGAAAGACTTGGACATAGTGGTCATTTAGACCCGTGTTCTAAGGTGTTTGCAGAATGTCTGAAAATCTGTTTTATTGTGGTGTCTGATATAGTCCGTATATTTGTAATTCAGGTGAGGATTGGGAAGGAGGCGGCTGCAGCCTGAAGCAGACGTGAGAAACCACGGAAAACCATTTTCGGGATTTCTGAGGTGGGAGCCGATCCCTCCTCTTTACAGTTTTGCCTCACGAGGCTCAGTGTACCCCGTTGCAGCCCACAGACATGAATTAAATTTCTTGTCAGTGCTGGGAATCGAACCCGGACCTCCAGGGCGACAGCTAAGAATGCTAGCCACTTCACCAGGAGGTCTCTATGAATTAAAATAATTACGAAACACTAGGGTAGGGAATATCTCTGATTAACTTTTGTTGAGGTGTACATATTGAAAGGGTAAAGGAAGTGCATTTATAGTATTATTATAATATTGTTTAGTTAAAATAATAATGATAATGATGTGTGGCATCTATAGAGCCCTGGTGTAGGACTCCAAAGCTGACAGCCGTATGCAGCCAGTGCGTTACATATTGAACATGCCTAATTAAAGTTTACTGCAAGGCTGGCATCAAATATAACGTAGTTTATTGCCAGTTTATCTGCCTGATTGTTATTCAATGTCTTTCTATCGAAAGTAAAAGATTTAAAATACAATACAGTCTATCGGTGCTGTCCTTTAATGCCGACAGAAGGAAAAGAAGAGTGAAACAGTATTCATATTTCTGTGGGTAACTGAACGATAGAGAGCATTCTGCCTGCCTGACTGTGTCACGGAGCGCTGACCAATGACAGCGCATACACCGGAATGGCTTACCTATTGAGTATTCTAAGTACCTTGGGGGACCACAATGGGATTCACATCCAAATCTCCTGTAATTTACGCTAGCACATTAGCCACTACCGTGAACCTGCCCAAACACGCACTCTTTCAAGTCTTAAATAAAAACCAAGTCAAGTTCAGATTATGGTACACAAGAGAGCTCAGGAGTACCTATCTTATCAAGTTCATATCAACAATACCCATGGTAACGTGTTTGCCTTGAATGCAGAAGATTCAGGTTTGAATCCCAACTGTGGTCTAAATTTGAGTCTTACTCAACAGTTATGACTGCTCAAGGAGCAGCTATTCTCTAAAGTTATTTCTACAAATCTAGTTTTAGTTATTGTTGTTTTAAGGGCAGAAGAGTGAGGTCATGTGCCCCTAATTCTATAACTCTAATTCAACTGTCTCCAGAGAGAGGGATACAAAGAGTCATGAGTCTTCATTCAATGCATTTGGAATGAGTCGGTGCTCATTCACCAGTTTGGTTTTTAATTGTTGCCTACTTCTGCATCCATCATTATTATTCACCGATTTTTCATCTCATACAGGGATTTGAGTCACTTTAACACCTATTATTGAGTGCTCTTCTCGGCTGGGCAGGATATTCTTATAAATATTTTAAATAATTATTGAGCTTCTATTTATGGTACATCTGCTTTATAGCTGTCTTTCACTAAGTGTGAACTACAAAAATTAATAGTGAAGGAGACGAGAACCTGCCTTGGACACTCACAACTTCGTTAATACAGATAATACACGATTTTCATAGCCAACCATTTTTTTTTCGTAATCTAGGGCAGTGTTTCCCAAACTTTTGTGTGTGTGTACCACTTTAAGAGATGAGAATCTCTCGCGTACCACCTATGGTTGGGAGATATAGTAACTATCACCCCCCACCACCACTACATAGTAGACCAAAAGATGGATTGTAAATTGTGTTTGTTAGAGTTAGACTGTTAGAGTTAAAGTTCAAATAATAAAAAGTGTGTCTAGTTGTTTTATTATTTATTACCATAAGTATTAAATTCAAACATTGGTCTTTAACACTGTACGAATAATATTAATAAAATAACTCTTAATTAAACATAAAAACCAAAGTTCAACTAACAACTTCAATGTGAAGGGTGAGCTTGAAGATTAGAAGCCAACTTAGGAATGCCTGGCTTAAGATTGCCGAGTCTCAAACAAAGATCGTTTTCCACTGTAAGGAGCCTATTCCAGTATTTATTTATTCTTGAGATAAACAAGTGAAGAAAATGCAGTCTCAAACAAGTACGAAGTAGTGAAAGGCAGTAAAAATATAACTGCTTTATCAGCTACGGTATGTCTGCATAGTCAGCACGCCTCTCAACCCCAAAGTTCACAAGAGCCATTTTTGAAAAAGTTTGCCTTAGTTCTGAATCACAATTCAATTCATAAATCTGCTCCTTATCTTTGGCCTTAAAGTCCTCCGACAACATATCAATGTTTTTATATTTTTACATTTTGTGTTTTTATATTTTTACTTTTTATGTTTTTATATTTTTACATTTTTCGTAATGAATCTAATATTTATTAATTTTTCGTAACATCACCGCGTACCACTGCAGCAGTAAGAGCGTATCACAGTTTGGGAAACGTTGATCTAGGGTACAATACCAATTGAAATTGCCTTCCAGTACCATATTACTAGTGCACTGGAAATATGTGCTAAATTTGGACATATATGTTTTTCTTTCTTGCTCATTGAACGACAGCAGCCATGTTCCTCAAGCGCATGAGCTCTCTTCAACTGTTACCTAGGCGAACACATTGACAACACATTAATGTTGCCTACATATAAGATATAAAATACACCACCAAATACACTTTTTCCAATGTTCATGACAAAGAACACGGATGCATGTATGGGTAACACGGCCCTAGTAAAAAATTGCCTATACAATTAGTACCGTATGCGTGGGGTTAGCAATACTGTACTTGTGCATAATTCATGCGGATAATGGCCGACACAGCTGGAAATTTACTATATACTGTCAGTTTTGATCTAAAAAGGGAAGGTGGGTGGATATAGACAGTGGAATAGGAAACTATATAATTTCCAGATCTATTTTGAATCATTACAGAAGGTATACATGGATAATTTCAGTAGTTGAGAAAATTGTATCGTGGGTTCTCATCTCCTTCGCTGTTACCCTACAAAACTACAGAATAGTTAGATGGTTGACCTAGAATTTAAAAAAAATTAAAGGTATTGTGATGATGATGATGATGATGATGAATGTTGTTTTCCGGGGCAGAACAGCGAAGTCATCTGCCCCTAGATAGTATGTTCTACTATTTATAATATGTACTTCCTTCTTCCTCGCCAACTGTATAATACCCATATTAAAATAGTACATTATGCAACGAGCCTATAATGGCAATAATTAAGACACGATTATGTTTATAAAACGAGATAAGCGAGTTTTATAATTTCCATAAGGGTCGTGTTACCCATACATGCACCCGTGATTTTTGTCACGAACATTGGAAAAAGTGTACTTGGTGGTGTATTTTATATCTTACATGTTGGCAACATTAATGTGTCGTCAATGTGTTCGCCTGCTGATGCCTTAAATGTTGCTCCTCACCCGTGTGCTGGCTGATTTCCAGAATTTATGGTTATGTTCAGAATGGCACAAACTGAATGTGGTTTGAGTTACAAATAAATTGAAAAGTCCCTTCGATTTCCGAATCCCTACACTACAAATTTAATAAAAATCCGACACGATTGAAAAAAAAAACTATATTGCAAAAAAAAATGCCGTAATATTACACCTTTTTTTAGGAAGAAAAAAATAAAAAATTACGAGCCTTACAGTAGTCGCATATGATGTGTAACATCTAACGTAGAAGAAACCTCACGTGAAATTGTTGATACACCGGTATTTTATACTATTATTGGCACAAATATTAATCTATTGTAAAAGGGAGTATTTTACAGATATCGTAGTTTATAATACGGAACTCATTTTATTAGATGATTTGTAGCTTCCATCAGCACTAGCCTAAATAAAGAATACGATATGGATCAACTAGATTAATAGACGCGGCACCGCTCATAACCTTAAGTTCCTTATAAACAGGTCCTCTTCATTCACAGACCAACACATAATTTCATATGGATTCTGTTAAAATGAGTCATATTGATATGATAAATATCGTTTAAAATGATAATCTGGTAGCAAAAATATCTAGCCTGTCCGGGATTCGAACCCAAGATCTCTAGATTCACAGTCATAAGCACTAACCCCACGGCTATTTCGACTACGCAAATTTTGTGCACAAGATGGTGACTTATTTCCACGTTCCAATAATACTGCAGTACGGAATTAAGTTTCATTTATATTTTGCTTCTTTCGATAATGTTCCTGCGGGAAATTGAGTTTAAAATGCCTTATGAATAGGCCCTCTTGTGAGTAAAGAGAATGTATTCAGTAATAGTTCATGAAGGCTTGCTCAATTCTCGTATAACCACAACGATTATATTATATTGATGACTGCATTACCGTTATGTGGGTTAATATGAATAGCCATTGTACAGAAACATAATACCGGCAATGCCGACTGCTTACAATGTTTGATATTAAGGCATTTTACCATTTAAATACTGATATGAAGACTTCGAATATGTACCATGTCATTTGTTTCAATCACTTGACACCCAAGTTCGCATGAGCGTTTTCCGTTCAGTATGTCTATACATTCCACATGGCCGAGAGTACGTCATGGTATCAATTTCCGACACCGCGCGCCCATTGTTTCTCGTGCCACTGCCAGCTGGGTCTTACCACTGCCCGCTGGATCGATCGATCGAGTTGGCTGTGCATCTTATACTTCCGTTCGTTCCATCACTGCCAGCTAGTATACTTCCGTTCGATCGATCGAGCGGGCAGTGCATACTTCCGTTTTCCACCACTGCCATCTAGTACACTTCCGTTTGATTGATTGAGCGGGTAGTGCATACTTCCGTTTTCCACCACTGACAGCTGTACACTTTCGTTCGATCGATCGAGCGGGCAGTGCATACTTCCGTTCGATCCACCACTGCCAGCCTGATCGTTCCGATCCACTTCCGTCCCCAATTTTCAAAATCACTCCCACAAAACTATCCAGCAACCGAACGGTAAGATGTTACACATCCATAAAAATTGTAAAATCAAATGTGCATGCACTACACTGTTGAAATAAATCTCAATAATCATTTAATTGACAACACCCTACTTTGAACTTAAAACCAAAAATGTCCCTTCTCATAATACACTACGGTATGGTAAATTTTGAAACAAGGGGTGACACAAAGTCCAACGTCACAGTCAGTACACTGATACGATGGGTGATGTGGTGCTATCTAGCGATAATATGTGCAACTTCATGCTTACTGGCACCCACACGCCGAGTGCCAGAGCTGTAATATTACTTTCGTCTCCAACACAAAGCGTGAGAAATCGATCAACGTAATATTACGCTCGCCGCAGTTTTAAAAAGTTACCTTCAAACGTAATAGTACGGCGCCCACGCTCTAAGTGTTAATTATAGGCGAGTTGCATACGACTGTTTATGTTCGACGATAATTATAACTATTTTATGTTCGAACATATTCATATTTATCTGTCGAGATTTCGCCAGTTTTATGTACTGAACAGAGCGCATGGGACGCAGAGACCTTGTATTTGACCATGGCCTCCTCAAATACCCCACTATGACATTAGCCACGCAGTGAAATTTAAAATAGGAGGCCGTGGAAGTCAGTGCAGGAGCGATGCTATCCTCACCTAATTGGTCACACAACTGTTTCTTAAGCTCTGATTGGTGGGAGAAACTGTTTCATAATGAAAAATAGTATTATAATGACCCTCATTATGATACATATTTCTGACATATAATATTTACATTTCGACATCGTCGAACATAATGATACCTTAGGATTATTAGTAACATAAATTCCAATTAATCCAAAAAAGAAGCATCTTAAATTGTAATAAAAAATACTTGATAATTTTTGGTTGGTTCTTAAGCTTAGGGGCTGCGACAATGCGGTCATGTAGCCCCGTGTACTTTGGGTGTGTGTAGAATCTGTCTGATAACCGGTGTTAATTGTGATGACTGTATTAGTGTATGTTATCTGTTTTCTAATTCAAGTGAGGACTTTTGAACTTTTCAAATAGTTCCTACTTTTGCCGCCAAACGCAACCGTCAATGACTACTAGGTCAGAACTTAGCAACCAGATGCCACCACAGTCAGCTCTTGGCAACCTAAGAGCGTTGTTGACATTCTTAACCTATACAATTTAGCTTCACACAGGTGTAATTAGTGGAAGGTTCTTTAACATGCCATAAATCTATGACATGGGACCGCCGGCTTTACTTCCCCTCCGAAGGAAGGCATACTGCGTTGCATTGCTAACAACCTTGTCGTAGTGAACACCATGTTCCCACATAAGATGATTCATATGCACACGAGAGAGGAACATAATAGGAATGAACGATCCATGATAGATTATGTGTTGATCAGGTCAAATCAATTGCAGAAAGTGACAGATTGCCGAGCTTATAGAGGCTATGAGATAGGAAGTGATCATTTTATCTTGATCACTACAATGGAGTCTAATGTAAAGGAACAGAGGAAACAACCCAAGAAGAATAAACAAGTAAAGATTAAGGTTTACAAGTTACGAGAGAGCAAAGAGGCACAGGACCAGTTTACACAGACAGTAGAGGAGGAATGTAGGAAGATAGAAGAGAGGATAAATGAGATGGATATGGAAGAAAAATGGAACACGTTTAAGAAGATACTTCTAGAAGTGACAAGTAAAGTATGCGGAACAACAATGGTGGGGGAGTATAAGAAGAGGACACATTGGTTGAATGATGACATTAAGGAAGAAGTAAAGAAGAAAAAGGATAAATGGCAAAACTACTTGAGAACCAAAGACAATGATGACTATGAAAGTTACAAGGACCAAAGAAAGAAAGTGAAAGAACTAGTGCAAATAGCAAAAAGACAAGCCTGGGAAGAATTTGGACAAAAATTGGAGAAAAACTCCAAGGAAAATCAAAAGCTGTTCTATAAGGCACTGAAGAACATGAGAAAGGAGAAGGAATGTCCTCTAAAATTTATAAAGGATAAGGATGGGAAAATCATAACAAAAGAGGATGAAATACTGGAGAGATGGAAAGAGTACTTCCATGATCTATTGAACGGGAATAAAGACGGCCCAAAGGAAAGTGAGGAAAGAGAAGAGATAATGACGGAAGGAACACAAGAAGACAGAGAAGACTTAAGGATAGGGGAAATGAAGGTGGCCATAAAACAACTTAAGAATGGAAAGGCACAAGGACATGATGGAATTGTGCCGGAAATGATAAAGAATTTAGGGAAGAAAGCAGAAGAGTTCCTATTCAAGATAATGAAGGATGCCTGGAGAGAAAAGAATGTTCCCAGAGATTGGGAGGTGGCAGTTATTATACCCATTTTCAAGAAAGGAGACAATCGAGAATGTGGTAATCATCGTGGTATTTCATTGTTATCAGTGCCAGGGAAAGTCTACTCAAGGATTCTAGAGTCCAGATTAAGAAAAGTGGTAGAGGGGGATTTGGAAGAAGCCCAGTGTGGCTTCCGCCCAAATAGAAGCACGCCAGGCGTTTGACAGAGTTCCAAGAATGGAAATACGGAAAGCCCTAAAGGAGTGTGGAGTCAGCGAAACACTTGCAAGATCCATTAAAAGTCTCTACAGGAACTGCCGGAACTACGTGCGGACAGGGAATGTGAGATCAGCAGAATTCATCACAAAACAAGGAGTCCGGCAAGGATGTAACCTAAGTCCTCTACTTTTCAAAGTATACCTCGATAGAATTATGAAGACATGTCAAGATAAAGTTAAGAAGATGGTGATTGGAAATTACCTCATGAGACCAGTGAGATTAACTAATCTTGCATATGCAGATGACTTGATAGTAGTTGCCTCCAACGAACAAAATCTACAGCACAATATCAATATATGGGTGGAAGAGTTAAGGAAGAGAAGAATGGAGGTGAACGTTGAAAAGACAAAGACTATGGTAATCAATAGAAATGAGGAGAGGCACAGCATTACGGCAGATGGAAAACTACTGGAACAGGTTACAAAGTTCACATATCTTGGTTCAACAATAAGTTCGAATGGAAAAATGGACGAGGAAATTACTGATAGAATAGGAAAAGCCGGGAGATTGTTTAATGCCATCCGAGGAAAGTTCCTGAACAAGAGGGAAATCTCCAAGAACACAAAGTTGGCGGTTTACAAATCCACATTTGCTCCTGTATTGACTTATAGCTGTGAATCCTGGGCACTAACGGAATGAACGAAAAGCAGAATCCAGGCGGTAGAGATGCGATATCTCCGTAAAGTAGAGGGCAAAACCAGGAGGGACAGGATCCGAAATACAACCATTTGGAGAACACTGAATATCAAACCACTAGAGAAAACCATCCAAGAACACCAATAAAGATGGTTTGGTCATCTTCATCGCATGTCAATAGAACGTTTGCCGAGGCTAATAAAGGAGGTGAGAGTGGAGGGGGAGAGAGCTCGAGGAAGACCACGGAAGGTATGGATGGATGGAATAAGAGAGGCACTGCAGGAGAGAGGACTAACAGTGAGAGCGGCAGTTGTCATTACCGGAGACAGAAGAAGATGGAGATCTCTCGTATCCTCAACACCATAAGGTACAAGAGGACCGGATTAAGTAAGTAACTTGGGCATAGAAGCTCAGCATGCTACCGACTACGCCAACGAAGCCGCTTGATACTTTTTAAGTGGAGAACTTTTGACATTTAATTCTCAATCACATTTCCCATAGAATTTCATGAGAAAGATCTAATTAAACTCCCCTTTTGAAATAACACAGAAAGGCACAAGATAATATACCATTTTTAGCCTATTTTCATTTATGAACAAATAGACTTATGAGATCACTTTTTGTCCGTGTGTGTGTGTCTGTCTGTATGTGTCCCCCCTAATAACCTCTAAACATAAGGACCGATTTATATAAAACTCAGTAAGGTCATGGCACCATTTAGTCCGACCCCGACCGTGCCCTTCAAATTTTATTACGTCTCACCAATCCAACATGGCGGTTATGCAAAATATTTCACCGGCATTCTATATCTCCGAAACTATTACTGACATCACCCTGAAATTTTGTACGGTGATAAAGGGCACTATTAGAAGTCACCTATGAGACTTTCAAAAACACGTTAACTACAAACCAACATGGCGGCCAAGCGAAGTTGAAACTTTTAAATACACTTTTCTCGCGATTTAACCATCCAAACACAATGAAACTTCGTACAGCAAATGTTTATATACATTGTAATGGACTAGCATCTAATTTAGTTCAATTGTTTACATAACCTCAAGATGGCGGCTGTGCAAAATATTTTGCCGGCATTCTATATCCCCGAAACTATTACCGATATCACCCTGAAATTTTGTACAGTGAAAAAGGGCATTACTACAAGTTCATCTATGTAACTTTCAAAAACCTCTTAAGTACAGAATGAACATGGCGGCCAAACGAAGTTGAAACATTTTAATAGACCTTTTTCGCGATTTAACCAGCTGAGCTTAGTGAAGTATGGTACAGTAAATGTTGATACAATTGTAATAAACTGGCATCTAATTTAGTACAATTGTTTACATAACCTCAAGATGACGGCTGTGCGAAATTTTAAAATTAAGTTCTCATTTCTTGTGTTGTAATCATGCGATCGAAGTCAAAGTTTGAATAATGAACCTATGCAACAGTTTTCATTTTATGGTACATACCTGTATGGCCTATAGATATAACAATCCAACATGGCGACCATCCGATATATTTTGACGGGTCTCAATATCTACGAATCTATTACAGCAATCAACTGAATTTTTTAATGTTCATAGAGGCTATGAACATAAGTTCACCTATGGGACTTTCAATAACCCGGTGAGCACAAATCCAACATGGCGATGACGCGAAATATAAATATTTAAATGGACGTTTCTCGCGATTTAACCATCCGAGTGCAGTGAAACTTGGTATCGTAAATGCTTATACAAATTTTAATCCACTGGCATCTAATTTATTTCAATTGTTTTCATAACCACAAGATGGAAGCTGTGCAAAATTTTAAAATCAAGTTTTTATTTTTTATGATCTAATCATGCGATTGAAGTTTGAATACTACACCTACACAATAATTTTCATGTAATAGTACATTACTCTAAGACCTACATTTATAAAAATGCAACATGGCGACCATCCAAAATATTTAGACGGTTCTCAATATCTACGAATCCATTACAGCAATCAAGCTGAAATTTCGTATGTTGAAAGAGGCAAACATAAGTAGGATATACGAAAATAGGCTTTAGTTCTTCACGGAACTACTGGTCAAATATGAAGCTATTGATATAATGATAATAATGTTATCGGTTTTATGTCCCTTTTAAAGTAAAAATAGCTTTGTAGCCATTTTTCAGTGTTGCCTAATTAATCCTTTCAACCGCTATGGCTTTTGGAGACACCAAGGTGCCAGAACTATGCCCCAAAGGGGATCTTTAACGTGTCAGTAAATCTACCGACATGGTTCCCTCGCATTCGCGCACCCTCAAATGCCATCTGACCGCGCCAGGATTCAATCCTGCAACTTTGGGAACAGCAGGCGAGAATTTTACCACTGAGCCACACAGCCATTCAATATGGAAGTATTCATATGATAACTAAACAGAGAACAAAACACCATAGACATCCACGCTAACCAGTAAGTCACAACAGGACTATCGTCATTTAGCTATGATAATGATACAATAATACTTAAAAGCAGCCATTACGCATAGAGCAGTAGGAAAGCCAAATTTTAGGGCAGACATCTGCTATGCAGGAATGAGATGCTCTGCTTTACAGATGTGGGTACAGGTGATAGAGGCAATGTGCAGCTGTCTCTAGTACAGCCAAACTTGGTGAATTCATTGTTCAAGGGCCCAACAAAAAAATCAAAAGATTTCAAATTAGACATGTTTTATTGTGTTGTATAGCAATGTCCATGGACCACACAAAAAGTTTTAATTATTTACGATTGTGAATTCAAAATGTTTGAATTAACCAAGTTTGACTGTAATTTAGTAATAAATGATAGATGTGCAACAGCTTACACTGTATCCCCTTGAAGAAAGAGTTCAGGTCGTTCCTGCAGTAAATTATCTTTTATCCATACCAATAATGAGCGGATGGTCCCTGGAACCAAACAAACAACATGTCAACAAACAAAACACTAAATTACAGTCAGCAGCCTAGAAATCCATATTTACAAATACAGTACCGCTTATTGCTCACTTTTTGCATTCATCTGGAGAGTAGTTGAAACAACTTTCCATATGGACACTCCTACTCATTTTTAATCAGTAAAAGTAAAAGTTGCAACTACATATTTGTAGCTTTAAATAAAAGACAACCAGTGTCACAAGAACCATGCCACATATGAAACCAATAAATACCGTAATAACTGTACTATCTAATTCACTGACTCTGATACAATGAAGTAAGTGAGGGATAGGGACTATATTTGCACAGGGTGCTACTAACTTACAGGGCAGTAAATGGGATGATTAAAATAAATATGCTATGGACAAGTAAAAAAAAAAATGCTGGCCATGGAAATCCCAAGCTTGCTTCAATAGTAGCTAAATTGCCTTTAGACTGGTCATGTGTTTCCAACATGGTATCGGAGGTGAATATTATAGACATGCTAGGATGACATAGACAGGCAGAGTTCGTGCACTTAACTGAATTTGAGTAAGGGTGTATTGTGGTTCAGCAGGAGGCCAGTAGGCCATTCCAGAGAATTGTGCATCATGTGGGATATGTAATGCCTTTAGTATAATTGTTCAACTAAAGAAAGTACACATGCTCTTCACCCTAGTTCTGGACAACTGTGGCATATGAATCCACACTTGAACCATTGCATCGTACAAGCAGCCATCATGAATTATATGGCAACCAAGGCATGTGGACCAGGTGCCAACCAAGAGTATGATTCTTGAGGAAGTGTATACAACTGGTTTCTATGCTTGGAGCTTTCACATAGCATTCAAAGAATTCAATGAAGTATTTCTTCAGCGAAGGGAAATTATATCTTAGCAGTTGACAATTCTCCTAAGTAGACAAAAGTTTGGTGCTTTTCAGTCGGTCAACACGAATGTACCCAAAAGAGTTGGGTTATATCCTAATCCTGAAAAAAAATTACATGAGATTAATAAATACAGAAACTAAATGACAAACTGGAGCAAAACAGATTGAGATGGTTTGGACATGTCAAATGGATGAATGAAGTAAGGCTACCAAGACGAGCACTAAAACGACGGATGACAGGGAAGAGAGGACGAGGAAGACCAAGAATGCGTTGGATGGACTCGGTGGAGAATAGTATTAGAAAACGGAACCTGGATTGGAACACTGTGTCGGAAGAGGAATGGTGGAACGACAGAACAAAGTGGAGAGGAACCATATTTGCCCCCACCCAGTGTCAACTGAAAAAGGGGAAATGGGTCATTCCATCGTCACGTACGGGACATTTGTACTGTTTTTAAATGTTAGTAATATATGATAACTTTCAATTGGAGCAGAACGTTTTTGAATTCTCATATCATATATTAAAAAGATGTATATTTTAAGCTATAGAACAAACCAATAATGTGATCTATAACTTAATTAGCTCAAAAAATATAACTGTCACTTACGGGACATGTCAAGTCAACCAATGTTTCAAGCCAAATGATTAAACCTGAAATTTTAGCTCAAATATCTTTGGAGCTCCAACTGTAATTTTTGTGTGTGATCGTATAACTATAAGCTCCATAACAATATATTATGTCAATGTATAAAAATTAAGTTAATACTCTAGAAAAAAATATTTTCCTCGTTGTCACGTACAGGACAGATATCAAGGGAACTAATGATACACTCACATTTTTGTTATTGTATTGATAGAAATGAAGTTTTATTATTAAAAATACTGAATGCAACTTAAAAAACTATTTATTTCTCGAGTTAATATGAAAAATAATCTTTTTTGTCACGTACGGGACATTTACAACAATCAAAAGTTAAGACAAAAATAATTACCTTTATAATAGTTTGAAGTCTTCTTGAATACTATAAAATAAACAGTCTACACAATGAAACTTCAGTTTTAACAACAACACAAAGAATTAGATTTGTAGACAGACACCAATTAACCTCAAAGTAGCCTCATATTTAAGTACACAAGTATCAGCTGATGGCGGCCATCTTAAAAGTCATAAGATATGTGTTTTTTTCGATATATTTTTTTCCAAAATATTTTTCTTTTACAACAGGCAATAACCCAAACTGTCTAAAAACAGAAAGTGAAAGTCATAAAATTTTATTATATTTTTTCATAAAATGTCCTTGATTTCATGGAATGGCCCAAATGAAGATGAAGAAGATGATAATAAATACAGATGACCAGTTTCGATCCTATAAACATGTCATAAAATCCAAGTCACCACTGGCAATCGTAGCTTAAACCAGAATCAATGTTGCACCCACACTGTTACCTAGGACTATTTGAAATTGTCTGTTGTGGACAGCAGGCGTGTGCTGAAGAAATAACTTTTCCAGCAACCAGATAAATGTTCCACATCAATAAGGGTAACTGCGGCAAGGTGTTTGCATGTCTCAACAACATTGTGCACATGTGGTCATGTCAGTGGCTTTATGTTTATTAGGTTTTTGATGTACAGACATGAAGAGTAGAGATATATAAAGGGCCAAGAGACAAAAACACAATTCGTGGGAAAATGAGGTTTTGTTTTTGTTTTTATTTTTTCAGGAATTTCATCACTGAACTTGGCGCACCCACTATCTTGCGGAATTTTTCTGAACTATTTCCGAGGCACCTGTCACTTGGCCCGTTTTACAGGATATGGGCCTTGCTGCTTGGACCAGATTTTCACAATAAAACAAAAATTGTATTTATTTTTTTTGTCTCATGGCCCATTATATATCTCCACTCTACATATGTGATCTTACTTTAGTGCCCTCTATCACCATACAGCATTTCAGGTTGATTGCTGCATTACTTTCAGAGATCTTGAGTACTGGTGAAATATTTTGTATGGCTACCATACTGGATAGGCAGTACTTATTGAAACTTGAAATGCATGGTTTGGGGTCGGACAGGGTAGTAGTAACTTGTTACCAAGTTTCAATGAAATTGTTCCAGTAACTAAAAAGTTATAAGGAGACACCCAGAAAAATCGACACACTCACACATATGGACAAAAGTTTATCTCAAAATCGTATATTGCATATGATAATGGATATTGCAACTTTTCAGTCAGTCGATACGATGTAATCCTAATTACGAGTACATTGAAATGACAGAAAAAAAATTACATGTTATTTAAAGTTATTGGCACAGATTACAAGAGGGAGAAAATAAAAGACTTTTTCTTTTTGTTTGTTTGATGACTTTCACTTCTTTATTAAAGTTATCTTTTAACATAGGAATTCTCATAGCCCTGGTTATCATGAATCTGAAGCCTGCTAATTTGTGAAACCATGGGTGGTATGTTCGATTGTTGATGTTGATATATATTGTTGATGTTCATGTAATCCAAATCAATAATTTTGAATCATATGTTTTTTGCATTAATAACTGAGAAGTCAAGTAGACTCAATGATGGAATGATTTTAAAAAATTAAAACATTACAACTACCTACGCCTAATACTACTTGTTTTTGTTTCTTATTATATAACTTTTCTATTATTCTTTTTAATAGCTGAAATTCACAATATATTTTTGATTATTTTTATATGATTGTGTAGAACAGAGGTTCCCATTAGGAATTTTTGTCGGACCCCCTCAAGCGATCGTTATGTAAGCATGGACCCCCTGCTCCAAAATCTTTTAAGTCAAGACTTACAATATTTAAATTCCTAATGGGAACCTTTGCCTTGGGGTAGGCCTACTATGCTCCGTTATTTGTATGTTAATATTAATTTATTTATTCCTATTGCATTATATAATTTTTTTTAGTCGTAAAGGTAGGTAGTGCTACAGACCT
Organism: Meconema thalassinum; assembly: GCA_946902985.2. Classification (NCBI taxonomy): domain Eukaryota; kingdom Metazoa; phylum Arthropoda; class Insecta; order Orthoptera; family Tettigoniidae; genus Meconema; species Meconema thalassinum. The sequence goes on along the minus strand of OX336390.1, from coordinate 292,864,951 downwards.
AAAAATAGCAATGCAGCATTTGAAAAGGAACGAGTCCTGTTTATTATCATTTTGTTAAGAGCACTAATGATTAAATAAGGCCGACGTTCAATAACACGAACGTAACCTACTCTTTCCCACAATTATTTCTCGAGGTCGGGTTGCAATTTCAAAATGTTCACCCTGAAATTAGGCTCTATATCTAGTCTATTTCTACATTTGCTCTTCATTACACACACTGTGGAAAAAGTTTGTTCACACAAATAAATTGTTGCGAACGGAAGAATATGTTTTATTGCCTTATCGCTGACTCCCATGTAGTCCTTTCGAGCTGTCACCCAGAAGTCTGCTAACTCATTTTCATTAAACATTTTCTTCATTTCACCACTTGAAGTCAATTCAACGAGTTGGTGCTGTTTCTCCTCTGATAGTAGCTGAATACTTTCAATTTTGAGATGGGTGCAGAATGGGTGTCAAATCCAGCAGTTATCGCCATCGGGCTCAGGAAAATATTCCCGAAAGGTAGTTGCAAGACTACGAGGATGTTCGGTTATATTTTATTTACCTCGCAAGGCAAACCTTCGTTAGATGACTGCAGAAACGTTTTTAGTGTGGGGAAATCGGCATATGAGCCATTTTGGACACTTGCTGACCAATTATTACACTTTTTCACAATCGCACTGATATTGTCTTCAACTCTGAAGACATCAACGTAATCACCTTGCAAACTCGAATTCAAAACATTTAAGTGATCAAACACATCAGCCAACAGTAAACAGTTTTGCAAAGTCAAGAAATGTCATTGAGCAAATACTCATGTATTGTCCCAAGAAGAAAGATCCGTACCTCGTATTTCAGCTCGAAAACCCTCGTTAAGATCCTGCCCCTTGAAAGCCTTCAGTATGAATGAGAAGCTGCTTATGTTCGCTACCCATCCATGTCTTTGCAGAGCAATGCAAATAACCTGCATTTTAAGGAGTTGGTTTTGACATGGTTTATTATTTTCACCACTTCAATATGGGTGCTCTGCAGCAGTTCAGGCAGTCTTCTGGCTGCTAATGCTTCCCGGTAAATACAGCAATGTATCCAATGTGTACAGCAATGAAGTGAAAAAGGTAGCTCAAGATATGTATCCACTTCATATCTGGAACTACCTTTCTCACTTCAACTTGAAGGCCCTTCCGGCATCCGGACAAAGCTTTCGCGCCATCTGTAGACATACCCACACATTTCTTCCAGGCGATATCATGTTGATACAATAATCGTTCAGAGCTGCGAAATTACAGTCTGCTGTTGTGTGTACTAGTTCACAGGAAAAAAAAGAAAATCTTCATATATTTAGTCATGAGATAAAAGAAACGTACAAAACCAACATTAAAAAATCAACATTGTCGCCTTTCTTGATATGTCGGTACTCTTATCCAACATGTCACACATGTGGAGCCTTGCAACAACGTATCTTCAATATTGCTTGACACAGTATTGTTAGACAGCTGGACGGTACTTACAAGCTTTGCGGCAACATCGCCCAGCATTATCTTGCAAAAAATAATTGCTTAAGGTATAATGAGCTCTTCAGCAATTGTTTGGCACGTTTTGCGACAAGCTGGGGTACTTCGTAGGATGCAAGCGTTGAATTTTCAGCACATTTGCACCAGAACATTTGGTAATTACTTTCTGGCATGATTTCAGTTCAGCTAACTTTATTTTGAAGAATTCAATGGATTTACCTTTGTGCTCTGAGTGTTTGGTATCTAGATGCCTCCGGAGGTTTGCAGGTTTCATACTCTTGTTGGCAAGGGTTTCAAAGCATACCACGCATTGAGACTTAGGACAATCTTCAGGTCCACAATACGTAAAGCCAATTTCGAAATATTTTATGTCGTATTTCCTACTTTTCGCACTAGGCTTACTCTATGAATGGCTCAAGAGAGGCAGCAGGCGGCTCATTCACTTCTATATTTATTAACACAGATTCCTCTTCGTCACTATCTATAGCAGTGCACCTACTTCGTTTTAAAGATCTACTCTTCAACCAACAATCCATATCCAATGGGCTTTTAACATAATTATTGCGTTACTGTATGGGATGGTAAAAAATAAGAGGCGGAAGGATCCTACGGATTATGTTAGAATGGTGAACAAAAGGGGACAAGAGATAGAAAATAGGGAAGAACTGAAGAAAATGTGAAAAGAATATTTGGAAGAACTTCTGAACCCAAATGGAAACCACGGCGAGGAGGAAGAAGAAATCGGGGAAGAAGAAGATGGACTGCAAATAGAAAAGGACTTAACATGGAAAGAAGTGGAAGATGCAGTGAGGAAGATGAAAGGAGGAAAAACACCGGGTGTGGATGAGTTGAGTGTGGAGATGGTGAGAGCAGCAGGAGAGGTGGGGATACAATGGTTGTACCGAGTGATGAAGACAGCATGGAAGGAAAGGAAGATCCCAGAGGATTGGAAAAAGGGAATAATTGTCCCGATCTTCAAGAACGGTAGTAGAACAGAATGCAGAAACTATCGGGGAATAATATTGATGAGTCATTGTGCAACGATGTTTGAGAAAGTTTTGGAAAGGAGAATTAGGACATGGATAGAAAGAGGGGTGAGGGAAGAACAACATGGCATCAGAGCAGGAAGGTCCACAATGGATTTGATTTTTGGTGTAAGGCAGTTACAAGAACAGGACTATGAGTATGGAACAGATCTACTGATGGCCTTCCTGGACATTGAGAAAGCATATGACAGTGTATGCAGAAACAAAGTATGGAAGTCCCTGGAGGATAGAGGAGTAGAAAAATGGACTATAAAGAGGATAAAGGAGATGTACAAGGGAAGCGTGAGCTGTGTGAAAGTGGGAGGAGAGAGATCAGACTGGTTGGAACAGAGAAATGGCCTGAAACAAGGAAGTGCACTGTCACCGTTACTTTTCAATGTGGTGATGGATGACATAATGACCCGAGTGGCACAAGTAATTGGGGAAGGAAAGATGAAAGCAATGGTGTTTGCAGATGATTTGATGATTTGGGGAAACAAGGAGGAGGAGGTACAGGAACAGTTGGACGTGTGGGAAGGAATAATACAAGGATATGGGATAAAATTTAGCATAAATAAGAGTGAGATGGTGATCACAACAAGGAAGAAGGAAAGAACCACAACGGGAATAACAATTGGTGGGGAACAGCTGAAGAAAGTGGAGAGTTTCAAGTATCTGGGAAGCCTGATACAAGATAATGGAAGAAACGATAGAGAAATAAATGAGCGGGGGAGGCAGGCAGAAGCATTTCGGAGGAGTGTGAGAAGCATGTTATGGAGCAAGGATGTCCCTCAGAACAGCAAAAAGATCATATATCGGACGTACTATGTCCCTATCCTGACGTATGCCTCGGAGACCTGGGTTATGAAAGGAAGGGAGAAGAGCAAAATACAGGCCAGTGAGATGAGGTTCTTGAGAAGCAGTATTGGAGCTACAAAGATGGACAGAATAAGAAATGAGAGGACCAGAGAATTAATGAAGGAGGAACCATTACAGGATGGTATTGAGAAATTTAGACTTAGATGGTATGGACATGTAAAACGAATGGAGGAGAAGAGGATACCCAGGAGAGTACACGAGACGAAGAGGGAAGCAGAGAGACCGAGAGGAAGACCGAGACAGGTGGCTGAAGGGGGTGGAAGAAAGCGTGAAGAAGAGAGGAGAAGACTGGACAAGGGTGGAGGCTGAGAGATGGTGGGTAGACAGAAGACGTTGGAGAGGCTTGTGTTCCAAACAGACCCAGCCAGTGGCTGGAAACTGTGCAAGATGATGATGATTGCGTTACTTCTTGACGACTCTTTGCGGACCCCCTGGCAAACCGTCGCGGATCCCCTGCGGACCACCAAATGGGAACCTCTGGTGTAGAAGATAAACTAGACTCTTATAATATTATAGAAATGTCATTTTTGCTCATTTCAGCAATTCCTTATTAATAGTTCGTATTGTTACTGCAGTATATATAATTTTAATTCATCGATTTTTCAGGTAGCCTATTTATTATAATTCTATGTAGTAATTAAGCTATTTTATTCTATAGATCAGGGGTCTATTTAGCCTGAGTGCCACACTGACTCCTCCACTAAGTCTCAAGGGCCAAGACCTAGCTGGCTTATTATACTAACATACTGTAGTTTTTAATTACACGCAAAGTTTCGTTTCAAGACTAGCCAACGAGCGAGATATCCATGGCTCAGTGAGCGGAGGTGATTTGCAGTGTAGCATAATACAAAAGAAATACAGTCGAACTTCGATATCTCGAAGTGCATTCGGAGATAGAAATAATTTCGAGTTGGGATATAGAAACACATTCAACTGTTGCTACTGCCATTAGCTGGATTTGCACTTACTCTCACTGTCTGAGGTCCTCATTACCTCAAACCGTCTTCCAGCCTTAAATAGCATAATAAGCTACTGACAGAAATTGACAGAAATACACAATCCAGGTATCCTGCACAACTGAATTCATATTGTAACTCCCATGTCACACCTAAAAAACGTAATTCAACTACATTTTCACCCCACCTTCGGAATAAAGACACATATTTTATGTCTGGGGAATAAAATATCATTCGAGTTATCAAAATATTCAAATAATAGATCTTCAAATTATAGAAAAAGCATGATATATAAATTGTGTAGAACTTCACCGGAAAATCAAAATTCAAGATATGGAAGTTCGACTAATAGAAGTTTGAAACGATATGAAATTAATCATACAGTGGAACGTGGCTACTTCGAACTTCTATAATTCGAAATCTTCTTTAATACGAATTTTTCTCTTGGTCCCTAGCATTTTATATAGCCTACAATCAATGCTAAAAAAAATCGTGGTTAATTCAAATTATATTTCGGATAATTCGAAGTTTTTAGTGTGAAAAGCCGATCGGAGGCCAAACAGTTGGGACAGTTCCTGAAAAAACTGTTCAGAGGTTTTTTTTTTTTTAGCGTATGGCTAGTGCAGCCCAAGCAACAAACTTAGGCGTTTTTTGAAAGTAGAAATGATGTAAGTGGTTCTGTTTTCCGTTCCTCAAATTTGTTAGATTCTTTTGTGATGGCTGAGAAACTTAATTGTAGGAAACAGGTAAAAATCTCAAACTATTTTGACAAAAACAGTAGATTTCTCTACGACTTAACTAGATTGCTGGATTACTACTGTCGTTAAATAGGTGAAGAGTACATTTTGGTTTTATTTTCCCTTTGAAACTTTTGAGGTTATTCACGATACAGTCTCTATAAAGTACCATTGTCTGTTAATATGCTTTGTTGAACGTAAATCATTATGTAAACATAACACAATATATTTTCTCTACCCTTTTCAAAGAACTTTCTTAATTCGAATGTTTGGATAATTCGAATTTTTGTACTGGTCCCTTGCGGTTCGAATTATCCAAGTTCCACTGTATTAAGATGATTTCCTTATTGGCATTGTAGTCAGAAGGAAAATACCATAAGTAGGCCTATTTATTAAATGTAATCCACCTTAGTCAATAAATAATAATGATAGAATATATTATACATTGTGGGCCTCTTCAGTAACTGTCTTCTAAATAAATTAAAACTAATTGAATTATTACGAGCAAAGTTGATCAATATTAACCTTGGGTTTTCTTTTTCCTTGATAACAATTTTTCATAAAAAGTATTATAAAAAACAGATCTGTAACAAGGTGTGCTTTGATGATACTATAAAATAATTTTCTGAAAAATGCGTGTATCTAAAATATCTGGTGATGGTTAAAAAAAGTTATAAATAGATTTAAACATTTTTAAAAATTTCTTGGGATGGTTTTTCATAAGATGACATAAGGCTCTTTGCTGAGGGGAGCATGGGTTGGAAAATTTATTGTATTTATTCCTTGCTTAATTGAAAATTTGATATATGGTATAGATGAAGCTGATGGTCTTTGACTGAGGAATATTGCATATATATCTATGGTGAAGTTGATTACAATATGTGTTGATGTATGCGTTGGTTTTTACGGAAGACCATCAGCTTCCTCTATACCATATATAAAATTTTCAATTAAGCAAGGAATAAATACAATAAATTTTCCAACCCATGCTCCCCTCAGCAAAGAGCCTTATGCCATCTTATGAAAAACCATCCCTAGATAATTTTTAAAATGTTTAAATCTATTTATAAAATAATAATTTTCACCATCACCAGAGATTTTAGGTAAACATATTTTTCTGAAAATTATTTTATAGTATCATCAAGCACACATTGTTACAAATCTGTTTTTTTAAATACTTTTTATAAAAAATTATTATCAAAAAAAAGGAAAACCCAAGGTTAATATTGATCAACTTTGCTTGTAATTCAATTAGTTTTAATTTATTTTGAAGACAATTACTGAAGAGGGCCACAATGTGACCGAAACTAGTATAATATATTCTATTATCTATTATTTATTTACATAGTTTACGCCCACATTGGAGCACTTAAATCAATCCATATACACTACAGTCTTTACAATAATAGTTGTAATGGCTTCTCAACTTCCTCTTCTCCTTCCAGAGCTTCTTTAATCTCTCCGACCTGGCCGCCCTCTCTTCATTTGTAATGGTGTACTGTTTTCGTTTGACTGTTTTTAACTTCAATCTTGTATCCCTACTTCTCAGAATCCTCTTCTCTTTTCTCTCTGCAATTTGTTTCATTGTAATATTTAGCTCGTCTAAATCATTCTGGACCTCAACGAACCAGTTGTTCTTGGTTTTACTTTTCCAAAAGAAATTGAATAATTGTTTCAGTAGTCTGGTGTCTGGTAGTCTTACTATGTGGCTGAAAAAGGCAAGTCTCCTTTTTCGCATTGTATCCACAATTGATTCATTTTCTATTATCTATTATATAATACACTAAGTTCATCCGACAAAACACTCAACCTCCTGAATCAGGAGTTAGAAGGTGCGTTTTGTGCCAAAATCTTCCAAATCGTCTCAATAGTACAGAAAATATCTTGCATTTCTTGAAAAGTCAACGGAAATATATTTATTTGCTTAAAAAGTGTGTTTAAACAAATAAAAAAGACAATAACCCCTGGCAGAACTATGTCGCGTCCAGCCCGCATAACACTAGAGCCGGGCAGGTAGTCTATACACATGGGGCGCACACAACCCAATGTGCATTGAAAAGAATAATCAAACAAAATTACCCGCAACAATGACGAATTGCAATGATTTCATAATTATCAACAATTTGTTTAAAAAGTGTATTTAAATAAATAAACATATTTACAGAAGTCCGCATTACAGTACTGGTTACTGAACATGCGAGATTTCTCGGACAGGTCCCCTAGTTATTATTTAATGACTAAGGTGGATTAAACTTAATAAATACTTAGGGTATTTTACTTCTAATAGAAGTTCGACTGTACATTTAAAGTCATCATTACTGGAATTTCATAGAGTCCTCCACTCACACAGTTTGACATAAATGTGCTTTTCAGCTCTTGGCACTACTTATCTGTATGAAAAACATTCTCCAAAATGAAATATACAAACATATTTACAGATCCAAATTAACCGATTTACATTTGAAGTCGCTGATGATAATTTCCACCAGTAAAAATTTCACACTGGCCTTTCTAGACATAGAAAAAGCATATGACAGTCTGCCAAGAGCAAAAATCTGGGAATGCCTTGAGAGGGAAATGTGCCCAGGACCCCGATTGAGAAAGTTCAGATGTTTTATCAGAGGAGTATCATCTGTGTTCTCGTAGGCAATGGAGAGAGTGAATGGTTCGAGACCGGACGGGGATTTCAACAGGGGAGTGCCTTGTCTTCATTGCTCATCATCGTGATGGACGATATCTTGAAAAAGTTGAAGGAACAACATGGACCGGAATCAAATGCAATGGTCTTCGCCGATGATGTCATGATCTGGGGAGACGAAAAGGAAATGCAAGAAAAACTGATTATATGGAACCACTACTTGGAAGAGTTTGGCCTCAAAATCAGTGAATCGAAGACTGTAGCCATGAAAGTCAGCAGACATGGAGAGAATACAGATTTACTGCTGAATGGAAGATCTCTGGAGAATGTTCCGCAATTCCAGTATCTTGGCAGTTTGATCCGACTGTAAAAATTCAACTCCAAGTGAAGTCCTAAACCGTACAGTATGCATAAAGCTGCCCAATTCTACAACCAAATAAGAAATCTCCTGTGGGCTCATCAAGTACCCCATAAGGCAAAACTAACCATCTTCAATACATTCCAATCTTGGCCTATGCGTTAGAGACGTGTGCCTTGACAGAACGAGAAAACAATCAGATTCAAGCTGCTGAAATGAAGTTTGTTCGATCGATGCTAAGACGAACAAAAAAGGACAAGATAAGGAATGAGACAAATAGAATGGAAGCAGGTTTGAAATTTAGTGTGTTGGAAAAATTACGGCGAAGTAGGCTAAGTTGGTATGGTCATGTACAGCGGATGGACGGAACAAGAATTGCTAAAAAGTACACCGAAATGGTTAAGATTGGGAAAAGACCTGTTGGAAGGCCAACGAGGAGATGGATCGATGTGGTTAAGAAGGTCATCTCCGTAAGTGGTCTTGAGTGGGATGGAATCTAAGAGGAGGATAGAGGAAGGTGGAAGAGGCTCATCACCAGCACAAGGGAAACTGGAGCTATTACTTGATGATACATACGGCTGCAAAACACGCTAACTGTTACAAGAACTGCCAATATTCCTCCCACAGAATTACTTTACAATAAATAATTATTTATTTCGATAGGGTAGGATAGTTTCGTGTTTCAGATTTGAGTTGGCTGCACTATCGAGGAAGCGTACGCAACAATGACATGCTGTCTTGTCGAAATACACCGTTTAAAAGCATGTTTGATCGACAGGTTGTTTCTTGTTTGTGGGCATTTCAAGCCAGAAAAATGAGTGATCTTGTTGATTTAAGTGAAGCAGTTATTGCATTTGTGGACTGTAATACTATTGTGGTTGTTCCAAATACGGAAGGAAGAACAGAAACGGCAGAAGTAGTGGGAGAAATAGTGCAAGTTGAAGTAGTTTAACCCGTTAATATTGGAGTTGAGAACAACTTCTTACGTCTGGTTAGAACATCAACATGCCAAAGGATCAAACCAAATAGTGTCGACACTTCTTCACAAACTGGCCAGCATAAATGTTTAAGGTGCAAAATATTTCGGTTATTCTCTGATGGCTATGAGGGTCAGAACAAAAACAAGACTATGATCAGCATGCTATCTCACTGGTTACTGCTAGAAGCTCCCGCATGTCTAGAGGAAATACAGCAATGGTTCCCAATTGAGGGCCGCTCATTTATCTCACCTGACAAGAGTTTTTGGAAATATTGAACGGCAACTTCGCAAAGTGAGTGTCTTTGAAAATCCTTCCGGATACATCAAGCACATTAAAAATTTGCGACAGTAGTTCGCCTGGAACAAGATGAATGTTCTGTTACGGATTAGAAAGCGTATATGGATGGCATGGTAAAAAAATCCGTGTAGTAAGCATTTCCAATTCCAAAAAGCGAAGAAAATCGTGTTCCTAATTATTGTCAAAACAAAAAAAATAACATGTCTGGTCCGAGGGGAGCCGTTCTAAAATTTTGAGGTTGGTGAGGGAAAGAGCATTAAAAACTGGAACGAATATTAACAAACATCCGGGTCCCTCACCAATTCAAGTAGGTGTTGCACTCAAAGAAACTTAACTACAAGACGTCTGACGGCTTTTAGAACTGTATTTCGGTGAAAACTGGCCAGCGAATGGCAACCTAAAATTCTTCAGTGAGGACTTCCAGGAGCAAGAAGCCATTCGCAACAATATCGTCCAACCTCAAGAGGAAGAAGACGAAGAACCAGCAGATTTTGAGCTGATGGACGGTGTCGAGGATGACCTGACCTAACTTAAGTGCCATTTTATCTTATTTTGTGCACTTTCTTAATTTGTAAATTTTTATGCTGTCTAAATGACGTTCCACGGTGTTTAAGATGTATTTTTATTAAATAATTTTCTTTTTATCGCACCCGATGTGGTCTATTTTTTCAAAATATATTTTTCCTAATAAACCAAATTGAAACTAAAATAGTTCTTTATTAAAAAACTCATACAAATGGCATTCGTAAAAAATAAAATAGCGGGTTTTGCAACCTAAGTTTCACTCACGACTCTGCCGTCACGGGTGCAAATGTCGTTAACTGCACAATACGTGTGCAAAACCCGGTAAGTCAATATTTTAATTTACGTTTTAGGACAGAAGATCCAACCGTAGATTTCACAGATTTTAACTGAATAATAAAAGTTTTTATGTTGATTTTTAGGGGTAAGAAATATGGTATTAGCTAAAATAGTTTGGTCATAGCAGTTTTTCGTCATTTACTCGGTTTCGTTTATAATGCACTTAGCGGCCTTTGCAAACGGACTACTCATATATAAGATTTTTGGATGAATCTCATGTCATCTTACAGTTAAAATGTCCAATTTCATAATGCATGTCAGTGATTGCGTTTCTTAATTGGATATTAAGTTTAAATAAAAACCTCTTATTATAATTTTTGTTTGATTTACATGTAATCAAAATAAGGTATGGCGGGCCGGATTGGTGGTACTGTACTCGCAGGCCGTAGTTCGGAGACCCCTGCTATAGATCATTAGTTAATGGGAAGTTTTAGCTTTCAGTTTAAGTATTTTCTTATTGTGCCGATGGGTTAATTTAGCCCGAAACATGTAGGCTACACAAAACATTTCTAGGTTTTGTTATGTATTAGATAGATAGATGGATAGATAGATAATGCCTTTATTGGTGGCGAAGTTAGGGCTCAAGGTCCTCTCTTACACTTAACCACTAGAAGAGTATAGCCTACATCTACATGACTTATAATTACAAATACCAATAGCACAAATAATATTAATAGCAATAAGAATAGTGATAATATGAATAATGGTACAATCATTAATTTCAAAAATACACAAAGTAAAGTACCCTTAAATGACGTAACTACAGTAATCCGATCATTCATCTCATTCATTCGTTCATTCAACATTTATTAGTGGAAAGTATTTTGTGCAGTAGTGATAACATGTGGAGTTCACGACGCTGGTGCACTAGAAGCCACGACAGCTCCTTATAATAGGGTGATATATAATCATCATATCGCAGGCCAAAGATATATCTTACACAGTTGTTGAGGCACCGGTCCAGTTTCTTGTTACTGTGGCAGGTTATTTCAGTCAACACAGTGTCACAGTAGTCAAATATAGGTAGTATCAGAGAGCGAATTAGTTGTACTTTAAACGAACAAAGGTAGGCCTATTGATTAGGCAGAAACATAACACAATACAGTACCTTATTGCTTTTGTAACTATATTGTAAATCAATAGGGAACCTCAATTTAGTAAACCAATATAGTTTTAATTACAATAATATTGTACGTATTTACAGGGCAGAAAAGTATGGTATGTAGTTAATTACTGATTATAAAAAGGCATATGACCCAGTAGGCCTACCACACTCATGTCTCTTATTAAGGTCTTGCATCATTATAAAGTGCTTACTTCTGTTGTTGGATTTCTCACACAACATGTAGCCTATGGCAACGTGGACATATCTCCGAACTAGCCCATGCCAACTTCAAGATCAACAAAATATGTAGCCTATCACCAGAGACTAGTTATACGTTTGGAGTTGTAATTTGAACCCAAATAATATCACTGGACATTTTTGATCGTAGGATAAGAACCTGTCTCAAAAAGCACAGCCTTCATCATCCAAGACTAACTTAAATTAGTATTATTATTACTAACAGTGCCTTAGGACTAGGCCTATACTACAATGCATTGTCTATGAAGACCCTGATTCTCATGGCTACAGTAGGCTACGGTACCCTATAGTCTGTGGAGTGAGAATTTTGAATTGTTTGTAACCTGTGATTGAATGGGCAGTTGACCTTAAAACAACAACCACTACCAAATCTAAGACTATGGTGTGTTTTCAATAATGTCTCACTACACCCCTGCCAAAGTAGGGTATTCAGTATCTATACCACTAAGCATAGAGGCGGAAGAGTAAATCCAGCCCTGGAAAATAATACATCAAGTTTAAAATACATGTGCTGTCATACCTCTTATACTGCCACTAACTTAATATGAACAGTTTCAAAATCTAACCTATAGTCACTGTGACTGATTAAACTTATTTTAGAGAGGTCGCAAAGGGTCTTACATTGTTTATATTTGTCGGGAAGTTTTACGTGGTGCTTCTTTACTTTATTGAACAGCAGCTCTGCCCCACCGCTGGAAGAGAATTGAATTATGTCAATGATAACAATTTAATTTGAGGTTAGGATGTTAGAAACCATTCGTTCTTCAAAACAATTAACTTACAAGTTAACACACACACTTCAGATACAGTAATATCATGCACATAAAAGTATATAATATTTTACAAGATGTCATTGTACCCGAATTCAAGAGTTATTTGTAGTCTATTATGATCTTCAGCCATAATTATTTGGTTTTAAAATTGCCAGCTACAAGACAGCCAACAAAAATTGAGCATCAAAGCTTTCTCATTTCCGGTGCCGGCCCAGTTTGACCAAAACATACCAACAAAAATATCTGTATATTTAAAACATGGAGGAAAGAACGGAAAATATCTGCTGCCCAACTCAAGGTAAAATTTATATTTAGGTTTTGTTCCATCCACTCTGAATTTTTAATGTACAATACAGGAGTAATAACTTACTACCGGTATGGAAGGTACAGACGCAAGCATGAGTATATATAAATATATAAATCAGTATGTTGGTTATATTGTTATTGAGTGAAGGAATAGGGAAAGTCAAGTTCCGGTTCCAGCAACTACCAACCAAGGAGTAATAAACTTCCTTGCTACCAACAGTTAAACTTTCACAATACCCAACACCGCCTAGAAAGAAGGCCGTGCAATATGATTTATGACGTCATAGCCTTCCGACCATCAGCGAGCGCGCTACTCAGTGCTGCTCAGGTAATCTGTGGTGCGAGTATCGTGTGACCTTTCGAGTGTGACGGTTGACGTATACCTGCTCCGTAGCAATACTTGTTGGTGAGAGTATCCAATAGTTTTTGTGTGTCCTACCATTTTGTTTCTTTAGTGTGTGTGTTTCCTTCCTGTGTGGTCAGTCACATACCATTCTTCTGACGACAACATGGGTGATAATAGTGGAGGGGGTGAAGATACGCGTCCTCCCGAGGAAGGGATGGAATTTTTTACTACAGAAGTCATTGATCTCACGGCACCTGTCCTTAATGTAACACCTCTGATTCCCTCGACTGATACACGACCTACACAACCACTCTCTATAGCTCCCGTCATACCACCTACTGTGAATGAGTCACCCCGAATGTATTATGAGCACCATACTGGGCCATATTATGTCATGGTGGAATCTTCTGATCCCACCAACAGGATAGGTAATTTACATCCGATGGGTATCGGTAAACTTTTCTACGAACGTAAGATTGTTGGAATACAAGAAATCCACCGCAAAGGTAGGAATAGAATTCAGGTCACCTTTCGAACCTCCCGGGATGCCAATAACTTTCTTCAGCACCCACTGCTCACGGAAAAAAGCTTAAAGGCGTTCATTCCCTCAGTTAATATACATAGAGTGGGTCTGATCCGCGGGGTTGACACTTCTTTCTCGACTGATGAAATATTACAATAATTGAAGGCGCCTTGCCCCATTGTAAAAATTCTACGCATGAACAGAAGAAAAGTCACGGATGGGAAGGTCGACTTATTACCTACAGGTACGGTGAAGATTGTCTTTGAAACTCAAACTTTGCCCACCCATGTTTCTATATTTCATGTGATGTTAGAAGTGCAGGTTTTCATCTTTCGCCCTATTATTTGCAATAGATGACAAAGATATGGGCACACTGGACAAAACTGTAGAGCTCGGGCACCAAGATGTGGGCGTTGCGCCCAAGGACATGAAACGGCTCAATGTACTCAGGTTTTGGTGCGCTGTGTACATTGCGATGAAAATCATGAGTGGCTCACCGAGGTGTGAGTACCACGCAAAACAAATTGACATTAAAACTAGGATGTGCACTGAAAATAAAACGTATCAAGAAATTCTCCATTCCCTATCAGGACATCCGTTTCAACCCCTTTCAGTCCCGCAGCAATTTCCCCCCCCCCCCCCTTACACAGCAAGCTTCTCTTACACCGAATTCTGTACAGAAGAAACGCAAGTTTACCACGATCGTCACGAGCCCCCCTAAGGTCATTTCCCCTTTGGGGTATGACCGACCTGCATATTTGTCCATTATCCATGGGGACAAAGCCTCAGGCTATGTGCCCCCTTCTGCTTCATTGCAACCGTCCCAGGTGGGGCCAACTCCCACTCCCTCACTTACAATGCCTCCCGCCAAGGGTGTGCCTCAAGATATTACAGAGGATGTTATGCATTTGATGGAACTATTGGATTCCAATGTCCAATGGGCCCATTTACTTAAAAATATTTATGAGAAGATTTCACTCTTATCCTTTCCTGCTGAAACCCGACCGTCTTCTAGTAAAATATTACAATCTGTTGGTACTTCTGTTACCTCAACATGAAAATTATTCAATGGAATGCACGTAGCATTCAAAACAAGAGACATGAATTATTACTTATAATCCAAGAGTACACCCCTGATATCATTCTCATCCAGGAAACATGGCTAGCCCCAAATTTATATTTTCACGTTCCACGATATAATATTGAGCGCCAAGATGGACCGCAATGTGGTGGTGTCCTAACATTAATCCATGAAAGACTTTCGTACCAAGTTACCCCATTTCTTTTTCCTCTCCCCAGAACCTATGTGATAACTATAACTGTTGCCTCCCTACATATCACTAATTTGTATATTCCTCCGGCTGTCAAAGGTAATTTCCGACAATGGTATTCCTTTTTTTCCTACTGTAATTCCTTCACCTCCCACATTATTGGTGGGGATTTTAATGGCCATCATACCGACTGGGGTTGTGTCCGCACAACACCCAAGGGTAGGAATATCATGACCACTGCTCAGCAGTTTCATCTCCAGATTTTAAATGATGGTTCACCCACTCGTATTTCTCCTCCTGCTCAGGCCCCCAGTGCGGTTGACCTAACGTTTGTTTCCCTTTCTCTGGCCCACCGAATTATATGGCACACAACCCCTGATTTACATCAAAGTGACCACTATCCGATCTTGATGACCTTTGATTCGGCTCCTCGTCCTAGTAATACCTTGCATACTCCGGTTTTTACTAGGAGTTTCAAAAGTTTTGATTCAGCTCAATTTTTCACCTATATCCAACAGCACTATTGTAATACGGCTCCCCCGATTCGTTCCTCCTATAATTTGCTACTTACTTACATTGTTCGCTATTTTGACACCTATCATCCGTTAATTCCCAATGCACGCACCTCTGGAAAGAGCAGGTCCTTACTACCCTGGTGGGACGAGGAATGTACGAGAATGGTGAAAAGACGCAAACATTTATTACGACTTTTTAGAACGTACAATACTCCGTATACTTATCGCCATTATAAACAGTTTGTTGCAAAATGCCAGCAGTCTTTTAATGATAAAAGAAGATCGGCTTGGAGAGAATACGTCTCTCATATACATCACCAGACTCCCATTACTCAAATATGGACTGTGTTAAAAACCTTATCGCGCCGCCACTTAGGTCCAAGTCTGCATCGTTTGAATTATGATCAGTCAGTAGAATTTTATCACACGATGACTCCTGAATTTGTAGAACAAGAAATTATCTTTCCATCCCTGGAACACAACCATATGTTTTCTTGTCTTTTGCATCCGGTTATTGTTTCCGAATTTCAATCAGCCTTATCACAAAAAAAATCTACTACACCTGGACCAGACTATATCTCATACCACGTCATTAAGAGTCTCCCCAATAATGCACAACAAGTTCTAATAGATGTTTTTAATGCCGTCTTAGCCTCCGGCAATGTTCCCGAGGATTGGAATGAGTTTTTAGTAGTTCCTATTTTAAAACCAGGGAAAAATCCGGATTTAGCAGGAAGTTATCGTGGTATACATCTTGGGTCCTGTATTAGGAAGACATTCCAACGTATTCTGTTGACACGCTTAGTATGGACTTTAGAATATTATGATCTGTTTCCGAAAACTCAATACGCCTTTGCTAAACGGAAATCTACTACCGACGCCTTGAATATTTTTCTTCTTGATGTCATGTTGTCATTTTGCCGTAAACACTCAACATTAGCAGTCTTTTTAGATATTAAAGGGGCTTATGATAATGTGAATACCGTCCTTTTACTGAAAAAACTACACCAACAACAATTTCCGATCAGCTTTATTAAAATCATCTCGGCATTTCTCCGAAGAAGGCATATCACACTTTCCAACTTTCCTACTGGGTTAAATTACAGGTATTCGTCTTCTGGTTTGCCGCAGGGTGATATTTTGAGTGGAATCTTATACCTTATTTATACTAGTGAGATTGAGAGGCTTTTACTTCCTCATGTCCGCCTAATACAATATGCTGATGATATACTCCTATATTGTTCCCATTCTGATATAAATATGTGTCGGCAGATCATGTCACGTGCTCTCACGATATTACATTCATGGCTGTTCTCACATGGCCTTGATACTGTTCCGCTCAAAAATGCGGCTTTGCTCTTCACTCATAAACGGGTGTGTGACCGGTTGCCTATCCGTTATAATCAGGGTACCATTCCTATTGTACACCATACAAAATATTTAGGACTCATTATAGATGATAAGTTGACCTGGACGCCTCAAATATCTCACTTAAAAGCTCATGTGTTCCAGAAATTAAATATCTTACGGTCATTAACTCGTCGTAAGTGGGGAGCTGATCCTCAGATATTATTGTTATTTTACAGAAATCTTATTCGATCTGTCCTTGATTACAGTAGTCACTACTATGACGTCATGCCGAAAACACGCCTCAATGAATTGGATAAACTACAATTTTCCGCCCTCAGAATTGTTCTCGGGGCCCTTTCTTCCACCCCCACACAAGCTCTTCTCGTCGAGGCGGCAGAGCAACCGCTTCACCTTCGGAGACGTTATCTGTCTTCACGATATCTCCTACGACAAATGGCACTATTAACAACACCCATTCTTCCCAAACTACAACTTCTCTCCGAATATCATCAAAAAAGTTTATTCAAACGCTATGCACCTCCCTCTATTCTCCTGGCTTATCTAGAGCTTTCGGGTTTTCGCCCACAAATTCTTCAAACACGAAAACCCATTTGTTATAATGCACCGCTCTCGGTATTAATGTTTCAACCTGATGTAGTGAGACATTCCTCGCATGTATCTCGTATGTCTTCTATGCTTACCCCTACGATTGCCCGCAAATATGTATATAATCTTGCATTGAATCATCAACAATATATGACAATTTATACAGATGGATCAAAATTTCCCTCTCCTTCGAATACGGGTGCTGCCTTTTATATCCCCTCTCTATCTTATCTTGCTTCCTTTAAATTACCGCATACCCTCTCTATTTTTTCGGCTGAAGCCTTTGCTATTAGCCAAGCCCTTCTATATATTAAACGGAATAACATCACTAAAGCATTAATTCTATCTGATTCTCAAAGTGTCCTCCAGGCTTTACAACATGTCCAAACTACGAATAATTGGTATATATTTAATATTGTACAATTAACGTATGACCTATATCATTCGGGCTTTCAGATAGTGTTTTCTTGGATACCCGGCCATGCCAACCTCTCGGGGAATGAATTAGTGGATAAAGCGGCCAAGGATGCGGCTTTGGGTCATGCTGTATTGATGAATGTGGCTACCCCCGCCTCAGATTATCTCCCCATTCTCAAATCTCAATTACTTAATGTTTGGTTACACCAATGGCAGGATTATACACGCACAAAAGCCAGGTTATATTATAGAATTCAACCTACTATCCCTAGACACCCTTGGTTTTATAATGGATCCTACACTCGACGGCATATTATTACGATTATCCGTTTACGTTTTCATCATGCTTTGACTCCGGTATATATGGCCCGCTGTAAGCTTCGTCCTTCGGCTCTCTGCGACTGTTCTCAGGCAATCGGTACTATTAATCATTTAATTTTTCAATGCCCTATATTTGACACTCAACGAGTCCCATTTCTACATACTTTGCGTTCTTTAGGTTTCCCCCTCCCTCTCCACATTTCCGTGCTCCTTCATACTGCTATTCCTTCTGTTATTCATGCCTTCCTTAGATTCCTACACGAATGCTCCCTTACTTTTTAATTTCCATACCCTTACGTGTGACGATGTCATGTTTGTGTTCAAGTAGTAAGTCACTAAGATACGTCGCTTGGTGTGAAGATTAGTACCTATTCGTGTCCTTGTATATCTGTGTCACAATTTTCCAGTAGTTTATAGTTCAAATATTGGATACTTTTCACGTGTAACAGTATTTTTTAGGGCTGCGACTGGGTCCAGAGCATCCGTGCTATGCCCATTACCTAACCTACAAAAAAAAAACTGTGGTGCTGCTGCTATGAACAAGCTGTGCAGAAACGAGACTGAGTGTTTATCAAATTACGTTCTACAGACTCCAATAAATAACGAAACCATAATTGAAACATGGTCAGAAGTTGATGCGATCGATACATTACACTAATAAATCGACGTTTTCGATCATACTCGATAAGTATGTATTTCGAACCCTGCGCGTGTGAATTTGACCGAAAACACTCTTGTCTTAGCAATAAATGCGATATATAGAAGAATTCAATAGAAAACTTGAAAAATATTCACCACATTATAACGTGAAATGTCGACTTCACAACGGGAAGAAAAGACACATACACAAATAACCAATTAATCTGTAACAGTTAAAAAAGAAATTAATATCTATACCGTAGTCAATCATATCAGTCCGTCCAGAGTTAAGGCTGTGCGGTCAAAAATTGAAATTTTATTTTTATTTTTATTTTTACTCTTAATCTCTAATGTAGGTCTTTGTGAGATATTATATGCGTTTTGAAGAAAATAACGACGGCTCGTTTGCTGAGGACATGGCTTCAAAGTGGCTATTTTGAGCGTTAAAGGTACAATCTCCACGACGAAACTAATAATCGGAAGACACCGAAATTTATGTACAACAACCCCTGTAGTAGTACCTGCAATAGGAACAATTCTTATTACGAAATTCAAATTTTGTATTAACCTCTTCAAATTTGAATACAATTTTTAGTGAGAAAAAATTGTTATATTAACTTCAAAGTTTTATTAATTTGATGTGGCTCTTATTCTGAGCAGTAGAAAAGTTCGATAAAGAAAATTGGTTCAGCGATATACCCGTGGTGATTGTACCTTTCAGACTCTACAAAACGCAGGTTGAATCAGTCACACACACATACACACACGCGCGCACACACACAGCGGTAAGACAAGGTCTTGGGCAAGAGAGCGCTCGGCCACCTGCCTTACCCTCTCCTTCAACACCTTTGCTATCGCAGCTTCCGCCTCCCTCCCGCCCTGACTCATCATGCCAGTCCACACGACCACAGTCTAGAGCAGAGTTTACCAACCTTTTGAAGTTCACGGCACCCTTGGGAATAACATTAAACACTACTGTCGACCAAAGTATTATGTGTACTCGAGTTTGAAGGTTGTTTGTGAAGTAACCAATAGACATACATAAAATCCAATAACATCATCATTTTCGTCGTTCTATTGTACGTTAGTTCATGTAGGTTTGGAATTTTTAGTTTATATTTTAATATTTTTTATCGCAGTTGGAACACAAAAAGTGCCCGTTTTTAAGCGTGTTTCAACCATGCGTCACATTGAAGAATTATTATCTCACAAACCCGTCATCAGATCGAATCCAAATTTTAACACAATATACATAGGAATATTGTATAACTGGTTTATTAATTTCAAATTTTTGCGTGTCCAAGAAACAAAGTTGTTATCATTTGTGTAAGGTAACGTTTTCTCGGCTTGGGGTGGTTGGAATATGTAGTTCTTGGTCGCGTAGAACTCCTTATACATCAAAAAGTTATGCTGTATGACTTTAAAATACGTAAATTAATTCACTTATTTTATATCGGTTTATATTGGAACGGGGAAATACGACCTCGCCTCGCTCGGCAGTTATGGGCTCCATCTCAGCAACGCAGTACAGCTTACCCCTGAGCGGCTGGCTGGTGAATAATGCCTTATTTCCACGAACAAACACAAACCGATATAAAATAAGTGAATAAATTTACGTATTTCACAGTCATAAACCATAACTTCTTGATGAATATGGATTACAATGCGACCAAGAGCTATATTTTCCAACCCCCCCGAGCCGAGAAAAAGTTACCTTACAAAAATGATAACTTTGTTTCTTGGACACACAAAATTTTGAAATTAATAAACCAGTTATACAACATTCCGATGTATATTGTGTTAAAATTTGCATTCGATCTGATGACGGAGTTTTGAGATAATAATTCTTAAATGTGACGCATGGTTGAAACACGCTTAAAAATGGGCACATTTTGTGTTCCAACTGCGATAAAAAATATTAAAATATAAATTAAAAATTCCAAACCTACATGAACTAACGTACAATAGAACGACGAAAATGATGATGTTATTGGATTTTATTTAGGTCTATTGGTTACTTCACAAACAACCTTCAAACTCGAGTGCACATAATACTTTGGTCGACAGTAGGGGCACCCTTCCTTGAATAAAAAAAGAATTATGTTTCATATGTAAATTTATTGAAATATTTTATAATAAGTAACGTACACCGTAACATAATACAGTCAACTTTACTACAGTCAGTGAGTAAAAATACATCAATAATTTTGTTCGATAAATCGTTAATATGAAACTTGTGATTGATGCTTAGAGCACAGGTACGTGATATCGGGCCTTGCAGTTGACAATGAAACACGCAAATCATCCTCAAGGTTATTCAGTCTATTTCTTGCTTTGGATTTTATTGTCACCAGAGCAGAGAAGGCTTGCTCGCATAGATAGGATTTTGGAAAGGGCGAAAGTGTGTTAATTGCTTTCTTCATTAGGTTAGGATACTACTCTCTCCGCTGAAGCCCAAAAGTAGCCACCGACGCCTCACTCTTGGTGAACTTACCTTTGAGTGTGGAATCGGCACAAAGATCAATAAATTCATCTCGTTCGCAACCAGTGAAATCTATTTCCTCGTACTATCTATGAAATCAAATGGTGAGACAACCCAGTTGACATTCATAGTGGAAATAGATGGAAAGTATGTATCTATTGCATCTTGCAATCTTGATAAGTGATCACAAATGCGGTCTTTCAGCTTACCCAGATCGTTAACTACTGCCAGATGAAGAAAGTTTGAAAGATCTCCTTTCTGAACTGCAGACTTCCAAGAACTAAGTTTTCTTTTAAAATCTTTCATTTTATTGGTTGAGGAAATTATTGTTTCCTGTCTACCCTGCATTGAAACATTCAGTTAATTCAGTTTATGAAAAATATCTGCCAGATACGACAGTTCCAAGCACCAAGAATCAGTTAGTAACAGCTCATAAAATGTATCTTGATTTTCATCCTTAAAAAGAGTTTTCACCTGTTCTCTAAGTTCAAGAAACTGCTTCAATACACGACCCCGCGACAACTACCTTACTCTGTATGAAGTAACAAAGAGGTATGAGGTGCATCCGTTGCGAGACATAACTGTTTAAAAATCCTGCACATTAAAGGTCGAGACTTGATGTAGTTCACCATTTTCACAACTTCGTTAAACACTGCAGCAAAATCTTGAGCTCTGGCAGTAAAAACCTTTAAATTTCCCAGACATAGATTGTGCACCATCTGTACATATACCACAACAGTCTTTCCATGCCGGCCGAAGTCGTCGGATTTTTTAAGAGAGTTAAAAATCCCTCAGTATGCCTTCCTTCGGAGGGGAAGTAAATCCGGCGGTCCCATGTCATAGATTTATGGCATGTTAAAGAACCTTCCACTAATTACACCTGTGTGAAGCTAAATTGTATAGGTTAAGAATGTAAACAACGCTCTTAGGTTCCTACGTTCGTTGCCAAGAGCCGACTGCGGTGGCGTCTGGTAGCTAAGTTCTGAACTAGTAGTCATTAACGGTGGCGTTTGGCAGCAAAAGTCGGAACTACTTGAAAAATTCAAAAGACTGCAGTCCTTACTTGAATTAAAAACAGATAACACGCACTAATACAGTCATCACAATTAACACCGGTTATCAGACAGATTCTACACACACCAAAGTACACGGGGCTACATGACCGCGTTGTCGCAGCCCCTAAACTTAAGAACCAACCAACCAGTCTTTCCATGAAAGATCTTGGTCATTGAGAAAGGAATTAATAGAAACGAAAATATCATGGCCTGAGGTTGTAGTCTCTAGCGGTCTACAGAACAGAAACTGCTCATTAATATCTTTATCATCAATATATCTGGTAAAACCAAGGAGTTGCAGTTTGTCACCACTATCGATACTCTCATCTACTTGCAAAGCAAATGCTCGATCAGTTTTTATTTTCCCCACGACTTGTTCGTTGATATTGCAAACATTTCAGATATCCTGCGACTGATTGTGTTGTTGGAAAGAGGAAATTTCGAAATTTGATTAGCTGCTCCTTCACCAAGTATTGTTGAAACTATAATTTTCCATGCAGGACCTATGATTTCCTCTCCAAGAGTATGAGGTGTGTGTGTGATTCTTTTTTCCTATCAGTTCTGCTACTTTAAACGAGGCTACAAGAGCAGTATCACTTATGGTCATTCTCTTTACCATTCGCACAGCTGGTTTTTTTCTCCCCTTCTAGTACACGTGAAAAATACATCACACTCTTCCCTGACCCACTAGGATGCTTAATTGTGAGATGCCACTTCAGTTTGCTAGGTACCATGGCCTCGTGTTTCGCCACAAACTAACCACACAGGGATAGGGTTTTCCTCGTTCTTATTCCACGTAAATCCATGCACTACGTAACTGTCCTGGTATGTTCTTTTCTTTCGTTTGTCTTCTTTATGTTGAATTCAACGGTTCGGGAGTAGGATCCGACTGTTCACTTTCACTGTCCAGGCGTTTACGTTTAACAATGAACTTGTCCATAGCTAAACACTGCTAATCAACGCCAAGAAAACATGTTAAAGTGGCGTAAGAACGGGTACACTTTTATATATTTATATATATGTAAGTGACTGATGTGAAACAGCTTTTGTCAAAGCATTTCGGCCCTGAGTGGCACAACTGAGAGGATCTAGGCTTCTACCGAGACTTGCTACTATGTGGCGAAGACATAGCTCGACAAAATGTATCTGAAGCAGAAGAAGAAGAAGAAGACCCCATGGAACATGACGTTTCTGTGCAGTCCAATGGACTCTATTTCGCCTAGTTTGAAAAGCTGTGAGCATATTGTGAATGGAAATTTAAGGTTGAAAGGTTACTTTTATTGTATACTGGGTAGTTTCTTAGAGAACTTTAAAATATAGCAATAATTTCACTTTCACATAGAAACCATAATTACTGACTTAATGAAACTAATCCAAAACTACTTAAGTCCTAGATCCTGTATCAAAACTGCTTAAGTGCAATATATTTTCTATTATTACGTAAAAACTGCTTTTACTGTATTTTTAAAACATACATAAAATGAAAACTAATCGTATTTTGTAACTATTATACAAACTGTTTCTATTTAAACGCGAATTGGACGACTCACATGCATATCTTTATAACCTCTGTTATTTATTTTATTTGTTATTTAATTTCCAATGAATTTGTTATTAAGTCCCTTTTTTGTGTTAAATTTTATTGTTTGTTTTCTTACTGTCAATACTTTATATTGTTATACAGTCAGTATAAAATGGTGTACTTCGTACCTGTATCAGATTATTACTAAAAAAATATGTTTCAATATAGAACAATATGATATGTAAATGATTTTTCAAAATCTGAAATAATAAAATTTATGAGAATATTTGCTCATAATAAAATATGTGAGTGTTTCGTTTACAGAATGTTAAAAATTATTTATGAGTTACTTTATAAAATTCTGTAAGTTATATTCGCAGAATAAAACATGTTTAAAATCAATAGAACTTGATAGGCCAGGCGACAGGTCGGAAAAAAGCCTCAATAAGGAAATAATTAGTGGAACGCTGGAAATTGCTTTAATCGCTTTATTTTGACCCAGATATTACTCTCCCAAGTTTTCCCCCCTCAAGCGAAGTCGGTGTTGGCCCTTCTGGCCCTAAGAAGGTACCTTTTTTTTTTCTAATATCTCCCAAACCATCAACTTTATCAACAAAATGCCTATCATAAAAATAATCTAGAGTAAATTTTCTACAAAAATGCTCTCTACCTTTTGTCTCTAATGTGAACTGTTACGATGCTACGACCATTCAAATTGGAGCCCTTTTAGATTCTTGCGGAAAAGCTATGGAAATGATATGCCATATCAAAGTTTCTACATATTATAAAATATTTGTCAGCATTCCAGGTGCACAAGCTGTTAACTTGTTACAAGTATAACAGATTTTCAATGTAAACAGCTGTGGCCTCAATTTCTCCATCATCGCTTTCATCGTCTGTATCGGTACATTTGTCCGACGTCACAGGGTGCTCAAGATTAACATCGATGTCTCCGTCACAATCGTCCATATCATCTTCCTCGGCAGCATTTGTACATGACCGTCCCATACAATTCATGCAGATTCTGGAGCATCGGAGGCCCTTTTTCCTGCAACCACAAGCTGCGTTACATCCTTCCGAACATTTGCTGGACACTGTGTTTAGAAGCGTTTGTGGCACCGGATCCCTCGTAGGTATGGGAGCCAAACCACATTGAGAATTTTTCCAGCCCCAAACCAGTGGATTTGTATCATTTCCATACCATGTTTGGATTTGATATGTTCTTAAAGAGTGCTCACGTGCCGCTGATTCGGTGGGAGGTAAGCTTGCGAGATTAAATCGATGTTTGCTTAGAGATTTTTCAAACAGTTGGAACCGCAGCTCATTCAGGGTATTCCCCGTGGTTTTGTTGTCATAAAGCCCAGCCA
The DNA here is from genome assembly GCA_946902985.2 of Meconema thalassinum. NCBI lineage: Eukaryota > Metazoa > Arthropoda > Insecta > Orthoptera > Tettigoniidae > Meconema > Meconema thalassinum. Next base: position 292,839,874 of record OX336390.1, on the reverse strand, counting down.
AAACCAACTGGCCCGCTTTGTCAATTTCATCGGGGTTTGCGTTCACGCCTCGGAAAACCCTAACAGCTGTCTGCAGTTCCTCATTACTCTTCAGCAGTGTTACGAATTTCATTTTGCACTGCCTGTGAAACGAAGACGTTATATCGCACCCACTAAACGCATGCAAAAATAGGAAGTTTTCTTGCACACATGTTGGGAGATTGAAACTTGTTGTGCAAAATAGTTGTTGTTTGGTTGAACCTTTGCCGGGTTTCATAAAATACATTTTCGTGGAGGGTGGCACACAAGCCGCCAAGATGACCAGGATATATATATCTTCAGCCACTATAATGACTGAATTGTCGGGCCGAGATAACTCGAGTGGGGTGGTAACGATGAGCACATCGGCATCTTCTGGAGCTTGTCTGGTTTCGATTCCTTCGCTTTCGAATTTGACGCGCAACAAGTCGATCAATCTTCGTTTGTTTGTGACATTAGACAAAAAGTTTGCTTGTGGCATAGGTGCCGTCATGGACTCATAGAAAAACATTAGCAGCTTCATGCTTGTGCGATCGTCGAAGACGTTCAACGGACTTGGTACTGCGAGCTGCTGGGTCGTCAAGATACCCATAGAAAATAATGACACTGTTTTTGAAGTATCTTTTAACGTAACTCGCATATTTGGCACTAATGTCGACAAAAGTAGCGGTTCGGTGCCAAATTACACGGTGCAGAAGACATCCTCCGTCGAGAACATGATGTAGGTCCTCAAATTAGGGCTCATCGGTAACAGGATCGAATAATTTATAGAACACAGACTTTTTCGTCTACGCATTCCCGCTTTATCAAAGATCGCAACCGGATACAGAGCTAGTTCAAACTGGAAATATTGTTTCAATTCTGCATCGGATTTCTTTGCAAGGCAAATGCATTGGAAAAGCACAAGAGGATCAACAGGAATATCCGTGTTGCGGATTTTAGGTAGATTTCTTTAGAAAGCTAACTATTGCAATGGGTCCCATGTTTCGACTTCCGGAAAATTTCGACATATCTTCGCGTTTCACATCCCCCAGACCCCAAAACCACCGTCAGTTCAAAAGTTTATATATAATTTATGTATATATGTATCTATCTATCTATATATATATATATATATATATATCAGTTTCTTGTGGACACGATAACTGCCGTAATTTTTCACCAATCACTTTGAATTTTTTACATAATATGTATCCCTATAAAATCTCGGTCGAGTTCGTTAATGGGCAAAATTGGTCATAGGGGGTAAAAATGGGGGGCTTTTTTCGAAAAAGTGAAATATCGCTATAACTCTCTTAATACATGAAATATCGAATCCCTTCAAAGTTCATAATATGTGTCGGATAAGTGCCAAAAATTTATGTCAAATAAGTTTTTTGATAGCACCAACCATTGACCAAAGGGGTGGGAAAAAGTGGGTTTTTCGGGAAACATTAATCATATCTCTGTTAATAGGCACAATATCAAAACCGCACAAAATGGACAATATTCCTCCAATAATTACCTAAAACTTTTGTCTGAAAGAATTTTTGATATGACCCACCATTACGCCACGGGGTGAACAAAATGATTTAAATTATAAGAAAATGCCAAGTGCCAAGAGAGGTTGCCATGACAACTTTACTTTTAATTGATAAGGGATGACCATCAGCAGTTGCTATGACAACGCCACTGCACGAGATCACATTCAGTTTTCATATGTCAGTGGGAAGCGACTTCGGTATCGGAACTGGTAGCATGCTGAACTTCTATGCCCAAGGTCGCGGGTTCAAACCCGGCTGAAGTCGTCGGATTTACTAAGAGCGCTAAAAAACCTGAGTTTGCTTTCCTTCGGAGGGGAAGTTCCAACGTTCGTTGCGAGTTGCTGATTGAGGTGGCATCTAGTAGCCAAGTTCACAGCTAGGTGTCGTTGACGGCAGTATTTTAGGTAGATTTCATTAGAAAGCTAACTATTGCAATGGGTACCATGTTTCGATTTCCGGAAAATTTCGACATATCTTCGCGTTTCACATCCCCCAGACCCCAAAACCACCGTCAGTTCAAAAGTTTATATATAATTTATGTAATATATGTATATATATGTATATCAGTTTCTTGTGGACACGATAACTGCCGTAATTTTGCACCAATCACTTTGAATGTTTTACCGAATATGTATACCCATAAAATCTCGGACGAGTTCGTTACTGGGCTAAATCGGTCGAAGGGGATGAAAATGGGGGACTTTTGTTTCGAAAAAATGAAATATTGCTATAACTCTCTTAATATGTGAAATATCGAATCCGTTCAAAGTTCATACTATGTGTCGGATAAAGCTCAGAAATTTATGTTTGAAACGTTTTTTTGATAGCACCAACCATTGACCAAAGGGGTGGGAAAAAGTGTTTTTTTCGGGAAACATTAATCATATCTCTGTTAATAGGCACAATATCAAAACCGTACAAAATGGACAATATTCCCCTAATAATTACCTAAAACTTTTGTCTGAAAGAATTTTTGATATGAGCCACCATTACGCCAAGGGATGAGAAAAATGATTTCGGAATTGTAAGAAAATGCCAAGAGCTATCAGTGGTTGACATGGCAACACTACTAAATTGATGAGGGATGAGCCATCAGACGTTGCCATGACAACGCACTTGCGCGAGATCAGATTCAGATTTCCATCTGACTTAGTGTGATGCGGCTTCGGTGACTTAACTGGTAGCATGCTGAACTCCTATGCCCAAGGTCGCGGGTTCAAAGCCGGCCAAAGTCGTCAGATTTTCTAAGAGCGCTAAAAATCCCTCAGTATGCTTTCCTTTGGAGGGGAAGTTCCAACGTTCGTTGCGAGTTGCTGATTGCGGTGGCATCTAGTAGCCAAGTTCACAGCTAGGTGTTGTTGACGGTAGTATCTGGTAGCAACATTAGGAACTACTGCTTGAAATTGAGCGTCTGCATTCCTTACCTGAATTACAGACTAATACAGCTATCACAATTCACACCGTTTATCAGACATATTCTACACTCACCCAAAGTACACGGGGTTACATGACCACGTTGTCGCAGCCCCTAAACTGAGGAGGAACCAACCAACATCTCTGCGGGAGATATAATTTTGCGTGAAGAAGTAACAGACCGTTACATAGTTACACATCAGTGTCGAAACTTTGCATAAGGACAGTGTGACCACAAGTATAAAAATGGACTCCAAATGACAAGAAGGTTACTGTCATCATAAGACAATAGAATGTTTAAAATATGCATAAAATGACGAAAAACAAAGTTAATTAATCTCCAATTATAAAATACTTTCACGCAATAAATGTGGTCTGATCCTTCTACGAAAACCTGCATATTCTGCCTATTTTCGACTATCCCCAAGTTTGTCCGGTGAAATCTACCTCCGCCTTCCGGCGTGCCGAGAGGACTTTTTTTTATTTTCGAATTTACCGCGCGGAGAGGCATCACGCCATTTCTTCTAAGGAACTTCACATCGTGAAAATTGTTGCCGGTTATGCCTTTTTATGCTGCTATTCCAATTCCATAGGCCATGTGACAAGTGATTTGTCCATCCCCGACAACTCCTGTGCTTAACGAAACAACGTGTTGTCCACGAGGAAAGGGCTCTTGAGTTGATAACCATCCAACAAATTTTCTCAAGTCCGCATCATCCCGCGAGATCCGCACACACCGTACATCCACATGCTGTTCTGTAGTCGAAAACTCAATATTGCAAAATGATACTAATGGTAGGTATTTTGCCACAGCTGTTTACATTGAAAAGCTGTTATACTTGTAACAAGTTAACAGCTTGTGCATCTGGAATGCTGACAAATATTAAAACATGTAGAAACGTTGATATGGCATATCATTTCCATAGCTTTTCCGCATGAATCAAAAAGGGCTCCACTTTGAATGGTCGTAGCATCGTAACGGTTCACATTAGAGACAAAAGGTGGGGAAATTTTTTGTAGGAAATTTACTCTAGATTATTTTTTATAATAGGTATTTTGTTGATAAAGTTGAAGATTTGGGAGATATTTGCAAAAAATTGAAAAATGGTACCTTCTTAGGGCCAGAAGGGCCAACACCGACTTCGCTCGAGGGAGAAACTTGGGAGAGTAATATCTGGGTCCAAATAAAGCGATTAAAGCAATTTCCAGCTTTCCACTAATTATTTCCTTATTGAACTACCTGTCGCCTGGCCTATTATGCGAGTTGTAATCTTCAATATATCAAAATAATATATATATTACAATTTGCCTTACGTCGCACCGACATAGATACTGTAGGTCTTATGGCGACGATGGGATAGGAAAGACTAGCAGTGGGAAGGAAGCGGCTGTGGCCTTTATTAAGGTACAGCGCCCATTTGCCTGGTGTGAAAATGGGAAACCAGGGACAACCATCTCCCGGGCTACCGACAGGGGGGTTCGAACCCACTATTTCCGGAATGAAAGCTCACAGCTGCACAACCCTAACCACAACCTCACTCCGTGAATCATATCATACTATATCAAAATATAATCATAATAGGCCTATATCAGAATATATTCTTTTTTATTGGGCTGGACGGAGAGAGAATACCTACACACAACGCACAAAACCTCCCATTAATATTACTCTTCATAAATTCGTCATCACACTGTACGTTTACTGTGGTCGTAGTTTCCGATAATCACGAATGAGAGCTTCAAAATGAGACCAAGTTTCCTGCTGTACGTTTATCCTGGGCTGAGAAAACGTTACGTCAGAAAAAGTATAAGAACTTTTTATCGGGTAGTTGAAAAAAATTGAAACTTGAGATTTGCACTACCAATACTTGTGCCTATCACATATAAAAATTGCATTACCCTCAGCCAAGTAGTTTTCCATGTATATAGTTTTAAGTGAGCGGTTCCTAGAAAAGACGTCAAAAATACGGACAATTTTTCATACAACCACAAATAAATAAATAATTAATAAACTTTAAAATAATTGGCTTATATAGTCTAACGCAGAATTAAACAAGGAAAATATTGGTATAACTCGTTTTTCAATAGGTCTGTTGGTTTGGTTGTAATTAAGGCCTAAACTCGAGTATCCATAATAAAAAATCCAATAGTAGTCCACAAATTGGCAATACGGCTCGGAAAGCAAGTCTGGTTTGTTTTCCAGATGCAAAGCAACGCTATCAGTGAGAGAGAGAGAGAGAGGACATTGAGTGACGAGGAGAAGCGGTGGGAGTAGGGGCGGAAGGAGGTGATAATTGAAGGGTAGACACGTCACTAACACAAATGCAGCGGCTGCTATCGGTAATACAGTAGTGCTGCCATCTCTTGCCATGCGATTGACGGCGGTGGAGATCGCACAGCCTTAAGAGTGTACTACGGGCTCTAATGGGCTTTTACATTTAGCGGACTCCCACAGAATTGATGACTTTGAAGTCTTTAAAACTGGATTTTCGCTATGTAATTTAATAGGGTAATGGTCATGGGTGGAGAGTACATGATCCTCAGCGTTCATTTAATGATGTATAATTCTTACATTCTTGATATGCAACATGATTTTGTAATGTATCTGACAGCAGTGTCTGCGCGCTGGATGGAACAGCGCGCGCTCTGTAGTATCTGTCTTAGCTCTCCACTGAACGCACGAGACCAGATCTCTCCAAAATATTTGAAACAGTGTTGAAGTGTAAGGATCGTTTGTGTAATATAAAAATAATTGTGATTTAGGTATAAGTGGCATTAGAGATATGGCTGATGTTCCGTTTGCGAAACGTAAACCCGGGAAATTTTAAGGTGCAGAGAACGACTGATAGTTTGTAACGTCTACAATTATATAAAGACCAAGAATCAGGAGAAAAGTGCTGCTGTACGTTTTTTTTAAAACCCGTGATGATATTATATTATTATTATTATTTTAATATTAACTACTCACCTGCAATAATGTGCGTAACAGAACTTTCATGCAGTTAAATTATGCGATTTGTGCCGAATGAGAAGCTTGTAGTTTTGTGTAAAATAAACCGCTAAGGCTCATTATGAAATGGATAATGATTGTTTTGAGAAATATTTTGAACAAAGAACAGATTGTCGCAAATTTCCCACATCAGTCTGTAGTATTTGCCATTCATTGTCCAATGTACGTTGTGCCACTGAATTTTTGTTTACTTTCTTTCATCTATCTATACCGAGCTCGATAGCTGCAGTCGCCAGTATCCAGTATTCGGGAGATAGTGGGTTCGAACCCCACTGTCGGCAGCCGGCAGCCGTGAAGATGGTTTTCCGTGGTTTCCCATTTTCATACCAGGCAAATGCTGGGGCTGTACCTTAATTAAGGTCACGGCCACTTCCTTCCCACCCCTAGCCCTTTCCTGTCCCATCGCCGCCATAAGACCTATCTGTGCCGGTACGACGTAAAGCAACTTGTAAAAAAAAATCTTTCATCTACGCGTGTAATAATATGTGAAGTATCATATGATAAGAACAAAATTAATTGTTATTTCCAGGTACTCTCTTCGCCTCTGCAGATGAAAGTGACTCACTAGGATCCGTGTAGGAGTCGTTGCGACAGATGATTTGTATCCTGTCACTGACCAAGGCTAACCTTGGAGAACATATTGCCATAGTACGTATTAAACTTGATCCGTATCTAACGGATGACTCAGGTACTTGCATGTCATTTCAATTGTTTTGTCATAGCCATACCGTACGCAACTAAAATTCCAATGTAAATAAATAGTAAATTGTCGCAGTATTTATAATCCGTTCTAAGCATTGTTATGTAAATCAATTACTATCCTCGGATGCCCCACTCCTTAGGGGAATAACTCAGTCTTTATCTTTATTAAAAACTGTTCATCCAAGTGCTGTTATTCTTACGGGAATTATAGTAAAAGGTTGCAGATTATAATGGCGTGAAGGATCGAAATTCCGTCGGTATGAGGAGCTTGCTGATACTCAAACTGGCAATGGGCTGTACTACTCGTGTGGAGTGCTGTACAATAGCTGCCCTTCTACACTCGCTACGCGTGGCAACGCTTGTGCCATAAGAGCCAGTAGTACACTCTTAACTCTGGACGGACAAGTGCACACTACCACAGAAAATACATACACAGACCGGCAAAAAAAGTGGAACAGTTAAAAAAGTAATGTAAAAAGTATAAAATTATCCATGAAAAAGATGTAATCACATTTTAAAAGCTTTTCATGCATTAGAACACACATCTGAAACATCCGTGAATAGAAATTGATAATATGACATTTCTTAGGGTGGTTTATTACCCCCAATCTTCGATGAGCCTATCTTAATGGTTTTATGGCGAGAAGTGCACTGTAAGCTCTTAAGGTTTATGAGTGTTGCCGCTCGCCTATTGTTGTTCTAGGGATAGCAACTGGCATTTTTTGAACACCTGGGAACCATTGTCATACATTTTAGTAGATTATCCATGTGCAGTTCACACTAAAACATGCCTCTTAGCCGTGAAGGAGCTGCACAGGCAGTTGCATTGTTGGAGGATGGCCGCAGCTTCCGTTATGTTGCTGAGGTCATTGGATCATCTCTCGGTAGCATTCACCGTGCAATGCAACGTTACAGAGAACTCCAAACATACGACAGGAGACGATGGTCAGGCCGTAGAAGAAGCACAAGTGCCGGGGATGACAGATTTCTCACCCTGCAAGTTCTGCGTGATCGCCATACCACAGCATTCCAGGCACGAAATCAACTGGAAAATGTCAGAAACGTGAGAGTGTATGAGCGAACAGTAAGAAGAAGGTTTGAAGAAGCTCATCTTTCGTCCCGGAGACCTGCACGTGGGCCCGCACTCGAACGGCATCACAGAGAGTCGCGTCTTCGCTTCGCAAGGCAGCATCTGGGATTTGCCCACGAGCAGTGGGCCTCTGTTCTCTTCACTGACGAGAGTCGCTTTAACCTTAGATCTCCCGATGGAAGAGAGAGAGTGTGGAGAAGGCGCAGGGAGAGGTACAGCCCTGTTGTTTTCTCCTCCAGGACTCCATTTGGAGGTGGCTCGGTTATGGTGTGGGGTGGCATCAACGTTATGGCCCGCACTGAGTTGGTGTGCATCGATCACGGGACTCTCAATTCACAAAGGTACATCGAAGAGATCCTGATGAACCATCTGATGCCCTTTGCGCTTTTCGTTGGTCAGAATTTCATGCTGATGCAGGATAATGCCCGCCCTCATATTGCTCGCTGTGTTGTACAATATCTGCAGGAAGTGGGGATTCAAACCCTGGACTGGCCAGCTCGTAGTCCTGACTTGAACCCGATCGAACATGTATGGGATATGCTTGGAAGGAACGTCAGACAGGGTGACCACACCACCTTGGCACAACTGAGAACATCGCTGCTGGAGGAATGGGATTGCTTCCCGTCAGATGCCACTCGACGAGTTGTGAACAGTATGCCTGAGCGTTTACAAGCTGTCATGGACGCTAAGGGTGGAAACACTCATTTTTAGTGACCAGTGTTCCCATGAAGTGCAGTGCAAAAATTAACACTGTTTTGTTTGGCAATATGTTTGATAACAACCAGCCCAAAAGAACATTACTAAATAATTGAAAATTGTTAGATTTGTGAAATGTAACGAAATTTGTGAGTTAAAGCATGTTGTAAAACATGTTTCAGTATTTTCTGAAGCCAACCATCTAACATTTACATGAATAATGCAAATATTGGAGAACCGATACATTTTAGTGGAATAAATTAAGAAATTACATCAAAAATTGTCGTGTTCCACTTTTTTTGCCGGTCAGTTTACATACAAATTCTACCCTTACACATGGCAGATGACAGTGATGTCCTACCCCACTCATGAAAGAACAACAATTAGCTACAGAAAGTTTTCATTAGTGATAAGAAAACAGGCTAGTAATGCCTATGACAGAAAAGGTTACCTACTGAAATGGAACAGAGCAGCAGTCTAAAAGCAGAATGTGAAATTTCATTTTACTGTACAGCTTATAAAGGGCATGCCAAATGTTTGCTGTGCCACCGAGATTTAATGTATTTAAAGAAACACAATTTGGAACGGCATCCCAGGGATGATTGCGATGGTTTGACAGAAGCCAGTCGCCAATCGAAGTTGGAAGAATTTAAAGAAAATTTCAAGCAGCACTTTTCTGTAAGTGTTATTGTTTTAATTTTAAAATGCGTTTTTACAAACGGGAATGAACGACTGATTTAACTATTTGAAGAACACTAAAATTGTGACTTGACGTATTTTTTGTCTGACAGGCGACAGAGGAGAGTGAGGTTGGTGGATCCATTTTACGAGCAAGCTACAAATGTTCGATGCGAATTGCCAAAGCTGGGAAACCCTTCGCGGAAGGGAATTCAATCAAGGAGTGCCTAATGGACGCGGCGGCATGTATTTGTCCTACGGAGCTAGTTGAGATATTTGGAAAAATCTCTCTTTCTCCTCAAATTGTGGCTCGCATAATAGACGATATGGCCATTGATATGGAACAGCAATTAATGGAGAGGGCAGCAAATTTTGTATCATTTTCCATCGCCTTCGACGAATCAACCAACAATGGGGACACAGCACAGATCGTTATTTTCATTCGAGGGGTGGATGACGATCTTCGGGTGACCTAGAATTTCCTAGACTTGGTAGCTCTCGAGGACACCATTACTAGTTTCGATATTTTCCAAGCGGTGGAAGGGTGTTTTTGAGTCAATGGGATTAAAATGGGAGTGGTTGACGAGTGTAACGACGGATTGAACTCCTGCTTTACGGGGTCTACGCACGGGGTTCCTCAGCTATGTGAAGTTAAAAATGGCTGATTGTGAGAGTGGCGGCGATCCATTGCTTCATACACCAGGAGGCAATCTGTGTAAAAGTCGCCAAGCTTAAAGACGTAATGGGAACAGTTGTGCGAATGGTAAATTTTCTTTGTTCCAATGGACTCGCGCACTGTCAATTCAAAGACTATCCGGATATCCCGTACCATGCAGAAGTAAGATAGCTGAGCAAGGCGAAGGTGCTGTATCGTATGTTTTGCTTGCGGAACGCAACAGATACCTTCTGTGACATGAAAAGGCGGCCTGAAGTTCTTTTGCGTGATCCTAGGTGGGTGGCAGACTTGACATTTTTAACCCTCTTAGTGCCACGCACCGATCAGATCGGCTCTCGCTGCTCGTGCCAAAAGTGCCAAAGCCGATTGAATCGGCGCGGTATTTATCTTATATTTGTAGATTTCTGTAGGGATATGTCCGTGATTATTTCATACTGTTGGAAAGGTGAGGTTCCAAGCTTGCCTGTACGGGGTCTACTCCTTTCCTTCAAAGTCCGTTATGCGATAGGTTTGAGTTTGTATTCAGGACCTCCCTTAACGCTCCCCTAATCACGCACGTTCCGCCAAAAGTGCGGTGCAGTTGTTTTCTTCTTGTTGAAGTTTTCTGCCTACAGATGTATCTAAGAACGTTATACAGCTGGAAACATAGTGTTTCATCGAATATGAATCTTAGGTGTTCTTAATTTAGACTCAAAATTGATTTTTTACAAAAAAGAAAATAAAAATTGAACAATTATCAGATTAACCTCCATTATAAAGGTTTAGATGCAGTATTTACTTTTTCGAACACAATGTATGAAAGAATGAGGTATTGGTTATAAAACAAAGCAAAAATAATGATTCTATCATTGAAAAAGTGGTATTTATGACTTTTTCGAATAGTCTGCATGATCATTGAAAATGGCTTGGCATTCTTGGCAAGTATTTCAGGAAATGGCTTGGCACTCAGAGGGTTAAGTAACATTACTGCCCATCTTAATACTTTGAACACTTCGCTTCAGGGAGAAAAGCACAATATCTGCGATTTGGTGGAAAAAATTCAAGCGTTCACAAGAAAATTGATTTTGTGGGAAAACCAGTTGTGTGCAAGGAACACAGGACTTTTTCCATCGCTTGAAACAGTGATAAAAGGTGTCGACTTTGATGAGTACTTGCAGGTAATTCGCCAATTACAAGAAGAGTTTGACAAGCGATTTTCAGAATTATCAAAACTCCAAGCGGTGTTAGATGTATTATTGTTTGACCATTTTCTCTTAGTGCAGACAGTGTTCCACAGCTAATTCAATTACAGCTGTTTGAACTGCAGTGCAATGTTCGTCTTAAAAACTGCTTTCTAATGTCATGAAGTTTAGAAGAATTTTACAGCGGCTTTCCACAATTAAAATACCCCCTTTTGTATAAACATGCATGTAATGTTCTGTCAATGTTCGGCTCAACGTACATTTGTGAGTGTTTCTTTTCGGTTGTTAAGCGTACTAAAAGTAAACATCGTGCAACGATGAGTGATTGAAACAAGCGCAATTGTTTACGAATAGCTGTGTCCAGAAATATTGTACCCAATTTGGAGAAGATTGTTTCCTCGAAATCTAAAAGCTCTTAACAACGACGGAGCAAAAGTCACTCAAGTCTGTACTATCTGATCATATTGGTGAAATTTTGTTGAATTTTCCTCTCTAATATGTTCACATTTCGGTTTGGAATAAATCACAGTATTGTTTACTTAACACTTGCGTTCATTTCCTGCACATTCCATACATCGGAGTATCATTCTATTTGTATATGCGGTATATTTATTTATGGCAAAACAGCCCTATCGATGTGTCAACAATCCCACAAAAGGCATCGGTCGCACGACTGTACGTACTTATCAAGTCAGCGTGGTCCAAACATCGTCCGTTTGTTTCAGATCTCCTCGCTGCCACAGTGTAGTTAGTGGTGGTAGGGGAAGGAGCGCTAGTCTGACTGCCCAGTGCTCCCCGAGTGCGGTCGCGCTCTCAGAGCGCAATGACTGGATGCCCCTGGTCTAAATGGTCCATTGACAGAATTATGTGAATCTCAAATGAGGTCAGCACAAACTTGTTCAATACTGATCAAAGGCCCCTTAAAAATATCTGTTTTCCTCTGCATTAGATAATCTGTATGAATAGATTGTACTAGTACACAAACTATGCTTTGGTAAACTACTTTGTAAATATTTGTATATATTCTTATTAACTCTTAATGTATTTTATCCTGTACTGGCTGTTACCCGCGGCTTTGCCCGCAATAACATTTGGAATCCCCTTATAACATTAGTTGAATAGATAGATAAGCATGGGTCCTAGTGGAAAATAATTCTGTCACCTGAAACCAAAAATGCATGGGACGAAAAAAACATCAAAATATTATGTTGGTTTCCGACCCTAAAAGACGTGAAAAATATAATAAAGTATTAAAATAAAACTATTTTTTGAAATTTCATTCGAATCAATTTTTATGTCATTCCGGCCAAAAAGTTCAAAATCATTAATAACTCCCTAAATATTCGTCGTATGATGAAATAGCAAGAGACAAAGAAGATGTAATGTGTTATTGTCTACAACATAGGCCATGTATAATTTTACATTCAAGACATATTACGTTTCCCCCTCCCCGCCATAATTTCACCCCTCCCCATGTGCCCCTTAAATTGGATTTATAAAAAAAACAGTCAAACACCTATTTACTTATTTTTTATGCTGATTTTTTTCCGCTGAGTTCCAAACTCCTCGCCTATGTCGTTTAATAGATACACGCTCAGTTAGGAATCCTTCAACCCCCACTTTTCACCCCTTTCATTTCATAATATACACCACATCGAAAAACCCTCAGACATGTGTCTTCTTATTTTTAATGATGAGTTTATATGCCGAGTATCACATCCCCCAATGAAACCAATCGGGAGATATTGCTATTCAATGAAATGCAGGTCTACCCCCTTAACACCCCTTCAGAACCTGAATATCCAAAAATCCTTTCTTAGTGGGCGTTTGCGGCCCTTGAGGAAGCTGCATACCAAATTTCATTCCAATCCGTTCGGTGGTTTCTGAGATTTCGTGATGAATGAATGAGTCAGTCAGTCAGTCAGTGGTATTTGAGCTTTATATAGTAGATGAGCTTTATATAGTAGATAAAAGAAAATGGTGGAAGCCGTCAATAAAGATTCATGTATGTATGTATGTATGTATGTATGTATGTATGTATGTATGTATGTATGTACCAGTACTTGTATATCTACCAGTGGCATAAAGCCACTGAAGACACACATTCACACTTCTGCCTTTTTTGAATACTGACACTACTATTCCTTTACATCAATCCTTGCAGGACCTCCTGTCGCTAAGCTGTTTTCAGCTCCCTGCTTGGCCAATATATCCCCATCTGATCAGCTGATTTAATAATTTCTGTACACATTTCATCTGTATCTGGTGGTTTCCCACTTTTAAATTTTTAAGTTTCCCTTATCCTAATAATAATCATCATCACCACTAGCCTTTGTTAACATAGGCAACTATCCAAGAAAATTACACTGCTTAGTATTTTTAAATATCTCAATAACACATCCACATTTATTTATCCATTGGCATAGTCAAGTGGGTTGAGACTTGCTCCAACTTGTGTCTAGCTACCGAGATGTCAGCGTGGCTTCGAGGCCCTTCGCCTGCTATTGACAAACCTTACGTTAGCTCGGGTTTTCCCTCCATTGTCAGCTAAACACGTGCTACTGGGCCATGCTACACCATGCTACAGGGTGGCGCACGAAATATCATACACTGGAAATTGTTTATAGCATATTTAATATACAACATATTTAATAAAGAATGGCATTACAAAATTCACTGAAATGAGCTTGATTAGTCAGTATGCAGGACATGTTGAAGATGCCCACCTTCTCGGCGTACAACAGCTTCGAGACGAACCTGCATGTTTGTGACCACTCTACGACACAATGTCCTCGCTCAACCCTCGGAAGAAAGTCACAATGGCTGCTTGAAATTGCAGTACATTTTCTGGTTTCTGGCGGTACATTGTCTCCTTCAAATATACCCTCAGGAAGAAGTCCCAGGGATTAAGATCGGGGCTATGTGGTGGCGAGATTGAGCCTCTGAAAACGTTCGGGACATCGATGGGACATCACACGGGGCCCAAAATGTCTATGCAGGAAGTCCAGAACAACATTTGCTGTGTGCGGACGAGCTCCATCTTGCATGAACCATTGTGTCTCTATTGGTAGTCGTGATGCAAAGAGTTGTGGAAGGAAACTGTTTGCAACATGTCCATGTAACGCGCACCATTGACTGTGTCATTGATGAAGATTGGTCCAATAATTCCATGACTGGAAATTTCAGCCCAAACACTTTCACACCATGACTTTCAACCTCGCGCACAATAGCAGGCCGTTTTTCGCCGAAAACCGGGCTTTCCGTTTGTTCACACCATCGTGCCTCATCACTGAACCATGTGTTGTGCAGTACGGGATTGCCTTCTGCAATAGCCCATGCAGCAAACTGTACTCGCCGTTGCTTGTCAAGCACCATTGGTTTATGACCTGTTGTCATTTTGTATGGCATAGATCAAGCTCAGACTGCAGTATTCTCTGATTGACCGACGAGAGATGCCCAGCTGAACACAGGCAGTTCTGGTGAATTTGGAGGGGCTCCGAGCCACAGCCGATCACACAGCAGCAATATTTTCCGGTGAGCGGACTGGCTTGAGAGGGGTTCGTTTTCTCTCCAGTCTATACACAGTCTGCCGGCAGGGAGCCCACCGGGTACGGAAATGAACACGAAACCTTTCCTAAGTCCGAGGTACACTTTTTGTGTCAAAATAAGACAACACTATTTTCACCTTCTGTTCGCGCGTCAACCTCCCTTTGTCCACCATGCTGTATAAATGGAAGCCGGTATGCATGCCCGATATGTGCTACTGTGTTTCGAATCACGCATGAAATAAGGTTTCTGTTCACGAAAGGACATGGTTGTGAGCCCAGATTTACACATTTTATAAACCATTTTCGATGTATGACATTTCGTGCGCCACCCTGTAGATGCTACTGGAATGCAATAAATCTGAAGTTCTGTCTCCGAAATATTCCAAGTTATTCATGCTACAGTACAGCTTTGTAATTCTTCCGTGATTAACTTGTTTAGTTAACGAACTACCGTGTTTATTGAAGTAATGGAAAATTATTATTATTCATGTCTTTACAGAATATTATGAATAGTCTTAATGTACATAGTGTGCTAAACCTAAAAGTCTCTGTTTGCCACGAAGAAGCTACAAAAGAAGCTCCACAAATTTACTTCTGTTTAGCCTGACGGGAAGGAGTGCGATGGTATAAAAATGTCTTTAATAGAAACGGCTCATATGTCCCTACAAAGCACACCAAGGACTCATTTTGGTACATATCTTATTCATTCACGACTAGTCTTGTGAACACTAGTGTTTAATTTGTAATTCTTCTGTGATTAAGCTGTTTAGTTAACGAATTACTGTATTAATTGATGTAATGGAGAATTATTATTCATGTCTTAACAGAATGTTATGAATGTAGTTTTAATGCACATATATAAAATACTAGCAGTAGTACCCGGCTTCGCCCGTTGGAATGATGATAATATTTCAGTCTCCTTAACACTCAACGTCATTGATGAAGATGATACTGACGACGACTGCTATTGAACGGGTATAATAAACTTACACTCTAATAGAAATACATATTTTTAAATCACCGGCGAGGGAGACTGTGGTGTTGCCTAGTAGTATAATGGACGTAACATCTAGGTCATTTGCCCTTTTGATGAGGATGATAATGAAGACGACTTCTACTGAACGGGTATATCAACCTTACAAACTAATGCAAATACATATTTTTAAAATCACAGGCTAGGTAGACTCTGGTGTTGCTTAGTAGTATAATGGACGTAACATCTAGGTCATTTGCCTTTTGATGAGGATGATAATGAAGACGACTACTACTGAACGGGTATATCAACCTTACAAATTAATGCAAATACATATTTTTAAATTACCGGCGAGGAAGACTGTGGTGTTACCTAGTAGTATAATGGGCGTAACATCTAGGTCATTTGCCCTTTTGATGAGGATGATAATGAAGACGACTTCTACTGAAGGGGTATATCAACCTTACAAACTAATGCAAATACATATTTTTAAAATCACAGGCTAGGTAGACTCTGGTGTTGCTTAGTAGTATAATGGACGTAACATCTAGGTCATTTGCCCTTTTGATGAGGATGATAATGAAGACGACTACTACTGAACGGCAGGCGCGGATTCAAGGGGGGGTCACGGGGGTCATGACCCCCCCCCCCCCCCCCAAACGGAGACCAAATTTTTTTGCAAACTCAAAAAACGAAAACACAATTACCAGACAAATAAAACTTAACGAATTTTAACTGAAAAACTTTTTTTTTTTTCATTTTATTCAATATTGAATTATCTTTATTGGAATTATTATGTTCTGTTACAACTGTACATATTTACAACTTCAAACCTCTTGTATAAAAACTATTAGTTATACAACAAAATCAACTCGTCTATTTTGTTTAGCAAACCTTGTGATTACCGAATCGATGTTTATAGTGATGTCACGATGAATGTGCAGCAATGCACGGATAGGAAACTGGGGCTTTTTTCGCACCAAAATTTTTTGCCGACTTCCAAACCGCAAGCTTGGTTGGCAATTTAAGCTGTGACTTTCTCCCTTTGTCGGTACCAACTTGACTTGCCGAAACTGTAACGTACCTTCATCGTTTTCTCGAAGCTCGATGTAAAAGTCGCAAAACATGCCGTTGCAATTTGTACGAATATTTTTGGTGCGCTAAACGCATCAAATTTCTATCCATGTAGCTTGCAAAAAAATTGGTCTGGTTTTGTACGTTTGGTTATTTTGTGATTGCGTTTTTAGTGATACCATTTTTCTTAACAATTTCGATTCTCTGACCCCCCCCCCCCCCCCCGCCTCCCCCCCCCCCCTCCCCCCGCAAGGCCAAACTCTAGATCGATTCTCTGACCCCCCCCAAAACCAAACTCTAGATCCGCGCCTGCTGAACGGGTATATCAACCTTACAAATTAATGCAAATACATATTTTTAAAATCACAGGCTAGGTAGGCTCTGGTGTTGCTTAGTAGTATAATGGACGTAACATCTAGGTCATTTGTCCTTTTGATGAGGATGATAATGAAGACGACTACTACTGAACGGATATATCAAACTTACAAACTAATGGAAATACACATTTTAAAATCACAGGCGATGAAGACTGTGGTGTTACTTAGTAGTATAATGGACGTAACATCTAGGCCATTTGCCCTTTTGATGAGTATGATAATGAAAACTACTGTTGAATTGACACGACAAACTTACAAACTACCGTGATAGAAAGAAATATTTCAAAATTCACAGGCGATGAAGACTTACTGTGTGTGGTGATTAGTGGTATAATGGGCGTAACATCTGGGTCATTTTCCCTTATGATAATAATAAGGTAATGAAAAATGACTACTAAACGAACATGGTGTAATTTTAAATCTGATATAGGCAATTCAGATTTCTACCTTCGATGTCTTCCAAAGTCTGAACGTTATTTTCTGGCTTAGGCCTATACTCGATGCGTGTAGTGAAAGAGCTTTTCGAGTACTGCTCGGGTCCAAGCTGCACGAATCGCAGATGATGACGATATATGATGACAGACGTTCGGGGGGGTTCCCGGTCCTATTCACATTGACCGGTGAATCACTCATTCTTTCGTAACACTACGGTGGTTTGAGCAAAGACCCTGTATGAACATCAGTATAGTCAGCAATACCAGGTAACACGGCTGGGTCTGGACATTCCTCTCATGTCAACTCGCGATGAATCAGCAAGCTATTCTCACACCTGGCCCCCTCCTCCCCCCTCCACGCACCAGGGTCTCTCAACTTGTGGGACGTGGGTTTGTGACCACGGGACCCCAGCTAAGTCCGGTATTGCTTCTACCTACTGGTGCCGGGCTCCTTTCAGTTCTCTTTCCTGTCAGCCTCCCTTGGTCAAACTCTTGTTCTCTTCCGACCCCGATGGTATCAGGGTATCCGAGGCCTAGCGACTCTTTCACTTTCCCGCCTTAATTGGCCCTTGTCTAATCATTCCTGATAGCCTCATTCTTCGAGGTGTCAGCCTTCTTTTTCTTTTCTTAATATCTCATGTCTTCTGCTCAAGACCCTCAAGGAGGCAGGGTGTGTGTAGCCCCACCACTTCTGGTGCACCCTGGATAGTGCTACATCCTCAAGGGCTCATGGCTGGTGAGTTCGGGAGCTGGCAACCCTGAGGGTTTCCTGAGCGGGTCCGGTTTTACCCCTTTTTTCCATCGCCTTTGGGACGGACGCTGTCCTCTTTCCGGGAATGGAGTGGTCTGTCCGCAATTTCAAGCAGACAATGTTACTCGCAGGGTACCAAAGGGTAAGTATACAAATTTTGGTTCTGAACGGTGAAACGGTGTAGATTTGTGCCAAAGGGCCTAAATGCAGGTAATGGGGTAATCTGTCCGCAATTTCAAGTGGACAGGGTTACCCGCAGGGTTCGAAAGGGTAAGTATACAAATTTTGGTCCGGATCGGTGAAACGATATAGATTTTTGCCAAAGGGCCTAAATGCAGGTAATGGGGTAATCTGTCCGCAATTTCAAGTGGACAGGGTTACACGCAGGGTTCGAAAGGGTAAGTATACAAATTTTGGTCCGGATCGGTGAAACGATATAGATTTTTGCCAAAGGGCCTAAATGCAGGAAATGGGGTGGTCTGTCCAAAATTTTAGGTGGACAGTGATATTCACAGAGTTACAAAGGGTAAGTATACACATTTTGGTTCAGATCGGTGAAACGGTGTAGATTTGAGCCAAGGGGCCTAAATGCAGGGAATGGAGTGGTCTGTCCGCAATTTCAAGCAAACAGTGTTACTTGCAGGGTACCAAAGGGTAAGTATACAAATTTTGGTTCTGATCGGTGAAACGGTGTAGATTTGGGTCAAAGGGCCTAAATGCAGAGAATGGGGTGGTCTGTCCGAAATTTCAAGTGGACAGGGTTACCCGCAGGGTTGCAAAGGGTAAGTATACAAATTTTGGTTCGGATCGGTCAAACGGTGTAGATGTTTGCCAAAGGGCCTAAATGCGGGAAATGGGGTTGTCTGTCCGAAATTTTAAGTGGATAGTGTCATTCACAGGGTTACATAGGGTAAGTATACAAATTTTGGTTGAGATCGGTGAAACGGTGTAGATTTGGGACAAAGGGCCTAAATGCAGGGAATGGGGTGGTCTGTCGGAAATTTCAAGTGGACAGGGTTACCCGCAGGGTTCCGAAGTGTAAGTATACAAATTTTGGTTCAGATCGGTGAAACGGTGTGGATTTGTATACATAACAGACAGACAGACAGACAAACATTGAGCTTTATATATATAGATAGTGTCCTGAACCTACAATAAGATATCCAAGCTCAATGCACAGTTCCACAGCCTGCTGTTTATCTGCACGCTGAGCGCTGAGTGTACTGAGCTAATGCAAGGTTTACCGATAGCAGGCGAAGGGCTCCGAAGCCCCATTGACATCTCAGTAGCTAGACGCAAATCATGCTCCATGACTGCAATGGGAAGCTCCAGGTTCAGAGATCTAAGGTTAGGATTCCATAACTGGCAGCAGCCATTCTGTGTGAGATGTTTGCTGGATATTCCCCTGTGTAATGATTGTTTATTAACCTGTGATATTTTCAGGGCACCGAGAGAGAGTGAGAGAGGGGGGGAATGCCTAGGGGCCCGTAAGCAATGAGCGCCCGTTAGAGGTGCACATTAGTTTCAGTTTATTGTAGCTACTTTTGTATTACAGTATGTAAAATGTTGTCTATAACTTACAACCTGTCCGAGGCTTTGCAGAGTAAGGATGTCGATTTGTCTACAGCTCTGCAGAAGATATCTCATGTTATCGAACTTTAACTGTCAGAAGAAATGAGGCAGAAATTCACTTCAGAGCAGGGCCACCGAGAGGATTTAAGGGCCCCTGTGCAATTTTCTTCTCAGGCCCCTCTTGAAATACTTTCAATATTATTACTATCCAGTACTAGCTATTCTAGAATGACAATGTCATTTTGAGAAAAGCCTCTAATGCACAGTCATAATGAAAAGAAACATAGAAATCTTATTTCATAGAAAACATTTTAGTATTCATTTTTTGAAATATCTTTTGCAAAATGCTGAAGGGTGTGGAGGACTGTGTGGGAAAGAAAGGAGAAGACTGGACCAAAGAGGTGACGGAGAGATGGTGGGAGGACAGAAGAAGATGGAGAGGCTTATGTTCCAAACAGACCCGGCCAGTGGCTGGAAAATGCAAGATGATGATGACAAAATAATTTTGGATTTTTTATTCAGTTAATGTGCATAGGGGAATATTTTGCAATTGTGCAAAATGCATAATGAGAAAAGGAGTATTTTAAAATTCCGCATTAGTTTGATAGCAGGTTCAACATTAAATTGTAGTAGATTATTCCTACACAGTTATAACTCCTAACTCACAGTCATATATAGAATTTAATACTCTTCTGGGGTAGAATACGGTACGGTAGATTACATTTTTTTGTAATTTCCAGAATCGAGAACTTCTTTTATCAAATTAATGGTTTCTGCCAATATCGCGCACTGTCATATGCCTCTGAAGTGTTTTTTCTGCCTCATTTCTCTTGACAGTTGAAAGATGGTAATATGATACATCATCTGCAGAGCTGTAGATAACCGACATCCTTATTCTGCAAAACCTCGGACAGGTTGTTAGTTATAGACAACACTTTACATAATACAAAACTTGTGGTAATAAGCTGAAACTAATGTGCACCACTAACGGGCACTCATTACTTACGGGCCCCTATGCATTTGCCCCCCTTGCCCCTCCCTCTCAGCGGCCCTGCTTTAGAGGCATATATAACAGTGTAAAAATATTGGCAGAAACCATTCATTTGGTTAAAGGAGTTCCTCGATTCATAAAATGACAAAAACCACGCTGTAATATTCTAACCCAGAAGAGTACTGTATTAAATTTTATATATGACTCTCAGCAAGGAGTTCTAACTGTTTAGCAATAATGTACTATAATTTAGTGTTGAATCTGTTATCAAACGAATGTGGAGTTTTAAAAAGCTACTTATTTTTCATTATGTACTGATAATTCAAGTGAAGACTTACAGAATTGCAAAATATTTCCCTAACCATGTTAACTATATTAAAAATCCCAAATTGTTCTCTGCACATTGCAAAATA
This sequence comes from Meconema thalassinum, assembly GCA_946902985.2. NCBI lineage: Eukaryota > Metazoa > Arthropoda > Insecta > Orthoptera > Tettigoniidae > Meconema > Meconema thalassinum. The sequence goes on along the minus strand of OX336390.1, from coordinate 292,818,754 downwards.
TATTTCATAAAATAATTACTAAAATGTTTCCTAGGAAATAAGATTTGTAGGATTTTTTAAATTATGACTGTGCCTTAGATCTTCTTCTTCTTCTTTTCCTTCGTCTTTCCCACTCAAGAGGGGTTGACGTTCCTGGCAAGTCTTCTCCATTTCCCTCGGTCCCATACGTCCTCTTCCCTTAGATGTTTCTCCCTCAAATCATCTCGTATACAGTCCCTCCATCTTCTTCTTGGTCTTTCCTTTACTCTTGTCACCTTCCACTACTATTACAGTCATAAGGCTCTTCTACCCACTTTGTAGTCCTCTTCCTCTTTACTTGGTTTACAACGCGTTCTTCTCCAATCTCAATGTTTTCCCCACGTCCCTTCTTGGCCTACGAGTAAACTGAGAGTTTTGGTCATTCCATTCTGCATTATCACTGGTTTGTTTCTGTGGTTAAGCTAGCAACTCAATTACAGTATATTCATCTCGGTAAGATACAGCTGAAAGAGGGTTAGATGTAGATAGTTGGAATGTTTTGGGTTGTAATAATTTTATTATAGTGTATTATTATAAATTAGGCACAAGCAGTGCCTGTGTGTACTGTGAAAGATGCTACTACGGGTCAGTGTTGCTCCATTGGCTAAGTGAGGAAAGCAATAGCTAACCAGGTACCTCTCTCCTCACCTTGCCAAGTATGCCTCATTAGAGCATTGCCATGGATCTTTGGATCACATACGGCAACTTACACTGGTTCAGGCAGTCAACTATCAGACAAGATGTAGCCTGTTACAAATCAATTCTTCAACTCATGTTTACAATTCAAGAACAATCACTTTTATTGTACACAACAAGGAGCATCACTATCCAGCCATTACATTCAGTTGTTGTTGTTGTTGTGGTAAGGTTGATGGACACAGTTGACCTCTTCGCCCAATAGCTTCTTACATTCAGTTACTCAAGACCTGCTCCATCTTGCTCATCAATGCTCCAAGGGTGCCAACTTACAAAAAACAAATTTAATTACAGAAATACATTCACAAATTACAGAAACACATTCACAACATTCTCCCACCTTGAAACGGTAGGTTTCAACTAAAAGCACAAAGATAATACAAAACATAGGAATAAACAAATATTTACAAATTCAGTTTGGTTGGCCTTTTAACAACCCTGCCCCTTCTTGTCAGAGCAACAGCTTCACTCTCAACTACTTGAGGGGGGTTACTAGAGTCACAATCAGGCACCAAGTCAACAGCATTGGGACCACACAAAGAACCATCACTATTTTCATAAGGAGATCCAATCTCCATCAAGCACAAACGTTGGACTGGTCGCAACAACTCACTCTTAACTGTTTTTACCTTTGCCACTCTAGTTACTCCATCTTTACCAGGGAAGATCTCAAGCACTCGAGCCAATTCCCAATCAATTCTTTTCTTTTGGTCAGACACAACCCATACAACATCTCCCACCCTGACATTCTTAGAAGACTTAGCAGTGTTTAACATCAGAGACCCTAGGTATTCCTGACGAAAACGTTCTTTTAGGTTTATCCTAACCTCAGCTACATATTTCACCCTAGCAGAAAGACCCTTTTCATCCACTTCGTCAAGATCAGGCACCTTTGTCTCAAACTGCTCCTGCAAAAACATAGCAGGCGTTATTGGTCTCAACTCATTAACATCTTCAGACATGTAGGTAATGGGACGCGCATTCATAACAGCCTCAATCTCGGTAATCAAGGTCATTAGTTCACAAAGATTTAATAACGCACGACCAAGGGATATTTTCAACAGTCTTTTCATCACCCCAATAAGCCGCTCAAAAAATCCACCCCACCAAGCACCTGTGGGAACATTAAATAGCCACTGAATTTTCAATTCATGTTCAACTGTAGTCTGTCTGCTTAATGAGATTCCAAACTCCTTCAAAGTTAGTACCATTATCACTATGCATAGTTGTGATTCTGCCTCGTCTGGCAATCATTCTTCGAAGAGCATGTAAAAACGATTCTGTAGAGAGCGACTCTACCACTTCAAGATGGACTGCACGGTATACAGCACAGGTGAACAAGGCAATCCAAACCCTAGTACCATCTTTTATGAAAAGAGGTCCAGCCAAATCGACTCCGCATACTTGGAACACCTTTCCAAGATTTACACGGTTATTAGGTAACCCGACAGGTGGCGTTCTCACTGGTTGGGCTTTGTGCCTAAGACAACGAACACATTTACTAACAACACGTCGGGCTAATCGTCTACCTCTGACTATCCAGTATTCTTCTCTCAGGGCTCCTAACACAGTACTTGCTCCAGCATGGTGCATTTTCTCATGACATTCTACCACCATGGACTCCACTAGTTCACACTGAGGTAGTAAAATGGGTTCCTTGAACATGGGTGTGAACTCATCAGATAATATTTTAGTACGAACTCGAATCAAGCCGTCATCATCAGTTTTAATGTTGAAATTATTTACATCTAGAGGGTGACTACTCTGAATCCACCGTACTAATTTTAATTCAGCATGTCGTACTTCTTTGCCAGTCAACTCCTCTCCGCAGTTTGAACTTTTCCCACTAGCTTTCTCAAGAAATCGGTAGATCCAATCAACAACACGCACATTTTTCGAGAAAGAAGCAAAGTGTGTGAACATGTTTTCTCTTACATCGTATGTGTTGTACAAACTAACAGCTGTTTTCTTCGATTCCTCTTCTGTAGGGGCTATTTTCACAGTTAACCACTTGTTCTCATTCTCTAGGAGCCACTGAGGACCCTCCCACCATTTTGATGCAACAAATTCGGACAACAAGCATCCTCGGCTGAGTATATCAGCAGGATTACAATCGCCAGGAACAAATCGCCACTGCTCGGGTGACGTCAACTGGTGGATTTCCTTTACCCGGTTTCCAACAAAGGTCTTCCATTCACCTTTCTTGATCCAGTAAAGAACAATAATAGAATCAGACCAGTACACAATGTTGGAAATATTAGTCGATTTACTAATAACAGAACCAAGCCTTGCTGCAAGTGTTGCCGCTACAAGCTCTTTACGAGGGATTGACATGTCTTCCATTGGTGCAACTCTGGACTTAGCTAAAACAAATCGAACATTAAAGCCATCTTTGTTTTCATACCTCATAAAGGCACAAGTGCCCAGTCCAAGGAGACTGGCATCACTGAATACATATAAACAAGCTGTGTCAGAGACACCTCTTAAACATCTAGGCACCACAATGCTGTCAATCAAATCAACTTCAGTAAGCCACTGCGAGCACTTCATTTGAATTTCTTTTGGAAGGGGTGTGTCCCAGTGTAGTTTGAGCTTAAATGCCATTTGCAATGCAATTTTCAGATGGAGTAAAGGTGCCGATAACAAACCCAATGGATCAAACACCCTGCTTATAATCGACAGCAATTTCTTCTTAGTTAATTCATTGATTTTCTCTTTTGGATCGAAGCTAAAGTTGCATCCCAACAGATCATCTAAAGCATGCCATTTGACACCTAAGACATTTTGTGTCACATCATCTCCTGACAAAACCCACCCACGGAGTTGGAAACTGGCTTGAGACATCACATTTGTAGCTTCGGACACAAATTCCTTGGCATCACTCAGGGACTGAAATGAACAAAAGGAATTTTTCAGTCTTTCAACTAAGTCACCACTTAGAGTATTCAAATGATGAGTGATGGTGGCATTCAGCAAAAATGGGCTACCAGGTACCTCTCTCCTCACCTTGCCAAGTATGCCTCATTAGAGCATTGCCATGGATCTTTGGATCACATACGTCAACTTACACTGGTTCAGGCAGTCAACTATCAGACAAGATGTAGCCTACACTTACTGGGTGGTATGTGAAGTGCCAGCTTCATTAAATTCATTATGGTTAATTCCTCAGTTTAGGGGCTGCAACAACACGGCATGTAGCCCCGTGTACTTTGGGTGTGTGTAGAATCTGTTTGATAACCGGTGTTATTGACATTCAAGTAAGGACTGCAGACGATCAATTTTCAAGTAGTTCCTACTTTTGCTACCAAATGCTACCATCAACGACATCTAGCTGCGAACTTGGCTACTAGATGCCACCGAAACCGGCACCTGGTGACGAATTTAGCTTCAGGGGCAGATGACCTTGTAGTTCCACCCCTTAAAACAACAATAACTAACTAAATTTAGCTTCACAATTGTATTTAGAGGAAGGTTCTTTTACATGCCAGCTTTACTCCCCTTCCGAAGGAAGGCATACTGAGGGATTTTTAATTTTCATTATACTTACTTTACTTTCCTTGTCCGGGAGACACACTAAATTCTTCCTTTCCAGAACTCTGCAGCTCTTATCCCTCGGTCTGTGGCCAACATAAGGTCTTCTTGGCTGCAGGTTTCATTAAGATCTTTGCACTTGAGCAGGTGTTGTAGAGTCTGGATTTCTCCACAGGCACATAGTGGATCTTCTGCATAACCCCACTTCACAAGGTTGCTGTGACACTTAGGCACTCCTGTTCTCATCCCGTTTAAGGACCTCCAGGTGGTATAAGGCAAATGACTACCATTGCTCAGTTCTTCTTTAGGGGTAAACCCCTCTGGTACTATTTGTTTCCAGAGTGACACACGCCGGACATCTGGCTTGGTATGGAGGGGTACTGTTCTCTTAATAAAACTCTTCCTGGATCTTAGGCGAGGAGTGGTCACCTTGTGGTTGAATATAGAATGTCTGGGATCTGTTTCAAGCTTTTGTCTCTCTTTCTCTGCTGCCACCCTGCGTCGAATAACTGGAGGTGCAATGCCAGTGAGAGGGTAGATCTTCTCCACTGGAGTAGGTCTCAGACATCCAGTGACAATACATGTGGACTCGTTAAGAGCTATGTCTACTTGCTTGGTATGGGCAGATGCTCCCCACACTGATGATCCGTACTCTCCTGCTGCGAAGCAAAGTCCCAATGCTGTTGAACGTAGAACCTGAGGGTTCGCTCCCAACGTTGAACCTATCAATCCACATTATGCTATTTCTTGAGCTGATCTTGCACTTCAATTCTCTACAATGTTTCCCGAAGCTCAGGGTACGATCAAGCTTGATTCCCAAATATCGAGGCGTTTCACAGCTTTCGAGTGTCACTCCTTTCCAGACAACATTCAACTTTCTCAGGGCTTCTTTGTTGCAAAGATGAAATGCGCATTTTCATTATAATATCTAGTTAGTGGCCACGTTAGCCAAGAGCACTAGTGCGTTAGCTCGTGCCTTGCTGGCATTGGGAGAGCATGGGTTCGAATCCTACCTTGGCTGTCCTGAAAAGGATTTTTTTGTTTTCACATTTTCACCACTAGGCAAATACCGGGACCGTTAAATTCAATAGGTCCACAGCCGATTTCCATCCAAAATCCCTTCCCTAAGCCATCCTGAAAATAAGATGACTGACTATTTGCTGCATTAATAAAATGATTCGGAAAAGGTTAGGGCGTACCCTGCAGGCGACGCGCAGTTCCTTTGGTACTGGGGGAACTGTGAGAAATGGGCGACCAGTAACCGAAATGAAAGTGGGAATCATGAATGTCATGACCCTGACAGGCAAGGTGGAGGAGGTGGTAGACTTCATGGAGAGGGAGAAGGTTGGAATGATGGGGCTGAGTGAAGTGAAATGGAAAGGTAAAGGAAGGAAGAAATTGAGGAAAGGATATACTTTATACTGGAGTGGTGGCCAAGAGGCAAAAAATGGCGTGGGACTGATAACCTCGAAACAACTGGAGGAGTATGTTGAAGTGGTAGAGTGTGTGAGTGACAGAATAATGAAAATTAGAATGAAGATGAAGAATGACGTGATGGACTTCATACAAGTGTATGCACCACAGACTGGAAACAGAGAAGAAGATATTGAAGTATTCCTGGAGGATGTAGAAAGAGTAATCTCAGATGTAGAAGTGGTGATCATGGGAGATATGAATGCACAAGTCGGAATTGAGAGACAAGGAAAGGAAGAAGTCGTTGGACCATATGGATATGGGAAAAAGAACCGGGAAGGAGAGGAACTTGTAAACTTTTGTGAAAGGAATGGACTGATAGTGGGTAATTCATGGTTTCGGAAGAAAAACAGCAGGAAAATTACGAGATATGGGTGGGGTGATAGAAGAACAAAATCAGTAATTGACTACTTCCTGGTAGAAAGGACAAATCGCAGAAAGCTGATGGATGTGACAGCTTTACCAGGAGAAGCATTTGATGGGGACCATAGAGCTGTGGTGGCAAAATTTAGATGGAGAAAATTGGAAAACCTAAAGGAGATCAGAGAAAGTAAAATAAAAGTATGGAAATTGAAAGACAAAGCTGTACAGGAAGATTTTCAGGAGAGATTGAAGCAACAAATCCCAGTTACTGAAGTGGGAAATGTAGAAGAGGAATGGTCCCAATTTAAAAAGGCATTTGCTGGTGCAGCAGAGAGTGCTTGTGGTAGGACGTCAACAAGAGTGAAAGAGAAGGAGACACCGTGGTGGAATGAGGAAGTGAGGAAAGCAGTGAAAGAAATGAAGTCTGCATGGAAAGAATGGAACCGAGATCAAACAGAAGAAGCAAAAGGAAGTATCACGACAGCAAACGGAGGTGTAAGAAAGTGGTAGGAGAAGAAAAGAAGAAAAGTTGGGAAGAATTTACACGAAGAATGGAAACAGATGTAAGTGGCAGTAAAAGGATGCTGTATGGGCTTCTAAGAAGTAAGAGGAAAGAAAGAGTTACTACAAAGCTGGTGAAAAAGGAAGATGGAGAGTTGTTAACACACCCAGAAGAGATAAAGGGACGATGGAAGGAGTATTTCGATAAGCTATTGAATGTGAGCAATTGTACTGGTGAGATCGAAGTGACACAGCCTGATGACCCTATAACAGAAGATGATATAACAATGCTGGAGGTGGAATTAGCAGTACAGAAAATGAAGATGGGAAAAGCAACAGGGGTGGATGAAATCAGTGTAGAAATGATAAAGGCTGCTGGACCTGTTGGTATGCAATGGCTGTATCGACTGCTAAAGTGTGTGTGGAAACGGAAATGTGTACCAGAAGACTGGGAGAAAGGGCTAATAATACCAGTGTTTAAGAAGGGGGAAAAGAAGGTGTGTGATAACTATAGAGGGATCACCCTCTTATCACAGATAGTGAAAATACTGGAAAGGATAGTAGAAAGAAGAATGAGAAGAAAGGTGGAAGGAGAGTTGCAAGAGGAACAGTATGTCTTCAGGAGTGGAAGATCCACAGTGGACCCAATCTTTAGCTTGAGGCAGGTGATGGAAAAGAACTGGGAATATGGAGAGGATTTGATCATGACTTTCATAGATCTAGAAAAGGCATATGATAGTGTCCCCAGAGAGAAGGTATGGGAAACCATGGTTAAGAAGAGACTGGGAAGAGAAATGTTGGAAATGGTGCAAGCAATGTATAACAACTGTGTTAGCAGGGTACTGACCCCAGTTGAAAAGACAGATTGGTTTAGGAACAAGACTGGACTAAGACAGGGGAGTGTGCTGTCACCTGTTTTATTCATAATGGTAATGGATGAAATTGTAAAGGAAACAAAGGAAGCATATGGACATAAAGAAATGAAGTTACTATTATATGCAGACGATATTGTGGTCTGGGGAAGGAACACCGAAGAAGTGCAAAAACAACTAGATGCACTGAACGAAAATATTCAGAAGTATGGCCTGAAAATCAGTATAGAGAAAGGCAAGACCATGGTGATGACAAGAGGGGAAAGACAAGGAAAGGGCACTGTGAAAATTGGAAGTCAGAGTTTGGAAATTGTGGACACGTTCAAATACCTAGGAAGTGAATTGATGCAAACTGGTAGGTTGGACATGGAGATTGGCAGGAGGGTACAGCAGAGCAATGCATTCTATCAAAGTGTAAGAAAACTTGTTTGGGATAAGGAAGTACCAAGGAAAAGCAAGGAGGTAATGTATAAAATGTACTATGTACCCATATTAACTTATGCAGCTGAGACTTGGACCCTGACGAGCAGGCAAGAGAGTAGAATCCAATCCAGTGAAATGAAATTCCTAAGAAGTATGATAGGTAAGACAAGGAAAGACAGAGTGAGGAATGAAGATGTTAGGAAGGAAGTTGGGATGGGAAAACTAAATGAGAGAATTGAGAAGAATAAACTAAGGTGGTTTGGACATGTAAAGAGGATGGAGGAAAATAGAATACCAAGACAGATGCTGGAGGCCAAGTGCAAGGGTAAGAGAGCAAGGGGAAGACCTAGAACAAGGTGGATCGATTCAGTGAAGAACAGCGTGAGAAAAAGGAATCTGGACTGGGACAAGATCGTGGAAGAAGAATTGTGGAAGGAAAGAGGAAAGTGGAGAAGTGCCATAAATACCCCGACCCAGCAGGAGCTGGATAAGGGGAAATGATGATGATGATGATGATGATGATGATGATGAATAAAATATTTACAATATCTAGCTGGCTGGGAGTTTGCAGTATCAGGTACAGTGTTTGAGATGATATTTTCAGTACATTCTATTCTCTGACTTATTAATGTGATGATGATGATGATGATGTTGATCAGTGTGTGGTGAATTAGCAAATGTATGAAATTCATCACTTTCATTATTGTCTAGCTGTTCTGAACAATAGTAAAGTCATGTAAAATGTTTGTTAGTTATTGTTGCTTTAAGGGGGAACTGCGAGGTTATCTGACCCTAATGTGAAATGTTGACGAAATACCTTAAAGCCTGGGAGGACAAAGAAGGGATGTGGTTCTAGTTTGGTGCAGAGACACAGCCAAGTCAAGTGGTCAGTTCAATACTAGAACTAGGCAGGGGCGGTTCGACCTTGTACATCTAGTGGGGGGTGAGAATTTAAATAATGCCAACTGGCTGTTTAATATTGCCGACTATACGCTTAAAAACTGAGCAACGAGAGGGAAGGGGGGAGGGGGTGGCAGTGGCGGCAAACGATACACAAGACAAATATACTTAATTAACAGCTTTCATTTAAAATGTATTTTATTAGTTCCAGAATTTTGAATCGCAGGAAAATTTGATAAATGAACAAAATAAGTGTTTAAATATTACCAGAATAAAAAATCTAGTTATTCTTACTAAATCCCTACCCACTTCTCTACTATCTCCGTAATTTAAATGTCGTCGACCTAATCATTCGTTGGAAACAACATCATGAGGGAGTCTAAGCGGTCGTCACCCATCGATGTCCGCAAATGATTGAAAATGAGCTTCAACTTGCTGAAGGACCGTTCGGAACAACAAGAAGACATTGGGGATGTTAAAATCAGTCGAACTATTTGATAACCACACGGGATAATCCTCTTTCATTTAACAGCAAGTTTTGCGATTTTTTTAAAAGATGAGCACTGTTTACTGGCATCAAGCAGGATTTCAAGCTCAGCCAGCGCAAGCTCTTCATCTCGAAGGATGATTTTCGGGTGTGATTGCTTTATAGGTCGCCTCCGTAGCATAGCGGTCAGCAAGGTTAGCTGCCGCCCCGGAGGTCCTGGGTTCGATTCCCGGCTCTGCCACGAAATTTGAAAAGTGGTACGAGGACTGGAACGGGGTCTACTCAGCCTCGGGTGGCCCAAATGACTAGAGGGGGTTCGATTCCCCCTCAACCATCCTCGAAGTGGTTTTCCGTGGTTTCCCACTTCGTCTTCGGGCAAATGCCGGGATGGTACCTTCTTCAAGGCCATGGCCGCCTCCTTCCCTCTTCCTTGTCTATCCATCCTAACCATCCCTTACCTTCCCTCATGAGGCCCCTGTTCGCTTTGCAGGTGAGGCCGCCTGGGCGAGGTGCCAATCCCACCTCACCAGTTGTATCCCTTCCGATTCGATGTTCCCAGCTCTAGGACACTGCCCGTAGAGGCGGTAGTGGTGAGTTCCCTCGCTGAGTCCGTGGGTTCCACCAACCTGGAGGGTAAACGACTAAAAAAAAAAAAAAAAAAAATTGCTTTATAGATCGGACGCGCTCGATGGTGCAGTTTTTTTCTGTCAGCGGGTATCTTGATAATTATGTGGAATGGCTCTAGCAAATAAATTAGTTTTGCGAGATTGTCTTGCATGCTTGTAGTAAATACATCCACAAGTATTCGGAACTCCTTTCTGTAGAATGTAAGGAAATAAATTTCTGCTGTCATTTCAGCGTATGCGTCATACTTCTTTGCAAGTCGCCGGGTCCTGTGGTGCTTTAAGAAGTCTTCCTCCGCATTTACTTGCATACTTTTCGCAAATTACGATGCACTCTTTATTAATGCGTTCATCTTGCCGTCATTGTTGATATCTTCAAAAGACTTCAAAGAGCTGTGAATCAGCTGCATCGCGTCTACTACATTCACCTCCTCTGCTTCTAAAAGCTCGGTTACGTTCTTAATTTTAAACATGATGTTTTTGGTAAAGTACATGCCGCAGTTAAAATCAAAGTCTAGAAGCTTTCTGTGCAAGCCTGACGCAAAAGTTCGGGTTTCACTGTCAAATTCAGAATCAAATGAGGTTTCCATTGTTTCCAATACTGTGACTATCTCTTCATAAGACATAGAAACAGCTCTCACCAATTCGGCGTGCGCAGTCCACCTAGTTTTTGATAAATCCTTAAGTTGAAGTGAATTTTCAATTTTATTCAGCTTTGTGGGGTTTGAAGCCATTTTTCAGAGTTGCCTTAGTAAACAAAAGTTTGGTGCTTTTCAGTCGGTCAACACGAATGTACCCAAAAGAGCTGGGTTATGCCCTAATCTCGAAAAAAATTACATGAGATTAATAAATACACTAGGATGACCAGTTTCGATCGTTCCAGTTGCCTCCTGTAGTACAGTGAATAATTTTGGGAAAAGTGTACCGGGCATACTAATTGTAGGCATAATTGTGTACGAATGGGTGAGTGCAGGAACTGATTGAGCAACTGTTTTTGTATGCTTCTCACCAACGAACGATAGAGTCCTTTTCGCTTTCATTTCGCGCACGAAACCACTCTGATCTGTGTTGTATATTGAAGAAGGGGTGTAGTCTAAAATCGCTCTGTAGCTGCTTCTACAAATTTCTTTGCTACTTGATCTTTTTCGTCTTCTTGCAGATACGTACGGGATATATATATATATATAACCACGATGTCTCAGCACCTAAAATAAGCAACAACAACAACATAGTTTCTCCCTCCCCTGTTTCATTGTCACCATACACTATCACATCACTTCCATTGAGCTACATGAATAACATGTACTGTATTAACCCTTTATAGGGCAGAACTATTATTAATATATTTTATTTGTATTTAATTATTTTATCCTAATTTTAATTTATAAATTTTATTTGTGTTATATTTTTAATTTTTATATTTATATATTTTTATTTTATTTTTGTATAATTCTTATGATCTCATCATCATCATTTCCCCTTATCCAGCTCCTGCTGGGTCGGGGTATTTATGGCACTTCTCCACTTTCCTCTTTCCTTCCACAATTCTTCTTCCACGATCTTGTCCCAGTCCAGATTTCTTTTTCTCACGCTGTTCTTCACTGAATCGATCCACCTTGTTCTAGGTCTTCCCCTTGCTCTCTTACCCTTGCACTTGGCCTCCAGCATCTGTCTTGGTATTCTATTTTCCTCCATCCTCTTTACATGTCCAAACCACCTTAGTTTATTCTTCTCAATTCTCTCATTTAGTTTTCCCATCCCAACTTTCTTCCTAACATCTTCATTCCTCACTCTGTCTTTCCTTGTCTTACCTATCATACTTCTTAGGAATTTCATGATCTATTTTTTATAATTCTAATTTTGTAAGCTTATTTATTTTTAATTGTAAAAGCTTATTTAATTTGGATTATAATTTTATAAGATTATTAATTTAATTTTTGCAAGCATATTTATTTTCAATTTTGATTTTTTTCATCATATTTTATTTTTTACGTCTTAATTTTAATTGTTTCTGTAAAAGGAATTAAATTTCATCAAGCATCTTTCTCACGGAAATAACGTAATGCATACTCTAGATGTCTAGAACATTAGCCGGATTCATGACTGCTCTCTCAAAGGAACAAGTGTTAACTGCCTAGCACAGAGCGCTCAAGGTTACGCGCACGCTTCAGCTGGTCACCAGGGCTGTCCACGTCGAGCTATATGCTAGCGCGTGTAATCCTATTAGGAATCTCCATGCTGATTTCAGGACCTTCCAGTTCGAAATGGCAGCTAACTTTTTGTACATCGCTAATTTATGGTTTCCTCATCACCTCTACGAAATATCATTATCGGTTTCGATATGACCTTATGGACAGTTCCCCTGTAAGATACATAGTTTTAGCAATAACTCAAACTGGCGTTAATAAAATTATCTATGATGTAAGGACTGAGGAAAAATTCAGAGCGTTCATATTTTAGAATGTTATTTATCTTATTATTCATTTTATACTAAGTTCACGAATGATAAATTCACAATAATTGTGTATTTAGTTAAATTATTTAGTACTATATACCCTGGATCTTATTTGCATTTACCAATCATCTACACTGCTGGACGAGTAAGCTGTAATAAAGGCTGTAATAATCTTTGTTGATGACTGCTGGTTTTCTGTGAAAAAGGGACATCTACACTGACCGGCAAAAAAAAGTGGAACAGTTAAGAAAGTAATATAAATAGTATAAAATTAGCCATGAAAGAGATGTAATCACATTTTAAAAGCTTTCCACGCATTAGAACAAACATCTGAAACATCCGTGAGTAGAAATTGATAATATGACATTTCTTAGGGTGGTTTACTACCACCACTTTCCCCCCAATCTTTGAGGAGCCTATCTTAATGGCTTGATGGCGGGTAGTGCACTGTAAGCGTTTAAGGTTTGTGAGTGTTGCCGCTCGCTTATTGTTGTTCTAGGGATAACAACTGGCATTTGTTGAACACGTGTGAACCATTTTCACACATTTTAGCAAGTTATCCATGTGCAGTTCACACTAAAACATGCCTCTTAATCGTGAAGGAGCTGCACAGTCAATTGCATTGTTGGAGGATAGCCGCAGCTTCCATTATGTTGCTGAGGGTCATTGGATAATCTCTTGGTAGCATTCACCGTGCAGTGCAACGTTACAGAGAACTCCAAACTTACGACAGGAGACGAGGGTCAGGCCGTAGAAGAAGCACAAGTGCCAGGGATGACAGATTTCTCACCCTGCAAGTTCTGCGTGATCACCATACCACAGCAGTCCATGCACGAAAACAACTGGAAAATGTCAGAAATGTGAGAGTGAGTGAGCGAGCAGTAAGAAGAAGGTTTGAAGAAGCTCATCTTCCGTCCAGGAGACCTACACATGGACCCGCACTCGAACGACATCACAGAGAGGCGCGTCTTCGCTTCGCAAGGCAGCATCTGGGATGGACCCACGAGCAGTGGGCCTCTGTTCTCTTTACTGATGAGAGTCACTTTAATCTTACATCTCCTGATGGAAGAGAAAGAGTGTGGAGAAGGTGCAGGGAGAGGTACAGCCCTGTTGCTTTCTTCTCCAGGACTCCATTTGGAGGTGGCTCGGTTATGGTGTGGGGTGGCATCAACGTTATGGCCCGCACTGAGTTGGTGTGCATCGATCACGGGACGCTCAATTCCCAAAGGTACATCGAAGAGATCCTGACGAACCATGTGATGCCCTTTGCGCCTTTCATTGGTCAGAATTTCATGCGGATGCAGGATAATGCCCACCCTCATACTGCTCGCTGTGCTGTACAATATCTGTAGGAAGTGGGGATACAAACCCTGGACTGGCCAGCTCGTAGTCCTGACTTGAACCCCATTGAACATGAATGGGATATGCTTGGAAGGAATGTCAGACAGGGTGACCACACCACCTTGGCACAACTGAGAACATCGCTGTTGGAGGAATGGGATCGCATCCCGGCAGATGCCATTCGACGAGTTGTGAACAGTATGGCTGAGCGTTTACAAGCTGTCATAGACGCTGAGGGTGGATACACTCATTTTTAGTGACCAGTGTTCTCGTGCAGTGCAGTGCAACCATTAATACTGTTTTGTTTGGCAATACGTTCGATAGAAACCAGCCAAAAAGAACATTATTAAAAAATAGAAAATTGTAAGATTTGCAAAATGTAACGATATTTGTGAGTTAAAGCGTGTTGTAAAACATGTTTTGGTATTTTCTGTAGCCAACCATCTAAAATTTACATGAATAATGCAAATATTGGAAAACCGATACATTTTGGTGGGATAAATTAAGAAATTACATAAAAAGTTATAGTGTTTCACTTTTTTTGCCGGTCAGTGTAGTCATTGTACTTGATTTTGCTGATGCACTTAGTTTCCTTGTACAAAGGCTGCAAGGACTGATGTGACGACCGCCTTGTGCTTACTACAGTCAACTGCTCTGAAATCTTGATCATCAAAGTTCTCTTTAAATTTGAAAGTGTCAGGAAAGTTTGCCTCAAATTTAATCAAAAACACTTTTTGCCAATGAACTGGCTGCCCTTTCATATCTTTCTTTCTCACATTAAAGTTAGTTGGCAGAAAATGTTTCCAATATCCAAAGGCAATTTTGTTTGACAGCTGTGTAAGGCTTGTCCCCCTTTCTGCGAGCACTGAGCGCAATTACTTTCCAGTAACTTGGGCAGTAACATTTTCCTACTCGCTGGAATTCATTTCCTATAGCTGAATGAATAGAGTCTCATTCCATTTCGGTATGTCCAGATGTGAGGAATTTGAGATCGATACACTTTACGCTCAGTGTTTTCACAGCATGCATGCACATGCTAGCCACAAATTGATTTCTTCGGCATATTCTGAGTGGGACTGAAGTACAGGAACTGGCATGATGCAATCTCACTGCTTCCCCTTCATGCCGTGGAAACTACATTGTAAACTGTAAAATTATAAGTTGCCAATCTCCATTTATAAAAAACAGCATTGTTTGTTGGGTCACTTGGCACCAAAATTTAAGGACACTATTTCGCCTTCAGACAATGCCACCTCTTCCTTGTCTTTCCTCTTTTCTTCTCTAGCTATATCCTTGTTCTTTAGAAGGTCTTCATAATCGGGCATGGATTCCTTGTCTTTTTAAAATGCTGCACATATGCGACATTGGTCGTTTCTTGGTTGGTGGGACCCTAAATTATAGGAATTAAAGAAATAGAGGCAGCATAACAAAAACGGGAACATGTCAACAAAGCAGCAGTCTGGATTACTTGCCAGTTAACAATGCAAACACTGATTAATTTAGCACTAAAAATGGAGAACTCCAGTTGTCTCCCCTTTGTTAATGTAAGACTAGTTGATTCTGAATTCAAAAAGTGGATATCTACAGTTACCTATTTATTGAACTAAATGTATCCTTCATTTGCCACTGGTCTACTTTTGAAAATGGTGGGTAAATGACTCAAGGTGCATCGTTTTGTTATCCACTAGTAGTATTTGAAAGCCTATTACAGTACTTGGGTAACCCATAGATGTAGATAACTCAAAACCGATGAAATTTGAGTCACCTAGTTCTATTATTGAACCCACGTTAATGTTCACCCCATCCTCCAAGCACCAAGATATTTCAATGTTTCTTAATGACATTATTGAGAAAAATATCAGGAGCAACCCCCTCTTTTCAAAGAATAATTAAACCTGGCTGTACTACTCGTCTGGCATTTAAACATGTTCAGAACATGTACATAGTTATGTCCAGGCTTCGGATAATTATGCATATTGCATATGCAATTGCATATTTGGGACAGTTTTAACTTAACAGTGCATATTTAGGGATTTCCTCCTGTTAGTGCATATTTCAAAAACATTCTTAATCTTGAGTGTTGACATCAGCTTCTGCAGGACACTTTTGGAATATTTGACATGTATTTCAGGCAACAGGAATGTTGAGCAGTGCTGGGTTTGCATAGTGTTTAAATTTAGCAACACTAGCCCTACATCCGGCCATAGCTTTGTCTACCTGCAATTCAATTAGGTGGGGACTGATTCTTGGTATTTCCCGTAAAGGAGATTATATTTTTTTCATTCCGTAAATAGTTACCTTTCATGCACAATTAGTTCTTGTCAGTCGTACTTTCGTTGAGTTGAAACAGGCTGTGGTTCATAGCACGTTAAATAGCTACTCTATTTAAGATGCTAAGGAGAAGAGAACTGTTAATGAGATAATGAAAGGGTATGTACGAGAGTTTCAAGACTTCAACTGACGGAAGTGTATTGTTTTGCAAATACTGTAGCACAGTCGTAAACGCAACTAAAAAGTATCAAATTCAACAACATCTTCAAACAACAAAACACAATAAATTGAAAGAAGTACACCTGAAACAAAAACACCAGGTTCTTGTAACCACTGCTGGACCAACACGTAGTAAATTCAATGACGATCTGTGTAAAGCATTTCTCTCGGCAAATATACCGTTGGCTACACTAAACAATAAGAACTTAGTTCAGTTTCTGTAGGAGTATATGAAACAACAATGGACGACGACCTAGCTGTGTTCATGGACTAGGATTTGGAACTTTAAACATAAGAATGCTGACGGGGAAGGTGGAGGAGATAGTGGATATGATGGAAAGAAGGAAGTTGGATTTATTGGGATTGGCAGAAACAAAGTGGAAAGGGGAAGGAAGGAGAGAACTGAGAAAAGGCTATACACTGTTCTGGAGTGGGAATGAAGAGGGAAAGAGGAATGGAGTGGAAGTAGTAGTACGAGATGGTTTAAAAGAAGAAGTAAAGAGAATAAGTGATAGGATGATGAAAGTGAAAGTAGCACTGAGGGGAGAGACCGTAGAAATAGTGCAAGTGTATGCTCCACAAGTAGGCTGCTCCTCTGAAGAGAAGGAGGAGTTTGAAGAGGAATTGCAGAAGCAGCTGGGAGGAAGGAATATTATTGTTATGGGGGATCTGAATGCCCATGTAGGAAGAGAAAGACAAGGGTATGAGTGTGTGCTTGGACCAGAGGGTTTGGGCAGAAGAAATGAGGAAGGAAAGAGACTGTTGGACTTCTGTCAAGGGAACAGCCTCCTAGTTGGGAACTCCTGGTTCAAGAAAAGAGAGAGCCACACAATCATATGGTACAGGGATGACTTGACCAGGAAGTCAGTGGTTGACTATATACTGTATGAGAGTGAATTAAATAAGAATATCACAGACATCAAGGTTATACCATCAGAGAACTTGGATAGTGACCATCGATTGCTGGTAATGAATCTAAGAGGGACTAAGGAGAAGAAAGGGACTGAGAACCAGGAAAGACGTATAAGGATATGGAAACTGAAAGAAGGAGATAGAAGGGTCGAGTACCTCAAAATGGTAAAGGAAGGAATTCCAACAGATGAAGAAAGAGGGGTGGAAGAGGAATGGGCTAAATTTAAGAAGACACTAGTAGGTGCAGCAGAAGCAGTATGTGGGAGGACAAGTAGTAAGAAGAGGTGGAAGGAAACACCGTGGTGGAATGAGAAGACAAAAGATATAGTAAGGGAAAAGAATAGAGCCTTTAGGAGGTGGTATCAAAATAGGATGGTAGAGACAAGGGAAGAGTACCAGGAAAGAAAGAAGGAGGCAAAGAGAGTAATGGCTGAGGAGAGAAGAAAGTGGATGGAAGAGTGGACAAAGATGATGAAGGAGGATAGTGAAGGTACTGTGCCCAATTCTAGGAATGGGTATTCCAAGATTCAGACACCTATGTATCAAGGGAAAGGCTACAGCCGCTTTTGAAAGTTGAGATATTTGAATATCGCGCTCCTTTCCTTCTAGATTGAAATGGAAACTTTATGCAGCCAAGAAGATGTTAAAGTGACGTGGCAAATAGTAGCAGAGGTCGAGACTATTTGGTGATTAAATACTTAGCCATGGAGTAGAGACTTGATACTTGGATCAGATTACTGGCACGGCCAAATGAAAGAGGATGCACTTAGTCTCAAGTGAATCAGACCAGAGACACCGGAGATATGATGATTTACAGATTTCAGCGTGATCCAGCGTGGAGCCGACCGTTTTGTATAAAAGCCGCTCGGCCCAAGCATAAGCAGGTCTCTTCAAACCAAGCTCTTGTAGGACAAGGTGCTGCTGCTATGTCGAGCCAAGGCACATGGTTGCCGAATCTACGCAGAAGATATCTTTGAATTGTGATAGTCACAAAAGTGCTACGATACGTGGGGAACGTAGTAAGTTTCCGGTAGAGGGAATCACTAAGGTGATTGTTATTTTCTACGGACATTGGTGAAACACTTTGTTTCTATATGGACATATGCTAGACTTTGTCTAGATATTATTCTGTCACAGTCCAGTAACAATAATTCAATACTTGGATATTTTAATCCAACTTGTCAGTTTCACAAATTGTAACTAAATAACCACTCAGATCTTTCAGTATATTGAAGGCCAGTCTATCACGGTGTTGTTCATTAGCCGACAAAGGGAAACTATATGTTGCTTCGCGCATGATAGATGGTGTGAAGCCATGCCCAGGGAACGATCTTCAGAACAGCCGTTGATTGTTTTAGACTATCAGTGTTTTCCTGTACTGAAAAGATTATCGTGAGTTATGTTACAACTGACGCTTTTGAGAAGAGATCATTTGGATCTGAACCCATTTAAGCAAACTGCTATGGATTTAATTGAAATCAATATTAAAATGGATCAGCAGTTACTTCAAACTTCAAGAAATATTTCCACTACGTCGTGCTAGACAGATTGTAGGTATATAATGGCGGCCGATACAAGGATTAGACGTGCGTGTCCAATAGGGCATGTATCTGGATAAATCTGTTACAGATTCTGAGTATTTTCAGCACTCAGAACAGTTTAGGATCGATGACCGAGCATACCGAGCATTTATTTGAATGTTCATTTTGTTGTGGTGTTTGAAGCCATATTTTCAGTGTTGCCTTAGTAAACAAGAGTTTAGTGCTTTTCAGTCGGTCAAAACGAATGTACCCAAAAGAGATGGGTTATGCCCTAATCCTGAAATAAATTACATGAGATTAATAAACCACTAGGATGACCAGTTTCGATCGTCAAGCGATCATCATCAGA
This sequence comes from Meconema thalassinum, assembly GCA_946902985.2. Taxonomy (NCBI): domain Eukaryota; kingdom Metazoa; phylum Arthropoda; class Insecta; order Orthoptera; family Tettigoniidae; genus Meconema; species Meconema thalassinum. The sequence continues at coordinate 292,799,779 of OX336390.1, read as the reverse complement.
TCCAATACACTTAGGCTATAAAATACATGTTTGAAATACAGGTGAAAATATTTACAATATGTACAATTATTTAGTTGCAGTATTGGTACTGCAACTGTCAGTGTATGCTAAATGCAGTATATATGTTAGGTGAAATGCTAAATGGTGATAGCTATCCGGAGATTGTACTTTAGAGAGATTATATGGTTGTAAACTATGGTTAAACTATAAAATTTTTAGGCTAACTACTTATCTGATTGTCTTCCGTACTACAGCTATTCGCAGTTTTCGTGCTCACTTGAACTCGCTGTGCGGTCAACTGCGGTGGTTATCTTAACGACTGGTTTTTCCCTGCCTTCCCCCCTGTCCCTACGTGCTGTGGGGAGTGATCGCGATGTGTTTATGTGAGGTGTTGCCAACCTAGATAAGATGTATGTTATTGAATGAGGTGGATCTACAACTATTAAAGACCGTGGATTAGTCCTCGCCACGCGTGGAGCATAACCCATTCGAACTAAGCGTTGACGGTCTTATGAGGACGTCCCGGCACCTTTAATACTGCCTCTAATATGGGCCTTGGTTTATTGCAGAAGAAAAGTACATCGTACACCTGATCCAGATAACATTTACCTATTAAAAACCCCCTAATTTCCCCCCTTTTTTTTATCTAGCTTGGCTGTGTCGCTAAATTGTGTTTTGTTTCCGACAGGGTGTGTTTTTTAGTAGCGTGAAGAGGGGTGAGCTCTAAATGAACACACGTTCATGGAGAGCTCACCCCTCTTCACGCTACTAAAAAACACACCCTGTCGGAAACAAAACACAATTTAGCGACACAGCCAAGCTAGATAAAAAAAAGGGGGGAAATTAGGGGGTTTTTAATAGGTAAATGTTATCTGGATCAGGTGTACGATGTACTTTTCTTCTGCAATAAACCAAGGCCCATATTAGAGGCAGTATTAAAGGTGCCGGGACGTCCTCATAAGACCGTCAACGCTTAGTTCGAATGGGTTATGCTCCACGCGTGGCGAGGACTAATCCACGGTCTTTAATAGTTGTAGATCCACCTCATTCAATAACATACATCTTATCTAGGTTGGCAACACCTCACATAAACACATCGCGATCACTCCCCACAGCACGTAGGGACAGGGGGGGAAGGCAGGGAAAAACCAGTCGTTAAGATAACCACCGCAGTTGACCGCACAGCGAGTTCAAGTGAGCACGAAAACTGCGAATAGCTGTAGTACGGAAGACAATCAGATAAGTAGTTAGCCTAAAAATTTTATAGTTTAACCATAGTTTACAACCATATAATCTCTCTAAAGTACAATCTCCGGATAGCTATCACCATTTAGCATTTCACCTAACATATATACTGCATTTAGCATACACTGACAGTTGCAGTACCAATACTGCAACTAAATAATTGTACATATTGTAAATATTTTCACCTGTATTTCAAACATGTATTTTATAGCCTAAGTGTATTGGATCTGATGATGATCGCTTGACGATCGAAACTGGTCATCCTAGTGGTTTATTAATCTCATGTAATTTATTTCAGGATTAGGGCATAACCCATCTCTTTTGGGTACATTCGTGTTGACCGACTGAAAAGCACTAAACTCATGTTCATTTTGTTTGAGAATCACGGTAATCAGCCGATATAACTGTAGAAGTTAATATTTATTTTTGTTGAGGAATGGATATTTTGTCCATATTCGAAGAGTCGAACATGTGGTTTTTTTCACATAAGGAAATAATAATTAAACATATTTAAGGAAATAATAACAATAATAATCCAATAATAATAATAATAATTTTCATAATTTTTCTAAATAATTATTGGATCTTACATTTTCTAATAACCACATTCGTTGAGAGAGAGCTTAAGGATTAGTTTAATCATTCCTAGTTTGGAACAGGTGATTTTCCGAAAGCTAGTGGATAGCGCAAGCCCGTATTCCACCAACATTATAGTTCTGGTTGAACAGTTAATACTTGCATTGAGCAAAGTATATTTTTCAGATAACACGGAAAGGCATGAAACAGGAAGCCAATGATATTTGTATCAATTAGGATTTTTTTTTGTGTTTATGTAAAACCATGACGTAGGCACACATTCGAAAGTGAAATAGAGAATATCACAAGTGTGGTAACTTCACGGTTTGAACTGAATGGTAAAATAAAATAAACTTGTAAGTTTATAGATCTTCCAGTTTTGATAATAAGCAGAGGCTTGATTTATTGTATAAATTTTGGGAAGAAAATTTATGTGTGTGGAGTAGTTGAAATGCCATTCCCAGGTGCGCATGTTTAAGTCGCAGGAATGAGGAGGTTTTTTTGAGCATCAATCAAATAGCAGGTTCGATGGCTCAGGTTTATAGGAGGAGTATTGGAACCACACATTTCGTCGAATGAATGACCAAACCATCAGTAATTATTTCAAACTTGTTTACGTATTCCATTAATACTTTGGATTTGTTAGAACCCGGTTTTGTCATGATAAAATTTTATTCTTCTTCAGAGGAAGACCTTTGCCGTTGCTGTTGGGATATTGTGTTCTTACACAAATAATTGAATGGGCCACTGCCAATTAAAAAATAATTCTGTATCCACGAATTACTTAAAGGATGTTTTCAATCCTATTGTCATGAACTAAATGAATTTATTATAAAGCTACAATTCTTATTTCCGCATTCTGTTCAAGAATTGCAAGTTGTGAAAGTTACTAAAATAGCAACAATATAAATATTTTTCTTAATAATAATTCCAAGTGGAAAATCGAATAGTTGAATGGTTCAACAATTTTTTTTGATCAAGCTGATGATTCAGAAATCATATTTCTTTGGAATTTGAAGTTCATAATCGAGTCACTTCTCGAAATGTTTAATTTTGGAAGAATAATAAATTTTGTTGTGCTTCGCACAGTTCTTCGATGCTATGCTCAAGGGTCAAATACTTTTCAGATGTTGTTATTAATATGTGTACATAATTAGTGTTGGGTCAAAGATAATATTTTTGACAATATTTTTGAAACTGGAAAAATAAGTGGAAGTTAAAAAATTCTATCATCATCATCTTCATTTCCCGTTTCCAGCTTCCTGGGTCGGGTTGCGAATTAAGGACCTCCAACGTTTCCTGTCTCTCCACCACTCCTCTCCTGTTTTTAGTACTTCTTCAGGTTTTCCTCCTCTCTTCTCTACACACTCTCACACTGTATCTGCCCATCTCTTTCGGGGCCTTCCTCGTGGTCTCTTCCCTGTCATCTTTTCACAGAAAGTTTTCTTTGGTACTCTCTCCTCTCCCATTCTCATCATATGTCTATAAACAATTATAAACAGTGAGAATTTCTACGAGTGTTAATATCATGTTAGAAATTCAACCAGTAAACTACAATATTTCCAGTAAAGACAATTTAATTTGAACTGGATTTCATCGTAAATAATTGATATAATTTTGGAACACAGTCTACAGGACTGATAATCAGACTTGTGTCTCCAAAGACAATTGTTCAATGTGTTGGAAAATTTCTGTACATTGTGTAAATAGTAGTGTGTGCCGTCGCACTGGAATGATGTTACCTTGAGCATCATTTTGCAGTCAATTTTAAAATTTAGAATAAAATGAGATAATTTTACATGTTGTGTTATGCCCAGTTGAATCTCCTTCTATCCTTATTGTTGCATTGAGCCAAAAATCAGTAAAGCATTTTTTTTTTATTTTGATGTCTTTTTTTGCGATTAGCTTTAACCCATCTGGCGCCCCGGGATATTTTGACTTTCGTGCTAACTGATTCCAGGTAAAATGCATATGTGGTCGTGCGGACTTCGGTCTAAATGGGCACATAAAATAAGATAGAGAGAGAAAATGGCTTCGAACGTGGGGCCCGAGTTAGACACGGTCAATCGCATGCCGATTTAAATTGTGATAATTTTTTTTATAGATATTTTGGGAGTTGAGAGATGTCTGGTTTGGATGAATAAATTAGTAGGAAACCCAATTAGTGGGGAAAATTAAAAATTAACTGGGTTAGTAATTAGAATGGGTTTGATTATTTTGATAATGGCTTAACCATTAGGGCGTCAAGTAAATTCAGTAGTAAACGTTCGATGACTGGACATACGCATTAGTACAATCCAGGTGGAGGATATTTGAGGACTTGCATATTTTTCTTGTGATATTGTGGTAAATTTAATTCGTAAAAGTAGAGAAGTTTTTTTTTTTTCCATCGCGTCGACATTAGGACAAATCTCATTTTATTAGAGTGTTCCAATTAGCTATTCATATTTCTTGTTCTAGTTATAATCTTGTGTCTGCCAACATGTACCTACCCCTAAGTTTTGACTAATACTGAAAATTATGGAAGAGATGATGAGGATGATGAGGAGTTTGGAAGAGAGTTCCAAAGAAGCTGGACTGCGTGTAGCAGCCATCATGAAAGAAAATACAGAGGCTTTGGAAAAGAAACTTAAAGAAAATTCCGTTATGTTAGAAAGCAGGTTAAAAGATAACTTAAAAGATAGTTTAAATAGTAAATTTAATTCTATGAAAAATAAATTTAAAGAGAATTCCGAAATCTTGAAAATGTCACTTGAGGGTAAAATGACTAAATTATGCGAAAAAACACATGAGCTCGAAACTTCATTAGCTACTAACGCAAGTTTAATGGACGATAAATTTTGCGATGCCGATCTAAGATCCCAAAGCTTAGCTGATAGGATAGAAAGTGGTCTTAGGAAAGTTGGTGAAGACATGGTCAACCTAGAAGTCAGAGTGAAGAAAGAGAGCAATGAGATGGCAACTCTAGTTGTTCAACGTTTGACAGACCAATTCAAAGAACTCGTAGTGGGAAAAATAAGAGAAGGTGTGATTATTGAATTACAAACTGAAATTAAAACCACAGTTATCGATGAGATTAAAAACACACTCAAGCTGGAGAACCAAGATGGAGTCAAGGAGATTAGAGAATCTTTGTCATCCCATATTCAAGTAATTTCCAAAGATATTCAAGCGACTCAGAAGGACATATCAGATATGACAGGGTCATTGAAGAGTCACGAGGCTATTATGAACCAGATATCCACTGATGTCAAGGAGAACTATAAGGAAACAGAAGAAATAAAGAAGGAAACCGAAGGAATTAGAAAAAAGGCCGAAGAAAACCATAAGGCAATTGAGGCTATGAAAACCCAAGTTAAGGACGAGAAACAGGCTGACCATCTGTTGAAAATGCCAAGTATAAGAGGAGAAGAACAGATACAGGTAAACCTAGGAGCAGCTAGAGGAAATGATAGTCAAAGACAGGATGAGGCCAGGACAGTATTTCAATCCAACCCCATAACTGTATTCAAGAATGTAGAGGATAAGCCTTCTAAATTTTCAGGGCGAGATTCTGTGACACCCGTAGAATTCTTGAGAGAAGCAGGTGATTACCTTAAAGATTCCAAAATCCCTAAGGAAAGACAAATCCGAGTGATAGGGAAATTTTTGGAAGGGCCCGCACTTCTCTGGTTTAGAGCATTCAGGTCCACTCTCACCAATTTTGAGGACTTTTACCGTGGGTTATTGAAAAAGTTTTGGTCCCCGGAAACCCAACAGCAAGTCAGAGCAGAATTATATTCGAAGAGATTTTCGACGTCACAACTTACTCGATACTCTTCGTACTTTTCTGGACAGCTTTCTAAACTTCGACATTTAGATCCGCCGATGCCAGATAATGAATTAATTACTGCATTAATACGTCAGTTTCCAGCAGAAGTCCGAAGAACTTTGATCGCTGCTGACATTTATAATATGGAGCAATTTGACGAGGTATTGCAGAAAATGAAAAAAAAACTTCGAATTCACAGTAGGAGATAGAATTTTAAACATTTTCACTTCCAGGATTATTAAATGGCAAACAGAGGATGATGACTTAATTCAACATAATGACGAACGGAAAGAAATGGGTACAAGAATTAAACTGCCAATCATATCATGCGAAGTATTCGGCATGCCTGTCGATACTTTAATTGATACTGGGGCTATGCTTTGTCTTGTGATCGAGAAGCTTTATATTCTGTGGAAGCTCAAAGAGAATTTAGAAGAGATTCCAGTATCAGGAATTAAAATCCAAGGAATAATACCCAACAAAATATCGCTGTGTAAAACACAATTATACTTATGTGTTACTATTGGAGGACATGATTTCCGACATGTGTTTGTAGTAATGAAGGACATGGCTTTTGACATGATCTTGGGAGCGGATTTCATCCAGAAATATCGAGCCGTGATAGACATGAAGACGGAGACGGTCAGGGCGTGGTGGCTCAGCGGTCTAGCTGTATGCCTCTCACCAAGGCGGTCCGGGTTCGATTCCCGGTCAATGCATGTGAGATTTTCGAAGTGAAATGCCATGTCCTGTGGTTCGGATTCCACGTAAAAAGGAGGTCCGTGGCTCATGATCTCAAGATTAACGGTCACGTTAAACTACAAGCTTCCTTCCTTCCTTCCTTCCGAAGAGATAAACTTTGAGGGAAAGGAAGAGGAAGACATCGAGGGAGACGCTCAATGGTCTCTGATTTTTCGGGAAGCTGAAGGAAAAGAAGTCTACAATGAGAAGGGGTCCCCAGAGCTAGGGAAAATTTTGGAAGAGTACCATGATATTTTTGATATTAAACCTGGTGAAATTAAAGATTTTGAATATCGAATTCGTGTAACTGATGATGCACCTTTCCATGCTAAATTGTATCCGGTAGCGGAAAAGCATCGAGAAAAGGTAAAAGTGCTTATCAAAGAGATGGAAGATAACAATGTGATTGAAAAGTACACTACCTCTTATGTCAATCCATTAGCAGTAGTGTCTAAGCCGGATGGAAGTCTGAGACTGTGTTTAGACGCGCGAAATTTGAATTCAAGATTACTGCCAGAGTATGACAGACCACCAATCATTAGGGAACTGTTAAGGAAATTCCAGGGCAAGATCTGGTTCTCTAACATTGATCTCACTTCGTCCTACCACCACATTAGGCTTAGTGAAGATTCCAAAAAGTTTACAGGGTTTATGTTTGACCAACAGACATATGTATTCCGCCGTCTACCATTTGGGATCAAAACATCTGGATCTGTTTTGATCAGAGCACTGGAACAAAATTTGAGTCCTGAAGTAAAAGAGATAGCGATTCGTTACATAGACGATATCCTAATCGCATCTGAGACTAAGGAGGAACATTTGTTACATCTTCAGATGTTATTCGCAGATTTAAGAAAAGCGAACTTTAAAGTAAACCTTCGAAAATGTCAGTTCTTTCAGAAGGAAATACAATTTTTGGGCCATATTTTAGATGGTGAAGGATACCGTCCCAATGAGACAAAGATACAAGCGATTGCGAATTTCCCTAGACCTACTAGGGTGAAGAATGTCCGCAGTTTTCTCGGAACATGCCAATTCTTTGCAGGGCATTGTCCAAGCTTCACCAAGACAGTTGCTCCCTTGCAGGAATTATTAAAAAAGGGAAACAAATGGAAATGGAATGAAGATTGCGAACAATCATTTCAAGATGCCAAGAGGTTATTGGTAAACAGTGTGAAATTAGGGTATCCTGACTTCACCAAGAATTTCATCATAGACTCCGATGCATCCACCGTAGGGATTGGAGCTATTCTTCTTCAAGAAGATGACGATCACAGGAGATATTACCTGGCTTTCATAAGCAGGAAACTTCGTCCATCAGAAAGGAACTATTACACCACAGAGTTAGAAGCCCTTGCTGTAATCTTCGCGTTGGAGTCTTGGAAGAAAATGTTAACTTAATGGGACATTCAGTAATTGTGAGGACTGATCACCATGCATTGGAGTTTATCTTAAGAACAAACTTTGCCAGTGATAGAATAACTAGATGGTCACTTTTTATTCAACAATTCAACCTAGTTATCGAACACACTCCTGGAAAGTTGAACATTGGGGCCGATTTATTGAGTAGAGCAGTGGAGTCTACATCCAAGGTTTTTCAAGTTAACCTGACGCATGAGGATGAGGATACCTTAAGAAGGTTAAGATTGTTACATTTATCCCAGAGGAGAGACCGACGTCTTAGAAACATTTTTCGCATGAGGATGAGGATACCTTAAGAAGGTTAAGATTGTTACATTTATCCCAGAGGAGAGACCGACGTCTTAGAAACATTTTTCGTTTTCTACAGGGAGATATGGATCCCAATGACGATGATTTTGTGGAAACTGAACGAATTTCAAGAGATTATTTGATGTTAGATGGTCTAGTCTACAAGTTTGCAGATCCCGACCATACGAAGCTGAGGGTAGTGGTACCTCCACGAATGCAAACACCCATTATTTGGATGGCGCATCGAATTGCAGGTCATGCTGGAGTAGATAAGACAGTCAACTTGATACAAGAGAAATTTTCATGGGAGCGAATGCGACAAACTGTCAGGAACACTATTCGGGAGTGCGACTTATGCCAAAGGAGTAAATATAATTCTAAATTATTGAGAGAATTACCAAGGCCTATTATTCCTTCTAAGCCTTGTGAAATCTTTGCGACTGATCTTTATGGTCCTCTCCCAAAGTCTAAAAGAGGTAACCGATATATTCTGGTGACCATAGATGTTTTCAGCAAATACACTATGTTACACCCAATTCGGAAGGCAAACGCAAAATATTGTGCGAAGAGAATTAGAGACAGCGTAATTCCGGAAGCAGGCAAACCGGAATTCCTTTTATCATATCACGGACCCCAATTTACATCTTTAGAATTCAGGGCCGTCATGAATAATCTTGGGATTAGACAATTGCTTTGTTCTATCAGACATCCTGAAAGCAATCCAGCAGAACGCGTGATGGCTGAAATATCTAAATTTTTCCGCCTCTATTGTCCAAATGAGCATTGGAAATGGATGGATGTTCTCTCTTTAGCATCCGAATCCATCAACCCTACGATTCATGAGAGTACTGGACAGATTCCCATGTTGCTTCATCATGGAATTAAACCAACAAGATTATGGGATCGAATCATCTCTATTCCACCCGAGATTGAACCTAGTCGTCAGAGGAGGGAGACTCTAGCTTTAGACAAGTTGAGGAGCCAAGCTGAGAAAAGAGAGCGCAGAGTGAGAGGAAAGCGTTTTCGCAGACCCTTGCGCGTAGGAACTCTTGTTTTAGTAAAAAAAAACTACACCCTCCGACGTGCAAAATCGAGTGTACTCGAAGTTTGCAAGCCTTTACGATGGACCCTATCATGTTGTAGAAGTAAACAACAATGGAGGCTATAAAATCGCCAATACACGAACTGGCAACATCGTGGGAATTTATAATGCAGCGAATTTGAAGATTTATTATTCAAGAACCAGATGATTTAATGAGTGGATAGGAAAACTAAACATTTTTCAATTTTTATTTTTTTTGCTAGGTGTGGGGTGGATGTGCCCAATTCTCGGAATGGGTATTCCAAGATTCAGACACCTAGGTATCAAGGGAAAGGCTACAGCCGCTTTTGAAAGTTGAGATATTTGAATATCGTGCTCCTTTCCTTCTAGATTGAAATGGAAACTTTATGCAGCCAAGAAGATGTTAAGTGACGTGGCAAATAGTAGCAGAGGTCGAGACTATTTGGTGATTAAATACTTAGCCATGGAGTAGAGACTTGATACTTGGATCAGATTACTGGCACGGCCAAATGAAAGAGGATGCACTTAGTCTCAAGTGAATCAGACCAGAGACACCGGAGATATGAGGATTTACAGATTTCAGCGTGATCCAGCGTGGAGCCGACCGTTTTGTATAAAAGCCTCTCGGCCCAAGCATAAGCAGGTCACTTCAAACCAAGCTCTTGTAGGACAAGGTGCTGCTGCTACGTCGAGCCAAGGCACATGGTTGCCGAATCTACGCAGAAGATATCTTTGAATTGTGATAGTCACAAAAGTGCTACGATACGTGGGGAACGTAGTAAGTTTCCGGTAGAGGGAATCACTAAGGTGATTGTTATTTTCTACGGACATTGGTGAAACACTTTGTTTCTATATGGACATATGCTAGACTTTGTCTAGATATTATTCTGTCACAGTCCAGTAACAATAATTCAATACTTGGATATTTTAAACCAACTTGTCAGTTTCACAAATTGTAACTAAATAACCACTCAGATCTTTCAGTATATTGAAGGCCAGTCTATCACGGTGTTGTTCATTAGCCGACAAAGGGAAACTATATGTTGCTTCGCGCATGATAGATGGTGTGAAGCCATGCCCAGGGAACGATCTTCAGAACAGCCGTTGATTGTTTTAGACTATCAGTGTTTTCCTGTACTGAAAAGATTATCGTGAGTTATGTTACAACTGACGCTTTTGAGAAGAGATCATTTGGATCTGACCCCATTTAAGCAAACTGCTATGGATTTAATTGAAGTCAATATTAAAATGGATCAGCAGATACTTCAAACTTCAAGAAATATTTCCACTACGTCGTGCTAGACAGATTGTGGGTATATAATGGAGGCCGATACAAAGATTAGACGTGCGTGTCCAATAGGGCGTGTATCTGGATAAATCTGGTACAGACCAGGTTCACTACGCTTCAAGACCAACGAGAAATGTAAGCCACATTTGACTTTTATATTATGCCTAGCTAATTGGAACAAACTCATTTTCTGCAGATGACCAACACATTTATTTTTCTTCGTATTTAAATCTTGCATTGATTTACGCAAGACACATTAGGGTTATTCTGAGTATTTTCAGCACTCAGAACAGTTTAGGATCGATGACCGAGCATACCGAGCATTTATTTGAATGTTCATTTTGTTTGAGAATCACGGTAATCAGCCGATATAACTGTAGAAGTTAATATTTATTTTTGTTGAGGAATGGATATTTTGTCCATATTCGAAGAGTCGAACATGTGGTTTTTTTCACATAAGGAAATAATAATTAAACATATTTAAGGAAATAATAACAATAATAATCCAATAATAATAATAATAATTTTCATAATTTTTCTAAATAATTATTGGATCTTACATTTTCTAATAATCACATTCGTTGAGAGAGAGCTTAAGGATTAGTTTAATCATTCCTAGTTTGGAACAGGTGATTTTCCGAAAGCTAGTGGATAGCGCAAGCCCGTATTCCACCAACATTATAGTTCTGGTTGAACAGTTAATATTTGCATTGAGCAAAGTATATTTTTCAGATAACACGGAAAGGCATGAAACAGGAAGCCAATGATATTTGTATCAATTAGGACTTTTTTTTTGTGTTTATATAAAATCATGACGTAGGCACACATTCGAAAGTGAAATAGAGAATATCACAAGTGTGGTAACTTCACGGTTTGAACTGAATGGTAAAATAAAATAAACTTGTAAGTTTATAGATCTTCCAGTTTTGATAACAAGCAGAGGCTTGATTTATTGTATAAATTTTGGGAAGAAAATTTATGTGTGTGGAGTAGTTGAAATGCCATTCCCAGGTGCGCATGTTTAAGTCGCAGGAATGAGGAGGTTTTTTTGAGCATCAATCAAATAGCAGGTTCGATGGCTCAGGTTTATAGGAGGAGTATTGGAACCACACATTTCGTCGAATGAATGACCAAACCATCAGTAATTACTTCAAACTTGTTTACGTATTCCATTAATACTTTGGATTTGCTAGAACCCGGTTTTGTCATGATAAAATTGTATTCTTCTTCAGAGGAAGACCTTTGCCGTTGTTGTTGGGATATTGTGTTCTTACACAAATAATTGAATCGGCCACTGCCAATTAAAAAATAATTCTGTATCCACGAATTACTTAAAGGATGTTTTCAATCCTATTGTCGTGAACTAAATGAATTTATTATAAAGCTACAATTCTTATTTCCGCATTCTGTTCAAGAATTGCAAGTTGTGAAAGTTACTAAAATAGCAACAAATATAAATATTTTTCTTAATAATAATTCCAAGTGGAAAATCGAATAGTTGAATGGTTCAACAATTTTTTTTGATCAAGCTGATGATTCAGAAATCATATTTCTTTGGAATTTGAAGTTCATAATCGAGTCACTTCTCGAAATGTTTAATTTTGGAAGAATAATAAATTTTGTTGTGCTTCGCACAGTTCTTCGATGCTGTGCTCAACGGTCAAATACTTTTCAGATGTTGTTATTAATATGTGTACATAATTAGTGTTGGGTCAAAGATAATATTTTTGACAATATTTTTGAAACTGTAAAAATAAGTGGAAGTTAAAAAATTCTATAAACAATTATAAACAGTGAGAATTTCTACGAGTGTTAATATCATGTTAGAAATTCAACCAGTAAACTACAATATTTCCAGTAAAGACAATTTAATTTGAACTGGATTTCATCGTAAATAATTGATATAATTTTGGAACACAGTCTACAGGACTGATAATCAGACTTGTGTCTCCAAAGACAATTGTTCAATGTGTTGGAAAATTTCTGTACATTGTGTAAATAGTAGTGTGTGCCGTCGCACTGGAATGATGTTACCTTGAGCATCATTTTGCAGTCAATTTTAAAATTTAGAATAAAATGAGATCATTTTACATGTTGTGTTATGCCCAGTTGAATCTCTTTCTATCCTTATTGTTGCATTGAGCCAAAAATCAGTAAAGCATTTTTTTTATTTTGATGTCATTTTTTTGCGATTAGCTTTAACCCATCTGGCGCCCCGGGATATTTTGACTCTCGTGCTAACTGATTCTTGGTAAAATGCATATGTGGTCGTGCGGACTTCGGTCTAAACGGGCACAGTACAAAGAAGGTCCTGTATGGGATGGTAAAAAATAAGAGGCGGAAGGATCCTACGGATTATGTTACAATGGTGAACAAAAGGGGACAAGAGATAGAAAATAGGGAAGATCTGAAGAAAATGTGGAAAGAATATTTGGAAGAACTTCTGAACCCAAATGGAAACCACGGCGAGGAGGAAGAAGAAATCGGGGAAGAAGAAGATGGACTGCAAATAGAAAATGACTTAACATGGAAAGAAGTGGAAGATGCAGTGAGGAAGATGAAAGGAGGGAAAACACCGGGTGTGGATGAGTTGAGTGTGGAGATGGTGAGAGCAGCAGGAGAGGTGGGGATACAATGGTTGTACCGAGTGATGAAGACAGCATGGAAGGAAAGGAAGATCCCAGAGGACTGGAAAAAGGGAATAATTGTCCCGATCTTCAAGAACGGTAGTAGAACAGAATGCAGAAACTATCGGGGAATAATACTGATGAGTCATTGTGCAACGATGTTTGAGAAAGTTTTGGAAAGGAGAATTAGGACATGGATAGAAAGAGGGGTGAGGGAAGAACAACATGGCTTCACAGCAGGAAGGTCCACAATGGATTTGATTTTTGGTGTAAGGCAGATACAAGAACAGGACTATGAGTATGGAACAGATCTACTGATGGCCTTCCTGGACATTGAAAAAGCATCTGACAGTGTATGCAGAAACAAAGTATGGAAGTCCCTGGAGGATAGAGGAGTAGAGAAATGGACTATAAGGAGGATAAAGGAGATGTACAAGGGAAGCGTGAGCTGTGTGAAAGTGGGAGGAGAGAGATAGGACTGGTTGGAACAGAGAAACGGCCTGAAACAAGGAAGTGCACTGTCACCGTTACTTTTCATTGTGATGATGGATGACATAATGACCCGAGTGGCACAAGTAATTGGGGAAGGAAAGATGAAAGCAATGGTGTTTGCAGATGATTTGGGGAAACAAGGACGAGGAGGTACAGGAACAGTTGGACGTGTGGGAAGGAATAATATAAGGATATGGGATGAAATTTAGCATAAATAAGAGTGAGATGGTGATCACAACAAGGAAGAAGGAAAGAACCACAACGGGAATAACAATTGGTGGGGAACAGCTGAAGAAAGTGGAGAGTTTCAAGTATCTGGGAAGCCAGATATAAGATAATGGAAGAAACGATAGAGAAATAAATGAGCGGGGGAGCCGGAGGAGTGTGAGAAGTATGTTATGGAGCAAGGATGTCCCTCAGAAAAGCAAAAAGATCATATATCAGACGTACTATGTCCCTATCCTGACGTATGCCTCGGAGACCTGGGTTATGAAAGGAAGGGAGAAGAGCAAAATACAGACCAGTGAGATGAGGTTCTTGAGAAGCAGTATTGGAGCTACAAAGATGGACAGAATAAGAAATGAGAGGACCAGAGAATTAATGAAAGAGGAACCATTACAGGATGGTATAGAGAAATCTACTAACTATGACTGTGTTGCCAAAGGTGAATCACTCAACAGTTGCTGCATTTTTCAATGATGCACTTTCCTGTTTGTGGCCATCAGAGATTCTTTACGATCATGTTATCATGGCCTGCACGGATGCCGCACCTTACATGTGTAAAGCCATGGGATATTATATCCCAAGATGATAAACGTCACAAGTGGAGCACATGGACTTCATCGAGTCGCTGAAGCAGTCCGGGCTTCCTTTCCTGAAGTAAACACGTTATCTCCACAGTGAAAAGAGAGGCTCCAAGTCGCAAAGAAATTTTTTTTGATTCAGTTCATGATATGCCGTTCCCGCCTTCACCAGTTCATACAAGATGGGGAACGTGGCTCGAAGCTGCTGTTTATTATGCCAATTATTTTGAGGTAGTAAAAAAGGTAGTTGAAGACCTCGATTCTGAAGAATCTGCTTCTATTAAAGAATCTCAAGAAGTCTTGAGCAAAGATGGTGTTCGTGAGCAACTTATATTCATTCGTTTCAATTTGCGTTGCATCCTTCAGCCATCAAGAAATTGCAAGAAAAAGGACTGCCTCTTCACGTTAGCATTGGAATTGTTGAAGAAGTCGATCGATCCCTAAAGAACCTAACTAATCAAGTTTTCTCGAAAAAATTGCAGAATGTAGTGCTGAAAAATTCCGGTCTCCTCAAACTTAAAAGCACTTGTGGTGTTATGCAAGGCAAAGATAAAATTGACAGTGCATCGATACTACTAGAGGTCTCTAATGTCGTTAAGCTGGAGTATGCTCCAATTGTGGCATGTGATGTGGAGAGAGTGTTTTCTGAGTACAAAGTCATTTTAAGTGAAAATAGGTGCAAGTTTGTGTTTGAAAAACTATTAAATCATGCAGTGATTAACCGTAATCAAGACTTGTAAATTTTATTGACAAACTGGAGCAATCTATTGTAGTACTGCAAGTAATTTTCTTTATTATGGCGATATTTAATATGCAACATTAATATCTTGTAATAGAAACCACTAATTGATATCAGATATATGTTTATTTTTAATGCATATTTTAGTGCTTATTTAGACACTTTTTAGTGCATATTTGCATGCATATTTTGGCATTTTTAAGTGCATAATTATCTGAAGCCTGGTTATGTCAGAGGAGAAAACGACTTCAATATTCCGTCATTTAAAATAACAACTACCATGGTTATATCTTATTTCTTCTCTCATACGTCGTGTCATTATTTCAGAAATCATTAGCTGCTTATTGCCGAGGAGGTTCATCTTAGTTTAAGATTTGAATATCATGTTGGAAGCATTTTTCAGTTTTTCCTTACCGGTAGTAATCAAAATTTAATGCTTTCCAGTTGGTCAAACATGATAATTGTTTGAGATGCTTCAAAATAAGTCCCCCATGTACCATCTACCATCAGCATAATTATTATAACTTCATAAATAGCGACCACTCTTTCATATTTTGTAATGATACAATATCAATCCATGTTCCGTGTGCTCACTCACAGCTGTATTGCTTCATTACCAAAATCATCAACAGGCCATGAAGACCCATGACAGAAAACAGAGAATATACATTCCATATTTCTATCTACTTTTGATTCCGACATGGTCCGTATTCACAAAAGATTATAACACAATATGGTAAAATGTATTCCCATATTGATTGACGGTAATACCGTTTTACCATATAGTGTTATATACATGCCATTACAAAAGATATTCCATAACATACCGTAACAATAAAGAAGAAATAAAATCGGAGGCATGTTTCTGGTCACAATTTCAAATATTTACTGCAGATGCTGTTCCCCCTCGGGGGAACCTGTAACCTCTAGAGGGTGCGTCCCCAGGTGGTGGATAGGGGGGCCCTACAGCACTAGTAGGGTTGGTTCAAATACTCTCCAATAGAACCCGCGGACCAACAGGTAGCCCAATTCCTGAGGGCTTCACAATGCTGGGACACCCTCTCTCCAGGGGTCATAAATATGGAGGGCCCAGCTCGGGGTTATGAGTTAAGACCACAACGTTGCCTGCAGTGGAGAAGGAGTCCTTCGGTACAGTGCAGTTGGCGGAAGTGGCATCCCAGTGCTCGGGAAATTGAGTAAAAGGTATCGCTCTCACTTCAGAGACTGATATCAACCATAGCTTCTGACCCGGAGCGGGCGGCTACAAACAGCGTCTGGTCCCCATGTGAGGGGCGGCTGATTTACTACCTGGCCGTAGTATAAAAGGGCATCAAGGGCATGCGGCCGGAAAACTATGCCAAAACCAATATGACAGCGAATCTTAGTTTAGCCTCGGAAAATGCTAGGGCGTACCCCAGAAGCGACGTGCAGGGATTTCGTCCGACCCCTGTGAGAAATGGGCTAGGGCTACTGGGTCACGAGCGAACCCGGCTAAAGAGGCTAGCTCAAAAATATGGTGAGTTACGAAGAATAGGCACACTGAATGTAGGAACAATGACTGGGAAAGGAAGGGAGTTAGTGGATCTCATGGAAAGGAGGAAGGTGAAAATATTGTGTGTACAAGAGACTAGATGGAAGGGAAATAGGGCTAGAGAGTTGGGTAGTGGCTATAAGCTACTATACAGTGGAGCAGACAAGGATGGGAGGAATGGAGTGGGAATAATCCTCTCCCGAGACATAAAGGAGACCATAGTCCAAGTTAAGAGAAGGAGTGACAGGATAATGAGCATCAAACTGTGTCTTGATGGACAATTGGTAAACATTGTGTGTGTTTATGCTCCGCAAGTGGGTTGCGATGAGGAAGAGAAAATATCCTTCTGGGAAGATATGGATCGTGAGCTTGGAGATATACCAGCGAATGAAAGATTGATAGTGGGTGGTGACTTAAATCGACATGTCGGAAGGAGTCGAGATACAATCGAAAGAGTACATGGAGGCTGGGGAGTAGGAGTGAGGAATGATGAAGGACATAGAATCGTGGATTGTGCGATGGCATATGATTTGGCGATTGTGAATACATGGTTCGAGAAAAACACAGGTCAATATATGACTTACAAGAGTGGGACCAGAGAAAGCCAGATTGACTTCTTAATGTGTAAAAGGTCTCAATTAAGGGAAATACAAAACTGTAAAGTTTTTAATGGTGAAGCAGTGACAGCACAGCATAGGACGGTAGTCATGGACTGGAAAATGAAGATTAGGAAGAAAGGCAGACCTGTGCGAGTCTTAACAAAAATTAAGTGGTGGAGATTAAATGAAGAGGCGTTGAAGGACCAGTTTAAGGAGAAAGTACTCAATGGAGTGGTTCTTTGCAATGATGTGCAGGAGTGGTGGGCGCACAACAGCAGTTTGATAAGGAGGGTAGGAACTGAAGTGCTAGGGTGAACTTCTGGCAAGAAACCACTAGCTGACAAAGAAACATGGTGGTGGAATGAGGAGGTACAGAAGATCGTGAAAGCCAAAAGTGATGCAAAGAAGTTATGGGATATGTCAGGTAGACAAGAGAATAAAGAGAACTACAAGAGATGTAATAAGGAAGCAAAGAAGGTAGTAGCACAGTCAAAGGCACAAATGATGGATCGGCTGTACGAAGAGTTGGAAACTACAGAAGGTGAAAGAAAAATTTTCAGAATAGCGCAGGCGAGAGATAAAGACAAGAAGGACTACACCCAAATAAAGCAGATCAAAGATGAAAATGGTCTAGTATTAACGGACCATTCCGACATCAAGTGCAGATGGAGAAACTACTATGGAAAACTTCTCAATGAAGAGAACCCAAGGGTATATTTAGGAGAAGGAGAAAAACACCAGGGTCTGACAATGGATATTAGAAAAGAAGAAGTAACATTAGCACTTAGGAAAATGAAAAACGGAAAGGCAACAGGACCCGATGAAATACCAGTTGAAGTGTGGAAGTATCTAGAGAAAGATGGAATCGACATGTTGCTGGATTTAATGCAAAAAAAGTACTCTCAGGAAACAATACCTGATGAATGGAGAGAAAGTATTTTAGTGCCTATATATAAAGAGAAGGGGGATATTCAGGACTGTGCCAACTACAGGGGCATTAAGTTAATGTCCCATACCATGAAAATCTGGGAAAGAGTGATAGACAAGAGGATCCGGGAGGAGACTAGCATTGGCGAGCAACAATTCGGCTTCATGCCAGGAAAAGGGACCACAGACGCAGTGTTTGCCCTGAGACAAGTAATGGAAAAGTATCGTGAAAGACAGAAGGGATTACACTTCGCATTCATGGACCTAGAGAAAGCATATGACCGGGTGCCCCGAGGAGAAGTCTGGAGATGTTTACGAGCGAAGGGAGTCCCCGAGAAGTACGTGCAGTTGGTTCAGGAAATGTACAAAGACGCAAGAACACAGGTTAGAAGCAGCGTTGGACTTACAGATTGGATTCCGGTTCGAGTAGGTTTACACCAAGGTTCGGCTTTAAGTCTATATCTGTTTGACCTAATTCTGGACGAAATGTCTTGTGGATTACGAGACCAAGCCCCCTGGTGCATGATGTTTGCGGACGATATTGTGTTGTGTAGTACCACCAAAGATGTCATAGAAGAAAATCTGGAACAGTGGAGGGCAGCCTTGGAAGACAGAGGACTCAGGATTAGCAGGAAGAAGACAGAGTATATGAGGTTCAATACAGACCAAGACTGTGAGATCAGAATGCAAGGGGAAACGTTAAATAGAGTGGATGAGTTCAAATACCTGGGTTCGGTGGTGACTGGAGATGGAAATCTGGATCTGGAAGTGTCACACAGGATTCAGGTAGGATGGATGAACTGGAGGAAAATGTCAGGAGTGCTCTGTGACCGCAGGATCAAGCCTAAGTGTGACAGACAGTTGGCAACAGTTATTTTTGTTTTTTTGTGAGAAGAGAAGGACAAAGAACAGTGCATCCAAGATGGAGTCTTTTGAGTGTTATTTGTAATGTGTGTGCATTTTTCTTGTGAATAAATATCTTTTCATTTTCCCGAATAAGTACGAAGTGAAGTTTCTGTTCGTAACATCTGGCGACCGTGACAGGACATAGAAAGGAAAATGAGCGATATTTGAAGTTTGATAAGAAAACGTGGTGTATACCGTGCATCGTTCACGAAAATTGTAGCTTCACTTCAAGTTTTGTTGGAGAAAGAAATAAAGGACATAGTCGCTATCCGAGGAGATTACGCCTTAGTGGAAGAGAAGGCTAACCTGATAAGTAATCTGGACCAGGAGATCTTCCAACACCTCATGGAAGATGCGGTGTCAGATGACGACCTGATCACAGAAGTAGACGGAGTAGATGACTATAAACGCAAGTTTCATATGTTAGCAGCGGCTGTTTCCGATGCTCTTGCAATGGAGAGAAAACGTGAAGACGAAGTCCAGTCAACAGTAAGCACCAGTAACACTCATAACCTAAAAAGTAAATATCGCCTTCCAAAGATCGAATTCCGAAAATTTGGTGGAAATCTACGAGATTGGTTAGGTTTCTGGAATCAATTTCAAAAGATTGATGAAGATGAAGGGTTAGATAATGCCGATAAATACGAATATCTTATCCAAGCAACATTGCCAAACTCCAAAGCTCGCGACATCGTTGATAGTTTTCCAGCCACAAGTGGAAATTACCCTAAAGCAATACAGAAACTTAAATCACGTTTTGGCAAAGATTCTTTGTTGGTGGAAGTCTACACTAGAGAACTATTGACAATGATGAATTCTTGTAGTAGTCTTGACATCTCATCATTATATGACAGACTCGAAACTCAACTTGGTGCTTTGGAGAGCCTAGGTGTAACTTCCGAGAAATATGCAGCAATGTTATTTCCTATGATTGAATCATGCTTGTCTATAGATGTGTTACGTGCCTGGCAGAGGAGTGGCGGTGGGAAGGAATGTGAACCTAGTGAACGTCTTAAAGGTTTGATGAAATTCCTGGAGAATGAAGTAGAGAGTGAGGAAAGGATCAAACTGGCCATCCCAAGTAAAGGTAACATCAATGTGAATCCTGACAAGTCAAAAGGTACGAAGAAAATTGACATTTACAGTGAATCGCCACCTACCGCAGCTGCACTTGTGGATTGTAATCTTAAACTAAACTGTATATTTTGTGATAGGTCCCATGCTAGTTCAAACTGCTCCGTGGCAAAGCAGATGGCTTTAAAGGAGAGAGTCTCAATTGTGAAGAATAAGAGAGCATGCTTTCTCTGTCTGAAGAAAGGACATGTTTCAAAGATGTGCAGAAGTCAGTTAAAATGTGATTCCTGTAGCAAAAAACATAACAGCCTAATATGTCTAGGCTCAACACATTCCTCTGAAGCTACCAATGAGAAACTTCAGTCTCATTCTTTGATTTCAAATGAAGAACGTAGTGGTGTGCAAGGTGTAATTTTGCAAACATTAAAGGTGAAGGTCATTGGAGAATCCTCTGCAATGGAGGTAAGGGCTCTACTGGATACTGGCAGTCAGAGTTCTTATATGCTTGAATCAGTGGCACAGAAGTTAGGTTACAATAGTCATCGCACAGAAATGCTACGCCATTCACTATTTGGTGGGGTAGTCACCGAAGAGAGCCAGCATATGTGCTATAGGATCTACATAGAGAGATTAGGAAAGCCTTATGCCTGCAATTTTGAAGTCTTAGGGCAACAAGTAATTACAGGGTACAATACTATGTTAAAGGGCCCATGGTTGCAAGAACTAAGAGCAAAAGGGATACAGAATTATGATACTGAAGGTCCCATTGAACTATTAATAGGCGCTGATGTCGCTGGAAAGTTAATGACTGGACAAACGTGTACACTAAGCAATGGTCTTGTATGTATTGAGACTCTGCTGGGGTGGACTGTGATGGGTAAAGTAGTTTCCGGAGATCAATCAAGCATGACCAACCTCGTCACTTCTCTCTTTATCAGAGATACTTCAGTTGAAAATCTGTGGGAACTGGACGTGCTAGGTATCAGCGATCCTGCCGTAAAGAAAACTAAAACTGAAGAAAACTTTGCAACAATGGAGCACTTTCAGAAAACCGTGTCTATTAATGGAGAATTTAGGTATGAAGTCCATTTACCCTGGAAAGAAAACAAATCATTTCTTGTGTCTAACAGGGTCATGGCTGAGAAGAGGTTAGTCAACACAAGGAAGAAAGTGGAAAATTTTGGACTAGGCGAGACGAATGAAAATATTTTCACCGAGTGGGAAAGGAGTGGTGTTATTGAACCGGTTCAGGAGGATGAAAACTTCAGACACTATCTACCGCATCGAGC
This sequence comes from Meconema thalassinum, assembly GCA_946902985.2. NCBI lineage: Eukaryota > Metazoa > Arthropoda > Insecta > Orthoptera > Tettigoniidae > Meconema > Meconema thalassinum. The sequence goes on along the minus strand of OX336390.1, from coordinate 292,778,358 downwards.
TGTTGTGAAGGAAAGTAGTTCAACGACACCTGTTCGTCCTGTATTTGACGCCTCAGCGAAGGAAGCGGGAACCCCTGCTTTGAACGATTGTTTGTATGATGGCCCCAACCTGATTGAGCTAATCCCTGCTATTCTTCTTAGATTCCGAGAGAGGAAAGTAGGAATAATTGCAGACATTGAGAAGGCCTTCCTTCAGATAAGCATACGGAAAGAAGATCGAAACTATATCTGCTTCCTGATGTGGCAGGACGTTGGGAATAATTACAAGATCTTCAAGCATGCCAGGCTGGTTTTCGGCTTAACTTGTAGTCCGTTTCTCCTGGTGGCTGTCTTGGAGTATCACCTGAAGAAGTACTTGGAAAACCCGCAATTCAATCCCCTATTCATCGAGAGACTTCTACAGAGCTTCTACGTGGACAACGTTGTCACTAGCCTTGACAGGGAATCGGAGGTGGGCGAGTTTATCAATCAAGCTAGTAGGGTATTATCAGAAGGCAGTTTTAATTTGAGGGGATGGCAGTTCTCTCAGGATGATGACCAGTCTGCTACCCTTTCATCTGTTTTGGGACTGTTATGGGATCGACAGGAGGATACACTTACTTTAAATTTGCATTGGTTGAATAGCCTTCAGGTGGGAGAAGTGACGAAAAGGACAATTCTGTCACTCGCACATCGAATTTTTGATTCAGTTGGTGTGACATGTCCTGTCACCCTTTGTGTTAAACTGTTGATTCAAAGGACCTGGAAGACTCATATAAGATGGGATAGTGCAGTTGATGAGAAGTCCAGAGACGAGAATCTGGCCTGGGTAAAGGATCTACCTCACCTGGTAGAAATCAAGATTCCTCGATGGTTTGGAAGAAGTGACCATGTGCAAATTCATGTCTTCTGTGATGCCAGCCAACTTGCATACGCAGCAGTAGTCTTCATAAGATGCGATTCCAACAATCAAGTGAGTGTACAGTTATGTGATGCAAGATCTCGTGTGGCCCCCCTCAAGGAAGTGACAATCCCCAGATTGGAATTGCTGGCTGCTACAATTGGTGCATGGTTGCTTAAATGTGTGTTGGAATCTATTTCACTGGAAGTTCATGAGTTTTTTCTCTGGTCTGACTCGTCCACAGTTCTAGCATGGATCTGCAGGACTGAGAACTAGTCGGTGTTTGTCCGCAATCGTGTGAATGAGATCAGGAATTTGACCAATTTAAACTGCTGGCGACATGTTCCAGGTTCATTGAATCCAGCTGATTTACCGTCACGTGGCTGTTCTGCTTCGCAATTAGTAGCCTCTCGATGGTTGGAGGGACCTGCCTGGTTGTACGAATCTCCAGATTGTTGGCCTCAAACAAAAGTGGTGTATGACGAAGAGAGTATCGCAAAGGAAATGAAGAAAAACCCTGTGAATTCTATGACTGTAACCAATGAAGGTCCCCTCTGGTATGCCAGGTATTTTTCCAGCTATCACAGAATAGTTCATCTAATCGCATGGATTCTTCGTTTCTGTAAGAATTGTCTTAGACGTGAGAGAATCTCGCAAGAAAATCTGCAAGTTGAAGAGTTAGAAAGGGCTGAAATTAGACTCATTTCTATAATTCAACGAGAAAGCTTCCACGGATTAGTTGATAAACGTCTATCTTCACTACATCCATTCCTGGAAGATGGTGTTCTCAGGGTTAAAACGAGACTACTACTGCGAGAAGATTTGAAGCAATTCAGGTTCCCAATGATTCTCCCGGCGAACCATGTCATCACCTCTCGCTTGATTATGGATGAGCACGTGAAAGAAAATCACATTGGAGTACAACTTCTTCTTAATCATCTGAGACAACGCTTCTGAATCATCGGTGGAAGGAGGACAGTTAGAAAAATTATAAGAAAATGTGTCAAGTGCCGGAGGCATGATGGACAACATACCGAAATCGCTCAGGCCCCTCTGCCCCTGGACCGCATACGGGAAGCCTGTGTATTTGAAGTGATAGGAGTGGACTTGGCAGGTCCGGTGTTCCTGAGGGATGAAAGCAAAGCTTGGATTGTAGTTTTCACATGTGCGGTGTATCACGCTGTTCATCTCGAAATGGTTACTTCTCTCTCCACAGAGGCGTCTGTGCAAGCGTTCCGGCGGTTTGTAGCAAGAAGAGGACGCCCCTCTGTGATTTACTCAGACAATGGTACAAATTTCATGGGTACAGATAACGCGTTTCAAAGTGTTGACTGGGAGAATATTTCCAAACACCATTCGGTTGAACGTATTACTTGGAGATTTAATCCCCCTAGTGCTCCTTGGTGGGGAGGCTTCTGGGAAAGGTTAATACGTCTAATTAAACAGCTTCTGAAACGAGTTTTGGGTAAAGCCTGTCTAACTTACCAAGAAATGCTTACCCTTCTCTGCAGTATAGAAGCCACCATAAATGCAAGACTGCTAACATATCTGACCGATGGATGTGAAGATATAAGTCCACTCACCCCTGCCTGCTTTCTACAAGAAATTAAGACAACTGGAGTTCCAGAATGTGATGCATTGGATGCTATAACCCTGAATCAAAGAAATCGTCATCTTCTGAACCTAAGAATGGCATTGAAAAAAAGATTCCAGCAGGAATATCTGGGACTTTTGGCACTCGGTAAACCGAGTTGTAAACCAACTCTTTTGTTCAAGAGAGGTGACATTGTCCTAGTTGGATCAGATGGCACTAAGAGGATAGATTGGCCCCTTGGAAAAATTGTGGACTTGTTCCCTGGAACTGTTGGTAATACAAGACTTGCAAGGGTTGTTACATCTAAAGGAGAACTCTTGAGACCGATACAGCGACTCTACCCACTAGAAGTACCTGATGAAGACAGCACACCTTTAAGGACTAGCTTGAATAAGAAAACGGCTACTGCTTTAGGAGAGCCGAGTGGAACTGGTGTTCAACCCCCAAAGACTACACGTTCGGGTAGAACTGTCAATGTTCCTGCAAGATATGTGGAGTAGTTGAGGATGTCTTGTTAAGGATGTCTTTCCTCAACGGTGGGAGGATGTGACAGACAGTTGGCAACAGTTATTTTTGTTTTTTTGTGAGAAAAGAAGGACAAGGAACAGTGCATCCAAGATGGAGTCTTTTGAGTGTTATTTGTAATGTGTGTGCATTTTTCTTGTGAATAAATATCTTTTCATTTTCCCGAATAAGTACGAAGTGACGTTTCTGTTCGTAACACTAAGGTTAAGGGGAAAATATATAAAACTGTCGTAAGACCTGCATTGCTGTATGGCTCTGAAACATGGCCTGCACGCAAAACGCACACACACAGGCTTGACGTCACGGAAATGAAAATGCTCAGGTGGATGAGTGGAGTGACTAAGCGTGATAGAGTGGAAAATGTCAAAATAAGAGGAACATTGAAGGTTGTGGAAATATCTAAGAAGATACAAGAAAAGCGACTTCAATGGTACGGGCATGTGAGAAGAAGGGAGGAACCCTATGTGGGGAGGAAGATGCTAGACATGCAAATACAGGGAGTGAGAATGCGAGGCAGACCTAAACGAAGATGGATGGATTGTGTACAGGAGGACCTCAGAGAAAAACAGTTGTCAGAAGAGGATGTGCATGACCGGGCTAAATGGAGGAGAGCTGTCAGAAACATCGACCCCACATAGGAGTGGGAATGATGTAAAGAGAAAGAAGAAGAAGAAAGAAGAAGACTGCAGATGCTGTTCCACCTCCTTCTATCTGTAGCATCATCAAGGGAAGCTGTCGGTTTTATATCTTCCAATGTCACCATCACCATCTCTCCACCTAGTCCTTGGACGGCCTATTGGGAGTTTGCCAATCAGCCTGGAGTTAACAACTCTGTTAGTAATTGATGCTTTTGCTCTAACAACATGCCCTAGCCACTGAAGTCGTCATCCTTTGATGGTTCTACCAATATTTGCACTTTTAAAAAGTTGGTAGAGGTGTTCCTTCTACCTCCTTCCCCATCTTCCTTCATCCACATTGAATAGGGGCCCATATATCTTCCTCAACACTTTCCTTTCAAAGGCACAAATGCGTTCTTTAAGAGTTTGTGGTGTCGCCCATGTCTCGCACCCATACAATACTACCGGTTTTACTAGAGCCATATAAAGGTCAATTTTGCTATTTCATGAAATGAGACATGACTTAAATAGATTGCAGTGACGTGGCGTGGAATTTTTTCGAGGGTAAGCTCTGAAGAAAACTCAAAATATAGGCTAACACCATAAAGCAACTTCAGCACCAAGTTTCAGCTATGCCCCTGTCAATGTTGAGGTTGATATCTGAAGTAGCAACAATTACTCTACACACATAATTATGAGGCTTTCACATTTTAAAAAATTGGAAAAAATTGTAATACAGCACAGCTCATTTTTCCCTTTTCAATTTTAGGCATGCCAATACATGTACCTTAAGTGCGGAGAAAATTATTCAACAATAGGCTTGGCGAGCTTTCCTTATCGTATATCATTTGACGATTGAACAGTGTGGCAATTTGTGTTTTTGTTGTTCGCATTTCTTGGTCTAAGGAGCTAAACGTTTAGGTTATTACCCGTAAATTTTCTATTATGCGTGGCTCAGCGGTAACGTTCTCGCTTGCTGAGCTTAAGATAGCGGGATTGAATGCCGTCGCAGTCAGTCACCATTTGAGGGTGCGCAAATGCGAGGGAGCCGTGTCAGTATTTTTACTGGTACGTAAAGATCCCCTTCGGGTCAAAATTCCGGCACCCCGGCGTCTCTAAAAGCCTCAGTAGTTAACAGGGACGTAAAACCAATAAAGTTATTATTATTATTTTCTATTATGAGACCTAAGTGAACATTAATATAATAAACATGGTCTTAGTAATAGATATTCTTATGGCATTGTATTGCATGCTCAGTTAATATTTCTTTGCAAATATCATTCAAATTGTACTGATGTAGGCTTTCACGGCTTCATTAGTTTGAATGACTTAATTGGGGCGTAGGCCTATAACCTATGTAAACTAGTGTACTAATAATTCCGGCGTCTAGTGCATCAGTGGAAAGAACGTTTTCTAGGCTACCATGAAACGTATAAAAACCTTCAACCGAAACTCAATGCATCAAGAAAGACTTTCACATCTCGCGCTTCTTTCAATTGAAAAGGAGTTATTGTGCAGCCTGCAGGGGAACACTGATTTTCACGACCACGTAATTGATGAGTTCGCTAAGAGGGAGAGAAGAATTGAACTTCGCTACAAGTGATCCGCCAAGGTACAGTAAATAGGGACATTAATTAATTTTGTACAAATGAGAACTTCATAGACCCTACCTACCGCAATAACCAAATTTTTTTTTTAAATAATGTGATAGGTCTTTAAAATATTATCAAAAATTATACGGATGTACATACATTTTAAATTATGTATCCTTTACAGCTACTCTTTGAATATAATTTGAATGATAATCAGAGCAACTTTTAGGGTTGATGGGCCACTCTGAAGATTCCAACACACTATACACTCCAACACAATAATATCAACAGTAGTTACGGTTTACTAAAGTTTGCTAATTGCACTCAAAAACATAGAGTTGCGAGTTAACCGGACGAAGAAGAATTTCAACTACCGCGCCCAGCAAAGGTCGGGTGGGCAAGGAGTGGGTGGGGACTGGGGAACCGCGCCAAATAATTTTAAGCAGTGCTGGTGTTCCAGGCTCGCTAGGGTAAGCTGTCCGAATCGAAGCAGACCCTGCTACCCGCTTTGACTTGTCTCGACGACAGCCATGCGGTTATGGAACGCCACACCCCCTGCCTTAGCCAATCAAGGACGACCTGGCGTTCTTGGTGTACCACTCCATCGGCCATAGCAGTGTTCCCGGCCAGAAGGCTCCTGGAGGTACACAAGCCGTTGTCTTAGCAACCTGCCGCGCTGTTTCCACTTTCTCTACAAAGTAGTAGCCTAGTGGCTGATCGTGGAGAACTGGGGTAGAAAACGAGGAACTTCATTCAAAGCGGCGATTTTGCTGTGGATCGCGCGTTAGAAAATCACAATGTAAACTTTATTCTTACTATACTAGGTAAGCGGTGCTTACCCCGCGGTATTGGAGAAAACGCCACTGATAGATTGTTGAGACTATAAACAACACGATTTGCATTCATAATCCTCTGTATCTACTTCTTAATACCTCACTTTTTCTGGGTAGTATTGTACAAGAGTTTAGTGCTTTTCAGTCAGGTCAACACGAATGTACCCAAAAGAGATGGGTTATGCCCTAATCCTGAAATAAATTACATGAGATTAATATAACACTAGGATGACCAGTTTCGATCGTCAAGCGATCATCATCAGATCCATTACACTTAGGCTGCAAAATCTATGTTTGAAATACAGGTGAAAATATTTACAATATGTACAATTATTTAGTTGCAGTATTGGTACTGCAACTGTCAGTGTATGCTAAATGCAGTATATATGTTAGGTGAAATGCTAAATGATGATAGCTATCCGTAGATTGTAGTTTAGAGAGATTATATGGTTGTAAACTATGGTTAAACTATAAAATTTTAGGCTAACTACTTATCTGATTGTCTTCCATACTACAGCTACTCGCAGTTTTCGTGCTCACTGGAACTCACTGTACGGTCGACTGCGGTGGTTATCTTAACGACTGGTTTTTCCCTGCCTTCTCCCCCCTGTCCCTACGTGCTGTGGGGAGTGATAGCGATGTGTTTATGTGAGGTGTTACCAACCTAGATAAGATGTATGTTATTGAATGAGGTGGGTCTACAACTATTAAAGACCGTGGATTAGCCCTCGCCACGCGTGGAGCATAACCCATTCGAACTAAGCGTTGATGGTCTTATGAGGACGTCCCGGCACCTTTAATACTGCCGCGAATATGGGCCTTGGTTCATTGCAGAAGAAAAGTACATCGTACACCTGATCCAGATAACATTTACCTATTAAAACCCCCCTAATTTCCCCCCTTTTTTATCTAGCTTGGCTGTGTCGCTAAATTGTGTTTTGTTTCTGACAGGGTGTGTTTTTTAGTAGCGTGAAGAGGGGTGAGCTCTTCATGAACGTGTGTTCATTTAGATTGTTGGGATTGTTTCGTTTGGCTAGGTGTATCTCGATTGCTTCCTTTATGTCAAGAGCTCTGCCTTTCGATTCGTGATGGATTATTTTAAGGTCCGACTCTATGTTGGTAAAGCTGTGCCCTGCGTCACACATATGTTCGCACACGGCTGAATGTGTTCCGTATCTTATCGCATTCCTATGTTCATTATAATGTGTGTCTACTCGCCTTCCACTCTGCCCGATGTAATTAGCTTGACAATCGGTGTCTTGGCACGTTATAGAATATACCCCTGACCTTGAATACGGGTCACGTTTATTTAGATTACTATTTAGGAGGTGCCTAGCGGTTGTGTTTTTTGTCGTGAAAGCTATCTTTATGCCTTGTTTTTTGAATAGGTTAGTGATTTTATATGTATTCGCATTCACATAGTTGAAGCGCGGAATTTTTTTCTCATTACTGTCCGGTTTGGGAATCGTTTTATCTTTATTTTTATGTTTGGCTATAATTTGATTTATTTTGCTTGGCGAGAAGTTGTTTTCCTTTGCTATTTGCATAATAGTTCTTATTTCCTTATTATAGTTGTCTTTTGACATGGGTATGTTTAAAGCCCTGTGCACCATTGAATTGAAACCCGCTAGTTTGTGCGTACTGGGGTGATTAGACTGATTGTCGATTGCATGCGAGGTTTGTGTTGCTTTCCGGAATATGGAATATGAAAGGTCGTTGTCTTTACGTTCAATAGTTATATCGAGATAATTTATTTTCCGGTCTATTTCGGATTCCTTAGTAAATTTGATAGAGTGGTGAAGGCTATTAATGGATTGGAGAATTGTTTCTTCGCTTGTTAGTTCAGTATCGTAGATGCAAATTACATCATCTACGTATCTTTTCCATATTACTATTCCCTTTGTTGAAGTCTTTTCTAAGAACGCATTTTCTAGTGCATTGATGAAGATGTCAGCGATTAACCCACTTAGTGGCGATCCCATTGCTAGGCCTTCTCTCTGTGTGTATATTTTATTGTCGAATTGAAACACGTTTTGGGTGAGAACGACCCTCAGTAATCTCACAATCTCTTCAATTTCTTTTACCGAATTGTTGGATTTTAAGTTGTTTTCGATAGTGTTGATTGCTTCAATAATCGGAATATTGGTGTACATGTTAGTTACGTCGAAGGATACTAGCCTGAAGCTAGGTTTCGTTTGTAGGGTGTTCAATGCTGTTACTAGTTCTGTTGTGTTCTTTACAGAGTTGTTTTTGTCGTTGGAAAGACGGCATTTTAAGATTTTTAGTAACTCTTTGCTGATTTTGTAATTAGGGGCATTCCTACAATTGACTATTGGTCTCATTGGGCATTCCTTTTTGTGTATTTTTGGTTGTCCCCTCAATGATGGTATTTTGGGGTTTATGTTTATTAGTTTTGATTTTTCGGCTTTGGTCAGTATGTATTCTGTTTCTTTTAGCGCACTTTTTACTTGTTTTTGGAATTTGTTGGTGGGGTCTTTTGTTAATTCCTTGATTTCGTTGTTGTTTAGGAATTCGACTGTTTTTTCAATGTATTCTGTTTTGTTCAAAATTACTGTAGTGTTTCCCTTATCTGCTTTTGTGATGATTAAGTCATGTTCTTTTATTTTTTGTTTCAACGACTTTATTTCTTTGAGTTGTTTGTTGTTTTGAATGTTATTGCTATCGCCCTCTCGTTTGAGGATTTTTTGGCTTCGTTGGTGGCGAGATTTTTGGTTAATTCCCTGTCTTCTGCTGGGAGCTTGTGACTGGCTATCTCAATATCTGTGATTAACTGTTTTATATTGTGGTTCGTGTGTGCGTCTGTGCAGTTGTATTTCAAACCTTTGTCTAACATATTCATTTCACCTTGAGAAAAGGTTACGTTCGTTCTGTTGTTTACTCTGCTGTGGAAATTGAATTCATTGTTATTCGTGTGTTGTTCGTTAGATTGATGGTTCTGTGTTTCTCCTAGTTTTCTTAATTTATTTTCTAACGTTTCATGCTTCCTCGTTGCTCTGATTTTGATGGTGTCATGTAGGTGCTCGGTGAAGCTGTCCCATTGGGCTGCGTGCCAGAAATTACTTAGTTGCAATTGAATGTCGTATAATTGTTGGTTAATTTTTTGCTTTCTTATGTATGCAAATCTTAATTCGTTTTTTATCCAAAGCGCTTTGGCTTGTTTGGTTGAAATGATCGAGGCTGGTGTGTTCGGTACGGTTTTAATTGGTACGTATTTAGGGGTGAGGTTTAGTTCTATACATTTTTTGTTGAACCAAATTGACTTGTCTAAATTCATGAGTTTAAGCCTGAGTGATTTGAATTTCTTGGCTTCACGATTTGCCTGACTAGACGTGAACATTGTGGTGTTTGAAGCCATATTTTCAGTGTTGCCTTAGTAAACAAGAGTTTAGTGCTTTTCAGTCGGTCAACACGAATGTACCCAAAAGAGATGGGTTATGCCCTAATCCTGAAATAAATTACATGAGATTAATAAAACACTAGGATGACCAGTTTCGATCGTCAAGCGATCATCATCAGATCCATTACACTTAGGCTGCAAAATCTATGTTTGAAATACAGGTGAAAATATTTACAATATGTACAATTATTTAGTTGCAGTATTGGTACTGCAACTGTCAGTGTATGCTAAATGCAGTATATATGTTAGGTGAAATGCTAAATGGTGATAGCTATCCGGAGATTGTACTTTAGAGAGATTATATGATTGTAAACTATGGTTAAACTATAAAATTTTAGGCTAACTACTTATCTGATTGTCTTCCGTACTACAGCTACTCGCAGTTTTCGTGCTCACTGGAACTCACTGTGCGGTAGACTGCGGTGGTTATCTTAACGACTGGTTTTTCCCTGCCTTCTCCCCCCTGTCCCTACGTGCTGTGGGGAGTGATAGCGATGTGTTTATGTGAGGTGTTGCCAACCTAGATAAGATGTATTTTATTGAATGAGGTGGGTCTACAACTATTAAAGACCGTGGATTAGCCCTCGCCACGCGTGGAGCATAACCCATTCGAACTAAGCGTTGACGGTCTTATGAGGACGTCCCGGCACCTTTAATACTGCCGCGAATATGGGCCTTGGTTTATTGCAGAAGAAAAGTACATCGTACACCTGATCCAGATAACATTTACCTATTAAAAAACCCCTAATTTCCCCCCTTTTTTATCTAGCTTGGCTGTGTCGCTAAATTGTGTTTTGTTTCCGACAGGGTGTTTTTTAGTAGCGTGAAGAGGGGTGAGCTCTCCATGAACGTGTGTTCATTTAGATTGTTGGGATTGTTTCGTTTGGCTAGGTGTATCTCGATTGCTTCCTTTATGTCAAGAGCTCTGCCTTTCGATTCGTGATGGATTATTTTAAGGTCCGACTCTATGTTGGTAAAGCTGTGCCCTGCGTCACACATATGTTCGCACACGGCTGAATGTGTTCCGTATCTTATCGCATTCCTATGTTCATTATAACGTGTGTCTACTCGCCTTCCACTCTGCCCGATGTAATTAGCTTGACAATCGGTGTCTTGGCAAGTTATAGAATATACCCCTGACCTTGAATACGGGTCACGTTTATTTAGATTACTATTTAGGAGGTGCCTAGCGGTTGTGTTTTTCGTCGTGAAAGCTATCTTTATGCCTTGCTTTTTGAATAGGTTAGTGATTTTATATGTATTCGCATTCACATAGTTGAAACGCGCAAATTTTTTCTCATTACTGTCCAGTTTGGGAATCGTTTTATCTTTATTTTTATGTTTGGCTATAATTTGATTTATTTTGCTTGGCGAGAAGTTGTTTTCCTTTGCTATTTGCATAATAGTTCTTATTTCCTTATTATAGTTGTCTTTTGACATGGGTATGTTTAAAGCCCTGTGCACCATTGAATTGAAACCCGCTAGTTTGTGCGTACTGGGGTGATTGTATTGTATTGTTTACATATAAAAACGTAACTGCAACATAAGAGAAATTACTTCCTCTTATCCTAGAAAAATATCACCTTTCACATAGTCCCACTGATTTTTTTGCAATTAATTACGATACTTTATAATTACAGCCTCCTAATAACCATGAAATACTTTAATCTTGCTTTGTACTTAAACCCGGTGGAGCTACAGCCCATGGAGGGCCAAGGCCCACTAAGCGACCGCTGCCCAGCCATTTTTTCTGCAGATTATGGGGCGATGCATGGTCAGTGCATTGGGTCGCCCTGGTCGTTAATCTTGGTCTCCGTGACCGGGGTGCTGCCTCACTGTCAGACAGCTACTCGATTGTCCTCACGAGGCTGAGTGCACCCCATTCCAGCCCTCACATCAGTATCTAAAATCGCTGATGGAGCCGGAAATTGAACCCGGGGTCTCCGGGTGTGAGGCAGGCACGCACCCCAAGACCACAGGTCCAGCCTTGCTTTCTACTATGTAGCCTAATTGTCTTCAATGAAAGCCGCTCAAGCACACAAAACCAAAAGGATATTCACATGGTTATCTCAGCTGCATCAATCTCTATACACATGGGATGTTTTTTTTAGTTTTGGCACCTTAGTTATAACTGGATTAATAACTCACTTAGATGGTTCCAAGTTTCACAGGCCCTCGATGTAGTCCCCACCGTTGCGTAAAACGTGATCCCAGCGATGCAGAAGTCATTGGATCCCGTTCGCACTGCCCAATCTATTGATGGTACGAAGAGAGCGCTCGGCAGCCTGCTTAACGTCTTCAATGGTACAGAAGCGCTCCCCGCGCATTGTCATCTTCATCTTCGGGATGAGATCATAGTCCCAGGGATTGATGTCGGGAGAATATAGGGGGTGATAGAGGACCTCCCAGCCCCAGCGATCCAACAATGCCGACACAATGCTTGCTGTGTGTGCCCTAGCATTATCATGCAGAACGATGGGCGGTGTATCCATGTGGTGGCGCCGTTTCCTTCTCAGAGCTCTTCGGAGATGGTCTTGCAGAAACGAACAATAGTACGCCACATTAATGGTTTGCCCTCGGGGAACAGTATGGTGAATGATCACACCATCCCAAGCATAGGCAAGAATCAACATTACCTTCACATTGGTGGGGGTTGGTCGAACCTTTTGTTTCCGTGGTGCCGCCACTCGTTCGATTGGCGTTTTAACTGTGGCTCATAAGATCTGGCCCACGTCTCGTCAATGGTTATGATACGCCGTAAGAAGGCCTCTCCTTCGCGCTCGTAACGCTGCAAGTGCATACGACAAGCGTCATATCGCAGCCATTTGTGCATGTCGGTTAAGTCATGCGGAACCCATTTGGACGCAATCTTCCTCATTTTCAGTAAGTCCTTCAGGATGTGGAGGACAGTTGAATGCGCCTTTCCGGTATCTTGCTCTAATTGACGAATCGTTACGTTCCGATCTATCTCTACTGACGCGGACACCATCTGTACATTGTCATCACTTACTGGTGGGTGACCAGATCGAGGCATGTGCTCCACACGTTCGCGCCCATCTCGAAAGGCTGCAACCCATCTTGCTACCGTCCTGAACGGTAACGCAGCTGCACTGCACGCTTCCTGCAATCCTCGGAGACACTGTTTAGCACTGCCACCCCTAGCACACTGAATTTTTATCCACGTTCTCTGCTCCTGCTTGGAAAACATTGTGACTGTCTTTAGCGAGCGCAGGTCTCACACTACTCATCTAACAGGCGCGACTGCGCACGAGCGGTGGTGAGGACGGGCGAGGTCATGTGCTCTGAGGGAGGGAATGCAGGGCAGCAACCGTCGGTAAAAGTGGCAGCGCACAACATTGTTGCAACTTGGCACTGAAGCATTGGTGCCAAAACTAAAAAACCTACCCATGTATATAAAAATGAAAGTTTGTGTTTTTTCGGAATTTCTACGGAAATTTGCGTTATTCACACGTTTCGGACTGTTTTATGACGGATGCACGCGAAAACAAATTTGTTGTCTGTCTGTTCGTTGGTTTGTCTGTCAGTGGACAACTTTGTTCCCTTATAACTCGAGAACGGCTGGGTGGATCGATGTAAAATTTGGCACAGATATCCTTCAGAAGCACGACACTAATCATTGATGCAACTCATCTCTGTACCTCTCATAAAAGGGGGCATACCCCCTTAAAACCCTTGCTGAAATAGGCGTAGAAGGGCGAGACAAAGCTCATTTTTAGCCCCTCAATGTGAGAAACGAATCTACCTTTTTAGGCCCTAAAATCAACAGTTTTTGAGATATTACCAGATTGTCGCAGAGGAGAGGAAGAAGTGGATGGTAAAGTGGACAGAGATGATGGAGGAAGACAGCAGAGGAAATAAGAAAGTACTTTATGGGCTGGTCAAAAGTAAGAGAAGAGGTCTGCGAGAGGATGTGGTAATGATGGACAAAAACGGAAATGAGGTACACAACAAAGAGACACTCAAGACAGTGTGGAAAGAGTACTTTGAGGATTTGCTGAATCCAAATGGTCATAGGGAGGAAGACAATGTATTGGAAGATGGAGAAGACAACACAGGAATGGAAAAGGACCTGACTTGGAGAGAACTGGAGATGGCTATAGACAAGATGAAAGGAGGAAGGGCACCGGGTGTGGATGAAGTGAGTGTTGAAATGGTGAAGGCAGCAGGGGAGGTTGGGAAACAGTGGCTGTACCGTGTGATGAGGGTGATATGGAAGGAGAAAAAGACCCCAGAAGATTGGAAGAAAGGATTAATTGTCCCAATATTTAAGAAAGGAAGCAGAAAGGAGTGCAGAAATTACAGGGGAGTCACACTCATACCTCACGGTGCCAAGATATATGAAAAGATATTAGAAAGTAGAATACGAGCCAAAGTGGAGAGAAAATTGAGAGAGGAGCAGTATGGATTCAGACCTGGGAGATCAACAGTGGATCTCATATTTTCAGTGAGACAGCTCCAGGAACACCACTACGAATTTGGAGAGGATCTGTTGATGGCCTTCCTGGACATCGAAAAGGCCTATGATAGTGTGTGTAGGGAGAAGGTTTGGAAAGCAATGGAAAACATGGGAGTGGAAAAAGGGACTGTAGGCAGAGTGAAGGAGATGTATTGTGGAAGTGTGAGTTGTGTGAAAGTTGGAGGGGAAAGAACAGACTGGTTCAGACAAATGAGTGGCCTGAAACAGGGTAGTGCGCTGTCACCCCTTCTATTTATTGTGGTTATGGACGAGGTAATGGCACGGATAGCAGGAAAGATAGGAGAAGATAAGATGAAAGCAATGGTGTTTGCAGATGATCTCATGGTCTGGGGAAACAAGGAGGAGGAAATTCAGGAGCAACTGAAGACTTGGGAAGAAACAGTGGGAGAGTACGGATGGAAGTTCAACATCAGTAAATGTGAGATCCTGTTAACGACCAGGAAAAAGGACAGACCAATGAGTGGGATAACACTTGGAGGTGGACAGCTGAAGAAGGTGGAATGTCTCAAGTACTTGGGAAGTATAGTGGAGGAAAATGGGAGAAATGACAAAGAGATTACAGAACGTGGCAGACAGGCAGAAGCATTTCTGAGAAGCATTAGGAGCTTAGTGTGGAATAAAGATGTCCCACAAAAAAGCAAGGAAGTCTTATACAGAAGCTACTATATCCCGATACTGACCTATGCTTCAGAAACTTGGACAATGAAGAAAAGAGACATAAGCAGAATACAGGCAGGTGAAATGAAGTTCCTGCGAAGTAGGATCGGAGTAACAAGAAGAGACAGGGTGAGGAATGAAAAGGTCAGGGAAATGGTGGAAGAGGAGCCCTTGCAAGGTAGGATTGAGACATCAAGACTGAGGTGGTATGGGCACTTAAAGAGAATGGATGAGAAGAAGATTCCCAAGAGGATACATGAGATGCAGATGCAGAAGAAACGACCAAGGGGAAGACCAAGAGATAGATGGCTGAAAGGAGTGGAGGAATGTGTCAAGAAGAGAGGCGAGGACTGGACTAGAGTGACAGCGGAGAGGTGGTGGGAAGAAAGGACTAAGTGGCGAGGCTTATGTTCCAAACAGACCCAGCCTGGGGCTGGAAACTGTACAAGATGATGATGATGACCAGAAAACTAATTTCATTTAATACAATAATGAAAGAACGCAAGCCAGTAACCATGGCAACAGAACCTCGCAGGTCCATCTATTGCTGTAAGACGCAATACAATTCCATTTCTTACATTACTGAGATAGTTTGCAAATGGCTATAAGTTTATAACGGAACCAAATTAAGCTGTAAAATTCATCAATACATATATTGCGCTTAAGGGGGTCAAGGAGTACTCTAGAATTTTTTCACGTAATTTACTCGTGCGGGTGTGGTACGGAAGGTCTATTAGGTCCCTATCCCTATATTGTTTTATTATTATTATTATTATACTACGGCCTAGAACGACGAGACAAAGCTATTTTCTGTCTCTTGGTGTAAGAAACAAAACTCGGGGACCCTAAATAGTCTTAAAGGGTCCCCAAAAACTACATTTTAAGGCTCTAAAACCAACAGTTTCTGATATTCCCAGAAATCTAATTTCATTTAATAAACTAATGAAGGAATGGACGCCAGTAGCCATGACAAAAGCAACTCAAAAGGTGACATCCAACTTTCCATCTATTTCTGCAAGAAGTAATGCCACTCCATTTATTAAATTTCTGTGAACGTGTGCAAATGGCTATAAGGTTATCACGGAACCAACTAAAATTGTAAAATTCATCAATGCGTTTAAGGGGGTCAGGGGTTACCATAGATTTTTTTCATACCACTTAAACGTGTGATATGTCGTACAGAAGGTCTATTAAATCTCCAAACAGCAACATTATTTTCAAAAATTTCTGAATTGAAATAGTATTTTCATGTGTAACATCTTTCCGCTCAGTTGCTGGATAGTTTTGTGGGAGTGATTTTGAAAATTGGGGACGGAAGTTGATCAGAACGATCGAGCTGGCAGTGGTGGATCGAGCGGAAGTATGCACTGCCCGCTCGATTGATCAAACGGAAGTGTACTAGCTGGCAGTGGTGGAAAACGGAAGTATGCACTACCCACTCGATCAATCGAACGGAAGTGTACTAACTGGCAGTGGTGGAAAACGGAAGTATGCACTGCCCGCTCTATCGATCGAACGGAAGTGTACTAGCTGGCAGTGGTGGAACGAACGGAAGTATAAGATGCACTGCCAACTCGATCGATCGATCCAGCGGGCAGTGGTAAGACCCAGCTGGCAGTGGTACAAGAAACAATGAGCGTGCGGTGTCGGAAATTGATACCATGACGTATTCTCGGCCATGTGGAATGTATATGACATACTGAACTGAAAACGCTCATGCAAACTCTAGTGTCAAGTGATTGAAACAAATGACATGGTACATGTTCGAAGTCTTCGTATCAGTATTTAAATGGTAAAATGCCTTAATATCAAACATTGTAAGTAGTCGGCATTGCCGGTATTATGTTTCTGCACAATGGCTATTCAAATATTAACCCACATAACGGTAATGCAGTCATCAATATAATATAATCGTTGTGGTTATACGAGAATTGAGCAAGCCTTCATGAACTATTACTGAATGCATTCTCTTTACTCACAAGAGGGCCTATTCATAAGGCATTTTAAACTCAATTTCACGCAGGAACATTATCAAAACAAGCAAAATATAAATGAAACTTGATTCCGTAATGCAGTATTATTGGAACTTGGAAATAAGTCACCATCTTGTGCACAAAATTTGCGTAGTCGAAATAGCCGTGGGGTTAGTGCTTATGTCAGTGAATCTAGAGATCTTGGGTTCGAATCCTGGACGGGATAGATATTTTTTCTACCAGATTATCATTTTAAACAATACTTATCATATCAATATGACTCATTTTAACAGAATCCATATGAAATTACGTGTTGGTCTGTGAATGAAGAGGACATGTTTATAAGGAATTTAAGGTTATGATCGGTGTCGGGTCTATTAATCTAGTTGATCCATATCGTATGGATAATGCTGGTGGAATCTACAAATCATCTAATAAAAGGAGTTCTGTATTATAAACTACAATATCTGTAAAGCACTCCCTTTTACAATAGATTAATATTTGTTCCAATAATAGTATAAAATACCGGTGTATCATCAATTTCACACGAGGTTTCTTCTATGTCAGATGTTACACATCATATGCCACTACTGTAAGGCTCGTAATTTTTTTTCTTGCTTTTAGGAATTTGGGCCATTGGAGGCTATAAAACCTGAATTTTCATGCACCACAAGCCTTTATAATTTATTAATGGGGTCTTCCTCTGGATGGGGACCTGACACAACAGTGAGGGTCAGTTTTTATGCGACGTGTATTGCATTTCGTCTACGAGGTTTTCAATGTTATTTTCACGTCAGGAAGTACACGTTAGGTAAATTTAGTTTCAGAGCATATTTTAACTTATCATACTTCTTTGTCGACAAACAGGTTCCAAGGCCCTAACCATTGCAACAGTAGCTCAATTGATTACGTCTGGCTATTAATACCGAAGATCGTTCGAAGAATGGGTACTTCTGCTAGTGCTATTATAATTATATACCTGACGTCTAGGGAGAAGTCACCAATCCCAGCTCAAATCTGGCTGCGGATTTAAAATAACAAAATGCGCTTCTCATCTAACAGAGATATGTCTTAAATAGCAATAAATTATGTATATTTTTTTGCATGTTAGCATAGGTTGCATCAAATACTAATACGCTGGAGTCTGGTGGTGGAGAAAAACTTGACTGGCATGGCCACTCCAAGTCCTACAGTTCCATGTGTTAACACTATAACAGCTGTGGATTAGGGGCCAGTCCACAATCAAATCAGCTTTATTATCATCTTTAAACACTACGTTAGTCTACTTATTACATTATTTCAACACAAAATTCTATAAATAATATGATTTCTTTACAAAAATTGATCAACAATGTGCTTACTAAACACAAACAGGCCCCTAGTTCATAATGATCGTAATGATAACATTCAGAACTAGCGAATATTAACTAACCAAAATTTTCTGCTCGTAGGATACTCTCAGTCTGCCACCTATTAATTTATCACCAAGGTCAGAATCTAGAACATGCAAAATTATTGTAAATGAAATGATAAGGAGTAGGATGAATGGTTCAACCTTTTGGACCTGTTTGGTGACTGACTGGTGCTACCTCAACTCAACCACCCATACTTCAGCTGCAAGAGAGAGAGACAAGCTGTGAGAGATGGAGATGAGTAGATACAGGCTTACCCACAAGTTTTTAGTTTCAGAATAAAGCACAGCATAATAACAAACAATTTGTAGACGAGTTAATTCAGTCAAATCTGCTACTTGACAAGAGGTGCGTGGGTCAGATTGATACCGCACATTGACTTGTACTTGTGAATAAAATAATTCTGTGCAACTTTAGCCCACCTAGTACATTTAACTATGGCAAATAATTGCTAAATAAATCAACTTCAGTAGTTGGACATTTTCTGCAAAGAATAGAAATTCCATATTCTAATCTGCCCAGTAGGGTTCAGTCAACTTAACGACCTATACATGATGCATAAATATCAATATGACATTGGATATTGCATTTCAAAGGATACTGTCGAGCTACTTGTAATGTAATAGGTATTATGTGTGTATATATGATATGTGTAAATTGTAATGTTGGTACTGCTTCTTATGTTATGTTATGTTGGCACGTCTTAGAAATAAATCAGTTGAGTTACAAATGGACTAGAATGAAGGAGTCATTACACTGGCGACGAGTGGAAAACGGATTTAATAAAAAGAGCCTTCAGAGTGCAGTGGTTAAAAACGTGAGATAAGTGAAAAGGACAAGTAATTAGTGATTATGTGGAAAGTACAGTTAAATGGAGTCAATTAAATACGATGGACTTTGATTTCGAAGGATTTGAAACGGACAAGTGCATTGTTGAAAGCTGCGATCAGCTCACGGGAGCACCAGCACTTCAAAATATAATAAAGGAACTTGAGGACGACATTCAAAATATGGCCCAACCACCGCGCCTTATTGGAAACTTGGACGTTTTCAATCCAAAGGATGAGAAAATAGAAGACTTTTACAGCAGATTCGAGGACTACTGTTTAATGAATAACCATGCGTTGGGTCCGGACGCACCGGCAACTAAACAAAACGATTCTCCCACGGATGGATCAAACGCCGTGAGAAAAAAATTGATTTTTCTTAATTATTTAAATCGCGAAGTACGGGCAACTCTAAATCGTTTGTGCAGACCTGTGGAACCCAGAAATCTTACCCTTGTGGACCTTCAGAAAAGATTAAAAGAACATTTTAATCCTGCCGGTTTGGCGCTCGCTGAGACAGTGCGGTTTCAACGTATGACACAACTGCCATCTCAGACAGTTGCGGAATTTGTGCTTAAACTTAATGACGCAGCTCAGACGTGTGATTTTGGGAACAATATGGACTCTCGTCTACGAGATCAGTTCATGTTTGGTCTCACATCAGACAAAACTAGAGATCGATTATACCAAGAGCCAAATCTTACTTATGATAGAGCGGTGGATGTGGCTAAACAAATGGAGAAGTGGCAAACACAGTCACAACAGATGGCCACAGAACGGGAAGGATATCAGGTCAGTAAAATTCAGCATGGGCCTGTAGGCCTATACAGTGAAAATCGCGGAGGTAGCCGTTTCACCAATAATAGCGGGACGCGAGGACGGGCTTGGGGACGAGGCACTATCCCAGGACGCGGAGCTTTTGGTCTACAGTTTCAATCTCCGGCGCCAAACAGAGGAAAGGAAATCCAGGGAAATTTCGAACGAGTACACGCAGTACCTCGAGGTCAACACTTAGGGCGGAGACAACCTAGCAAAGCGTCACAAGGATGCTGGAGATGTGGATCGTCAAAGTGTCACCCAGATAATTGCTGGTCCAAAAGTGTAAATTGTTTTGCGTGTGGAAAAACAGGTCATACGGCTCGTTATCATAGAGAGCAAATTAAATCAGCTGTCAGTGACGAAGGGCAACAAGAGGAGTGTAGTGAACAATGGCGGTATGCTCCGTATTGTAGGGAATCAGCTGAAGCTATTGTTAGCGGCGACGGACGATCAGAACACACGTGTGTTAGGCCTAAACAGGAGCAATGTGAGGAAAGTATTCTGGACTATGACGTGAGTAGTGATTATCATCAATTAGTCATAAACAGAGTAAATAATGGGATGTAATAGAAGAGTCATGTGAGTGGGAACTATCATTTAATGAGGAGAAAGAAGCAAGGGAAATGTGTAGGCTAGTAGATGAGGACATGTGTGTAGTAGAAGAAGGAATAGGATTTAAACAAAAGGACACTGAGGATAGTAATAAAAACAGAAATAATGAGGTAATTCGAGATACTGGGAACTATGTGAATGGAGTGGAGGTAAACCTTGTTACACATAATAATGAACCATTGTTAGTGAAAGCCAATATTGATGGTGTAAAGGTATTAATGGAAATTGATACAGGCTCAGGATACAGTTTAATTCATGTAAAGCAGTTGCAAGAATTGTTTCCACATTTAAGTATTAGTGGATGTGATGCTAAACTTAAAACAGTAGATGGTAGCCCGATTAAAGTGGCAGGAACATTTAAGGTTAGTGACAATGTAGGAGATAAACATGACCTGAAGTTGGTAGTATGTGACATACCTCAGTTGTTTTTGCCTTTGATTGGTAGGGATTGGTTGGAAGAAATAGTAGTAAATTGGAGGGATGTAGGAGAAAGACTGGGAGAAGTCAAAAAGAAAATAATTAAGAGAGTCAAGCCAATCGTAGAAGCTAGAATTCCCACAAATGTACAAGAGCAGATGTCATGGTTGGGCATGATAAATTTTTATAGGAAATTTTTGCCAAATCTTAGCACCTTGCTGCAGCCCTTAAATGAATTACTAAAAAAGACAGTCAAGTGGTCTTGGTCTGATGAGTGTAATACTAGTTTTGAAAATAGTAAACAGCTGTTGATAGGGAGTAATGCACTCATGCATTTTGATCCTTGTAAACAATTGGTACTCTGTTTTGATGCGTTACAATATGGACTAGGCTGTGTCCTAGCTCATAGAGTACATGGAGTTGAGCATCCTATTTATTTTACTTCGTCAACACTCTCCGAAACACAAAAACAATATTCACAAATTGAAAAAGAAGCATTGGCTATAATGTATGGGTTAACTAAATTCTATAAGTATTTAGCAGGGAGAGAGTTTATATTAGTTACAGAAAACTTGCCATTAAAATCCATATTGTCACCTGAAAGACCCATGCCAGTAGTAGCAGCTGCCAAATTACAACGTTGTGCTACTACTTTAGCAGCATTCAAATACAAAGCAGAGTATAGGAAAAGTGAAAATATGGGACCCGCAGACATGTTTTCTAGACTTCCCAGTCAAGATGAAATTGTAAAAAGTGTAATAACTGAACTGTCAGTGTTACCCATAAATGCGGAAATTGTAGCAGATGGTACTCTTAAGGATCCTGTATTGACAAAGGCTATTGAGTTAACACAGTCGGGTTGGCCACAACAAGTGACACTGCCAGCACTCAAACCATATTTTGAAATACGCTATAGCCTGTCAGTGGTAGAGGGGTGTCTTCTTTTTGGAGATTGTGTGGTAATCCCCTTTGAATTAAGAAGTAAAGTACTGGATACCCTTCATGGTGGACATCCAGGTAGTGTAAGGATGAAAATGAGAGCAAGGAATGTGGTTTACTGGCCAAATTTTGCCAAAGATATTGACGAGTATATTAAACTGTGTGAACCATGTGCTAGAGTAAATTTTCAGGCGATTTCACCAATACAACATGTTTGGCCTTCAACGAACAGTAATTGGACTCGCCTGCACTTAGATTTCTTTTATTTTAACACTGAAGTGTATCTGATATTGCTTGACAGTCATAGTAAATGGCTGGAAATATGGGATGTTGGGGGTACCTCCTCCACAGCTGTAATTGACAGATTGAAAGCATGCTTTGCCACGTTCGAACTTCCTGCTCAAATAGTGACCGACAATGGTCCTCATTTGATTCCTTCAATTTCTTGACATTTTGTACGGATAATTGTTGGAGAGCGCTTGCCACAAGGTTCGGACACTCCAAGCTGGTTGCCGAGAGCGCTGGCATAGCCTGATCACCATGGATTGCAAGGCAGTGTGTAGTCGTGGGTGTACACTCTGTGGAAAACAAACTCTACCATCTCCAATGATTGTGGTGGGCTTAGAGTACATGTAATATTGTTAGAATGTAGGCTATGTCAAATAAAAGCACTCAAGTGTTACATTTAATCGATCGTTGTTATTTATAATAAGCTGCTAATTCATCAATAATGACATAATAGCTTCTAAAAGCCCACCTTATCATCCTCAGGCGAATGGCCTTGCAGAAAGGGGAGTGCGAACAGCAAAGACTGGTCTTAAGAAAATGCTAATGTCTGAGTCAAAATTGTCAATTAAGCATAAAGTTTATAATTTCCGTTTCCAGTACCGAAATACGCCAAGCACAGAAACTTAATATCTCTCCAGCAGAAATGATCTTTACCTTTCCAGTACGAACACCTCTCAGCAAGCTGAAACCAGCTGCTAAACAGTCTCATGTGCCAAATGTAATTACATTTCAGATAGGGGAGCAAGTTCGTGTACTTAGGAGAAAGGAAGATATCCCTGAAGTGGGTACAGTGTTAAAAGCCCTTGGGCGAGGTACATACTTGGTAGATTTAATAGGTAAACAATCCTTATGGCATATAAATCAAATGAATATGTATTATTCTAAGCCAAATACCCAAGTTGGGGAACAAAGGTCTAATCAAGATGTTTCAAACACAGACAAACTAGTTGTGCCCCATAACCTGACAACCATGTTAGCGAAACAGGCAACTCCGCTAGCAATAAACCTAGAAGCTGAAACTATACCTCAGCCTAACCCTGAGGTAGCACCTGTATCAGAATCATCCAGTCAGGACATGAAATCAACAATTATCGTTCCCCCTGCTGGAACCCAAGTGCGCAGATCTGAGCGCATCAGTCGACCTCCTGTTAGACTGAATTTATAGATTTCTAACAAGTAGATATTGTCATTGAAGGGAGGAAAGAGTGTAATGTAATAGGTATTATGTGTGTATATATGATATGTGTAAATTGTAATGTTGATACTGCTTCTTATGTTATGTTATGTTGGCACGTCTTAGAAATAAATCAGTTGAGTTACAAATAGACTATGGTCGTAATACTTAGAGTTGACGTCTGACAGCTAGTGCTGGAGGGAGGAGCATTGCACGTGCCATTTCACGCGGTTGCCACATTCCTGCATTCCATACCCTAC
Organism: Meconema thalassinum; assembly: GCA_946902985.2. Lineage (NCBI taxonomy): Eukaryota > Metazoa > Arthropoda > Insecta > Orthoptera > Tettigoniidae > Meconema > Meconema thalassinum. The sequence goes on along the minus strand of OX336390.1, from coordinate 292,755,023 downwards.
CCTTCTCACTTCTGGCTGGCTTGTTGGTTCATTCTGACCGCTGTGTTTTCTTGTAGACTACCTGGCCAGACCATGACTGACTTGGTCTTATGTTCGGTTTTCTTTAACAGAGGTCGGGCTGAAAAGCTCAGACAGTAGAGCGCTGGCTTTCTGAGCTCAACTTGGCAGGTTCGATCCTGGCTCAGTCCGTCACCTCTCTCCATCAGCAGCTTCCTACTGTTGATAGCTTTATATTCAAAACCAAGGTTATGAATCACTTTCAGTAAGGAAGAGCAACTGCCTTTAAATAAGTCGTTCGGAAGTGTAAATAACAGTTTTTGAATTGTTGGATGTTCCCTCCTGGTGTAGTAAGAATATATGTGCCGGCGAATAGCATCGTCTTTAAACGGATCCAGATTTGTAATTCTGGAGGTTCTAGGCTGCTTCTTTCCAGGCATGGACAGTTTAGATGAACCCTCTTCTGAGTTGTTATATTTCTCCATCGTAACTCTTGTCACAGTACTTTTACTAACTCTAAGAGCTTTCGCAGTGCGTTCTTGAACTCTCTGGAATGGAATTAAAGGAACATTCCTTTCCGAAAAACTCTTAGCCTCCTCTTCAAAGAATTCCCTTGCGGCACATATAATTTCTCTTCCTTGGTGATGAATTGTCACACCATGACCGGCGGTATTTTTTTCATGAGGTGGACGAGTTCTGGGCCTCCCTCTCCCTCGAGGAGTATTCATAATGCTCGAAATATATATTGCAATACAATAATTGTAGGTCTACATAATTAGTATTTAAAATACCGTTAGATACTTAATGACGGCCTCCAAACGGAAACACAAATAGAATAACACTCACGCTGAACTGCTTGTGACAAGATCTAACTCAGAAGTGCGAGGTTTGGCAACTCCTACAAACTCCTCCTCAACATGAGCTGGCCAGAGGGCTTATCTCCATGGCAACCGCAGTCGCCCCACCCCGTTTCCATGACAACCATACCTCTCTTTAACCCACCCCGGTAGGCAGTAAAAGGACCTCCCTCTAAGAACTGTCAGTATTACAACTGTAGAATGAAGGAGTCATTACACTACTAAGTAATATGAGTAGAAAAGAACCCTTGAAGACTAACCTAACGGATGATTCTCCCTGAAAATAAAGAATTTTTGTGCTCTGTTTGTCATAATTTGTACACGCTCTCATCAAGTACACTCAGACATTTTCCAGCAAGATTTAAGGCAGCAACAGAGAATGGATATTTCAGAACTTAGCCAATTATAGCTTTAATCTTACCATACAGTACAATCTAACAGTCCAAAGATACAAGGAAGAGTTGATTAGTCATTTCCTGTATGACTCATTATGGGGTTTGTAAGAAAAGCTTCATTGTTTCAACTCAGAGCCAAATGACTTAAAACTCTAAACCCCAAAAGGGATGGTGCTTAGATTTTGATATAAAATTAATATTTAACGTTGTGAAAAAGGACATGAATGTACAAGAAATGAAGAAATGTTTAGTTCCAGACTATACACACAAAATAGTGCTAACTACATAAATTGCAAAAATAAATAAAAATGGATCTGACCCATTTAATGCAAAAACTATCTAGTTGTAAGATCCATCTCAATTTCCAAACGTCTGATTTTATTTTATGAGCAGAAAGAGTGTCTTATACTCAGAAAATATGTACAAATATACAACAGGTGAATATGTATATTATTATCAGATAGGATAATAAGGATAGGAACTTGAAACAAGGACACACACACAATGGCAGCTGAATTGAGAAAAAGCAAGAAGAAACTCCACAATCAAACAAACTGCAATTTTCATATAAGAGCAGTTCCACCTTCAAGTATGGTAGTTAAATCAATAGCTCTTCCTTGCAAATTTCCACCTCCCTCCTGATGAGACAAGTGTGTTGAAAGCTATTAGCACTGATTAAGTGGTTTGATAATGTCCATCTATGAAGAAAATATTTATCCAGTTGGAGAGTTAACAACTTTGTTGTTTCACCAATCCGTTATTATCGTATTCCCATGCTACTACCTACCTTTTCTTGACAGTTCACATATAAATTTGGGATTTCAGAAATGAGCTTTTAGACTAAAGTAAAGGAGTAGGGCAAAATAGGATAAGACTTGCTGGACGCAATAAAGAATTTCTCTTACTATCAATTGCAATATATTTCTATACAATGAATGGGAACAACAATCATAAACCAGACACTCAATTTACAGACAAAGCGTTTAAGTACTAAACAAGGGAGGTACACTACCAAGAACATGTAAGTTCATGTTCATCATCTGAGAACACTTTCTTGTTACTAAATTTTGAAACAAAATTAATAGTCCAGAATTATAATTCCAACGAAAGAAAACATCCATTATTTGTGGTTTCAGCAAGTATAGACAACCATCTCATGCAAGTAATGCATGAGAAATGACACAGTCACACACATACACACAAAGGACATTAAAATTGCTCACCATACAGGCAATCAGCAACAAGATTGTGCCTTGCATTGGGTTTACACATAAATTACAAGACTCTTGCATGAATTGTATCCATTGCAATTGGTCAAATGATTCTTTATATTGTGCCAGAAATCAATGGACAAAACCTTTTTGAAGCACAGCCAGCTTAAATATTGGTACATATTATATCATAATTGATAAACAATACTGGATGAAATGACTTAGAACGATTAAACATGTGAGGTACAATATTGAATGGAATACACATATCAGATGCTATAGTTTGGAACATGATGTTTAAGGACTTACAATATAATGTGGAAGGTGGCTTCAACATCAAAGATAAACTTTCTTTTCATAGAACATTTTCACATTCATTAGGATGAAAATAGAAGCCTGGTGAATTGCAAATAAAATAAATGATGGTACAGTATTAAAATGAAGATTGAAATGAATATATAATCCTTGCTGACATATAAATTACAGAGTAATATTTAGGGAAAACATTGACTTTGAAATATCATTCAGAAAGTGGATTGGAGTGTGCAGGCACAAGCAGTACCGTATGTGAGATTATCATCAAACTTTATGTTTTACTTTCATCACAAAACTGCATGGTACTCTGGTACTTTCTTGGGCACATTTATGAATAATTTATAGGCTACATAAAATACTGTTTTTCTTAATTAATGTATTTTCTGTGAATGGGAGAGATGTTTTCTTTAGAAACTGGAATGTTATGAACATATTGATAAAATGTGAATATGTGAAGCAAATCACATTATGTGACTTCATGGCACTATTTGCATAATTCCTTTCTTCCAGATTCTTTTGTACTCCTGGAATGTGTTGGAACATTTTTATCTCTGTTCCTTCATTTTATTTTAATACCAGCATACAAACGAACAGCATATAAACATGGTTTTATTGAATAAGTTATTGTAAATGTCATGAAACAATCATAAAACCAGTTAAAATGAGATAACAAAACTGACATGTAATTTGCCTTGCTCAGATGATATTGTACATTTTCTGCTTTTCACTGACATGAGGAAATCTCATCGTATTTGGTGAATAAATAATTTATGTAGGAAGCTTTGAAGCTATTTTTTAGGGTTGCCTAATTAACTGTTGAATGGTAACTTTCAGTCGATTGACTGAAAATTACCATTCAACAGGAAATGTTTTATTGCTGATAAATAGAAATCCTCAATAACCAATTATAACTTCTGGTTATCTAGCAAGATATGAAACTAGAGGGAAGCTCATTTATTCATGCAATATGCCAAGTAGGGAACTGTCTGAATTAGTAATAATATGGATTTAACATTCCTTTTAACTGATGTTGTTTTAGAGACTTGTCAAGTACGAGGAAAATTCTGGAGCAAATACAGTACTAGTACTTAAAGTCCATGTGCTGACAGAATTTTACTGATTTTTGGTCATACATTGCTTTGCCGGTCAGGATTTTTACTTGAGCACCCATGGGGATGTGTCATAACTAGGAATATGGACTTAATCATATAGCATGGTAACCGACAAAATAGTTTAAAAAAAAGTGATTCATGCGAGTAGCTTCAATAAGCAATGAAGAGCAATTTTTAGCACATCAAAGAAACATTTTTGTTTTAAAAATACAAAGTAGTTGGGTGAAAAATATGAGTGCCATCTGTTTCAGGAAAAATTAGTCACCTACTAATGATTACAGTATGACTAGAAGGAATTAAATATAGACTGCTTCATTTTTATTTTTTTTTTCATTCTTATTAGTTGTCCAGGAATGTGTATTTGTATGAGATTGTATAAATATGGTTCCGCATAAAATGCTCAACATTTATTAGGACATCGCTTCCACAATTATTATACATCATTACACAAGGTATTTTGGCTAATTTAATTAGTTTTGTACTTGGTTCATCACTCCTGAAGTGTTAACAGAGAAAGGACATTCACAAATTTGTGAATATTGTCCGCATGACTAGCAAAACATTTCTATGAATATAAATTTGTTTGGTTAGTTTTTGATTTTTGCGATGTTGAATGTAGACTGATTGTGATGAATGCTTTTTATTTTCTTCCAGAAGTGTTTCAGTGATGAATTGATGTTCTGTGTCACCGAGGAAAGCAGCCAGTAGCCTATATGAGGAGGAGGATATCTGAAGAGTTTCACCAGGACTGTGTACGTCAAACTGTTAAATATCCAACATCCGTTAGTAAATATGAAGCAACGAGCACTCCTTCATAACTTTTCTTAACTACATAAATTAGCCAAAATACCCGTAGTAATGGTCTGGAAAAAGTCTGTAGATGTAGTAACAGATGTTTACTACTCTGCAGTTATAACCCACCCACCATCCCAAACATGATCACGACTTTTATAGATGAAATTCCAGTTGTATCCGCCATTACGTGCATGAACTATCGTCAAAGACAGTATTGCCAACCCCGTGCTTACTGCACTACTGATTTTTTTGTTGTTGTCGTCGTCAATGGTGCCCCACTAGCTTCGCGCGGCCAAGGCTGCACCTCAACCCAACCATTGTAACCTTTGTTTTGTTCCATAAACCACGCCTACAATGGCTGACACAACTGAACTTTCACTATATAAGTCATGTTATAAATTGGGGATGGCGGGTGGGTTGTAGACTGCGGAGGAGAGAATATCTATTAAGACATTTCTGCAATTATTATCCATCATTACACAAGGTATTTCGGCTAATTTAAGTTGTTTTCTACTTGGTTCATTACTCTCGAAGTGTTGCCGTAGAAAGCATGCCTAACAGAGTAAAACTGCTAAGGCTAAAGAAAATGTGTAATGTGCCGTGGTAATGCATTAATCCCAATCTGCAATAAAGAAATTAGTTTTATTTATCTACATTTATCTTTACCATGATAATTTGGCCATTGGATGCGAGTAATCATATTTCTGATATTAGTATTTCTAACAGTGAGAGCAGGATAAGTGAAAGAGACAAGTGTGAGAGCAACCGAGACATAAGTGATAGTGCAGTGTCTGACAGCAACAGTGAGTCAGAGTGGAGAGATGTGTCAGATAGGGCCTAGTCGTAGGGTTCCCTTTTTAGGATTTAGTCCTGGTAAGTTCTTCCTTTTAGTTTTGATAACAATATGGAAATAGTGTGTTTGGTAGAAGTACAGGGACTTGTGCAGACATAGCACAAACCATAAGGTTATATAATTGTAAAATTCAACTTTACAACCAGCAGACGCTGCCTGACCTTTCAGTATCAACAGGTATGTGTAGTATGTCTGTGTTATAATTAAATTAAATCCCCAAAAAATATAATCTACATACCGGTAATTATTTTGATATTTTCAAAATAATATTTTGCTCAGTCATAAAAGCATCCACTTGGAAAGGGTTAAACTTACTGTACACTGTGCTTGAATATCATATGAAAAAATGCTGTAAATTACAGGTAAGACAAAACTTCGAAACTAGGTTATTGCAGCTTGTCATGTTACAGCTCCCCTCTGGCCCGAATGCAGTCGACCTACTCATCGGTAATGCTGCCAGCCTTGACCGGTGCATGGACCTGGCATTGATCGCTAATTTTCCCAGAGCATCAGGTTCTCTTATTTGCCCTCTGCATTTAAAAAATATAATGGTATTATAGCCTCCATAAGAGTATCACAAAATTTCTCAAATGATTTCTCAATATTTTGCTATATTGAAAGTTACCATGTTGTATGAATACCTCGGTTTTATATAAACTATTATTTCAGAAAGATTGAAAAGTCTTTTCATATTAAGCTGAAATTAAATTAGATAAAATAAACCACAAAATCAAGATGATGCTATGTCTGAGATTTATAAAAGAATAATACGGCATTACTGTACACCAAATTTCAATGTATATTAGTCTTATCAGGTCGAGTCAATTCAAACCAGTTCTTGCTCTGAACTCAAGTAATTTTCCATTACATATCCTTGAAAAAAGGAGTATGTGTAATTAAGTAATCCTTCTATAAAATTCATGCAATTGATGTGGGAAAGGGACAATAATACACAGGAAAAATAAATGTGTAACTGCCATAAGACCCTGCTACTAACAAAGGAGAAAAGATCACAGCTACAGCAAAGACACAAAATTCTAATCTTTATCTCTCTATGAATATACATCAAACTCATAGTATGAGTATTACATTTATAGCTTGCATTTACTCTGCATTGCATCATCATCCATTTAAATAATACATTTTATAATACATGTATACAAAACAAACACAAAACTGAGGGAGGAATCTCGTGAAGAGATGGTTCAGATGTAGCATACTCAGCTGCTCACATATGTTACCTGTCTACATCAGATTTATGCATATTGGAACTATGAACACAAAGGCCATTGGAAATAGAAATAATCATCATCATCATCATCAACATCAGTACAGACAGCTATCCATAATCAGGATACGCACATGCACACGAGATCATCAGTCCCATCAGAAGTGATAATGTGTGCGACGTGCAATAAGGTGCTATCGCAGCAATTGCCTGGACTGAGTGTGGAATGCCTGTGGTACGAGATCAAACCACTCAACTTTGAATTCCCAGCAGTGGCAGATCGGGTAGTGACAACATTATAAAAGTAATGTTATTTTCTTTTACTGTTCCATCATTTAGGGTCTTGGGCAAGTTGGTCATTATTCCTGTGTATTTCTATGTACATTAAAACTTTCTAAATGTAGGTCTAGCTATAACATTGTGTGTCTAGGATTTGGGCAGGTGCTCCAGGACCTGAGACAAGGTTTCATCCCAGCATTTTCCTGGAGTGTGGTTGAAACTAGAGAAAACCTATACTCAAGATAGCTGCAATCAACACCAGAATTTGAACCTCAGATCTCTAAACTGACAGCTCCCCATTGCAGTCATGGATTGTGACCTAATGTGGTTGGTGGTGCTTGTCAGAGTAAAAAAAATATATATGTATATGTATTTTATCGAATTTGGAACTTATAGGACTTTGGACAATAAATTAATGTATGCAAGATGCTATTACACACGTGACAGTGACAACTAACATGACAGTTTTGATATAAACACTGACATTATTCATAATTAATCTGTGAATAGATCGGTTGGGTCCTCAGTTTAGGGGCTGCGACAACACGGTCATGTAGCCCTGTGTACTTTGGGTGTGTATAGAATCTGTCTGATAACCGGTGTTAATTGTGATGGCTGTATTAGTGTGTGTTATCTGTAATTCAGGTAAGGACTGCAGACGATCAATATCAAGTAGTTCCAACTTTTGCTACCAAATGCTATTTTCAATGACACCTAGCCACAAACTTGGCTACTAGATGCCACCACAACCGGCACCTGATGGCGAACGTTGGAACCTAATAGAGCATTAATCTAATCTAACCTACAAATTTAGCTTCACACAATTGTAGTTGGTGGAAGGTTCTTTTACATGCCATAAATCTATGATACTGGCTCGCCGGCTTTACTTGCCCTCTGAAGGAAGGCATACTGAGGGATTTTTAAAGCTCTTAAAAAATCCGACGACTTCGGCCGAGTTTGAACCCGCATAGAAGCATAGAAGCTCAGCTTGCTACCACCGAAGCCACCGTGAATAGAGTGACATGCTACTGTCCGTCCACCAGCTTAAGGTCCGTGGCAGGAATGCAACGAGTCAGCTGGTAACAGCTGGCCTTGGCGCAAACGATAATAGTGCCAACCTACTACTGACCCGTACGATTTCACAATTGAAACAAAACGAAAGTAGCAGTGAGTAACCACAGTGTGTATAACATCGGTGCTGAGTTGGCAATACTTACAGCGGCACGTCCACTCAATCAACGCAGCTGGAATGTCTCTCCTCTCCCCTTCAGCCCCCTAAGACCATGAGCTGGTGGACGGACAGTAGGTGGTTGTTTATCTGAACTATTTATTGCTATTCAACATGAGACTAATGTACACTCTCACACTATTTATGAGCAAGCTCTTGTAACTAGTTACAGTCAGACTGTTGGGGATCACACTGGCGGCAGTCTGGCTCGCTATATTCTTTGTCTGCATCAGCTTGGTACGGGCACGTATGACAAGCTTCTCTTGTACTCCCTTCCATCAGCATATTGCCAATTCAGCTTTTGTGCATGCTCCAACTACAAACTTCCCCCCTAATCACTGCCAGCTTTAACACCAGCATGAGGCGCATAGGGGTTCTGTTCAAGCCAAGGAGATTGCTAAATGAGATAGTTTGATGTGGCACATTATTTGAAATATGTAGCACCAATCGAGTGTGAAGATTTAATCAAAGTTTTTGTTTTAGCTTTATGAGGAAGTGCCATGGCACACTGGCACTAGGTACCTTTGGAGCCGCCACTACTTCCCAGGCACCTCACAAAGCTGGACTATGGAGGCAAGTTTGAAGAAAATGACTACAAATTGCTGAGAACATAGGGTTGGTGATAATGTGATAAAATTCAGCATTCTTTCTTACACTTACTTATGTTATTATACATCCAAAATACAAATATGTAACACAAATTGTAGAGAGTTCTACAAACATTGCTGCCATTTTGAATTTAAGCGAGTGTTTGCAAACTTTCGATGGAATCACTGTATCCAAGAATTAAAAACTGAACCTGAATATTGTAGTCAGTTAAGCTGCAAACTGCTTTGCTAGCACAACCTGATGCTCACTTTTTCTGTCTTCTAAGCTACTGAAGTCTTCACCATGAGGTTCTGGATCAATGTATCTCTCTTTCTACATACGATTACTTATGTCTGAAATTAAAATATTTTGTATGTCAATCTATCTTTAATAGTTGATGTACAAGTAAAACATGTAAAGTAGGCATGGTTTCCCAGTTCAGCAATACTTTACAAGATGTCCACAGACTTGGAACAGAAACATTTCCACAATTCAAGTAATGTTCATAATATTTAACAATCCCTCCCAGAAAATATTAGGAATTCTTATTCAGTTCTTACACTTACTGTATCTGCAAATATACACTTTTTCATTATTTACTTGGATTTTCACCATCTGGAGATGTTTTCTTTCTCTCATGTATTACAGCAGAGGTATTGCCTCAAGAGTTCATTTTTTCAAAATTGACTGGAAATCTTACATGGACACTTCTCATGGCATTGATCACTTATTACCACTGTACATATAGCCTAGCATTATAAAATCTTTGGCTAGTGCTGTTTAGAATTCTCTCCTTGATTCTCTGATAGGGAACACTTTGCCAGTTCCATTACAAATTTCACATATATTTATGGGTTATTTCTCGGCATACCATAACCTTGGATGCTGTAATTAACTACCAGCTATGCTGCAAATTAAAATATTTGATGATGATGTTGATTATAAAAATTGGGGAAAAATACAAAATTCAAAAAACAAGTTCTTAAGGAGTAGACTTAAAATCCTCTAGGCCTACACGAGGAGTTTAGAAAAATGTTCAACAACGGAAATAACTTAACAATTGGTCACAGATAAATTAAAATCCATCCCGACATGGGTGAAGAAAGAAACGTAAAACAACTTATAACAGACTTGTACTAAAAGGAAAGGGGTTGTAGCAGTTCAGTCCTGATTTTTGCTTGAAAAGGGCCAATGTGCTCTGACTGTCCCTGAGCCAATGCGTCCCTTGCTACCTCCACCTGAGCTGTACGACCGTTCTCGGAATGTAGGTGATGAAGAAGAAGAGGCACAAGAGCTCAGACTTGTAGAAGGGGTCATTCCAAAGATTTCTTGCACAGTTGGTCTGTGATAGTCTGTATTCACAGTTTCTGTAAGTAAAGATAAAATTATATTAGTGCCATGCAGCCACCCACTTAAAATATTTATCCGTAACTAGTTGAAGTCTCCTAACAAGAGTTACACTTCAAAACTTTTCACCAATACTGCTGATGGCAGCAATTTGGATTCTATGATCTGTTGCCGCTCACATTTTAAGTCAGCAAGTCTTGGCAATTATTTGGTAATTTTTATGTTGACAGCATCCAGTCATGCTAGTCACTTAATTCTTATGAAAATGAAAATGAATTTTGGCCAATTTTTACTGTACATCTCTAAAGATACTACTGTTACTAACAGTTGGCTAAACAATAGAATTACCGTATATACCCGATTACTACCTGCACATTTTTACAAAAAATTGGGCTGTGGGTAATAATTGAGCCATCTCAATTTTGAAGAATTTATTTATAAAATGCGTATACATTAACCATTATGGCAATGGTAATAATTAATATCTGTGTTGACTGATAGTCACAATATATTACATTTGCATGTTCCAATTTATTGCCCACTGTTTCATGAATGTTGGTTGTTTTATTCTCAAACACCTCTAAATTTTAAAATCCATTCAAAATTTGTATAATTTTGGCTTTGCATTATCCAAATTGTTTCATATGACTTATACATATAAAATACAGGGTCAGTTGGGTTAAGATAATGTACTGCATTACCAAATTGGACAGCTAATTTCAACAGAACGATCCAACTAGTAGGAATCTTCTGGTTTATTTCAAGGTTAGATAATTTTATATCATCAAAATTTTATGTCTTTCACCAATCTATTAACAACATCATATAACTGACTAGTACGTCTTTCACCCATCTGTGAACAACATCGTTTCATCTAATTTTTTTTTCAAGGTTAGACCATATCAATGTGTTACAGACTATCCATTAAGGTTGATTTATAGTGTGATTAACCATAATATTAAACCACACTTAAGGATTGTGATATAACTGAAAGCTACATCCTATAGAGCGACGTCCGATTCATCAAAATCGAACCATATTATAGATTTACACAGTCCTTTCAGGTATATTTATATTTATTCTCCTCTTATTTATTCATATGTTTTCTAATTCTTTTTTGTGGGTTTTCTTTTTATTTTAACTTCTAATAGTGTTTTGTAAGGATATCCATTTTCTCTTTTGTCTTTGTAAACTTACCGTAGTTTTAAGATTATTTTAATATTCAATCTATGCTGACGAGGTTATCATTGAACTATCTCGTCATCCGCTTTATAAGTAAGAGTGGGTTAGGGCCAGCAATCTAAATTTTCCAGTAAACATTGACTCAACAACTTGTTCGTTTTTGAATGATGATTTTTGTTCTTATGTAATTTGTTTATTTTTTATAATTAATAGTTATTTTTAATTTTTTGTTTTATTAATTTTCGGTCTTTTCAAATTTAGGTATTCACCTCTAAATTTTTAATTCCGTTCAAAATTTCTATATTTTAATCTGTGTTAAGAGGGGCAGATGACCTCGTAGTTCCACCCCTTAAAACAACAATAACTAACTTGTCATTGAACACCGAAACATGTACGTATAAGCAGTAATTAAACTACATTCTTTAGTGTTTGACAAGGCGGTTTTGAATTGCATAGTTAGATTTTTAATTGCCTGCCACAAGCGATATATGGTGTTGCGTATATCCGCAAGATGGTGTAAGTGCGTGTTAGAGTTTTCTCAATTTCCGTGGCTCGACCCTGTCGTGTTAGCACAGCACAAGCATCAGTTTGAGCCAGTTTCATGATTTGCGTAATAGCATGGCATCAGTAAACGTGAAACAAGTGTTCGGGATGGCTATTAAGAAACCTTGTCATAGGTCGCACACTGCAAAAGAAAAACTGAGCATCATCAAAGATGCAGAAAAAATAGGAAACTGTGGTGCGGGTAGAAAATATGATGTGGATGAAAGCTGTATACGTGACTGAAGAAACAATAAAGCTCCTCTGGAACAGACGTGCAGCAATCACCGGGCATTTTGTGGACGAAAAGCAAAGTTTCCAGAAATTGAAGAGCGAAGCCTACATATGTGAAAAGAGACAGTGTAGTTATGCAGCTAAGAGTGAAATGAGCCAGCTTAAAGCCATAGCATTGGTGGTTTTAAGCCTAGCCATGGATGACTCAAGCGAGCTTTTGTAAGAAATGGCCTCAGCTTTCGAAGTAAAACCAGTATTGCACAATGACTTCCTGGTGATTTAAGCGAAAAATTGGTCATTTTTCAGAGATTTGTAATAGGTTTGTGCCAGAAAAATTCTTATTTACTTACTTACTTAATTCTTATTTACTAATATCTTATTTACTCTTACAAACAAACAGGACCCGTTTAATTTGAAATGCCGATCGACTACATAGTCAACAAAAATGGTGCATCCACCGTTATACAGTAGTTAGAACTGGTGGCAGTGAAAAACAGAGGTGCACAGTTATGCTTCCAATAACTGGCGATGATAGAATGCTGACCACCCATCTTGTCTTTAAGCGCAAGACAATTCCTAAAATTGCTGTAAATGGGGTAATTTTGATGGCAAATCTCGAAGGGTGGATGGTTAGCGGCCTTGTCATGGACTGAATTAAGAGAGTGTGGCAACATCGCCCTGGAGCTCTACTGAACTTGAAGAATATGCTTGTTTTAGACAGCTTCTGCAGACACACAACTGAAGAGGTGAAAAATGTTCTGAGTAGCGGGAAAACAGACTTGGTGATAATTCCTGGAGGTTTCAACATCTGTTTTTATGTTAAAAAGGAGCGAATATAAAACAATGCTGCAAACTGAACAATCTAGGTGTGGTAGGAGAGATTCTTGTTTGGATCTCACACCACTCAAGCAACAGAGAGATGATAGATACTGGCTTTCTTAATACAATACACATAAGCTCAAGAGTCTTGCGTTTACCATATATAAAAACACTACATTACCAGAGGCGTAGCGCTATAATACGCCGATACGCCGGGCGTTCCCTGATTTAAAAATTAGAATGTGTATTCATCAAAGAGTAAAATATAACATCGTTTTTATTTTATATAAATGCGGCGTTAGCATATTACATGGCCCTTAGTTATTTTATTTCCGCACCCACCATATAACTAGTCTTAGCCCAGCCGCGGTCCACTGCTGTGCTTTGTTTTCTTGTACGCCAGAACTTCTTGGCGTCAAGAGCGATGTACCACCCTGGCCAGGCCATGTTGCAGCGCATGCGCGAGTTCATTCTTGCTTCTCGGAAGGGAAGTGCTTCCGGACGCTGGCGTTTGGCTGGCGTAAACTTTGTATGATCAAATGATCACTGTTCTATTAACTCAATAGCCCAATCGCTGCGCTAGTACTAATTCGAACTGTAGAAGTGTAGTTAATTTTAATTGTGCTTGAGTGTGTTTAATGCTGCCAATATGACTGAAGTAAGTTCACCTGACTCTAATGTTATTAATTTTCTAAAGGCAACTCCTTTGAGCACTTTATCATATGAACAGCGATGTGAATTAAAAACAAAAAGACCAAAGCCAAATTTATCAATTAAAGAAGCTGGTAAAAATCGCACACGGAGTTTTCAGTTTTCTTGGTATGACAGGTTTTCCTGGCTAACTGGGCGTGTTGAAATAAACAAAATGTTTTGTTACGTTTGCCTTATGTTTGGGGCGAAATATACTGAATGGTGCACAGAAGGAATTTCGGACCTGAATAATTCAATTAACAAAGCTGTAAAACACCGGTCTTCAAAACACCATTTGTTACATTGTGAAGCATATCATCTGCTAGGTAAAACTCGCATTGAGCATTTATTTTCTGAAGCTGCTCGACTACAAGCAGTAAAACATAATGAGATCGTGTCTTCAAACAGGCAGTATGCGCGACGACTCATTCAATCTGTAGTATTTCTCAGTACACAAGAACTAGCCTTCCGTGGGCATACAGAAGATGAAAGTTCTATTTACAAGGGTAATTATTTGCAATTGTTGAATCTGCTCGCTCAAAATGAATCGATAGTTAGAGACCATTTACAGTCATCATCATTATTAAAAGGAACATCTCCAGAGATTCAAAATGACTTGATAGAAGTTAAAACAATTGCATTAAATGAAAAAATCAAATCAGATGTAAATGAAGCCCCCTTTCTATCCATACAAGTGGATGAGACATTAGACGTGTCATGTAAGAGCCAGATGAGCATACTATTTAGACATTGTGTGGATGATAGAATAGAGGAGAGATTCGTCGGATTTTATGACGTTTCCAAGAATAAAACAGCTGCGGGATTGTCAGAAGTCGTGCACAAAGTTTTACTTGACTGGGAAGTAAATGGAGAAAAAGGCGTAAGCCAGACATACGATGGCGCAGCTGTAAAGGCAGGCAGATAAGGAGGAGTTTAAAAGCTAATGAAACAGTTTTGCCCATATGTTCTTTTCGTCCATTGTTACGCCCACCAAATAAATTTGGTGCTTCTGTATGGCTCACAAACAATAAAACAGGTTCGTTTGTTTGTCTATACCTTGACTGCTTTTCACCGTTTTTTCAGCAAATCTTCTAAAAGGACAGTTTTGTTGACCAAAAGAGGATTTAAGCTTCCACGAGCAAGCAATACGAGATGGAATTTTCATTCGAGGGCAGTTTTCACCATTATTAAACATTTTCAAGAATTGTAATGTATTTTTGATGAAATTATTGATGATGAAAAATAGTGAATGCGACGACGATTCTGTGAACTGTGCCATTGGTCTCAAAAGACATATGGATGACCCAACTTTTGTATATTTGCTATGTGTATTCGAAGCTTGTTTCATTTACACTGATCATATTTTCAAATTGTTACAGTCATCGACAGTGAGTATTGTAACTTGCCATAATGAGATAGAGGCTGTCGTCAAAAGCATAGAAAACTTAAGAAATTAAGATCTCACTGACATATGCGTTCAAAAATACATCCAGTTGAATGAAAACGTAATGTATGATGGCAATCAAAAGAACACGTTGAGAGGGCTGTCTTTTGAAATAGTAGATTCACTAACAGCTCAAATGAAAAGTAGATTTGAAGATCGTACTCATCTAAATTTCATAGAGTTAGTACAAGAAAATGAAGTTTAAAGAATACACCGAAACATTCCCCTAGAGCAAATTAGATTTTTTGGTAAAACAGTTCCCATTCTTTAATGCTAACTAATTAGTAAATGAACTTCACATTGTTTATGCAGATCAGACAAAGCATTTAGCTCTAAAAGATCTTTTAAAATATTTTGTTACGAACGGTCTTGACACCATCTATCAGGAAGTAATTAAACTACTACGCATTGTACTGAATATTCCAACTACTACAGCTAGTAGTGAACGCAGCATGAGCACGCTGAAAAGAATTAAAACCTATCTTAGAAATTCTATGAGCAATAGTCGCTATTCGTGTTTAAATTCATTGGCAATTGAAAAAAAATATTAGGTGAGCTTTCATCAGACCCTGCATTTCTTGAACACATCATAGACATTTTCGCAGAAAATAAGAAAAGACGAATGGAGCTGATGTACAAGACTGTGTGAGGTATGTGACAGTGTTTTTCATATTAGCTTTTTAATTTGTTCCTTAGCTTAACTGTCGTTTAAAACTTTGGCGTCCCCAGCTCAAAAGTTCACGCTACGCCACTGTACATTACACATCTACGGTGCCCACATTAAGGTCTGAGGATCAAAGTTCAGCTCAAGCAGAAAGATTATACAGGCCACCGTTATTGACAACAAAAATAAGAACAGAAAGTCTCTTAACATTTTTGTCGGTTATGATACTGTCTCTTCAGGTCAGAGTGTCAGAGTCTCTATATGGCAAGTGAGTTCATGGTTAGATACCTTTCCTGATGCTAATCTCATCAGAGGTTAATGAGGAATTAAATTAATGAAATTGGACTTGGAGTTAGAAGGAAGCGACTATGACCTCCTAGGAGGTAACAACATGGCCTCTGCCTGGAGTTAGAAATTATGAACCATGGCCGATGATGGGAGTTCGAACACACTTCTCTCCACAGTTTGGAGATACAGTACTCTAGACCCATGGTCTTGCACCTAAATGTATTGAGCTAGTCAGTTAGTTAACAACAACAACAACAATTTATTAACTTTTTTCACTTTTCACAATTCTCTGTGTGTGATTAAACACAACAGCACTGTATGAACATGAACCAACTGTTGTAAATATACAGTATACCATTTCTGACTGAAGGTACTCACCAATAATTGGAGTCTCATCATAGAGAGATCCTTGCCGCAGCTGCTTGGTAAAGGAATGTCTGGTTGTGCCAGGAGATGGAATATCCATCAGTTTCTCAGCTGCATGCTTCCACCTGTTCACATACAACACGCTTCTGTTTAGCATCGTGCAATACTTGCCAACACAAATACAATTATGATACATTTTCTTCTGTAAAATATCAATACTGAAGAAACTAGTCAGATTGCCATTGAGCATTTCATCAGGACCTATTGTGTTTCAAAAATTACATGGATTTTCCCTTAGCTGACAATCCTGGCATCAAAGCATACTTAATTGATTGATAGGGGGGAGGGGGGGGGAGTATAGATCACTCCAGGGAAGAAAAGCAGAACTGTTGATTCACACAATCTGTGTTTTATGGGGTAACAGACCAGTGGTGCCAAGAGAAGTAAGATCTACATTTATTGTATGGAATTATCTCAAGCAAACCAAGCTATCAAGTCTTTTTTGCACCAGAAGTTATGTGAGGTGGTTTGGAATTGATACAAATATTGAAATGTGTGTAGTGAAATCAAAATAACCCACCAATGCTTCAAGATATCCATGGTCAACAATACATATGGATTTTGCTAGACTATTCAAGTGTAAGAATATTTAACTGCAGTTGATGCAATGTAAAGTTGTATGGAACTATACACTATGAAAAACATGACTTCAGAGAAGTCATTAAATGCCAATAAAGGATATTTACTCAATAAGAGTTATGTCAAGGAACCTGTTGAAATAGCGACCCATTTCCTCCCTACCACCCCTTCGGTAATGGTCAGGCAAGGCAAATGGCACAGTTCACTAAAAGAACACCTGCCAAGCTGACTAGCCAGAAGGTGATTCTGGATTAGAAGTGCAAAGAATGTTATTTCGACTACATACAACTGTCCATACTGGGACAGGAAAGCTCCTGCAGAGTCTCTAAAAGAACATAATCTGAGATCAATCTACGATAAAAAGCACCCACATTCAGAGGATCCAGGGAAAATTAACTAGAAGCTACCAGAGAATATACGCTCTTACGAACTGGTTTATGTATGGGAAAATCAAAATGAACCAAAATGGGTTGACGGAAGAGTAAAAGAAAGTACGAGACCTGTTTCTTACAAAATACAGTTAAAAGATTGCGGTTATTAAGATACACATTTATCAACTATGATCAAGACACATAGATCCAATCAAAATGAACAAATTGGATGACAGACAACCAATAGAAGATCCAACTTCAGTCAAAGTCAAATGAGAATATGTAACACCACAAATTATACAATTCCAGAACCAAACTTTTCACCAGTTCAAGAAGCAGGTTATCAAATGTAACGCCAGAGCCAAAAGCAGTGCCTTTGCTACCCATAGCTGAGAAATGACATTCGATTGCAAGTACAACTGAACCAGAGTCAACACCACCTCAACCAAAAAAGGATATAAGAACACCCTCGAATTTACAAGATTACATTTTAACATAAAAAGGAGGATGTCATGTATGAGATATGTTCACATTATAAAGTATACGGACAGTAACAGCTCTCAGAACCATAAGTTCTTACTTTAACTCCTTGGTAAGCTGTTTTATAATATCCTTGTGCGTTAATGTTTTATTATTTTTATTAGATTGTTTATAGTCGCTTTAACTTATATGTCTTATCGCGAGATGTGTTAATGGTTTGATCCTCGTGTGAAGCAGGTATACTTTTTACTAGGTGGTGTAAGAATATTGTGCTAAAACCAGGCTGTAAGTATGGAACAATGAACAGTTATTTTGCTTGTATCCCATATACCGTCTACTTGAACAATACTCAATGGGATGCCTTCTATTCGAATAGGCCTATCATTCCCTCCAATAGTTCTGACACCAACCCATAACAAACAGATAAACAAAACTTAAAATGAGGGTAATTTGTCATTATACTGTACACCTCAACTGGCATAAATATAATGTTTTAGCCAAATAGTCATCCATAAAGCTTACTTCATAGACACTGTATAAGAGATACTGTATAAGGATTTCCTTATCTTGTATTTGTAAAATACAATGCCAGACGCTGAATACATATTAGAAGAAAATACAACATACAAACAACCATTAGATAGGAAAAGAAGGATAAAACATAATAAAGAACTAGCATACCGTAATGGGCAGGTGGATGAGAGAGAGCTTAAACAGAAAATCAAGGACATCCAGCAATAGAAGTAGGCACCCAGAATTACCTGAAGAGCTATTGATTGGATTGATGCCATGAATGTCCACTTTTAAAGCTGGTGGTGAGTCCTGCTGTCCTTTTTATGAGATTTTCCTTGTTTCTCTCCTTTAACTCCTTCTCCACTCATTATTATTATTAGTAGTAAACTTAGTAGACTAAACTTTAAAGTATAGTAACTACGTGACCAATAATAAATTGTCTATTACCCATATTCTTTACAAAGCTAAGGTTATAGAACACTGAATCTGGTAACAAACAATACCTGAGGTGGTCTTTACAATGTTGAACTAGATAACGAATCCATTTTTGCTGTTCATCAGTTGATTTCATTCGTATAACAGTGAGGTCCTCCTTGCCCTCACACAAGTTGGATATCGTAATTTCTTTTGAGCCAGTCTTGCTGGGTTGTACTAAGGAGTCCTAAAGAAAATATGAGAAACAAAACTTAGTAATTACAAACACGTTTAACTCGTAACACAGAAATAGTCTTGGCTAAGGTTTAAACTAGAGGGATTAGACACTTGGTAAGTATGAAATTTCAGACTATCATTTTAAGTTCCACAATAATTTTCCAGATTATGGGCATACAGATGAGCAGAAGGAAGGAGAGAGATTGGTATTGTAAGAGAGAAACATCGATCTAGACAGTCGTAATTTAAAATTTTATTTTGGGAGTGGCTCATTCCTCGATTTTTGACAGTCTTCAGTTTTGATGGCTGATGCTTAACCAACTATGCCTTTCAGTTCAACAAGTCTAGTTTATGTTAATGTTCTTAACCGGGTAAGCTGGTAGACAGTGTTCTGATTGGCATTACTGTAGAAATATGAAACAATCCCAATTACTATGAGCTTAGTGACAACTGGCTGCCAGTCATTAACAATATTAAAGGTATTTCTAATCACTATCTCTTTGAACTGTCCACACGGCATAAACATAAAGAGATGTTGAATACATATCATTGACGTATTTCTATGATTGTGCATGCATCTGAAAAGGTATCCAGTTCCCAGCTTCTAGTTCAGGGCCTCCAAAGTTCCGGGTTTCTTGTACAGAAATCTGAGAGGTCCTGAACCCAGAGCTCCAAGGATGGCCAACCTATACATGGTCCATCCAATATTAACATATGGATTACCTGCTTGGCATCCTACCACAGCGGAAAACTTGTACAAGTTGAAAGGTTGCGCAGAGTGGCTAATCACTCGTCGTTCCCCTTCTCCTTTGAAAAAATTTCCATCTACCTAAGAGGCAACAGCCAAACTAACTGATTTGATTTTCCTCAAAAAAGCCCTCACAGGTTCCGTTGCCACCTGTCATTGGCAAACCCCTCAGTTCGAAGAGGATGAGGCATAACTAACAGGTTTTTATGGCCGCTCTGTATGGTTATGGAACATACTGCCAGGGGATTCCAAGAACTTGCCACTTCAGAAATTCAAGTCATTCATAAAAATGTAGGGCGACTGAACCTATGGTTGAACGGTTACCAGTGGTTGAACAGTATCCATTTAGGTAAAGTTGATAAGGTTCAGTAGGAAGGCAAACCAGAACATGAAACGGGCCTTGTGGCATGATGCCGTAAGTCAACTTTACTTAAATAGATACTGTTCATCCACTGGTAACCGTTCAACCATAGGTGCAGTCACCCTACATTGTGTAAAAAACCTATTTATGAGTGATTGATTGCCTCGCTGAATAAATGAGTATACAGATTAAATAAATGAATTAATAAATTAATGGAGTGATTAAGGTGATGAAAGTGTGTACATCATGGGAGAGCGAGTGAACAGAATAAAATGAACTCTTATTATTTAATATTAATATTCTAAATGTGTGAACACTGCACCTATTTAGAAAAGATGTACAGTACCACATGTATATTGTGCCAGTGTAGCATAATATGTATGTGGTGCTTGCCCTTCACTAGGCCTTCCATACTCCTTGTAAAATAACTAACTAATAAATAAATACATAAATAAATGGTGTTACGGCTGTGAATTTGTTTTGTCGCCTCGCCGCGTTGTGTCACAGCTGCCTCCAGGCTGTGTGTGCTCTGCCTCAGTATATTACGTGCGCGTTACGCAACGGGCTGCGAAGTGAAAGGGACGGTCCAGAAAGTTCGTGACCCAGCCAGTGAAGGAAATCTCTAGAAGCCGTGTGTCCTGGACGATTCTAGAATTCATTGAGTCACCAGCCTGCTATATAAGCGGCCTCAAAGTGAGGGGACTGAGCTTTCTGTGGGTGTGTGTTTCTGAGCTAGTGCGTGTTTTCCTGAGCGACAGAAGTGTGGTGACGAAGTGCCGTGCGAGTTACGAAATCCAGTGACATTGTTTCTCCCAGCTTGTGAACAGCCTGCAGAAAGTGATCGTAAGTAACTGTAGTCGGTATACATAAGTGAGAGGAGCAGGTAGTTTCTGTCAAGGCCACCGTACTCATTAGGACGGATTAACTTCTGTGGTCTGTTGACAAGTGAAAGGGCCAAGAGCGCTCAAGGAAGAGACTTGAGGAAACTGGAGTAAGGTTCCAATTGCTTGTATTTGCTGATGAGTAGTGTAATTTTCTGGCCGCAATAAAGTTAATTATTTCTTTAAAGAAACAATATGTGTTGTGCTTCAACCCACCGTAATCCAGTTAACAAAAGTGCCACTAGGGGGGTGGCACGTAACAATAATAATCATTATCAACTGGAAACCGACAAATCTTTAAATCTGTTTATCCTGCATACTTACCTCTTCTGACTAAAACTAAACTCTGACTGAATAAGAAGCATTAAGTCAAGTGCCAACATGCAAACTTAACCCTCTACTTGTGAGGTGCTGTCAAGGTGACCACAAGAATATTTTGAAGTGTTATTTTTATCCCTTCTATTGTTACTTCCTGCCTTTTCATTTGTGTACCTTCCGAACACATGGCCTCAAGTCACTGCATCGCTCAGTGCAGCTCTAGCTACTGTTACGTGCGGGCGATTGTGTTGTCAAGTTTTCGAACGGTATCAGTGACCACGTTCCGCGCTGGCCATGCAGGTGGGAGACACACTTTTAGCTGAAGAAGAATGTTTTGCTGTTTCATGGTATCAACCATGTATATTTGTTTCCAAATAATAATTGAATCGGTCGGAACTGAAAAGCATTAAGTCAATTTTCACTACTTTTCTGGAGACAGATGAAACGTCATTGCCGGCCCCGTGGTGTTGGGGTAGCGCGCTTGCCTCTCACCCGGAGGCCCCGGGTTCGATCCCCGGCTCCATCAGGGATTTTAAAACTGACGTGAGGGTTGGAACGGGGTGCACTCAGCCTCGTGAGGACAATTGAGTAGCTGTCTGACAGTGAGACAGCGCCCCGATCACGAATACCAAGATTAACGGCCGAGGGGACCCGACACGCTGATCACGCGTCACCCCAATATCTGCAGGTCAAATGGCTGGGCAGCGGTCGCTTGGTCGGCCTTAGCCCGTCGTGGGCTGTATAGTGCCAGGGGTTGACTTTGAGATAAAACGTCATTGACATAACAGAACTTAACAAACTCACTATATTAGTAATTTAATAAACATATCATTCTAATCATTTTTGCAAACGTGACTTAATGCCTTTCAGCTCCATGGTCAGTTTAGTGCGGCATAAAGCCATCCAGAATGAATATTTCACATGATATTTTAAAATGGATTTGTAACATAAAAACCACCTAAACCCTGTACAAATGTAATTTACAATAGCACTGTAACTCGCGGGGATCTTGCAGTGCAGCCAACATTAAGTACGGAATATGGCGCTGATATTCATTGACTTAATGATTTTCTCCTCTGTTCGCACTACATGTAGCAGTGGGTTCTGGTTTAAACCCACAAAACAAATTGCTTTGTGATGGGTTTTGCCTGGCCAGTGAGCTTCCGTGCCTTTTCTCCTGCTGGTAAGATGAAAATGTTGTGTGTGTAGCATAAACAGAAGGCTGACTTAATTCTTTCCTATGCCGTTCCAAGGCCCTTGGGTCAATACTTCTAAAAACTAATTCTTAAAAAAATGACCATTTTTGACTTAATACTTTTCAGCTCCGATCGATTCAATTGTATACCATAATGATATTCTGTTAAGTTTTCATTTTTAAAATTAATTAAATCTAATGATCGGAGAAAACTTTTATTCTTTCGCATTACAAATGCAATATGAGTACGGAAGACTTATACTTTCATTTTAAGAAATGTTTGTATTTGTATTGTGTGTTAGAGTAGTTGAAGTACCAACACGACAAATTTCAAGTAAATAGTCTTATTGTGTGTGCCTATGAACAAGCAAGATTAATCGCCAGTCACTCAGACCTCACCTCACAATGTACGTCACAGTAATACCACCTCAGAGGTAGAGGGTTAGTCATGTACTGTAAGTTGTCTTTTCTAGCACTAGGTTAATTTTTATTGGTGATAAACTACCTGTTACCATATCGAACTATTTGGATACAGGCGTAACCTATACAACCCAGAAATATAGTTCATCTACTGTAAGTTTGCACTTTTTTGACAGGTAGGGTTGCCAACCTTCATAAGGAAAGACTTGATTTATAACCTGTAGTCCATAACAAATATATACATGTTTTAATCACATGTAAGATATTCAGGTTATTTTTTCGCTTGTCCCAGTAATTGTGAATACCGGTATATTGGCAACATATTCTGTCGGCCATACTGAAAAGTTGCATTATCAAACTGAACTACCACGTGCTTGGCGCATGGGTATGCGGTTGGCAATGGACGCTTAACCGTGTTCATCCGCCTGTGCAAATAACGTGGTAATTATATTAAATAACAATAATTATAATTGATAATATCGCGCAAAGTCTTCTGAAAGTATTATTTCCATTTGAGCGCGTGTTCACTTTTCAGATAAATTTATAGTGGTTATCTTAAAATATTGAGTAAATATGTAGCCTGAGGGGTCTCCAGGTCGGACATCTTTGTTTTGACTACTGTATCGAGTCGGAAGCAGATACGGAATTTCTTGTTCAAGATATTTATTTTATTTCTCTCGTTTTGAAGGTGAAAGAAAAGGCAGCAGAACTATTGATTTCCCGAAGGACATTGCCCTGGTGAATAATTTTCATTGTGCAAAAAAATTAGGCCTAAAATATGAGTAGTTGTGTAGGCCTAAAAGTCAACTTACATGGTGAAATTTTTCGTAAGTTTTATTTTAATATCAATCCAACAGGTCAAGTAATGATCTTATCGTCTTAAGGACATCTTACACCATACCTTAGTAAGCATTTCCCTTGAGCTGTGAAATGATGAGCCTAAAAATAATCCCACTCTAGCATATAAGTTATCAGCTGCTGTGTCATAGGGCGCACAATGGTGTAGCATTCTGTCAGCGAGCCATCAGTGGGTTTTAGGTGTGCTGTTAGAATGATTATTTGATAAATGCCACAAAGAAATACAAGTTTCCTTTAAAAGGGGCAATGAATTGATATTGCGAGATGAATGTTCACCCCTTGACGGAATACAACGGCCATTGCTGGCAGCCATGTGGGTGATGGCTCATTGGCTAGAATGCACGTGATAGCGGCGGATTGATATGTTCTGTTGGACTACTCGTTCCCGCGAGAACTGTCAAAAAGGTGAAAACTTACAGTAGATGAACTATACCTTTCCATATACATTCAATTCATACTTATCATGAAATGTGAATTTAAAAAGAGCACTGCTAATAGGTAGGAATTTAATATGTACCCTGTCTACAACAATGGATCGCACTGGATCCTGTCCTTGCTCCCAGTGGTCACGCTTGCTCCACAGGTCAAGGCGGAATGCTTGCAATTGTCCCCACATAGAGGTCCAGCTTCTTTCCTTGCCTGGTTCATTCTCCAGCAGACTTAGATCTCCTGAACAACTCTCCTGCGAAACGCAGTCTGGCTGGGCTGCGAGCCGGCAGCAGAAGTGACCAAACAGGGGCAGCTGATGATTTCTATTCTCTGCAACATCAAAACAACAGCACTGTTAACTCTCTTCAGGGGTGACGGTGGGAAGGGAAATATTTCATTTGGTGTCAACATACAGGATGCTGTGAAGAACCTTACAAGCCATTGGATATGATTGTAACCAGTCGTTGGTTGTAAATGCATCGGGAATATTGAATAATTAAAGACCGGGTGAAGTACGGCAGAGGAGTGTCAGGCTCAGAAATCATATATTCACTCCCATTATTTGTGTAAATATTAAATCATGTATGTGTAATTTTAGTTTCAGCGTAATAAGTTACATTTCATATTAATTAAGTAGGATAAAACAGTTTTGTATACATTTCTTCCTTAGTATTTAGACTAACTAGGTTAATTTAAGATTATTTATAAATGAAACATGAACTGTACTGGCAGTTAGTTGCAGCTAAAGGGACTTTTAGTTCCACCAACTAACTCAAAATAAATTTCAATTTTAATGTCAATTATGTGGGTATATAACTAGAACAAATAAATATCCTTGTAATTGTGGGTCCGTCCAGTCAATACTTTTAATTATATCTGGCTCATTATACTGTTCCATTCTGCACACTTGCAAATAATAAAAATAATATAAAAAAAACGCATCTTACTGACGGTATAACAGTAAAGGACAATCAAGGCTTAAATTGTGAAGTTAAAACAACAGCGCATACTTCAAGATTTCATTGACTTCAAGACTTATACTCAGCACAGTGTGGACACACAGGAAGTAGAGTTTTATCATGACAAGGAATAACCACTTCACGTAGAAAAAGTTTATCTTAATATGCTGAATTTTAGGCAATTTTAATGAACTGGGACATTCTTTTCTTTAATGTTATTCTTTCTGTGATTTGACTATTTTGTTTCGAGTGTACAAGTTTTAGTGTCTGCTACATCTTGCCCATATGTTTTCACGCACCATACATTCCATTTTCATTTTATCACCCTGTTTTAACATATGTTTGCACAAACGAGCATTATCTTAATTTGTTGGGCCTGTCTCATTAAAGCTGATGAAGGGATTATGATAGTTTGGATCCCCAAACCTATACTGTAATTTTAAATAGATGTGATCCTTGATTGCATTATAATTAAAAGTATTGACTGGGCGGATTCACAATTACAAGGATATTTGTTTATTCTAGTTACATAATCTCGTCAATACGGAACAATGTCAAATGTCAACAACCTTGATGTTAACATTTCTGATATAATTATGTGGGTATTCAAAGAAGCAAGTAAGGGAATTAAGAAAAGGAAATACCTACTCAGCAAATTTTAATACATTTATAAAGAAAAGTTGAATGCTACTCATGTTAACAGGGTAGAGTAGAATTACAATGGTTCTTTAGGAATTAAAATTAATTTAGTCAACACAGAACCAACAGATAAGCAAACATTGTTTGTTTCATGTAAATTTGCCCTTGGTAAGGCCTTAGCTGGAGCTTGAAGGAAGAGTATAGAACGGGAACCCTTATCATTCATACCTTAAGGAAGCAAGTAGAAGGGGCCCCAAGGAAAGCTTGCGAGGTATATGATGGGAGACCAAGTAGTGGTCATTAGATGACCAGAAATTTGGTGTGGGGAAGTTTAGCTGACAAATGAGCAACAGTAAGACAAAGGGTATGTACCTCATAGAAATTTAAGATCTGTTGTGAGGGCTGAAACTGGCTGCACTCAGCCTTGTGAGGACAATCGAGTGGCTGCTTGATATGAAAAGCAGCACCCCATGGCCTAAAACCAAGTTAATGCGACTGAGGGCATCTTGGTGCTGGCAGATGCATACCCCTTACTCAGTCCACAGGCTATAAGCTGAGCAGCAGTTGTCTTGTGGCTTGCACAGTCCTCTAGGCCCAATAGCAGGGTTAGTTAGTAAGTTAGTTAGCTAGTTATTTAATTCGTTTGTTTATGAGAAGGGGAAGCAGACCCGACCAGCGGTCGGAAACTGCTCAAGATGATGATGAGAAGGGGTTTAGAGTCAGTTTAGAAAAAGAAAATACACTATAGTGTTACTACGGATCACAGATGTAAGTTCAAGTTAAGATTGAATGATGACTGGGAAGAAAACATATTTCGTGAGGAGTATGGTATTGTTATTGTTTTAAGGGGAGGAACAGCGAGGTCATCTGCCCCCATTTGTGAGGGGAAAAGAGAGAGAAAAAAACAGTTTGACTGCCAAGATATATTTACTGAGAGTGGTAAATTATGCAAATATTCTTCAAATTTGGAATTAGTCAGTGAGAAAAACACTGGAACCAAGTATTAAATCTCCAAGGGAGCTGAAGTATATTAACAAAGGTTTTAAACATACTGTATAACATTTGCAGCATTATTTACAGTCACAACTGAGAAAGAAAATAGGCCAACAATACAGCTGATTGTCAGTGGCCATATGTAATTCTGAAAACCACTTTGCAGATTTTAGTTTACATGCATGGGACAGAACTAACATTACTATTTTGTATGTTTGTTAATGATAGTAGGGCCTTGAAGAATATTCTACTTGCATCTTACCTAGATTTTCCACTTGTAAGTCGTGAGTACGAATGCTATCATGTACATCATCCAACGTCAGTTGAGCTGAAGCCATCAGCTCAAAGTGTGGACCGCTGGAAAATTTAGTAAACTAATATTATTATTCTTTTCAAGAAATTCAGTGTTGATTACAGTTATAAATTTGTTAAACAGGTCTAAAAGCAAAAAGCTGGAGAAACTTACAATAACTAAATGTATGATCTCAATCAGATAAATGCCTAGAAGGAAATGAAGTATTTATCTAGTACTATGAATACTATTTCAAACACACAACAGTTAACAAAATATCTCCCGACTGCATCAAGACTCCCTCGACCAAAGCAAATGTAGCAACACTTATTGATGATGCCGTACAAATGGAATAAGATAGTCGAACTCAGGATAGGAGGTGTGAAACCAGTGAGGCTTTAAAGCAAGTACTGTACTGGTAATAAAATCATGACAGTACTCAGACTGGCTAACTGACTGTTGTCAGATGTAACCATATCTGATTCATGATTCTTTGTTTTGCTTCTTCAGTTCCAGTAAAAAAAAGGATTTTTTCAGAAATATTATATCTTTTCAGAGGGCAAAGATATCAGAAAATAACAAAAGAAATTATGTAACATTTTACAGTGAATGAAATATTACACCAGACATTTCATTCTTAGCACATGGTATTAATCATAACAGATTCATACAAATATTGTTATGATTGAAAATTAATTTCAATTATATTGTCAATACGGACCTCTATGGATATTAGCAATAATATTCCCAATATATTCCCAAAATATTCAGAAGTATGGCCTGAAAATCAGTATAGAGAAAAGCAAGACCATGGTGATGACAAGAGGGGAAAGACAAGGAAAGGGCACTGTGAAAATTGGAAGTCAGAGTTTGGAAATTGTGGACACGTTCAAATACCTAGGAAGTGAATTGATGCAAACTGGTAGGTTGGACATGGAGATTGGCAGGAGGGTACAGCAGAGCAATGCATTCTATCAAAGTGTAACAAAACTTGTTTGGGATAAGGAAGTACCAAGGAAAAGCAAGGAGGTAATGTATAAAATGTACTATGTACCCATATTAACTTATGCAGCTGAGACTTGGACCCTGACGAGCAGGCAAGAGAGTAGAATCCAAGCCAGTGAAATGAAATTCCTAAGATGATAGGAAAGACAAGGAAAGACAGAGTGAGGAATGAAGATGTTAGGAAGGAAGTTGGGATGGGAAAACTAAATGAGAGAATTGAGAAGAATAAACTAAGGTGGTTTGGACATGTAAAGAGGATGGAGGAAAATAGAATACCAAGACAGGTGCTGGAGGCCAAGTGCAAGGGTAAGAGAGCAAGGGGAAGACCTAGAACAAGGTGGATCGATTCAGTGAAGAACAGAGTGAGAAAAAGGAATCTGGACTGGGACAAGATCGTGGAAGAAGAATTGTGGAAGGAAAGAGGAAAGTGGAGAAGTGCCATAAATACCCCGACCCGGCAGGAGCTGGATAAGGGGAAATGATGATGATGATGATGATGATGATGATTCCCAATATTGTTACGATGTCAAAGAAAAGAAAAATGACAGATCACTGCCAAGTGATGGTGCTTATGTGGAGGAATATCAGGGTATGGAGAAATAATTCCACATGCATCTTTTCAAAATTCCATAATTTTCAACAGAACTTACATTTTTCCAGTATTGAGTTCATCCCGAAGTGTCGCTGCTAACTTCTTGCCTACCGTTCGGCTGATCGAGCTGTGGATAGTTTTCTTAATCTTACGTGGAGTGCTTGCAATACTAAGGTCATCCTGGAGAATGTGACTATAGACTTCTAGCTTGAACTCAAAGTCTGCAGGAATTTGGTTACTGAAATAAAGAGCATACAAAATTGTGTACACTTAGCATGAATATACCACAAACAATGGACAGGTGAAATCACACTGAAACCATTTATGAGAATGGAATTCCTATATTTTATGAAAAAGTGTTTTCATATATGGGGTTGTATTTCAAGTGATTATTCTGATTTGTACCTACATGTTATATACCCAACCTCCTCATAAGTCCATCAAAGACCTGCTGTACATTCTGTCCTGAAGTCTACAAACTTTCCTAATACTGGTGGAGGCAACACTAGTTAGTTATTGTTGCTTTAAGGGGAGGAACAGCGAGGTCATCTGCCCCTTGGAGGCAACACTCACTATGAATGTGTGTGTGATGGAGATGTGTCAATTCAATACATTGTTTAAACATGCAAATGAAGAGAAATGTTAAAAATTGCTGTGTATGTCTACCCTTTTGATTCCCATTTCTATGAAGTTGGAAATTAGACTAAATACGTTTTCTAAGGGGTGGATGGAATTTACGGCCGGGTGACCTTCCGGATGCCAACTTCCATCATGGGAGTTCATGAAAGACGACACGAATTAAGATGAATGAAACTGGGTACAAGACTGGAAGAATGTGACCGTGGTTGTCCCAGAAGGTGCTGTCCCCGGATAGGAAAATAGGAAACACCAAAAACCATTTCAAACACGGCTGACGGCGGGGCTCAGCAAGGGCGGACATAACCAAAGGGCCTTGCACCGTAACACGCTACCGTAGTCGATAAAGTTTTGTTGAAAATTGTTATTTTCTTCAAAATGTTAAAATGTGATTTTATTGAACTTTGATTAAAAATCGAATAATAATGTTATTGGTTTACGGCCCTTTTAACTACTGCGGCATTTCAAGACGCCGCAGTGCCGGAATTTCGCCCCAAAATTAACGTGCTAATAAATCTACCGACACGGCTCCCTCGCATTTGCGCACCCTCAAATGCCAACTGACTGCACCAGGATTCGATCCTGCAACCTTGGATCCAGCAGGCGAGAAAGGTATCGCTGAGCCACGCAGCCAGTCGATTTGAAATGTAGGCCTACTTACTGTACATAAACCTTAAATTTTAATTTTCCCTCTCATATACACTAGTTTAAAGCCAACTGGTCTTAATATTATTACTTAAACAAGAAGTTCCGTAACGAACTTAAGAGCCTACTTTTCTCGAAATGTAAGATTCATTCCAATGATTAATCTATATGGACCAAATTAGAATAATGACGAAATTGAGTTGGTAATAACGACATTTCTTATTAGTTCGAAATATAACTATCATAATGTAGCCTAATAGAGCACTACAGTTGGCAGCCCTGGTGACTGAATATATTCTTAGTTCCATCTCTTAAGGCCTACAGAATACAAAATTTGGCTGAAGTCCAATGGATAGCATGTACGTTCCATGCAGTTAAACATTGGATTTAACAGCGCGCGTAAAATCATGTTGGCAACAATGTCATGCATGTATTGGTCAGAAATAATCTGAACTATTATGATCTATTGTTGTGCCAATTTTGGATGAAATACATTTATTTGTATAGAAGTTACATGTATTTTAAAATTGGACCAAACAGCAGGCTTAGAATCATGTTGGAAGCACTGACGTATATTAATTACTCCAAATTAATCTAGAATGTAAGGTACTATACGTGTGCAAAGTTTAGTGCTGTTGGCTTGAATACTTCCTGATATACTGATATTAGGGTAAAAAATAGAGACAGCATTTATTAACAGTTGGCAGCCCTGGTTGTTCTTAAGATTACGCATAGTCATATCTGTTATAGTACACATAGCACATACGAAATTTGGTTGAAATCCAATTGATAATGTAGAAGTTATATGCATTTAAAATTTGGACCTATCAGCAGGCTTGTAATCAATTTGGCAACACTGCCTTGTATGGCCTCCTGGAAATTAAACTGTAATATTATTATCTATACGTGTGCCAATTTTGAAATAGCTCCCATTCATACCTTCCAAGATATCGAACATGGAGCTCAAATTTCAATTGCGATTTTTCAGCAGTTGGTAGCACTGACAGCATTTTCAAATATGGCCGTGAGATATTCAGGTATAGATCTTTACTCCTACCAAATTTTGTTTCGATTGCTGCAGCCGTTTAGGAGTTGATAGGGGGGGGGGCACACACACACAGCCAGACAGACAGACACACATTTGCCCGATCTCATAAGTCTACTTTTTCCTCATTTTTGCAAAATGTGAAAAGTAGGCTAAAATAGGTATACTGAGCTAAAGAAAAATACCGTAGATGTTCTAAACTATGTATAAGTGATCCACATGTTTAAGTGGCAGTGAAGTTCAAATAGGATGCGCTAAGAAACTGGCAAAACTTGCAATTTAATATCAGTTTGAGCTACAATTACCGATGGCCAGGTAAAGAACTTCAGCGTCGTTTACAACCACTGCTTAGCTTGCATTGGCGTAGCGGTGGCATCATTACCTAACCAAACATGGCGACGTGTCTTTCGGTAAGTTTATTACTTGAAAGTTAAATTTTCAGAGCGCTACTAACAATAAGAAAAATAACGCACTTTTGAAACGGGCAACGGACAATACACGAGAGCCCTTAAATTTCGTTTAGATATTAACATTAAACAAAAGTTCATTGAATGACTCAAATCAATTCCATGAGTAGGCCTACTTACAAGACGAGGACATCGGGAAAGGTGAGGTCGGTGAGTGCGCGATCCACAGGACACAGTAGCGTAGTGTCGTAGATTTCCGTGCCAATACGGGCCAAGCAGAAGACTGCGAAGCGGCGGTAGTCTCCTTTGTTCTTGAAGTGGTCAGTGTCGCGCCACATGAGCGGCATTCGCAAGTCAGACAACGACACCCGGGCGGCGCAAGGCTGTGTGCTGTACCTGCAACAGACACAAACAAATAAATCCCAGGCTGTACAGATTTTACATACATGTCACATTACACAAATATGTACAGATTATCAATCAAGAATTGACGCATGAAAAAATGTTAGTCATGTTTATGTAACCTACAGTCGTACGGTCAGCGGATACCCCCTCAGAAGCCTTTCATCCTCATATTCCAACCGCTCAGTCCCGCCAAACTAATTATGAAAGTACAGTCGGCTTCCTTTCTCTCGATACCCGATGCCCCTCGTGGTAAAACTTTACTGTGGCTGTTGCCAATTGCATTGTCACTTCTGGCGTCAACTATTTAAACAAGTAAGCCCTATTCATTTCCATGACGAACCGGAAACATCAAAACAAATCATGTATCACAGCATAAACTAAACATTAGTTGAAATTTAATATTTTTCAATCAGTCAATACGATTGTACCCAATTGTAATGGAATGGGTAGTTCCCTAATCCTGAAAAACATTTACATGAGATTAACCTAATAAATGTATTACCGGTAATCTATCTATATATTTAAAACACTAAGCTGTTTTTTGTACACACGAGATTGTGAAAACGACTTAACCGATTGGCTTCGTAAGACATTCTAACGAAAGCTCTTGGCATGCAGATTTGCAGAGTTTCTTTAAAACGAAAATATATGTTGCGGTATATTTTTAAATGATTAAAGAAATATGTAATATTTGACACTCCCGCGCATGCGCACAATGGCCTTTCTCAACAAGGAAAATGGCGATTCCAGTCGCGTCTAACTGAGATCTTTGTTTATGAGAATTAAAAAGGGTCTCCAATAATGTTAATTATGTTTTTACAATATGCATTGAATTAGAATTATATTAGATAAACCACAAATTGAAGGACTTAAACTGCAGGTTGAGCGTGTATACTGGTTAGATAGCTTAATACCGAAGTCTCCCATAGTTGTCTGGATGGCCAAGGGGATAAGGTTACTGCCTGGAAATATGTATTATGCATGATCGAGAGGGTTCGATTCCCACCTCGGATATGTTTTTTTATTTTCGTTTTCTGCCTTCCTACGATTGGTATTACATTGTAGAAACATATTTCACTTTTATCATTCCCGTCAAGTAACGAATTCTCTGTTGCCACCCTTTGCATGGTCGAGAGGGTTCGATTCCCACCTCGGTTAGGTTTTTTTAAATTTTCGTTTTCTTCCTTCCTACGATTGGTATTACATTGTAGAGACATATTTCACTTTTATCATTCCCGTAAAGTAACGAATTCTCTGTTGCCATCCTTTGCATGGTCGAGAGGGTTCGATTCCCACCTCGGATACGTTGTTTTATTTTCATTTTCTTCCTTCCTACGATTGGTATTACATTGTAGAGACATATTTCACTTTTTTCATTCCCGTAAAGTAACGAATTCTCTGTTGCCAACCTTTGCATGGTCGAGAGGGTTCGATTCCCACCTCGGATATGTTTTTTTTTGTTTTCTTCCTTCCTACGATTGGTATTACACTGTAGAAATATATTTCACTTTTATCATTCCCGTAAAGTAACGAATTCTCTGATGCCATATATATTTAAAACACTAAGGTATTTTTTGTACACACGAGATTTTGAAAACGACTTAACCGATTGGCTTCGTATGGCATTCTAACGAAAGCTCTTGGCATGCAGATTTGCAGTGTGTCTTTAAAAGGAAAATATATGTTACGGTATATTTTTATATGTTTAAAGAAAAATGTAATATATGTGGCTATTGCGCGTTGCCACAATGGCGTTTCTTCATGAGAGAAATGGCGGATAAACGATCCACCGTATCGTAGTGTGATCTTTGTTTATGAGAATTGAAAAGGGAAATATCGCTTATGTTGTATCCCGATATATACTGGAATAGAATCATGAAATAAGGGACATATTGATGAACTATAACTGGCAGTTGAGTGCGTTTGTTGTTTACGTCACTTAATATTGCACTCTAATTTCGTTGTCTGGGTGGCTCAGCGGCTACCATTGTGGACAACGAAATTGATCATGCATCGTCGGAGGAGTTTGACTCCCACCTCAGACATGTAATTTTATTTCCCAATTATTCTATCTTGCAATTGGTATTACATTGTCTAAACAAATGTTACGTTTATTATTCCCGTAAGGTAAGGAATTCTCCATGATTTACGTTGCCAGATACTTTTAAATTATTAAATAAAAATCGGCACAATCGCTTCGCCAAGAGAGAAAATTGTCGAACATAATTCATTTGATGGACTCAGACATCGCGGTCACTCAGCGCCGTCTACTTTGGTGTGTGAGTGTAAACCTTTCTCTGATAACCTGTGTTAATGTGATGGCTGTATTGATGTGTGCATTTGTAATTAGTATGGGGAATGGAGAGTTGACGACTGAGGCTTTAAGTTAGGAACTATCCCGGTATTTGCCTGGAGTGGAAGTGGGAAACCACGGAAAACCACATCTAAGATTGTTGAGATGGGAATCAAATTTTGCTCTTCTTAGGTTTGCCTCAAGAGTGCGCCCCGTTCCAGCCCTCAGACCAGAATTAAATTTCTTGGCAGAGCAGGGATCGAACCTGGAATCTGGGGCGATAGCTCAGAATGTAGCCTTAAGACTGGGCTTCCCTGTGTTAATACGATCTTTGAAAAACACTGAACATATAATTCTAAAACTCCCTCCATTACGGTGGCTGGCGAAGTGAGTCCATGCTCATTCCAGTAGTGGCGAAGTGATTCTATGCTCCCTTGCATAATTTACTGTCATGGAAATGCAAAGTATTGTACCTTCAACAGGTGATTGAAATTGATTATTTAGAGCAGTTTCATTCTGTTTATTTCAAAATGAAGTTCGTCATCCTGAGTTGCGTTTGCAAGCAAATTGCAAAAATTGCAAGGATTTTATTATTGGCGATCAGTCTCATCGCATTCTCATCAGCAACCAACTTGAGAATGGAAGTCTCTGAACTTAGTTGTATAAGTGAATATTATTGTTTATTGATTATTTTTTAGAGTACATAACAATGAGTCTAACCACGCAGTTGATTTTGGCAATGGAAGTAAGTTATTATTTGCTATTTAATATTTGGCTACTGCGTTGATGCAGGTCACTATAGTATTATTTAATATGACGTTAATTTGGGGAGAAATGCTGCTATAAATAAACCCATTTTACGAAATAGAACATTAGCCGCAAACAAGTGGGAAATCGGAGAAAAATACGAAGCCACTTTTAAACTCCAATATAAATACGGCATTTCAGATACAATTCCAGATACTATACCGTTACAGTGTAGGGTCCTTGACGAACAAATGTAAACATTGTTCTGCACTGTATTTCTCTTGAGAGAAATCTACACTTGGTTACTTTGACCTTTGCTGTTGTAATGGTAAAATTAATCTGACTAAATATAAAATATTTGACATGCTGCAACAATTATTTTTCACTGGAGATGATATCTCAAGGAATTTCAGAGAGACTAATCGGCAGTACAATGCTATGTCCTTCGTTTCATTTGGTGCCAATGTTACTGTGCCACACCCATACGGTCCACATTGTTTTAAGATGTATGGAGGTGCACATCATCGCATTTCTTCGTTATATTCCAAAATTATATGTGACGGTTTGCGGCCAGTTTTATTAGACTCCTCAGAGTTCTTGAATTCCTTGGATCTAAATGACTTGCCTCCACATATTCCAAACGCTTGAACCGTTATGCTGCTTAGAAATCTGAACGTTTCCCAAGGGCTCCTAAATGCAACTATATTGCTTGGATTTGGAAATAATAAGTGCAGTTAAAATTAGGCAGAGAGGCCTAATCCTTCTACTTGATTTAACAGCATCCGATAAAACACTATCATTTTGTTTTAAGAGGCAATATTTTCCAATTTATTTGGCATACTCTGTCACAATCAATGAAGCTCAAGGGAAAACTCTGGAACGTATAGGTCTCAATTTGCCTCATCAATTTTTCAGTCATGGCCAGCAGTATTTTGCAATGTTGAGAGTGCAATCTTTTGACGCCCTTATAGTTTCAATAGAGCCAAAAAATAATCGTACAAAGAATATACAGTAGGCCTACATAAGAAAATTCTTCAGTAAATATTTTTCTATTGACCGTCATTTTTGACGGGTTTCAACTAGTTTATTTATTAATTTTCTATATATTTAAAACACTAAGCTGTTTTTTGTACACACGAGATTGTGAAAACGACTTAACCGATTGGCTTCGTAAGACATTCTAACGAAAGCTCTTGGCATGCAGATTTGCAGAGTTTCTTTAAAACGAAAATATATGTTGCGGTATATTTTTAAATGATTAAAGAAATATGTAATATTTGACACTCCCGCGCATGCGCACAATGGCCTTTCTCAACAAGGAAAATGGCGATTCCAGTCGCGTCTAACTGAGATCTTTGTTTATGAGAATTAAAAAGGGTCTCCAATAATGTTAATTATGTTTTTACAATATGCATTGAATTAGAATTATATTAGATAAACCACAAATTGAAGGACTTAAACTGCAGGTTGAGCGTGTATACTGGTTAGATAGCTTAATACCGAAGTCTCCCATAGTTGTCTGGATGGCCAAGGGGATAAGGTTACTGCCTGGAAATATGTATTATGCATGATCGAGAGGGTTCGATTCCCACCTCGGATATGTTTTTTTATTTTCGTTTTCTGCCTTCCTACGATTGGTATTACATTGTAGAAACATATTTCACTTTTATCATTCCCGTCAAGTAACGAATTCTCTGTTGCCACCCTTTGCATGGTCGAGAGGGTTCGATTCCCACCTCGGTTAGGTTTTTTTAAATTTTCGTTTTCTTCCTTCCTACGATTGGTATTACATTGTAGAGACATATTTCACTTTTATCATTCCCGTAAAGTAACGAATTCTCTGTTGCCATCCTTTGCATGGTCGAGAGGGTTCGATTCCCACCTCGGATACGTTGTTTTATTTTCATTTTCTTCCTTCCTACGATTGGTATTACATTGTAGAGACATATTTCACTTTTTTCATTCCCGTAAAGTAACGAATTCTCTGTTGCCATCCTTTGCATGGTCGAGAGGGTTCGATTCCCACCTCGGATATGTTTTTTTTGTTTTCTTCCTTCCTACGATTGGTATTACATTGTAGAAATATATTTCACTTTTATCATTCCCGTAAAGTAACGAATTCTCTGATGCCATATATATTTAAAACACTAAGGTATTTTTTGTACACACGAGATTTTGAAAACGACTTAACCGATTGGCTTCGTATGGCATTCTAACGAAAGCTCTTGGCATGAAGATTTGCAGTGTGTCTTTAAAAGGAAAATATATGTTACGGTATATTTTTATATGTTTAAAGAAAAATGTAATATATGTGGCTATTGCGCGTTGCCACAATGGCGTTTCTTCATGAGAGAAATGGCGGATAAACGATCCACCGTATCGTAGTGTGATCTTTGTTTATGAGAATTGAAAAGGGAAATATCGCTTATGTTGTATCCCGATATATACTGGAATAGAATCATGAAATACGGGACATATTGATGAACTATAACTGGCAGTTGAGTGCGTTTGTTGTTTACGTCACTTAATATTGCACTCTAATTTCGTTGTCTGGGTGGCTCAGCGGCTACCATTGTGGACAACGAAATTGATCATGCATCGTCGGAGGAGTTTGACTCCCACCTCAGACATGTAATTTTATTTCCCAATTATTCTATCTTGCAATTGGTATTACATTGTCTAAACAAATGTTACGTTTATTATTCCCGTAAGGTAAGGAATTCTCCATGATTTACGTTGCCAGATACTTTTAAATTATTAAATAAAAATCGGCACAATCGCTTCGCCAAGAGAGAAAATTGTCGAACATAATTCATTTGATGGACTCAGACATCGCGGTCACTCAGCGCCGTCTACTTTGGTGTGTGAGTGTAAACCTTTCTCTGATAACCTGTGTTAATGTGATGGCTGTATTGATGTGTGCATTTGTAATTAGTATGGGGAATGGAGAGTTGACGACTGAGGCTTTAAGTTAGGAACTATCCCGGTATTTGCCTGGAGTGGAAGTGGGAAACCACGGAAAACCACATCTAAGATTGTTGAGATGGGAATCAAATTTTGCTCTTCTTAGGTTTGCCTCAAGAGTGCGCCCCGTTCCAGCCCTCAGACCAGAATTAAATTTCTTGGCAGAGCAGGGATCGAACCTGGAATCTGGGGCGATAGCTCAGAATGTAGCCTTAAGACTGGGCTTCCCTGTGTTAATACGATCTTTGAAAAACACTGAACATATAATTCTAAAACTCCCTCCATTACGGTGGCTGGCGAAGTGAGTCCATGCTCATTCCAGTAGTGGCGAAGTGATTCTATGCTCCCTTGCATAATTTACTGTCATGGAAATGCAAAGTATTGTACCTTCAACAGGTGATTGAAATTGATTATTTAGAGCAGTTTCATTCTGTTTATTTCAAAATGAAGTTCGTCATCCTGAGTTGCGTTTGCAAGCAAATTGCAAAAATTGCAAGGATTTTATTATTGGCGATCAGTCTCATCGCATTCTCATCAGCAACCAACTTGAGAATGGAAGTCTCTGAACTTAGTTGTATAAGTGAATATTATTGTTTATTGATTATTTTTTAGAGTACATAACAATGAGTCTAACCACGCAGTTGATTTTGGCAATGGAAGTAAGTTATTATTTGCTATTTAATATTTGGCTACTGCGTTGATGCAGGTCACTATAGTATTATTTAATATGACGTTAATTTGGGGAGAAATGCTGCTATAAATAAACCCATTTTACGAAATAGAACATTAGCCGCAAACAAGTGGGAAATCGGAGAAAAATACGAAGCCACTTTTAAACTCCAATATAAATACGGCATTTCAGATACAATTCCAGATACTATACCGTTACAGTGTAGGGTCCTTGACGAACAAATGTAAACATTGTTCTGCACTGTATTTCTCTTGAGAGAAATCTACACTTGGTTACTTTGACCTTTGCTGTTGTAATGGTAAAATTAATCTGACTAAATATAAAATATTTGACATGCTGCAACAATTATTTTTCACTGGAGATGATATCTCAAGGAATTTCAGAGAGACTAATCGGCAGTACAATGCTATGTCCTTCGTTTCATTTGGTGCCAATGTTACTGTGCCACACCCATACGGTCCACATTGTTTTAAGATGTATGGAGGTGCACATCATCGCATTTCTTCGTTATATTCCAAAATTATATGTGACGGTTTGCGGCCAGTTTTATTAGACTCCTCAGAGTTCTTGAATTCCTTGGATCTAAATGACTTGCCTCCACATATTCCAAACGCTTGAACCGTTATGCTGCTTAGAAATCTGAACGTTTCCCAAGGGCTCCTAAATGCAACTATATTGCTTGGATTTGGAAATAATAAGTGCAGTTAAAATTAGGCAGAGAGGCCTAATCCTTCTACTTGATTTAACAGCATCCGATAAAACACTATCATTTTGTTTTAAGAGGCAATATTTTCCAATTTATTTGGCATACTCTGTCACAATCAATGAAGCTCAAGGGAAAACTCTGGAACGTATAGGTCTCAATTTGCCTCATCAATTTTTCAGTCATGGCCAGCAGTATTTTGCAATGTTGAGAGTGCAATCTTTTGACGCCCTTATAGTTTCAATAGAGCCAAAAAATAATCGTACAAAGAATATACAGTAGGCCTACATAAGAAAATTCTTCAGTAAATATTTTTCTATTGACCGTCATTTTTGACGGGTTTCAACTAGTTTATTTATTAATTTATTAATCTTATGTTAAAAAACATGAGAAATTTATTAATCTTATGTTGTTGTTGGTTTTTTTCTTCAGGATTAGGGAACCACCCATTACAATTGGGTACATTCGTATTGATCGACTGAAAAACATTACAATTCGATTACTAAAGCAACACTGGAAAATGGCTTCAAATCTATACATTACTGTTTTCCCTTATTTTTGTGCAGTTCTAATGCATTGGCCCGTGGCTTCGGACGCTTCAATGTGCAAACAAGCGAGGTGTACTGTATTGGCAAAATTGCTCTGTCTTGGAGAGTAAGGTAAAAATTTACGATTGTAATTATTAGCCTACTTTCGATTTTTGCAAAAAATGAAAGTAGACTTATGATATCACTACAGGGCGAAAAAAAAGTGTGTCTGTCTGTGTGTGTGTGTGTATGTGTGTGAGTCTGTGTGTGTGTGTGAGTGTGTGTACTCTGAATGTCTGTCCCCCCCCCCCCTATCAATTCGAACACGGTGAGCGCAAATTGAACGAAATTTGGTACAAAGGTAGCACTAGCAAAGGACACCTCAGTGTCATGTTTTATATCGTCGCCATCTTGACGGAAACGTAATGGCGGCCACACAAATGTTCAAAGCTTAAATCAAATTACGACTAACCTAATCATCCGATCTCTACCAAATTTTGCAACAACATACCATTCTGGGGGCAGCATCCTTTGACCAAACTGATAGGTCATCAGCCTAATAGTTTGCGGATGGCGGCCATCTTTGTGTGAACATCGATTGCCCCTATTAATTCGAACACGGTGAAACCGAATGGAATGAAATTTGGTACAGAGGTAGTACTAGCAAAGGGCACTCCAGTGTCATGTTTTATATCGCCGCCATCTTGACGGAAACGTAATGGCGGCCACACAAATGTTCAAAGCTTAAATCAAATTACGACTAACCTA
The DNA here is from genome assembly GCA_946902985.2 of Meconema thalassinum. NCBI lineage: Eukaryota > Metazoa > Arthropoda > Insecta > Orthoptera > Tettigoniidae > Meconema > Meconema thalassinum. The sequence goes on along the minus strand of OX336390.1, from coordinate 292,714,416 downwards.
ATCATCCGATCTCTACCAAATTTTGCAACAACATACCTTTATGGAGGGAGCATCCTTTGACAAATCTAATAGGTCATTAGCCTAATAGTTTGCGGATGGCGGCCATCTTTGTGTCAAAATCGATTACCCCTATTAATTCGAACACGGTGAAACCGAATGGAATGAAATTTGGTACAGAGGTAGCACTAGCAAAGGGCACCCCAGTGTCATGTTTTATATCGCCGACATCTTGACGGAAACGTAATGGCGGCCACACAAATGTTCAAAGCTTAAATCAAATTACGACTAACCTAATCATCTGATCTCTACCAAACTTTGCAACAGCATACCTTTATGGAGGGAGCATCCTTTGACCAATCTAATAGGTTATTAGCCTAATAGTTTGCGGATGGCGGCCATCTTTATGTCAACATTGATTCCCCCTATTAATTCGAACACGGTGGAACCGAATGGAACGAAATTTGGTACAGAGGTAGCACTAGCAAAGGGCACCTCAGTGTCATGTTTTATATCGCCGCCATCTTGACTGAAACGTAATGGCGGCCACACGAATGTTCAAAGCTTAAATCAAATTACGATTAACCTAATCATCCGATCTCTACCAAATTTTGCAACTACATACCTTTATGGAGGGAGCATCCTTTGACCAATCTAATAGGTCATCAGCGTAATAGTTTGCGGATAGCGGCCATCTTTGTGTGAAAATCGATTCCCCCTATTAATTCGAACACGGTGCAACCGAATGGAACGAAATTTGGTACAGAGGTAGTACTAACAAAAGGCACCTCAGTGTCATGTTTTATATCACCGCCATCTTGACGGAAACGTAATCGCGGCCACCCAAATGTTAAAGGCTAAAATGTAATTACGACCAACCTAATAATCTAGTCTCTACCAAATTTTGCAACAACAAATCTTTATGTGGGATGCATATTCTGACCAAACTGCTAGATCATCAGCCCAATAGTTTGCAGATGGTGGCCAAGTATGTGTGCAAATGGATTCCCCCTATCAATTCAAACACGGTGAAACCGAATTGAACGAAATTTGGTACAGAGGTAGCACTAGCAAAAGGCACCTCAGTGTCATGTTTTATATCGCCGCCATCTTGACGGAAACGGAATGACGACCACCCATATGTTAAAAGCTTAAATCAAATTTCGACCATCCTAATAATTTGATCTCTACCGGATTTTGCAACAACATGCCTTTTTGTGGAAAGCATCTTATGACTGACTGCAAGGTCATCAGCCCAATAGTGTGCAAATAGCGGCCATGTATGTGTGCAAATCCATTCCCCGGATCAATTCAAACACGGTGAAACCGAATTGAATGAATTTTTTTACAGAGGTAGCACTAGCAAAGGGGACCTCATATTCATGTTGAATATCCCTATAGCACGTTGTATTTCAACAAGCTACTACACCCAACATTCAATTATACTCCTTGAAAAGGACAAAGAGTTATAACAATACCCATGCATTTAGGAGAAAGTAGGCTATATGTTCTTTACTGAACATCTTGTTTTTATTTATTTATTTATTTATTTACCGACTGCGGTGGCCGAGAGCTCTAACGCACTACCTCGTGCTTCTCTAGCATCTGGAGAACGTGGATTCGAGTCCCACCTCGGTCGTCCTGAAAATGGTTTTCGTGGTTATCCATTTTCACCACCTGGCTAATTCCTCTCAATAGGTTCACGGCCGATTTCCTTCTCAAATCCCTTCCCTGACCCGTCCTGAAAAGAAAATAGGCTACATGGCCATTGTCTGCATTAATAAAATTATTTATTTATTTATTTATTAACGCAATCAATTGTGCAAAATAAAAATTACAAGCACACATCACTATTAAATAAATAATGATAACGATAAGATAAAATGCACTTCAGGTGCCTATGATAGGTTTTCCTCGATTCATACACTTACAACGTGGTAACGTTTACAGATTCGGTCACACAGCTCACAGACATAAGTAGAGTTTGGATTGTGGTATAACTTAAGTTTTGTCTTGCTTATTTTATGGCGGAAGCCATGCACAACCAAAGAGTGGCCTGGTTCACTTAGGCCTATAATAATGTTATAGGTTTTACGTCCCTTTAACTACTGTGGCTTTTAGAGACGCCAGCGTGCTGGAATTTTGTCCCGAAGAATCCTTAACGAGCCAGTAAATCTACTGACACGGCTCCCCTGCATTTGCGCACCCTCCAATGCCAACTGTCTGCACCAGGATTCAATCCTACAACCTTGGACACAGCAGGCGAGAACGTTACCGCTACACCACGCAGCCTGTCATAAGAAGACATTTAAGAGCCAACTTCCGTTTAAAACCCATTGTCCTCATAAAACTGCTCCCCTGCTGGGTGAGAAATACTAGTAAGGAGCTAAGGATCAATCGCATGCCGACATTTTTGATGTCCGATGACTTAATACCCTATCCAATATATATATATCGGTGTGAACAACTTGTCGAAGCCAAATGACATTGATACAACAAGCTTCCGAAAGTATTCCTCGTCGAGGGTGATCGCCTCCCATACGTCCAACAATAACGCTTCACAAAGCATCATGTGAACGCGGGGTAGGTGGGCCAAAGTCGTTTCCACTTTGCCCAAGCATGTTCAATGGTCTTGGCTGTCGCCTCAGAAGTCCGGGTTCGATTTACGGATCTGCCAAGAAATGTAATTCTGATCTGTGGGCTAGAACGGGATACACTCAACCTCGTGAGGCAAAACTGAGAAGAGGTGGGTTTGACTAACACCTCAGCCATCCTGAGAGTGGTTTCCCACTTCTACTCCTGGTGAATGCCAGGATGATCCCAAGGCCACAGTCGCCTCCTTCCCAATCCTCATCTGAATTACCAATATAGCCATTAAAATAACACAGGTTATCAGATAAAATTACACAAGTACACACCCAAGTACACGGGGCTAAATGACCACGATGTCCAAGCCCCTCAAATGAAACAACATGTTCAATGGAGTTCAAGTCTGGAACTCCACAGATCTACTTGAGCAGTTCAATGGCATTTTGTCCAAAAAAACAGCCTTGAACACTAATTAAAATTAAACGCTCGTGGATTGGACATCCGGTCGTATAATAGTAGGCTACATTATGCAACGAGCCTATAATGGCAATAATTAAGACACGAGTATGTTTATAAAACGAGCGTATGCGACTTTTATAATTTCCATACGAGTGTCTTAATTAACATTATAGGCGAGTTGCATACGACTGTTTTATGTTCGACGATAATTATTATAACTATTTTATGTTCGAACATAAATATCTGTCGAGATTTCGCCAGTTTTATGTACTGAACAGAGCGCATGAGACGCAGAGAATGCCTTGTATTTGACCATGGCCTCCCCGATTACCCTACTATGACACTAGGCCACGCAGTGAAATTTAAATTAGAAGGCCGTGGAACTAGGTGCGATGATATCCTTATCTAATTGGTCAAACAACTGTTTCTTGAGCTCTGATTGGTGGGAGAAAGTGTTTCATAATGAAAAATAGAGTTATAATGTGCCTCATTATAGTACAGTTTTCTGACATATAATAGTCAGGGCCGAACATAAATATATATTTGGCACAGAAGACACTCATCTCACCTCACCCCCAACCCTGTAGGAATGGGAATAATAAGTGGAGAAAATTCGTACGGTAATTATTGTAGAAACAAAATATTATTTTGGTCCTAATTTTCTCAGGCGTTTTTTCCTACAGCATAGGTTACGTAACATCTATGGAGATGAGCCTACAAACATCTCGTGCCACGTTAAGTGTCCTGCAAGGATTGTCCCGTTGCGCTATGCGACTCGAGAGCAGAGGAGGCATTCATGAATGAAGGCTGTGTGACCCCTGGACGGGACACACAGGATATTTGCGATGAATATAAACAGGATCTATATAGCATGTGTCATGCAGCCGCGTGGGACGAGAGGAGGATCTATTTTAGGAATCGCATGTTACGTGCAACCTTGAAAGAATAGGAATAAAATCATATTTCAGGATCTACACTCATTCAGTTCAGAGAGCGAACGGGTTTGGAATATGGAAGTAACAAACGTGGAAACGATTGCGATGGTCAGTATTAAGAATGTTTATTATGGAGAGAAAGAAAGATTGATGATGATGATGATGATGATGATGATTGTTGTTTTAAGGGGCCAAACATCTAGGTTATCGGTCCCTAATGGTTTGGGTGATCGGGATAATGAACGATGATTACACGAAACCTACAACTAAAACCAACTACGGACTTATCAACTATAGTACCGTACGGTATGTACTAGAACAGGTCTGCCCAACCTACGGCCCGCGGGCCCGATATGGCCCGCGATACTATTTTGTCCGGCCCTCGCCGTGCCGCTAAAACTTTGAAACAGGTTCCAGTCGTCGGACTAAACTAAATTATCACTTTATTTCATAATTTGATTATTAAATGTGTCAAATGAACATAAATACTCACTCTTTGTCATTCATATTGAATATTAGCGTAAGTTACGTTACTTCTATTTTAAAGGGATTTATATATATACACCGCGGACAGGCCAACAAGGACCACGCAAATATCACTTCTTTATAGGTCTAGTTTCCTTCTTTCTCTTCCAGAAGTCTTTCATCCTGGTCGACTGCGCAGCTCTTCTTTCAGCAGTCCATTCTCCTCTGTTGAGATTCTTCTTCTCCCCGACAAGAATTTTGAGGCCAAGTTATTTTTTCTGAACTCTATTCGATTTAGACAATCTTCTTCAGTAATTTTGAATTTTTGAAGTTCTTCTTTCATTTGTTTTACATAGCCTCCTTGCCCTTTATAGTTCCAGATTTTATCAAAAATTTGTTTGTTTAACTTTGAGCAATCCATGCGGACCCTATACACTGAAGGAAATGGAATTTGCAACACCATGAAGGCATTGGTCGTTTGTGTTGATTTTCAAGATATGGAACGATGCCATGTAGGTATGTAAACAATCAAAATTTCAGACCCATTGGATTGTTGCTACAGGTCTCCCCACGTGATTGGTCGCGGAGGAATCAACTCCAGTATACGGACTCTGGTGTAGCGTAGTTGACTTGCAGTCTGTGCAGTGAAGTGTTCCCCGTCAAACATGCCCCGACGACAGAGAAGAGCACGCTATCAACAACTGTCGCCGTTTGAGAGGGCTCGGATAATTGGGCTGTGTGAGGCTGGATTATCGCTAAGGACTGTCGCTGCACGTGTTGGCCGACAGGCATTTACAGTACAACGTGTGTGGCAGCAGTGGTCAAATGAAGGTACCCACACTCGTAGACCTGGCACAGGCCCAGCGCGACAGACAACTGTGAGAGAGGATCGCCGCATCATTCGGATGGCCCGGATGGAACCCCATGCAACAGCAGCGCAAATTCGAGCAGCTGTGGCACCCCACGTTACACATCAAAGAGTTGGTAATCGCCTGCGTGCAGCTGGCTTACGATCCCGTGTCCCTGCAGAAGGTGTTCCATTGACCCCACAACAGCGACGTGTAAGGCTGGCCTAGTGTCGAGAACGATCGACGTGGGTCGACGAATGGCATAGGGTCGTCTTTAGTGATGAATCGCACTTCTGTCTTGCCCGCAGTGATCGCCGAAATCGTGTGCGCCGACGTACCGGGGAGAGGGGCCGCCCAGACCTTATTGTCGAGAGGCACACAGTGCCAACACCAAGCATTATGGTCTGGGGAGCTATTGGCTTTAATGTGAAATCACAATTAGTGCTTGTTGAGGGCACTATGACTGCTCGACAGTACGTTGATAGGGTACTCAATCCAGTGGTTGTCCCTATGATGGCGAACATTGCTAATGGGATGTTTCAGCAGGACCATGCCCAGGTTCACACTGCACGCATCTCCAGAGAAGCTCTCCACGACATCACAACCTTAGAATGACCCGCCAGATCCCCGGACCTCAGTCCTATTGAGCTTGTGTGGGACATGATGGGTCGACAACTGGCCAACCGTCCTCAGCCACCCACAACTCTGGAACAACTGACCCGTGCAGTGCAGCAAGCATGGGCCACAATTCCTCAGGAAGCGATCCAGGGCCTTATTGACTCCATGCCTCGCCGAATTCATCAATGCATTGCAGCTCGTGGTGGGCACATCCTATATTGATTGTTGTCCAAACTTGCGGTCAAAGGGACCTGAAAGTGTAATCATCGAATCACAACCGAACACTCGTCCTGCATGTTCAATTGCAGCAATGTAGCACCACTCCTTCTGGGTGTTGCAATTTCCATTTTCTTCAGTGTATGTCCGTAGAACTGAAGTCGCCGTTTTCTGATCATTACTTCAAGGTTGTCGATTTTACTATAAATTTCTGCATTGGATCTCAGTCTATAACCTTCCTGTGTTTTCCTAGGACCACAAATCCTTCTTAAAATTCTCCTTTCTATCTTGAGAAAATTCTCCACTCCGGTTATATTTGTAGTTTCCATGCCGTACAAGATGACTGTTCTAACAACTGTATTAAAATGTCGTAATTTTGCATTGATAGACAGGTTCTTTTTATTGTATATATTTTTTGTACAAAAATGCAATCTTTCCAATTTCCCTTTTTTGTTCTCAATTGCCAATTTATCCGTCCCATTGCTACTAATTATTTCTCCAAGATATTTAAATTTGTCAGTGACCCTGATGCTCCCATAATTTGTTTTATCATTTTCGTAGTGTATTTCTGATCACTTATCATCCCTGTTTATACCAACGAAATCTGTAAGCCCGTTTTTTCCGCCATTTTCTTTTAACTGATCAATTTGGTTAATAGCTTCTTGTTCTGATTCAGCAAACAACGCTACGTCGTCAGCAAATGCTAAACCTTTGACTTTATTAAAAGTATTTACATTTATTTTTAGTAGCTTGCCACGGTGGGTGAGTGGATAGCGTGTCGGTCTACTAACCCCAAGATTGCAGGTTCGCCCCTGGCCGTGGTAAATGATTTTTGAAAAGCGGCAAAAATACGATACGCATGTCATACGATGTTGGCATGTCAAAGAACCCATTTGAATTCAGTAGGCCGAGTTCATAATGGCAAAATTAATCTCGGGAGTTTCCGCCAACACCAAGTTTCTCATTTCTCTACTAGAAAGCGCTATAATGTTCAAGGAGCTTAGATAACTATTACCTAACCTCCTTGACTTTCATAGTGATTCAAGGAAAAACGAAATTTCGACATGCAAGCTACCCTCTGGGTGTCAAATTACAAAGCTTGCACCAGGCACCCGAGGCCATACGATATTATTATTATTATTATTATTATTATTATTATTATTTATTTTTAGTGTTAATTTTTTTATCCACTACAAATAAACATAGAAAATTGCAACAATACTAAGAAAACTAAGCTCACTCACTCTTTGTCATTCATGTTGTATGAGTGTATTGAATACCATCTTACTTCTATTTTAAAGGGATTTATTAAAATATTCAATTTTTTTAAATCTACTACAAATAAATAAGTAATAGAAAATGGCAACAATACTAAGAAAACTAAGCTCAGACAGCCACAAAACTCACCATATTGCACCTATATTTTAAAAAAATCCGTACCTCTCAAATCCCCCGGAGTGTCATTGGGCCGCAAGGTCCCCCAACTATTTACAATGTGGCCCTTAGTTAGAAAAGGTTAGGCTCCCCTGTACTAGATGAAGAAATGAGAAAATAAAAAAGGAAGGAACGGAAATGAAAGGAAACGCCCTCAATCCACGAAGAATGAGGATTGAAGGACTTGGAAGGAAGGAGAGCCATGAAAGGCAGATAGGAAAAGTAAAGCCAGTGGAAAAAGGGGGGGGGGGGAACGGGCCCAGCTCAGGAAATAGTCGGGGTCGCCAACTCCCAAACTCACCAGCCGTGAGACCTTGAGAATGTAGAAAGACTCCCTAGGCCTCGGATACCCTAATACCGTCGGGGTCGGAAGAGAACAAGTGTTGACCAAGGGAGGCCGACAGGAAAGATAACTGCAAGGAGCCCGGCACAAGTAAGTGGAAGCAGTGCCAGACTCAGCTGGGGTCCCGTGGTCGCCAACCCAGTCCTACAAGTTGTGAGCCCCTGGGGGGGATATTAGTTGGCGATATTAACTGGGCCGAAAAAGGCTGTCAAAGAGAAACTTAAATTTTGAAAGTGTTTGAACGTATTTCCGATTAAAGATTCCTGTACGGAAGGAAGGAAGGAAGGGAATTCCAGATGAGTCCCATAAATATCTTAACACACGCCGCATTTTAGTCCGGCATTTTAGTTAGATGTCCCAGTTTAAATAAAATCCCCAGCAAGTTACGTGCGACAGGCAAGTTCAGCATACTGATATAGTGTCGCAAACCAAACAAGAGACGATTCTGAAATCCCTAACACAAGTAAAACACCCCAACAATGTAAAAACAACGAAAGTCGACGGAACAAAAAACAAAGATATTTCCCGCCCAAGAAACTTCACATGAAAATATATTCCAACAAAGCGCACGGCAGCCCCAGCGGAGCACAGCTAAATCCGCAATGGACCAAATTAAACATAAGAGAGAGAAAAAACAAACAAAAACTCAATTAAACCCCAAAAATGCTACTACCCAGCATAAGGAGCAGAATTTCACCGGTGGCTGGCACCACAACAGTCATTGGCTTCTGTGTTAAACCAGGAATTTCCAAGGAAGCCGCAAGGCAGATTACCTTATCGGCATGCTCTCATATTATTGTGCACGTCCTAGCCATTCAGTTTCCAGTCACGGCATATAGGAGGTGGAATTGTATTTAACAATCAGTGGAAGTTTATATCGTATAGCTTTTTACTGCTCAACGTTCCGGTGTTTAATGCCAACGTTAGCATTGAGATGGGACACTGCCGTCTCTTTACTAATACAATAGAACAGCGCCAAGGTCGACTACAAAGAAAGTTGAGATTTACATCCGCTATTTTATGAAAACTATCATAAAAGCTTTTACAGATCCAATGACCGGATTATTTCCCCTGTTGCGTTGGTCATCAACGTGGATAAGGGTTGTCCAAAATGTAGCTACAACAAAAAGAACGAGTGTCAAAACACTAAATAACCCATATAAAACCAAGAAGATTTAGATTGAACTTTGGGAAACTGCATAGCCGATATAGCCTACAGTAAATAGTAGACGGCCAAAGTATAGGATGAATAATTTTTCTCTATTAGTCTCACCCTCGCGCGGTAAGTAGCAGAGTCCAGAGATTCAAGTTCGAATTTCGGCCAACCTGAGTATCAATCCGCCTCCCCCAGATTGTCCACACATCCTACAGGCAAACGCTAGGTTAGTGCCTTATTTCAAGTCCCGGTACACCTATCCCGATCCTAGACCTTTACAATTACAGTTATACCATTACAGTTGTCAAAAAAAAAAAAAAAACAATACACAACCACAAGTACATGGGGCTGACAACCAAGATACCCAATCCCCTAAAATTATTATCAGAGACTGGGAGGAAGGTGTCTGGCTGCTTGGCTCAGGGGTAATGTTCTCGCTTGCTGAGCCCAAGGTTGCAGGTTCGAAACCTGGCGCAGTCAGCTGGCATTTGAGGGTGCGCAAATGCGAGGGAGCCGTGTCAGTAGATTTACTGGCACGTTGAAGATCCCCTTCGGGGCAAAATTCCGGCACCCCGGCGTCTCTAAAAGCCTGTGTAGTTAAAAGGGACGTAAAACCAATAACATTATTATTATTATGGGAGGAAGGTAATGGTTTCAACTAATACGTGTATATTATGGTGTTTGGAGCCATTTTTCAGTGTAGCCTTAGAAAAGGTAGTTTGATGTTCTTCAGTCGGTCAACACGATTCTACCCAATTGCGATGGGTCATTCCCTAATCCTGAAAAAGATGTACATGAGATTAATAAATATACCTGGATGACCAGTTTCTCGAACGTCAAGCGATCGTATCAGATCCATTACACTTAGGCTATAAAATCTATGTCTGAAAGTATGGGTGAAGTATTTACAATATGTACACTTATTTAGTTGCAGTATTAGTTAAGATAAAGCCTCCGTGGCTTAGGCGGCAGCACGCCGGCCTCTCACCGCTGAGTCCGTGGTTCAAATCCCGGTCACTCCATGTGAGATCTGTGCTGGACAAAATGGAGGCAGACAGGTTTTTCTCCGGGTACTCCGGTTTTCCCTGTCAAAATTTCATTCCAGCAACACTCTCCACTATCATTTCATTTCATCTGTCATTCATTGAATCATTGCCCCAGAGGAGTGCGTCAGGCCTCGGCAGCCGGCACAGTCCATATCCTCGCCGCTAGATGGGGGCTTCATTCATTCCATTCCTGACCCGGTCGGAGACTGGAAGCAGGCTGTGGATTTTCATTTCATTAGTTAAGATAATGCAACTCGTCAATATTTGTTAGTCGGATTACAAAATCATAGTACAGTACATTATTCCTATTTTACTCATCTGGAACTAAGGCCAGAATAAGAATAAGAATAAGAAGAAAATGATGATGATGATGATGATGAAGAGGAGGAGGACGAGGGGAAACAACACATGATGAGGAAATTACATTGGCACGTGGTCTCTAGCAGGAATCAGCGGAAGGAATAATAATAATAATAATGTACCGATACGAGGCTGTCAAATTTGAACACCCTTATACTTCATCGGACTGAGCCGGGTTTGAACCCGCAACCACTGTGGCACTCAACTAATACTTCCCGAAATGTTGTATTGAGTCAACCCGACAGATCTTATTAACTTCGAACTCCATCTAAAATACATAGACTTAAAAATAGAATGGTTGACTTAAATGCTTAAGGAATTCGTTAATATGAATATTTTACATAATAATAAAAACTACGGTTATTCAAGTTTTAAAAGCCACTGACATTGTCTATTGATCGTTAATTTGTAAAACTCCACTGCAAAAATTACCTCAGTAACTGTAGGCTAAACAAATATTTATGATATATAATCCGCCTTGTCAATGTTAAACGCTATTAATTTGAACGTTGAAGATGATATCACTGTATATCGAAACATGTTCGTTTAATTAATAATAAACTACATATTTTAGTATTGACAAGGCGGATTATATATCATAAATAATATTTATCAATAGTCAATACGGATTAATCTTACCAAACATAAACATAGGCCTACGAATTTTACTTTGTCAGTAAATGTATTTTTATTAACTACAGGGCCATTCGTATATATGCGCGCGAGCAAACACGGCAAGCCAAGCCAGCTGTGACTGGCGCAGATCGCGGGTGTACGTACGCGGTTCATCCGGTGGTTGACGTGCTCCGCTGACTCATATCGTTAGTTCACATTTGTTTTGTAATTCATATGAACGTGTATCTGCAAAGCCTAGACGTTAGTGTTGCATGTTTAGTGAGCATTGTGCTTACTGTGATTTTTGGCCATGCCTAGACACCAATTAACATTGCGCGAACGTGTGTATATCCATAATTCGTATATGAAAAGCAGAAAATCTTGTTCTGAAACGAGACAAAAATTTCGAATCAAGTTTTCAGGAAGACCTGTGCCTAATGCCAGTACAATTATGAGGTTCGCTAAACGATTCAAGGAAACAGGCTCCGTAAATAATAAAAGAGTTGACTGACATTCTTTCATCAGAAGATGTCATGTGTGTTACAAGAGAAGGAGGAAATTTTCAGCATCGCCTATGAGCACTGTAAGTACACATTATTGAACATGTTTGGTAAAGTATGGAAGTGTGCGCCACCACCGGCTGAACCGGGTACGCGCACCCGCGATCTGCGCCAGTCACAGCCGGCTTAGCTTGCCGTATTGACACGCGCGCACATAGATAATGACACTGTACGAAACGATAAATTATTTTCAATATTATTTGTGTCTTGGTTGAGTCACACGGTCTTTGGAATTGGGGAATTGCTCTCTGGTATGTACAGTATAAATCGAGAGCCACCGTTCTAAAGAACTCTCACGAAGAGTTATAATACAGACTGTTGCAACGGACATCGACTCTGTTTCTGGCATTGATTCTTGGCAACATCTCGAGCGGCTTTTGAGATGAATCATAGAATCAGAAATGGGGTAAGGGAGAATATATGCTGCTCTTTACGAAAAATAGCTGTAAAAACATCTTGTATGCTGGAAATTTGCAGAGGTAGCATGCTTGTCAGGCGTTCTCAACATGGCGCTACCGACAGCAGTGGCTACGCTGGCTAAAGCGCAGTGTTAGGTCATGGGGCCAAGCTCTCTGCTGACTCGGTAGACGTGTGGGTTCGAGCCCCACCGTTGGCCGTCCTTGAAATGGTTTTCCGTGGTTTCCCATTTTCAACACCAGGTAAATGCTGGGACGGTACCTTCTGACAGGCCACGGCCGCTTCCTTCCACATCCTTGCTCATTCGCCTTCATCCATTCCATCTCTCATCCCGACGCGCAGGTCGTCCACGGGCGTCGACTAGAAAGACCTACACTCGGCCTCTCAGGCCTCACACGAAAAAGAAAAAAAACAACATGGTGCTCTTTAAATGATAGTCTATCAATGGTTCTCTCGTCATACCAGCCAATAATGCTCGCGAGCACAAGCTTCCCTGAGATCCATACTCCCATTCAAATTGTGTTACACTAACCGGAGTAATACTGTTTTTATTACAAGTTTTGACAGTCAGATATTTTATCATTCCGTAAAATAATAGGGCATCCCTGTTTTATGAGTCGCACGAAAGATGCTGAATCCACTCGACTGTCCACACGTAAATGTGCCTTACATGAGGCATGCAAGCAGTTGCTGCATGCCTGGTGAGCGGTGAATCCCTAGTCGTTGAAGACTTCAGATGAAGAGAGAGAGAGAGAGAGAGACAGGAAACGGAAAGAGAGGCGCATACTTGTTGCATTATCTGCATTCTATATATAATGCGCTAAGGTGAAGGCCAGGCTGTTCCAAATCCACGAGTTTGAGTATGCGTAAACGCGAGTGTTCTGCGGTGATGCTCGGAGCACGGTTGGAGAGGGGCTGGGGGAGATAGCCAATACGTCACTGGGCGAAGGTCATAGCAGAATTTCATGCGCTTCCTTCCAGTCTTGATGTATTCACCGCGCAGTGACGGCAGCCCCCACGGCAGAGCTGTATTGCATGTTGCAGGTTTACTCACGCAAGGTGGCGAGTACTCCGCTCCACACTGGCGAGCAGCTCGCCTGGAACAGCCTGGTGTAGACCTATGTTTCAAAAAACTCAAGCTCCTAAACCAGAGGGAGTTAGAAGGTGCGGTTTGTACCAAAATCTTCCAAATCGTCTCAATAGTACAGGATAAATCTCGCATTTCTTGAAAAGTCAACGGATGTTTTTAATAAAGTGCTTTTAAACAAATAAAGAAGACGATAGCCCCTGTCAGAACTGTGTCGCGTACAACCGCAGAGCACTAGAGCCGGGCGGGTAGTCTGTACACAAGGGGGTGCACACAACCCATTGTGATGAATTGCTCTCTGATTTCATAAATATCGACAATTTGTTTAAAAGGTGCGTTTAAACAATTAAACTTATTTATAGAAGCCCGCATAACAGTAAAGCCAGGTGGGTGGTTTATACACATGCGAGAGTTGTCGCACGGGTCCGCTTGTTATTATATTTGATTTAATGGTGCTCGGGTACTTGCTATGGCATAAGGGTGGTGTTTATAGTCTCAAAACAGTTGAGAACGTCCGACCTAGGGAGTTCCCTGGTTGGATACTCGGCTCCGGCAGGGATTTTAAAGCTGACATGAGGGCCGAAACAGGGTGCACTCAGCCTTGCGAGGATTAGCTGTCTGATTCAAGAGGCAGCCAAAATTGAAGGACAAGAGGACCGGTCGCACTGAACAAACGCCACCTAACGCGACACCCAACAGTTGAAAGGTTATATGACTGAGCAGCGGTCGCTTCAATGGGCTGTACTGCTCGGGTCCAAGCTGTGTGAACTTGAGGGATGAGGTGAAGTGGCAGGCGGGAAGAGATGGGCCCGTCAACAGCCCGTTGTGTTATCTGGAATTCATGTCTATTCCAATACTGCTAACATAGGGTCGTGGCTCAAACCACCGTGGTGTCGCGAATGTGTGAGTGAGTCACCGACCAATGTATTTGGTTCTGTTACTACGCATGGACCGGGAACCCTCATCACTCACCATCACTCCTCAGTCCGCGATCCACATTCCTCTCACGTTCACGGAGCTTGGACCCGAGCAGTAGAGTCTCGAGCTACGGTAGATTGGAAAAATTACTCATCAACTCTACCTCGGGTGTAAAATACGGCTTGTATTTAGAACATTGCATTTATCAAGTTACAGAAGTTTTTAATTCAACTTTGTAACGAATCGGATTTTTAAACTGTAAATACTGTTGTAACTTACGTAAGTGTTAGGCTATATAAGTTACATATCCACTGAACCTAAATTACGCCTAAGTGAGCATGATCTGATGATGTTTGCGTGACAAACGAAACTAGTCATCCAATTTAGCCCCCCCCCCCCCCCCCCATTTATGTTATAAGAGTTCTATTATGTGTATAAATAATACATGTAATTATTTTATTTTATTGTAATTCCCCCCCCCCCCCAATCTAATTCGGGAACACTCGTGTCGACTGAAAAGCTTCTAATTGATGATGATGATAGGCTATCACTCGCTAACGAGTATGATGTCTTCTTTAGGACTACAAGACTTCAATGTCTGTGGGTCCTCTGATGACTGTGCAGACCAATTCTGGAGCCACAAACTCGTCCACAATGTTCCAATCATATATTTCACCCGCAACTCGCTGAGGATTGTTCCTTGCCTGTCGCATATCCACTGCATGCCTTCGACGTTCGTGTTCGAAGTGTTGTGGGCCTCCATGAACAAGCCCACGCCATGCTTGTCGGTTAGAAGTTGTGGTCATCCAGTTTTCGGTGTTGATCATACATTTCTGCATGTGAGATTTCAGGGCATCTTTGTACCTTTTGCGCTGTTCTCCCAGCGTACGGTGTCCATTCGTAAGTTGAGCATACAAGATTTGCTTAGGGAGAAGAGAGTCGGGCATACGGACAACATGATCAGTCCATCGAAGTTGATGTTTGAAGTTGATGTTTGATTACTGTGGCCTCGATGCTTGTAGCATTGGCTTCTTCGAGGATGCTGATGTTGGTACGCCGGTCTTGACATGTTATTCTTAAGATTCTTCTCAAACAACGTTGGTGATATTTCTTCAAGCACATTATGTGTCTCCTGTAGGTGGTCCAAGTTTCACAGCCTTATAGTCCTACACTACGTAAATCACGACAGCATACAGATGACAGTTCGGGGAATTTGCAGCAGTGTTCAGCAAATAGTACATTATGCAACGAGCCTATAATGGCAATAACTAAGACACGAGTATGTTTATAAAACTCGCTGTTTCCATACGAGTGTCTTAATTACCATTACAGGCGAGTTGCATACGACTGTTTATGTTCGACGATAATTATAACTATTTTATGTTCGAACATAAATATTCATAGCCTAAATATCTGTCGAGATTTCACCAGTTTTATGTACTGAACAGAGCGCATGGGACGCAGAGAATACCTTGTATTTGACCATGGCCTCCTGGAATACCTCACTATGACACTCGCTACGCAATGACCTTTAAAATAGGGGGCCATGGAAGCGAGCGCAGGTGTGATGCTATATTCACCTAATTGGTCACACAACTGTTTCTTGAGTTCTGATTGGCGGGAGAAACTGTATCATAATGAATACTTGTAGTATAATGAGCCTCATTATAGTACAGTTTTCTGACATCTAATATTTACATTTCGCCTGGGTCGAACATAAACAGGCATTATAGTCCGCCCGGCTCGCTCAATGACGTAGTGAGCTACATAGCCCGGTATTGGTGGGATCCAATATTTCTTCTTTGGTCGTTCGGACCACGGTAGCTGTAGTTGTCTGCCACTTCTGGTGTTCTTGGGTGGCTGCATTCGTGCTGAAATCTTGAGCTTCTCCAATATTTATATGTATGCAGACTCCTTTTCTCAGCCGATGGTCGATATATATAATTGTTTTTTTGTTCACCGCTGCTTCCACTGTTTGGAATACACGCTAACTCATCATGTATTATAAATCTTTCTGGGGAAATGCTACTGTAATTGTAGGTCTTACTCCGTGGTGCCTGACGATGCTAAGCAAGTCCCTTCGTGAACATGAATCGAGAACAAGAGCTACGGGTTCAGACTCTCTGCAGAGCGCATAGAACACAATTCCTACAAGTCGATGACTTGCTGAATTTGGGTATGTTCGTCTGAACATATTTGTCAATTATCCAAGTATTTGCCAGTAAGTTGGGTTATACACCTTCAACCTTGATTTCGAGAGAACTCAAGGCTAAGTATGGAGGCCGTGAGATTGGTAAACTGAACAGTTGGAGAAGAACAAACATTCGCCATTCTGGTAGACTAAGCGTGACTACTTCACACACCGATACCATCTGCTACATTGACAAAGAAATCTTGTTTTTTTAATTTGAGGGGCTTGGATAACGTGGTTATTTAGCCCCGTCTCCTTGGGTGTGTGCGGAATTTGTCCTATAACCTGAATTATTGTGAAGTATGTAGTAGTGTGTATTTTTGTAAGTCAGGTGAGGATTGGGAAGGAGGCGGCTGTGACCTCAAGTTAGAAACCATTCCGGCATTTGCCTGGAGTAGAAGTGGGAAACAACGGAAAACCACTTCAGGGATGGCTGAGGTGGGAATCGAACCTACCTGTTCTTCGTTTTGCCTAAAAAAAACTGAGTATATCCCGTTCCAACCCTCAGACCAGAATAAAAGTTCTTGGCAAAGCGGAGAATCGAACCCGAACCTCCGTGGCGACAACCAAGAATGCCAGCCGCTACACCTCAAGGTGGTCGGCAAATAGTCTGTACTTAACAGAACCTTCAGGTACATCCAGTTCGAGCGAGTGATCATGTGCTTCTGAACTGACAAGGGAACATCGCAAACATGAATCGACCGATCTCTCTAAAACTCCGCATACTAGTTGGTCAGTTCAAAACGAAAAGATCTGTGATATTATTTCACCATCTAGGACGATCGACGGTGGCGTTTTAACCTACTTGTCAGAGTCCCAAGCTGGCCTAGCGCCATGACTTTGGGCCTTAGTGCACGCATCTATTGCGGTCGGTAGATTGAGTTAACAAATAATTAGCTTAACACACGCATCTACTTTCTGCACCATTCCATCGTCTTTGCGGAAAGGTATCACTTATAGGTGAGGAGTGCAGTAAAATACAGGGAATGAAGTTGTCCACGTGTCTTGTGAGAGGATCCAGGACGAGCGATACGTTTGGCGCCGGCCCAATAACGAACGCTCCGTTCACTGTCATGGCCTTGTGTGGGTTGGTGACACTGCCAACAGCCAGACGTCCCGAAAGAAACTCTCAGCCGTATTAAAGACAACCAGATGTTCCTACTTAATATTAATTACCTCATTTATACTGTTCCAAAGGGCTCAAGTTATCAAGACTATCTCCAAAATAGTAAAGATATGATAAATTACTTGATTTGACGTTTTGTAATTCGAAATATTACATCATTTAAAAATAATTTGATTCACCTGAAATTCTTTATTTGGTTCTATGTTTTATAGAAACTACATTTACAATTGGTGGTTTCGAAGTTTATTTTTAAATAATTCGGAGCCAACGTTCCATTAATTAAAGATTTCATTTTTTTTCTTTCGATCAATTTCTTATAAAATTTACGCCACAAGTCGTTTAGATCGCACTGCTTACATGAACATACATTTCTGTACAATAGCGACTAAGTTTGTAGCTCTCAAGCCATCCACTGTGTGAAATCGGGAGTTGGTAGTGAGGTATTCCTAAATTATTTTTTTTTAAAAATTGGCACAAATTGAACGATTACTCCACGAGTCACTGCAAAATTGGCATTAATAATCATTTACAATTGGGATCATTGAATTCAATAAAAAGCAAATAATTCAGATACCTTATTGCTAGTGAGAATGTTTTGTACGAAGTTTGATGGAAATTGGATGGGGGCTTCAGGAGTTAAAACATACATACACATAGACGTACGCACATCTCGTGTACGGTGTACACTCAGCCTCGTGAAGTAGAACTGAGAAGAGGTAGGTTAGATTTCTCCCTCAGGCATTCTATAAATGGTTATCGAGGGTTCCCACTTCTACTCCAGACAAATGCCGGTAGCTCATATAGTAGGCTACCTAACTTACGGCCATGACTCCCTTTTATCCAATTCTCAATATCTCCTTTCAAGTACAAATGCTATCAGTTCCACAGTTACCACAATAACACAGGTTATCATATACCCAAGTACACAAGGCTGAAATGACCACGAAGCCCAAGCCCCTAAATCAATCAACAACAAACAACTCATAGTGATTGATGTGTTGTATAATTTTATTATATCAAAGAAGTGATTCATTAATGTTCTGTTAGGGGCAGATGACCTCACTGTTCCACCCCTTAAAAAACTCCAATAACTAACTAGCTGTTCTGTTGACAAAGAAACGTCAGGAAGAGGAACATCATTGTTGTCCATTATATGCATTGTCTAAAGAAGATAACCTCGTTCACTGCCTCGTACAGTGCGAGCTTTACTATCCACGAGAATCAGATACACATGTGTGATATGCCAAGAGATGCGCCCTGCAGTAGTACCGTCAGACGTTCCGTTTTACCCAGAACAATTCCGTTTTTTCTTGTTCTGTTCCGCGTTCCGTTTTAATCTTTAACGGAACGCCAAATATTCCCCCTTTTAGGTAGATTTCTTTAGAAAGCTAACTATTGCAATGGGTCTCATGTTTCGACTTCCGGAAAATTTCGACATATCTTCGCGTTTCACATCCCCCAGACCCCAAAACCACCGTCAGTTCAAAAGTTTATATATATATATATATCAGTTTCTTGTGGACACGATAACTGCCGTAATTTTGCACCAATCACTTTGAATATTTTACATAATATGTATCCCTCTAAAATCTCGGTCGAGTTCGTTAATGGGCAAAATCGGTCGAAGGGGGTGAAAATGGGGGGCTTTTTTCGAAAAATTGAAATTTCGCTATAACTCTCTTAATACGTGAAATATCGAATCCATTCAAAGTTCATAATATGTGTCGGATAAGTGCCAACAATTTATGTCAAATAAGTTTTTTGATAGCACCAACCATTGACCAAAGGGGTGGAAAAAAGTGGGTTTTTCGGGAAACATTAATCATATCTCTCTTAATAGGCACAATATCAAAACCGTACAAAATGGACAATATTCCCCTAATAATTACCTAAAACTTTTGTCTGAAAGAATTTTTGATATGACCCACCATTACGCCAAGGGATGAGAAAAATGATTTCGGAATTATAAGAAAATGCCAAGAGCTATCAGAGGTTGCCATGGCAACACTACTAAATTGATGAGGGATGAGCCGTTGCCATGACAACGCACTTGCACGAGATCAGATTCAGTATTTCCATCTGACTAAGCCGGCCCCGTGGTGTTGGGGTAGCGCGCCTGCCTCTCACCCGGAGTCCCCGGGTTCGATCCCCGGCTCCGTCAGGGATTTTAAAACTGACGTGAGGGTTGGAACGGGGTGCACTCAGCCTCGAGAGGACAATTGAGTAGCTGTCTGACAGCTCCCCGATCACGAATACCAATATTAACGGCCGAGGGGACCCGACGCACTGATCACGCGTCACCCCAATATCTGCAGGCCAAATGGCTGGACAGCGGTCGCTTGGTCGGCCTTAGCCCGTCATGGGCTGGATGGTGCCAGGGGTTGACTTTGACATCTGACTAAGTGGGAAGCGGCTTCGGTGACGTAACTGGTAGCATGCAGAATGTCTATGCCCAAGGTCGCGGTTACAAAGCCGGCCGAAGTCGTCGGATTTTCTAAGAGCGCTAAAATCCCTCAGTATGCTTTCCTTTGGAGGGGAAGTTCCAACGTTCGTTACGAGTTGCTGGTTGGGGTGGCATCTAGTAGCCAAGTTCACAGCTAGGTGTCATTGACGGTAGTACCTGGTAGCAACATTAGGAACTACTGCTTGAAATTGACCGTCTGCAGTCCTTACCTGAATTACAGACTAATACATTTATTACAATTCACACCGTTTATCAGACAGATTCTACACTCGCCCAAAGTACACGGGGTTAGATGACCACGTTGTCGCAGCCCCTAAACTGAGGAACCAACCAGAGGTAGATTTCATTAGAAAGCTAACTATTGCAATGGGTAGGCTACCATGTTTCGACTTCCGGAAAATTTCGACATATCTTCGCGTTTCACATCCCCCAGACCCCAAAACCACCGTCAGTTCAAAAGTATATAGGCCTATATATCAGTTTCTTGTGGACACGATAACTGCCGTAATTTTTCACCAATCACTTTTTACCGAATATGTATACCTATAAAATCTCGGTCGAGTTCGTTACTGGGCTAAACCGGTAGAAGGGGGTGAAAATGGGGGGCTTTTTTCGAAAAAGTGAAATATTGCTATAACTCTCTTAATATATGAAATATCGAATCCGTTCAACGTTCATACTATGTGTCGGATAAAGTCCAAAAATTTATGTTTGAAGAGTTTTTTTATATCACCAACCATTGACCAAAGGGGTGGGAAAAAGTGGTTTTTTCGGGAGACAATCATATCTCTCTTAATAGGCACAATATCAAAACCGTACGAAATGGACAATATTCCCCTAATAATTACCTCAAACTTTTGTCTGAAAGAATTTTTGATATGACCCACCATTATGCCAAGGGATGAGAAAAATGATTTCGGAATTATAAGAAAATGCCAAGAGCTATCAGAGGTTGCCATGGCAACACTACTAAATTGATGAGGGATGAGCCATCAGACGTTGCCATGACAACGCACTTGCACGAGATCAGATTCAGTATTTTCATCTAAGTGGGAAGCGGCTTCGGTGACGTAACTAGTAGCATGCAGAATGACTATGCCCAAGGTCGCGGTTTCAAAGCCGGCCGAAGTCGTCGGATTTTCTAAGAGAGCTAAAATCCCTCAGTATGCTTTCTTTTGGAGGGAAGTTCCAACGTTCGTTGCGAGTTGCTGGTTAGGGTGGCATCTAGTAGCCAAGTTCACAGCTAGGTGTCGTTGACGGTAGTGCCTGGTAGCAACATTAGGAACTACTGCTTGAAATTGACCGTCTGCAGTCCTTACCTGAATTAAGACTACTACAGCCATTACAATTCACACAGTTTATCAGACAGATTCTACACTCACCCAAAGTACACGGTGATAGATGACCGCGTTGTCGCAGCCCCTAAACTGTGGAACCAACCAGAGGTAGATTTCATTAGAAAGCTAACTATTGCAATGGGTACCATGTTTCGACTTCCGGAAAATTTCGACATATCTTCGCGTTTCACATCCCCCAGACCCCAAAACCACCGTCAGTTCAAAAGTTTATATATAATTTATGTATGTATATGTGTGTATATATATATATGCATATCAGTTTCTTGTGGACACGATAACTGCCGTAATTTTGCACCAATCACTTTGAATATTTTACCGAATATGTATACCTATAAAATCTCGGTCGAGTTCGTTAATGGGCTAAATCGGTCGAAGGGGGTGAAAATGGGGGGCTTTTTTTTCGAAAAAGTGAAATATTGCTATAACTCTCTTAATATGTGAAATATCGAATCCGTTCAACGTTCATACTATGTGTTGGATAAAGCCCAAAAATTTATGTTTGAAGACTTTTTTATAGCACCAACCATTGACCAAAGGGGTGGGAAAAAGTGGGTTTTTCGGGAAACATTAATCATATCTCTCTTAATAGGCACATCTCAAAACCGTACAAAATGGACAATATTCCCCTAATAATTACCTAAAATTTTGTCTTAAAGAATTTTTGATATGACCCACCATTATGCCAAGGGATGAGAAAAATGATTTCGGAATTATAAGAAAATGCCAAGAGCTATCAGTGCTTGCCATGGCAACTCTACTAAATTGATGAGGGATGAGCCATCAGACGTTGCCAAGATAACGCACTTGCACGAGATCATATTCAGAATTCCATCTGACTAAGTGTGAAGCGGCTTCGGTGACGTAACTGGTAGCAAGCATGCTGAATGTCTATGCCCAAGGTCGCGAGTTCAAAGCCGGCCGAAGTCGTCGGATTTTCTAAGAGCGCTAAAAATCCCTCGGTATGCTTTCCTTTGGAGGTGAAATTCCAACGTTCGTTGCGAGTTGCTGGCTGCGGTGGCATCTAGTAGCCAAGTTCACAAGTAGGTGTCGTTGACGGTAGTACCTGGTAGCAACATTAGGAACTACTGCTTGAAATTGACCGTCTGCAGTCCTTACCTGAATTACAGACTAATACAGCCATCCCTAAGTGCACGGGGTTACATGACCGCGTTGTCGCAGCCCCTAAACTGAGGAACCAACCAAAATCTCTGCGGGAGATATAATTTTGCGTGAAGAAGTAACAGACCGTTACATAGTTACACATCAGTGTCGAAACCTTGCATAAGGACAGTGTGACCACAAGTATAATATAAAAATGGACCCCAAATGACAAGAAGGTTACCGTTCCCATAAGACAATAAAATGTTTAAAATAAGCATTAAATGACGAAAAACAAAGTTAATTAAGCTCCAATTATAAAATACCTTCTCGCAATAAATGAGGTCTGATCCATCTACGAAAACCTGCATATTCTGCCTATTTTCGCCTATCCCCAAGTTTGTCCGGTGAAATCTACCTCCGCCTTCCGGCGTGCCGAGAGGACTTTTTTTGTTTTGTTTTTGTAATTTGATGATTCATTTTCGCTACGATTTTCGAATGTCTCGCTTCAGAATCGATTGTAATGTCTAACTTGTTTTCTGGTGATACAGGTGGATGTTTGAAAGAGAAAATGATTTCTATGTCTGTGTCAGATGGATGGGTACATGTTATAGATCTATTACGGGCAACACAATTAAGGAATATCTTAGTCCTTGTGAAGTTAATACTCAGCATTTTCCCCTCCAATGCTTTTACGGAGAGAGTT
Organism: Meconema thalassinum; assembly: GCA_946902985.2. Taxonomy (NCBI): domain Eukaryota; kingdom Metazoa; phylum Arthropoda; class Insecta; order Orthoptera; family Tettigoniidae; genus Meconema; species Meconema thalassinum. Next base: position 292,691,410 of record OX336390.1, on the reverse strand, counting down.
TTTTTCTGTCATGAATATCAAATGGAGAGATGATAGAAACATCAGTGAAACAACAGCTGAGACCAGAATCAAATAAGACAGACGAACTCTTGAAATGTGACGGACCAGCCCAGGGTGCCCAGAGAAAACAAGAGTTGATTCACGAAAAGGGAATGAATGCATTAGACGAACTTACTCAGTCCCGGAGATAGGTGAGGCGCGCTAGGCGAGTCGAGGGGAGTGCACTGGAACCTATGAAACACCACGGAATACGACCGTAGTCTTGAACAAGAAAAGGAAATAAAATCAAATAGGTTCCTTTATCTGTTCTAATTACTATGTTTGAGGAGCTACATTTGATTAACTCAATTTTCACCCCGTGGTGTTGGGGTAGCGCGCCTGCGTCTCACCCGGAGGCCCCGGGTTCGATCCCCGGCTCCGTCAGGGATTTTAAAACTGACGTGAGGGTTGGAACGGGGTGCACTCAGCCTCGTGGGGACAATTGAGTAGCTGTCTGACAGTGAGACAGCGCCCCGATCACGAATACCAAGATTAACGGCCGAGGGGATCCGACGCGCTGATCACGCGTCACCCCAATATCTGCAGGCCAAATGGCTGGGCAGCGGTCGCTTGGTCGGCCTTAGCCCGTCATGGGCTGGATAGTGCCAGGGGTTGACTTTTTTTTAATGTCACAGAATACCGTACGGTAAGTGATTAATTACGTACGGTACCATTCTTAATTTTACTTACGTTGATATACTGACTATGTTCAGAGTGTTATGGCATAAGCCAATCTGATTTTTCTCGCTAGATACAACTCTGAGCGCCAGTTTTACAATTTAGAAAAAGCTGGTCGGTCGCTTATGAGTAGTTTTTAAACTAATGTGTGTTAGCTTTATATTATTGATTATTATCTTACAAGTAGGGCAGTAAGTATGGCATGGTTACCACATGCGTTTTATGAAGAATAATCAAATCATTATTATTAATGAAACCATCAAATCCCTCTTCTGAAAAACAATCAAGAAAATGTGACATGCAAGCTAGTGTCATACAACTCCAGATGTACAGGGATATTTTTATTACAAATGATTGGAGTGGTTTCAATAATTGACGTAGCATCACAAAACTTAATAGAAAAATTTAATATGTCATTTTTCTTACAGCTGCATTTATGACTTTAGCCGCTAGAGCGCAGCAGCAGTGGTTAGTTAGCATGGTAGTTAGGATGGTGCTCCACCCGACTTCCATTCCGATGTTCGTGAATTCTTAAACACAAGTTAGGGGAACCAATGGATCGGTCGTGGTGGGGATAATGACCAGAACTTCCTAGCATGGTCTCAACGCTCCTCTGACCTAACTCGGTGTTTGTTTGCTTTTTGTGTACGGTTATGTGAAAGAATCAGTGTTTGTGTACCTCCTGTACCTGCAGACCTACAGTACCAGAACTGCAAACTCACATCAACAATGCCTGTCAACAGATTGATACGATCATGTTACATAGAGTGTAGAAAGAACTTGAATATAGACCTGAAATCTGCAGAATCAGTATGAGAAGACGCAAGGAGCGCCTATTAAATGTAAAAAAATCTGTTAAAAAACGGGTTTTGAGCATTTCGATATCACTGGATAGTTTCGTGATGCTATGTCAAATAATACAGGCACAGTGATTTATTGAAACCGGTCCAATCATTTGTAATAACCCTGTATACTAGTGAAGTGGTTATCCCAGTATAAAAGTGACCGCAATTCACTGAAAAAACAATCTACTGCAAAGATTACAACAATGAGTGTAAATTATGAAATATTAAGTCAAATTTTTACACGTGAGAGGTCTTACCTAACTTACTGACACACCATAACAGATTATTCAGATTTTTACGATTTTGCATAAACTGCTCGTGCAACGTTAAATTTCTGCTCCGAAGCTGAAAGCTTTCCAGCCATGGCGGAGGGAGGACTTTTAAGTAGAATATTCACCACTGTGGAGTGGAGAGACCCCAAAGGGAAGAATGGAGAAAGCTCAGGAAAATATTATCTTGATCGTTAAGTTGAACTCTCTTAGCTTCACCTTTCTTGCTCGTACCATAGGATAACATGCATATTTCATACGGGTCCCTAGAAAAGCAAGATCGGAAGTGCGTCAACATATCCAGCTTAGCTTTCAGCAGTGGCGATGACTTAAGTATATCGACCTTAGTTACAAAGGTTGTTGTTGTTGTTGTTGTTAATGCGTTATAGGGGCTTGGGACATCAGCCCCGTGTACTTTGATGTGTGTTCAATTTGTCTGATAAGGGGATATCCATAAGATACATTCGCTCAAACTGGGGAGTTCTTACAAGTATGTGACAAAAGTGTACGATAATTTGGGGGAGAGGAGTCTGTATGAGTCTGTACGGAGGTCAGCGAAGCGTGGAGGCTATGCTAGGAATTGCTTTCGAATTTTATGTTTTTGGTTATTACCCGATTTGCAAAATCAAAATGCACTTTTTTCGACACTTTCCATAAACGTTTTTAATAAATCACTTCTTTTGTAGGTTGATTTGTGGAAGGAAAACTTCATCCTGTGTAGCATTCTGGCGATTTCAGAAATGTATTCCCTGCTTCTGGTGCATGTAAAGTGAATTTTCTTTTCAATACGTTGAGTTGCGCAATACGTAGGACATCTGGCGCTGGTGTGACTGATTTACCTGGACATCCATCAAGATCAGGGGTTAAAATAACTTAGTAAGGGTTGAAATGCTACACATTGCTTTTAATTTTGAAGTAACTGTACCGACAACTTCACAACAATAACTAATGAAAGATTTCCAGACACGTAACCGTAAAAAGTTTTCAGGAACTTCACGATTTATTATTATTAGAATTTGCATTTGGCAGACTTGTTTTGAAACTGGTCATAATGTTTTCGAAGAGAGAGGAACGCGAACAACAAACCTCCATTGTAGCAACAGCTTTGACTGCGTTTCTCACGTGATGAGTTCTTTTTCCACTGTCAGGGGGCCGTTCTTTATATATCGCCAATTACAGCACGGAAGATAAATAAATCCCTACATTGCTTTTGTTTTCGAAGTTCACTTGGTGGGTTTTAAAACTTGCTACATCGTGCCACAAAGTGGGGAGGGGGATTAAATTTTATGTCATTTTTTGCGAACGTATTTTATGGATGATCCCTAACCTGTGTTTCTGTGGTGACTGTAGAAATGTAACTGTAATTATTACGGTTGGGAATGGGGAAGTTGTCCCTGAACTTGAAATAAGGAACTATCGCAGCATTTTCCTGGAGAGAGTATGGAAAACCCTGGGGAAAACCACCACACTCAGGTTAGCCGCTGTCAGTGCCGGTATTCGAACCTCCAATCTCCGAACTTGCTGCACCTCCCCATCGCGGTCATGGTGAACAATAACACACACGGGTACTCCAGAGGGTAGTTAGAAAGCAACCATATTTCCCAAAGGTAACGAAGCTTAAAATAAAACTAGACGTGAATAATCCAGAAATTTCTATAAATTCATGGAAATTTAAATCGTTAACTATGGACTCAACGACGGCATACGCTATACTCCGACTGGAAACATTGCAAATGAAGGATAAACATAGGAAGTTCAGTTGGTTGAAACAAAGGAGCACACTGTCTGAGATCATCTAGAGAATAAATGATTCCATTTGACCTGCCGTGACCTCAGTAAGGGGCTGGCTGGCTAGCTCGTTCTTCCAGGAGCTCTTCCTTGTGATAAACTGCAAGCAACCGTGGGTATGTCACAACAACTTATCTACCCTTTCACATAATGGTCCTCATGATGAATGTTAATGATTCCAAACATTCCCAGATGAATGATGCCTTCACTCATACAATGCACGGCGTAGAACAAAGCATATCAACCTGCTACTTTTACACGAATATAACCCAACTGTTGTAAATATCAACTCAAATTCGAACTGTTATTTCTCAGCAAAAAAAAACGTGTGTCGAGCAATACCAATATGAATAAATTAGAATGCTTTTGCTATTTATTTAAGGCGCTTGTGACAACTTAGTCATCAGCTCTGTGTAATTGGGTGTGTGTTCAATTCGTCTGATAACCTGTGATTCTGTGGTATCTGTGTAGTAGAGTGTTTGATTGTAAATACTAGGGTCGGGGATATGATAAGTGTTCCAGGACTTTAAATAAGGCACTATCCCGGCATTTGTCTGGAGAGAGTGTGGAAAAAAACCGAGAAACCACACTCAGAATAGACGCTGTTAGCACCGAGATTCGAATCTGCGATCTCCGGACTTGCTGTAGTTCCTAGCACGGCCGTGGCGAGCTATTAAACGTGCACGGCTACGCCACGGGGTGAATATGCTCCAGTATCTGACATACAGTACGTGTTGAAAACAAGAGACTGCTTCAAGGCAAATTAGGCTACTGTTTTCGGATTACACATACCGCTTTAAAATAGTTTTTTCTTGTTACGTCGACGTAAACATAATACAATATATTAAACTTTGATTTGAATGCAAAATAACTTCTATGGAAATATACTTTTATATTTAAACTGGTCATAAGGTTTTGCACCGAATATCGATCAGAAATCTTGAGGCCTTCTATTTGTTTTTGTAATTGAAGGGTCCACGGGAAGAAGGGGAAATGTCAAATAATGTAAAATGTTCAGGAAACGAGTTTAAAAGTTTTATTACTTATATGTACGCGTCAACTTGAAACGTCATTTTCTCACGACTCGCATTGTTCTTAGCCAGACACAATTGTGCCTTCAATACGTCGCAAAGAGGCCTACCAGATCGCGCTGATACCTCAATTTTACATTTCGAGTAACATTCCCCCTTTTTTTTCCCCGTGGACCCTTCAATTGTTAATTCATTTTATTGCTTGAGACTTAGCAGATGAACTGAATGCAGAACCTTAAAATCAGTTGCTTTTAGACCGACCGCACACTTGATTCTTTAACTGTAACAAATATTGTAAGGATATTTGTGTGCTTTCTGATCTATTTCTTTTTTTTATTCTTCTCGTGACGCAACTGCATCTTGCTTTTATCTTACGTTTTTTTTATAACTTTTTTCATAGTCCGTTTAATTCTTATTTATGGAATATTACACTAAGCAGAAAATTGTAAATGGCTAAATAATATTGTTCTAGCCAGATTATAAACTTCTAGTTACATTAACTATTACACACGTAAGTCCATTTTAACAATACAATTCTGCAAACTTGTCAGACGAGGTGAGTGTTTTCCAACAGAACCACACAGTCGGAAAACATACAATGGGATCCGGACTAGTCGTTTCAAAATCAAAACTAAAAGTTCTGCAGAAAAGTTAGAGATAGTACAAAATATTTCGAATGACCAATCACTCAATATTCGACACAAACCCGCGAAACTCGCTGTTAATTGTTTTATGATAAGAGTCTATTTGGGCAGAGTATGGCCGAAACCGAGTGTGCCAAATTAAAGACACGTCGTGAACTAATGTGACATACTGCCAAGTAGCGATGCAGAAGGAGCGATTCTAAGGAACAATAATTATTCAATTACGGGTTTCTATAGAAACTACACCCTGTGATGATGATCAAAAGTGAGCCGCAGAATCTCCCTGGCAGTAGTGTGTTGAACACGTCATACTTTAAGCGGACTTTCCTATTTAGAGGGTTCTGAGAAATATTTGCGTTGTTGCAGCTTCTTTTAGGAACTATGGATATCTTAGTCCTCAGCGATGCCTTTAACAGCTTGTTTAACTGTAATTATTAGGATCTAGGGCAGGGTAGGTGTCCTAGGACTTTAAATAAGATAGTTTATCATCCGGATATTTGCCTGGGGTGAAAGTGAAAAATTTAGGGGAAAACATCATCGCCGATATCGAACGCTAGTGATCCAGTCAAGTTATAAAAAAGCTTTTAGATTTACCTGACCGTTGATCTCGCGATCATGACCCACGGGATCTTCATTCTTACGTAGAATCTGAACCACAGGACTTGATATTTAACTTCGAAAATCTCACATGCATTCAACGAGTGAGAGGCAAGCAGCTTGACCACTGCACAATCACGCCCCCTATCCAGTCAAGTTATGGAACGTGCCTTATTCGTGAAACAGTCGGGCAGGTATTGGTATAATACTGGTATTATAGAATATGGAGAGTTCGGATGTAAACAATGTTTATTTTACTATTGTTAGCTACTCATATCGGTGATTATAGGCTACATATTTATGGCTCTGGATGGAGTAATATTGTAAACATAATGTACATGACAATTTGAACACCTGTAATGATTAATCCATACACCTATTCAGTTAAGCGATCTAGTATTTAATAACCTGTATATTAAGTGTTACACTTCAATTTCAGTGTTGGCTAAATAATCTGTTATCAGAATTGCTTATTACCTGAAATAAATATAACATGAATTAGTTGACTTAGCATGTCTGGAATAAGCTACGTTTCCAGTTGAATGCGTGTCTTGGATGCTCCTGGCAATGCTATCTACAAGACTGGAGATTCAAATTGCTCCACTTCAACAAGGTTATTCAGACTCATACCACTATGGGCAGCTAAAAGGGAAAAAATATAGTTTAGAACCGAATTCAGTCTTCTTCAATATTCTTCAACCATATTCTTTAACTTCGCAAAAGTCCTTTGTCAGACGCTGGTGATTCAATAGAATATATTGCCGTCTGTTCCTCGGAATCCTGGCAGTAGTCGCCAGCTCTTACGACATTGTGCTGTATCCGTCACACCTTACGTGGACTCTCCTACACAGAGAATTCTGGGAAACATTTAAAGAAGAATTTAAGTTAATTAAGTGCAAGGTTTTCACAGTCTGATGAGGCAGTCGTTTACTTCTACGGTCCATAGATTCTAGGACATTCTTCAATAACTTTCTATTAATTTTAAGTGGCATCCGATTAATAACAATAAATAATAATAATAATAATAATAAAGAGGCGACTAAAAGTTTACGGCCACATCAGCAGACTCCCACAAACCAGACTCATCAACAAAATTCTTAGATTCACAGAGTGGCTCAAGATTACTACACCCTGGTCGATGCAAGTCAAAATTGATCTGGTAAAAGCACAGGTCGACCCAGAAGACGTCATAGACAAAAGCGTCTTTCGACACTTAGTATACAAAAGGGAAGTGTTGTCAGAGAGAGCGGCACCTACAGTCCAAAGACCAAAATGGACCGAAGGAAGAGGACATTTAGTGCACGAATGAAAGAGTACTGGAAAAACAGCAAGAACAAAATAGTCTTCGCGAGGTCTAATAGGCCTGTAACGTATGAAATAAATAATAGATGTACTGCCTTGATATTTCCGTTCATACGGTGTCGGGGATGAGATGCGATGAATTACTAAGTAGCAAATGGTTTTCACGGCGGACGTCCTTCCTGACGCCAACCTCATGAGATGAGTTAATGAGAGATGAAATGAATGTTGATAAATAAACCTCAGGAAGGAGTTGGAAGGAAGTGGCCGTGGCCTATTAGAAGGTACCACCGGGTATCTGCCTGGAGGTGAAAATGGAAATCCACGGAATACCATTTCAAGGACGGTGGGGTTCAAACCCACTTGTCTACAGAGGCCGGAGGTCTGGAGTGCGTAACCTCATGGCTCTGAGCCTTGACGAACGTAGTTACAGTGTCGGTAATGATAATAATAAGTCAATTTGAATAGATTTTTAGCCTACTTTCGATTTTTGCAAAAAATGAAAGTAGACTTATGAGATCAACACAGGGCGAAAAAAGTGTGTCTGTCTGTGTGTGTGTATGTGTGTGTGTGAGTCTGTGTGTGTGTGTGTGTGTGTGTGTATGTGAGTGTGTGAGTCTGTCTGTGTGTGTGTGTGTGTGTGTGTGTCTGTGTGTGTACTCTGAATGTCTGTCCCCCCCTATCAATTCGAACACGGTGAATGCGAATTGAACGAAATTTGGTACAAAGGTAGCACTAGCAAAGGACACCTCAGTGTCATGTTTTATATCGCCGCCATCTTTACTAAAACTGAATGGCGGCCACTCAAACGTTCAAAACGTAAAATCAAATAACGACTAACCAAATCATCCGATCTCTACCAAATTTGGTAACAACATACCTTCGTATAGGATGCGTCTTGTGACCAAACTACAAGGTCGTCCGCCATACCATTTCAGGATGGCGGCCGTGCGAATTATGCAAACTTTATAATCCATATCATGGGACCCACCAGTTCCGATTATCGAGCCGAGAATCGTTTTAACTGTTCTAAAGGAAGAGGCACGTTCGAAATTAAAAGTTTATTTTGTAATACTATAGTGCAGACGTGATTTTAAAAAGCTGAACTGATTCAGTAATAAGACAAGATGGCAGCGGATATCTTGTGCCTGACTTATATTTCACTAATTTGAGTATTGCATGCAATATAGCGTACTGATAGAAATAAATAAACTTTGTATGAAATGCTTTATATATAAATAATATACTCCAGTGATGAAATCGTTTAGTATAAATCATTATTTGCTAACAAGTTCTATGTAAGTCATTTTAAATAGAACGATATTCGTTGACACAATTAGCTCAGTGGTAGAGCGTTATGATGATGATGATAATTGTTGTTTTAAGGGACCTAACATCTAGGTTATCGGCCCCTGATGGTTTGGGTGATCTCGAAGATGAAAATGAAAAAGGTAGAGCGTTAGCCTATCGCTCAAATGCTTATGGTTCAAACCCGATCAGAGCTAGGTTTTTTGCTTGAAATGTTATATTGTTACGGCTGTGAGTTTGTGTCATCGCTCGCCGCTTGAGTCACAACTGCCCCAGGGGCTGGGCTGTGGCTTGCCTCCTGTATTGCGCGCGCCTTATGCAACAGGGCTACTACAGACAAAGGGATAGTCCAGAAGATTCGTGACTGGACCAGCGGTGGAAACCTCGAGAAGCCGTGGACTCTGGATGGATCTAGAACCATTTATTGAGTCACCGGCCTGCTATATAAGAGTGACCCGTGAAGCAGTTGTCGTTGTGTTTTACGAGCTAGTGCGAGCGATTATCTTGTGCGACAGAAGTGTGGTGACGAAGTGCTGTGCGAGTTACGAAATCCTGTGACATTGTTTCTCCCAGCTTGTGGACAGCGAAATAGCCTGCAGCAAGTGATCGTAAGTAATTGTGGTCGGAGAACATAAATGAGAGGAACAGGTAGTTTCTGTCAAGGCCACCGTACTCATTAGGACGGATTAACTTCTGTGGTCTGTTGCAAGTGAAAGGGGCCAAGAGCGCATAAGGAAGAGTTTTGAGGAAACTGGAGAAGGCTCCTAATTGCTTGTATTTGCTGAATAGTGTAATTTTCTGGCCACAATAAAGTTAATTATTTCTTTAAGCAGTAATTGGTGTTGTGCTTTGTACCCCACCGTAATCCAGTTAACAAAAGTGCCACTAGGGGGGTGGCACGTAACAACTGGTGTCAGAAGCCGGATTACGAACTCAAGCACAACACCTGACGGTCCTGGTTTCAAAACCCGAGCAGGTCAATTTTTTAAAAAATTTCCTGTGAGTGCATGCCCTTTACACGGCAAACAACTAAAATGGAGGCGCAATTGGCAGCATTGCTAGAAAAGTTAAATGGCATAGAAGACGGCCAGAAGAATTTAACCAAGGAGCTAACTTGCAAATTAGAAGACGGCCAGAAGAAGATGGAAGACGGTCAAAATAAGTTAGCGGAGGACCTGAAGAAGATGGAGGACGGCCAGAAGAAGATGGAGGACGGCCAGAAGAAGTTAGCCGAGGACCTAACTGCTAAATTAGAAGATGGCCAGAAGAATTTAACCAAGAAGATAGAGGACGGCCAGAAGAAGATGGAAGACGGGCAGAATAAGTTAGCACAGGACTTGAAGAAATTAGAACTGGGTCTGCGTGAGGAAGTCACGGCAGTGGAAAAGAAGTTCGACGCCTTAAAAGAAGAAGTTGCTGAGCTACGCCGACGCCCGCTGACGGGGGTGGAAGAGAGATTTAACGCTCTACAAAAGGAATTTGCTGAGCTGCGCCGACACCCGCCGACAGGGATGGAAGATAGATTCAAAGCCCTACAAGAGGAAGTCGCCGAGCTGCGCCGACGCCCGCCGACCGGGGTGGATGAGAGAGTCAAAGCCCTACAAGAGGAAGTAGCCGAACTGCGCCAACGCCCACTCACGGGGGTGGAAGAGAAAGTCAACGCTCTTCAAGAGGAAGTTGCCGAGCTGCGCCGACGCCCGCCCACAGGTACACCGGGGACACCAGGAACGGGACAGAGCAGAGTGACGCCCCCAACCTTCGACGGAAAGGTCCCGTGGAGCACCTATTTACGTCAGTTCGAGGCAGCCTGTTCCATAAACAACTGGAACAGCACGGAAAAGGCTACAGCTCTCATTGTAGCGCTGAGAGGGGATGCCCTTAACGTCCTTCAGGCCATCCCGACCGGATCCCAGGACTACGCTTCACTGATCGCACATATGGAGTCCAGATATGGGGATAGCCATCTTCAGCAGACCTACCAGATGCAGCTCCGGACCCGGGTACAAAAGAACACGGAAACTCTGCAGAGTTCGAGATGGACATCGCACGCCTCGTAAGGCTAGCCTACCCAACAGCGCCGGCCGACTTTCTGGAGCAGATTGCGACGCAAACCTTCACCGACGGACTACGGGACTCGGACACTCAACAGGCGCTGCGACTCGCGCGCAATAAGACCCTGGCAGATGCGCTGAGCCACGCACTTGAGTTTGAGACGGCGAAACAGGCATCTAGAATGCACGCGCGGGTGCGTCAAGTGGACGTTGACGAACCAGCAAAACCCAACGAGACCAAGCCCCTGGCCGACGAATTGATGGAGGCGCTAAGCCGTTTCTTCGATAGTCGCGGCACTACCAGCAACGACACAGCCGGAAGACAACCGGAGAGGCGGCCCGGAAGAGGACTACCGACCTGCTGGACCTGCGGTAAGAAAGGCCACCTGAGCAAGGACTGCGGTGATCGCCGCCGCCGAGGGTATCCGACGGGAAGTCAGTCGTCTGAAAACCGCGCGGCCCAGGGAAACGAGTATTAGCCAGCCTTGGGGGGCAAAGGTTGGCTTGTGACAGTCGTCAAGCCCCGACAGTCCAAGTCCGTGTGACGAAGTTACGGAGGGACAATAGCAGCCTGATGGTCGACGGAGTTATCAACGGAGTGAGCTGGCCCATGCTAATCGACACGGGAGCATCGAGGACCATCGTCAGCCCCACCGTGATCCCGAAGTGGAGAGTGCAACCCACACAAAGGAACCTCCAGCTAATAACCGCGACCAGAGAGACCGCACCGGTACATGGCGAAGCATCACTGGAGTTCGTCATTGGTCGACGGGCGATAAAGCATCCAGTACTTGTGGCTGACGTATCAAATGAAGTGATCATCGGACTGGACTTCCTGGACCAGAACAACATCATCTTGGATCTGAGTACCAACACTCTGCACTTCGGAAGTGAGGAACTTGCTTTGCAACCAGCACACGAGGCCGTCGCCGCACGACGAGTAAGGCTGAGAGAGGACGTCATCGTTCCCGCCAGGACGGAAGTCAGCGCTGCCGTAATTGTCGACGGAACTGCTGAGGGTGTGGCGGCTGTCATCGAGCCAAAATATGAGGACATCCAGACAAAAGGATTGCTAGTTGCCAAGACTCTCATCAACACGACGTCTCGGCCGTACGTCCGCCTGTCCAACCTGAACGACTACGACATTACGGTTCACCGGGACACCAACCTAGGAGTCTGCGAGCCCGTTACCTGGATTGCCCGCATCACAGATACGACGGACGGACACCTGCAGACGGACAACCGAATAAGACGCGCCCTGCCAGAAGAACTCCAGAAGCTGTACCAAGGATCCCAGGACCATCTAGACGAAGAGCAATCACGCCAACTTCAGGACCTGCTACGCGAATTCCAGGATGTCTTCTCCTTGGGGAGCAAAGACTTCGGCAGGACAAGCTTGGTCCAGCACAGAATCGACGTTGGGGACAGCGCACCGATTAGGGCCCCATTCCGACGTGTCCCGCTCGCCAAGCAAGCCGAAGTCGACCGGATGGTAGAAGAGATGAAGGAGCAAGGGGTGATCGAGCCATCACATAGTCCTTGGAGTTCTCCGGTCGTGCTAGTGAAGAAGAAGGACAGTTCCACCAGGTTCTGCGTGGACTACAGGCGGGTGAACGACGTCACGAAAAAGGACAGCTACCCTCTACCCCGGATCGACGACACGCTGGACACCATATCAGGATCAAGATGGTTCTCCACCTTGGATTTGAAGAGTGGCTACTGGCAGGTGGAGGTCCACCCTAAGGACCGCGAGAAAACGGCGTTCTCTGTGGGCAGCGGGCTCTGGCAGTTCACCGTCATGCCATTCGGTCTGTGCAACGCCCCTGCAACCTTCGAAAGGCTAATGGAGTCCATTCTGAGGGGTCTACACTGGAAGACCTGCCTGGTATACCTAGACGACGTCATCGTTCTGGGGAGGAGTTTCGAGGAGCACTACAGCAACCTGAAGGAGATCTTGTTGAAGCTACGGGCTGCCCAGCTGAAGTTGAGCCCCAAGAAGTGTCAGCTCTTCCAGAAGCGGGTCCAGTACCTTGGGCATATCGTCTCCGAAGAAGGGGTGCGCACCGACCCAGAGAAGACCGCAGCTGTGAGGGAGTGGCCAGTTCCGAAGGACAAGTCGCAACTACGAAGCTTCCTGGGACTCTGCACTTATTATCGTCGCTTCGTGAGAGGATTCGCCGACATCGCCAAACCTTTACATCGACTGACTGAGAAGGACCAACTCTTCACGTGGACAGCAGAATGCCACAGTGCCTTCGAACAACTCAAGCAGGCTCTGTGCACCGCGCCTATTCTGGCCTACCCCAGACCTGGAACAAGGTTCATCGTCGATACCGATGCCAGCGACTTTGGCATAGGGGGGATCCTGTCGCAAGTAGTGGACGGCGAGGAGAGAGTAGTGGCCTACTTCAGCAAGGCCTTGTCAAAGCCAGAAAGGAACTACTGCGTCACCAGGAAGGAGCTGCTCGCCATCGTGAAGACCATTGAACACTTCCACAAGTACCTGTACGGGCAAGAATTTCTCATCAGGACCGACCATGCATCCCTGCGGTGGCTCCTGAACTTCAAGCAGCCCGAGGGTCAACTCGCGCGGTGGTTAGAGAGACTTCAACAGTACAACTTTGAGATTCAGCACAGGAAAGGCCAACTGCATTCTAACGCCGACGCCCTGTCACGAAGACCGTGCCCCGAAGACTGCACCTTCTGTGCCCGAAGGGAGGAGAACACCGGGATACTGTGCCGACGGACTACTGTGGAACTTCAAGGGAACTGGAGCCGCGAATCTTTCACGCGGGCACAAGCAGAGGATGATGACCTGGGACTGATAGCCGAATGGAAGAGGGCCTGTGTCCCCAGACCCGGGTGGAACATTGTGAGTGACTGCAGCCCAAAGTTTAAGTCCTACTGGGCACAGTGGGACTCGCTGATTGTAAGGGATGGCCTCATCTGCCGTACCTGGGAGAGCACCGACGGGAAGACATCTCGGGAACAAGTCGTCGTTCCAAAGGCTATGACGGAGGAAGTCCTGAAGGAAGTTCATGGAGGATCATCTGGTGGACACCTAGGGATAAAGAAGACCCTGGAGAAGCTGAGAGAGCGGTTCTACTGGATCGGATGCCGAACAGACGTGGAGAACCACTGCGCGAGGTGCCACGATTGCGCAGCCAGCAAGGGCCCAGGACGAAGACGACGGGGTCCACTGAAGACCTACAACGTGGGCGGCCCCATGGAGAGAGTGGCCATCGATGTTGCTGGGCCATTCCCGTTAAGCGAGGCAGGGAACCGCTACATATTAGTCGTCAGCGACTACTTTACCAAATGGCCGGAGGCGTATGCGCTCCCTAACCAAGAAGCCGCGACGATTGCAGAGACCCTGGTGAAGGAATTCGTCAGCCGGTACGGAGTACCCCTGGAGCTGCACTCCGACCAAGGGAGGAACTTCGAGTCGCAGGTGTTCCAGAACCTATGCCAGCTGCTGGGAATCCGGAAGACAAGGACAACGCCACTACACCCTCAGTCCGACGGGATGGTAGAGCGATTCAATCGCACCATCGAGAACCATCTTCGAATAGTCGTCAGCGAGCACCAGAGGGATTGGGACAAACATCTTCCACTATTTCTCCTGGCCTACCGCGCCGCCGTGCATGAAGCCACCGGGTGCACACCAGCCCGGGCCATGTTTGGGAGGGAGCTCCGTCTACCTGTCGATCTTGCCTTTGGCCGACCTGGGAATGATCCGATCCCGGTAAGCCAGTATTGTCAAGAACTGGTCGACCAACTGGAGGACGTGCACGCGTTCGCGAGGAGGAAACTGCGGATCGAGACCGACAGAATGAAGACCCGATACGACCAGCAGACGGATGCCGGCGGATTCCACGAGGACGACCTGGTCTGGCTCTTCAACCCATTACGGAAGAAAGGCCTGTCACCCAAACTGCAGAAGTCCTGGGAGGGCCCGTACCGAGTCGTGAAACGGATCAACGATGTCGTCTACAGGATCCAGCGGAGCCCGAGGGCGAAGATGAAGATCGTGCATCGAGATCGCCTGGCAGCCTACGGAGGGACACAGACGGATCAATGATTGATCGGGACGATCAGCCTTTTTAGGAAGGGGGTGGTGTTACGGCTGTGAGTTTGTGTCATCGCTCGCCGCTTGAGTCACAACTGCCCCAGGGGCTGGGCTGTGGCTTGCCTCCTGTATTGCGCGCGCCTTATGCAACAGGGCTACTACAGACAAAGGGATAGTCCAGAAGATTCGTGACTGGACCAGCGGTGGAAACCTCGAGAAGCCGTGGACTCTGGATGGATCTAGAACCATTTATTGAGTCACCGGCCTGCTATATAAGAGTGACCCGTGAAGCAGTTGTCGTTGTGTTTTACGAGCTAGTGCGAGCGATTATCTTGTGCGACAGAAGTGTGGTGACGAAGTGCTGTGCGAGTTACGAAATCCTGTGACATTGTTTCTCCCAGCTTGTGGACAGCGAAATAGCCTGCAGCAAGTGATCGTAAGTAATTGTGGTCGGAGAACATAAATGAGAGGAACAGGTAATTTCTGTCAAGGCCACCGTACTCATTAGGACGGATTAACTTCTGTGGTCTGTTGCAAGTGAAAGGGGCCAAGAGCGCATAAGGAAGAGTTTTGAGGAAACTGGAGAAGGCTCCTAATTGCTTGTATTTGCTGAATAGTGTAATTTTCTGGCCACAATAAAGTTAATTATTTCTTTAAGCAGTAATTGGTGTTGTGCTTTGTACCCCACCGTAATCCAGTTAACAAAAGTGCCACTAGGGGGGTGGCACGTAACAATATGTTTATTGTTTTGTAATGACTCAGATGTTTTAAAATTAAGCGTTATATTGTGCACATTATGGTGTAAAATATATATTTAATTAAAACATAATTCGCCAGCAGATTTACTCGAGACATCTAGCTGCCAAAAAGGTAACTTCCAGATTTTATTGAAAAGTTTCTTCTTCTGGCCGCTAGAATGCACTCGCTCTGTTAGGATTATATTATCGAAAATATCCACATAGTTTGTATACACACGTCTCTGTAGGGTCATGGAAGGATTTGTTAATTCAATTAGGGTTGTGAAAACCATGCACAACCAGACGTGTAAAGACATGCCTCAACTCAAAGTTGGATGTTGCCCACGGCAGGTCGTAATAATAATAATAATAATGTTATTGGTTTTACATCCCTTTTAACTACTGCTGCTTTTAGAGACACCGGGGTGCCGGAATTGTGGCCCGAAGGGGATCTTTAACGTGCCAGTAAATGTACTGACACGGCTCCCTCGCATTTGTGCACCCTCAAATGCCAGCTGACTGCGCCAGGATACGAACCTGCAACCTAGGGCCCAGCAAGCGAGAACGTTACCGCTGAGCCACGCAGCCAGTCCGGTCGATTATGTCTCCAGATCCATAACATTCTTGATATACTTCTTATCTTTCTTTCTTCAATGATGGTAGCAGTTTTTATCTAGGTTGTGGCGTTTGGTAGAGGTAAATCGTTTCTAAGGTCTTCAACAAAGAATAGTTCTATTATACTCTTTGATAATAACAACGAGTTATAACTATACTCATACATTTAGGAGATAGTAGGCTATATGTTCTTTACTGAACATCTTGTTTATGACATGCAGGAGTGCCAGAATTTTAGTGTGGAAAGATTTTCTCAATTGGCTAGAAATCCTTCTAATATTTTATTTAAGAATGCTTACAGAATTCAATAATGCACTAGGGGCATGCACCTAACTACATAGCCACGTAACTATATAAATTATTAGTATTATTGTTATTATTATTATTATTATTATTATTGCAAAGAAAATCCACAGCCTGCTTCCAGTCCAGTGCCATCTAACTCCCAGTTTCAAGTTGTACAGCAAGACAGGCTACTCAGCGCACAGAAACAAACTGAATGAATGAATGAATGAAGCCCCCGTCTAGCGGCGAGGATATGAACTGCGCCGGCTGCCGAAGCCTGTCGCACTCCTCTGAGGCAATGATTAAATGAATGACAATTTTTTTTTGGTCGTGTGGCCACCTGAGAGGCCGAGTGCAGGTCTTTCTATTCGACGCCCGTGGGCGACCTGCGCGTCGGGGTGAGAGATGGAATGGATGAAGATGAATGAAACTGGGCAAGGATGTGGAAGGAAGCGGCCGTGGCCTGTCAGAAGGTACTGTCCCAGCATTTGCCTGGTGTTGAAAATGGGAAACCTCGGAAAACCATTTCAAGGACAGCCGACGGTGGGGCTCGAACCCACGCGTCTACCGAGTCAGCAGAGAGCTTGGCCCCATGGCCTAACGCAGCGCTTTAGCCCGCGTAGCCACTACTCTCGGTGAATGACAAATGAAATGATAGTGGAGAGTGTTGCTGGAATGAAATTTTGACAGGGAAAACCGGAGTACCCGAAGAAAAAAAAACTGTCTGCCTCCGTTTTGTCCAGCACAGATCTCACATGGAGTGCCCGGGATTTGAACCACGGACCCAGTGGCGAGAGGCCGGCGTGCTGCCGCCAAAGCCACGGAGGCTATTATTATTATTAGTATTATTATTGAATAATATGCAATAGCGCAAAATATAAAACCTAATGTTCCAGTCGAAGGCACAGTTCATCAACCACCGAAGCCTCTGTGGAGAATACGCCAGTGAACTTACGCCATGGGTCGACTAGGCGGCTCTTTCTTCCGACGCTGCAGCTCCGCCATGTACGCTGACATACGCTCGTTGGATGTGAGCAGGTTCTTGGCAGCCTCCATGGTCTGAGTTTGGTGCCGGCACGCAGCCAACAGCTTGGTCGTCCCCTCCCTCATCTTGATCTCCAGGTCTATCTTCTGCTCCAAGTCATACTCCTGCAACAAGAACACAAACACCACGTGTAAGAACATTCATCAAAAATAAATCTTGAGGTTTTCAGCTATTGGGTCGCATTGTAAGACATAGTCATTTACATTCTTTTGGAGTTTTGCCGGGTTGGAATTGGTGTTCTTGTTGTTAATTCATATAGGGGCTTTGTGACAACGTCATCATGTAGCCCCGTGTACTTGGCTGCGTGTTGAACCTGTATGATAACCTGTGACATTGTGATGGATATTCCAGTGCGTGTGTTTGTAATTCGGGCTAGGATTAGGGCTGGAGGTGGGCGTGGCCTTAATTTTAGATACCATCCCGACATTTGCCTAGAGTAGAAGTGGAAAACCACGGAAAACCAATTCCAGGATGGCCGAAGTGGGAATTAATATTGTTGCTTTCAGTCGGTCAACACAAAATAATCCCAATTATTATGGAATATGTAAAAAAAACTGAAATAAATTTTATGTTCGACTATGTCGAAATGTAAATATTATATGTCAGAAAACTGTATCATAACGAGGGTCATTATAACACTGTTTTTCATTATGAAACAGTTTCTCCCACCAATCAGAGCTCAAGAAACAGTTGTGTGACCAATTAGGTAAGGCTAGCATCGCACCTACGCTGACTTCCACGGCCTTCTATTTTAAATTTCACTGCATGGCTTCTAGTGTCATAGTGGGGTATTCCAGGAGGCCCTGGCATTCTCTGCGTCCCATGCGCTCTGTTCAGTACATAAAACTGGCGAAATCTCGACAGATATTTATGAATATTTATGTTCGGACTTAAAATAGTTATAATTATCGTCGAACATAAACAGTCGTATGCAACTCGCCTATAATGGTAATTATTGCCATTATAGGCTCGTTGCATAATGTACTAATAAATTCTTATTCTAGCTCGCGGTGGTGCAATCTAACTCCCAATTTCAAGTTGTACAACAAAACAAGCTACTCAGCGCAGAGAAACAAACTAATGTGACATTCTCATGCAGATGTGGATCACAATACAGACACAAGTAGCAACGATACCAGAATAGCTAACCGATCCCATTAGTTACTTAACTACGTTTGTGACAACAGTCTTGCTCGTTATTTCCTCTGGAAAGTTAAATCTGAACTTCAAGAAGGGGTAGGGGGGAGAGCTAACGAAGATACCGAGACGTGTTGTGCTGCTCTTTACATCTCGCCCACAAAGAACGCGAGTTGACGAGGTATGCTAGTTAAACTGTGCAAGTCTCGCAAGAAACTGCCAGAAACTCGCTCTGCCAGATAACACAATATACACTATATCCTGGCATACTACCTTAAACAAAACAGTAAATACATGAGTATGGGTATTGTTTTACCCGAACACACGTATTTTCGAAGAGGGAATAGAGAATACAGTAGAATGTTTTAAACAGCATGGATTAAACATTTTCTTGATCTTCCGTGAAAATAATACGTCACTGTGGTGTAGTTGTTAGCGATATTGGATACCGTACCATTCCTGAGGTCCCAAGTTCAATTTCTGGCTCTGCCAAGAATTTAAAAGTCTTGGTATGTTCTATTACGGTGTCTTCCAACCTCGTGATGCCAGATGGTAACCCTGCTTGATGCTGTGACTGGAGGAGGAGCTGAAAGGAGTCGCAAATACACTCCAGCTCTGGATGTATGTACAGTAATTCCTTATCTCAGGAATCTTAGAAATGGCTGAATTGAGGTAAAGCACATCTCTTCTACACATTCCTCGTGATGCTGAGTGCTTAGACCAGAATTAAGTTTTGGTTTGAATGAAAAGATTAATCACTCCAAAATTTATTAAATGTACGCCAAATTCTTATAGTTGAATACATATTTTTTAGTGATTTATTGATTGGCGTACATTTAATATTTTTAGTAAGCTATAGGCCTACTGTATGTCAATACGGATTTAAAATTATTCTTCTACTAATGCTATTGTGCATTTTAAGATTAATCACTGCTCAATATAGCGAGAAAGAGGACGCACACCCTCTCCCCACTCTCCGCTGCTATCGTTTGCCTGAAATATAGAATCTTCGGATCATGGATATGTATTTTATGCCTAGATGATGAACTCGTGTTGCCTTGGTAACCATATAGGAGGCCTAGATTACGACACGTGTTGCCATGGTAACCACCATGTTGGAATTTTGTCCACGCTAATCACAGATAGGCCCCAACCCTAATAAAACATCCATGTTAAAAGAAAGGGGGCATCAGAATGTAAATTACTGACGAACCAGGTTGGCAGGCCTGCCAACCACTGATATTCGACCCTCGGACCCATAGAGCTACGACTGCTTCAAATAGCCACTCATTGTCAGCTGTCTGGTGTGCAATGATAATAAGTGAAGGAATAACTAACTACACGTAACAGAAGTTTGATGATCTTCAGTCGGTCGACACGATTGTACCCAATTATAGTAAAGCCATCATTACTTCCGACTTGACGTTTCAGTGCTAGGCTAGAGTTTCGTCCACTAAATCGCGACATCGCGAACGAAACTCAATTTGTTGTGATATATCGATTTGAATGGCTGCCTGTGATTGTCTAGTTTAAGTGATTTTCCTTCTGACCGCTAGATAACTCTAGGGTAACACTGAAACGTCAAGTCGGAAGTAATGATGGCTTTTCTATAAGATGGGTTATTCCCTAATCCTGGAAAAAAAATTACATGAGATTATTAAATAGCCTACACTTGGATGACCAGTTTCGATCGTCAAGCGATCATCATCAGATCCATTAACCTTTATTAGGCTATAAAATCTATGTCTGAAAGTATGTAGCCTATGTACATTACATAGACTATTCTAAATACTTTCACCCATTTTTTTCACCCGTCACAATTGAGTACAATCGTGTTGACCGACTAAGGCGACACTGAAAAATGGCTTCAAACACCATAATGTATACGTAACATATTAGTCGTTCGGTTATTTATGCAGCGCAGACCTTGAGATAAGGTCAACACCAGCTCAGTAAATAAAAACAATATCTCGTGTAGACTACGTTCTTGATAGCTGATAATCTCACTAGTTATAGTACTAATGAGGCATTTGAGACGCACAATAGTTTTATGAATAGCTGTGCAGTACGATAAAGAACCATCTCTTTCTGCAGTCTGTAGATTCTCCTGTCTTCATAATGTTTCTTTCTTCAGATAATACAATTCCAAGAATCGTAGACTACATTGCCTGCAATTAGGTGTAAGTGCTTTGCATCCCACGCGATGAGACAATACTTGGACAGTCAGTGTATAATCAAATGATCTTACGCTAGGTAAGCTGTCTTCGTCCAACCACACAACAAATTTCAATCATGCTAGTTTTTGTTTTTGTTAATTCATTTTATGGATGCTTGCCACGGTGGGTGAGTGGTTATCGTGTCGGATTACTAACCCCAAGCTTGCAGGTTCGCTCCTGACCATGGTAAGTGATTTTGAAAGGCAGCAAAAATCACGACACGCATGTCATACGATGTTGGCATATTAAAGAACCCATTTGAATTTAGTAGGCCGTGTTCATAATGTCAAAATTAATCTCGGGATTTTCCGCCAACACAAAGTTCCTAATTTCTCTACTAGAAAGCGCTATAGTGTCAAGGAGCTTAGATATCTAACCTCCTTGACTTTCAGAGTACTTTAAGGAACAACAAAATTTGACATGCAAGCTGCCCTCTGGGTGTCAAATAACAAAGCTTGCACCCGGTACCTGAGACCATACGATAGTATTATTATTATTTTATGGATAGCTTGGTCATCAGCCTCGTGTACTTGGGTCTGCATGTTGAATTTGTCTAATAACATGTGTATGATTGTAATGATTTTGTTCTAGGATTGGAGTTTGTGCTCCGGGACTTGAAATAAGGTGCCATCCAGGCATTTGCCCGGTGGGAGTGTAGAAAAACTGGGGAGGAACCACACTCAAGATGGTCGCCGTCAGCGCCGGGATTCAAACCTTCAATCTCCATACCAGCTACAGCTCCCCATCGCAGTTGTGATACATGAGTTAGCACGGAAGGCTACGCCGCGGGGTCAATTGTGTTGTGCTATGTTCCATTTTGTTCATCACGCGACTATGGGTGAAATAGCTAGGGAAATTACTCATGCAACCCCACGCCTGTGGGTGGTTCAATAACGGTAATTCGAACCCTCTATTTCAATTTTGAACCAATTACAAAGTCACGGATGAGGAGTAATTATTACAAATGATCACAGACCTCCCACGGAACGTTGGTCAATAATTCAGCTGAGAAATTGGATTCAGGCTCTTGACAAAGACAGGCAGATAAGGTGAAGCCTACGGACGAGATAACTAACATGCGGTAGTGAACAAACCTCGAGACGAAACCTGATAGGAAGACCGACGCGACGCGACGTCTACATTACATTCAGAAGCTTTCTCTAGAATAACTCTGAATAGTATTAACATCCAGTCCTAGGAAACTTCTCTCATAAGATGATGGTGTAATAGAAATTGAAGAGTCCACCTCATGGCGTAGTGACTAGGCAAACAAAAGAATTCTGGTCTGAGCCAGAACTGAGAAGAGATGGATTCTACTCCTACCTCAGCCATCCTAGAAGTGATTTTCCCATTTCTACACCAGGTGAATGCTGGGATGGTTCATAAATGAAGGCCACGGTCACCTTTATCCTGGCGGCTTCGGTGGCGTAGTTGGTAGCATGCTGAGCTTCTATGCCCAAGATCGCGGGTTCAAATCCGGTCGAAGTCGTAGGATTTTTAAGAGCGTTAAGAATATCTCAGTATGCCTTCCTTCGGAGAGGAAGTAAAGCCGGCGGTCCCATGTCATATATTTATGGCATGTTAAAGAACATTCAACTAATTACACCTGTGTGAAGCTAAATCGTATAGGTTAAGAATGTAAACAACGCTCTTAGGTTCCTATGTTCGTTGCCAAGAGCCGACTGCGGTGGTGTCTGGTAGCTAAGTTCTGAACTAGTAGTCTTTGACGGTGGCGTTTGGCGGCAAAAGTAGGAACAATTTGAAAAATTCAAAAGTCTGCAGTCCTTACTTGAATTAAAAACCAGATAACACACACTAATACAGTAATCACAATTAACACCGGTATCAGACAGATTCTACACACACCCAAAGTACACGGGGCTACATGACCGCGTTGTCGCAGCCCCTAAACTCAATTACAAATACGCTCACTAGTACAGCCATCACAATGACACAGGTTATTAGACATATTTCACACACACCCAAGAACACTGTGCTACATGACCACGATGTCACAAAGCCCCTAAATGTATCAGAGAGAAGAAATTAAAGAAGCGAATGTAGAAATGCATACTGATGATCTGGTTCACTGTAGAAGAAATAAATCACAGGTTCTGTTGTTTTGTTTTTGATTACTATAGGGGCTTTGCGATATCGTGGTCATGTAACCCCGTGTACTGGGGGTGTGTGCATGTGTAATTTGTCTGATAACCTGTATTACTGTCATGACTGTAACTGTGTGTATTTGTAATTCAGGTGAGGATTGGGAAGGAGGCAGCCGTAGCTCTAAGTTAGGAACCTCCCCGGAATTTGCCTGGAGTAGAAGTGGTAAACCAAGGGAAACCACTTCCAAGATGGTTGAGATGAGAATCGAATCCTCCTCTTCTCAGTTTTGCCTCAAGAGGGTGAGTGTACCCCGTTCCAGCCCTCAGGCCAGAATTAAAATTTATTGACAGAGCCGTGAATCGAACCCGGACTTCCGGGGCGACAGCCAAGAATGCTAGCCACTACACCACGAGGTGGTCCTCGGGTTCTAATAGGTCGCTTTTAGATAGCCTGTAGTGAGAAATATTGACACTTATAGACCAGAGGAATGGCCATTTACAAATAAGATGTTGGAATATTGGCATTTACGGGCTAAGTAATTAACCTCCACGAAATCATCTAGGTTTATGTATTTTGTGTTGTGGTGTGTTGACCAGATGATGATGATGATAATAAATCTTGGTTAACAGCCCTTAATGGTCTGGGTGTGAAAATGATGAAGAAATTATTATTACAATTAAAACTGACTACGGACTACCTAATAACTCAACGAACTTATCTCCTAAAAGAAGAAAAGGGGGAAAAATAAAAAATAAGGGAAATAAACAACAGGGTGAATGGCCTCAACCCTCGAAGAATGAGGACTGACGGACTCGGAAGAAGTAGAGCCCCCCCCCCCCCAAAAGAGGCAGGTAGGAAAAGAGAAAGAGGAGAAAGTCCGTCCCAGAATCACTGGAATAAAGTTAAAAAGCTGAACCAGCTCAGGATTTCCGTGGGGTCGCTAACTCCCGAACTCACCAGACGTAAGGTCCTTGATAGTGTGCACCGTAAGTGGTGGGGCTACACCCTGGCTCCTTTAGGGCCTTAAGCAGAAGGCAGGAGATATCATGAAGCGAAAAGAAGAAGTCTGACCCTTCGAAGAGTGAGGGTATCAGGTGAGATGATGATGATGATAATTGATGTTGTAAGGGACCAAACATCTAGGAAGCAAAGGAAGCTTGTAGTTTAACGTGACCGTTAATCTTGAGACCTCCTTTTTACGTGGAATCCGAACCACAGGACATGGCATTTCACTTCGAAAATCTCACATGCAATGACCGGGAATCGAACCCGGACCGCCTTGGTGAGAGGCATACAGCTAGACCGCTGAGCCACCACGCCCCTCTAACATCTAGGTTATCGGCCCCTAATGATCTGGGTGATAGCAAAAATGGTAATGAAATGGAAACCAGAACGAAAATTAAGTGAGACGGAAAATACTTACAAAAAGGAACTCAGATTGAAACAACTCACAAAATGTTCTTACAAAAGGGAATTAAGAACGAAAAATATGCACAAAAAGAATAGATTGAAAAATACCCACAAAATGTAGGCTAGGTTCAAAATACGTACAAAATGCAATGTAGAGTCGAAATACTTACAAAATGCAATTGAAATTCAAAATACTTACAAAATGCAAATGAGATCGAAAATACGTACAAAATGCAATTGAGGTTTAAAATACTTTCAAAATCAATTGAAATTACACAATGCAATTCAGATTGAAATGTCCCGGTCCCAATCCAAATTATTCACAAAGTGCAATTGAAATTCAAAATACTTACAAAATGCAATTGAAATTGAAATTGAAAATGCTTACTAAATGTTCGGTAGATTCAAGCGACTCATATGGATTGGCAATACTTAAAAAATGCAATTTAGATTGAAAATACTTGACAAAATGTAATTTAGATTCAAAATACCCACAAAATGCAATTGAGAATCAAAATATTTGCAAAATGCCCACCAAACAAAATGCAATTTAGATTTAAGATTCTTGCGAAATGCGGTTTTGTTTGAAAATACTTACAAAATGCAATTGAAATTCAAAATACTCACTAAAATGCCCGGAACCTACATTGAAAGACTTACTAAAAAGCAATTTAGATTGTCAATCTTTACAAAATGCAATTGAGGTTGAAAACAATCGCGAGAGGTAATTTAGATCGAAAAAACTTACAAAATGCAAGGTAGATTAAAAATACCTACCAAAAAAATCGCTAAAGGGAATTTAGATACACGGGGAACCAAGTAAAAAAACAGCGCGGGAATCTTGAAGAGAAAAGGAAATATAATGAAAAGAAAACAAGACCCCCTCGAAGAAGGAGGGATCAGGAAAGATGAGACAAGGGCCATTTAAGGCGGGAAAGTGAAAGACTCCCTAGGCCTCGGATACCCTAATACCGTCGGGGTCGGAAAAGAACAAGAGTTGACCAAGGGAGGTCGACAGGAATGAAGACAGAGAGGAGCCCGACACAAGTAAGTGGAAGCAATGCCAGACTCAGCCAACCCACGTCCCACAAGATGTGAGCCTCTGGGGGATATCAGGAAAGATGAGACCAGGGCCAATTAAGGCGAGAAAGTGAAAGACAGGGTCGGAAGAGAACGAGAGTCGACCAAGGGAGATTGACAGGAATGATGACAAGAGAGGAGTCCGGCACAAGTGGAAGCATTGCCTGACTCAGCTGGGGTACCAAGGTCGCCACCCTTCGTCCCATTAGTCGTTGGTACCTGGCAGGAGGGCGATATTGAGGAGGGAAGCTCGAGTGGAAGAAAAAAAAAACAACGGACAAAAACTTCTAAGACTGAGAGAGTTCTCAGTTGTCCTCAAAAGGCTGAGTGCACATTAGTATCCTCTACGGCAAAGCCGGTAATCGAACCGGAACCAATTTTGTGGAAAGCTACAATAAGTAGCGTTAGGCAGCGGTTGACAATAAAATTACTGAACTGTCCAACAGATGTAAGGTCACGTGACATTCGAGTGGCTACTCGAGCAGAGCACCCGGATATATGAAGCAAGTTAAGTGTTGTATGTCATACACCACGTGTCTCGGCACAGAGCTGTTCTTGTTCGGAGTAGCTCGCGGCAATACATCAACAAGCGGTGAGCACTTCATAAAGGCGACCACTCACTCGCTCACTCCCAATGCTCGCTTAAAAGCTTACAACAGCCTGCAATGAATTTCGGGATAACTGTGAAAGTTATGATGTCTCTGCCACGACCAGGACAACAATCACACGACAAACAAACAAACAAACAGACAAGAACAATCCGACTTCTGCGATGATGATGATGGTGATGATGATGATGATGATAATTGTTGTTTTAAGGGGCCTAACATCTAGGTTATCGGCCCCTAATGATCTGGGTGATAGCGAGATTGAGAACGAAATGGAAACCAGAACGAAAATTATGTGAGACAGAAAATACGTACAGAGAGAAACTCAGATGGAAACAACTCACAATATGGTCTTACAAAAGGGAATTTAGAACGAAAATATTCACAAAAAGAATAGTTTGAAAAAAACCCACAAAACGTAGGCTAAATTCAAAATACGTACAAAATGCAATGTAGCGTCGAAATACTTACAAAATGCAAATGAGATCGAAAATACGTACAAAATGCAATTGAGGTTCAAAATACTTACAAAATGCAATTGAAATTGAAAATACACAATGCAATTCAGATTGAAATATCCCAGTTCCAATCCAAATTATTCACAAAGTGCCATTGAAATTCAAAATACCCACAAAATGCAATTGAAATTGAAAATGCTTACAAAATGTACGGTAGATTCAAACGACTCATGTGGATTGACAATACTTACAAAATGCAATTTAGATTGAAAATACTGGACAAAATGTAATTTAGATTCAAAATACCCAGAAAATGCAATTGAGAATCAAAATAGGAGCAAAATGCCCACCAAACAAAATGCAATTTAGATTCAAAATTCGTGCGAAATGCGGTTTTGGTTGAAAATACTTACAAAATGCAATTGAAATTCAAAATACTCACAAAAGGCCCGGCCACCTGCATTGAAAGACTTACTAAAAATCAATTTAGATTGTCAATCTTTACAAAATGCAATTGAGGTTGAAAACAATCGCGAGATGTAATTTAGATCGAAAAAACTTACAAAATGCAACGTAGATTAAAAATGCCTTAAAAAATCGCTAAATGGGAATTTAGATACTCGGTGAACCAAGGAACAAAAACAGTGCGGGAATATTAAAGAGAAAAGGAAATATAAGGAAAAGAGGAGAGGAGAGGGGAGGAGAGGGGAGAAAGGAGAGGGTCCGCCCCAAAGGTAAGGGACAAAAGGGGAAAACGGACCCAGCTTAGGAATCCCTCGGGGTCGCCAACCCTCGAACTCACCAGCCGTGAGCCCCTGAGGGTGTAGCATTATCTAGGGTGCACCAGAAGTGGTGGGGCTACATACAGCCTGCCTCCTTAAAGGCCTTGAGCACAAGGCAGGAGGTAAAAGGAAAAGAAAAAAAGGCTGACCCCTCACAGAAGGAGGGTATCAGGAAAGATGAGACAAGGGCCAATTAAGGCGGGAAAGTGAAAGACTCCCTAGGCCTCGGATAACCTAATACCGTCGGGGTCGGAAGAGAACAAGAGGTGACCAAGGGAGGTCGACAGGAAAGAAGACGGAGAGGAACCCGGCACAAGTAAGGGGAAACAATGCCGGACTCAGCTGGGGTCCCGTGGTCGCCAACCCACGTCCCACTAGATGTGAGCCCCTGGGGGACGACTTCTTTGGTCTTCCGATACGTATTGAGACTCAAGCTCCACAGATTCAGAGTTTGATTCCCGGCTCTGCCATGAAGTTTAATTCTGGACAGATCAGAGTACACTCAGGTACGTAAGGCAAAACTGAGAAGAGATGAATTCGATTCCCACCTCAGCCGTTCTAGAAGTGGCTTCCCGTGGTTTCCCACCTCCACTCCGGTTGAATGTCGGGATGGTTCCTAACGTAAGGTCATGGATGTCTCCCCTCAGCCTAGGCTCAATCACAATACACACACTACTAAAGCCAGCACAATAACACAGGCTATCCGGCAGATTTCATACAGACACCCAAGGGCTACATGAACACGGTCTTGCAAAACCCCTCAATGAATCAACAAAAACAAACAAAAAGCGTGTTCACTACCGTGTGCATGCCTACCCCTTATTATTCCCGTTCCCAACGGGGTCGGAGATGAGATGCGATGAAATTATATGTGGCGGATGGGTTTTACGGCCGGATGCCCTTCCTGACGCCAACCTCATGAGAGTAGTTAATGAGAGATGAAATAAATAAAGATGAATGAAACTGGGCAAGGACGTGGAAGGAAGCGGCCGTGGCCTATCAGAAGATACCGTCCCAGCATTTGCCTGGAGCTGAAAATGGGAAATCATGGAAAACCATTTCAAGGACGGCCGACGGTGGGGTTCGAACGAACATCTACCGAGTCAGCAGAGAACTTGGCTCCATGGCCTAACGCTGCGCTTTTGCGAGCGTTTCACAACACACGTGTGTGGTGAAAGGAACACTTGATTAAGGACCTTTATTTCCCAATGCCTCTGGTTCGAATTCTACAATAGATAGTTGCATCCTGCACAGGGCTGATGTAATATAATAAGCACCCAATTATTTAGATCGTAGGCTTTCGTGGCCAGTGTCTAGTTTATCATCTTGGCTTGCAGGATTGAGCCGCGTCGCATATCGGTTATTATTTCCCGAGTACGGACACCAACTCGTACCTACCCATAATTAAGGCTGCTGCAATGTCAGCCGAAACGTCGGGAAATAATAACCGATATGCGACGCGGCTCAATCCTGTAAGCCAAGATGATAAAGAACCCAATTAGTTCTCAAACTTTTACACGTGACGGAGTCCACCTGGAGATGTCTCGAAGGAGGAGGATGTTTTAAAAATATTTAAGCATTTAACATCTCTCATTCGCTGTGACTTTTGACACGTCTGGAGACCAGAATTTCACCCTAGAGGGGTTCTTTAATGTACCAGTAAATCTACCGACACCAGGTTGTCGCATGCAAAACACCCAAAATTGCCATCAGACTGGGCTGGAATCGAACCCACAATTGCTGGTCACCGCATAGCAATTGCAAACCCTTGCCCTTGAACCAGGTCTAATAATGTTCGGGCTGGAAGAGAAGTGTTGATAGAAGGATTTTGGACCATGAAGTAAGCACCTACTAGGACCCCGTGGTCTCCACACATGACTCAAAAACTGTGAGCGTCTGGGAGGACATCTGTGTAAATTAAGTGTATCGACGTAAAGAGTGAATTATTAAGTTACGATACTCTGAGGAATGAGTCCAAATGTATATTCCTTGCGAAGAGGCCTGGGTTTTGATAGTTACGCCACTGGTGTCTACGACTACCTAACCAAGCTTAATATTCAAAGTAAGATATATCTATGATTCTAAATAATCCTAAGGAAGGTTTTGACTATGTCACACACAGGTACAGATACCGGCGTTTAATTCTGCACTTGAGAGCTCAGCAGTAAGAGAAGGGTGTAGAGCGGTGTGGGGGAATGGGCCGAATACTTCCCTATCTGAGAACATTGACGCACGTGACGGTGGGTTCTCACATCAGACACAGCTACGCTCAGCGTGGCAAATAATTACGCCGGAGTTGTATACCGGGGGAGTGGGCTGGGGAAGTGCAGAGCTAATTGCCGTTAACTTGTATATAGGCGACTCTGGTTTGTCATTAAGCATAATTAATACACCGAACTGAGGAGGGTTGCAATTCTGGCTGTTAAAAATTCACTTTTAACATAGCACATGACATACATAGCCTCGGGGAACGACTTTCTCCTCAAATGTCTAAATGTGTTGCTTTAATACCTTATGCTCTATCTAGGATAAAAAATAGTATTGTAATGCCAGTAGATTCGGATAACAAACGTGCGGATGTGGGTTGGATGCGGACCACAGTCATGCGGATGCGGGGCGGATGCGGATAACAGTTGTGCGGATGCGGATAGCATTTTGTTTATCCAGGCAGGGCTCAAGGTACAGTCTTCACGATTACGGCTAGGCTATCTCTACAACATCCAGGAAGTTGCACCCAGTGTCCTCTTCATTTAAGCCTGCGAATGAGTCCTACGATATGGTGTACGCGGCTAATAGCTGCGCCTGCTCGGACAGCAGGAGATTCAGTTTGAATCCCGACTGCAGTCTCATTTTTAAGTCTTACTCAACAGACACCTTAAGACTGTTTATCGGTTAGCAAGGTCCACACACTGCTAAAGCCAGCTTATAAAGGTGCGTATACACTTGCGCGCCGCGCCGCTCGCGCGCAGCAAGTTCGCTAGATTAGTACGGGGTTTCGAAGCTGCCCGCACGCGGCGCACGACGATCCATCTCCTGTCGGTTTTTTCCACGCGCACTTTGAGTGTTCGCAGTTCAGATTTGGACGGGATTGTGAGAAGTTCGTTGTTTTTCGCGCGCATCTGATTGCAATATGTGTGCGTTTTAAGTGGTGATAATGGAGTGGTCAGACGAATCTGTGATAAAACTGATCGATGCTTATCGCAAAAAGCCTCTTCTGTGGGATCCTCAACATATGGATCATTTTAAGAAACCAATAGACTAAAGGCAGAGGCCTGGAGGGAAATAGGAGCTGAGATGGATATATCTGCGGATCAATGCAAGAAGAAGGTGATATCTCTGCTGCCTTCCTACCGGCGTGAGAAAAGTAAAATAAATCGCAGGGCGGAAATATGTATCTTCTTTGGAAATGTGGGGTCCAATCTTCTGCAGCAGATTCTCAAAGTCAGAAGGTGACAATCGAGTAAAATTCTTATACTTGCCGCTTATTTCTTGTGACTTCAAGTCCATCATTAGCTCCGCACCATTCCTTTTTTCAAACAGGTCAGTGTACCACCAAAGTCGTCGTCGTTTCTTTTTCTTTTTGCATAAACTTGCCATTAAAAAGCCGCACCACTCTAATCACCGCAATTGCGAGGTTTTCCTCGTGCGGCGGAGACATGATAATAATTACCACACTCCAAACTTAATAGAGAATGTTCGTGGGTTTCCTATGGATCGCGGGAGGTTCGTCTAAATAATAATTC
Organism: Meconema thalassinum; assembly: GCA_946902985.2. Lineage (NCBI taxonomy): Eukaryota > Metazoa > Arthropoda > Insecta > Orthoptera > Tettigoniidae > Meconema > Meconema thalassinum. The sequence continues at coordinate 292,660,570 of OX336390.1, read as the reverse complement.
TGGACGAGCAACACACGCGCGACGCACGCACCACGCGCAGTGCGCGGCACGCAAGTGTATACCCACCTTTATACATCGTGGGAATAACACGTCCTCCGAGCTCGTCTGGAATCACCTTGATGCGACTGAGTGCGCACATGTCCCACCAATGAAGACTTTGTTAACCATAGGAGCTCTTCACGAGCAAGACACTCACACACTTGTCATCAGTTATTTATAGCATGTGAGAGCCGCAACTTGACAGTACCGTGCGCGATAGCATCCAAGTATGGTACTTACCACGTCAACACGACAAGTGGAAGATAACGCAACCGTGATGGTGATGTGACGTGATGGTTGCCTCGTTCAGGGGCATGTCACACCGACTCACTTCTTCTGACCGGAATTTCAAATCCTCGACAAAGCCGGGAATTGAATGTGGAGTCATCTTTACATGAATAGGACTATGTACACCTATGATGATGATTGTTCTTGTTTTAAGGGACGAAACAGTGAGGTCATCTGGCCCTAAATTTGTACACCTAGATCACAACGGTAACTACTATGCATGTCGTGAGTTTCAGCAATGATCCGAGAAGTAGGCTATAGTTTTAAAGTCGCATCCCTTAGAACAGCTTATTTTAAGCACCCTTCCTCCAGCTATTGCAGGTGACATTTTCATCTGAATATTCACGTGGCGCCAGTAAGAGCATCCAACCTAAAAAAAAATCGTTCCATACAGTAGAGACGCATCTCATTCCCGATTGCGCGCCAAGTATAATAAGGGGAAGAAATGCATTAATGAACGGGGGTATCCTAACTGAAGGTAATGAGAACATTTTCCATTAAATATTCTGTCATAATTACAAAGGGTACATGTACTGTATATAATGTTGATTCTTTAGGGGCTTTGCGACATCGTAGTCATGTAACCCCGTGTACTCGGGTGTGAGTGTGTAAACGATATCTGATAACCTGTGTCACTGTGATGTAAGGAAGGAAGCTTGCAGTTTTACGTGACAATTAATCTTGCGATCATGAGTCACGGGACTGTGCTGTTTGTACTAGTTTGTGTATTTGTAATCAAGGTAGGATTTGGGTAGGAAGCGACCGTGGCCTTAAGTTAGGTACGATCCAGGCATTTGCATGGATATAATTGGAAAACCACTGATATCCACTTCCAGGATGGCTGAGGTAGGAATTGAACCCGTCTCTTTTCATTTCTACCTCAAGAGACTGAGTGTCCCCCGTTCCAGCCCTCAGACCAGAATAGAATTCCTTTGCGGAGCCGGGGATCGAACCCGGGCCTCCACGGTAAGAGTCAAGAATGCTAGCCACTACGCAAAGAGGCGGACTCCTTTTAACTACGGCGGATTTTAGAGACGCTCAAATGCCAAGTGTCTGCGCTGAGATTTGATCCCACAACCTTGGTCTCAGCAGACGAGAACGTCACGGCTGCGCCACGCAACCAGTCAAATGGTAAACAGAAATACTACCTGTTGAACAAACTGAATAAATCTCCATAATGGAACAAACTGAATAAATCTCCATAATGTATGTCAATACAAGAGTACTATTAGCTACTTTTTGGTCAAAATTAGGGAAATTGGAATGCTAAAATATTATTAAATATACATTCCGTATTACTGAATACTGACCAATGAAGTGTAATATACAGATTCAGAACAATCTTAATATAGTACAGATTTGTTTTTGTTTCTTATTTTCCTACATACGGTATTTATGCGATACTGTTTTAACTATCCGATGTTCTAATTACCACGGATTCCCCTAACTGACAGATGTTGTTCAGTGTGGGAAATGTTGGCTGTGTATGGATATAAGAATACATGTTCGAATCTTGAAGTAACGAGCGTACAGTATGGTCTGCTAATCTTCCAACAAAGTCAAATGCGACCCTTGAGTAACAAAAATCTGACGACCCCTGCCTCAGGCCATATGGAGAAGAACGAGAGATGGCACATCCGGAAATTGGCTTCACGACCCCTAACTTTCTTTCTTGCATGCTCACATCCCCTTCTTCAAAAAACGTCAATATGCTGTTCAGTCCCGAGGGGTTGCCACACTACGCAGCTGTTGAGACTCCCACTGCAATTAGCTTTAGCGGCTAGGATTTCACTCATAATCTACGCACCCAGTATGTCGCAACCAGTGCGGTCCACGCAACAAAGGTTCGAAAACTTAGGCCATATTACAACAATAATTGGAAAGTATTCCTGAAGTTGTCTTTTAACTACTGTACTATAATTGTTAAAACTCAGCATTTCTTCTAGGTTTTTGCCGTGTCTTTTGCGGGGTTTCACCTAGGAACATCCAAGTCAGGCAGTCCGGGCACGAACACCAATAGCCCGCTGATGAGTCTGACTTGGTGTTCATTAAGTACTTGGCCATAAAAGCCAATATGACATACTATAACAGTTGTTAATTCGTTTCTTGGGTTTGGAACATCTTGGTCATCAGCCTCGTGTGTACTTGGGCATGTGTTGTCTGATAACTTGTGATCCTGTGGTGACCGTAGTAGTTCATGTAACTGTATTATTAGGGTTTGGGATGGAGTAGGTGCTCCGGGTCTTGAAATAAGGTAGTTACCATTATTCGCGTAGCTGTGTGTATATAGTCTCTGCATGTACTGTTCGGAGCTCACTTGAATACTAAGCAGAGGAATGTAGCCGCCAAGAACGTGACACCTCGTAGTTTGACTGAAGATTAACGATAAATGCCCTCCCAAAAGCATTGCACCATAACTCATTCACAGAGAAACTCCTCCGGAAGCCACAAGAAGAAAGAAACAAACCTATAAATAGTGATTGATAATAACAACTTAATAAGACAATAAGAGCTCATATACGTTCACCTAGAAAGCCACTCAGACAGTGTCTACTGAGTGTCTGCGCAACGGGCTGATATATTTTACCGAGAAGCAAGCAGGTCGCCGTGGTTGCGAAAGGAACGCTGTGTGGATAGAAATCCCTTCGCCTCCTTTCCGCCTCGCACTCGCAAACAAGTGAGTTCCCAACAGTATTTATGTGTGTATGTATGTACACCCTCTGTCTGAAAAGTTCGGTGAATGGGTCTATATTACGAACGAATAGTTGGCTTACCTGAAACAGCCGTTAGTATCCTTCGAAGTAATCCCCGTGGATGGTTATGCACTTCTTAGAACGGCTGTGCAAGTCCTGGCATAGTCTTCCTGAGGGTCGTCACATTACGTTGGATGCTCAAAATGTCCGATAACCTCTGGCCCTTAAAGGGCTTTTCGGCGACCCTGGACCCCGGTACTCAGTACTTTGACGCATGCCTTCAAGGTCGTACCTCAGGCACCAGGTCTCGTCACCCGTGACGATGGTTTTCCGGACAATTCCATTCCACGGAACATTCACCCTTCTCACTGTCACCCGTCGAACAGGTGTGCACGTTAGGTTGCATAAATTCACCCTTCTCACAGCCGCCCGTCTATCAGGTGTGCAAAGCAGGTTGCATAAATTCACGCTTCTCTCTTGCTTTCAATGTGGAGTTTTGACGACCCAAACTGAAGGCTCTTACTAAAGAAGACTATGCCAGGAGTTTCCAGGACTTGTTCAGTCGTTCTCAGAAGAGCATAACCATCCACGGGGATTACTTCGAAGGATAGTAACGGCTGTTTCAGGTAAGCCAACAATCCGTTCGTAATATAGCCCATTCATCGAACTTTTCAGACGGAGGGTGTATATACGCATGAATTTATCTGACAAACTGTGCTATTTTAGTGATTGTTACTGCCAATGTAACCGTAACAATTTAACATTGGTGTAGGCGCACTGGGATTTGAAATAGGGTACCAACTTAATTTACGAAAGTGTAGAAAAACATAACAATCAGAGAAAGGAGTAAATCACATTCAAGATGGCTACTGTACACGCCGAGATTCCCAGCATAAACCTCAGAACGCGTTGCTACTCATTTCCTACGTGTAAACGGGCGTTACGTTACTCAGCTGCGCTTGTGCATCAATGAGAAAATTCCAGTATTGACATTAATCAATGATTTCTCAATAGTATTATTCAAGTTATCTATGTGATAAAGTCGGCCATGTTATTTATTGCATTTATCCACCCTTGTGCACTTCGGACATCCATTAAAAATTGCCAAACCCTTGCCATAGATTTGAGGATTCCAAAAGCAAACCAATTACATCACACACTACGAAAATGAGCTTACCTGGCGGAATTCTCGCTAGGCACATTTCAGAGTGAATTAATGTAATGGTTATTGCATATCGCATGTTACCAGAGCGTGCAGGGTGGGTTATATAGTTCCCAGGCGACCTGCATCGGATCAATTATTCATCCACTTGCAATAATTAAAAAAGATGGCATCGGTAGGCAGAGGGGATGCGGAAAACAAGGGAAACACTGGCGGCATAAGGAGAGACGATATCACTTAGGGGGTGACAGTAGGTTTAGAAATAGTCAGTGTCGTATTGTGTGAGCTGATGGGTAGCTACGAAGACTATTGATTTTACACCTCATCAGATTTTTATTATAATCGGTTTTCTCATTGGCATTCCATATTTTAAGTCTACAAGTCTGATACTAAAAGATAGGTGACTGCACCTATGGTTGAACGGTTACCAGTGGATCAACAATATCCATTTAGGTAAAGTCGATAAGGTTCAGTAGGAAGGCAAACCTGAACATGAAACGGGCCTTGTGCCAAGATGCCGTAAGACATCTCCTGTAGTTGAAGAGTCTTAAGGTATCTTGGCACAAGGCCCGTTTCATGTTCAGGTTTGCCTTCCGACTATGTCCTACGACATCTTGGCACAAGGCCAGTTTCATGTTGAGGTTTGCCTTCCTACTGAACCTTATCAACTTTACCTAGATTGATACTATTCATCCACTAGTAACCGTTCAATCATAGGCGCAGTCACCCTAATCTGTTTTCATTCATTTCAGCCGACCTTAGCTAACAGCGAGTGTTGAGAGGGTGGATGGAGGCCTAGATGAAAGGTGAAACCACTGCACTGTCGTAAGCGGGAATGTTTCGCTATTAAGAGCTAGCGATAATAATTTTCTACGAGAGATGGTGACTGTAGCTCCTATTGGCAGCAATGAAAGCTATGTTCCCGTGCAATTTTATCATCATTATTTCCTATGAATGTTACTTACAGTAATTGTTGAATGACGATGGTTATCTTTTAAATAAAGGTTGTTAATTTTACAGTTATTTTAATTCAAGCAAGGTATTTATTGGAAGTATGCTGAGCACGCAAAATAATTGATGTAAATCGGCGTGCTGTTGCTGTTTAAAAAGCAGAGCTAGCCCAAGTGTTCAAATCAGCCTATGCCACTGAAAATAGTACATCATGGTAAATCTCAACTGCAAAGTTTAATGATTATTGGTGTTTATGAGGTCAAAAACCCGTTATGAATACATTTTGATTTAAAATAGTATTTAAGAGTGCAGTCCGCTCACCAGATCCGGAAGTAGTAGTAGTGCTTTTATAGGGCTTGGGTCACCGCGCGATCAGAGCTGTGATTTTGGTTGCGAGTTTATTCTCTTCTGTCAGCAAAGCGGAGAAGAGGATTAAAACATCAATCTGTATTATTTCATTAATGCTATACAGTAATTGTTTAGCCTCCGTGGCTTGGGCGGCAGCACGCCGGCCTCTCACCGCTGGGCCCATGGTTCAAATCCCGGTCACTCCATGTGAGATCTGTGCTGGACAAAACGTAGACAGACAGGTTTTTCTCCGGGTACTCCGGTTTTCCCTGTCAAAATTTCATTCCAGCAATATTCTCCACTATCATTTCATCTGTCATTCATTTAATCATCGCCCCGGAGGAGTGCGTCAAGCCTCGGCGGCCGGCACAGTTCATATTCTCGCCGCTAGATGGGGGCTTCATTCATTCCATTCCTGACCCAGTCGGAGACTGGAAGCAGGCTGTGGATTTTCATTTTCATTTCAGTAATTGTTTAGAGAGGTAGCGGCCTCGGGAATAAACGACGGTATGATTATTACATGAGGCGTTCCGCAGAAGAGACCAAACCGGCCATTCGTCCAATTTGCATTGTTGTTTTTCCATTTAGGGGCTTGCGACATCATAGGCATCAGCACTGAGTACTTAGATGTGGATTTGGGGGAATCTACCTGATAACCAGTGTTATTGTGGTGTTTATATTTTGGAAGGAAGGAAGCTTTCAGTTTTACGTGACCGTTAATCATGCGATCATGAGCCACGGGACCTCCTTTTTACGTGGAATCCGAACCACAGACATGGCATTTCACTTCGAAAATCCCACATGTATTGACTAGGAATCGAACCCGGTCTACCTCGGCGAGAGGCCAACAGCTTGACCGCTGCGCCACCACGCCCCTTTATATTTTGGGATTTGTTTTGTAATTGGGGATCCGCATGAGGTTCCTCATTCTACTTCTGATATTTTGGGATTTGTTTTGTAATTGGGGAGCCGCATGAGGTTCCTCATTCTACTTCTGATATTTGCCGAGATACTACCAACGTTTGGACCACGATCAATTCTTTCCCAATTCTACATAAGTGGCATTAAGTGTTTGAATTGCCTGTTAAGATATCTGACAACACATTGCAATACTTCAAGTAGCAGTCCAAGTGCTCTCGTATTACAGAATAACTGGGTACAATTAATTAATTCATTTAATTAATTGATTGATTAATTAATTAATGAAATTATTATAGGTTTTCTCATTGGCATTCCGTATTTTATGTCTGTAAATCTGATACCGCAAAAACTATTTTATTGATTTTTTTTATTATTTATTTATTATTATTTATTTATTATTATTATTTATAATTATCATTTATTATTTATTTGTTTATTTATTTATTTATTTATTTATTTATTTATTTATTTATTTACTTGGAACTTTTGATGTTGTAGGTGTCAGAAGAAACATCTGACAGTACTAACCATTAACTTCATACTGTAGATACCCGTTTTACTTCATCCACAACCCAGTAGAACTTATTTTGCATTTCTTTTTATTCCTGCAGTGAAAATAAACACACATGTAACTGGAAACCTGTTGTTTACATGTCTGAAACACTATTATTTGAAGTCGTCACCCCTACAACCTTCTAGCTAAAATGTGATTCCAAACCTCCCAGGCAAATGAAATACTGTAATATGTTCCACGCAAATTATTGTAGTGTGAAAGGGAAACGCCCCATATAACCCCTACTAATGAATCCTCGCACTGTGCATAACAATCAGTTCTACCAGCAAACGCGAATAATATTCCCTGTAATGATGTGAAGCAAGCTCCCGTAAAATGTGGAGTGTTTATTGTGTTAGGGTTAGATGCATGTGAAGGTAAGCGGGAGAGATGATGCTTAGATCAATATCACTAGAGCTATAACTGGCAAGGCTATCATTACTGGGGCTGACGGGTGAAGAAGTAGGTCAACACTCCATCCATCCATAAAACGAGGGAGCAATCTGGGACACATACGCTATCAAATATATAAATAAGACATCCGGACGCGACGAATCATTCGCTATGTGTCAGTTGCCTCCAGATACGACAAATTTCTGAGCCAGCCAAGGTTTATGACACCCAGTGATATATCGAGAGCGAAAAATGTTAGCAATCGCCCGAAATAAATCATGGATTTATGGGTTAGGGCACCAGCCCCGATTCTTGGCTTCACCTTACACTTATAACCTGTGGTTCTTTTTAGAGGATTGTGACATCGTGGTCGTCAATGTCGAGCACTGGTGTGTGTGTGTGTGTGTGTGTGGGAACAGGCCATTAACCTGTGCCATTGTGGCCTCTGTAGTAGCGTTTGTTCAGTAATTGTAACTGGGTGTTTCAATTAGGAGTCGGGAACCTCTTTGGGCATTAGCCCTCGGTATTGTGTGTGTATGGTACCTATCTTACCTATAAACTTGTGTTATTGCGATGATTGCACCAGTGAGTGGTATCTAGAATAGGAGTGAATTACCCGAGAATTGAAATGCGGTACTATGTAGACATTTGCCTAGAGTGAAAATGGAAAACCCCTGGTGAAACCATATCAAGAATAGCCGCTGTCAGGGCTGGGAATCGAACCTAGGATATACGACCTGGAGTTCCCCACAGTGGTCATGGAGCGAAACTTAACATGCTCGACTACATGATTGAGTAGGCCTACTTGTAATTTGTACTGTGATTAGACAAGAGGCGACTGTGGACGTGAATTAAGTACCACCCCATATTTTGCCTGGAGTAGACGTTGGAAACCACGGGAATCCACTACTGAATTGAATATAATGGATAAATATTAATCTCTTTTCAGTTACATTCAGGACGGTGAGCGAACCCCGTTCAAGCCATCGGACCAAAATTAAATTGGCAACAGTTGGAATAAAAAAATGAGACCTTAAGGGGGCCGCAGTATCAAATCGGTCGCCCAGATAACCACGACGGCGACTTCAAATCCAACTTGAGGGCTAGACTGGGACACACCCAACCACGTGAGAACAACTGAGTAGCCTGACATGAGAAGTATGGATGAGGCAAGGCTAGATTAAAGATGAATTTATAAAAAGTAAAGTGTACCATTGTTAATTAACTATCTCTACTTAGTATAAAACAAAGTCCCCATTTCTTGGATGTCACGGGTAATCTCGAGAACCACTGGATGGATTTTGATGCGGTTTTCACTATTCTGTAAAGGATATCTCAAGGAAGGTTTCTGTAGAAAATTATGTATTTATGATCAAAGGAAGCCAAGCAGTAAAGATGAAAAGGTGAAAAAGTTGAAAAGAAAACCTGGCGTCCGTGCGCTTTTTAAGCTTACGCTGGGCAAACCGTTAATAATATCAATATACTATGAGTGTAAGAATTGTTCAGCATGAAAAGTTCTACAAAAAAGTGCGCGGGAGCATATCTCTATCCTCAATGCATCGCCCACTATAGGTGTTTATACGTTTCCATTTCTTCCAACAATCTCCATTCAGTGGAAATTTTAATTACTGTACTAGCTTCTGAACGAGTTTACGAACTATCAAGCGAGCCTATCACCTCAGTTTCGGCCATCATCAAACTGTCGATTTGTGTCGAATTAAGACTTCAGAGAAGAGTATATGTGTTTGGAGTTTCGCTGTTCACCTCGGCTTTTCTGAATTGCGTCTGGGACCTGCCGACCATGCGCCTTTTAAACTTACGCTGGGTAAACCGTTAACGATACCGGGCGAAGCCGGGGCGGGCTGCTAGTACTGAACAATTGAGCGTCCTAGGAAGGGAAGAACGAAGGTAGGAAGGATTAGCATGTAGTTGACGTGGCTCTTATAGCGTTATCATAAGCCATGGGAGCTCCTTTTTACATTGAATCCGAACGACGTGAAATTTCACTTTCAAATACAAACTGTATACACCGGAAATCGAACCCGGTCCACCTTGATGGTAGGCAAGCATTTTGACCATTCGAAAAATCTGTTATCAGTTCTCTTCTTGTGAAGTAGAGAACCTTGTCCCTCATGCCACTCCACCACAGTGTCAGGTTACTTAGAGAAGCTTTCTTGTTACAGCTACCGACATGGCTGTCGCTCCTTTGTTCGCCCTTACACTAATTGGGCCGGGCACCAGATTAGATTTATGGCTTGGAGTTCTCTAGAGGTGAAACCAAATACGTCGTTCACGGAAAAGTATAGCAATTAACCGAAATAAACTCATATATGGCATATTGACATCATTGTAACCAAACATCCTCAACCTGATCGTGGTGATGGAATAGCCTATCTTCAGAAAGTTGAAACAAGCAAAATGCTAGCAGACAACCCTTTAGTCCTCCTTGTGGTGCAGAGGCTAGTATTTTTGGCTGTCGGAGGTCCGTGTACGATTACCGGCTGTGCCAAGAAATTTAACTCTGATTTGAGGGCTGGAACGGGTACACTCACCTCATGAGGCAACACTGTGAAGAGGTGGATACGATTCCCACCTCAGCCATCCTGGAGCTGGTTTTCCGTGGGTTTCCAATGTTATCCATGCAAAGGCCGAGTGGTTACCAACTTAATGGCACGGGCCCCTCCTACCCAATCATCACCTAAATTTCAAATACACATACACCACTACAGACACCACAATAACACAGGTTATCAGACACATTCTACATACACTCAAATAAACGGGGCTACATGACCACGATGTTCAAGTCCCTCAAATTGAATAACAACAAGTTCACGAAAGGTATTTTTTTTGTCTCCAAGACAACGCCGCGTTGACACCACACTGTAAGGATGAGAAATATGCTCCAAGGTCCGGCTGAGAAACACTTAAAATCCACCCTTCACTCTAGATCAGCGGCGTCTAGCGTTTGCACGCTGGCAGGTTCGCCCCTGCTTCTCTTGGCTGGGCTGCCTGCCCTTACTGCCGGCGCTGCGACAGCTCTTCGCCGCGTCTGACAGAGTCAGAGTTGGGATCGCTAGCACACCGGACAAAATATAAACAAACAAACAAACAAACAAACTGTTCGTCCAATGCGTTGGTTACCGGAGACATCTACATTATGTTTCGCACGTTTCGCCGCGTACAGGTACTTGAAGATTACGTGCTTTGCATGCTTGACACGGTTGGTGAGTGGTTATCGTGTCGAATTACTAACCCCCAAGCTTGCAGGTTCACTCCTGGCCGTGGTAAGTGATTTTTTTATAAAGGCGGCAAAAATCACTACATGCATGTCATACGATGTTGGCATGTTAAAGAACCTATTTGAATTCAGTAGGCCGTGTTCATATTGGCAAAATGAACGTCAGAATTTTCCGCCAACACAAACGTTCCTCATTTCTCAACTAGAAAGCGCTATAGTGTCAAGGAGCTTAGATATCTAACCTTCTTGACTTTCATAGTGCTTCAAGGAACAACAAAATTCGACATGCAAGCTGCCCTCTGGGTGTCAAATAACAAAAGCTTGCACCCGGCACCAAACGATATTATTATTATTATTATTATTATTATTATTATTATTATTATTATTATTATTATTGTTATTATACGTGCTTTGCATTAAACAGTCATAAATACTGATAAGGTATCATGGAACTCATTTAAGGCATTGCAATTTTGATCAAATTATTATTGTTGGTTTTTTTCCCCTCTTATTTTCGTTTTAATTCATATTTACAATATACGGAATACCGTTTGAAGTTTGACTGATAAACCACAACACAGCAAAGGCAGTACTGGAGGGAGTGAGACGGGAAAGTAAGTGAGAGGGACAAACATAGCCTTTCCGCACCATCATTGCAACGCCGTCCGCGTCAGGAACACTCCAGCGTGCTGTATGGACACCTCTGCTCTAGATCATAACCACACGATTTTCAACTGTTTGCCGACTTGAAGACGAGGACACTTTTGCAACGCTTGTTGGTGAGTGTGAGACCAGGTATGACTGCAATTTCATTAGCGGCCTTCAAAAAGCGAATTAAATCACCTTGTCACCCAATGGAATAAATGTATTAAAGTCATGGAGAGCCTCCATAGCTTAGGCGGCAGCACGCCGGCCTCTCACCTCTGGGTCCGTGGTTCAAATCCCGGTCACTCCATGTAAGATCTGTGCTGGACAAAACAGAGGCAGACAGGTTTTTCTCCGGGTACTCCCTGTCAAATATTTCATTCCAGCAACACTCTCCACTATCATTTCATTTCATCTGCCTTTTCATTTAATCATTGCCTCAGGGGAGTGCGAGGGCTTCATTCATTCCATCCCTGACCCGGTCGGTCGACTGGAAGCAAGCTGTGGATTTTCAAAGTCATGGAGATTACTTTGTAGTAATAAATGTTCAGTCACACTTTTAGTCAAGTGACTTATTTTTATTTGATTGCCCCATATACATTTCACTATGTCTTAAATTCCTACTTAATCTTGTTTGAACTTAGTTCTTAGAAGTAAGTTAAAGCTCTCCCATTAAAGACAGCCTAGTATTCAAGGAGTCAATATAACAACATGTATCATAATATCGGTAGGCCTACTGAATGGTAAACAATATGTGACATTAAGGCATTCCATTATGTTAGACAAGTTGTAATATCTAGAATATTCCTTTATACGGCCACTCAATACATGAATCCTCTCCCAGTAAAGGCCACATTAATGACTTGCTTAGGGTGGACGTCTTAGGGTGGACGTCCAATGCAGGAGGATGAGTTCTACATTTAATATTGTAGCTTTCGGTTGGTCAACACTAAACAATTCCAATGACTGGAATATGTGAAAAGAAACTGAAATAAATTACATGTGATTAAGATTTATATATATACTAGCAGCCCACCCGGCTTCGCCCGGGAACATTTATGAATTGATTACGTGCTAGCTCGTAAACTGCCGCCTCAGTAATTGAATGGAGATTGTTGGAAGAAATGAAAACGTAAAATAATTTATAGTGGGCGATGTATTGAAGATAGAGATATGCTCTCCGGGACTCTTTTTGTAGAACTTTCCATGCTGAACAATTCTTACACTCATAGTATTATATTTTTAACGGTTTGCCCAGCGTAAGCTAAAAAAAAGCGCACGGACGCCATGTGTTGTTTTTTTCGACTTTTTCACTGAAATCGTTACTGCTTGGGTTCCTTTGATCATAAATAAATAATTTTCTACAGAAACCTTCCTCGAGATATCCTTTACAGAATGGTGAAAACCGCATCAAAATCCATCCAGTGGTTCTCGAGATTACCTGGGACATCCAAGAATCGGGGACTTTGTTTTATACTAAGTAGAGATTGTTACGGACTATTGAAGAAGAAGAAGAAGAAGAAGAAGAAGAAGAAGAAGAAGAAGACATTAAAGGATGACATGTTTTGCTCGTAAAGCGAGTATCATCAGATCCAAATATGCAATAGAAATAGCTGTACGAACAAAACACTACCAAACCTATAGTGACACCCACAAACAGTCTCTGTCCTCCATATTTCAAGTATTCCAGTATTAATTGCAATTATTTTCTATTGACCGACAGCTACAACATTAATTATTAATAAGGCAATACTGAAAATTGGTTTCAAAGCTATCCGAGTTCTACATGGAATGTATGAATAATTGCAGAACCGAGCCAAATTAACAGTGTTGGGATATTCTACCTGGATATTAAACCTTAATTCAATTATATTGTGGCTTGTGTTGTTACGTTACTGGGAGAGGTTCAAAAGACAAAGGGTTTCCTCTCTTGGCTGTCAATCAGAAGCAGGAATACTTCCACTCCCTTTGTTTTCCAGAACACGCTACTCTAATGCTTCTACCCGGACTAGAAGCAGAGCTTGCTCGCGGTTCTAATGCAATTTTTTTTTAGTGCCATCGATTCTGTGTTCTCTTTGTTGTTCCTCATCTGACTGTGATGTTTTTCCTGGAATACCGCTGAAACAAACTGCTAATATGCAAGTTAATCATGTAGCTGTGAGTAATTTTCTTTTCTGTTTTAGCTAGATGTTGCCATAGTACAAGTCAATAAAAAAGGCAGATTTTATCTCTCACTGCCAGTCTGATCACAAAAATGCTGTGCTCGTTAAATCGTGCACCACAGCCGCACTGCAGCCGCAGCGAGTCCGGAGATTGGAGGTTCGAATTCCGACGTTGACACCGGATATCCTGAGTGGTTTTTTTTTCCCATACTTCCTTCAGGCAAATGCCAGGACAGTATCTTGCTTCAAGTCCCGGGGCACCTAGCCCCCATCCCTGTCCCTAATACAGATACACACACTACTACAGTCATCACAGAAACACAGGTTATCAGACAAGTTCAACACACTACCAACTAACGGGGCTGATGATCAAGAGCTCCACAATTGAATTTAAAGCAACAACAACAACTTTATGTTTCTCAGCATTACATTTATTTAATGTTCCAGAGATTTAAATGAAGTTGATTTTTGCCTAAAGAAACCTAGTGTCTACAATTTAGGACTTGTTGAACCAATTTGGGGGGGGAAGAAGATTTTTTTTGTATTTTTTTTCCACAATTATTCTCTTTGTTTTTAATAATTAAATAATAGTATACTAAACGAATTCGATGTAATTATATTTCTCGAACATGCCGGTTTTTGTTAACTCCATAGACTATCATACATCAATAATAGTAACACATTATGTCTTCAAATGTTGTTGTTGTTGTTGTTTTTACTCACAGCCTTACTTTGTATCTTTACTCTCTGAACATACTGTACGTCATGGAGGACCGTAACAGTTTCTTTAGCATAAATATATTGTTAAAATACGTTGTTTGTCATGAAATTTACACATACAAGTATAACGCATTTGAGATACAAGTCGCGGTGAACACGGCTGTGCTGGTGTTTGTTTATCGTAGTGGCTGCTGTGTCAATGCAATTATTGTATGCAGCACTAAATGTGAACAACGCTTGGTTCGAGACTTGGTCATAATCAATAATATTTAAAGTTGGTTACACTCTGTTCGTTTCATATTCAGGGATATATGCCTACCAAAAAGAAAATTGTGACAAAGTTGGTCATCAGGTCAACATTTTTTGATTTATTATTCTAAACGATTCTGGAATTTTAAATAGGAGTGTAGACTGCAGAGACTACTTTGGTATATCTTCCGATCAGAATACGAATATTCAAACTAATGTTCCACTCTTCTGACCTCTCCACTCATGTTCCTTAGATCACGGAACTAATGTGCTTAGGTTTGGCTGGCATGTACTTGTCTACTCAAAACAAAGAATGAGCGCACTCTTTCTAACTATTTTGGCCAAGGCCGAGCGGTGAGTTTAAACGACTAACTAACCGGTCAGTCCACAAAACAAGTATCCTTACCCAACAGGACTCATGAGTTTTCAGGGGAGGATTTATGACGATGATCTAAGATTAAGATCTGTCATTACATAGCCTTTGTATTCTAATAATGTTGATTTGTGAGCAGTCCTACCTACAGAATTTCACAATATTCCTTACTTTCTGTTCGTTGCTCTCCGGCATTAATGAATCACATATCAATAATTTTGAAATTATATTCACTGCAGTAACAAAACTTTCATCATTCATCGTTCCACTAAAATTCTTACTGATCGAAAGGTGCACATAACGCATCGACAGCACAGTGCTTTGCTACTGATAAAATCTGAATTCACTTTTACCAGGGTAACAAAAATACAGCGCTGAGGGAAAGCAGTACGGTTGATTAAAAAGTGACGTAGGCTACATATCAAATATGACAAGAATAATAATTAAATATCACACGCCTGTCCCTCAAGTCAGATGAAAAAGTAGGTGACGGCCCGCCAGTAAAAACGTAGCCTATAGGCTATTACAGTCATGTTTTGTTAACTGAAAGTGATACTGTGATTATCATCTCTTTGCAGGCTAAGAGCCGCAATTACATCCAAACAAATACAATTAGAAATGTACCAGGGTCACTATCATTAATGGATCCCTTATTTTTAATCCAATTGTTATTCTGTACCTTCGCTATTTACAGGGAACATACAATCATCCTTCTCGCTTGTAATCAATTTACGTTCAGACAGTTCTCTCGCGTGGCGTGGTTGTAGAACTCAATCAGGATGGCCGCTGCCCTTATGTCCATCAATTGCAACGTGTTGTTAAAAGAGTTCCTGTGTTGTGAGAATAAGGAAGTAGGAAATGTTATCAAGAGGCTGCATTATGTGTTGATTGCAGTGCAGTAAGTCACTGGGCGCAGAGGTATCAGGCAACAACAGGCATAATAGAGTTCAAGATTCTTCTCGATGTTGCAGACTGCGCACCACAATGTGGAGCCCATTAATATTTTGTTTTGACCAACAAATGTGTGGCTGTGAGTGAATTGCCAAACCAATTGGGACCTGGGGAAGCAAATGTGTACAGGATACTGAATCGGCTTGGGTTGAAGAAGTTTTACGCCAGGTACGTTCCCAGAATGTTGACAGCAGCTCATTAAGAAACTAGAATAATTGAGTGCAGTGAACTCTTAGCGCTGTACGCGAATGATGGAGATGACTTCCTTTCAAGAACTGTGACGGGTGATGAAACATGGCTGCCCCGGAGATGAAGAGGCAATCGTGGAAATTCACCTAAAAAGAATAAATTCAAAGAGGTGTATTCAGCAGGAAAAGTGACGGCTACCATTTTCTGCGATTCCGAGTGACTTTTACGCATGGACGCTATGCTTCAGAAAAACCACCATTAATTCAGACGCATATACAGTAGGTAACCTTAAAGAAAGTTCACTCTCGCCTGAAGCGTGTGTTCCACCACATCAGCAGAGTTAATTTTTGCATCATAATGCGTGACCACTCATCAGTCAAAAAGCCAAAGACGCTATCCTAACACTGGATTGGACAACTCTGCAATACCGCCTAATAACCTTGATTTGGCACCCTCCAACAGTCCACTCTCTCTCTCTCTCTCTCTCGACTGGCTGCGTGGCTCAGCGGTAACGTTCTCGCTTGCTGGGCCCAAGGTTGCAGGTTCGTATCCTGGCGCAGTAAGCTGGCATTTGAGGGTGCGCAAATGCGAGAGCCGTGTCAGTAGATTTACTGGCACGTTAAAGATCCCCTTTGGGGAAAAATTCCGGCACCCCGGCGTCTCTAAAAGTCAGAGTAGTTAAAAGGGACGTAAAACCAATATTATTATTATTATTATTATTATTATTATTATTATTATTATTATTATTCGCTCTCTCTTTGGGACTCACTTGGATATTAGGGTAGTTGAAATGAAATAGACTCTTTCATAATCATTTCATATTGCAACAACGCTGATTTTACTGTTTACTCGTCTGTTTAGTCCACCGTCAAATGAAAATGGCAGAATTTCATAGAACTTGGTTATTTAAGTTACAGTAGACGTAATTAAGATTGAAATCTAGGCTACAAATACCTTACCCACATTGGTGATTATGTGGACATATAGTCTAAGGTAGATAGAACACTGCCTGTATTTAGATTTTCTCACATATTTATTATTATGTCCGGAAATTACAGGGACAAAACATTCAATTTGCCCTCGTACAAGCACAAGGGGATGCCTTTTTTCCTCCCGGTGATGTAACGAGCAATATCGGGTAAAACAGTTAGCAGTACATAAATCTCTTCATACACTATAATGACGGGGAAAAATCCATATTACTTTCCCTCGTCAACACCTGTCGTCCGCTGAAATATCGCGAACGACCTCCATCCGTCATCTCTAATGTATTGGCTTGGGTCGCACGTCATTTGTACCCAAGGATGAGTTGACATGCTGTCCAGCTATCCATCAATTTCGGGCTGTTAACAGACTGGACCTAATTGGCACAAGCTGCTCTCTCTCTGTAAGTCAAAATACTCACGCTGATCAGCAATTAGACCAGGAATTATGGAAAATAAAACCATAAATGATAACTGAAGTTCCCTACAGATGTTTACCAATTAATGCTCTAAATGGCCCACCACTTCACTGATGGATTGGACGAGAAAGAAAAATCCAATGTGAAGTTTTAAGTCACCTTTTGAGTGTCGCCTGTTCAAACTATCAATTTAAACTTTCTCAGTCAGTCAACATGCGTTTGCGCAATTAGACAAGGCGGGGTAACTACATATATAACCAAGCCCCGAATTCCTAGATGTAGGAAAGGTAGTTACCAACAATGCATTCCAATAATATAAAGTCATTTACTATAGCTGTTCAAACTGGTTTATCTCCAGCGTCGTTGCAGGCCTAACACCCGACTCGAAGGATTTAATGCTAAGGTTCTAAGAAGTTAAAATTAGGTTACATCTAGCACAGTGGTTCCCAACTTGTAAGGGCTTGAGAGCCCAGATGAGAACTTCAAGAATTTCACACCTTTTCGGGCCTCTTATCAGGTGACTTAAGTGTCCCCTATCTCACATTGTTTCTTGTGTCTGTCGCCATAATCCCTGAAAGACTATATCATAGTCACAGGAACACCCTCTACCGGCCTAGACAATGGGACCTTTTTCATGAAATCTTGTTAGTTACTCAACTGCTCACACAGCGCTGTTCACCAAGCATTGCACGACTAAGACTTATCTCTACTTAGTGTAAAACCAAGTCCCCGATTCTTGGATATCACGGGTAATCTCGAGAACCACTGGATGGATTTTGATGCGGCTTTCACCATTCTGTACAGGTAATATCGAGGAAGATTTCTGTAGAAAATAATTTATTTATGATCAAAGGGAGCCAAGCAGTAACGATTTTAGATTTCAGTGAATAGGTCGAAGAAAGAACTTGACGTCCGTGCGCTTTTTAAGCTTACGCTGGACAAACCGTTAAAAATATCAATATACTATGAGTGTAAGAATTGTTCAGCATTAAAAATTGTACAAAAAAGTCCGCGTGAGCATATCTCTATCTTCGATACATCGCCCACTATAAGTGTTTTTAGTTTGGAGGGGAGGGGGATTTGGCTTGCACCTCGCCATTCTTAAATTACGTCTGACAGGAATTCCTTGCACATTCATAACTGTTCCCGGGCGAAGCCGGGGCGGGTTGCTAGTGACACTATTATATTATCATTATAATTCCCACAATATCAAAATGCAAATTATATCACAAAATAAAATAGCGTGCTAATAAATCTAAGAGAAATTAGACATACCTTGCACCTCGTTACAGTTGAATTCGATCAGAATCACTCGGTTTTCATTAAAGTTTATGCATTTTTCTGCTGAACGGTTTGGAAGTTCGGCAACAGGAAACTAGGACTGTTATTTACTTAAAATATTCATTTTTGTATTTTTGTACTATTTGTGTTCATGATTTCATTACATTGTCAGAATTACCGACAGTAGTGGCCACGCTGGCTAAAGCGCAGCGTTAGGACATGGGGCCAAGCTCTCTGCTGACTCGGTAGACGCGTGTGTTCGAGCCCCACCGTCGGCCGTCCTTGAAATGATTTTTCGTGGTTTCCCATTTTTCAACACCAGGCAAATGCTGGGACGGTACCTTCTAACAGGCCACGGCCGCTTCCTTCCACATCCTTGCCCAGTTTCATTCATCTTCATCCATTCCATCTCTCATCCTGACGCGCAGGTCGCCCACGGGCGTCGACTAGAAAGACCTGCACTCGGCCTCTCAGGAGGCCACACGAAAAAAAATGTCAGAATTAATGCTTTAATTAGTAGGGTATACTATTCAGTGTACCTATTATAAATAAAAACCGTGAGGTTTCTCACCTCCCCATATTACGAAACCCGGTTGCCTAATACGAGGAAAGTGCACTTTTAAAGTTAACAATAATATCAGAGGGTATTACAACACCAAACGTGCCCATATTTGTAATATACATAGTATATCGCCTGAGGTTTACATTGGTGAGAAAACCAAAATTATTCCGTTCCTTCTTATGTCTAATGTGAGCCCTATAAAAAACTCCCCATATTTGGCGACTTTCCTCTACCCATTTTTAGAAGATACCTTATGCACTGGACAGCTGAATCCGTGATTAATTGTATAGGTAGCTTCGTAAGTCTCAGAACTCGGGAAGTCCTTTCTAGCAGCGTTACTAGCAGCTTTCAAAGTTTCAAGGTAAGAAAGAAAATATCCCTCTAGCCAGTTTAGGCGACTGACATTTAATGAGAAAAAATGCCCTTTATCTGGATTTCTAGACTGAATATGATGATATGTGATGCTTACGTCATGCATAGCGAACTATTTATTAACGTTTTTCAAAAAAAATGGTTGCTTCTGCGTCCATGAATGTGTACGCTTCCGGGTGCATGCCTATATTTTCTTTTAGTGTACTAATGGCACCAATAACTTCTGACGAGAACACTTCCTTGGCACGCCGAACATTCATTTTTTCAAATTTAGTGGGTTCGATGTGTTTTTTAGTGAGGTGTCTGACCGGTTTGACGATCTCACCCTTTTGCATTGTGTATAGTAATGACAAGTATTTCCCTGAAATTATTCCAGTACCATCAGTCATCTCTCGTTACAGAAACTGCGTTCTATTGTTTCTTTTTAGAATGTGACAATGATCAAAACTAGGGAATACATTCCTAGACTCGTCGTATGGGTGATTGACCATTGGTTGCAAATTCCCTCCCCCTAAATGCCTCATCATTGTAGTGTTAGTTTTGTGATTATCAGAGACAGTTATTATAATTATGAAACCGCATTGTTCAACCTCGAGAATAACGTCCAGCAGGAGTTTATGTAAGTCCCGTCCTGACAGCTGCTTCGTGAAAAAGAAGGCACACGGTATCTGATAATTTGTCGAAAGATCTCTTAGCACAAAACACAACACACGATTAGCTGCTACTTGTTCCCGGCTGTAATTTTGATCCTCTCTTTCCTTTTAATGAGACGGTGTTGGAGTAGTGTCCTTGTACCCGAAGAAGGTGCAAGGTATGTCTAATTTCTCTTAGATTTATTAGCAGGCTATTTTATTTTGTGATATAATTTTAATTTTGATAATGCGGAAATTTGTCACTAGCAACCCGCCCCGGCTTCGCCCGGGAACAGTTATGAATGTGCAAGGAATTCCTGTCAGACGTAATTTAAGAATGGCGAGGTGCAAGCCAAATGCCCCTCCCGTCCAAACTAAAAACACTTATAGTGGGCGATGTATCGAAGATAGAGATATGCTCTCGCGGACTTTTTTGTAGAATTTCTCACGCTGAACAATTCTTACACTCATAATATAATGATATTTTTAACGGTTCGCCCAGCGTAAGCTTAAAAAGCGCACGGACGCCAGGCTATTTTTTCGACCTTTTCACTGAAATCGTTACTGCTTGGCTCCCTTTGGTCATAAATAAATTATTTTCTACAGAAATCTTCCTCGAGATCACCTTTACAGAATGGTGAAAGCAGCATCAAAATCCATCCAGTGGTTCTTGAGATTACACATTTAATATACGTACTGTACAGCTTATTCCTTATCGCGCCTATAATGGTAGGGGAGTGCGCTCTACCGGCAACGAGTAGAAACTTTCCAATTACATGTTATACATGGGTTCTGACTGGGAATGTCAAGGCCGGTATAGAGCGCAGCTCTTATTCAGTCGGCCGTGCCTCTATAATTACACCTTATTGGTTTACCAGGAGGTGGCGTAGTCCAGCTTTTCAAACAGTATCCTAACGAAAATTACCAACATTTTCTTTTGGTTCATGCTGTGTTTGGACAGTCATTGCAAGCCTTGCAAACCAGCATAACCTTAAAAGGGTAGACCTACGTATTACCATGTGTACACTTCTCAATAATTAATTCTTTTCACTTCCATCTCGTCCCTACAATCGGAAGCTTGATGAAACTGGGGCCATACGGTCGTGTTCTAGCAAAAGTGTTTTTAACCTTCAATTAGTCGCGCCACGGGATTTTCTCCCGGGTCCTATTAGTTTTGCGCAGACTGTACCTGTTTGAGGTGGTGGCGGGTTGGCAGACCCAACAGCTCTCCCCCCTACCCTTCCGCACATTTCACTTATATTGTTGTCAGTGTTCGGCACGAGGCGTGCTTGTCAACAACGATTTGCTAAATAACCTGGTCTGATCTTCCGTGCGTGACTATTTGTGCTGCCAAAGTGAATGGTAGAAAGTCCGTGTGCGACTAAGGGCGTGTGTACTTTTTAGATAGTATCGTTTAGTTATATGTAATTTTGGGTGTGTTTTACTTCATAACGGATCCTAGAGAAGAAAGGAGAATTAATGCTCTGTTATTGGAGCCAATGTCAGACGAAGATGACATCTTTTCTGACGGTAGTGAAGTTGAAGACAATTTAGAAGTTCCTGACCACAATACGAGCACGGAATAATCTGAAGATGAAGAACAGCCAGATCCAGTGCCAGATGTACATCCAGTTCAACAGCCTATCCCTATTTTTGCTGTGAATAGAAACACAAACTTAGAAAAACTGTTGTGACATGCTCAAGATACATTTGTAAGCGGCATACAACTTCCCTCTGTACCAATTGTGCAGAAAATGGCAACCAAAGCAGCAGTGATGAGGAAGTGTAGAGACTGATTTCAGGTGTTTTGTTCTGTTCTTATTACTTCATGGTTTATTTTTTGTAAATATTAGTACCAGTACCTGTAGGTTTATAATTAATTGTAGAATTACACTTTATTTTTCATGTTTAAAGTTTTGTAGTTAAAAACTTGTTATAGTTTGTTTTGACTTAGTTACTAAAACAATTACTTAACCAAAACAAATAAAACATTTTTTACTTCCAAATAGTAATTATAGAATTTTAACATGTTTAAAATAGTCAGTTGTACAAATAAACATTGTTTTAAACAAAATTTCTACCCTTTTCTCAATCCTGGGAGTTTCTTCCGTGCGCGACTAATTACGTAACATTTTTCACGCGACTAATTGAAGGTTAAGCTAAACAACAATATGGCACACCACCCATTATGAACCGCACAATAGACAATGGAGACGTACACACAAAGGCGTTATTTCGCTCCATAAACCAGATGATAATCCACTTGTCTGGGTAGAAACAAAAGAACATGACAAAATATCTACAAGAAGCTGTCTCAGTCCAATTTCCTCACTCCTTCCCTAAGATTACATACGAGATAACACAACAAACCAACCCCAGATCAGAGCGCAATCAACAGTAATCAACAATCACGTAAATCACGGATATTGATGACAACAACTAGATCCGTGAAGAATTAAATAGCCTATTTTCATGTATTCCACGGGCATTTTCCATTTAAAAACTAATAATGATGGTATTGGTTTTACGCCCCTTTTAACTACTCCTACTTTTAGAGACGCCGGGGGGAGAGGGGAGGGGATTCGGAATAACTCCCCGATGGGGATCTTTAACGTGCCAATAAATCAACTGACACGGCTCCCTGCCATTTTCGCACCCTCAAATGGCAACGGACTGTGCCAAGATTCGATCCTGCAACCTTTGACAAAACAGGCGAGAACGATACCGAAGCGCCACTCAGTCAGCTCATTAAAATAAAACTTCTCCCATCTATTGAATTGACGATAGTTTTTCTAAGGATCCAAATATCTATGTTATCGATCAGTAATTAGGCCTATTACTTATAACTACTCCCTAACAGCTAACTTACTTTGTAGAAGGAAAACAATTTACCGAAATAAGACAAAAGAAAAGAGAAAAGAAATACCATAAAACCTGGAAGAATGACCGATGAGATATGGAAGAAGCTACATTATGGAAGGAGAACGGAAAGCAGAAGAGGAGAGGGTCCACTCCGAAGTCACTGGATAAAGGGAGAGATTATGATAATGATAATTTTTGTTTTGAGAGGCCTAGCCTCTAGGTTATCGGCCCCTAATCGTTTGGTTGATAGTGAAAAAATAGTAAAAAGCTCAAAAAATACGTTGCCAAAGATATTGTTGAGCTTTTTGCAAAATGCCGATATATATTTTAATTCATTCTTTGTAAGGATATACATTTCTTTTAAATATTTCTAAGGTTTAGTCGTAACAAATTATTGTTCTTAGTAATCAGCAATTTATATATTTGACACAACGATATTCTTGATTAATAATCTTAATTGATAATTTAGCTGAAGATGGCTTCATTGTCAAGCCGAAACAGTACAACAATTGAATAGATGTTCAACAATTGACTAGTTGTTTCTTAATTTGTATCGATTGGCGTAGTATTATTAAGAATTATCTATTAATCAATACAGTAAATATCATACGTACATTCTCCTAACATGGTAAATGTTATTGCTTCTTACGAAAATTTAGTAGGTGGAAGAGTCATTTGGTAGAAGTATATGGAAGTATATTAATTAATTAATTAATTAATTAATTAATTAATTTGGATCAGGCTCAACTCCCTTGACTTAATTCCCAAGCTTGTTCAGTCTCCGAACCTCTTTATTAATGAACAAGAATCCTAGTGTCTCAGATGTCTTCAACAGAGACAAACTTCCCACTTCCTCTTTCCATTACTTTCCGCCAACCAAGTTCACAATTGAATCGCTCTTCCAATCTGTAGTTTGACAAACTCAGCTAGCGTTTCTCCCTATCGTAATCTTCTCTAATTTCACGCTTCTCCTTCCTATTCGACCAAGTTCGTACAGTAATTTATCTTCATCTACCTGTTCATGTCACAACTAGGCTATACTTGTCACAAAGAATTTTAGCCCCATATTTTATTTTCCTAAACTTTTATTTCATGCTCAGTTTCAATATATTTTACTAACGAAAATAAAACAGTAACCATGTTTGTAAAGGTACCGGAAGCTCTTATCTAATCTTAACAATAATCGTAAATGTATCTGTAGTAAAATACCAAGAATGCAGGCACGGCTCCGCAGGGTAGGCAAGGTAGGCTAAGCCTACCTGGACACCGAGATAGATAAAGTCCTTATACTTATGTTTAATCTTTTCTCCATATATCTGCCTATTTATGAAACGTGTTAGATTATAATTATATAGTGTTTGAAAGGGTATTTAGTCTCCGGAATACTTCCGATTGTCCGCTCTCAAGGAAGCCTTTTTAAACTGAGCGCCAATCCGCTGGCACAAAAACTTCTCCTTGGGAAAGCTAGCTAATAGCTTGCCTAGTCGACGAGCCTGCAAAGAAATAGATTAACTTGGGCCGACATGTTGAGATCCCGCCTGCCTCTCCGATCGTTTACGATAATTACCGGTTGTTAAAGAGCCCGCCTTTGTTAAGTGTTTATTAACAATCATGCACCTACATATAAATTGTTACTATTTTTTAAATTTTTGTTTGTAGTTATAAGTATTGATTTATCAATCCTTCTCTGTGAGTTTTGAACATGTTGTGTAAGTATCTAACATACATAAATAGCCTACCCTGAGAATTTAAGGACGACCAGTTACTGCAAGAATAATACTTTCTAATGGTCCATTTAGTTAGGAAAGGGGCTGGTAGGCCTATACTTATCAGTTCTGTCGAAGTTTACAGTATCTTCCTTTTAACGTAAGAAGGACTCTGATGCAAAGTGTGATGTTTACTATTCTAGATTACGACTTAGTAGTGTACAGCGATAATTCAGATATACATGTATACGATTTTTCTTATGAAATAAAATCCACAGCCTGCTTCCAGTCTCCGACCGGGTCAGGAATGGAATGAATGAAGCCCCCATCTAGCGGCGAGGATATGAACTGTGCCGGCTGCCGAGGCCTGACGCACTCCTCTGGGGCAATGATTAAATGAGTGACAGATGAAATGAAATGATAGTGGAGAGTGTTGCTGGAATGCAATTTTTGACAGGGAAAACCGGAGTACCCGGAGAAAAACCTGTCTGCCTCCGTTTTGTCCAGCACAGATCTCACATGGAGTGACCGGGATTTGAACCACGGGCCCAGCGGTGAGAGGCCGGCGTGCTGCCGCCTAAGCCACGGAGGCTTATACGATTTTTCTTATACATTCTTAAAACATATCATGTTACACCATTTTATAAAACCATAGGCTGGTTGAAGCTTAGCTTCATATACAAAACGCTAAGGTGAATCGTTTAAACCGGAAGGAGTTAAAAGATGTGGTTTGCACCAAATTCTTCCAAATCGCCTCGAAAGACGGGGGAAAAACCTGCATTCTTTGAAAAACCAACGAAAATATATGTATTTGTTTATAAAGTACGTTTAAATAAATAAAGAAGACGATAGCCCCAGCCAGAACTGTGTTGCGTCCAGCCCGCATAACAATAAAACCGGGTGGGTGGTCTGTACACATGGGCGTTACAAGTAACCGATCGTAACAAATGAGCATTCAAAAGAAAGAGAATTGCCCGCAACAGTGACGAATTGCACTCTGATTTCATAAAAATCGACAATTTGTTAAAAATGTGCGTTTAAACAAATAAACAAGGTGATAGCCCCTGACAGAACTGTGTCGCGTCGAATCACAAAGACAGCTTACTCTGACCACAGGCCATATGTTCCACGCACTCAATGGCGCTACTGTGTCGCCCACTATGTTTAAATTATGGGACCAGATACTTCTAATCACATAGTGTAGTCCTTCAAAGGGACTGAGGTTTGAGAGCACTGCTCTAGGGAAACCACCCCCACCAGGTCACGCTGCCACAGTCTAGCATTAATGTTTGATCCTCCTCGACTTCGTCCCCATTTCGCTTTCAAATCAAGCGTCCCCTGGGTGAAGGCTTAGTTCAAACTAGGAGGACCAATTTCAATAGTAAACCCCACAGCATGTCAGATAAGTTAACTACTGTCAAACAGGTAAAATATAAAAGTAACAGTAGTTTTAAGGGTAGAAACGTGGGAATATTACATGAGTGAAATTCGAGATTTCAAACCGTTTCTTTTGTTAAATAGGCCTACAACAAGTATATATTCCGTAGGATGTGTATTTCCCCCAGAATACTCCGACCAAAGTCGGTTTCGAGCAATACACTCTGTCTCTCTGTATC
Organism: Meconema thalassinum; assembly: GCA_946902985.2. Classification (NCBI taxonomy): domain Eukaryota; kingdom Metazoa; phylum Arthropoda; class Insecta; order Orthoptera; family Tettigoniidae; genus Meconema; species Meconema thalassinum. The sequence goes on along the minus strand of OX336390.1, from coordinate 292,634,259 downwards.
ACGCGACTTAATACTGAGTTCATTATTACTATTATTATTATTGTTTTATTCAGAACATATAACACATTTCTGGTACATTACAACGTAACTATATGAACTTCAGTGAACCAAAGTATAGTTACTGAAACAGCAACTTCTAAGCTGAATTTCACTACCCATGAACTTCCGAACGATTCTGGTTGTTGATAGAACTACTGCCTTCTGCATTAGTTTGTACAGTCGAGTATTATTATTATTATTATTATTTGATACAGCCACCTATGGACTACAAATACACAACAATCGTTCAGGTTTTCTTCTTTAAGGTGCTTATTCCTTGTCGTTTATTGGGTTTGAGTCTTCAGTGTTTTGACTGGTTTGATGCAGCTCTCCAGGGATCCCTGTCCTGAGCTAATCGTTTCATCTCTACATAGCTACCACACCTTACATCCGAGACAGTCCGTTTAACATGTTCTTACTCTGGCCTACCCCTACAGTCCTTGTCCTCGACCCTTCCATAACTAAGCTTCCTATTCCTGGATGTCTTAGTATGTGCCCTACCAACCTATCTCTTCTCTTCATTAGCAGTCGCCAGGTAATTATTTATTAGGTAATTATTAAGTATTGTTAATGTAATGTATTCTAATGTTATTTAATGTAATGAATTGCAATATTATTTGATGTAATACTATTTAATGTATACGTTTGGATTGCCTGAAACAAATGGACCTTCTCAGCGCTATGCATATAATCCCAAAATAAACATCAATCCATCAATCAATCTCACACACACATCCAACGTACTAATGTCTGTCTATAAAACAAGTAGTTCCGTGAAGAACTATACAGCCTATTTTCATATATCCTACTTATGTTAATTACCACTATCAACATACACAATTTCAGTGTGATTGCTGTAATAGATTCGTAGATATTGAGAACCGACTAAATATTACGGATGGTCGCCATGTTGGATTTTATATATGTAGGTCCTAGAGTTATGCACTGTTACATGCAGATTATTGTGAACGTGTAGTATTCAAACTTCAATCGCATAATTAGGACACAAGAAAAAACAAGGAGATTTAAAAAAATTTCACAGCTGCCATCTTGAGGTTATGGAAACAATTGAAATAAATTAGATGCGAGTGGATTAACATTCGGATAAAGATTTACTGTACCAAGTTTCACTGCACGCGGATGGTTAAATTGTGAGAAACGTCCATGTGAATATTTATAATTCGCGTCACCGCCATGTTGGATTTGTGATCACCAGGTTATTTAAAGTCCTATAGGTGAACTTAAGTTCATAGCCCCTATGAACATTAAAAAATTTAGTTTGATTGCTAAAATAGATTCGTAGATATTCAGTATCGTCTAAATATTTCGGATGGTCGCCATGTTGGATTGTTAAATGAATAGGCCATAGAGTCATGTACCATTAAAGGAAAATTATTGCGTAGGTTCATTATTCAAACTTTCACTTCGATCGCATGACTACATCACAAGAAATAAAAACTTAATTTTAAAATTCGCACTGCCGCCATCTTTAGGTTATGTAAACAATTGAACTAAATTAGATACCAGTGGATTACAATGTGTATAAATATTTCCTGTGCCAGGTTTCAGTGCGCTTGGAACATTAAATCGCGAGAAAGGTCTATTTAAAATTTTCAAATTCGCTTGGCCGCCATGTTCGTTTTGTAGTTAACCGGTTTTTGAAAGTCTTATAGATGGACTTCCAGTAGTGCCCTTTATCTTCGTACAAAAATTCAGGGTTTTACCGCTAATAGTTTCAGAGATATAGAATGCTGGTGAAATATTTCGCACATCCGCCATCTTGTGATTATGTAAACAATTGAACGAAGTTAGATGTCGGTGCATTACAATGTATATAAACATATACTGTACCAAGTTCCATTGCGTTTGGTTGGTCAAATCGCGAGAACCGTCTATTTAAAAGTCGCAAATTCGCTTGGCCGCCATGTTGGTTTTGTAGTTACCAGGTTTTCAAAAGTCACATAAGTGAACTTATAGTAGTTCCCTCTATCACCATAGAAAATGTCAGGGTAATATCGGTAATAGTTTCGGAGATATTGAATGCTGGTGAAATATTTCGCACAGCCGCCATGTTGGATTGGTGAGTCGTAACAAAATTTGAAGGGCACGGTCGAGGTCGCCCGGAATAGTACTATGAACTTTCCGAGTTTCATTGAAATCGCTCCTGCCGTTTAGATTTTATTAGGGGGACACACACACACGAATCACACACACACACACACACACACACACACACGCACACGCACACACACACGGACAAAAGGTGATCTCATAAGCCTATTTTTTCAAAATTGAAAATAGGCTAAAAATAACTGAATATGATTAGAAGATCGTTGCAAGTATACCATGGATGACATAAATACTGTTTGATATCGAAGCCTCCCCAACTAGGAGTCATCTGGTGGAAGCTCAGTGCTTCCCGAACTGTCGTACGAGGACATGTTCGGCTCGCCAGAGGTTGTGGCTGCTTCAAGCGGACACCCATAGGGTAAGCTACAAATTCCGCTCAATTTCAAGTAGTTCGAACTTTCGCTACCAGATGTCAATGATACCTAGTGGTGAACGTTGGAACTTTTATAGAACGTCCCAATGAAATCTAACCTAGAAATTTAGCTTCACACAAATTTAGTGTGTGGAAGGATCTTTTACATGCCATAAATCTATGACATGGGACCGCCGGCTTTACTTCCTCTCCGAAGGAAGGCATACTGAAGGGTTTTAACGCTCTTAAAAATCCGACGACTTCAGCCGGGTTTGAACCCGCTATCTTAGGCACAGCAGTTCAGCATGCTACCAACCACTACTGCAACCTTATTACCGGCCGCCACTGCTTTCAATACATCCCAAAGCTAGCTAATAGCTTGCTTAGTCGACGAGCCTGCAGAGAAATAGATGAACTTGGGCCGACATGTTGATATCCCGCCTGCCTCTCCGATCGTTTACGATAATTACCGGTTGTTAACGAGCCCGTCTTTGTTAAGTGTTTTTTAACAATCATGCACACTTCAGAAAGGAAACAAATTGTAATTCAAAAATATGGTGTCACATTCTGTATAATAATGGCTGAAGTATTTGTTCTAAAATATACTAGTCCCAAAATGTTAATTTGACGTGCTCGAGCATTTTAAATAAATGAGTTTTAGTTGTATTAAACTTAGTAGTAGACCTATGCGTAACTCATGAAACATTCTAATATATCTAAAATATTGTCGAATGGCTTCAGTAGCATGTTGAACTGCTATGCCCGGCCGAAGTCATCGGAATGTTAAGAGCGTTAAAATCCTTCAGTGTGCCTTCCTTCGGACGGGTAGTAAAACCAGCGGGCCCATGTAAAAGAACTTACCACTGCAATTGGTAGTGTGTAACTAAATTTGTTGGTTATTTGGTTAGAAACGCTCTATTAAGTCTCAACGTTCGCCACTAGGTGTCAGTGACAGTGGCATCTCTAGTGGACAAAGTTGGAAATACTTTAAATTGAACTTCATGGGGAGCCTACAAGCGTTCAATTAAAATATCCCGCTATGGTCATTGGCTGCAATTCAAATACTGTATAAATAAAATATTGTCGATTCACCAATGAGACACAGGAAGGGAGAGAACAGTACAATACGCAAGTGAAGGAAGAAAGGAAGGACGGAAGAAGAGATTTGTAGTTTTACGTTACCTTTAATCTCAAAATCATGAACCATGGGACCTCCATTGTTGCGTGGATCCGAACCACAGGACGTGATGAAAAACCCACAGCCTGCTTCCAGTCGACCGACCGGGTCAGGGAATGGAATGAATGAAGCCCCCATCTAGCGGTGAGGATATGAACTGTGCCGGCTGCCGAAGCCTGTCGCACTCCCCTGGGACAATGATTAAATGAATTACAGATGAAATTAAATGGTAGTGGAGAGTGTTGCTGGAATGAAATTTGTGACAGGGAAAACCAGAGTACCCGGAGAAAAACCTGTCTGCCTCCACTTTGTCCAGCTCAAATCTCACATGGAGTGACTGGGATATGAACCACGGACCCAGCGGTAAGAGGCCGGCGTGCAGCCGCCTAAGCCACGGAGGCTTTCACAGGACGTGATAATATTTCGAAAATCTCCCACATGCATTGACCGTGAATCGAACCTGGACCGCCTTGGTGAGAGGCAAGCAGCTTAATCACTGCACCACCACGCCCCCCCCATTAACTATGTTTTACACATATGTAATATTGTAATATTATTTTGTCTGAAGTTAGCCTTGCAGTGAAGGAACTACAGTACATAGAACGAAATGCTGGGCTACTTGCTGGGTTCCCCTTGCGTTCGCTCACAGTAGGTTATAGTTCATCCTTGAACTAACTGCCCACATCCCACACATTACTGTTCTACGGAATGTTACACCGTACGACTTCACCTATTTATAACTTCTATATTTATTTTCGCCATTAATGTATATTTACTCACCTCTGTGATGTTCATGAGCTTGCACTAGACGTCTTAAGAAGTTTATGAGTTTCTAAGCGTCGTGGCAGTAAAACTTCCAACATAAAGCAGTATTTTAGGTTCAACACCCACCAAAATCCTACATTAACAGCGTTTAAGAATAGCTCCAGATGATCGATCGGCATATTTCGAGTTCACCTACAATGTGTCAAATTGTGTTTCCAAGTTTTTATTTATGTTCAAAACAGGCAATTATTATTCTGCAAAAATCAGAGAACATCAAAGCTGAAAGCGAATGTTTACGGGAAGAATTCTAGCTTGAGGTATAAATACACATAGAGCACCAACAGTCATGTCAACCAGACGGCCCTCTGTACTATAATTGTGGCACTTCGAGCCATCAGGAATTTTAATCTCCTGGGGCCAATTTCGCTGGTTCGGTGACTGGGTGTATGTGAAGTCTTCATCATCATTAGGACGCGCAGTAACCTACGGACGTCAACTAGAAAGACATGCACTGAGTCTCCCAGGAGACCACGTGACATCAAGAAACCATTTGTAAGGGATGTCAATAATAGCTTTATAAGTTTACTATCATCATAATTTGAGCCCAGAGAACCACGCGTATCCAAGGACGAGTGACGCCTATGAACTAGGGGAGACACGTGGCCGGTGCCGGCGACAACCGTAGCCGTATTGTCTTGATTTTAGGCCATGGGGTGCTATTTCTCATTTGCCATGGGGTGCTATTTCTCATTTAAGACTCAACAATATTGTACCCACGATGCTGAATGCACCATGTTTCGAACCTCACATCAGATTTCAAATTTCTGGCGGAGCCGGGAATCAAACCTGAGGCCTCCTGGGTAAGAGGCAAGCATGCTACGCCTACACTACGAGGCTGGCAATGGCTATCCTTAACTAGAAAATCTTGAGAGCAGCTTAGCTGGTACATGCATTGAGTTGCCTACCCATCAGGAGGTTCGACTTCCATGTTCACGACATGATTGCATAGCTAATAAACCCTCTCAACATACTGTATTTCGAACAGCAGTCAATGCCACACCTTACAGTCTCAGCCCATTGTGCAGCGAGATACTGCACTTCAAAATCACTGGGGATTAGGAATGAGAAACTTAGTTCGCGGATAGCAAGAAATAATACTCCAACATGTTGAAGATGCCATGTGACAGCTTGCCGAGAACAGTTTACGGTAACCTACTTCTTCGAAAACGCATTACAAAAGAACTTTCGCCATTACAGAATGTTCTGAACATCTTACAGAAGGATACAGCTTTATGCTTATGTATTTACCTGCCATCTGTGGTTTAGTAGTACCTACAGAAACTGCTGTCTAAATTGTCCCAAGTTCAATTTTCCGCTCTGCCACGAAATTTGATTGTGGTCTGGTCGCTGGAAATGAGTTCACTCAGCCTCGAGAAATCAACAGGCAGGGGGTGATCTCGCAACCCACCTCAACCATTCTAGAAGTAATTTTCCGTGGTTACACGCTCTACTCAAGGTAAATTACACATGCATTTGTTTGCAGATGTACGCGGTTTATGGAAGCATGGATGGGCGTTCGTGAACTTGAAATAAGTTACTATTCCAATATTTCCTTGGGAGTGATCAAGATTGGAGTGGGAGATAAAAACCTTAGAAGAAAACTGCACTGAAGTTCAGAACAATCTACCGCTAAACATCCGTTAAACTAGTTTTTCATTTAGTGGTTTGTAACATCGTAATCAGCAGCGCCATTTCATCGGTCTGATAACTTGTGTTCTTGTGGTACCTATATTTGTGAAAAAAAGTTGTAATTAGGGCTATGATTGGGAAAGAGGCCTTAAGTTAGGTATACTGAACGTCAGGAAAATTTCCCTCCGCGCATCACTTCTGTCTTTGAGTCTGCCTCACCATAGGTTAGTATCGAATTACTAGGCTGCTCTAGGCATCAACTCATGAACTCAAAGTTTATACCAAACGAAATACAATATCTAATTTGCACTGAATTACTCAGCATATGTAGGGACAGATGACCTCGCTGTTCCGTCCCTTAAAACTTCAATAACTAACTCAGCATATCGTTTCAGATACGGTATGATTAAAAACTGAAACTTATTCACGCACAGAAATCATCACATGAAAAGCAAAGTATGGTAGCGCTCTCAATGAACATGGAAATGAAACATTTATTCACAGACTAGCTAACCCCCTCCCCACCTTCTCCCGGGAAGAGTTACGAATGCATTACGTGATAAGCGGGTTTTACCGATTTCAATGAACTACGACCTATATCCGTTTTACGTCTCGGCATGATGGGTTAAAATCACTGGCTGGACTTATATTATCATGGAGATGCATGTACAACGAAGTGCATGAAACACAAATCCCCCTTCCGTCCAATCTTAACTACACTGTGTATTTTGCGGAACGAAAAGTTCACTGGCGAAATGAAGAAAAGCCGAGTTGCACTTCCAGGGAAACTCCAAACACAACCACTCAACACTACTCGACAGTTTGCTGCTTGCTGTATCTGGGAAGAACATTTAGGCTAGTGGGCGATGTATTGAAGATAAGTGATATGCTCTCGAGGACTTTTTGTAGAACTTTTCATGCTGAACAATTCTTACTCTCATAGTATATTGATATTTTTAACGGTTTGCCCAGCGTAAGCTTAAAAAGGGCACGGACGCCAGGTTCTTTTTTTTTTAGACTTTTTCACTGAAATCGTTACTGCTTGGCTTCCTTTGATTATAAATAAATTATTTTCTACAGAAACCGTCCTCGAGATATCCTTTACAGAATGGTGAAAACCACATCAAAATCCATCCAGTGGTTCTCGAGATTACCCGTGATATCCATGAATCGGGGACTTTGTTTTATACTAAGTAGAGATTAATACATAGGAAATTCTTGAAAGTAATCATACCAACTTACGGAAAATTAGTGACCCGAGCTAGAAAATCTTGTACCCCAAAAGCAAGCAGGAAAAGTGTGAACTAGTTCACGGGGTATTAGCTTCCTCACAGAACAGAGTATCAAAGGGACCACGTAGGTCTTGAGGTTTTTTCTTGTAGGGCCTCCCGAGAGGCCGAGTGCAGGTCTTTCTAGTCGACGCCCGTGGGCGACCTGCACGCCGGGATGAGAGATGGAATTGATGAAGATGAATAAAACTGGGCAAGGAAGGAAGGAAGGAAGGAAGGAAGGAAGGAAGGAAGGAAGGAAGGAAGGAAGGAAGGAAGGAAGGAAGGAAGGTCTTGAGGTAACTACCAGTATAGCTTCCCGACGTTGATCTGGAAAAGAAGTGGGAAACCATGATAAATTAATTCCACGATGGGCTGAGGCGGGATGATTTCCCAGTTATCCTGATGAAACAGAGAGTAATCATGGAGTAGAATGGCATTTGTTGGCAGGGCCTGTAAGGACTTTTGGGACAGCGGACCACTGAAACGCTTAGCCATCTCGCGTATGTTTCTTGGCCTGGATATAAACTGGATGGTTTGTGGTGCTGTAGCAGCACATCCCGAGGGAGTGAGCCCACCCGCCTCGCTCGGGCTCGCAATTTCCTCAATTAGCCATCCAGCATGATGACGGCTTCCTGCCACAGAGGGCGCGCCGTGACCGCCAACTGTCGCACCTAGCAACACACTGCCATATCTAGGTCATCTATTATAGGGGTTATGATATTGTTGACCATTAAATTGCCCTAAAATACCTTTAAAACAATGCAAGTATTAACACTGTTTATTTAAAGGACGGATTAAGAAGGACATCTATCCCTACATTGCCATTGATAATAGCAGAGTTAAGCTGTCCCTAATATTCAAGCTTAGATGCGCTGGCAAATGAAACTGCTAATATTTCTGAGACAAAATTTTGCATTTGGTGCTGCGTATGTTGATACTGCGTAAATATTTTCTAAAGTTTGTTCCAATTTATAAACTTAAACAATGCAGTTGCGACCTGAAAACAATTCAAAAATACTCTTAAAATAATCTTTCATTTAATGTGTTAGAAAAAATAGTCAGAATCAGCCAGGATAACGATTTAATTGATAGATAAATTACCAAACTTTGCTCTAAAGTAAATGCATTTATGACCAAAAATAACGCTCTTATTTATGTTTGACCTATGAGGTAAACGAGCCTCCGTGGCTTAGGCGGCAGCACGCCAGTCTCTCACCGCTGGGTCCGTGGTTCAAATCCCGGTCACTCCATATGAGATCTGTGCTGGACAAAACGGAGGCGGACAGGTTTTTCTCCGGGTACTCCGGTTTTCCCTGTCAAAATTTCATTCCAGCAACACTCCCCACTATCATTTCATTTCATCTGTCATTCATTTAATCATTGCCCAAGAGGAGTGCGTCAGGCCTCGGCAGCCGGCACAGTTCATATCCTCGCCGCTAGATGGGGACTTCATTCATTCCATTCCTGACCCGGTCGGAGACTGGAAGCAGGCTGTGGATTTTCTTTTTCTATGAGGTAAACGAATTTCCCCAATTAGACACCTTGATTGCAGATTTTTTATAGCGTAATGATACCCTCTAGTGAGGATAGTTATTCATCAAGAGGGGTATCTGCTGTGCGATAATTTAAAAAAATGCTATATCAATAAAGGAAGTTATGGTGTCACCTTCGACTTGTGTATGGTGATCGTGCACGCGTCAACGAGTGGAAACTACGACAGATTGCACTTGTTGTCATGGTAACTAGATGTCGTAAATTTACCGACACAAAACTGTCCAATCTAATCCCAGATAGACCATTGAGGCCAAAAACATATCCAAGTTAACAACAAGAAAACATTCACGGGGGACAATGAACAGTGGACGATCATTATCAGGAAAGTCAGCCCAGTAGATTAAATACAGGAAGTTTTAAAATAAATCATTTAATGTAAAGTTTTGAAGCCATTGTTTCAGTGTTGCCTGTACAAACTGTTATTTGTAACTCTTCAGTCGGTCAAAATGAATTTGCCCAATGACTGGGCGAGGTACAATGTATATAATATGAAAATGACACCCCTGGAAAAAATAACATGTAAAGTATTAGTTCTTGCCCCAATATAACAGTGATCATAAAGTGTATGTCTGCCCCTTATTATTCCGTTTTCCAACGGGGTCCGGGATGAGATGCGATGAAAATCTTTGTGGCAGATGTTTCTTTTTACGGCTGGATGTCCTTCCTGATGCCAAACTCATGAGATGAGTTAATGATAGATGAAATGAATGATGGTGAATCAAACTGGGCAAGGATGTGGAAGGAAGCTCCTTGGACTGGCCTCCAGCATTTGCCTGGAGTTAAAAATGGGACGGAAAACCATTTCGAGGACGGCTGACGGTGGGGCTCGAGCCCACGTTTACCAAGTCCGCGGAGAGCTTGGCCCCATGGCCTAGAGCTGCGCGTTAGCGAGCATAGCTACCGCTATCGGTAACAGCGAGCACAAACTAATAGGTCTACATGTATTTTTTTCCTGGAGTGTCATTTACATATTATTTACATTGTACCTCGCCCGGTCATTGGGCGAATTCGTGTGGACCGACTGAAGAGTTACAAATAAATCATTAAATATCAACATATTGAAATCATCGTTTGTGTTGTTGTTTCATTTGCCGGCCTCGTGGTGTAGGGGTAGCACGCCTGCCTCTCACCCGGAGGCCCCGGGTTCGATCCCCGGCTCCGTCAGGGATTTTAAAACTGACGTGAGGGTTGGAACGGGGTGCACTCAGCCTCGTGAGGACAATTGAGTAGCTGTCTGACAGTGAGACAGCGCCCCGATCACGAAAACCAAGATTAACGGCCGAGGGGACCCGACGCGCTGATCACGCGTCACCCCAATATCTGCAGGCCGAATGGCTGGGCAGCGGTCGCTTGGTCGGCCTTAGCCCGTCATGGGCTGGATAGTGCCAGGGGGTTTGTTGTTTCATTTGGGAGGCTTCGACATCGTGGCCAATTAGCTCCGTGTACTAGTGTTTGTACAATTTGTCTCATGGCCTGTGTTATTGCAGTGTCTGTAGTAGAGTGTATATTTCTAATTCACCTGACGAGAAACGCATTGATGCGCTGCATTTTGCACTGAAGTGGCGATCAATCTTTGAGAGGCGGCTTCGGTGGCGTTGTTGGTAGCATGTTGGGCTTCTATGTCCAAGGTCGCGGGTTCAAACCCGGCTGAAGTCGTCAGATTTTCTAAGAGCGTTAAAAATCCCTCAGTATGTCTTCCTTCGGAGGGGAAGTAAAGCCACCGGTCCCATGTCATAGATTTATGGCACGAGAAAGAACCTTCCACTAACTACACTTGAGTGAAACCAATATTTGTAGGTTTGGTTTGATTAATGATGTTAAGTTCCTACGTTCGTCACCGGGCTCTGGTTGCGAGGGCATCTAGTAGTAGCGAAGTTAACAGTTAGGTGTCGTGGACGGTAGCATTTGGTAGTGAAAGTAGGAATTGCGGTACTTGAAATTATCGTCTGCAGTCCTTACTTGAATTAAAAACAGACAACACACAGCCATCAAACACCGGTTATCAGACAGATTCTACACACACCTAAAGTACAGGGGGCTACATGACCGCGTTGTAATAGCCCCTAAACTAAGGAACCAACCAACCAACCAACCAACCAAACTTTGAGAGTTTACACTCCAGTCCGATATCACTGATAGCGACAGTTTTGTATGAGAACAAGTCTCAGGTAGACCCCAAGGCACCGTACTCCCCAAAATACCCTGCTGTGGCCATTGGCTACAATTGAAATATATTATTTGTAATTCAGTGTGAGGATTGGGAATGAGGCGACCGTGCACGCTAGCCACAAGACCACGAGGTGGTCATGAATGATAAGGAAAACAGATGCAACAATAGGCTGCCTATACATTCATGAGAAAGCATGAAATATTCTCTTTACTAGACATCAGGGGCAGATGACCTCGCTGTTCCGCCCCTTAAAACCCCAATAACTAACTACTGTAACTTCCTAAACATCATCTTTCTCTATCCTGTAAGTATGTCACTTCGTTAGCTACGCAGCATTGTTACGGTATTCAAGCAGGGCCGTGGAGAGCGATTACAGGCCCTAGGGCAGAGTTTTCCCGGACCCCTCCATTTTTGATCAGCCTGAGAGATTATTTTGGAGGTAGTAAGCTGGTTTTCTTTGAACCCACAAAAAAACTCCATGGAATTTATCATGTTCATATTGAATAATAGTTAACCTGGTTTTCAGTTATTCAACCACTCTTCTTTATGTCTTACATTGCGTGTTCCTTTTTCTTTAAGATGTCGATCATTATGCACTAAAAATTAATTTTCATTCCATCTGACCGTTTTCGGTCACCACAAGAATAAGCCATAGGCTATATCTTTCAGAAATGCAAGAAGAATATAGTTTTTTTTTTCAGAGATTGAATTAGAACCTTTCCACTCAGCACAGAGCTCTTGTGGAGAATTCTGGCAACAGAGCCCTTTCCCCGAAAAAAAAAAAAAAAAAAACACAATGAAAATTTATAGAATTCGTTAGGCCTATATATTCTCTTTGTAATGTTTCGGTTACTATTCACTGGTTCATTTACACCAAATTAAGTCATATAAGAATATTATCATTTAGCTTTCACGGCCCGTGATATTATCCATAATGTTGAATTTTGGGCTTATGCCGTGTTTTATTGTATTAAATTCGACGTGTTTCGAAAGAAATCATGTCTTTCTTCGTCAGGAATAATCTGAATTACGACAAATGATTGCTAAGATAAAGCAACAAAGAACCTATAAAAGGTGCCCGAAGATGGACGCCATTATAGCCCCATTTTAGGGACAACGAAAAGCAGCAGTGTATTACTTTCTCAGAGTTCTGATAATAGGTAGCAATCATTTGTCGTAGTTCTGATTATTCCTGACGAAGAAAGACTTGGTTTCTTTCGAAACGCGTCGAATTTACTATAATAAAACACGGCATAAGCCCAAAATTCAACATTATACTGTAGATCATATAAGAATATTTCAAAATGGAAGTTATGCTGCACATTCTTACATTTTCCCACGTCGGGCCCCTCAGCATATCGGGGCCCTGGGGCTACATCTCCGCTTGCCCCTCCCTCTCGTCGGGCCTGTATGCAAGTGATTATTTCTGCACTTCATTGCGGTCCTTGAGTTGGATAAGGTTGAAGACCCTAGCATGTCGACACTCGCATGCAAATGCGAACGCAAAATGAGAACAAACACGTCGACTACAATCAGTGCAGAGATGAGCACGTGGCGGAAGCAGCTGGAGATCACACGGCATCCTTGATGGCACTGACGAATGAATCATGTTGTGCTGGAAGGCCTTGCCAACAGCCACCGGATGCATACTTTGATAGGACAGCCCAAATGTGTTTCCGAATTTATAGCGATATTCTTAGTGGAGCTGAAAATACACACCACAGGATGGCACTGGCAGCAACTCAGCAAACATACTATCCTGAAATTCAGAATATTTCCTGAATAATGTGACAAGTTCAACGTCCCTTTCAACAACTGTAGTTTCAGAGACGTCGGGCTTCCGAAGCTTCCCTTTAACGTGCCCGAAATCTACTGACATTCATATTTAAGCAAGGTTAAATGGAAGCAAACAAAAAGTGCCTGGGTTCGATGAAGAGGAGCAGGAGTTGTTGCAGTGGCTCGAAGCCGCTAGCCTCATGTACTTGAAAAGGTGTAAAATTTTGATTATTTAGGACAGGGGTTCCCAACCTGGGGGGCGTGGGGCTTTATCGGGGGGGGTGAAGGACGTGAATTGATTTCCATTTTTTAAAACTCGAATATTACAATTTTGTATAATAAACATTTTTCGAATATTTCCAAGTGATTGTCACGCCATGTGAATTGTTCAAAATCACTGGTAATTGCCAACTGTCGGCACAAACTTGTGCGGAGCCACGAGGCTGGAGGTGAAATAAGAGGAGTTTGCTGTGTTGTAAGGAGCAAAATCAAGCCTGCGAGCAGATGCGTGAACAAGACCACTCAACGCACGTTTAATTGCACATTTTGTGTACCTACTTGCTTGAAAGCAAACTATGACCACACGCAAAATGTTTCAACTCATAAACGATGTGGTAGTTGCTTTCATTTTCCAGTATTATTGTTACATACAAGGTTTTATAATTTTATAATTTTTATAATTATTCCTTTATGTAGGTTAGGTCTATATCCCCCACGTAAGTTTATTGAAGAGGTTATAGAAGCGACGGGGAGAGAGGGGGTGGGGGGATGACCACCCGTATCTGAAAAGGGGGGCGGCAGCTAGCAAAGTTTGGGAACCACTGATTTAGGGACTTTGTGACATTATGGGCATGTAGCCCCGTGTACTTGGGTGTTTGTAGAAGCTGTCTGATAATCTGTATCACTGTGATGTCTGTACTAGTGTGTGTGAATCGAGGTGGGATTTTCGTAGGAAGCGACCGTGGCCTTATGTTAAGTACCATTCCGGCGTATGCCTGGAGTGGAAGTGGGAAACCACAAAATACCACTTCCAGGATGGCTGGGGTAGGAATTGAACCCACCTCGTCTCAGTTTTGCCTCAAGAGACTGAGTGAACCCTGTTCCAGCCCTCAGACCAGAATGAAATTTCTTGGCAGTCAGAAATCGAAACTGGACCATCGCGATAAAGCCAAGAATGCTAGTCACTACGCCACGAGGTGAACTATCTTTCTCTCTTGTGATCATTGTGTACTAGACATATCAGAGTACGAGTCATGCTTCGAGACGTCTACAAACTTCTTTCCTGGACGAGTTGTTGGAAGTTGGGTTCTGCGCACAAGTTAGTGGACCTCGTATTTAAGTAATCTTGGACCTCGTATTCCAGTCGGTGGAGAAGGAGTGCCAGCGCTTGCTATGACGACGGCAATAGCGTAGTCATGACATAGAGGCAACCCCTGCACTTGCCCTGGACAGCATGAGGGTACGTTACCCGATACCAGCCAGTTGTGCAGACCTATCCCATTAAGTCTAGGTTTAGCTTTGAGACAGAAGAATACAAATACACACGGTAACTTATGACAATAAAATAATTGTTAGTCTCCAGTTTAAACTGAAATATTTCCTTTACGAGAAGCAGAGATCTGGTACACTTTCATATATACATTACGCACATAAATATAGGCCTACTGATCTCTGTAATGTCGAAAAACTCTGAAAAAGGTCAAGTCACCATAATTTCCTAGCGACAGATTTGTATTTTTATAGCAATATTTTTAGTAATGATAGTATTTAATTTCATAATTAATGATATATTCATTTTCATTGAATGAATAGCGTCTGAGATCTGTTCTGCACCGTATTATCCTTTTCATATTACTAAACACTCAAAAACTTCTAAACTGTGACGAGTGGGCAGCCACGAACACACTGTAACGCATTGAAAAGCACATCTAGTTGTACAAATACTGTTTAGGTGTAGGCCTAGATGAAGAATATACCGTTTCACAGGAATAATGAGAAATATCTAGCAGGGCCTTTCACTACGAAACAGTGATATCGTGTCAATTATTGTTCGTTATCTGAATAAATTGTAAGAGATAACGCTGCTTTATTTCTCCTCGCTGCAATGTAATTGCGTTGTCACTCACGCAAGAACACACCCAACTCCACAACAAAAGAAAAATAACAATGTTGGGTTAAAAAAGGCATTGAAAAGGTTCTGTATTCATGAATCAATCTAGTACTTTAAAAGAGTCATGAATGACCCATTGTTACTTGACGAGTATAAAAGAGAACGTTAGCAAATATGACAGAAATGTGGCTCAGTTATCAGTTTCGGATGCTCAACGAAGAGTGGGAGAGGTACTCATGTATTACGAGAATAGTCCTTACTAGGAGCAGATGACTTTGATGTTCTACCCCTCAAAAAACCAATTAACACCACCACCTAACCTCACTGTAGGAGAAAAACGATGTTTAATATTATTTTGTTGTTGTTGCTTCGACAAGGTGCTTAGAACATTTTTGATCATAACTTGTTCTACTATGGTAACTGTAGAAGGGTAAATAATCGGAACTAGAACTGGAATATGTATCTAGAAATAAGATACCATTTATGTATGTAGACTAATATGTATATATGTTTGTTTATTTATTTACTTATTTATTTATAACTTTTTGTAAGGAAAATCCCAGAGTAGTCTGGATCACCACTTTCACTGAAGCCAAGCGCGTTAAGTCACGCTCAACGATTGCGATGGGGAGCTGTAAATTCACATATCCGAGGGTTGAATTCCAGCGTTAAAGCTAGTCATCCTGCGTGTAGTATTCCCCTTGGTATTTCCGCACTCTTCAGGCATGGCGAAAAATGTTGCATATATCCGCGGATAAATCTGCAGATATCCGCATCTACGCAGGGCTTTATCTATGACATTAACCCTTGAGAACTGGCGTGAAGAAATATAACACGAGGACTGGCGCCGGGTCATTTTAACCCACAGTGTGTCACTCCCTTTTTGTCGTAGTCGTACGTATTTTAATGAAGTAATTGTACACCTGCTGTCTTCCTATCAACTACTCCCAATATAAAATGAGGTTTATTTATATTTTTCAAATTTAACATGCAGAAAAATGACAATTTTCGTAACAGTATAATAATTGGCCTTGACAATGGCGGTGAAGCAGTCGTCTCGATTGTTTTGAACAAGGGAGTTGATGACCAAGGTGTTCATAGACCCTGAAATGGATCAACAAGAACGTGAGCTATGTGATTGTGCTGCACACAAATAGTTGAATTTCCCCCCTATTTTTTTCAGATGGTCCCGACTAACGTAAGCCGAAAATTGTCACGCGAGGACTGGCGCCATGGGTAAATCTGACCCGACCGAAAATAATATAGAAATATCTTGAGTGTTCAAAAAGCTATGGACATGTTTCTTTTGCAGGGTGAAGTTCAAGGCTAGGAAGGAAGGTACAGAAAGCGATAGGAAATAAGGGCTGACCAAAACGAAAATATAGAGCATTATTTAATACTCGGGTCAAAAATACCCAGCCTGAAGGGCTACAACTGTGGGTTTTTAGCCTATTTTCAATTTATGAAAAAAAAAACAGGCTTATGAGATCACCTTTAGTCCGTGTGTCTGTGTGATGTGTGTGTCCCCCCTTAATAACTTCTTAAAGTCTCGAGCGATTTTAATGAAACTCGGTGAAGTCATAGAACTATTTTGGCCGACCCCGATCGTGCCCTTCAAATTTTATTACGTCTCACCAATACAACATGGCGGCTGTGCGAAATATTTCACCGGCATTCTATATCTCCGAAACTATTACCGATATCACCCTGAAATTTCGTACGGTGAAAGGGCACTACTAGAAGTTCACCTATGAGACTTTCAGAAACCTGGTAACTACAAAACCAACATGGCGCCCAAGCAAAATTGTGACTTTTAAATAGACGTTTCTCGTGATTCAACCAACCAAACGCAATGAAACTTGGTACAGTATGCGTTCATACACACTGAAATGCACTGACATTTACTTAAGTTAAATTGTGTACATAACCTCAAGATGGCGGCTGTGCGAAATATTTCACCGGCATTCTGTATCTCCGAAGCTATTACTGATATCATCCTCAAATTTTGTACGGAGATAAAGGGCACTACTAAAAGTTCATCTAAGATACTTTCAAAACCCTGTTAACTACAAAATGAACATGGCGGTCAAGCGAAATTGAAAGTTTTAAATAGACTTTTCTCGCGATTTAATCATCCCAAGCAATGAAACTTGGTACAGCAAATGTTTATACACATTGTAATGCACTGACATCTAATTTAGTTCAAATATTTACATAACTTCAAGATGGCGGCTGTGCGAATTTTAAAATTGAGTTTTTATTTCTTATGTCGTAATCATGGGATCGAAGTGAAAGTTTGAATAATGAACCTACGCAATAATTTTCCTTTAATGGTACATAACTCTATTGCCCATTCATGTAACAATCCAACATGGCGACCATCCGAAATATTTAGACGGTTCTCAATGTCTACGAATCTATTACAGCAATCAAACTGATTTTTTTAAATGTTCATAGGGGGTATGAACATAAGTTCACCTGTAGGACTTTCAATAACCTGATGATCACAAATCCAAAATGGCGGCGACGCGAATTATAAATATTTAAATACACGTTTCTTACACGTTTCTCGCAATTTGACCATCCGAGTGCAGTGAAAATTGGTACAGTAAATGCTTATACAAAATCCACTGGCATGTAATTTACTTCAATTGTTTCCATAGCCACAAGATGGCAGCTGTGCGAAATTTTAAAATCTCGTTTTTACTTCTTGTGTCCTAATCATGCGATTGAAGTTTGAATACTACATGTACACAATAATCTTCATGTAACAGTACATACTGTAACTCTAAGACCTACATACTCGTATATAAAAATCCAACATGGTGACCATCCGAAATATTAGTCTGTTCTCAATATCTACGAATCTATTACAGCAATCAATCTGAAATTTTGTATGTTGATAGGGGCAATTAACATAAGTAGGATATATGCAAATAGGCTTTAATTCTTCACGGAACTACTTGGTTGTTTGTTGTTTTTTTTTTCGTCGTGGTAAATCATGGAAACGAAAGCTGAATATTAAATTATATTCAGGAAGGTCGTACTTAAGCATTTGTTTAGTAATGTTCCAGCCTAGCTTTGAGGTTCCCCAATGATCGCCAGGTGCTCCGGTGACCGAGAACTGCTTCCATTAAGAACTCATCGTATGATCAATGGAGCCGCACTTGGCATGATGAAGTACGTGGTCTGGCTGACAGAGCGAATTACTGTCCAACTGGATGATAATTATGTCCCATTGTCAGCACCTACCCACATGAGATCTGATCACCAGTGTAATTGCACAGGCTCGCGTACTAGCACAGCTTCATTGTCACACATTCTATCGGAGTTCAGGAGGACGTTTCATTGTAGGCTACTCACTCCAAGGAAAATGTTTTACTGTTACAAGGAGATGGAATTATATTGCGAGGTCATCTACAAGCCCGTGTCACGAAACGAACGGAAGAATATTTCATAAATAAATCTACTCAAAAGCTCTCTCTGTTTTTATCATTTTAAATGATTATGTCGACTTCGCTGGGGTCTGGCGTTACGTTACGGTGACGGGACGAAATGTACCGAGAATGCACTGAGGTGTGTGACGTCATAGTACTGCTTGAGCTTCCTCCTTTCCCCGCGCGCTCCAGTGAGCGTGACGTTATCCAGCCAGCTACCTCCTTTGACCTTGGTTAGACTTGCTTTATTTTTTTTCTTCTAACGGACTTTGAGTTCACGCAGCATTTGTAGCTTTTAAAATGATATAAAGTCTAGTCTTTCAGACTGACTATTAGTGGTTTTTTTTTCTTAATTTATTTGACCCAAATGTATATCGTAATAAGAATGGCAGCTAACAAGATCTGATTTAAATTGAACAAATAGATGAGGTGTTTCTGACATTACCTTGACTATCTAGGCAGTTACTAAATTTAAAATAATGTTATGACTCGAGTTAAGCGTCCTTTATAACTAGTTTTACTCCATCTCGTTGCGTAATGGCTAACATTCTTGGCCTGGGTTCGAATCCCAGCTTTTCCAAGACATTTAATTCTAGTGGCAAAACTGAGAAGAGGTGGGTTCGATTCCTACCTCAGCCATTCTGGAAGTGGTTTTCTCTGGTTTCCCACTTCTACTTCAGGCAAATGCCGAGATAGTACTGCCCCCGTAAATTGAATTATATTGAGACCACGGCGGTTGTATTGGAAAATATGAAGAAAGTTATGGCTGTCATAGTTGTGACGTGGATATTCATGACGTAAGTACGGATGACGCAGACTTCACGCATGTAGGCTGATTGAGCTGAGATTCTTGGTGACGTCATGATTTTGTTCGAGAAAGATCTGAGATTTACGACGCAGTCGCAGGGAAACATGGAATTGTGCTGAGGAAGAAGTTACGCGATTGGAGGAAAGACTCGAACCAATGAATGATAGTTTGGAGGGAGACGGAGATTACTGAAACTACCATATTTAATTACTTTTGGAATGCAGAATTGTGGAAATCTATTTTCAGTTATGGCATTGATTTGGAATTTTGAAGAAATTAATTTTGAGTTTTTGAAATTTGAAAATCCGTCAAGTATAGCCAAAGTTAGAAATTCTAGCTATGACGGAGAAACAAGCTATGGAAGGGATGGATACGCCCATTAAGAAGTTGATAAAAGGTCTTGCACAGCAGAGAGAAGCTCTCATAGCTCACATATATTTCTCATACCGCATATATATTTCTGATGTCATATAGTCGTTTTCGAGTGAATAAGTGAAACAAGTCGTCTTTAGCGCGTGTGGTAGACCCACCGCATCGAACGAGCTTCGAGCGTGCCGCAGTTCCATTTTACGGTGTTTGAAACTAGGCGAGGTTGAAACACACACATTATCGAGTCTACAAGATAATATATCAAGAGTTGACTAATGCCTTTAAGCTAATTCTATTGTGCAGTACTATATTAAAGTGTGTAGAAAGGTTGAACATTTTCAAGATTATAATTTGGAAGATATTGGCATTTTAAGACGGCAGACAAAAGTGATTTTCTCGCCACCTGAGAAGCACTTTCATAACAGCACATTCTACGCTACGGCTGACACGTGTAGTGCAACCGTGATACAGAAGATTGCTTTTGATGATATAACGCTACATTCTACGATGCAACAATATAATATGGCAGTTCTTTCAACTATTATAACGGAAATGGAGATGGAAGGCTAAGGACTTTAATGCAATTGGGACATATATCAATGGAGTGAAATAGCAGCATGGAACTTCGCTAATCGTCTTTCTACAAAAGCGAGCATGTAGTGAATATCCAACTACACTCATGCATCGTTGTCCAACGCTGAATTATATCAAATGGCAGTGGAAATATTTTCATACTCCACGATTATGAATATTTCTGCGGAAATAACTGCAATAAGCTTCATGGCGAATTTCTGCCAGAACTTCAGGGAACTATCAAGAGAGGCCAGGGTAGACCCGGCTCACAAAGAAGAGTTTTGCCAGAAGGATGTCTATCGTATACACGGAGCAGTGCAATTTCCGGAGGAGGAAGCAGTTCTATTCTCCGAGGGCGCTGGTTCCAGGTTCGAGGTCGGAGCACATCTTTTTGGTGAAATGGAACCATCATCAGTCTTCTTTGGAAGATTTTCCTCTAGAACTTCAATTAACAGATAAGGTAGTCGTGAACGTTTCTTGTTTTATTTGAGCCATTTAGCGATATCTGAGCAACCATTTTTCTCATATGTTCTGTCCTATATTTTGCCCCATTTTCTTGCTTGATATTTCTGTACTCAGTACACTTCGATGATTTATGCCTTTTTCTACGATTTATTAAGACATTGTTATGTCATTGGCATAGTTAAATTAATTTTGGATCAGTTGAGACTGATAATTTATATTCTTTCAGTAATTTGCATATTTTTGTAGTCACGATTTGACTGTAAAGTTAATGATTTTCTATGGCAGATTTGAATTCAGACAGCGTGTCACTTTATTAGAGTAATTCTTTTCAGTAAATTACTTTGACCAATTTTCTGTCATCCTCAAGAAAGAAGAATAATTAAAAGATTTTAGAGCGTTAAAATCTATTACTGTATCGACGATCTTGGAAATACTAGTCGTTTTATGAACATGATTGCAACATAGACATTTATCGTCAGTTCTGAAATTACCATTGCATTATAGACAATTTTATGAACTATGAACTTTGATTACGATTTATTGAATACACTATAGTAATGAACATTTGATAGGAGTTTTTCTCAATACTAGATTGGAACAATAATGTTTGCATTCCAAAGTCTAATTGTATTCTATTCGATCATTTATGCAGTTTAGATGAACTTTGATTGAAGATAGTATTTTTATACTACGATACTTAGGAGATATTAATCTCAATTTTGATAGACCAGAAAGGCGTGTATAATCGTATTTGCTATTAAATTTATTTGTGATTGGCAAATTTTTACTTCATATCGATTCATGAATGAAACCCACGAAGGTTAAATAAATAACAGTTTTGAAACAATGAATGAATATAAGAATTTTTAAAGTGGAACTATGGATGCATAATCGTTAGTTCAGTGGACGTGTAAAAGTCGCTGATGAATAATGCCCTTGAATAAGTGAAGGAGATTCCCACAGTAATATTAATGATGTTGAAGAATTTGTAAGTGGAGGTTTTTGAATATATTGTGGAAGATTTTTATGCCATATATATTGAAATATATGATGAATTCTGGGCCTATTTTATGCAATTTTGTGCGTTTGAGCGAAGTATTTTTCCGCTGAGTTTATTGTCCAGGTCCTTTGAAAATTAATCATGTGAAATTACTGTTATAATTAACAAGAGTGTTAAATAATTTGAGATAACGATTGTGAATGGAGGTTACCGTCACAAATAATAATTATAATTATTAAAACTTATTAAACCTGGATTTATAACATTTAAATATAACTAACCTTCATTGGTCGATTATATTAACCTGATTTGAGTAATTATCAACCGGATAAACGTGTGGTTTAATGTATTTCTAAAATAAATAATATTAATATTGTAAATAATTGTGTAAATATCTTTAATAATAATTGGAAATGAAAGGAATTAATAGAGGCGTGTATAGATTTTTCAATTGTCGTTTGACAATATTATAAACAATTTATAATTGTTATAAACAATTAATGAGCATTTGTTATAAACATTAAGAGTTTTGTTAATATACTCTAAAGAACGCTAATTATACAATTGGAGTATACCATTAAACAAGTTTTGGGATTATTAGAGTAATCCAGTAACATTTGATTGAAGCATTTAAAAGATTTGCGTGATAATATTTGAGTTGAGTTGAGGACATTTAAAGTGTTTGAAAAGGAGCTAGGCTCAGAGGTTACGAGCTTATGCTAACGCTGGCTGGACAGGTGGGTCCATTTAACGATGCGAGCATGCGACATGTTGTAGGGTGGATCGCAGCTGGCCTGACAACTGTATGTTAGAGGCCAAGGTCGACTACTCAGCAGGCTTGCAGTTATAAATAAAGTGTGATGTTTATGAAAGAGGAAAACAATTGCTACATGTCTCGTTCCAATTCCCTCATGCATTCCAAGTGTATTACTATTATTACGTTCTTTATAAGCTAGTAAAGCTGAGATTTTGTATGTAAAGTCTACAAGTCCTACAGGAGGACATGATTATATTGACAATGGCTTCTGATTGCCACGTATATTTTGTTGTCTATTTTTGTTAGAGTCATTCCCTTTATGTGAAATAAATCATTGTACAGTTTAAAGTTTCTTGTTTCCGTCTTGGTTCATTTTAAATATCGTGGTGGAGGTTATTGTGAGGGCATACTTTAAGTGATCCAGTTGGCAACCCATACCCGAGATTAATTTGAAGAGGTAAGTAAAGGTAAGTATGAACCCCCGTATATTTTGGTGTGTTCCACAATAATTTCTTGTTAACTGCTGTGCTCTAATCTCGGTAGTATCTGTCAGTGCCATTTTCATTGATGTAGCTGTGCCGGTGCGATTGATTATTGGCAATCCGATTGAGGGGGCGGATATCTGACAGCCTACTATCCGGGTTATCGGGGACAGTACCTAACGTATTGCAATGGATGTTTCCTACCCAAATCCTACCTTAATTGCATACACTAGTACAGAAATCACAGTGACACAGGTTATGATACAAATTATACACACATGCAAGCACACGGGGCTACATGACCATTATGTAGCAAAGCCCTTAAAGAATCAACAAGAACTGCAACTAACTAGTAACTAACTAACTAACTAACTAATATTTCAGACATTATATTGAAAGAATAATAATAATCTGTTAATGGCATATTTTTGTTTCATATCTGATATTTACCCGGATTGACCACTTGGTGGTGTAGTGGCTAGCATACAGTACTTGGCTGTTACCCCAGAGGTTCGTGCCAATTCCCAGCTCTGCCAAGAAATTCAATTCTGGTCTAAAGGCTGGAATGGGGTACACTCGGCCTCTTGAGACAAAATTGAGAAGAGGTGGGTTCGATTCCCACCTCAGCCATCCTAGAAGTAGTTTTCCGTGGTTTTACATTTCTACTCCAGGCAAATGCCAGGATGGCTCCTAACATGAATCCACAGTCGCCATCTATACAATCCTCACTTCAATGACAAATACACAAACCACTAGTGACACGACAATAAAACAGGTTATCAGATTTATTTATTCATTTATTTATTACACAAACACACCCAAATACACGAGGCAGAAATTTCCACGATGACCAAGCTTCTAATTAAAACAACAGCAACAACAAACAACAGCAATTTGTCCGGATTATATAAATACAACTCAGAAATAGGCTCAGCTGAATTATTGTCTGCCAGTCCTTTGAGCTGAGAACACCACATGCCCATGAACGGCATTCTCAGCTGCATTAAAAAGCTTTAGGCCATGGAACGCTACTTTTTAGATTAAGCAGCAACTCAGTTGTCCTCATGAGACTGAGAACATCCCACTACTGTCCTCAAATCTGACTGTAAATCTCGAACTTGGAGAGGTCTGAGCGAAAAGTGAGCACGTTATCCATACGTAAACCCACTCTAGGCCAATATTTATTAATTTAATGAAACTTTAATGATTTCTTCTTCTTCTTCTTCTTTTCTTCTTCTTCATCATTTTGGCCTGCTATGGACCACGTTACTTCAACTATTTCCGTCTTTGAGCTTTAATCTTTTCCCAGTAGTCCTTCATCCGTTTACTGTATTGTAAAGTATTTCATTTTCCAGTGATATAAAATGTATTCCTATTATGAACGAAAAAATGAAACAAGGGAATTACTGCAGTCCTCTCAGACGTGCCCGCATCCAAAACTGGACTATTCTCTTTCTTTCTTTCTTTCTTTCTTTCTTTCTTTCTTTCTTTCAATCAATCAACTGTCTACTATTTTAGCCACAACCAAAACGTCTTCACTGTTGAAGGTTCTAAAAAGTTGAATCTCCATTCTAATATATTCACGTATGTCATGAGGCTGTAAAGAGGTGTTGTGTTTTCCATCCTCATCGTTTATAATGCTGTCATACATTAGGGCATCTCTTTGAGTCGCAGGCTGTAAAGTGAGGTTGGAGAGACAGGCGACAGTGTGACGGGGTCGTAAACAGATCACAAATCTCAATTAGGTTTCATTCTGGTCGCATTAAGAGGCCGCACCGCTCATCTCAACACTCAATTCACATGCGTTCTCTTTCTTTACTACAGTTAAATCGAAACCACATGCCATTCCCGTTTATAAGGGATCAAAAGTGATTTTCTTTGTGGTGAAACAATAATAATAGTAATTATTATTATTATTTATTTATTTATTTATTTATTTTCATTCGGGACTGTTTTACCTTTCACGTCCAGTCGTAGTCAGCAAGCTAAACGACTGTTGAAAGGCATAACAGTCTCATGATAGTGAATAAAATAATAATAATAATAATAATAATAATAATAATAATATTGCTAAAGTTTTAACGTCCCTTTTAACTGCTCAAAACAAGCCAGGGTGTCGGAATTTTGCCCTAAAAGTGCATCTTTTTCGATCCAGTAAATCTACTGACAAGAGGCTGTTGCATACTAACACCCTAAAATGCCGGGATTGCAGTCCGACACTTAACGAATTGTGCCACTCATCCCGACAGTGAATGAAAGATGATAAAATAAATTAAGATTAATTAAACTTGACAAGGAGTTAGAAAGAAGAGACCTTGGCTAATTATTAGGTGGGTTCAAAAAGTAACGAGCCGGAGGCTGGAATGCGCAAACCGGTGACGACATCGGCTAATCGTGGCGTGTGTAACGAGGTGTGGTTCCGACCAGAGCGTGGAAGGTCACAGCCCATCGCTAGAGGGCACGCGTGCACGTCACGTGACGATACAAACCGAGCAGCAGCATGCATCAAACGTCCAACGCTGCCAGTCGCATTGCAAACAGTGACATGGAGGCATCAACCGAAGAGCAAAGAGGTGTTGTTCGGTTTCTGACAGCGGAAGGTGTAGGGGGAACGGACATTCATCGCCGAATGTCACAAGTGTACGGCGAACACTGCATGTCCTTTGCAAGAGTCAAGGCGTGGCACAAGCGCTTCAGGGAAGGACGGGTGTCGTTAGCCGATGATGCCCGGTCTGGGGCACCCCCCTGCATTACCGATGACAACGTCCAGCTGGTTGATGCACTCAGTGACAGTGAACGCCATAGCCGCCGAGGTCACTCCACGACAATGCACGTCCTCATACGGCCAACACAGTCGAGGCACTCCTGCAGAAATTCATATAGAAGGTTCTCGGCCACCCTCCATACAGTCCAGACCTCTCTCCCTGTGATTACGCCATGTTTGGTCCCCTGAAAAGGGCTCTGCGGGACCAACGATTCACCTCGGACGCCGACGTCCAGCTGTACGTGTGGAACTGGTTCACATCGCAGCACAGGGAATTTTATGAGACAGCCATTCACCACCTCGTGTCACAGTGGGACAAGTGCCTCAACAGCCTGGGCCAATACTTCTAACATACAGGTACTGGTTTCTGTAATTATGCCTCCGGCTCGTTACTTTTTGAACGCACCTTATAGAAGTAACTGCTGCAACATTTGCTTCGAGTTAAAATAGGAAACCACTGAAAACCCTTTCAAGGATGGCTGAGATGGGAATCGAACCCACCTCTTCTCAGTTTGCGTCACTAGGCTTAGTATACCCCGTTCCAGACTTAAGACCAGAATAATTTTTTTTGGCAGAGCCGAGAATCGACCCCGAACCTCCTGGGCAACAGCAAAGAATACTATCCGCTACACAGAGGGATTTTTATCGCTCTTAAAAAAATCCAACAACTTCGGCCGGGTTTGAACCCGCGATCTTGGGCATAGAAGCTCAGCATGCTACCAACTACGCCACCGAAACCGTTAAAATCCTGAGTTGGATTCTTATTTTTGAATTCAAGAGCTTTCAATAGGAAGTAATTAGCGTTGTAAATACACTGCAGACCACAGCGGAAAGAAACTAACATAGAGTAGGCCTATACACTCCTACCTATTCCCCCTGCTCCTACGTTCACTGATGGAAACCCGACGCTCGTCAAGCCACTTGAGTGCAATTAGATGGAGATAGTCGAAAGGTCACCAGAGAGTCTTCAAAAATAGCCAGTCCGCACAGATCATCAGCACAATGGCCGTCTATTTCTGTCCCTTGCTCCCACGTAAATTGCTGGCTGCAGAAACGATTTACAACACAGCCTGGGGGAGGTCGGGTCAGGTCAAGCCTGAAGCGAAGCACCCACACAAAATTCTACAAATGAACTGTCATGACAGTTTTCAGCATGTATTATTTTGTCATGACACGAGTCAAGTCAGAACAAAAAGTTCCTGTGCTTACTTACAGTTTTGCAACTTCGTTCAGTTTCTGATACAGTATATACAGATTTAATAGTATCAGAGTAATGGAACTGGTGATGATCGCTTTGCGATCGAAACTGGTCATCGAAGTGTATTTATTATTCTCATGTATTTTTTTTTTTTTTAGGGTTAGGGAACCACCCATTACAATTGGGTACACTCGAGTTGACCAACTGAAGAACATTATTTTCGGAAACTGTAGCTTAGTTACTATTTAAAATGAACATACCCAACCATGAGTGTAACCTACTAACGACATCCAGCTGTGAGTCCCGCAATCAGGGTGTTGAGTGTATGATCCCGACTCGACCTTGGAAATGCCTTGAGAGCAAGCAGCACGAGAAGAATTAGAGTAAAATCTGTGAAATAAAGGCGTACTTGTCGGTGTCTGACGAGCTGACCTCGAGAATGGCAAGCTCGACAACCCACACGACTTAGGCCAGTATTAGGGCGAGGCGACTAGATGTGTTATTGGGAGTGTCTGCACCAGCTACCAAGGTTTCAATGACCTCAAGACAATGAACTAATCCGTCATCGCTCATAGCACTGGCGGGACTTGTCCTAGATCACAAACTCAGAGGTCGACAGCCTCCTCTTGGGACCTGACGAAAAAACTACGAAAGGTCGCCAGCGCTGCAATTAAAACACCACGACCATAGCCTACCTCCAGCTACTGGTGGCGGAGGAAGGGGCAGGTGTATAGTCAGTGGAGGGGGAGGAACGGAGTCAAACCTGAACTACAAAGAGCGTTTTACTAGGACAGAACAATTTTTTGAAATAATTTCTTTTGTTACTTTCTCTTTCATTTTAAGTTTAGATTTTGTTTTAGGTTTAGTTTCAGTTAGGTAGATTTCATTAGAAAGCTAACTATTGCAATGGGTACCATGTTTCGACTTCCGGAAAATTTCGACATATCTTCGCGTTTCACATCCCCCAGACCCCAAAACCACCGTCAGTTCAAAAGTTTATATATAATTTATGTATATATGTATCTATCTATATATATATATATCAGTTTCTTGTGGACACGATAACTGCCGTAATTTTGCACCAATCACTTTGAATTTTTTTACATAATATGTATCCCTATAAAATCTCGGTCGAGTTCGTTAGTGGGCAAAATCGGTCGAAGGGGGTGAAAATGGGGGGCTTTTTTCGAAAAAGTGAAATTTCGCTATAACTCTCTTAATACGTGAAATATCGAATCCATTCAAAGTTCATAATACGTGTCGGATAAGTGCCAAAAATTTATGTCAAATAAGTTTTTTGATAGCACCAACCATTGACCAAAGGGGTGGAAAAAAGTGGTTTTTTCGGGAAACATTAATCATATCTCTCTTAATAGGCACAATATCAAAACCGTACAAAATGGAAAATATTCCCCTAATAATTACCTAAAACTTTTGTCTGAAAGAATTTTTGATATGACCCACCATTACGCCAAGGGATGAGAAAAATGATTTCGGAATTTTAAAAAATGCCAAGTGCCATCAGAGGTTACCATAACAACGCTTTTAAATTGATAAGGGATGATCTATCAGAGGTTGCCAAGACAACGCCATTGACGAGATCACATTCATTTTTAGCCTACTTTTCACACTTTTCAAAAATGAGGAAAAAGTTGACTTATAAGATATATCCGGGAAAATGTGTCTGTCCTTCTGTCTGCCTGTCCTTCAGTCTGTCTGTCTGGCTGTGTGTGTGTGTCCACCCCCCCCCCCCCCCTATCAACTCCTAAACGGCTGCAGCAATCGAAACCAAATTTAGTATGAGTAAAGATGTATACCGGAATATCTCAGGCCCATATTTGAAAAAGATGCCATTGCTACCAATTGCTAAAAAAACGCACTAGAAATTTGAGCTCCATGTTGGATATCTTGGAAGGTATACATGGGAGCTATTCTAAAATTGGCACACATGTAGATAATACTATTTCAGTTTAATTTCCAGGTGGCCATACATGACAGCGTTGCCAAAATAATTTTAAGCCTTCTGATAAGTCCAATTTTTAAATACATGTAACTTCTATACCAACAAATGGATTTCATCCAAAATTGGCACAAAAATATATAATATTTCAGATTATTTCTGACCAGCACTCCCATGCCATTGTTGCCAACATGCTTTTACGTGTACTAATAGATCCAATGTCTAAATCCATGTAACGTCCTTTGGACTTCAACCACATTTTGTATTCTGTACCTTAGGAGATGGAAGTATGAATATATTCAGTCACCAGAGCTGCCAACTGTATTGCTCTATTAGGCTACATTATGCCTAGTATACCTTATTTCGAACTAATTAAGACATTTCGATATTACCCACTTAATTTCGTCATTATTCTAGATAGGTTCATATACTGTAGATTAATCTATGGCATGAATCTTAATTTTAAGAAAAGTAGGCTCTTTAGTTCGTCACGGAACTTCTTGTTCCATCTGACTATGAGGGACGCGGCTAACTGGTAGCATGCTGAACTTCTATGCCCAAGGTGCTGGTTCAAAGCCGGCCAAAGTCGCCGGATTTTCTAAGAGCGCTAAAAATCCGTCAGCATGCTTTCCTTCGGAGGGAAGTTACAACGTTCGTTGCAAGTTGCTGGTTGCGGTGGCATCTAGCAGCCAAGTTCACAGCTAGGTGTCGTTGACGTTAGTATTTGGTACAAAATTAGGTACTACTCCTTAAAATTGACCGTCTGCAGACCTTACCTGAATTACAGACTAATACAGTCATCACAAATATCACCGTTTATCAGACAGATTCTACACACACCCAATGTACACGGGGTTACATGACCACCTTGTCGCAGCCCCTAAACTGAGGAACCAACCAACATCTCTGCGGGAGATAAAATTTTGCGTGAAGAAGTAACAAACTGTTAGATAGTTACACATTAGTTCCAAACCTTGCATAAGGAGAGTGTGATCACAAGTATAACAAGAAGTTCCGTGACGAACTAAAGAGCCTACTTATCTTAAAATTTAAGATTCATGCCAATCTATATAGACCTATCTAGAAAAATAGCGAAATTAAGTTGGTAATATCGAAATTTCTAATTAGTTCGAAATATACCTGTAGCCTAATAGAACACTACTGTTGGCAGCCCTGGTGACTGAATATATTCTTAGTTCCATCTCTTAAGATACAGAATACAATATTTGGTTGAAGTCCAATGGATAGCATGGATGTTACATGCAGTTAGACATTGGATCTATCAGCGCGCGTAAAATCATGTTGGCAACAATGTCACGCATTCGTTGGTCAGAAATAATCTAAAATATTATGATATCTTGCTGTGCCAATTTTGGATGAAATCCATTTGTTAGTATAGAAGTTACATGTATTTGAAAATTGGACCTATCAACAGGCTTAGAGTTATGTTGGCAGCACTGACGTTTATTAGTTTCTCATAATTAATCTAGAATGTTAGATAATATACTTGTGCAAAATTTGAAGCTGTTGGCTTACATACTTTCTAATATATTAATATTTGGGTAAAAATAGAGACATCATTTATTAACAGTTGGCAGCCCTGGTTGCTCTTAAGAATATGCATAGTCATATCTGTTATGGTACGCATAGCACATAGGAAATTTGGTTGAAATCCAATTGATATTATAGAAGTTACATGTATTTAAAAATTGGTCTTATCAGCAGTCTTAGAATCATGTTGGTAGCACTGATGTACATAAGTTACTCCAAATTAATTTAGAATGTCAGGTACTGTACGTGTTCATAGTTTAAAGCTGTCGGCTTGCATACTTTCTGATATATTGGTATTTGGATAAAAGAATAGAGATAACATTTATTGACAGTTGGCAGCCCTGGTGGCTCGTACGAATACGCCTAGTCATATCTGTTTATGTACACATATTACATACAAAATTTGGTTGAAATCCAATTGATAGTATAGAAGTTATATGCATTTAAAATTAGACTTATCAGCAGGCTTGGAATCATTTTGGCAACACTGGCATGCATGGCCTCCTGGAAATTTAACTGAAATATTATTATCTATACGTGTGCCAATTTTGAAATAGCTCCCATTCATACCTTCCAAGATATCCAACATGGAACTCAAATTTCAATTGCGATTTTTCAGCAGTTGGTAGCACTGACATCATTTTCAAATATGGCCGTGAGATATTCAGGTATAGATCTTTACTCCTACCAAATTTCGTTTGGATTCCTGAAGCCGTTTAGGAGTTGATAGGGGGGGGGGGCACACACAGCCAGACAGACAGACAGACAGACAGACAGACGGACAGACAGACAGACAGACAGACAGACAGACAGACAGACAGACAGACACACATTTGCCCGATCTCATAAGACTACTTTTTCCTCATTTTTGCAAAATGTGAAAAGTAGGCTAAAAATTAACCCCAAATGACAAGAAGGTTACTATCCCTATAAGACAGTAAAATGTTAAAAGTATGCATAGAAAGGCGAAAAAATGTTAACTAACCTCCAATTGTAAGATACTTTCTCGCAATAAATGAGGTCTGATCCTCCTACGAAAACCTGCATATTTTGCCTATTATAGCCTATCCCCTAGTTTGCCCAGTGAAATCTACCTCCGCCTTCCGGCGTGCCGAGAGGATTTTTTTGTTTTTTTGTTACCGGTATGTTATTGTTCTAGTTGTGTGTGCTTTTGTGTTTGATTTTTAGCCTACTTTCGATTTTTGCAAAAAATGAAAGTAGACTTATTAGATCACTACAGGGCGAAAAAAAAGTGTGTGTCTGTGTGTGTGTGTGTATGTATGTATGTGTGTGTGTGTGTGTGTGAGTGTGTGTGTGAGTGTGTGTGTACTCTGAATGTCTGTCCCCCCTATCAATTCGAACACGGTGAGCGCAAATTGAACGAAATTTGGTACAAAGGTAGCACTAGCAAAGGACACCTCAGTGTCATGTTTTATATCGCCGCCATCTTGACGGAAACGTAATGGCGGCCACACAAATGTTCAAAGCTTAAATCAAATTACGACTAACCTAATCATCTGATCTCTACCAAATTTTGCAACAACATACCTTTATGGGGACAGCATCCTTTGAGCAAACTAATAGGTCATCAGCCTAATAGTTTGCGGATGGCGGCCATCTTTGTGAGAAAATCGATTGCCCCTATTAATTCGAACACGGTGAAACCGAATGGAACGAAATTTGGTACAGAGGTAGTACTAGCAAAGGGCACCCCAGTGTCATGTTTTATATCGCCGCCATCTTGACGGAAACGTAATGGCGGCCACACAAATGTTCAAAGCTTAAATCAAATTCCGACTAACCTACCGATCTCTACCAACTTTTGCAACAACATACCTTTATGGAGGGAGCATCCTTTGACAAATCTAATAGGTCATTAGCCTAATAGATTGCGGATGGCGGCCATCTTTGTGTCAAAATCGATTACCCCTATTAATTCGAACACGGTGAAACCGAATGGAATGAAATTTGGTACAGAGGTAGCACTAGCAAAGAGCACCCCAGTGTCATGTTTTATATCGCCGCCATCTTGACGGAAACGTAATGGCGGCCACCCAAATGTTCAAAGCTTAAATCAAATTACGACTAACTTAATCATCCGATCTCTACCAAATTTTGCAACAACATACCTTTATGAAGGGAGCATCCTTAGACAAAAATATAGTAGGTCATTAGCCTAATAGTTTGCGGATGGCGGCCATCTTTGTGTCAAAATCGATTACCCCTATTAATTCGAACACGGTGAAACCGAATGGAATGAAATTTGGTACAGAGGTAGCACTAGCAAAGGGCACCTCAGTGTCATGTTTTATATCGCCGCCATCTTGACGGAAACGTAATGGCGGCCACACAAATATTCAAAGCTTAAATCAAATTACGATTAACCTAATCATCCGATCTCTACCAAATTTTGCATCAACATACCATTATGGAGGGAGCATCCTTTGACCAAACTAATAGGTCATTAGCCTAATATTTTGCGGATGGCGGCCATCTTTGTGTCAAAATCGATTACCCCTAATAATTCGAACACGGTGAAACCGAATGGAATGAAATTTGGTACAGAGGTAGCACTAGCAAAGGGCACCTCTGTGTCATGTTTTATATCGCCGCCATCTTCACGGAAACGCAATGGCGGCCACACAAATATTCAAAGCTTAAATCAAATTACGATTAACCTAATCATCCGATCTCTACCAAATTTTGCATCAACATACCATTATGGAGGGAGCATCCTTTGACCAAACTAATAGGTCATTAGCCTAATATTTTGCGGATGGCGGCCATCTTTGTGTGAAAATCGATTCCCCCTATTAATTCGAACACTGTGAAACCGAATGGAACGAAATTTGGTACAGAGGTAGCACTAGAAAAGGCCACCTCAGTGTCATGTTTTATATCACCGCCATCTTGACGGAAAAGTAATCGCGGCCACCCAAATGTTAAAGGCTAAAATGTAATTACGACCAACCTAATAATCTAGTCTCTACCAAATTTTGCAACAACAAATCTTAATGTGGGAAGCATATTCTGACCAAACTGCTGGATCATCAGCCCAATAGTTTGCAGATGGTGGCCAAGTATGTGTGCAAATCGATTCCCCCTATCAATTCAAACACGGTGAAACCGAATTGGACGAAATTTGGTACATAGGTAGCACTAGCAAAAGGCACCTCAGTGTCATGTTTTATATCGCAGCCATCTTGACGGAAACGGAATGACGGCCACCCAAATGTTAAAAGCTTAAATCAAATTTCGACCATCCTAATAATTTGATCTCTACCGGATTTTGCAACAACATGCCTTTTTGTGGAAAGCATCTTATGACTGACTACAAGGTCATCAGCCCAATAGTTTGCAAATAGCGGCCATGTATGTGTGCAAATCCATTCCCCAGATCAATTCAAACACGGTGAAACCGAATTGAATGATTTTTTTTACAGAGGTAGCACTAGCAAAGGGCACCTCATATTCATGTTTAATATCCCTATAGCACGTTGTATTTCAACAAGCTACTACTACCAACATTCAATTATACTCCTGGAAAAGGACAAAGAGTTATAACAATATCCATGCAATTAGGAGAACGTAGGCTATATGTTCTTTACTGAACATCTTGTTTTGATATTGGTTTGATACTTTTTTTTTCGTTTTTTTTTAATTTTTTATTTTTATTTCTTTGTTTGTGGTTTCGTGTTTGTTCTTTTCTGCTTTGGCATATGTTTTTGATTTTTGCTATGTGTTAAGTTCTTTTTACTTGTTTTTCATTTGTTGTTTTTGGTTTATGCGGGGGAAGGAGAGGGGGAGGCTTGGGCAAAATTACGAAATGAGACATAAGGAATAAAAGCAAAACTACACTTTGGCACTTTGTGTTTGATCTCGATAGTATTTGATACGTTTTATTTGCATCTATCAATGAGCAAAAGCTCGAAAACGAACAGATTTCTTAAACAATTGTTAAGTTTAGGCAACACTAAACGTTTTACACGGGTGAAGAGATATGTTCATTCATTTCATATGAATATGATATGTTCTGAACTTAGCAAGTATAAACGTTCATAATCTGTTTGTCATCAATCCGAAGATTGGTTATAAATTATAATCAAAATAAACATTTAATCGAATTGCGTATTTTTTATTTGGCTCTGGGATGGATTGGTCCCCCTAATTATTCCTCGTACATACGCCACCGTGTATGGTTATGGGTAATATTAACTCAGGATTTTCAGCCCGAGTGCGGGAATATTTTCCCTAGTTCTTGGTGCTTCTTTTGAGCGTAAGTTACTTCCGTAAAATAGTCCACAAAGAAAGCCTGACAAACTGTGTAATCTACAATATATTAGTGTACTGTATATTTGTAATTGGGAATGGGAAGAAAGCGGTCATGACCTTATTTTAGGTACCATCCTGGTATTTACCTAGTTTAGAAGTAGAGGACTATTTCTAGAATGTCAAAGAAATGAATCAAAACCCACCTCCTTCTCGGTTGTTCTCTCAAGCCTATGCGAGCCCCGTTTTCAAGCAATCACAACAGAATTAAATTCCTTGGTAGAGCAACTTAACTTGGAACGCTGCTGGTGATAATAATAATAATAATAATAATGATATGCAGAAGACAGTCATATTTTCAACGTGTTGCATAGTAAGATTGTTCTTGGGTAATCAAGCCTGAAAGAGTGAAGGAGAAGAGTAATGCTGCTACGTAAGGTAGTCAACGAGAGATTGAAGCATTTGCTCCTAATAATATATCCTTACTATCTGGGATTGTAAATGTTTTCTCTGCAGCAATTATGCTGAGATAGTATAAATGCATGTGCAAAATAAATAATAACAATAATTATAATAATACAATATACTGTATCTCTCAAAACTACACCCTTCGTAACGTCCCTCTCTGAAGCTACCCACAGACCAGAGGACGAGACCAGGAAATTATCTGAGGAGTGCAAGATTGAATTTAGCGGGAAAATGAAGGACTCAAGGCACCTACAAGAAAGCAGCTGCAAAAGCCAACGCTCAGAACACCAATCGTGGCTAACAACGATGATGACAGCGAGAAACATACAACTAATACACAAGCATCGTGGTCCATAGATGACCCTATCAAACTGAAAATAATAGTAATAGTAATTCGTGTTTAACTTCCCCGATGGTGGCGATAGTTGTTTTAAGGGACATAACATCAAGACCATTTGCCCCCCAACAACCCTGGGACCTTTATTATTATAAATAATGTTATTAATGTTATTGGTATTACGTCTCTTTTAACTACAGGTACGGAGTCTTTTAGAGACACCGGGATGCCGGAATTGTGCTCCGAAGGGGATCTTGAAGCGTGCCAGTAAATCATGTTCACACCCTCAAATACCAACTGACTGCGCCAACATTCTATCCTGCATCCTTGGGAACGTTACGCTGTGCCACGCGGGCAGTCTCCTAGATCACAGAAGGAGACTCTCTGGGAGAGAATTCCATAATAGTATTCGTTGTTAGCTTATTTTATTGGATTAAAACATCGCGTTCATCAGCTCCATGTATTTGTGTGTGTAAACTATCTAATAAGTAAATGAATAAGGGAGGCATTTATATAAGTATACGGAAGTGTCAGAGGAAAATTAAGCAAATGAAGGATACAGGAAGTCCAAAAGCAGCACAGAATTTGAATATCGGCTCACCTGCCATTGCATTCAATTAAAATAACATGGCACCTGCCTAGAGCAGACATGCGGGCACCAATATTACCCCTGCCTGAGCGCACAACCCACAATGTCAAGTACCAAGCCCCTGAAACAGCGAGCGGTGTGAATGAACTATACAGTTCATACTCATTCTACATTCCATATGAGTGCTGCTAGGTTTTCCCTACGAAACGCTTTCATATATAATTTCAATTAAGTTTACGCGACTAGACATGATTCTAAATATTGAAAATTCCACATGGACTTGCCGGGAATCGAACCCGGAACCACGTTGGAGACAAGCGAGCAGTTATACCACTATCCTAGTACATCCCCATCAATAATTTCTATGAATCTAAAAGTTACAATTTCCCTTACTCCTAAATTATGCGACAGTATGTCAAACTGTGAGAAGGGGATTCACAGAGTATCGCCTCACCACTTGAGAGACTCACAATTGTTCGTGCTTTTTCTAGGAGGTTGGCAATCGTGTTCAGAGCCCCATCTACTTGTGTGTGTGTGTGTGTGTAGAATATGTCTGATGAAATGTGTAGCTGTCGCATCTATAGTAAAAGCGTTTTAGTCAGGAAACATCCTAGAGTAGAAGTGAAAAAGCTAAGGAAGGACACTTCTAGTTTAACGTTATTGCTAATCTCGCGATCATGAGGCACGGGATCTCCATATTTACGTGGAATCTGAACCACAAGACGTGTTATTTCACTTCAAAAATCTCACATGCATTGACCGGGAATCAAACCCCGTCCGCCTTGGTGAGAGGCACTACCTGCACCACCACGCCTCCAGAGTAGATGCGAGGAGCCATAGACAACCACTTCTTTGGTGACTGATGTGCGAATGGAACTCCCACTCTACACAGCGAGTGGACGCATTCTAGCCCGTAGACCAGGATTACATTTTTTGAAACCCCACGGAGTAGGTGTGCGCGATATATCGCTCACGAGACCGCGATGGGATTAGCATCAAGCCCGGAGATCAGAGGTTTGAATCCCCTCGCTGAGAGCGGCTATGCTTATTCCCAGTTTTTTTTTTTCACACTCACACGAGGTAAAAGCCGGCATAGTATCTTATTTCAAGTCCCGGAGTACCTACCCTATCCTTGTCCCTAATTCGGCTACACACACTATGAGACTACCTTCATCACAGAAACATAGGTTATCAGACAAGTACACGGGACCGATGACAAAGATGCCCCAAGGCCATAAAATTAATTAACAAAAAACAACAACATAAATTCCTTGGAATAGCTGGGAATCAAACGCAGGACCTCTACGATGACACCCAACAAACAGATGTTCAGAGACTCACATATCAAGGATAGAGCCGAGGTTTAAACCCTGATCAATATGTGTTGTCTTTTCAGCATGACAAAGCATGCCCCATTGGTATGGATTCCACGGCTATGAGCAGGGTGCCCACGATCATATAAATTAGGAACTTTGCTCAATGTTATCTGTTTCTACCCGAATATTAGGAAGACAAGTTATTTAAACTTCCGGGCACGAATAAAACGAGAGAGAAAGCTTTGGTTTATGTAGTGCTCGCCCCATATGCGCACCTTTCTCCCTCTACTTGCAGGTGTATGAGATCCTTATCAATCTTAATAAGCTGAAGTACCACAAGGTATGTTGTATGGTACAGGAGAACGTACATAGGGGGTGAAATGTTTCATAATTAAGTTAGGAAAAGTTTGATTGAAAGTTTTATGAAGATCCATACAGAATCACCGTATAAAGGAGCGAGGAGATATTTATGGAAATAGAATGGAAATATTTACTACGGACATTTTCAGCCCTCTAATACTTAATGTTTTGAGTTTTAGGAGAACGTCAGAACAGCTAAAGACAAGACGCTGTAATTATTTTTGTGGGAGGGTAGGGGGATGTATGATGATTATTACTTCCTCATGGATAAAATGTGAACCCATCATAATTATAGTTATCTTTTGTTATGCCCATCTGTTGAGCGCGATAGAACATATTTTGCTAATGATGTTTCTTTCTTCTCCCAAAATTATTATTATTATTATTATTATACTAGACACCTCGGTGGGTAAGTGGTAGTGTGTCCACCCCATTGTCCCAAGTGCACGGGTTAGATTTACAGCCAAGAAAGTCTGAAAAAATCCATGGTACTTCTAGTCGTAACATGTAGGATGTAAATGATCCCTCCGATATAATGTAATGATTTGTTACACGTTGAGTGTACAAATGTAACGTATTGGATGTTTGCACGATGTGGTGATGAATGTAATGGGTTATATAAATAGCCGCACAGTTGTGGTGCAAAGAAGTAATAGTTTAAACAATGGAAACAAAAATTAGTAATTTGGTTAATAATAATCGAAATTCAAACACCGTGATTTTGGTTAATAATAATAATAATAATAATAATAATAATAATAATAATAATAATAATAATAATAATAATACTAGTTTGATATAGCCGGGAGGGCGTTCCCTTGGTCATTGCAAGTGAAAACTAATTAAATCTCTTCTAGCGGTCGTCCAGTAGAGTTTTAATTTTCACTGCCGGATAGCATTGTTTAACAGAACGTCGAAATTGGAGAGCAGATCGCCTTAAAGGCACCAACACAAAATATCTACACCGCGGTCACTGAGTCCATACAATTGTTTTTATTGTTAAATGTAAATAATTTTGGTTTATAATAATTATCCAGCAGAAACTATGCACCCATGTGCAAATATTTTGATTATTGCAGATACTGTATATCGTCTGCGAAATCACGGTCAATCTCTACGACATCCAGGAAGTCGCACCTCAGTGCCTTCTTCATCTGAGAATTGGAAATGTGTCCTGGTCATGGTAGTGTGGATGGCCAATTAACCTATCAGCAGGACATTCGGATTCGAACTGGACTCCAGCCTCATTTTCAAGGCCTGATGAACAGCAATGATTGCTCCAAGGGAAGATGATGTGTGAAGTCATTTTTAGTATGACATGGAATGAACAAGTTTATGTGTATGTATGTCTACCCCTTATTATCCACGTTTAATAACAGGGTCGGGGAAGAGATGCGATGTCTTATGTGGCGGATGGCTTTTACGGTCGGATGTCCTTCCTGATGCCAACCTCATGAGAGATGAAATGAATGAAGGTGAATGAAACTGGGCAAGGGTGTGAAAGGAAGCGGCCGTGACCTGTCAGAAGTTACCATCGCAGCATTTGCCTGGAGTTGAACATGGGAAACCACGGAAATCCATTTCAAGGACGGCTGACGGTGGGGCTCGAACCCAAGTCTACCGAGTCCACAGAGAGCTTGGCCCCATGGCCTAACGCTGCGAGTTAGCAAGCGTAGCTATTTAAGTATTTTCTTTTTCAATTTCAGGCCATATTTTTCTAGTTGGTCAAAACTCGCGCCGTATGTCAGCAGGGAATTCCAAAGCGCTGCAATCAGGGAAGTGCATTGCATTTGAGTCTGTCTGTCTGTAAGGGGAGGTTCATTACTAACGCCCTCTGGCGCCATCCGTTATCGATTGCCGAGTTAACAGAACACGTGTTCTGCAAGAGCTACTGCACACACGAGAGCTGACCTGACCTATAATTATATATACACTATGGGAGCAGACGAGATGTATCTCAGCTACCTGCACCAACTACGGAGCTAAAAACACGGCATAAAACCATAAAATTCGAATATGACATGCACAGTGGATTACTGTATTAAAACGTGCTTTGGTTTCTAGCTTATAATGCAACCAACATTACACGCTTGTTGAACTGTTCGGCATGCACTGCAGGCGTTCAGCATGAAAGAGTGGTCCACTGAAAACAAAACTGAAAAAGGTGTGGTTTGGGCTTCTAAAGCCCTGCGCGGATAAACAAAACGTTGTCCGCATCCGCCCCGCATCCGCATGACTCTTATCTGCATCCGCACGTTTGTTATCCGAATCTACTGTCATTACAATAATATTTTTATATAGATAAAGCATTAAATATTAAAGCAACACATTTAGGCATTTGAAGAGAAGTCATTCCCATAGGCTGTGTAAGCCATGCGCTATGTTTAAAATGAATGTTATAGGCCTACAGCCAGAATTGCAACCCATTTCAGTTCGGAGTGTTAATTATGCTTAATGACATAATTTGAATGAGATGAGCTTAAATCATTATTTTACATTTGTTATGAAAAAAAAACATAACGGAAAAATATTATGTCAAACACCCCGGGATCTAGTAGTGATATTAAACAAATTCGGATTGAAACTTATTCTAAAAACTATCCGCAAATTTACTCCAAACATTATCCGCAGCTTATCTGCTATCCGCACATCCATAAACAATATTCGCATGGTGAAAAATTTTACAGATATCCGCAGGGCTTTACTTATAACCAGAAACTATATTTTCTATTTCTTTAATTTAATCCTCTTTGTGTACGCCGGAGATGAAGTGAGCTGAATGTTCTATCTTGCTGATGGTTTTTACGGCCGGACGTTCTTCCTAACGCCATCTTCAGGAGATTAGTTTACAAGATATGAAATGAATGAAGATGAATGATACTGGGCTAGGCATTGTAAGGGAGTGGCTGTGATCTATTTAAAGTTATCATCTTAGTAATTGTCTGGAGATGAAATTGGGAAGCCACGAAGAACCTTTTCCAGGACGACTGAAGAAGAGGTTCAAGCCCCTCGTCTACCGAGCCCAGAGACAACTAAGCCGCATGGTCTCTTTCCTCTTACCGCATGTATGTACAATAATAATAATAATAATAATAATAATAATGATAATATGCATGAAAATAACACCCAAAAATCTATTGGGACTGATCTATCACCACAGATTAAACCATTCCACCAAAATCAGAAAACACACGCACTTGCTCGACTTCGTTGTCCCAATTACACACAGCATGCAATACGTGTACAACCAAAAAAAATCAACAAATTCAGTGAGTTGGCAGAAGAAATAAAGAAGATGTGGCATCAGGAAAAGACAATTATTGTACTACTTAGTCTCTCAGCAACCAGGTGTTGTAGCCTACCGACGTGTCTGAAGAGAAACCCGAAGGCATTGTATCTTCGCGTGAGTACAGTGGCATACAATCAAACATTTTTGTTGACGTGCTCAAAAGTTCGAAAATTTTTAAACGTTCCCAACACATAGATCAAATAGAAGATCATTAATTTGCACTAAAATGCCGTCGGTGATCGTTCTCCACATTCTCTAACAATAGGCGTGTATACACAAAAAATTAGAATAATAACAGTATTATTATTAATAATACCGCATCATTACTTACTTTCAGGAGAGGAGAACCAAATGGGCCTGGTTCATTGAACTAGATAGAAATATAAAAGAAATGGTGATTATATCAACTGACATTCAGAATCGAATCCCATCTGAAGAGCAAACTTCAATCATGTCGAGGTTTCCGAGAAAAACCGAAGTTGAAAACGGGAAGGATTTGAACCCAGGAAAGGAAGGAAATCAAGCCTCCGTGGCTTAGGCGGCAGCACGCCGGCCTCTCATCGCTGGGTCCGTGGTTCAAATCCCGGTCACTCCATGTGAGATCTGTGCTGGACAAAACGGAGGCAGACAGGTTTTTCTCCGGGTACTCCGGTTTTCCCTGTCAAAATTTCATTCCAGCAACACTCTCCACTATCACTTCATTTCATCTGTCATTCATTTAATCATTGCCCCAGAGGAGTGCGTCAGGCCTCGGCAGCCGGCACAGTTCATATCCTCGGCGCTAGATGGGGGCTTCATTCATTCCATTCCTGACCCGGTCGGAGACTGAAAGCAGGCCGTGGATTTTCATTTTCATAGGAAGGAAATCCACCGAGAACGAATGCGGGGCATACTGGGCAAACATCAAAGACCGAAGCATGAGACAGTTGGAATGACGCGGTCCATAGTTGGGCGATACTAAATGAATGAATGAATGAATGAATAATAATAATGAAGACGAATTTAAATGCCCAATACTTAAGCTTTTGGAAGCCCCATCATTACAACGAGAAACATTCTAAACTTCTAATAAACATCTGTTCATTTTCAGTAAAATAAAGCATATTAAACGTAGTAAGTCCAAGCTTTACAACATAGAATATTGCAGGAAAATGTTAATCCACCATTTATTTGGCTTAATTCAAATGAGTGATAAAGTGGGAGGACCGGAGTAATTAACACACTAGCCTGCTACTTCATGCAGAAGTACAATAATAATTTCCGTTTTTATGAGCAAAGTCCATTGAATATTCCAGCGAAGCCGAGCGTTAATCACATTTTGTACAACTCGCATTTCTGTATAACTGTCGGGTCAGCTAACACGCATAAAACAGACCGTAACTTCTCTTTACTTGGTGATAAAACAAGCCAACATCCGGCTACATTTTGTAGTATTATCGAGCTATTTATCTCCCCACTTCTCACAACGTACGAGTAAGTATTTGAACTGGGTTTGGGTCCTCAGACGAACTTGCGCTCCATCTTGCCTCCATCTGATAACTGGACGCTTTCTGTGGTGTAGGGGTATGAAATGTACGTTCCCTTAGCAGGCTAAGCACTGATGTTAAAGCATTCTCAATGAGACCTAACCATAAAAATAGGCTAGTAAATGGCAGTCACAAGCAATTATTTCACATTGAAAATGTAACGTGACTTAGTGGCGTGCTGACAACATCCATTAACTAACACATGCTCGACATTTCTCCCCTTGAGGTCGAAAGAGTCGATCAAGTTCGAGCCAGTGAATACAGCACCGCGCAACATTCTGTACACACCCTATAATATACAGGATGAGCCATACGCCAATTGTCAAAAATTCGTTCGGTGCAATAATACTACACAAATGAAAATACAAATTTACACGTGAACACTGAAATACAGTACATATAGAGTTCAATGATCCTAAAAGAGACGCTGAAAGTGGTGTTCATGCTGTTCTAAGCAAACACTGATTCACAAATTTTATCGCAAATCGTCCAGGACTGAAGTGCCTTCAAATGATCAACATCATGAATCTTGACAGGCTAAGCCTCATTTTTTAGTATATCCCAAACTGAAAAATTCATGGGTTTGATATCTTGGGATCATGGAGGCCATTCAATAGTACCCCGTCTACCAATCCATTCATAAAAGATAAAGTTGAAAGGATGTGTCGATAACTCCATAATGTGGGGGTGCTCCATCTTGTTGCCATATGTACCTTTCATTAACCGCCAGCAGTTGTTCACAAAGTGGACTATTTTCCAGTCCTAACAACACTTCTTGAAGCATGTCTAGGTAAGTTAAAGAATTGATAGTACCGTTAAGGATTGCAAGTGACAAGTGACTTATGGCTGAAAGTGGTTTCTAAGCAAACAGTGCATCATTTCAACACTGATTTACAAATTTTGTACGGGTTACTATTGAATGGCCTCCACGATCCTCAGATATCACACCCATGGATATTTCAGTCTGGGATATACTAACAAATGAGGTTAGTCCGTCAGGATTCGTGATGTTGAGCATTTGAAAGCTCGAATCCAATCATAATTTGAAAACCTTGCAGAGTGATACAAAACATAAAAGTAAATAATCCAAGATTTCTTTAAACATTAAAAGGCACGCGTATAAAAACCAACATCCTAGTTGGTGCATAGCGTACACCTCTACGTGTGTGAACAGAACAGAAAGCCGTAGCATAACTTGTTGGTGTTGACATTTCATATAGAGGCTTGGACACGGTGGATTTAGTCTGCACACCAAGAGAAGTTAGCTAGGCTCGAACTACAGATGGTTTCCCGCTTACTGTATACCACGCATTCAAAAAACATCAAGTTGGTCACTGCCAACTGC
Organism: Meconema thalassinum; assembly: GCA_946902985.2. Lineage (NCBI taxonomy): Eukaryota > Metazoa > Arthropoda > Insecta > Orthoptera > Tettigoniidae > Meconema > Meconema thalassinum. The sequence continues at coordinate 292,590,363 of OX336390.1, read as the reverse complement.
ACTCACTCAGGCCTTCTATCTTGCTTTATTTGGACTCTGCAAATAGGAAAGGTGGCTTCAGCGACAGACTACATACTTAGAGCTGGATGAATAACGATCACAATGCGGGAGGTAGCAGTAACTGGCGGTCGATATATTTATCTAAGGAATAGACTAACTGCGCATGCGTACAGACGAATCCCCGCTCCCCACTGCAGCGTGTCGAACTGACTTCTCCTGGCGTGCAGGCAATATTCAGCTATGTGTGCTAGGGGTGGGTGTTGAATTTATCTAATAACCTGTGTTTCAGTGGTGTTAGTAGTTGTGTGTGTATTTGCAATTGAGGCTACGGAATTAAAGGAAGCGGTCATGACTTCATGTTAAGAACCATCCCAGCATTTGCCTGGAGTAGAAGTGGGGAAACAACGGAAAATCATTTTCTAGGGTGGCTGAGGTGCGAATCGGATCCACCTCTTTTCAATTTTGCTTCCCGAGGCTGAGTGCACTCTGTTCCAACCATCAGACCAGAATTAAATTTCTTGGCAAAGCCGGGAATCGAACCCAACTCTCACGGGTGACTGCATTACAATGTGGTCGAGCATCACTTTGAAATCATGTTTATCCAAATTGGTGTATATATTCTAGACACGTCATAAAAAGTTGTTGTTTGTGTTGTTGTTTGAGTCTTCAGTCTTTTGACTGGTTTGATGCAGTCTCCATGCCTCACTGTCCTGAGCTAATCGTTTCATCTGTACATAGCTAGCACACCTTACATCCGAGACAATTTGTTTAACGTATTCTAACCTTAGTCTACCCCTTCAGTTCTTGTCCTCAACTCTTCCTTCCATAACTAAGCTTGCTATTCCTGGGTGTCTTAGTATGTGTCCTACCAACCTATCTCTTCTCTTCATTAGCAGTCACCGGAAACATCTCTCCTCCCCCACTCATCTTAATACCTCTTTGTTTGTAACCCTATCTACCCATCTGATCTTCATCCGTCTCCTGTAACACCACGTTTCAAACGCTTCAATTCTCCTCTTTTCTGCTGCACCAATAGTTCAAGTTTTACTTCCATAGAGTGCCACGCTCCATACAAAGGCTTTCAAAAATGACTTCCTAAATCTATATTCGAAGTCAACAGATTCCTTTTTCGTAGAAATGCTTTCCTTGCCTGAGCCAACCTACATTTTATGTCCTCTTTGCTTCGTGCATCACTGGTTATTTTGCTTCCTAAGTAACAGGAGTCTCCTACTTCCTTCTGCTTTTTACCTGCCAATTTGATGTCCATAGAGGTTTCTTATTTATTTCGACTGCATTCCAATATTTTGTTTAACATTTATTAGTTTTCATCATGAATTCTTTCCTCAATACAGAGGTCATCCGAAATCTCCTATCTTCCCTTCTCTTCCTTTTCCTACCACAGCATTCCAATCTCCCATTACTATAACATTTTCATCACCCTTGACATACCTCGTCAGAATTTCATCTAGTTCTTCGTAGACCTTTTCAGCATCTTCATCATCAGCTTGACTGGTAGGCATATAGACCTGTACCACTGTGGTGCAGGTAGGTTTTGTATTGATTTTGCTACAATACTCCGTTCACTATATTGCTCATAATATTCCACCCGCTGTCCAAGTTTCCTACTCAATATGAGACCAACCCCTGCTTGGTCATTGTTTGATTTAGTGCTAATGACCCTATAGCCTCCTGACCATAAGTCCTGTTCTTCTTGCCAGCGCATTTCACTAATCCCAACCAAATCCAACCTCAACCTATCCATTTCCCTTTCTAAGTTTTCTAACCGCCCACTGCCTATCAGACTTCTAACATTCCACGCTCCGATCCGTAGAATGTCAGATTTCCTCTTTGTCACTTCTGTGATGTTAACCCTCTCTCGAGTAGTTCCCACCCGGAGATCCGCACGGGAGACTAGTTTACCTCCGGCTTGGAATTTTACAAGGGAGGAGGCCCTCATCACATATAATTATGCATCGAGAGGTGCATATCCTCGGGAAGAGCAATACGGCTGGAGTTTACCGTTGCTTTCAGCCGTGCAGCAGCACGCAGTGTAGCCATTAGATAGCTAATGTTACCCGAAAGTACTGTAAATGTAGAATCGTTCTTCATGTTGACGCAGTTGCCGATATAAAGTGTGAATTTCTCCTTGATGCTCACGAAGCAGATTCAGGTCGTGAATCCACGTTACCTTAAGTTTTTTATTCCGAAAAATATATTATTTAATTAATATATATTATTTGTGATTTGTATTATTTGTAAATACTTCTCACATTTTTCTAACTGCAAACACTGAAAGGAATAATTACCTTGCTCACTGCTGCTCCTCATTATCAACTACCGTTGCCAACAGTAACGCTTCTTCCTCCAGTTGAGATAACCGATGCATCCTTGACGTACACGATTTTCCAAACTGATCGCTACCTCCGCGCGTCTGGGTGTGAAAAGACCTGATCGCCACCGCTAACACACCCGCCACCGCCACCGCCACCGCCACCGCCACCGCGATCGCTTTGAAATGTGGGAACCTCTTATACTTTACTTCATTTGTTACTCTATCTACCCATATGATCATCATTCTCCTGTAACACCGCATTTCAAACGCTTCTATTATGCTTTTTACTGCTGCGCCAACAGTCCAAGTTTCACTTCCACGCTCCAGACAAAGCCATTCAAAAATTACTTTCTAATAACTTAATCTATATTCAATGTCAACAGATTTCTTTTCTGTAGAAAAGTTGATATGTTGTTAAAAAGCCAATGTTGTGAGATTTAATTTATAGTGACTTCTTACTTGATATCTCTAAACGCCTGGAATACATTGCTCATTTTTGTGGACTGTCTTACGGGTTTGTGATTCCAATAACTGAGTACATAACTGAATTTAAACTGCGTTAGAGTAAGATTATTGTAGCTCAAAGCAGTTTGTATAGGCCTACACCCTATAAACTGCGTAGGTGTGTTCCACATAACGCTAACTCAATGTAGCAATTAAATCCTTTTCCAATGAACTACCTAATGGATCGCGTTCCATTTGTTCAATTCAAAAACAAATTAAGATAATACGATCATTAAAATGAAATACTCAACAATAGCATCTCGTAATGCCAGTCACAAGGTACATTAAAAGAACATATAACAGCAGACAGATTAGATATACATTAATGCACCATCATTCATACGAATAGTGTATATAGAGAGTGGTCGTCCACAGGCAGCTTAGATTACTATTTTTAAAATTATTTTTATCTGCAAATAGACCACTGAGGGTCAGCTCAGCAACTCCAACTGAACCCCCGGAAAAAATGCGAACAACAAGCTCGCTGTCCTCTCTGTCACACTGGCCGACGGAGCTAGCACTCACACAGGGTCGCACTTCAAGTTGCTGAACTTTTCCTTTTTTTTCTTCTTCTTCTTACAATTTCATTTCTTCTTCGTCTTAAGCTTCCTCTTCCTCCAGTATTTCTTGATATGGATGCTGTACTACTGCTTCTGGTAATTCGTCCAGGTTCTTCCAGTATTCGCAGTTCTTTCATCTTGGAGCCCATCCAAATTTTGAATACTGGTCCGAAATGTAACCCTATGTAACATCTGAACTTCCTGAATGTTGGACCTTTGTACATCTTTACGAACCTCTTTAATCCATGCCATATTATTATTATTATTATTATTATTATTTTCTTTCTTCAAGACTATTCATAGAGCGCGTTGAAACTTGTTTATTGGCTTAATGACTATTGCCTTCTTCTCCCAAAATCTCTTCATGAACTAAATGTTTCACGTTCTTCCGTCCATCTTGTGCCAGTCCTGCTGTTAGATTTCACCCTAAATGTGTGCTTATTTACAGAAGTTCAGAAGATTTCTTGGTTTTTCATTATGCTCTCTCCGATATTCATCTCATTCAGGTTCCCCCTGTTTCCTCCAGCCAATTTATCCTCGAATGTTTTGTATTAATTATATTGAATAACAATGTTTTTGTTAGTCTCTTGTTGTCCATCCTAAATATGTTTCCAAAAAGTGTCAAACGTCTCCTTCGTACAGTGTTTGTGAAACTATCTGCAGTTCATCTCTTGATCCAAATTCCATTTTCATGCGTAGGGCCGATTATTTTTCTAAGAATTTTGCATTCTTGCTTTTCAATGTCTGCAAATTTTGAATGGCCTCCTAAAGTTATGGTTGGTGATGCAATTAGAGATTCTGGGACGACAACGGTTTTGTAATGCTTGAATTTTGCATTACGTGACATCACTCTTTTATTGTAGTTATTCCATGCTGAATGCCCTTTGAAGTATTGAGGTTCTTTCTGCGTTGGCTAAACTGTCCAATCCTGATAGTAGAATTCTTTCTCCAAGGTATTTAAACGAAGATACCTGTTATTATTGTTGTTATTATTATTATTATTATTATTGTTGTTGTCGTTGTATAATATTTTTTCTGTGTATTATTATTACTAATAATATTACGAATATAATTATTTTTACAGTTTCAACGCGGTCGTTTCTATGTAGGCCTAGTAATGTGTTACGTGGCCGGATTTTGCTATCGAGAAATTACAGGCTATTGCAACTACGTTCATGTCTGACAACTGAAATGAAAATCCACAGCCTGCTTCCAGTCTCCGACCGGGTCAGGAATGGAATGAATGAAGCCCCCATCTAGCGGCGAGGATATGGACTGTGCCGGCTGCCGAGGCCTGACGCACTCCTCTGGGGCAATGATTAAATGAATGACAGATGAAATGAAATGATAGTGGAGAGTGTTCCTGGAATGAAATTTTGACAGGGAAAACCGGAGTACCCGGAGAAAAACCTGTCTGCCTCCGTTTTGTCCAGGACAGATCTCACATGGAGTGACCGGGATTTGAACCACGGACCCAGTGGTGAGAGACCGGCGTGCTGCCGCCTAAGCCACGGAGGCTTACCATGTCTGACAACTGTATTATCTTAACCGGCGTAACGTTGGTAGGTTATACCTATGTTACGGACACCTATGTGGGTTTAAAAAATTTACTGCGTAGCCACGGACCGTAACTTTGGCGCGTGACGTTGTTGCGTTACGGAGATCAGCGCACATCTCTGTACCCGCCTTAACCATATTTTCAACAATGTAAGATCACTGTTGAGAGGGGCGTGATGGTGCAGTGAGCAAGCTGCTTTCCTCTCGCCAAGGCGGACTGGGTTAATGCTTGTGGGGGTTTGGGATGAAATAACGTCCGGTGGTTCGGATTCCACGTAAAAATGAGATCCTGTGGCTTATGATTGTGACATTAACGGTCACGTAAAACAACAAGCTCATTTTTCACTGTTGAGTAAGACTTTAAAAAATGCGACCATAGTAGGGATTTGAACCAAAATGTTCTGCTGCTCGAACTGGTGCGCTTAGCCAGTGCAGTCACGTTAAGACCAGGACTCATTTTCAAATCCTAGATGAAGAGCGCGCTGAGGAGTGGCTTCAATTCTATGAATATAACGTTATAACGAGTACTTGGTTGCTAGGAAGTGACACCTGTTACCTCACCTTTGAATTACTTTACGACAACTTACTTTTCATAGCCGGCTCGTTCCTTAGAATAATGGGTACGCATAAAGTGGTTAGCTTCTTGGAAGGAACGTGAATTGTACACCAATTGATCACTTTAATAGATTCTTCGAGGTTTGGTGCATGACTGATTCATTCAACTTACTGGACGATCCATCATACATACATCATCAGTCCTAATCTTCTGAGTTGATGACCCATCATAGAAGACAGTTTATTGTACCCACGAGGCTGAGTGCAGCCAGTTCCAACCCTCACGTCAGTTTCTAAAATCCCTGACGGAGCCGGGAATCGAACCCGGGACCTCCAGGTGCGAGGCAGGCGCATTACCCCAACACCACGGGGCCGGCACGTTTGAATACACTCCGATATCTGGCCCAGCCATTAATTTGGTGGTCTTCCACGAGATATTTTCCTTTCAACTTTGTTTTGGATAATCATATTTCAGAAGTTTTCTTCTTGTCCCACAGGGGCAGATGACCTCGTAGTTCTGCCCCTTAAAACAACAATAACTAACTTCTTGCCCCCGACCCCCCCCCCCACCTCAAGGGCTCAAATCTAGTGGGATGTGGGTTGGTGACCACGGGACCCCAGCTGAGTCCGACATTGGTTCCACTTGCTTGTGCCAGCCCCTCTCAGTCATCTTTTCTGTCGACCTCTCTTGGTCAACTCTTTGTTCTCTTCCGACCCCGACGGTATTAGGGTATCCGATGCCTAGGGATACATTTTAAGGATATCATGGACAGCTAAAGTCACAAATGTGGAAGTACTGCGGCGTATGAACAAAGACTTGGAAATTCTCAGTATCATCAAAAGGAGAAAATTAGAATACTTTGGTCATTTTATGCGCAACAACAAATACCACCTCTTGCAATTAATTATCCAAGGGAAGATTGATGGCATTAGAGGTCCAGGACGCAGACGAATATCCTGGCTAAAGAACTTAAGCCAGTGGTTCGGACTTAATACAGTGACACTGTTTAGAACAGCTATGGACAAACAGCAGATCATGCTACTGATCGCCAATGTTCTTGGAGGACGAGGCACTTGAAGAAGAAGAAGATGCCTAGGGAGTCTCTTTCTTTCCCGCCTTCATTGGTCCTTGTCTCATCTTTCCTGATACCCTCATTCTTCGAGGGGTCAGCCTTGTTTTCCCTCTTCATGTTCTCTCCTGCCTTCTGCACAAGGCCCTCAAGGATGCAGGGTGTATGTAGCCCCACCACTTCTGGTGCACCCTGGATAGTGCTGCACCCTCAAGGGCTCACGGCTGGTGAGTTTGGGAGTTGACGACCTCGAGGGATTCCTGAGCTGGGCCCGTTTTGTCCCCTTTATCCTCTCACTTTGGGGCGGGCCCTCTCCTCTTTCCCTTTCCTATCTGCCTTCCATGGCTCTCCTTCTTTCCAAGTCCCTCAATCCTCATTCTTCGAGGGTTGAGGGCATTTCTTTTCTTCCTGTCCTTTATTTGCCTTATCCTTTATTTGTTTACCATTTCTTCTTCTAGTATGTTAAGTCTGAAGTTAGTATTAGTTTTCATTCTCATCTCATCTTTCACTATCACCCAAACCATTAGGGGCCGATAACCTAGATGTTAGGCCCCTTAAAACAACATATTAACATCATCATCTTGTCTTAGAGCTGTGCCAAAAATGCATGAATCACTTGAAACGAATACTGGACAATATGTTATTTACACAGGGTTCTTGTAGGATCGACCATACCATACATCAATCAACAAATTAAAATTATCATCATTCAATTACATACATCGTTTTGACGAGAGTCACTATAACGTGTACACAAAGCCTCAAATGTTTCCTTAGTAGACATAAATGTCCGTGTTTCATGGGCTCCAGGAATCCTCTTCTTTACCTCAAAGGGGTGGAATAGTAGGGAGAGAAATGCAGATATGTTAGGTGATGGTGTTGATGGATAAAATAGCAAATGGGGGAAGATAATGCAGGTTGACGACTTTGCGAACCACAAGGCAATTGACGCTTTACGCCAGCCTATACAACATATGACCTTACGCAACATAGCACATCAACTCAGAAGAGGGATGAATGAGGGCATGTCACTTTACACAGTACAACAATACAGCAATGCCTTACTCTCTCGGAAAACATACTGTATGTGGACTTGTGTACCTTACCTCAATGGAAATAAGAATTGGATTGAGTCAGTCTGTCTGTTAGGTAGTCAGCCCAGAGGCTGGTTGGATTCTCAAAAGGTACCGACATAGGCAGCACTACAATGAGTAGAGTGTTCAAATCATTCATTCATTTCTTTGTTTGCGTCTTCGTTCAGTCATTCGTTCAAGTAAGTATCACGAGAATGAGTAAACATACATAGCTTGCCACGGTGGGTGAGTGGTTAACGTGTCGGTCAACTAACCCCCAAGTTTGCAGGTTCGCTCCTGACCGTGGAAAGTCATTTTTGAAAGGCGGCAATAATTTACTACACGCATGTCATACGATGTTGGCATGTCAAAGAACCCCTTTGAATTAATTAGGCCGTGTTCATAGTGGCAAAATTAATCTCGGGAGTTTCCGCCAACACAAAGTTCCTCATTTCTCTACTAGAAAGCGCTATAGTGTTCATGTAGCTTAGATATCTAACCTCCTTGACTTTCATAGTGCTTCAAGGAACAACAAAATTCGACATGCAAGCTACCCTCTGGGTGTCAAATGACAAAGTTAACTTACATGTTACGTCAGCACAGCAATGATTCAACCAAGCACAGCAACTCACCTGAAACAAACATACACAGTTAGTAAGAGGATATTTGAAACCAGTTCTAATTATATTTAGTTATGTTAGTTATTGTTGTTTTAAGGGGCGGAACTAAGAGGTCATCTGCCCCTGTAATTATATTTACATTTCACTATTTGAATTCAAAACGCTACACTAGTTTGATATAAGTTGAATTAAAGGCGAGGTTTCTGCGATGCATGTACTCTATGGGATAGAGATCTGAACCTTCACAGAAACCCACATAAAGAGACTTCATGCATTTGATTTGAGCTGCAGCGTATAGGCTAGGTCGGTGTAGTGTCAGAGTAGATGTTAAAACTCGTGATAAAGGCAGGAAACCATCGAAAGGTGACTATTAGACTATTTCAGTTTTGCTCATGTGCTGCGGCACCCACAATCCCGTCATGGATTGAACGTTATCATGCAATTTCAGATGGAAGGCAAGAGAGGACATGGCAGATATAGAACATCGTGGCTGAAAAATCCCCAGGAGTGTGTATTTCCTGAGGCTGAGTGAACCCCGTTCTAGCCCCGAGACCAGTTTTTTTTTGGCAGAGCCCAAAATCGAATTCTGGCCTCCGTGGTGACAGCCAACAGTGCTACCCACTTCGCAACAGGGTGGACAATTTAAAATGTACTCGGCATCTTGTCACTCACGTAATCAAAGTTTACGATTCCATTTCTATATCGTTATTCTCATCTCCGCTTATAAACTTATCTCTCAATATTTTATTTTAGGAGCATTCTCTAAGTAAGTGGGCTTTCTTCATATACTCCCACTTGGAAATCCAATGGTCCTCTTTACCTTCTTGTCTTAGTGCATTATTTTCATACTAGCAACCCACCGCGGTTTCCCCCGGTATCGTTAACGGTTTACCCAGTGTAAGCTTAAAAGACGCACGGACGGCAGGTCCCAGACGCAATTCAGAAAAGCCGAGGTCAACAGCGAAACTCCAAACACATATACTCTCTCTGAAGTCTTAACTCGACACGACTCAGATAGGCTCGTAAACTTGCTCCGAAGCTAGTAATTCAAATTTCCAAAGAATGGAGATTGTTGGAAGGTATGAAAACTTAAAACAACTTATAGTGGGCGATATGGACTTCTGTTAGTAGAACTTTTCATGCTGAACAATTCTTACACTCATAGTTTATAGATATCTTTAACGGTTTACCCAGCGTAAGCTTAAAAAGCGCACGGGCGGCAGATTTTTCTTTGACTCGATTCACTGAAATCGTAACTGCTCGGCTTCCTTTGGTCATAAATGAATGTTTTTCTACAGAAACCTTCCTCGAGAAATTCTTTACAGAATTGAGAAACCGCACCAAAATCCATCCAGTGTTTCTCGAGATTACACGTTACGTCCAAGAATCGGAGATTTCGTTTAAGCTTACGTTGGCTTCGGAGCGAGTTTACGAGCTAGCCTATCGCCCCAGCTTCGGCCAGCATCAAACCTCGAGTCGTGTCGAGTTGAGACTTCAGAGAAGAGTATAAGTTATGTGTTTGGAGTTTCGCTGTTCACCTCGGCTTTTCTGAATTACGTCTGGGACCTGCCGTCCGTGCGTCTTTTAAACTTACGCTGGGTAAACCGTTAACCGTTATAAATAACCGTTGCATTTTGTATTTTTTCTTCCGGGGAAATGGCAAAGCTGCCAGAGTTGTCCAATTTATAACGTGGTAACGTTCAGGAGCTCTGTGTAGAGCGTAACGTTTCTAATTCAATTTTGGAAAAAAAACAACTATTTACTTAATACATATCTGAAATGTCTTATTATTGTGGTGCATGAACACGTTCAGATACAACAAAAATTGCATTTTCAATGCACAGTGGTCAAAATCTTGAAGTAAAATATCAACCCATGAGAGGGAAACGAAATAAAAGGAGAATGGATGAATAACTGAAACGAAGTAAATTAATGTTCAGTTGTGCAAACTAAATTCCACGTTGTTTTTTTTTTCGGTGGGCGGGCTTAAATTTTGCAAGCTTAATACCGTTATTTCAAAATTATGCCACCGGTTGAATACAAATGGAGGGGTACTGAAGACCTTGTACTAGGGCCCGTTATCGCTCTCTAAGGTCCTGGGTACAGAGGGGGTAGCAGCAAGTTTCCTCGCAAGGTGGTTAAGACTAACGACTTGCCGGTGAAGAGTGGTAGACAGGGGAACAGGTGCGGCAGAGCAGAGGTAGTGCCCATTGTCCAGAGTCCATGACGTCACCCGGTGAGTGACTGATGAGCCGAGTGGAGGGAGCGGCTCGTGCTGGCTCGCCTGCTACCTGCCAGACACAAGCACTTTCCTAGCACGTGTTCAAATTATATGGTCAAGTGTATCAATTAGCTTAACAAATGCAACTACAGTATTATCACAATGTCGCCACTTCCTTATTTCAATTAAGGAAACACTGCAGAAGGTTCGATCCCAGCCAAAGATATTTAAAGGGAGAACCCTGAGAATGATAATATTACAGTATTAATAATAATACTAATAATAATAATAATAGTTGATTTAAATGGCAAAAATTCAGTTTAACAGCCATATAAGAGGATGGACCTTAATCTGGGTTTAAAAAGGACCGCCGTCAGGGAAATTCATCTAAAATAATCTAGAAGGGAATGGTGTTTCGTTATTGTTTAATTTCTGGGCACGTCAGACCTTCGTATTTGAGTGTGAGTGTATTGTGATAACTTACCTTATTGAAGGGTCAGCTGTAATGTTTGTGTATTCCTTACACGTTATTATCGTTTCTAAGAGTTAGGGATGGGATGATTCTTACGGTCAATGGCACTTCCCGATGCATCAGAGGAGTTATTGAGAAATGGGCCTGGCGTTGAAAATGGGAGACCACGGAAAACCATTTCAAGGGCGGTTGACGATTGACGTCTTTTGAGTCCAGAGATAGGCTGGCCCTATGACTTGTGCGTTGACGTACTGAGCTACCCGGTCGGTGTCAGCACTACTGTGTCACTGTAATTATGTCGGGGTAGATCTGCCTCATGAGTCGCAGTCAGTCGCGGCTCGTCCAAATGCGACTGGGTCTCACCGCCTGAATGACACAACGAGTAACGTTGATGTTGAATACTGTATATTGGGTGGAGTTTCCTGGTGTTATGCTTGCCAGTGCAAGACGAATATCTACTCTATAGGTGGATTAGCACCATTAACAACTTTTTCATTGACCACCCAGCTCTGTTTGGACGAACCGCCACTGGTCAGATTGTATCCCATTCCAACTCTCAGACCACGCTTAATTTTTCTTGAACCTGGACCTCAGCAATGCTAGCCAGCTGTTGAAGCGTCGAGGTACTGTAAAAAGTATATGGTGTGCGTTCGAGATTGAATATCTTGGCATTCTACGTTCACCCTCTACCTTATCTTTCTCTCAACAATGGTTCCTGTGATGCACTGGAGTTGAGAACAGTAACACCACACGTAGTCAGGAAGTGGATCCAGTGCAGTAACAAGCAACGTTCGAACTTGTGAGGGAGGATATTATTAATATGTGAACTTTTATTTATTTATTTATTTATTTATTTATTTATTTATTTATTTATTTATTTTGCGTATGGCTTTTAGTGCCGGGAGTGTCCGAGGACATGCTCGGCTCGCCAGAGGCTGTAGCTGCTTAAAGCGGACACCCATTGGGTGAGCTACAAGTTCCGTTCAATTTCAAGTACCGTAGATCCAACTTTCGCCACCAGATATAACCGACACCTAGTGGTGAACGTTGGAACATTGATAGAGCGTTTCAAAGAAATCTAACCTAGAATTTTAGCTTCAGACAAGTTTAGTTAGTGGAAGGATCTTTTACATGCCATAAATCTATGACATGGGACCGCCGGCTTTACTTCCCATCCGAAGGAAGGCATACTGAAGGTTTTTAATGCTCGGGATTGAATCCCGCGATCTTGGACACAGCAGTTCAGCATGCTACCAACTACGCCACCGAAATAAAACAACTTAACGGTACTTGAGACAAGTTCTTCGCACCGTCATCGTGACGAATGCAATAATGCGTTGAATGCCAGGAAAATATGTCCTTGGCACTCAGGTGGGTGCCCCTGAAGCCCAGGCGTATGAGGCCTATTGGGAAATCAAGGCCTGTTACTTCATCCTTTTTATTATTGAACAAACTCTCTTGAGAAGGTTGGAGTGCGAGATTTCAAACAGATTTAATATACAGGAGCGTGTTATTGAGTTTATCTGTGCTACGTTCCAGGTTTTACGATCCCTATTTCACGCCTACAGTGAGCTCGTAGGCTACAGTTCAACAGCCAATTTATTTATTTCCTACATAAAATAATTTATGATCTCGAATAGCTTTACTGGCGCACCAGCCAATGCCGGAGCAGAGCTTTCCTCTATAGAAGCGTTGTCAAAGACACGTGTAACAAAGGTATCTCGATGAAACGAGCAGGAGTGCTGTATACAAATCCCTCTTCATAGAGTGGAATAGGTATTAAAAAATATGTTGAATCATAACGGAGAAACAGAGTTGTAAGCATGTATCTCGCAGCTCCAGACCATTCCAGGGTGGCCAGTTCACAAAGAAAATTTATCTCCAGGTCTCTCCATTGGTATAAATTTGGTTTGCAACTTATGCATATTGCTAAAGTTCTTTTATTGCACATTCTTTCAAACCCACTCAAATGGAGATTCATTCTTAAACGCTAAGCAGTGCTCAATTTTGAAATCTCCCTTGTACTGTAATACAAAGAAAAATATTTGAATACATTTGGCTCGGTAAAAATATTAAATTGTGAACACAAATTATCGCATTTTTGCTAAATATCTAAACCACATCCAATAAATATCAATAAATGTAGAGGTGGCAACGGAAGAAGTTTTGAAAATGTCTTGAAGTTTCTTTCCATTTGCAAGGAATTTATCTGGTATCATGATTGAACAAAAGAGATCAAGTAAAGTATAAAAAGAAACATAGCTTATGCCATCACCAATCCCTTGGACTGACTGGTAGACTATGCGTCGAAAAAACAAATCAAGAACTTCAAACACTAACCCACAAAAATCTGTACCTCCAGGTTTCTTTAAAACAAGGTTTATTCCAGGTTTTGGACAGGTAAGGTGTCCTCCAGGTTCTCCAGGCTGTCGAGGTTGACTGGCCAACCACCGAACAAAGCATAAATAATAGTTTGTTGTAATAGACAAACTGTTGTTATATCGGGTGATTATGGGCTAATTTAACTTTCTCTTCTTAACCCATCCTATACAGTAAACGAGTATAGGGACTTCTTTTTCTTTCCTAGCGTATTTCCCGCGTTCGCGGAGGGTCCGTTTGTTTGGAGGTTGTTCGCCGCTTCTTCCTGTCAAGAGCATCTTTAGGATTGAGGCCGCACACCAGTAGGTATTCACTGATTCTAACCATCCATCGTTTCTTTGAGCGCCCACGAGGTCGATGCCCTCCTGGATCGTGTAGGGACAACGCGCGTACACTTTATTTTTCTACCCAAATGAAGTACATTACACAACAGTTGCTACGTCCACCTTCTCAACATAATCTCCTTGTAACTTTATGCACTTTTGCCATCGATGTGTCAGTCTCTCCAGACCTTCCTGAAACCATTCTTTCGGAGTGCTGCGTATCAGGAAGATCTGGAGAGACTGACACATCGATGGCAAAAGTGCATAAAGTTACAAGGAGATTATGTTGAGAAGGTGGACGCAACAACTGATGTTTAATGTACTTCAACTGGGTAGAAAAAATAATGTGTAAAACAATAAGAGTACGCCCCTCGTATAATTGCAACATGGAAGTGAAATAAATACGCGAGCTACCTTGTTATAGTTGATTCATTTTGCGGCTTTGCGGTCATCGTGGTCACGTAGCCCTGTGTAGGCCCTATTGGGCACGTGTGGAATCTGAATGGTACGCTGTTTTATTGTGATGGCTGCAGTACTGTGCGTTTTTGCAACTGGGTTTTTGCTAGGATTCGGAAGGAGGCAGCCGTGGCCTTAAGCCAGGAGCCATCCGGGAACTTGTCTGGAGTAAAAGAGGGAAATCACAGAAAACCACTTATAGGCCAGCTGAGGTGAGAATCGAAACCATCTCTTCCCAGTTTTGTATTGGGAGGCTGAGTGTATCGCGTTCCAACCCTCAGACCAGAATTGAATTTCTTGTTAGAGCCGGGAATCGAACCCAGGACCTTTGGATGTGAATTCTCAATACATAGAAGGCAGCAAGCTATACCTTCATGAGAGAATTCTAATAATGAGAAATGGCTCAGACTCTCTTTTCTTCTTCTACTTAACTAGTACAGTACATTTGTGGGTGAACGTATCGGAGGAAGATTTATGGCAGAACTGACAAATAGTTTTGGCCATAACTCACGCCCGTCTACATACCGACCGACCAGCCAAAAATTTGTTCCGCTGAGCACGACACGGTTCATCCAAGTTCAGCGCCCTTCCTATGAAAACAGTGAATAACGCCCGCGCAAAAAGAGGATATTCTGAGAACAGTTTGTCACCAGTAAATCAAAAGAGCAAGTTGATAAACAAGCGACGGATTTATACGTACTGTATATAGAAACAAGTTACATTACAATGTTATGCTGCCATTTTTCCGCAAAGTAGTCATGAAACAAAACTGTATCCTTGGTTTGCGTTAACAAAACATAACTTTTTTAAAAGTTTTGTATCCCGCGAATAGGATAATAAATAATAATTATTATTATACATACATTTTAATTTGAAACTATTCTGTCTTTCAGCGTCAAGTCTAGTCTGCAAACTTCTGTTTCCGAACAAATCAGCTCCATGGTCCCCTATTAGCAGTTAGCACTGCGGCCTCCTCTGCTTCTACACCTCTCACTTTGAAATAGTTCAACAATGAATCTAACCATCGCCTCCTAGGTTTACATCTGCTTCTCTTACCCTCTACAGCCGAACTCTTTAACCTCTTAAGTAATCTCTCCTCCCCCATTCTATTCACATGACCTCACCATCTGAGTCGACTCATACACACAGCTTCATCTAGCGTGATAGAAATAATAACAACTTGTAGTTAATGTAGTTAATGCAAAAAGCTGCACTCCTTGGTACTGCAAGAATAGTACGTAAGGATTTGTCTCTTCAGTGACTCTGAACATCTTGAGATCCAGTGCTATCATCAGTGTCTTTGCCTCGCAAGGAGTTCGATGGTGATGGTTTTGTATTTTTATGCAAATTTCATATATAATAATAATAAACTAATAATAACAATAAAAATATGATTCTACTAATAATTTTAACAAGTAGTTCCGTGAAGAACTATACAGCCTATTTTCATATATCCTACTTATGTTAATTGCCACTATCAACATACACAATTTCTGTTTGATTGCTGTAATAGATTCGTAGATATTAAGAACCGACTAAATATTTCGGATGGTCGTCATGTTGGATTTTATATATGTAGGTCCTAGAGTTATGTACTGTTACATGCAGATTATTGTGAACGTGTAGTATTCAAACTTCAATCGCATAATTAGGACACAAGAAAAAACAAGGAGATTTTAAAATTTTTCACAGCTGCCATCTTGAGGTTATGGAAACATTGAAATAAATTAGATGCCAGTGGATTAACATTCGTATAAGGATTTACTGTACCAAGTTTCACTGCACTCGGATGGTTAAATTGCGAGAAACGTCCATGTGAATATTTATAATTCGCGTCACCGCCATGTTGGATTTGTGATCACCAGGTTATTTAAAGTCCTATAGGTGAACTTAAGTTCATAGCCCCTATGAACATTAAAAAATGCAGTTTGATTGCTAAAATAGATTCGTAGATATTCAGTATCGTCTAAATATTTCGGATGGTCGCCATGTTGGATTGTTAAATGTATAGGCCATAGAGTCATATACCATTAAAGGAAAATTATTGCGTAGGTTCATTATTCAAACTTTCACTTCGATCGCATGACTACATCACAAGAAATAAAAAAATAATTTTAAAATTCGCACTGCCGCCATCTTGAGGTTATGTAAACAATTGAACTAAATCAGATACCAGTGGATTACAATGCGTATAAATATTTCCTGTACCAGGTTTCAGTGAGCTTGGAACATTAAGTCGCGAGAAAGGTCTATTTAAAATTTTCAAATTCGCTTGGCCGCCATGTTCGTTTTGTAGTTAACCGGTTTTTGAAAGTCTTATAGATGGACTTCCAGTAGTGCCCTTTATCTCCGTACAAAATTTTAGGGAGATACCGCTAATAGTTTCAGAGATATAGAATGCCGGTGAAATATTTCGCACATCCGCCATCTTGTGATTATGTAAACAATTGAACGAAGTTAGATGTCGGTGCATTACAATGTATATAAGCATATACTGTACCAAGTTTCATTGCGTTTGGTTAGTCAAATCGCGAGAAACGTCTATTTAAAAGTCGCAAATTCGCTTGGCCTCCATGTTGGTTTTGTAGTTACCAGGTTTTGAAAAGTCACATAAGTGAACATATAGTAGTTCCCTCTATCACCATAGAAAATGTCAGGGTAATATCGGTAACAGTTTCGGAGATATTGAATGCTGGTGAAATATTTCGCACATCCGCCATGTTGGATTGGTGAGTCGTAACAAAATTTGAAGGGCACGGTCGAGGTCGCCGGGAATAGTGCTATGAACTTTCCGAGTTTCATTGAAATCGCTCCTGCCGTTTAGATTTTAATAGGGGGGGACACACACACGAATCACACACACACACACACACACACACACACACGCACACACACACACACACGGACAAAAGGTGATCTCATAAGCCTATTTTTTCAAAATTGAAAATAGGCTAAAAATCACGAGCCTTACAGTAGTCGCATATGATGTGTAACATCTGACATAGCCTATTATTCGAATAATTCCATAATACTCGCATTTGTTTTAGAATGAACTCTTAGTGCTACCTTGTGCCAGCAAACATGAAGGATTCCTTCGCGTTATTACCATCGGTAAGTTCTCATTACTATTATTTCTGCAATGACTACTTGTGAAACACCAGTGACAAATCCATTCAGCAAATATGATATAATAGTGCTGTATTTTGGCCGACAGTACCTCTAGTGCTTACATTAAATAAGAATACAGCAATAGTAGTAAGATTTAATACATCAGCAAATATGATATATTGCATATTTTCACACCAAAGAACGACAATTTGAAGATTATTTATTGTAGGAATATCTGTAATGGGGCCTCCAAACCATGAAGTAAGCCGTATACGATTTACATTCCACATAGCCACATGGCCGACAGTACGTCGTTGTACCGCGCACGCTCATTGTTTCCGTCCCATTTCCGTCCCACTTCCGTCCCTTTTTACAAATCCACCCCCACACAAAAATATCCAGCAACCGAGGGGAAAGATGTTACACATTTAAAATATACAGCAACCGAGGGGAAAGATGTTACACATTTAAAATATCCAGCAACCGAGGGGAAAGATGTTACACATTTAAAATATCCAGCAACCGAGGGAAAGATGTTACACATTTAAAATATCCAGCAACCGAGTGGAAAGATGTTACACATTTAAAATATCCAGCAACCGAGGGGAAAGATGTTACACATTTAAAATATCCAGCAACCGAGGGGAAAGATGTTACACATTTAAAATATCCAGCAATCGAGGGGAAAGATGTTACACATTTAAAATATCCAGCAACCGAGGGAAAGATGTTACACATTTAAAATATCCAGCAACTGAGGGGAAAGATGTTACACATTTAAAATATCCAGCAACCGAGGGGAAAGATGTTACACATTTAAAATATCCAGCAACCGAGGGGAAAGATGTTACACATTTAAAATATACAGCAACCGAGGGGAAAGATGTCTGTCTGTCTGTCTGTTAGGTAGTCAGCCCAAAGGCTGGTTGGATCCTCAAAAAGCACCGCCGTTACGTTATGTGAGTAGATACCCACAAAAACCCAAGGCAGCGCTATTTTGAGGCGTTCTAGGCAAGAAGAGGAGTGAGGTAGTTTGCCATTGCTTTCCTCACTGAGTCAGAACAGTAGTCCTAACCCTATGAGTAGAACCTTTCACAGCATTCACAGGCACTGACTGTGCCCCGAATGCCATTACTAAGCACCACCCATACCTCAGTAGCTTCCATATAATCACAGCCATGAGTGAGACTGAGACATCGGTGAAAAGCCACCTTTTACTCTAGCCTGTGCCAACTGACAAATGCAAATGTACTGTATTCATCAAGAGATGGCAAACAGGCCAAACATTTAAAATATCCAGCAACCGAGGGAAAGATGTTACACATTTAAAATATCCAGCAACCGAGGGGAAAGATGTTACACATTTAAAATATACAGCAACCGAGGGGAAAGATGTTACACATTTAAAATATACAGCAACCGAGGGGAAAGATGTTACACATTTAAAATATACAGCAACCGAGGGGAAAGATGTTACACATTTAAAATATCCAGCAACCGAGGGGAAAGATGTTACACATTTAAAATATCCAGCAACCGAGGGGAAAGATGTTACACATTTAAAATATACAGCAACCGAGGGGAAAGATGTTACACATTTAAAATATCCAGCAACCGAGGGGAAAGATGTTACACATTTAAAATATACAGCAACCGAGGGGAAAGATGTTACACATTTAAAATATACAGCAACCGAGGGGAAAGATGTTACACATTTAAAATATCCAGCAACCGAGGGGAAAGATGTTACACATTTAAAATATACAGCAACCGAGGGAAAGATGTTACACATTTAAAATATCCAGCAACAGAGGGGAAAGATGTTACACATTTAAAATATCCAGCAACCGAGGGGAAAGATGTTACACATTTAAAATATACAGCAACCGAGGGGAAATATATTACACATTTAAAATATCCAGCAACCGAGGGGAAGGATGTTACACATTTAAAATATACAGCAAAGGAGGGGAAAGATGTTACACATTTAAAATATCCAGCAACCGAGGGGAAAGATGTTACACATTTAAAATATACAGCAACCGAGGGGAAAGATGTTACACATTTAAAATATCCAGCAACCGAGGGGAAAGATGTTACACATTTAAAATATCCAGCAACCGAGGGGAAAGATGTTACACATTTAAAATATACAGCAACCGAGGGGAAAGATGTTACACATTTAAAATATACAGCAAAGGAGGGGAAAGATGTTACACATTTAAAATATCCAGCAACCGAGGGGAAAGATGTTACACATTTAAAATATCCAGCAACCGAGGGGAAAGATGTTACACATTTAAAATATCCAGCAACCGAGTGGAAAGATGTTACACATTTAAAATATCCAGCAACCGAGGGAAAGATGTTACACATTTAAAATATACAGCAACCGAGGGGAAAGATGTTACACATTTAAAATATACAGCAACCGAGGGGAAAGATGTTACACATTTAAAATATCCAGCAATCGAGGGGAAAGATGTTACACATTTAAAATATCCAGCAACCGAGGGAAAGATGTTACACATTTAAAATATCCAGCAACCGAGGGGAAAGATGTTACACATTTAAAATATCCAGCAACCGAGGCAAAGATGTTACACATTTAAAATATACAGCAACCGAGGGGAAAGATGTTACACATTTAAAATATACAGCAACCGAGGGGAAAGATGTTACACATTTAAAATATCCAGCAACCGAGGGGAAAGATGTTACACATTTAAAATATCCAGCAACCGAGGGGAAAGATCTTACACATTTAAAATATCCAGCAACCGAGGGGAAAGATGTTACACATTTAAAATATCCAGCAACCGAGGGGAAAGATGTTACACATTTAAAATATCCAGCAAACGAGGGGAAAGATGTTACACATTTAAAATATCCAGCAAAGGAGGGGAAAGTTGTTACACATTTAAAATATCCAGCAAAGGAGGGGAAAGATGTTACACATTTAAAATATACAGCAACCGAGGGGAAAGATGTTACACATTTAAAATATCCAGCAAAGGAGGGGAAAGATGTTACACATTTAAAATATCCAGCAAAGGAGGGGAAAGATGTTACACATTTAAAATATCCAGCAACCGAGGGGAAAGATGTCACACATTTAAAATATCCAGCAACCGAGGGAAAGATGTTACACATTTAAAATATCCAGCAACCGAGGGGAAAGATGTTACACATTTAAAATATCCAGCAACCGAGGGGAAAGATGTTACACATTTAAAATATCCAGCAACCGAGGGGAAAGATGTTACACATTTAAAATATCCAGCAACCGAGGGGAAAGATGTTACACATTTAAAATATCCAGCAACCGAGGGAAAGATGTTACACATTTAAAATAACCAGCAACCGAGGGGAAAGATGTTACACATTTAAAATATCCAG
Organism: Meconema thalassinum; assembly: GCA_946902985.2. Lineage (NCBI taxonomy): Eukaryota > Metazoa > Arthropoda > Insecta > Orthoptera > Tettigoniidae > Meconema > Meconema thalassinum. Next base: position 292,569,734 of record OX336390.1, on the reverse strand, counting down.
CAACCGAGGGGAAAGATGTTACACATTTAAAATATCCAGCAACCGAGGGAAAGATGTTACACATTTAAAATATCCAGCAACCGAGGGGAAAGATGTTACACATTTAAAATATCCAGCAACCGAGGGGAAATAAGTTACACATTTAAAATATCCAGCAACCGAGGGGAAAGATGTTACACATTTAAAATATCCAGCAACCGAGGGGAAAGATGTTACACATTTAAAATATCCAGCAACCGAGGGGAAAGATGTTACACATTTAAAATATACAGCAACCGAGGGGAAAGATGTTACACATTTAAAATATCCAGCAACCGAGGGGAAAGATGTTACACATTTAAAATATCCAGCAACCGAGGGGAAAGATGTTACACATTTAAAATATCCAGCAACCGAGGGGAAAGATGTTACACATTTAAAATATACAGCAAAGGAGGGGAAAGATGTTACACATTTAAAATATCCAGCAACCGAGGGGAAAGATGTTACACATTTAAAATATACAGCAACCGAGGGGAAAGATGTTACACATTTAAAATATCCAGCAACCGAGGGGAAAGATGTTACACATTTAAAATATACAGCAATCGAGGGGAAATTTGTTACACATTTAAAATATCCAGCAACCGAGGGAAAGATGTTACACATTTAAAATATCCAGCAACCGAGGGGAAAGATGTTACACACTTAAAATATCCAGCAACCGAGGCAAAGATGTTACACATTTAAAATATACAGCAACCGAGGGGAAAGATGTTACACATTTAAAATATACAGCAACCGAGGGGAAAGATGTTACACATTTAAAATATCCAGCAACCGAGGGGAAAGATGTTACACATTTAAAATATCCAGGAACCGAGGGGAAAGATCTTACACATTTAAAATATACAGCAACCGAGGGGAAAGATGTTACACATTTAAAATATCCAGCAACCGAGGGGAAAGATGTTACACATTTAAAATATCCAGCAAACGAGGGGAAAGATGTTACACATTTAAAATATCCAGCAAAGGAGGGGAAAGTTGTTACACATTTAAAATATCCAGCAAAGGAGGGGAAAGATGTTACACATTTAAAATATACAGCAACCGAGGGGAAAGATGTTACACATTTAAAATATCCAGCAAAGGAGGGGAAAGATGTTACACATTTAAAATATCCAGCAAAGGAGGGGAAAGATGTTACACATTTAAAATATCCAGCAACCGAGGGGAAAGATGTTACACATTTAAAATATCCAGCAACCGAGGGAAAGATGTTACACATTTAAAATATCCAGCAACCGAGGGGAAAGATGTTACACATTTAAAATATCCAGCAACCGAGGGGAAGATGTTACACATTTAAAATATACAGCAACCGAGGGGAAAGATGTTACACATTTAAAATATACAGCAACCGAGGGGAAAGATGTTACACATTTAAAATATACAGCAACCGAGGGGAAAGATGTTACACATTTAAAATATCCAGCAACCGAGGGGAAAGATGTTACACATTTAAAATATACAGCAACCGAGGGGAAAGATGTTACACATTTAAAATATCCAGCAACCGAGGGGAAAGATGTTACACATTTAAAATATCCAGCAACCGAGTGGAAAGATGTTACACATTTAAAATATCCAGCAACCGTGGGGAAAGATGTTACACATTTAAAATATCCAGCAACCGAGGGGAAAGATGTTACACATTTAAAATATACAGCAACCGAGGGGAAAGATGTTACACATTTAAAATATCCAGCAAACGAGGGGAAAGATGTTACACATTTAAAATATACAGCAACCGAGGGGAAAGATGTTACACATTTAAAATAACAAGCAACCGAGGGGAAAGATGTTACACATTTAAAATATCCAGCAAAGGAGGGGAAAGATGTTACACATTTAAAATATCCAGCAACCGAGGGAAAGATGTTACACATTTAAAATATCCAGCAACCGAAGGGAAAGATGTTACCCATTTAAAATATCCAGCAACCGAGGGGAAAGATGTTACACATTTAAAATATCCAGCAACCGAGGGGAAAGATGTTACACATTTAAAATATACAGCAACCGAGGGGAAAGATGTTACACATTTAAAATATCCAGAAACCGAGGGGAAAGATGTTACACATTTAAAATATCCAGCAACCGAGGGAAAGATGTTACACATTTAAAATAACCAGCAACCGAGGGGAAAGATGTTACACATTTAAAATATCCAGCAACCGAGGGGAAAGATGTTACACATTTAAAATATCCAGCAACCGAGGGAAAGATGTTACACATTTAAAATATCCAGCAACCGAGGGGAAAGATGTTACACATTTAAAATATACAGCAACCGAGGGGAAATAAGTTACACATTTAAAATATCCAGCAACCGAAGGGAAAGATGTTACACATTTAAAATATCCAGCAACCGAGGGGAAAGATGTTACACATTTAAAATATCCAGCAACCGAGGGGAAAGATGTTACACATTTAAAATATACAGCAACCGAGGGGAAAGATGTTACACATTTAAAATATCCAGCAACCGAGGGGAAAGATGTTACACATTTAAAATATCCAGCAACCGAGGGGAAAGATGTTACACATTTAAAATATCCAGCAACCGAGGGGAAAGATGTCACACATTTAAAATATCCAGCAACCGAGGGGAAAGATGTTACACATTTAAAATATCCAGCAACCGAGGGGAAAGATGTTACACATTTAAAATATCCAGCAACCGAGGGGAAAGATGTTACACATTTAAAATATCCAGCAACCGAGGGGAAAGATGTTACACATTTAAAATATACAGCAAAGGAGGGGAAAGATGTTACACATTTAAAATATCCAGCAACCGAGGGGAAAGATGTTACACATTTAAAATATACAGCAACCGAGGGGAAAGATGTTACACATTTAAAATATCCAGCAACCGAGGGGAAAGATGTTCCACATTTAAAATATACAGCAACCGAGGGGAAATTTGTTACACATTTAAAATATACAGCAACCGAGGGGAAAGATGTTACACATTGAAAATATCCAGCAACCGAGGGGAAAGATGTTACACATTTAAAATATCCAGCAACCGAGGGGAAAGATGTTACACATTTAAAATATACAGCAACCGAGTGGAAAGATGTTACACATTTAAAATATCCAGCAACCGAGGGGAAGGATGTTACACATTTAAAATATCCAGCAACCGAGGGGAAAGATGTTACACATTTAAAATATCCAGCAAAGGAGGGGAAAGATGTTACACATTTAAAATATCCAGCAACCGAGGGGTTAGATGTTACACATTTAAAATATCCAGCAACCGAGGGGAAAGATGTTACACATTTAAAATATCCAGCAACCGAGGGGAAAGATGTTACACATTTAAAATATCCAGCAACCGAGGGGAAATATGTTACACATTTAAAATATACAGCAACCGAGGGGAAAGATGTTACACATTTAAAATATCCAGCAACCGAGGGGAAAGATGTTACACATTTAAAATATACAGCAACCGAGGGGAAAGATGTTACACATTTAAAATATACAGCAACCGAGGGGAAAGATGTTACACATTTAAAATATACAGCAACCGAGGGGAAAGATGTTACACATTTAAAATATACAGCAACCGAGGGGAAAGATGTTACACATTTAAAATATACAGCAACCGAGGGGAAAGATGTTACACATTTAAAATATCCAGCAACCGAGGGGAAAGATGTTACACATTTAAAATATCCAGCAACCGAGGGGAAATATGTTACACATTTAAAATATCCAGCAACCGAGGGGAAAGATTTTACACATTTAAAATATACAGCAACCGAGGGGAAATATGTTACACATTTAAAATATCCAGCAACCGAGGGGAAAGATGTTACACATTTAAAATATACAGCAACCGAGAGGAAAGATGTTACACATTTAAAATATCCAGCAACCGAGGGGAAAGATGTTACACATTTAAAATATCCAGCAACCGAGGGGAAAGATGTTACACATTTAAAATATCCAGCAACCGAGGGGAAAGATGTTACACATTTAAAATATACAGCAACCGAGGGGAAAGATGTTACACATTTAAAATATCCAGCAACCGAGGGGAAAGATGTTACACATTTAAAATATACAGCAACCGAGGGGAAAGATGTTACACATTTAAAATATCCAGCAACCGAGGGGAAAGATGTTACACATTTAAAATATACAGCAACCGAGGGGAAAGATGTTACACATTTAAAATATCCAGCAACCGAGGGGAAAGATGTTACACATTTAAAATATCCAGCAATCGAGGGGAAAGATGTTACACATTTAAAATATCCAGCAACCGAGGGGAAAGATGTTACACATTTAAAATATCCAGCAACCGAGGGGAAAGATGTTACACATTTAAAATATCCAGCAACCGAGGGGAAAGATGTTACACATTTAAAATATACAGCAACCGAGGGGAAAGATGTTACACATTTAAAATATACAGCAACCGAGGGAAAGATGTTACACATTTAAAATATCCAGCAACCGAGGGGAAAGATGTTACACATTTAAAATATACAGCAACCGAGGGGAAAGATGTTACACATTTAAAATATACAGCAACCGAGGGGAAAGATGTTACACATTTAAAATATACAGCAACCGAGGGGAAAGATGTTACACATTTAAAATATCCAGCAACCGAGGGGAAAGATGTTACACATTTAAAATATACAGCAACCGAGGGGAAAGATGTTACACATTTAAAATATACAGCAACCGAGGGGAAAGATGTTACACATTTAAAATATACAGCAACCGAGGGGAAAGATGTTACACATTTAAAATATCCAGCAACCGAGGGGAAAGATGTTACACATTTAAAATATACAGCAACCGAGGGGAAAGATGTTACACATTTAAAATATACAGCAACCGAGGGGAAAGATGTTACACATTTAAAATATCCAGCAACCGAGGGGAAAGATGTTACACATTTAAAATATACAGCAACCGAGGGAAAGATGTTACACATTTAAAATATCCAGCAACCGAGGGGAAAGATGTTACACATTTAAAATATCCAGCAACCGAGGGGAAAGATGTTACACATTTAAAATATACAGCAACCGAGGGGAAAGATATTACACATTTAAAATATCCAGCAACCGAGGGGAAGGATGTTACACATTTAAAATATACAGCAAAGGAGGGGAAAGATGTTACACATTTAAAATATCCAGCAATCAAGGGGAAAGGTGTTACACATTTAAAATATCCAGCAACCGAGGGAAAGATGTTACACATTTAAAATATCCAGCAACCGAGGGGAAAGATGTTACACATTTAAAATATACAGCAACCGAGGGGAAAGATGTTACACATTTAAAATATCCAGCAACCGAGGGAAAGATGTTACACATTTAAAATATCCAGCAACCGAGGGGAAAGATGTTACACATTTAAAATATACAGCAACCGAGGGGAAAAATGTTACACATTTAAAATATACAGCAACCGAGGGGAAAGATGTTACACATTTAAAATATACAGCAACCGAGGGGAAAGATGTTACACATTTAAAATATACAGCAACCGAGGGGAATGATGTTACACATTTAAAATATACAGCAACCGAGGGGAAAGATGTTACACATTTAAAATATACAGCAACCGAGGGGAAAGATGTTACACATTTAAAATATACAGCAACCGAGGGGAAAGATGTTACACATTTAAAATATACAGCAACCGGGGGGAAAGATGTTACACATTTAAAATATACAGCAACCGAGGGGAAAGATGTTACACATTTAAAATATCCAGCAACCGAGGGGAAAGATGTTACACATTTAAAATATACAGCAACCGAGGGGAAAGATGTTACACATTTAAAATATACAGTAACCGAGGGGAAAGATGTTACACATTTAAAATATCCAGCAACCGAGGGGAAAGATGTTACACATTTAAAATATACAGCAACCGAGGGAAAGATGTTACACATTTAAAATATCCAGCAACCGAGGGGAAAGATGTTACACATTTAAAATATACAGCAACCGAGGGGAAAGATGTTACACATTTAAAATATCCACCAACCGAGGGGAAGGATGTTACACATTTAAAATATCCAGCAACCGAGGGGAAAGATGTTCAACATTTAAAATATACAGCAACCGAGGGGAAAGATGTTACACATTTAAAATATCCAGCAAAGGAGGGGAAAGATGTTACACATTTAAAATATCCAGCAAAGGAGGGGAAAGATGTTACACATTTAAAATATCCAGCAACCGAGGGGAAAGATGTTACACATTTAAAATATCCAGCAACCGAGGGAAAGATGTTACACATTTAAAATATCCAGCAACCGAGGGGAAAGATGTTACACATTTAATATATCCAGCAACCGAGGGAAAGATGTTACACATTTAAAATATACAGCAACCGAGGGGAAAGATGTTACACATTTAAAATATACAGCAACCGAGGGGAAAGATGTTACACATTTAAAATATCCAGCAACCGAGGGGAAAGATGTTACACATTTAAAATATCCAGCAACCGAGGGGAAAGATGTTACACATTTAAAATATCCAGCAACTGAGGGGAAAGATGTTACACATTTAAAATATACAGCAACCGAGGGGAAAGATGTTACACATTTAAAATATCCAGCAACCGAGGGGAAAGATGTTACACATTTAAAATATCCAGCAACCGAGTGGAAAGATGTTACACATTTAAAATATCCAGCAACCGTGGGGAAAGATGTTACACATTTAAAATATCCAGCAACCGAGGGGAAAGATGTTACACATTTAAAATATACAGCAACCGAGGGGAAAGATGTTACACATTTAAAATATCCAGCAAACGAGGGGAAAGATGTTACACATTTAAAATATACAGCAACCGAGGGGAAAGATGTTACACATTTAAAATAACAAGCAACCGAGGGGAAAGATGTTTCACATTTAAAATATCCAGCAAAGGAGGGGAAAGATGTTAAACATTTAAAATATCCAGCAACCGAGGGAAAGATGTTACACATTTAAAATATCCAGCAACCGAAGGGAAAGATGTTACCCATTTAAAATATCCAGCAACCGAGGGGAAAGATGTTACACATTTAAAATATCCAGCAACCGAGGGGAAAGATGTTACACATTTAAAATATACAGCAACCGAGGGGAAAGATGTTACACATTTAAAATATCCAGCAAACGAGGGGAAAGATGTTACACATTTAAAATATCCAGCAACCGAGGGAAAGATGTTACACATTTAAAATAACCAGCAACCGAGGGGAAAGATGTTACACATTTAAAATATCCAGCAACCGAGGGGAAAGATGTTACACATTTAAAATATCCAGCAACCGAGGGAAAGATGTTACACATTTAAAATATCAGCAACCGAGGGGAAAGATGTTACACATTTAAAATATACAGCAACCGAGGGGAAAGAAGTTACACATTTAAAATATCCAGCAACCGAGGGGAAAGATGTTACACATTTAAAATATCCAGCAACCGAGGGGAAAGATGTTACACATTTAAAATATCCAGCAACCGACGGGAAAGATGTTACACATTTAAAATATACAGCAACCGAGGGGAAAGATGTTACACATTTAAAATATCCAGCAACCGAGGGGAAAGATGTTACACATTTAAAATATCCAGCAACCGAGGGGAAAGATGTTACACATTTAAAATATCCAGCAACCGAGGGGAAAGATGTTACACATTTAAAATATACAGCAAAGGAGGGGAAAGATGTTACACATTTAAAATATCCAGCAACCGAGGGGAAAGATGTTACACATTTAAAATATACAGCAACCGAGGGGAAAGATGTTACACATTTAAAATATCCAGCAACCGAGGGGAAAGATGTTACACATTTAAAATATACAGCAACCGAGGGGAAATTTGTTACACATTTAAAATATACAGCAACGGAGGGGAAAGATGTTACACATTTAAAATATCCAGCAACCGAGGGGAAAGATGTTACACATTTAAAATATCCAGCAACCGAGGGGAAAGATGTTACACATTTAAAATATACAGCAACCGAGTGGAAAGATGTTACACATTTAAAATATCCAGCAACCGAGGGGAAAGATGTTACACATTTAAAATATCCAGCAACCGAGGGGAAAGATGTTACACATTTAAAATATCCAGCAAAGGAGGGGAAAGATATTACACATTTAAAATATCCAGCAACCGAGGGGTTAGATGTTACACATTTAAAATATCCAGCAACCGAGGGGAAAGATGTTACACATTTAAAATATCCAGCAACCGAGGGGAAAGATGTTACACATTTAAAACAAGATGTTCGGGAAAGAACATATAGCCTACTTTCTCCGAAATGTATGGGTATAGTTGTAACTCTCTGTCCTTATCATCTCCTAATTTCTTCCTATTTGAAGTGCAAATTGACACAGGATTTGAACAGTGGCGTTCAAACCATAGTTTATAATTTACCCCAGCATTTTTCAATTTCATCAGCAAACACTCCAAACACCGACTATTTACAATAATTGAAACTTCGTTGCTCTAATAAGGCCCATCTACAATGCGCAGTCGGCAGTCCGTAGTTGGTAGTCCTCGGTCGGCAGTCGCGATCGACTCCGTGTATACTATAGGCACCATACACAACATGAAGTTGCAGTTGGTAGCTGGCAGTTGGCAGTCGAGAATTTTATCCTTGACTGCCAACTACCCGACTGCAGCAATGTAATAGCCAATCAGAGCAGATCAGAAACTGACGTCACGTTGTTGTTCTTTGTCGTGTACGAATTATATAGAACTAAGTGAAGTAACTTCGCAACCCGTTAATTTATAGGCTAATCTTAAATACACGGTATAACAAAATAATCCATCTCCAAATCATCCATATTGCAAGTTTTGAGATTATCAACAACGCCTCTGTGCACAAGGAATAAACGAATGTTACTGTCTTATTACTCCTAGCAGTCGTTAAGACTGGGTTCACTAACTGGCCGGTATAGAGCGCTGCTCGAATCTATAGTTTCTGCATAGTACAACTGAAGGCTGGAAGATGTCACTCCAGTGGAGAATGTCGTTTTTTTTTAAATATATAATTTCCATTGCAAAAAGCACCATATAAAGCTTTATTTTATAACGTCTCAGTACTCAAGAAACAATAAATATAAAAACTAGTCGTGATATCTAGTTGTGAAATATCGAACAATATAATCCTAACAGAGCGAGTGCATTCTAGCGGCCAGAAGAAGAAACTTTTCAATAAAATCTGTTACCTTTTTGTCAGCTAGATGTCTCGATTAAATCTGCTGGCGAATTATGTTTTAATTAAGTATATGTTTTGCACCGTAATATGCACAATATAACGCTTAATTTTAAAACGTCTGAGTCATTACAAAGCAACAAATATGTAAAATGTCAAGCAAAAAACATATCTCTGATGGGGTTTGAACCATAGGCATATGAATGACAGACTAATGCTTTACCACTGAGCCATTTGTGCCAACGAACATTGATCCATATAAAATGACTTACATAGAACTTGTTAGCAAATAATGATTTATACTAAACGATTTCATCACTGAAGTATATTATTTATATATAAAGCATTTCATACAAAGTTTATTTATTTTGTTTCAGTACGCTATATTGCATGGAATACTCAAATTAGTGAAATATAAGTCAGGCACAAGATATCCGCTGCCATCTTGTCTTAATAATGAATCAGCTGAGCTTTTTAAAATCACGTCTGCACTATAGTATTACAAAATAAACTTTTAATTTCGTACGTGCCTCTTCCTTTAGAACAGTTAAAACGATTCTCGGCTCGATAATCGGAACTGGTGGGTCCCATGATATGGATTATAAAGTTTGCATAATTCGCACGGCCGCCATCCTGAAATGGTATGGCGGACGACCTTGTAGTTTGGTCACAAGACGCATCCTATACAAAGGTATGTTGTTACCAAATTTGGTAGAGATTGGATGATTTGGTTAGTCGTTATTTGATTTTACGTTTTGAACGTTTGAGTGGCCGCCATTCAGTTTTAGTAAAGATGGCGGCGATATAAAACATGACACTGAGGTGTCCTTTGCTAGTGCTACCTTTGTACCAAATTTCGTTCAATTCGCATTCACCGTGTTCGAATTGATAGGGGGGGACAGACATTCAGAGTACACACACTCACACACACACACACAGACTCACACACACACACATACACACACACAGACTCACACACACACATACACACACACAGACAGACACACTTTTCGCCCTGTGTTGATCTCATAAGTCTACTTTCATTTTTTGCAAAAATCGAAAGTAGGCTAATATCCAGCAACCGAGGGGAAATATGTTACACATTTAAAATATACAGCAACCGAGGGGAAAGATGTTACACATTTAAAATATCCAGCAACCGAGGGGAAAGATGTTACACATTTAAAATATCCAGCAACCGAGGGGAAAGATTTTACACATTTAAAATATACAGCAACCGAGGGGAAATATGTTACACATTTAAAATATCCAGCAACCGAGGGGAAAGATGTTACACATTTAAAATATACAGCAACCGAGAGGAAAGATGTTACACATTTAAAATATCCAGCAACCGAGGGGAAAGATGTTACACATTTAAAATATCCAGCAACCGAGGGGAAAGATGTTACACATTTAAAATATCCAGCAACCGAGGGGAAAGATGTTACACATTTAAAATATACAGCAACCGAGGGGAAAGATGTTACACATTTAAAATATCCAGCAACCGAGGGGAAAGATGTTACACATTTAAAATATACAGCAACCTAGGGGAAAGATGTTACACATTTAAAATATCCAGCAACCGAGGGGAAAGATGTTACACATTTAAAATATCCAGCAACCGAGGGGAAAGATGTTACACATTTAAAATATCCAGCAACCGAGAGGAAAGATGTTACACATTTAAAATATCCAGCAATCGAGGGGAAAGATGTTACACATTTAAAATATCCAGCCCCCGGGGGGAAAGATGTTACACATTTAAAATATCCAGCAACCGAGGGGAAAGATGTTACACATTTAAAATATCCAGCAACCGAGGGGAAAGATGTTACACATTTAAAATATACAGCAACCGAGGGGAAAGATGTTACACATTTAAAATATCCAGCAACCGAGGGAAAGATGTTACACATTTAAAATATCCAGCAACCGAGGGAAAGATGTTACACATTTAAAATATCCAGCAACCGAGGGGAAGGATGTTACACATTTAAAATATACAGCAAGCGAGGGGAAAGATGTTACACATTTAAAATATACAGCAACCGAGGGGAAAGATGTTACACATTTAAAATATACAGCAACCGAGGGGAAAGATGTTACACATTTAAAATATCCAGCAACCGAGGGGAAAGATGTTACACATTTAAAATATACAGCAACCGAGGGGAAAGATGTTACACATTTAAAATATACAGCAACCGAGGGGAAAGATGTTACACATTTAAAATATACAGCAACCGAGGGGAAAGATGTTACACATTTAAAATATACAGCAACCGAGGGGAAGGATGTTACACATTTAAAATATCCAGCAACCGAGGGGAAAGATGTTACACATTTAAAATATACAGCAACCGAGGGGAAGGATGTTACACATTTAAAATATACAGCAACCGAGGGGAAAGATGTTACACATTTAAAATATCCAGCAACCGAGGGGAAAGATGTTACACATTTAAAATATACAGCAACCGAGGGAAAGATGTTACACATTTAAAATATCCAGCAACCGAGGGGAAAGATGTTACACATTTAAAATATCCAGCAACCGAGGGGAAAGATGTTACACATTTAAAATATACAGCAACCGAGGGGAAAGATATTACACATTTAAAATATCCAGCAACCGAGGGGAAGGATGTTACACATTTAAAATATACAGCAAAGGAGGGGAAAGATGTTACACATTTAAAATATCCAGCAACCGAGGGGAAAGATGTTACACATTTAAAATATCCAGCAACCGAGGGGAAAGATGTTACACATTTAAAATATCCAGCAACCGAGGGGAAAGATGTTACACATTTAAAATATCCAGCAACCGAGGGGAAAGATGTTACACATTTAAAATATACAGCAACCGAGGGGAAAGATGTTACACATTTAAAATATACAGCAAAGGAGGGGAAAGATGTTACACATTTAAAATATCCAGCAACCGAGGGGAAAGATGTTACACATTTAAAATATCCAGCAATCGAGGGGAAAGATGTTACACATTTAAAATATCCAGCAACCGAGGGAAAGATGTTACACATTTAAAATATCCAGCAACCGAGGGGAAAGATGTTACACATTAAAAATATCCAGCAACCGAGGGGAAAGATGTTACACATTTAAAATATCCAGCAACCGAGGGGAAAGATGTTACACATTTAAAATATACAGCAACCGAGGGGAAAGATGTTACACATTTAAAATATCCAGCAACCGAGGGAAAGATGTTACACATTTAAAATATCCAGCAACCGAGGGGAAAGATGTTACACATTTAAAATATACAGCAACCGAGGGGAAAGATGTTACACATTTAAAATATACAGCAACCGAGGGGAAAGATGATACACATTTAAAATATACAGCAACCGAGGGGAAAGATGTTACACATTTAAAATATCCAGCAACCGAGGGGAAAGATGTTACACATTTAAAATATACAGCAACCGAGGGGAAAGATGTTACACATTTAAAATATACAGCAACCGAGGGGAAAGATGTTACACATTTAAAATATACAGCAACCGAGGGGAAAGATGTTACACATTTAAAATATACAGCAACCGAGGGGAAAGATGTTACACATTTAAAATATCCAGCAACCTAGGGGAAAGATGTTACACATTTAAAATATACAGCAACCGAGGGGAAAGATGTTACACATTTAAAATATACAGCAACCGAGGGGAAAGATGTTACACATTTAAAATATCCAGCAACCGAGGGGAAAGATGTTACACATTTAAAATATACAGCAACCGAGGGAAAGATGTTACACATTTAAAATATCCAGCAACCGAGGGGAAAGATGTTACACATTTAAAATATCCAGCAACCGAGGGGAAAGATGTTACACATTTAAAATATACAGCAACCGAGGGGAAAGATATTACACATTTAAAATATCCAGCAACCGAGGGGAAGGATGTTACACATTTAAAATATACAGCAAAGGAGGGGAAAGATGTTACACATTTAAAATATCCAGCAACCGAGGGGAAAGATGTTACACATTTAAAATATACAGCAACCGAGGGGAAAGATGTTACACATTTAAAATATCCAGCAACCGAGGGGAAAGATGTTACACATTTAAAATATCCAGCAACCGAGGGGAAAGATGTTACACATTTAAAATATCCAGCAATCGAGGGGAAAGATGTTACACATTTAAAATATACAGCAAAGGAGGGGAAAGATGTTACACATTTAAAATATCCAGCAACCGAGGGGAAAGATGTTACACATTTAAAATATCCAGCAACCGAGGGGAAAGATGTTACACATTTAAAATATCCAGCAACCGAGTGGAAAGATGTTACACATTTAAAATATCCAGCAACCGAGGGAAAGATGTTACACATTTAAAATATACAGCAACCGAGGGGAAAGATGTTACACATTTAAAATATACAGCAACCGAGGGGAAAGATGTTACACATTTAAAATATCCAGCAATCGAGGGGAAAGATGTTACACATTTAAAATATCCAGCAACCGAGGGAAGGATGTTACACATTTAAAATATCCAGCAACCGAGGGAAAGATGTTACACATTTAAAATATCCAGCAACCGAGGCAAAGATGTTACACATTTAAAATATACAGCAACCGAGGGGAAAGATGTTACACATTTAAAATATACAGCAACCGAGGGGAAAGATGTTACACATTTAAAATATACAGCAACCGAGGGGAAAGATGTTACACATTTAAAATATCCAGCAACCGAGGGGAAAGATGTTACACATTTAAAATATCCAGCAACCGAGGGGAAAGATGTTACACATTTAAAATATACAGCAACCGAGGGGAAAGATGTTACACATTTAAAATATCCAGCAACCGAGGGGAAAGATGTTACACATTTAAAATATCCAGCAACCGAGGGTTAAAGATGTTACACATTTAAAATATCCAGCAAAGGAGGGGAAAGTTGTTACACATTTAAAATATGCAGCAAAGGAGGGGAAAGATGTTACACATTTAAAATATACAGCAACCGAGGGGAAAGATGTTACACATTTAAAATATCCAGCAAAGGAGGGGAAAGATGTTACACATTTAAAATATCCAGCAAAGGAGGGGAAAGATGTTACACATTTAAAATATACAGCAACCGAGGGGAAAGATGTTACACATTTAAAATATCCAGCAACCGAGGGAAAGATGTTACACATTTAAAATATCCAGCAACCGAGGGGAAAGATGTAACACATTTAAAATATCCAGCAACCGAGGGAAAGATGTTACACATTTAAAATATACAGCAACCGAGGGGAAAGATGTTACACATTTAAAATATACAGCAACCGAGGGGAAAGATGTTACACATTTAAAATATCCAGCAACCGAGGGGAAAGATGTTACACATTTAAAATATCCAGCAACCGAGGGGAAAGATGTTACACATTTAAAATATACAGCAAGCGAGGGGAAAGATGTTACACATTTAAAATATCCAGCAACCGAGGGGAAAGATGTTACACATTTAAAATATCCAGCAACCGAGTGGAAAGATGTTACACATTTAAAATATCCAGCAACCGTGGGGAAAGATGTTACACATTTAAAATATCCAGCAACCGAGGGGAAAGATGTTACACATTTAAAATATACAGCAACCGAGGGGAAAGATGTTACACATTTAAAATTTCCAGCAAAGGAGGGGAAAGATGTTACACATTTAAAATATCCAGCAACCGAGGGAAAGATGTAACACATTTAAAATATCCAGCAACCGAGGGGAAAGATGTTACACATTTAAAATATACAGCAACCGAGGGGAAAGATGTTACACATTTAAAATATCCAGCAAAGGAGGGGAAAGATGTTACACATTTAAAATATCCAGCAACCGAGGGAAAGATATTACGCATTTAAAATATCCAGCAACCGAGGGGAAAGATGTTACGCATTTAAAATATCCAGCAACCGAGGGGAAAGATGTTACACATTTAAAATATCCAGCAACCGAGGGAAAGATGTTACACATTTAAAATATCCAGCAACCGAGGGGAAAGATGTTACACATTTAAAATATCCAGCAACCGAGGGGAAAGATGATACACATTTAAAATATCCAGCAAAGGAGGGGAAAGATGTTACACATTTAAAATATCCAGCAACCGAGGGAAAGATGTTACACATTTAAAATTTCCAGCAACCGAAGGGAAAGATGTTACCCATTTAAAATATCCAGCAACCGAAGGGAAAGATGTTACCCATTTAAAATATCCAGCAACCGAGGGGAAAGATGTTACACATTTAAAATATCCAGCAACCGAGGGGAAAGATGTTACACATTTAAAATATACAGCAACCGAGGGGAAAGATGTTACACATTTAAAATATCCAGCAACCGAGGGGGAAGATGTTACACATTTAAAATATCCAGCAACCGAGGGAAAGATGTTACACATTTAAAATAACCAGCAACCGAGGGGAAAGATGTTACACATTTAAAATATCCAGCAACCGAGGGGAAAGATGTTACACATTTAAAATATCCAGCAACCGAGGGAAAGATGTTACACATTTAAAATATCCAGCAACCGAGGGGAAAGATGTTACACATTTAAAATATACAGCAACCGAGGGGAAAGATGTTACACATTTAAAATATCCAGCAACCGAGGGGAAAGATGTTACACATTTAAAATATCCAGCAACCGAGGGGAAAGATGTTACACATTTAAAATATCCAGCAACCGAGGGGAAAGATGTTACACATTTAAAATATACAGCAACCGAGGGGAAAGATGTTACACATTTAAAATATCCAGCAACCGAGGGGAAAGATGTTACACATTTAAAATATACAGCAAAGGAGGGGAAAGATGTTACACATTTAAAATATCCAGCAACCGAGGGGAAAGATGTTACACATTTAAAATATACAGCAACCGAGGGGAAAGATGTTACACATTTAAAATATCCAGCAACCGAGGGGAAAGATGTTACACATTTAAAATATACAGCAACCGAGGGGAAATTTGTTACACATTTAAAATATACAGCAACCGAGGGGAAAGATGTTACACATTTAAAATATCCAGCAACCGAGGGGAAAGATGTTACACATTTAAAATATCCAGCAACCGAGGGGAAAGATGTTACACATTTAAAATATCCAGCAACCGAGGGGAAAGATGTTACACATTTAAAATATCCAGCAACCGAGGGGAAAAATGTTACACATTTAAAATATCCAGCAACCGAGGGGAAAGATGTTACACATTTAAAATATCCAGCAAAGGAGGGGAAAGATGTTACACATTTAAAATATCCAGCAACCGAGGGGTTAGATGTTACACATTTAAAATATCCAGCAACCGAGGGGAAAGATGTTACACATTTAAAATATCCAGCAACCGAGGGGAAAGATGTTACCTATTTAAAATATCCAACAACCGAGGGGAAAGATGTTACACATTTAAAATATCCAGCAACCGAGGGGAAAGATGTTACACATTTAAAATATACAGCAACCGAGGGGAAAGATGTTACACATTTAAAATATCCAGCAACCGAGGGGAAAGATGTTACACATTTAAAATATACAGCAACCGAGGGGAAAGATGTTACACATTTAAAATATACAGCAACCGAGGGGAAAGATGTTACACATTTAAAATATACAGCAACCGAGGGGAAAGATGTTACACATTTAAAATATCCAGCAACCGAGGGGAAAGATGTTACACATTTAAAATATCCAGCAACCGAGGGGAAAGATGTTACACATTTAAAATATCCAGCAACCGAGGGGAAAGATTTTACACATTTAAAATATACAGCAACCGAGGGGAAATATGTTACACATTTAAAATATCCAGCAACCGAGGGGAAAGATGTTACACATTTAAAATATACAGCAACCGAGAGGAAAGATGTTACACATTTAAAATATCCAGCAACCGAGGGGAAAGATGTTACACATTTAAAATATCCAGCAACCGAGGGGAAAGATGTTACACATTTAAAATATCCAGCAACCGAGGGGAAAGATGTTACACATTTAAAATATACAGCAACCGAGGGGAAAGATGTTACACATTTAAAATATCCAGCAACCGAGGGGAAAGATGTTACACATTTAAAATATACAGCAACCGAGGGGAAAGATGTTACACATTTAAAATATCCAGCAACCGAGGGGAAAGATGTTACACATTTAAAATATACAGCAACCGAGGGGAAAGATGTTACACATTTAAAATATCCAGCAACCGAGGGGAAAGATGTTACACATTTAAAATATACAGCAACCGAGGGGAAAGATGTTACACATTTAAAATATCCAGCAACCGAGGGGAAAGATGTTACACATTTAAAATATCCAGCAACCGAGGGGAAAGATGTTACACATTTAAAATATCCAGCAACCGAGGGGAAATATTTTACACATTTAAAATATACAGCAACCGAGGGGAAAGATGTTACACATTTAAAATATCCAGCAACCGAGGGGAAAGATGTTACACATTTAAAATATACAGCAACCGAGAGGAAAGATGTTACACATTTAAAATATCCAGCAACCGAGGGGAAAGATGTTACACATTTAAAATATACAGCAACCGAGGGGAAAGATGTTACACATTTAAAATATCCAGCAACCGAGGGGAAAGATGTTACACATTTAAAATATCCAGCAACCGAGGGGAAAGATGTTACACATTTAAAATATCCAGCAACCGAGGGGAAAGATGTTACACATTTAAAATATCCAGCAACCGAGGGGAAAGATGTTACACATTTAAAATTTCCAGCAACCGAGGGGAAAGATGTTACACATTTAAAATATCCAGCAACCGAGGGGAAAGATGTTACACATTTAAAATATACAGCAACCGAGGGGAAAGATGTTACACATTTAAAATATCCAGCAACCGAGGGGAAAGATGTTACACATTTAAAATATCCAGCAACCGAGGGGAAAGATGTTACACATTTAAAATATCCAGCAACCGAGGGGAAAGATGTTACACATTTAAAATATCCAGCAACCGAGGGGAAAGATGTTACACATTTAAAATATCCAGCAACCGAGGGGAAAGATGTTACACCTTTAAAATATCCAGCAACCGAGGGGAAAGATGTTACACATTTAAAATATCCAGCAACCGAGGGGAAAGATGTTACACATTTAAAATATCCAGCAACCGAGGGGAAAGATGTTACACATTTAAAATATACAGCAACCGAGGGGAAAGATGTTACACATTTAAAATATCCAGCAACCGAGGGGAAAGATGTTACACATTTAAAATATCCAGCAACCGAGGGGAAAGATGTTACACATTTAAAATATCCAGCAACCGAGGGGAAAGATGTTACACATTTAAAATTTCCAGCAACCGAGGGGAAAGATGTTACACATTTAAAATATCCAGCAACCGAGGGGAAAGATGTTACACATTTAAAATATACAGCAACCGAGGGGAAAGATGTTACACATTTAAAATATCCAGCAACCGAGGGGAAAGATGTTACACATTTAAAATATCCAGCAACCGAGGGGAAAGATGTTACACATTTAAAATTTCCAGCAACCGAGGGGAAAGTTGTTACACATTTAAAATATCCAGCAACCGAGGGGAAAGATGTTACACATTTAAAATATACAGCAACCGAGGGGAAAGATGTTACACATTTAAAATATCCAGCAACCGAGGGGAAAGATGTTACACATTTAAAATATACAGCAACCGAGGGGAAAGATGTTACACATTTAAAATATCCAGCAACCGAGGGGAAAGATGTTACACATTTAAAATATCCAGCAACCGAGGGGA
The DNA here is from genome assembly GCA_946902985.2 of Meconema thalassinum. Taxonomy (NCBI): domain Eukaryota; kingdom Metazoa; phylum Arthropoda; class Insecta; order Orthoptera; family Tettigoniidae; genus Meconema; species Meconema thalassinum. The sequence continues at coordinate 292,550,664 of OX336390.1, read as the reverse complement.
AAGATGTTACACATTTAAAATATCCAGCAACCGAGGGGAAAGATGTTACACATTTAAAATATACAGCAACCGAGGGGAAAGATGTTACACATTTAAAATATCCAGCAACCGAGGGGAAAGATGTTACACATTTAAAATATCCAGCAACCGAGGGGAAAGATGTTACACATTTAAAATATCCAGCAACCGAGGGGAAAGATGTTACACATTTAAAATATCCAGCAACCGAGGGGAAAGATGTTACACATTTAAAATATCCAGCAATCGAGGGGAAAGATGTTACACATTTAAAATATCCAGCAACCGAGGGGAAAGATGTTACACATTTAAAATATCCAGCAACCGAGGGAAAGATGTTACACATTTAAAATATACAGCAACCGAGGGGTAAGATGTTACACATTTAAAATATCCAGCAACCGAGGGGAAAGATGTTACACATTTAAAATATCCAGCAACCGAGGGGAAAGATGTTACACATTTAAAATATCCAGCAACCGAGGGAAAGATGTTACACATTTAAAATATCCAGCAACCGAGGGGAAAGATGTTACACATTTAAAATATCCAGCAACCGAGGGGAAAGATGTTACACATTTAAAATATCCAGCAACCGAGGGGAAAGATGTTACACATTTAAAATATCCAGCAACCGAGGGGAAAGATGTTACACATTTAAAATATACAGCAACCGAGGGGAAAGATGTTACACATTTAAAATATCCAGCAACCGAGGGGAAAGATGTTACACATTTAAAATATCCAGCAACCGAGGGGAAAGATGTTACACATTTAAAATATCCAGCAACCGAGGGGAAAGATGTTACACATTTAAAATTTCCAGCAACCGAGGGGAAAGATGTTACACATTTAAAATATCCAGCAACCGAGGGGAAAGATGTTACACATTTAAAATATACAGCAACCGAGGGGAAAGATGTTACACATTTAAAATATCCAGCAACCGAGGGGAAAGATGTTACACATTTAAAATATCCAGCAACCGAGGGGAAAGATGTTACACATTTAAAATATCCAGCAACCGAGGGGAAAGATGTTACACATTTAAAATATCCAGCAACCGAGGGGAAAGATGTTACACATTTAAAATATCCAGCAATCGAGGGGAAAGATGTTACACATTTAAAATATCCAGCAACCGAGGGGAAAGATGTTACACATTTAAAATATCCAGCAACCGAGGGAAAGATGTTACACATTTAAAATATACAGCAACCGAGGGGTAAGATGTTACACATTTAAAATATCCAGCAACCGAGGGGAAAGATGTTACACATTTAAAATATCCAGCAACCGAGGGGAAAGATGTTACACATTTAAAATATCCAGCAACCGAGGGAAAGATGTTACACATTTAAAATATCCAGCAACCGAGGAGAAAGATGTTACACATTTAAAATATCCAGCAACCGAGGGGAAAGATGTTACACATTTAAAATATCCAGCAACCGAGGGGAAAGATGTTACACATTTAAAATATCCAGCAACCGAGGGGAAAGATGTTACACATTTAAAATATACAGCAACCGAGGGGAAAGATGTTACACATTTAAAATATCCAGCAACCGAGGGGAAAGATGTTACACATTTAAAATATCCAGCAACCGAGGGGAAAGATGTTACACATTTAAAATATCCAGCAACCGAGGGGAAAGATGTTACACATTTAAAATATCCAGCAATCGAGGGGAAAGATGTTACACATTTAAAATATCCAGCAACCGAGGGGAAAGATGTTACACATCAATAATAAGCATCATAATAATAGTCTAATGATTTAAGCTTACAAAAGACCTGGTCCCTCGAAAAGTAAAGTACCAAGAAGAGGACTAGTGCCAATCAAGCCTGGAAGATTGAAGACACTCTAGGCCTCGGATGTCCTAATACTATCGGCGTCGGAAGATGGTATAAAGAATGAAAGCTTGGTGGTGGTATTATACATCCTCGACTCCACTTCGAGGTGTGCTACTCGAGCAGGGCACTGTTTATTTACACTAATACTCGAATAACGAGCCCACTTTCCATATACAGCTGTTCTCTGGCACTCCTCGTCGCTGACCTTGCTCGCTGGACACAAGTGGATACACATGACATACAAGATTTCCTTGGACCAACTTCTCTTCTACACAACAGGATGTTACTATTTACTGAATATTTACAAAAATCAGCAGGTTCTTCCTTTTCGTATAGCCTACATCCTGTTTTGATTATTTTGCCGTTTCATTTAGGAGCTCCAGACATCACCATCATCAGTCCCGCGCATGATTGAAGGTCTGACAGGACGAATGTTATTATTATTATTATTATTATTATTATTAATAATAATAATAATTGCAGATACTGAAATGAGAGTGGTTGTTAACACGCAGTCCATAGAGTCTCAAGTCGACGGTTTAAAATAAAAAGTTCTGAATGTATGGAAAAAGCACACTCCGAAAGGATGAAAACCTGGTGGGTCTGCAACAAGGCAAACAGTTGATAAGTAATAATAATAATGTCATGGTTTAAACTCGCTGCTATGGCTTTGAAGACTTCAAGAAGCTGTAGTTTTCCAAATGAGAGAGAGATCTTCAACGTGCAGGTTTATCTATTGACAAGGAGTTTTCGCATAAAAATACCCTTCAATGCCATAAAACTGACCCGGAATCGAATGCGCTACTCAGCCTAACGGACGGACGGACGATTGAATACTGTATCATATATTGACTGCTGAGTTCACTAACCGAGAGACAGAGTGGCTGATTAAATAACTGACAACAGGCTTGCTTGCTTGCTTGCTAGCCTGCCTGATTTGATTGAGTTGATCGAGTAATTGGCGGAACGACTGACAATAGTTCTGACATGAACAAACAGTACCACTGTGCGAAAGGGAAATAGGAAGTACAGAGCAATCTCTACACCTTCCTCTTGTTTTAAGTAGAACCATAGCTTTCATGGTGGATTCGTGGGTTCGATTACTGGCCGGGGAAGTAGGATATATGAAATTTAAAAATAAATAAATAAATAAATAAATAAATAAATAAATAAATAAATAAAAAACACGACTTTGAGTTGCACGATATCAGCTCATTACTGACCCCTCGCGTCACATTTTACGAAAACAAGACGAAGTAAATTGAATCTTTTGACAGTTCACCCAACAGAATTCCCGATATCGGTGCCAGATGAACGTCGAAATTGATGAGTAGATCCCCTAAATGACTCCGAATGGAAAGATCTACTGTACAGCAGGTGTCTGAGGCCATACGATTATTATTATTATTACTACCATTATAAGAATTATTATTAATAATACTATTATTGAGACCACATGAAAGAACGAGGAAACGAATATTATTAGTTTATCACATGGAATGCGTATCCAATTCGATAGTCTGGCGCGAAACTCACATTGCCTCCCCTTCCCCCCTATTCAACCTGGAGTAGAAGCGAGATCATTCAAAATCACTTGTACGATGCATAAGGTGGGAATCGAACTCATCTCTTCCCAGTTTTATCTCAGGTGGCTAAGTGTATCCTGTTCCAAGCTTCAGACCAAAATTACATCAATGGTAAAGCCGGGAATCGGACCCAGGACATTTGGGACAGAAGTCTCAATATGTACTAAAAGACGGCGGAAGATTTATGGAGCTGGAGTTTACGAGAAGTAGAGAGGACGTACCCCCCCCCCCCCCCCCCACATGTTTTATAAATTAATTTTGATGACTGGGATGCGCTAACCTAAAATAACTGTATTGTTGTTAAACTATTTAGGGGCTTGCAACATCGTGGCCATGTAGCGCCGTGTATTTGAGTGCGTGTAGGGCTTGTCTCGTGGCCTGTCTGATTGTGGTGTTTGTAGGAATGTGACTACTTCTAATAGAAATAGGAATGGGAATGAGGTGGCTGTGGCCTTATGTTAGTAAGCATCCTGGCATTTGCCTAGAGTAGAAGTGAGAAACCACGGAATACCACTTCTAGGAAGGCTGAGGTACGAATCAAACCCGCATCTCACAGTTCTACCTCACAAGACTGAGTGTACCACACTCTAAGCCTGAGATCAGAGTTAAATTTCTTGCCAGAGCCGGGAATCGAACCCGGACCTCAGTGGTGAAAGACAAGAATGCTATCCACCACGCCAAGAGGTGGATCTAAAATATTTTAATTGTGGCTTAATTAACAAGGAAATAAAATTAAAGGCAGGCAGGTAGCGACAAGACTAAAAGAACAATGCCGAGAACAAATAACTCAAGAGCTCTTTACTCGAAGGGAAATACTGCATAATGAATCTCCATCGTTCTCCATTCCAACTCTTTTCAAATCCATCAGTTGTGTGCGCAGGAGGGATTTCAACAGTAAGGTCTTCTTTGCTCAATGTTAGAAAAACTAAAACTGGAGCACAAGTATTGTCTTATTGGCAACGAAGATTTTAAAAGGACACTTCAAGAGCAGACATTAATCATAATGGCTTCTGTTAACTCCAATACGGAAGAGGCTCACATTAAGATCCGCCTTCAACAAGGAGATTCATTGAGAACTTTGGAGAAGAAAACTACTTCCTACATTTCGTAGCAGAGTAATGATTCAAACTCCTTTCGTCCTCTTCACCAACCTGCAGAATCCGTGCGTGCAAGACACGTTGAGTTCTTTCATTTAGGGGCTTGAACATCGTGGTCATTTCATCCCTATGTATTTGGGTGTGTAAATAGATAAATAAATAAATAAATACGTAAGTAAATAAATAGATAAATAAACAAACAGATAAAGGTACATGTGAAAAAATAACAAATAAAACAAATTTAATTTAATTAATTGATTACTTTCTGATAACCTGTATTATTGTAGTGACTATATTAGCGTGTGTATTTTAAACCGGGGCAAGGATATATGTGGAGGCATCCATGATCTTAAGATAGGAACCATTCTGATATTTGCATGGAGTGCAAATGTGAAACCACGGAAATCCACTTCTAGGATACCCGAGGAGGAAATCGAACACACCACTTCTCAGATTTGCCTCACGAGGCTGAATTTACCCCGTTCCAGCCCTCAGACCAGAATTGAATTTCTTGACAACAGTCAAGAATGCTACACATTTCAACCAACCACGAGGAAATCAGAGTGCCATTGCTAAGTGTTACAAGCCGAAGCCACAGCGATTTTCAGAAGCTGTCCTAATAGAGGGTTTTCCTGGGTTTACCCAATCCCAGCAGTCTTAGCTTCACATGTGTCTAGTTCATAAGCTCGTCACTAGGTGCGTGAGCATCGTCAAACAAATAGTTACAGATAACACAATAACGTCGGCTATCAGATAATGATGCAGGAGATATAGGTTGGAGTTCCAATGGCGATCTCATATTTGTGTGCCTGCCATAAATGGTGTTATACTAAAGAATCATTTATATAAATGTCTAGTTCATATATAATAATAATAATAATAATAATAATAATAAACGCAACAGGGGTAGCTCCACGCAATAAGGTCATGGGATCCAGACTAACTTGCTTGTTTGTTTGTTTGTTTGTTTGTTTATTTAGAGGCTTGGACACCGTAATAACTTTATCCCCATGTACTAGAGGAGGAGATAGAAACTATGTCTGACCTGTGTTATTGCGGTATCTGTATTAGTGTGTGTGTTTTTAATTAAGGCAAGGATTGGGATAGAGCATTTGCCTGGAATAGAAATGGAAAACCACTGTCAAGATGGCTGAGGTGTCAATCGAACACACCTATACTTAGGTTTGCCTAACGAAGCTGAGTGTAATCATTATTATTATTATTATTATTACTACTATTATTATTATTATTATTATTATTATAGGGAATCGTTATCTACATTTTATACACGCAACCAAGTACATGGGGTTGATTTCACGATGCTCCAAGCTTCTAAATGAAGAAAGGAGAAGACAAAAATGACTTTTCCCAGGCTACTTAATTGTTTGCCAGATTACATCTTGCACACAAGAAAATGTATGTTCTGTAGGTCTAATGGTAGGTCTATAGGCAACGTTTAAGGACACCTCCACCCACACAGTCACACGAAAATAAATAACGATATGTGAGATTAAGGTCCTGAAAAGTCAGCACCATCTGAGTGCTCTCTGAATAATGGATAGGACGACACGCACCAAGTATCAAGGAGTGGCTATCTGGAGGCCAAATAGATTGAGGTAGAAGAGAACGATGAAGTCATTCTTGCATCACGTGCAATGGGACCAGACCACCTCATCTGCGTGTGGGACGGATTATTCAGAATATAATATGCATTGAGGCACCTCATGTTCCGTCGAATACTGCGTACTGTCATCACCTTTGCCCACCCAGACTGACTCGTTAGGAATATTTAGATTTTACCAAGATCGTATTTTTTTCCTGAGATCACCTCGTGGTGTAGTAGTTAGCATTCTTGACTGTATCTTCCTGAGCTCCGGCTTCAATTCCCGGCTTTGCCAAGGAATGTAATTCTAGTTTGAGAGCTCGGGAATTAGAACTGCGGAGATATGGGTTCAATTCTCCAAATTTACGGGCAGTACTGCCTCCTACTCGACCCTAGTCTCAATTAAAAACATACGCACTACGACAGGCACCTAAATAACACAAGCTATCAGACAAAATCTACAAACGAACAACAAACTACACGGGGCTAAATGACCATGATGTCGCAAGACCCTAAATGAACCATCAAAAACTCTTTTCTCTTAACTTCGTAAGCAATTAAACTTGCGTGGGGCACTCATAACCAGCGAGATTAAGTGGAATACGTTTCCTTTCCAGACTTATGTTTTTGCATAAACTGTGTGTGCGTCGCAATAGCTTCCGCTTCCACCCCAATTTATGCGAGGGTGAGATCATCCTTGTTGCTATGTCCTTCACTTCTCCTTGGTTAATCGGATCATCTACTAATATAGTGTCCGATTGCGCAAGTGTTAGGGATTTTTTTTTCTTTCTTGCAATTTTCTTTCACCAAACTGATTTGGAATATATTATTGCTCATGTGCCAATTACAGTCAGATTCTTTTATCAATATGTGGCTTATCTCAATAGAATAGATTATGTGTAAAGGAAGCCTCCGTGGCTTAGGCGGCAGCACGCCGGCCTCTCACCGCTGGGTCCGTGGTTCAAATCCCGGTCACTCCATGTGAGATCTGTGCTGTACAAAACGGGGGCAGACAGGTTTTTCTCCGGGTACTCCGGTTTTCCCTGTCAAAATTTCATTCCAGCAACACTCTCCACTATCATTTCATTTCATCTGTCATTCATTTAATCATTGCCCTAGAGGAGTGCGTCAGGCCTTGGCAGCCGGCACAGTTCATATCCTCGCCGCTAGATGGGGGCTTCATTCATTCCATTCCTGACCCGGTCGGAGACTGGAAGCAGGCTGTGGATTTTCATTTTCATGTGTAAAAAGATTGCAGTTTCTGAATTGGATCATTATATTTAATACTTTTCTGATTTTAGCACAAATTTAACATTTTAACAATTTAAATTTGTATTTTCCTTTCACAAAATTATAAATACAATACTTCAATGAGATGCCAAATTCTAGTCGATATAATATAGATTAGCAAATATTTGAATGGTTAATTTGACAGATTACTTGCGCCCGATAGTGATAGTATTCAGGTTACAGTACATCTGCTGGAAGGTTAAATACCGATTCCATTGTGTTAAGGGAAAATCTCAGTATTAAACCGGTAGCCAATTAGTTTCTCCTTGTTGCATCACTTCGAGCGGTTACGTAGCAGTAATTTAGCGCCATGCGGTACAGTTCTTCGCACCAGCAAATTGTTGGCACGGGTATATCCTTTATTTGTTTTCATTAAGATGGCTTTGCGGGATAATAAAGAACAGGCTTCTATTTCAGAATCACCTGATTTCTTGCCGAATTTTCCTTGGATCAGAACACACTCCCTCAATGAATGTGTTCTATTTCTTGGCAGCATACGAAGAATTTCTTAGAAAAATAATGCTACGTGCAATACTATTGTGACAGTTTTTTAAGGAGTGGAAGAAGGGAAGTCGTCTGGCCCGAAGTGCTGCAATATATAACTTGTTGTAATAATAAGGAACAGGAAAAATGCAGATATTTACTTGAACTCCTTGATTGAGAGCATCAATATGAAAGGGGGAGGTTGGTACAGAACTTGGAGAAGAAAGCTGTCTTCGCAGAAACCTTGCTGGTTTAACGTAGATGTTTTCATGGTAAACGTTGCCGGAGAGGAATCCTTTCAAGCAGCGCCACTCAGATTAGGTGGAATATATAAAGAACAGATTAAAGGAAATGGGTGCGTAGCAAGCTGCTGGAAATACAGAAAGATTAGAGGAGGAAGGGGACTAAAAATATTAAAGTGGATGAAAAGTACAAAATGTGGGAAGAATGAAACCTGGAACGGTAGGGGAGAACAATGGAGAATAATAACTGGATTAAAGAAAGAGGAAGTAAACGTGCATTATGTAAAAGAGAAATAATGTTTTGGTTGGTTAAGAATGCTAACACCAAGGAGTAATCGGGGATGAAGATAAAATAGAATATCCTAAAGCGCCACGTGTTGGCTGTAGAAAATATTAAACAAGAAAATAGAGAGAGAGATGAACTCTCATAAAAATGAATTGTAAGCATTGGGCGCCCTAAGGACTTTAATCCGAACACTACCGGTTAAAGACGAGTAGACCATGGTGATTATTGCGCGCACACACACAGTCTAGGAGGTGGAAGCTATGGCTTTCCCGACACACTACGCCAGAGAGTGTAGAAGTAGGCAACCTCATTGGTCACTTTCTATGTGCGGTTAGCTCACGGGATGCAAACCTCGGACGTCTGTAGACAGTGGCTATTGCTTTCCCGACACACTACGCCAGATAGGGTAGAAGTAGGCATCCTCATTGGTCAGCTGGAGGTGCAATTGCGTTCCTTATTTTGATGCGAAAGGTGGAAATTAAGTTCCATCCTAGCATCTGCCAGAAAGAAAAAACTTCCTCGTCAGATTGGTCGCGGTTAGAGCACGGGATACAAACTTCGGACGTCTGTAAACAGTGGCTGTTACTTTCCCGACACACTACGTCAGAGAGGGTAGAAGTAGGCAGCCACATTGGCCACTTTATATGTACATTATTATATATAGTATACATGCTGCTCTCACATCAGTTATTTATAATTAATGTATCTATGTTTGTCGATACCCATGTTTTGAATGTGTAACTAGTTCAATATGCCCTGGATGTCATGAACATAAGTGACAGTGGTGGTCAGCTCATGTTAAACACGATTCCTCGAGAATAGAGCAACTATTGAGATAGGAAGACATCCCTTTAACCACAGAGTTTGTGGTTTATGGTTTCGACCTGAGTCAATCCTGGCTGCCGGTGGCAGGAGCGGCTCTATTCTACGTCCGACTGCCGCACAGTAACGACGCACTTGGGGCTAGTTATTTCTTCATTAGAGTGTTTCCTTAGAAAGAAACGTAGGAATAAACTGTTCAAAACAAGCCACAAGCCCCAAAAAACCTTAAGTTAAAATCTGGTAGGTTTCATGTCTAATCGAGAGTATTCTGTTCAGAGCTAAACTTGGAATGTAGCTTCAGAATGAAACAAAGGATTCGTATTTTTGTGTACCAACAGAATCAAAGAAGCTGCTCTTGATCAAATATTTGTCTTACAAGAACAATGCTATAGTTCATCCTTACACTTGCTTTGTTCAGTCTAGAGGAGAACGCTTCCTTCCGATTCCAAGACAGAGATCTTTCTTTAAGGGCTCCATACTCACACAACAAGAGCAGCACACAACCGAATATTTACATTTACAGACTTGTTCGCAGCACTGAAAATTTTTATTTCCGTTTTAAATGTTTAACTCTTGTCAAATAAATTAGGACAAAAGTAGACAAGGACGAAGAGAAGGGACGGGAGGAGGAGACAGATTCTATTTTGCAAGGGCTGGATAAAAAAACAATGACAATACATCTATGCTTAATGATTTTAATACCCTGGCCAAAATCGCTTGCATGTCTTCTACGAGTATGTAACATCTACAAAGTCGAATATGTCCTATGTGCATGGAAGGCATCGCACACCACCAACCTCTGGTGATAGTCTCTATGGCGACTCTTGTTAAGCAACGTTTCTCAGTCCACCTCGTGGTGTAGTCACTAGCATTCTTGCCTGCCACCGCGGAGGTCCGGGTTCGATCCCGACTCTGCCAAGAAATTTAATTTAGGCCTGAGGGTCGATGTTACAAAAAGAGGAAGCGTCTACCTTTCATAGCCCCTCCATGGCCTATATAGAAGATTGGCTGGCTGCAAGCTTGATATTGACAGTTTTACATATCATATTTCTAGGAGTAGTCCTCTTCCTCTACTTGAATCTTGTAATAATAATAATAAGAAGAAGAAGAATTCATTTTTCCTAGTAGCTGTTGCGATTTAAGAGACTCAGAGGTCCCAGATAGTTTTACTAAAAACAACATTTAACTGCCAGTAAAGTTACTGACGTGCATTTCCCACATTTCAACATCCTCAAATGCCAAACCGAGTGTATCGGCAATCAAGTCGGCAGTAATGGAGACAGCGGGCTAGATCCTATAGATTACGCCATGCAGCCGATCAAGCTTGATTAGTTATTTACTTATCGTAACTTTAAAAAAATAACAGTTGCATTTTAGTATTCATTTATTTTTTGGCGGGAGTGAAGTAGGTTGGAGAGCGCTCTTGAGGTGAAGGCCAATTCAAAAATTTCCATCTGACTTTAATACATCTATTAGTGAAATAATCGGAATTCAATCAGTATCTGAAAGAATTCAGAAAAAAATACTAATTTTCGAAAAATATAAGTCATGTTAAATGTACACACACACACACACACACACACACACACACACACACACACTCCCCTACTTTTTTTTTTTTTTCGTTGAGGTTGAAACAAGAAGATGGTTGGTTCCTCAGTTTAGGGGCTGCGACAACGCGGTCATGTAGCCCCGTGTACTTTGGGGGTGTGTAGAATCTGTCTGATGACCGGTGTTAATTGCGATGGCTGTGTGATATCTGTAATTCAGGTAAGGACTGCAGACGATCAATTTCTAGTTCCTACTTTTGCTACCAAATGCTACCGTCAACGACCCCTAGTAGCGAACTTCGCTACTAGATGCCAACGCAACTGGCACCTGGCAGAGAACGTTAATCAAATCTAACCTACAAATTTAGCTTCACACAATTTTAGTTAGTGGAATGTGCTTTTACATACCATAAATCTATGGCATGAGCCCGCCAGCTTTACTTTTCTCCGAAGGAAGACATACTGAAATATTTTTAACGCTCTTAAAAAATCCGACGACCTCGGCCGGGTTTGAACTCACGATCTTGGGCATAGAAGCTCAGCATGCTACCAACTACGCCACCGAAGCCGCCTGAAACAAGAAGTTGGTGGGGGTTGCTAAACGACTCAATCTGGGTTACACAGCTGCGCTGCTCGGAGTGAGACAAAACTTCCTTCCTTTAGATGGATGGCGGTGGTTTGACGAGCCGAACTTTGAAGTTTGCAAACTTAAACCATTACTTCCCTGGTGACTTGCTAACGATAGTGTAGCGGTTGTGAAATATCACATGGAATTATCAATCTCTGTCTCTCTTTCCCTTACATCAAGGACTCTAAGATCCTTCCATTTTTGCTCTCCGTAGGCGCTGGTGGTTGTTTCGTTTTAGGTGTATGGACATCGTGGACATTTATCCCAGTGCACTTGAGTGCATATTAATTAATTAATTTATTTATTTATTTAACTAGTTTGATAACCTGTGTTGTTGTGGTGTCTGTAGTAGTGTGGCATATGTTCAATCCAGTTTAGGATTGGGAAGGAAGAGGTCGTAACTTTAAGTAAGAACCATCCTGGCATTTGTCTGGAATCGGAGTGGTAAACCATAGAAAACCACTTGCAGGATGGCTGAGCTGGGATCCGAACCCACCACTTCTCAGTGTTTCCTTACGAGGCTGAGTGTACCCCATTCTAGCCCTTAGATAAGAATTAAATATATGGCAGAGCCGGGGATGACAGCCGGTACACCACGAGGTGGTCAAATCTTCGAGAATGGATAATTTTACATACTTTTATTTTTGAATACCGGAACTAGACGGTTTGCATGTTCAGGACCAATCACACTTGTAGATGAGTAGCATTCCTAAATAGTTTCAATTCACATAAGAAATTTGACTTCTTAACATTTAAAACCAGACATTATCCCCTTCCCACCCGTGTTAATTGTACAACTAACTCGCGAAATAATCGCAGTCACATGGCAAAAATGTGAAATGTAATTATTTCGACATCACAAACGTTGGTAGAAAAGTTCAACCTTCTTTTGTCTCTTCCTATCAGTGAAATATGCAGGCATCGCTTCCGACACCATACCAACGTTAGGATTGGATTCAAAACATAGCAAGAATTGTTGTTGTTAATACATTTGAGGGACTTGGGACATCTTCGTCATCAGCCCCATCTAGTTGGACGTGTCTTTAGCCTGTGTTTCTGATGACTACAGTAGTGTGTGTAACTGGAAATTAAGTACTATCCCGGCATTTGCCTGGAGGGAGTGTGGAAATTACGGGAAAAACACACTCAAGATAGCCGCCGCTGTCAACGTTGGGATTTGAACCTGTGATGTCCGGACTAGCTGGAGCTGCCCGCGCGGCCATGGTGCACGTTTTAACGAGCATGGCTACGCCGCGGGGTCATAAGAAGAATAGTGATCAATTAAGACAAAGGAACACTTTCCAAACCTCCTGTGATAAAAGTCCACTAAACTCTTTGTCGCTAGCAATCTATTGGTGTGTTCGACGGTACACGGCGCCGAGGAGCGTCTCGCCTCTCAAGACGCCGCCGCACAGCGCCGGGAATAGCGGCGCCACGTGCCTCCACACCAGGAATTTCCGGCCCACTTGGGACCAACATCAAAACTACGATACCGTCATTTTATTGCTCTCTCAAATCAATTCGAACCACAATACACACAATATAATCTAGATAATCATCGCCTTGACACAAGTTAGAAGATTTACGAGAACCAGAACCCACACCACGTGTTACATTACATTGAGGTACTATTGTTATTATTATTGTTCATATTTTTTACATCATTATCATGGCAAATACCCGGTTACATTTAAAGTTACAGCCTGGTTCGGCCTTAGCAAGGAACCATCTGTACTGAAATACAATGTATGCAAATTACACTGGACAGGAACCTCACATTACATTAATTTTGTTCCCGCACTCTTCACGAGTCTGCTTCATTTATAGGATGAGCTAAATATCCATCTGAGCCATCTTCGAGCCTTGCTGAGTGATGGACCGGAGTATTTTCACCAAGGAAATTCCTGACAATATGGCAGGTGTTTAACAGAACAGCCTTCTATAGTTCATCTGCGGATGCAGATTCAATACTGATAGACTACTGTGGATGGTTTTGAGTATTATTTATTTATTATTCGCTAATCGGCCAACTAGGGACCACGATAAGTTCCACTATACATTCTGGCGTTTATTCCATTTACGATTGATCCAGTAGGTTTTCATTAACTTGCTGTGTCGAGCACGGCGTTCATCCGACCACTTTGCACCAGTTGTCCATTTCTCATCTCGGAAAGTTCCAAAAGTCACGATGCTTTTTCGGAAAAGGTCTCGTTTGTGCGCGTCACCAGGTTGTAGGCCCATTTCTTGGAGGTCTTTCTTGACGTTAACGTTCCAGGGAATTGTTGTTTTTGGTTTTGAGCGGGTATTATTATTATTATTATTACTATCATCACCGGTATTATTCTTATTATTAGTCTATTATTATTGCTATTTATCATAAATCATTCAAGAAGTATGGAAGGCCTAGAGAAAGAGAGCAAGCCCCAGAAATATATTCACTGTCACAACTTACATCTACATTTTGTGTTTACTGTACTGTACTGTACTATCTCTATGATATTTCGAGTTTCCGTCATGTTCCAAGACTGTGGTATCATTCTAAATATCCTACAACATGCTGATTACCCACGGACATCAACGCAAAGACCTTTATTAGGCCTTATCGGACGCTACGCGCGATTATTTTGTTATTCTAAACACCCTGGATGTAGTTCCTAACCATAGCTTTCGTATTGTTCTCAGTGATTATTTAGAAGCGTGGTGGCAGAATGTGTTCCTTAGAGGTGTGTATTTTACATCTTTACTCACATGCGTTTCTCGTATTCAACCACCAACTGCGCCTCGAGTCCAGCTCCACTACCTTCCTCACAAGAGACGATCACTTAATAAGTGCACTGAGCCAAACACCCAGCGATGTGCCCAATACACATCGCGTATGCATTACAGTAGTCATAAAGCAAAAAGTTGCTTAATAACACTGCCAATTCGAATTAGTTGCACAACTTCGCAGACAACATTGTGATACCTTTCCGAGCTATAGAGGAACAAATTAACACTCAGACTCAAATCTATGTTGATTTCCCAGGGTATTTTAGTTTACTACAAACTCATCAAACACTACAATCACACGAACATTTCCTTTAGAGGACCCTGAGGGAACAAATCTGACATTTGCCTTAAATTCATGTTTCTACTTACACCGTATGTGTCCATGTAATTAAATGAAAAGGTACCAGTTCACAGATTGTAGTTCAAGACTCCAGCTTAAAACTGGAAAAACGTGATGGTCCCAATTTGTGACCAGAATGAAATAATTTTGTATATTTTATTATTATTATTATTATTATTATCAATATTTTTTAAGTTTACATTTTACCTTTTATTAGTTATTATGTTAACTAATATGTTTATATCTATTATTAAGCGGTAATGTAGAATATTATGGCAATTGAAAGGACTTGGAGCGATACACATTATATTTGAAATAAGTTAGACGCTTGACTGAATATTATTTCTGAAGAAAATTCGAACAAGAGAAGAAGAGGGTTGTTCACAGAAGGGCGACTTATCCACGGCTTCTTGGAAATGACATAAATAGACACTTATGTCTGTCACATCAAGTATTCTACCAATATACAAATCATACTAAGAAGGGATTCTAAGAAGACTTACCACCAACAATGCTGGGCCGATGAATGAGTCCTTTGCAACTTTATACTAAAGGTGGGCTGGACCTCCTGAGAATTGCTACAAAGAAGTATTGTCATTGTTGATATGTGAAAGGCGAGCTTATATCGCCTAGCGACTTCTGAAGAGGGGTCATACACGTGTTTTACCTGGGACCGTTATATATATGACGGCCGCCCAAATGGATTATTATTATTGAATTGTTGGAGGAGAGGGAAGGATGCTGAGTGGAGCAGAGGAATGTAGCGAGATGGAGTCTATAACGCAGTTCTAAACTAGACAGTTGACTATTAAGTATGTGAATTTGATAAGACATTCTGTCTCATCAAACTGTGACATGGTTGTGTACGAGGCTATTGTCACAGGGATGATTTTTGGAATTTATTCCGTCATCCACATATAAATTAATTACTTCGAGGAACATCAGGAACTCTCTACGCAACAATCCAACTACAAAGATCTTCAATGCGGTGAGCGATGTAAACAGTTATACTCCAGTCAAATCAAAAGGCTCTCATCCATATAAAATTCAATCTATATTTTATTCAATTAACTCAGTATACTCCAATTTCCAATCAAGACCCATTATACAAGTAAATTCAGTAGATTCTTTAATTTAATTTATTATTATTATTATTATCTTGAGTATTTTATTCTTTTTTGCACTTGTTTTTATATATTAAATTCATTTTAAATTCAAATGTTTGACTGGTTTCCTTCAGTAGCTAGAAATTACTATAAGGCAACACCATACTCCTGAACTAATTATCGTAAGGTTAGATTACGTAAGTTTCACTACGACTGGAGATAGGAATTTCGATGCTCTACCTTTGTTTAACCGAGGTTTAATATATTATTTTGATCATGATATGTAAATGATCTGGCGCCCTGGCAATACATATGATACTACACATTATGTACTTTTTTTAGTGAAGCTGACAACAATACAGATACACTATTAGATTAATACACAATTAAATGTTTCATTTTGATCACCCAAAAGTGGGCGACTATTTAAATAATCAGTTTCTTATTAACATTTTTCTTATTAAGTTCTTTAATCCATTACATATAACGCCCAACAGTGGAGCGCTTTTACTATTAACAGTAACACTCTCTAAATACAATAAACCATTACAAATAACGCCCAACTAGTGAGGCAAGTTTAAATATCTCTCAAACCCATTACAAATGACGCCCAACTAGCGGAGCGCTTTTCTTATTATTAATAGAACCCTAAGTTCTCTAAACCATTACAAATGGCTGCCTCAACGAGGGACATTTAACGACAAACCATTACAAATGGCGCCCAACGTGGGGCATTTAACGACAACCCATTACAAATGGCGCCCAACGTGGGGCGCTTTTACTATTAACAGTAACACTCTCTAAATACAATAAACCATTACAAATAACGCCCAACTAGTGAGGCAAGTTTAAATATCTCTCAAACCCATTACAAATGACGCCCAACTAGCGGAGCGCTTTTCTTATTATTAATAGAACCCTAAGTTCTCTAAACCATTACAAATGGCTGCCTCAACGAGGGACATTTAACGACAAACCATTACAAGTAGTCATAAAGCAAAAAGTTGCTTAATAACACTGTTAATTCGAATTAGTTGCACAACTTCGCAGACAACATTGTGATACCTTTCCGAGCTATAGAGGAACACATTAACACTCAGACTCAAATCTATGTTGATTTCCCAGGGTATTTTAGTTTACTACAAACTCATCAAACACTACAATCACGCGAACATTTCCTTTAGAGGACCCTGAGGGAACAAATCTGACATTTGCCTTAAATTCATGTTTCTACTTACACCGTATGTGTCCATGTAATTAAATAAAAAGGTACCAGTTCACAGATTGTAGTTCAAGACTCCAGCTTAAAACTGGAAACTGACATTGAAATCAAATTAGCCTATTAAGCAAAATTACATTCTGGCTCAAAACTAAACTCAGATTACGAAGGTTAAGGACAAGTGTCATCATACCAGGCTATTTAAGCAAGTTGATTCTTCTAGCATATTTTAATTGTTTTTTTCCTAGATGATGATAACCTTAAAAGAAAAAGTAGTTATTAACTTCCTAGACGCATCTCTTAAGTCCAAAGATGGTGCTTACTCAATACTCGACAACTAGATCCTTCTCAGACACACATTTGTATTCATTAGTTTTCTTCAGAGACCGCTTTGCCTTTTAGCGTCCTGACAAGTCTGCAAGCTTCTATGTGAGAATACATCGCACCGATGATCCCCTATTAGCAGTTTAACACTGCGTCGTCCTCAGCCTCTTCACCTGTCGGCTTGCAATAGTTTCACACTAAATCTAACCATTTCCTCCTTGGTCTATCTTTGCTTCTCTTACCCTCTATAACAAAATTGATTATCCTTGTAGGTAATATCTCCTCCCCTCTTCACGTCACATGACCCCACAACAGAGTCAGCTCATATAAACAACCCTATCTAACGTGTTAATAACTAATTTACCCTCCTGCCATTGCTACAATCTATTTGTCCCAAAAATCATTCGTGCTACCCTCATATCAGTTACTACCAACTTATGTATGAGATAAACTGCATCCACCTATCTCTCACTCCCATACAGCAACGTATATCTTGGTTGGTTGGTTCCTTAGTTTAGGGGCTGTGACAACGCGGTCATGTAGCCGCGTGTACTTTGGGTGTGTGTAGAATCTGTCTGATAACCAGTGTTAATTGTGGTGGCTGTATTAGTATGTGTTATCTGTTTTCTTAATTCAAGTAAGGACAGCAGAGAATAATTTCAAGCAGTTCCTACTTTTGCTACCAAATGTTACCGTCCACGACACCTAGCTTGCGGACTTGGCTACTAGTTGGCATCGCAGTCAGCACGTGGCGGCGAACATTGGAACTAATAGAGCGTTATCAATTCTAACCTACAAATTTTGGCTTCACACAAGTGTAGTTAGTGGAAGGTTCTTTATCATGCCATAAATCTATGACATAATATCGTATGGCCTCGGGTGTCGGGTGCAATCTTTGTTATTTGACACCCAAAGGATAGCTTGCATGTCGAATTTCGTTGTTCCTTGAGGCACTATGAAAGTCAAGGAGGTTAGATATCTAAGCTCCTTGAACACTATAGCACTTTCTAGCAGAGAAATGAGGAACTTTAAGTTGGCGGAAACGCCGAGATTAAGTTAGCCATTATGAACACGGCCTACTGAATTCAAATGGGTTCTATGACATGTCAACATCGTATGACATGGTGTCGTAATTTTTGCCGCCTTTCAAAAAAAACACTTACCACGGCCAGAAGCGAACCTGCAGGCTTGGGGTTAGTAGACCGACACGTTGACCACTCACCCACCATGGCAAGCAATCTATGACATGGGACCATCGGATTTACCTCCCCTCCGAAGGAAGACATACTGAGAGATTTTTAACGCTCTTAAAACATTTGATGACTTTGGCTGGGTTTGAACCCACCACCTTGGACATAGAAGCTCAGCATGCTACGAACTACGCCACCGAAGCCACCAGAACGTATATCTAAATACTGAGGGAGGTAAGGACAGTTTCGTCACTACTACCATCCTGAGATAATACACGACCCCAGTACTTGAATTGGTCCACCCGCTCAAATTAGGTTCCTCCTAACTGACATTCTATTTCCTTGTGTATCTTTCCTTCCGGCATCACCCTCTTATGTGAAATGACGATTTTCATACCATAGTCCCTAAATTTCTATTCAAGTTCTAACATATTTGCTTGCAAACTTTCAACTGCGGAAACATACATTACAACCAGGTCATCGCTTGCCACGGTGGGTGAGTGGTTATAGTGTCGGACTACCAACCCCAAGATTGCAGGTTCGCCCCTGGCCATGGTAAGTGATTTTTGAAGGCGACAAAAATCACGACACTCATGTCATACGTTGTTGGCATGTCAAAGAACCCATTTGAATTCAGTAGGCCGTGTTCAATGGCAAAATTAATCTCGGGAGTTTCCGCCAACACAAAGTTCCTCCATTCTCTACTTGAAAGCGCTGTAGTGTCAAGGAGTTTAGACATCTAACCTCCTTGACTTTCATAGCGTTCAAAGGAACGACGAAATTTGACATGCAAGCTACCCTCTGGGTGTCAATTAACAAAGCTTGCACCAGGCACCCGAGGCCATACGATATTATTATTATTATTATTACCAGGTCATCAACATCAAAATCCGACGACTTCGGCCACCTAGCCACTTTATGAACTTCCGAAAATGTTCCACATATAAAATAAACAGTAGCACTGTTAAAAATCAGAAATTTTTCTAGGTTTATGCCGTGTCTTGTGTGGGGTTTCGTCTAGGAACACCAAGCTGACTCATCAGCGGGCTCTTGGTGTCCGCGCCAGCTCTCGCAGTTAAGATGCGCACGTGCGCTTCATAAGAAGGGAGGTAGTGCACAGTTCACCTCGCCTGTGGGAGACCGGGCGCGGACACCATGAGCCCGCTGATGAGCCAGGTTGGTGTTCCTAGGTGAAACCCCACTCAAGACACGGCATAAACCTAGAAAAATGGCTGAGTTTTAATTCGCGGGCCGTGAAAGCCAATATACCACCTTTTTGGAAGTAACACTGTTGATAACCGGAACTCTCCACCTGCCGCAGTCTTAAAACTTTTCCCCAAACATATAGGTGTGTTTAAGAAAAGACTGGCGGCTTCAGTGGCGTAGTTGGTAGCCTGCTGAGCTTCCATGCCCAAGATCGCGGGTTCAAACCCGGTCGAAGTCGTCGGAATTTTTGAGAGCGATAAAAATCCCTCAGTATGCCTTCCTTCGGAGGGGAAGTTAAATCAGTAGACCCATGTCATATATTTCTGGCAAGTAAAATAACCTTCCACAAACTACAATTGTGTGAAGCTAGATTTGTAGGTTAGATTTGATTAATGCTCTATTAAGTTCCAACGTTCGTCACCAGGAGCCAGTTGTGGTGTCACCTAGTAGCCAAATTCGCCGTAAGTGTCGCTGACGGTAGCATTTGGTAGACAAAGTAGGAACTACTTGAAATGAACGTCTGCAGTCCTTACCTGAATTACAGATTACACACACTAATACAGCCATCACAATTAACACCGGTTATCAGACAAATTCTACACACACCCAAAGTACACGAGGCTACATGACCGCGTTGTCGCAGCCCATAAACTGAGGAGCCAACCAACCAACAAGAAAAGACTGACGATGTGTGCCAATACTCCAGTTTGATTGTTATTTAAATGTATAATTGTTTACTTGTTTTGCATACCCAATTTACCATCGGGGGACACACCCCCAATTGCAAATGAATGAATGAATGAATGAATGAATTAATTAATTAATTAATTAATTAACTCCTGAAGCAACTTTAAAGTAAGACCTCATCGTACCGTCAAGTCTCCATGCAGCCTGATTTTCAACATAAATGTTGATTTGTAAAAATGTAGTAAAAATCCTTCGCTCATTAGTCCAGTGGTGACCACTGCTGAGCCATATGGCCTGCAGCTTGTGGGAAGACGTGCGGTCAGCGTGACGTATCCCCTCGGCCGTTAATTTCTCTACCTCTCAGACCACATAGCTTCACAATTGTCCTCACGATGCTGAGTGCATCCCGTTCCATCCCTAGAGGTACTGATATCGCGCCAAATGATGGCAGTCGGTTTTGAACCGCAGTTGTCTTCCCGCTCACTGCGTATCGCGCATTCTAAAAACATTAATTTGGTCACTGTTTCCATTACTGTTCCTGATACTGCCACACTGTTAAAGGTAAACACAACGGCTTGTAAGAATATCGACAGTAGGAAGGAAGGTAACAATGCACATACACGTGAAGCCCGATAACAAATTATCATACAGGAAGTAGGCAGCAACTGACTGCCAGCCGATGCATTTAAGTTTGGCTGTACGTTTTATTTATAAATGGTTACAGAGTGTTTGCAATCACACTATGATATTTAATACTTAGTTTGTTGGATATTTGATTTCATTGTGAGTAGCCGTGCTCGTTTAATAGTTCACCACGACCGCGAGAGCAGCTGCAGCTAGTCCAGACACCGACCAATGTGGGCCGCGCATGCGTACTGCAAGACTCCCCTTACCCCGTCACAGCGTGTTGAACTGCCATCTCCTGGCGCGATCACATTAGCTCTAAAATCTGTAACGGAACCGACTGGCCTTCTAACAAGACTGCACTGGAGCGTATTACGAGACTCGAACTTAGTACACACTAGGAGGCACAGTTATATTGACCAACCTCAATGTTTGGCATATATTACACTGGCCTCCACACCTCAAAACATTTCCAAACCATCACATTACACAATTAACAATCCTAATTTAACTTAATTATTCATAATACAGCTTTATTTTAACATAGAAACACTATTAAACTCCATCCAGCACACAGCCAATCAGAGCACAGCAACAGCCAATCAGAGCACAGCATTTCTGAATTCAAACTCCTCGCTCCAGTGACAGTCTTGTCACATTACTAGTAACAATTTAATGCTACAAAGTGATACCAAACCTTCTTCAGGTCTATTTCTTTCACTCACCAAAATTACTACCTAACTTTACCTTCTAAAGGTCTGCACATTTCCTTAATTTCAAGAAGCTGCTGCACAGCTTAAAACCTATTACACACACCGCAATATCACATACATTTTAACCATGGCGAGCATAGCGAATAATTTTTAACAACTTCAGCATCGGCAGGAGTGTGCACCGGCCCACAATGGCCAACAGGCACATCCTGCTCCGAACCTAAGCTGGAACGGATCTACTACTCTCTATTTCATCTTGCACTGCCCCTAATAATTGATTAATTACTCCTGTATTTAGTCAATTAAAACAACAATATTTTTTACCCTAGCAAAACTCACGTCATTCACTGCAAATACTCTGGCCAAAAGTCACTCATTAGACTAAAGCCAGAGGTAGCGTCCAGATCTAATAGTATTATTATCATACTCACACTTCATACCAACAAACTAGAGTGAAAGGAGCCCGGTTCACGGGCACCAGACTCTTTAATTTTCAACCTGCATTGCACCTTTCAGGTGCTTTGCTATCACAGTCTGAGAGTAGTAGTCTAAATATGAGGCTTGCAAATTTCTAAGATGCCAAAGATGAATTTATTTAATACATTGTGTGTGTTTTTTCTTTACCTA
Source organism: Meconema thalassinum (assembly GCA_946902985.2). NCBI lineage: Eukaryota > Metazoa > Arthropoda > Insecta > Orthoptera > Tettigoniidae > Meconema > Meconema thalassinum. The sequence continues at coordinate 292,528,397 of OX336390.1, read as the reverse complement.
TCACGCGCTACTCTAGGAGACTAGGAGGAGGGGAGTCGGAGAGAGAGGGGGAGTGGAATGGTATCGTACCTATGGTAGGGATCGTGTTTAAAACGATGACCGATTATGTCATTTATGACAAACATCTATGCCGGAGGGTGCCATGTCAGAACAACATCCAAATAACTATTTGGAAACACACCATGTCTAACTACTACTTGTTTAGCCGGCGGATGTAGAATGAGCATCTTATTTGAATATAAAAAGAAAGGTTGGGAGTAGCAGGCGGTCGTGGCTGGATCAAAGGGAACACCTCCACCGTATGCCCAGTCAGTTCCCTTCACCTTGAAAGGTGGCCACACACGGTGAACGTGACAGCTGACTATTCCACCTGCACATGCCTCTCAAACATGACAACCATTTGTGGTATTCCACACATACAGTCGGAGAGGGATCAGAGAAACTTTCCAGCTTTGCATTACCACGAGAGAGAGAGAGAGAGAGAGAGAGAGAGAGAGAGAGAGAGAGAGAGAGGAGAGAGAGAGATTGATTGATTGACTGATTAATTGTTCATTTTAAGGATTACATACTGTACTTGGGGTTAAGAAACCCATTTGTTGGATATAATCCACCCTCTTAACAAATAACAGCTCATCATTACTAAAGCAAAATAATGGTAAGTTGGTAATTCATTTTAGGGGCTTGGGAGATCTTTATCATCAGCTCCGTGTAGTTGGGTGTGATAAAGTTGTTTCATAACCATTATTGATGTGATGACTGTAGTAGTGTAACTGTATTAGGGATAGAGATGAAGTAGATACCCCGGGATTTGAAATAAGGTACTATCCCGGCATTTGCTTGGAGGCAGCGTGAGAGAGTCAGGAGAAAATACACACACAGGATAACCGCTGTCAGCACCGGGATTCGAACCTACGGTGTCCGGATTAGCTACAGCTGCTCTCGCGGCCGTGGTGAAATATTAAACGAGCACGGCTACTCAGAATGAACTAAGTATTAACTAAGTATTAAATATCATACTGTAGTGTGCTTGCAAACACTCTGTAACCATCTATAGATATAACTTACAGCCATGGAGTAAAACGTCGATAAGGTGTCTCCCAAGTACTGGACGCAGATGGATTAAGGAATTATGTGTGCGTGATGCACTACACATAAGTGATTTGTTTTATTTGGAAGTACGATGGTGAGGTACCTGTATTGTGAACTCTGTAAATCCGTTGATTCAGCCATAAACGTTTTGCATCCTACCACTTCAAAAGGGATCACCTTCGTGGTGTAGCTACTAGTCTTAAGAAAAGTGCTGAGCTTTCAGGATCAAATCCACATTCAAATGGTAAACTCTCATTTACTTGTATGCTTTTATTGCCATACTCCAGATTAGGGCTGGTACTTTTATAGATTATGTTATGTTTTCGAAAAATCGATTAAGCTAAGCAGAAAAGTCGATTAATTGCTAAAGATAACAATTAATCGATTGTGTTTTAATCGATAAATCGATGTACTTCGCACCTTTCACTACGTCTCACAAAAGCTAAACAGGCATTTAATTAATTAACATACAGATATATTGTATCATATTTTAAAATAATATACCTTATTTGTGAAAACTTTGCTAAAACAAAGTAAAATAAATTGTAAACGTTGACCAAGAATTCAAAATATTTGCTGAAAACTCTTCATTTTCTTTTTTCGAAACCTTTCCCAATTTGATTTATGTCTGTCCTTCCTTGGTTATTGTCAACATAAAGAAGGAAGGACGCGTTGAACATTTGGTAAAATATTAACTATTATAGATTTCTATACATCATTCCGAAAACAAGTGTGTCTCAACGTAAGCATTGAACTCTCATTTAAACTGTTCTTATCTCGTGTCTACTAATCAATTAATCGATTATTCTGTTGGCCGGTTAATCTATTATTCGGTTAGTTAATTAGTCGTATGAATGGTCAGTTGATTACCAAACATCCCTTATTACCAGCTCTACTCCAGATCAGGGTTGGTGAACAGCCTTGCTCCTGCTCTCTTGCTGTAGTTGACTTAACAGCGTTTTCCACGATGCCTCTGACCGCAACCGCAATGGGACAAGGTGGGGGATGCAGAATGCTTGCTTACAACAGGGTCGTGAACAATCAAAAGTGCTCCTGCTCGCTTTTGCAATATTTGCACAGGCTTACTTTAGATTAAACAACCGGCTATTGAGCAACTGTTGCACAATGGCTGGAATATTCTATTCGGGTGTTAATTCTGAGGGGGAGGGGGTCCCATTAACAACTAATGCGAGAATATCAGAAGAGTGACACTGTGGTTACGGGAAGTAATTTGAAGTTCTCTAGTGGTGGCACGAGATGGACCACAATGCCATTATCACTATAGAATGCTGTGCCGGTGCCGTGTCGAAGGCAGAAGGAGGCACAGGAGCGCGTTAAATTCGCCACTTGTGTGATGTTGATGTATGTTGCGCGCCAATTCTGCACACGAGTAGACAGACGACGATCAGGCCATGCTTCCAACTTTCAAGTTACATTGCAAGTGCCAGTTTCAGAGTATGCAAGTGGTCTGTGATCATGGCAACTTTTAATCATGAATGGTAACAGTGTACAACCATGATTTTACTCAACAGCAAGAAATTATACTGTAATTCACTATGTTTGTAGTGATTGGTTACATTTACAGTGACGTAGGCTATAAAAAGCAAACGCAGTCACTACGTATACATAATTGCGACTGTGACAGAGATGTTCTACATTAATTTTCTGCCAAAGCAAAGTAATACCGTACCCATGTTATAATGATACGTTCCAGAAAAGATGCTCGAAGGTTGTCCTGATTTGATGAAACACCTGAGAACAATCGACGAGGATAACTCTCACACACCTGGCATTATAACCAGGGCAGCTGTTTCAGGCAAGCAAAGGCTGTGGTGTAAAAGAAACTGCGCAGAATATGCAGGGTGACTAAGGTTTCCACCTGCTCATGTTCTGCTAGGTAGTCAGCCCGAAGGCTGGTTGGATCCTCAAAAGCACCGCCGTTACGTTATGTGAGTAGATACCCACAAAAACCCAAGGCAGCGCTATATTGAGGCGTTCTAGGCAAGAAGAGGAGTGAGGTAGTTTGCCATTGCTTTCCGGAAGGAAGGAAGGAAGGAAGATTGTAGTTTTACGTGACCGTTAATCTCGCGATCATTAGCCACGCGTCCTTCATTTTTACGTGGAATCCGAACCACAGAACGTGATATTCCAATTCAAAAATATTACAGGAATTGAACCCGATTCACCTTGGTGAGAGGCAAGCAGCTTGACCACTGCATCACTTCGCCCCGATGCCTAAATCAACAGATGGTGGGACGTACAGTTCCAATACCAGTCCTTTAACGTCTCATTGGCTACAATATATACCATGATGATTATGACGCTTGGTTGAATGTCATGGAGCGTCTTCACCAATACAATCAGGTACCAGAGTCTGGCTGAGGGACAGAAACAGGTTCAGTCGGAAAACCACGTAGCCCACGATGTGGGCAAGATTACCTTGAAACTGCATAATTAAACTACCGTCCACAAAGTACACAGGAATTCAATCGTGATCGGGCAATTATGGAAATAAATAACACACTAATTCTCTAATTTCTATGGTGCACATGATCGCCACTATTCTGATGATGTTCGAAACGGAAGTACACCTTGTGGTGTATTGGCTAGTGAATTTGAGGCACTGGAACGGTAACTCTGACATACAAATCACCCAAGTGATGACAACTTCGAAAACTTTCATCAGGCCAGAGAGCCACACGAGTATATTTTATCTAAGAAAAAAATTTATTATTATTTGTGCTGAAGACCTGGTTTTAATGGCAAACTCCGTCAAAGGCTTACCAACCAACATGTTAGAACTTACACAGAAATGTAGGAAGTATAGTATGAAGATCAGCAGTTCAAAGACGACGGTTATGCCGGTAGGGAAGAAACACAAGAAAAAATATATGACCACGATGCCGCAGTCCCTAAAATAAGCAACAACAAAAAATAATGACAGATAAAAGTAAAAGATTCATTTGAATTTTCTTATTGGGGTGAAATATATGACCTACATCGAAGATATGAAAATGAGCACTTTGTCTGGTGAGTTCACGGTGGTGTAAGCGGCTAAACCACCTGCCCGAATTGAGGGGATTCGGGTTCAAATATCAAATGAGGTGCCATTTTTCATATCTTGCTCAACAGTTACAGTAATATTAATACTGTATTGTCTAAGCGTTTAGAGAAATTTCTAAGCACGTAATAATAATAACAATAATAATGTTATTGGCTTTAAATTTCTTTTAACTACTGTAACTTTTAAGAGACGCCGGGGTGTCGGGATTTCACCCCGAAAGGGATCTTTCACGTTCCAGTAAATCTATTGACACGGCTCCCTCACATTTACGCACCCTCAAATGCCATCTGACTGAGCCAGGATTCGATCCTGCAACCTTGGAAACAGCAGGTGACAACGTTACCTCTGCACCGGCAACCAGCCACGTTATGTTAAGAATTCCTGGCAACATAATTTCTTCTGAGAAGATGGTGGGGGGTTGTGCAGCAATTGCTCCCTCTCACTGGATGGCTCTGGTTGGTGGTTGGAGGGTGTCCCCAGCAGTACTGTACAAGGAATATAGTTTTTTTTATTAAGCTCTTTTCCACCTTGGGCTGGTCCAAGAATTAGCCCAGCCGCTGCGGCGCACTGCTGAAGTGCCTCGTAACGGCCTCAGTTATTCAATTGAACACATCTATCAATTACAGGAGTGACATCACTGGCAACACGCTACTGCCAACACGCAAGACAAAGGTGTCCCCTTCTGCGACAAATAAATCTGTTGCTGTTATTTCTCCTGGATTAGGAGAAAGGAAACGGAAGCTCTTAGTTTTACGTGTTTGTTAATCTCGCGATCATGAGCCACGGGGCCTCAACTTTTACGTGGAATCCGAACCACAGGACGTGATATTTCACTTGCAATGACCGAGTGTACCTTGGTGAGAGGCAATCAGCTTGACCACTGCACTATCACGTCCCCATCTGGAACAGGACTGTTTAAGAAATGTCACCTAGGTTAGAGCTATCTTTCTGGAATAGGGATGGCAATGAAAAAAAAGACCGAATCACCCAAGTTAGAGCTCTTTCACCTGAAATAGGGTGTCTAAGAAAAGCAGACAGAGTCACCAGGGTTAGAGAAAATTCTCCTTGAATAACATGTCTATGAAAAATGGACAGAGTCACCTAGGTTATAGGTATTTATCCTGGAATAGCGGTGTCTAAGAAAACAGACCACACCACCCACTTCAGCGCTTCTCAACCGCCGAACCACAACCTTGTATCTGACCTTTGGATAAATGCTGCCGGACCGTGGGATGCGCTCACAATCATCATCTTCGTCTTCCTTTGGTACATCCATAGGGAGGCGATGATGTTGAGAGATCTCTTAGCTCCCCAAGTACGCTTCATATATGGGACGTAGTGCAAGGATCGCTATCCCAGAGGGGTCAAGATGGAGTGATGATCCCATCTTGGTATATCTGGGTGAAACTCAAAACATCGAAGTTTGGATTTAGTATTCTTAACAAAACCGTATGATTAGAAATGCCCTTTCAAGTTCCAACGTTCGCCACTAGGTATTAGTGACAGTAGCATCTGGTAGCCAAAGTTGGAACTACTTGAAATTGAACTTGTTGGGAGCCCACGGGCGTTCAATTAAAATACGCTGCTATGGTCATTCGGCTACAATTCATATTATATGATTAACAAAACTGTAGGATTTCAACAAAACAACAGTAACTTGTACCAACATTCACTTCGATACTGTTCACCTGGTGGCGGTAAGATGAAGTATAGAGGCCAAGGAGTAATGAAATGGAAAGATAAAACACTCTGTGACAATGTCATTGTTGTATACACATTAAGTTATGATAAATAAATAGAAGACCGACAGTAGTGGCTACGCTGGCTAAAGCGCAGCGATAGGTCATGGGGCCAAGCTCTCTGCTGACTCGGTAGACGCGTGGGTTCGAGCCTTGAAATGGTTTTCCGTGGTTTCCCCATTTTCAACACCAGGCAAATGCTGGGACGGTACCTTCTGACAGGCCACGGCCGCTTCCTTCCACATCCTTGCCCAGTTTCATTCACCATCATTCATTTCATCTCTCATGAGGTTGGCGTCAGGAAGGGCATCCGGCCGTAAAAACCATCGCCACAAATACTTCCAACGCATCTCATCCCCGACCCCATTGGAAAAACGGGAATAATAAGGGGTAGACATACAATCAAATATATAGAAGCAGTGCCAATTAGTGTCAGGGTGCCAATGACTGTACAGTTTACCCTAGTAAAAAAAACTTTCTTCGGCTTTTCCCAATTAATTGGGATCGCCGGAGCCAACCAGGCTCATTTTGGATTTGGCCGGGGATTTAAGGCCGGATGTCCTTCCTGACGCCACGTGATTTTTCAGGTGAAAATTTCACCCCGCTGTCACCGGGATTCGAACCCCGGCCGTCCGGGTGAAAGACGAGCAGCTAAGCCACTGCGCCATCACGCTCCCCACAGTTGACCCTAGTAGACGATTAATATATTATTCGGTCATTCGATTCGATTTAACGGCCAGTAGATTAAATAATTTCAAATTATTCGATTGCAAATCAATTATCGAACATCGCTTTTTACCAGCTCTACTAGCAAGCTTTGCACTCTTTTCTCAGGAGCGGCTTCGGTAGCGTAGTTGATAGCATGCTGAGCTTCTATGCCCAAGATCGCGGGTTCAAACGCGGCCGAAGTCGTTGGATTTTTTAAGAGCGTTAAAAACCCTCAGTAAGTCTTCCTTCGGAGAGGAAGTAAAGCCGGCGAACCCATGTCATAGATTTATGGCATGTTAAAGAACCTTTCATTAATTACACCTGTGTGAAGCTAAATTATAGGTTGACCATTTGATTAACGTTCGTCGCCAGGAGCCGACTGCGGTGGCATCTGGTAACCTAGTTTTGAACTAGTAGTTGTTGACGGTGGCGTTTGTTGCCAAAAGTAGGAACTACTTGAAATTCAATGTCTGCAGTCCTTACTTGAATTGAAAACTGATAACACACACTAATACAACCATCACAATTAACACCGGTTATCAGACAGATTCTACACACACCCAAAGTACACGGGGCTACAAGACCGTGTTGTCGCAGCCCCTAAACTGAGGAACCAAACAACCGACCAACTCTTTCTCAGGGTTCAAACGGATTTGGGGGATTGAACATTGTGCCGTTCGGCAATTCAATTTTTAGACGTTGTTGGTGCCCAATCCCCACTGTGGTTACGGCATATATTGGTGCTTAATAAATTACTTACAATTCCGAGCCCTGTTTCTCGTCCAGTGAGTATTTGGTCTATCAGCTATGAAATCCCCTTCCTGGCGAGGAACAAGCATTCTGTTCACGATTTTGTGGGGTCTCATTTGAGAAGTTTTGTTTGTGAGTACGAGCGAGCAGGTCAGGTAAGTACTACTTCCCAGGGGACAGCGCGCCGAGCCGCGCCGCAGCTCCCCCTCATCTAATGCATTGGGCATGAAGCACAGTGCGTGCACAGAGGCAATGGCTGGAAAAATGCTCTTCCTAAATTCTTAACTCACACCAGGAACACTTCGGGACCAAGGAAAGTTAGCCAAGAGGGTAATGTGATTTTGGGATGTGTCAGTGATGCTTCATACAGAAGCTAGGGATACCATTCATCACCGCGACCTTCATCCCTGTATTTAAAGCGTGGAGAAACGTATCCATGTCATAAGAGTAGAGCTAAAATCGGAGTTGTCTAACTTTAAACTCTAAGATAGATGGTCAAACTCACATCAGGCTCAGGTGTGCAAGGGTTATAATTTTCTCCTTCAATTCGAGATGAACTTGTGATTTCTATATTGAGGGTAAACAGCCACACAGGCCGCCAAATGTGCTCAAGTTTGCAGGACCGAATCCTGGCGTAGTCAGTTGTCATTTGAGTTGTTGTTGTTGTTCTCATTCATTTAGGGGTTTTGCGACATAATGAGGAATTTGTCTGATAACCTGCTTTATTGAGATGGCTGTGTTAGTGTGCGTATTTGTAAGTCAAGTGAGGATTGGGAAGGAAAAGGCCATGTCCCTACGGGTTCCAGGTTCGATTCCCGGCTCCGCCAAGAAATTTTAATTCTGGTGCGAGGGCTGGAACAGGGTTCACTCAGCCTCGTGAGGCAAAACTGAGAAAAGGAGAGCTCGATTTCCACCTTAGCCACCCTGGAAGTGATTTTCCGTGGTTTTCCCACTTTTACTCCAAAAACCGCGATGGTTCCTACCTTAATTCCACGGCCGCCTTCTTTCCCAATTCTCACCTGAATTACAAATACACTCACTAATAAAGCCATCACAATAACACAGGCTATCACACACACGCAAGAAAACGGGGATAAAATAAGCAACAACAATATGAATGACGTCATAACTGACAAGGTACAAGGCCTATCAGTTTATGCTGCCAACTTTAATATTACATTACAAGTGCCATGTCCAGTAGTTTCTTTGAAGCATGAGTGACGACAGTGAATATAACCCTAATTCAACCCAATATCATGATGCTAAGGTTTCATCCTTGGTAAATTGGCTTGACATTTTTGAAATGTATTTTGGAAAGGTGGCTTACCTTACATTTTGAATTGAACACTCACGTTTTAAGTGACTATGTGTTATTAATGGTGCCAAATATTTTGTTTTTAAAATGTATGTTCTTGAACAAGCATCTCTTCTCACACGTGTATCTGAGAGATTATTTTATGCATCACCTTTACTGGCCATTGATCAGAGATTAATACACAACTATTGACAAGATGTACAAAATAACAGCCTAAACATTCTTTAAACTAAACAAGCCTATTGTTTATGTGATAAATAGCAACCCGCCCCGGTTTCACCCGGTATCTTTATCGGTTTACACAGCGTAAGCTTAAAAGGCGCACGGACGGCGGGTCCCAGACGCAATTCAGAAAAGACGAGGTGAACAGTGAATTTCCAAACACATAAACTCTTCTCTGAATTCTTAACTCGACACCAATGATGCTGGCCGAAGGTGGAGTGATAGGCTCACTCCCTAGCTCTTAAACTCGCTCCGAAGCTAGTAATTTAAATTTCAACTGAATGGAGATTGTTGGAAGAAATTAAAATGTAAGAGCACTTATAGTGGGCGATGTGACTTTTTTGTAGAACTTTCCATGCTGAACAATAATTCTTACTATCACAGTACCGTGTATAGATATTTTTAACGGTTTACCCAGCGTAAGCTTAAAAGGCGTACGGACGACAAGATTTTCTTCGACTCGATTCACTGAGTCAACTGTTACTGTTACTGTTCAACTTCGGAACCTAAATAAGGCCTATGTGAATAAGACGTTTCATTCAACTAAAACCCCTCGGTTATTTTTTCGAGAAGTGTATGAAAATATATATATAATTAATTCATATATTTTTTCAGGTTAGTAGATGTGATTAGATAAGTGATAGGCTACTCCTCGCTCCGCGTCGACCAACTGAAAAGCAACTCTTATCCTAGACACTACAATGCCCAAGGTCCTAAATTAAACAACAACAACAACAACAACAACAACAAAGTGAAAGCATCAAGAATAAAACCTTATGTGAAAGCATAATGTAGGCTATCTGAAGGTGTTTATTGACTGAATACTTATAAATCACATCATCGATGAAGAGTCCAGTAACTTTTGGGACATAGATATAAAGGATATTTCGGCTTAATTTCAGGTATGTATTTCCCATATGTTGCCATTAAACAAAGGTCATTACAACATGTGTGCGGAAATGCTAAGTTTCCGAGTTATGGTCTTCCAAGCAGTGTTATGAACTGGAACTAGTTTTTTTTTTTTTTCGCAGGTACAGTAGTTGCCGTGACAGAAGGTTTTTACGTGCGGGCCATTTAAAATCATTAGTATATTCATCTCCGGTGCAGACATCGAATCCCTTCGGAATCGAATTGTGGCAGGTTGAGATAATAAAATAATAATAATAATAAAAACAGAAATAAAACGCCTTTTGAAACAACAAACAGTCACTGTCATCCCAGTTATAATTTCAGCCACGGGAGTAATACCGAAACAGCTGAAAACAGCTCTAGACCAACTCAATCTGCCATTCCACATCCATCAGAAAATGCAAGGCAGTGATTGAGAACCAGCAAAGCTTGTGTTCGCCCACCGAAGTTTTGCCGAAGATCAGAATAACTTGTGTTTAATGAACAATTTGTGATATTAACAATGATCATAAAAATAATAAAGTAAAATTGAAGCATACACCTGTGCTGAGATAAGTAACCATATAGGCCTACATAATAGAATTCAACTGCATGATCTAATTTTATTGTATTATATTGTATTGTTGTACAAACGTGGCTGCGAATCACAGTATAAACATCAACTTGACTCATTATACCATAATATAATAAGACCACACACACAATATTTGTATATACATTTAAACGTCAACCCCAGTGATCAGTAGTGATGATGACCGCTTGACGGTCGAAACGCGTAAACCTAAATTACCCCATTGTTAATAGTGATCTTAATTTTAATATGTAATTTTGTTTTCAGGGGTGTATATTTGCTTATTATTCATACAGTAGGTGGCTTAGGCGGCAGCACGCCAGCCTCTCACCGCTGGGTCCGTGGTTCAAATCCCGGTCACTCCATGTGAGATCTGTGCTGGACAAAACGGAGGCAGACAGGTTTTTCTCCGGGTACTCCGGTTTTCCCTGTCAACATTTCATTCCAGCAACACTCTCCACTATCATTTCATTTCGTCTGTCATTCATCTAATCATTGCCACAGAGGAGTGCGTCAGGCCTCGGCAGCCGGCACAGTTCATATCCTCGCCGCTAGATAGGGGCTTCATTCATTCCATTCCTGACCCGGTCGGAGACTGGAAGCAGGCTGTGGATTTTCATTTTCATACAGTAGACTAGCCTATATACATTGAACTCCTGCCGAGTCATTAGGCAAATTAGTGTTGACCGACTGAATAGCTACAACTAACAGTTTGTATAGGCAACACTGAAAAACTGGCTTCAAAACTTTACATTACAAGTGCCGTACTGTATTTATTTTATTTATTTATCTATGGCTTTTAGTGCCGGGAGTGTCCGAGGACATGTTCGGCTCGCCTGAGTCTGTAGCTGCTTCCAGCGGACACCCTAAAGGGTGAGCTACCAGTTCCGTTCAATTTCAAGTAGTTCCAACTTTCGCCACCAGATATCAATGATACCTAGTGGCGAACGTTGGAACTTTGATAGAGCGTTCTGACGAAATCTAACCTAACAAATTTTGCTTTACACAAGTTTAGTCTGTGAAAGGATCTTTTACATGCCATAAATGTATGACATGGGACCGCCGGCTTTACTTCCCCTCCGAAGGAAGGCATACTGAAGGATTTTTAACGCTCTTAAAAAATCCGACGACTTCAGCCGGGTTTGAACCCGCTATCTTGGGCATAGCAGTTCAGCATGCTACCGTCTACGCCACCGAAGCCGCTGCCGTACTGTAAATAATAGGCTACAGTTTTTATTAGTAGTACATTATGCAACGAGCCTATAATGGCAATAATTAAGACACGAGTAGAATACGCTCTGTCGAGATTCAATTACCTGAGTTTAGTTTAGTGAACAGAGCACATGCGTTGTGTTCCCAGTAAGGATCAAAGACCTTCTCGATGTCATGTTTCCAAGGCTTTGAAACATTGCTTATTGTACAATAGGGATATTCTGAACTAGCGCCAAAAGATAGCGCAAAGGTACTATGTGGTATCATTTTGTTATTTACTTCAAATAACACAAAATAGACTGTTACAAAGTCTTTAAAATTCTTCAAATTCGATGCGTATAGAATGTCAACGGAATACAAATCAATGGAGTCCCACATAGAACAGTCATGACATCTGGCGGAAACAATTCGCTTAAGAAATTCATTTAACGAAAAGAGAGCTGTATTATAATTTCCGTGGAACTAATGTCGCATGCCTGCTTCCTCCATGACGTTCTGATGTGTTTATGTCAACAACAGCGCTCACTAAAATTGTCGGCGAAATCTTACACTACGAATGTGTATAAGTTGGGAGTTGCGGATATTAAGGTACAGTGCTATTTCTTTTGCAATATTGCCCAGCTTGTTTATGCATTGTAACTACAATGGTTGATCCAATATAGGCTACATTGTCAACTTTCAAATCATGTAATTCACGTCCGACATGTTGGGTTTTGAATGCATGTGAGAGCTATCCTTACCTAATTGGTCAATGAATGAAAATATTGCGCTCTGATTGGTTGGAAAAACTGTGTTATAATGAAAAGTAGTACTTTAATAACCCCCAACATGAAACAGTTTTCTGACATATAATATTTACATATCGACATCGTCGAACATAAATTATTTTATTACTAACGTATCGTGAACTTTAAAAATTCATCTCGGGTCATAATTCTGTAAATATATGCATGCTTATTTATATAGCCAACATGGCTTCAGCTCACTCCAAAAAGAACTGGATACGCGCCTGCTATATGCTGTTATAAACTACAGCATTACCTGCTACATCTATACCCTGAACACGACAAAGCGTGACACGTCGTGGATTAGAGCGGTGTAAATGTATTCCTGACGCTCAGCCCATTCAGAGCTGTATACACGATTCCGCAACACGTCCATGTAGTGTATATCCGTGTAATTCAAAACGATATCCTATAGTCACGCCACCTAATTCATGACGATGTACTCATTCACACAATCTAGTCTGGTAAATAATGAAGAGTAATGTTCACATCTACCAATTGTATGTGGCAATTAATTAAATGAAACTGAACTTCAACCATAAACAATAATCCAACAGCTACATTATACCATTGTCATTTTCAACAGCACATTTGGAGCTTTACTGTCTATTATTTATACAAACTCTGTCATTGTTCTGGATTTAAACAGAGCATTTAATCACAAGTCAATTACTGAAATAGGTTTCGTAATCAATTAGTCCTCATTTCTAGCTTCAAGCAATGGCAATGCAGCCTCTCACGTGTTTATGATCACTTGGATACGATACAGGCTAGCAACATTTAATTGTGAATGTATGGAACCATGGGCGGGTGATGCAGTGAGGTAGGAATTCAACTCAGGGGCCCTCAACCTTTTCTTATTGAAAGGTCCATTTGATTTATAGAATGATACAGCTATCACAATTAACACCTGTTATCAGACAGATTCTACACACACCAAAAGTACACGGGGCAACATGACCGCGTTGTCGCAGCCCCTAAACTGAGGAACCAACCAACCAATCTCTACTTAGTTATTGTAGTTACATAAATAGTTATTGTTGTTTTAAGGTACAGTGCTATTTCTTTTGCAATATTGCCCAGTTTGTCTATGCATTGCAATTACAATGGTTGATCCAACATAGGCTATATTGCATATTAAGGCTTTCACGGCCCGGATTATTATATAAATAATTCATTCTTTTGGGCTAATGCCGTGTGTATTTTTAATTTAAAACCATACGTTTCGGAGAAACCTTGCCTCCTTTTTTCTCCGAAACGTATGGTTTTAAATTAAAAATACACACGGCATTAGCCCAAAAGAATGAATTATTTATATAATAGGCTATATTATCAACTTTCAAATCATGTGATTCATGTCCGACATGTTGGATTTTGAATGCATGGGAGAGCTATCCTTACCTAAGCCACCGTGACTTAGGCGGCAACACGCCGGCCTCTCACCACTGGGTCTGTGGTTCAAATCCCGGCCACTCCATGTGAGAATTGTGCTGGACAAAGTGGAGGCAGGCAGGTTTTTCTCCAGGTAATCCGGTTTTCCCTGTCGCAAACTTCATTCCTGCAACACTCTCCACTATCATTTCATTTGTCATTCATTTAATCATTGCCCCAGGGGAGTGCGACAGGCTTCGGCCCGGCACAGTTCATATCCTCGCCGCAAGATGGGGGCTTCATTCATTCCATTCCCTGACCCGGTCAGTCGACTGGAAGCAGGCTGTGGATTTTCGTTTTCAACAGTGAGGTCATCTGCCCCTAGTCCGTCAAAAAATATCTTATTACTACTTAGAGCCACTTTACCTCGTTTACAGTCATTGAACTTTCGGGTGCAGAGAATAGTTGTGCCGAAAGCACCATTTTGCCTCGCACTGCTCTTTACCATAGTTACCGTAATGATCTACTGTCCTCGGCTCGCGTAAGCGATGCAGTAGTGAGACAGAACAAGAACATTATCTTGTGTAGCTATGGATCTGGATAATGGTGGCCTAGAGATTAAGTGAAAGGTCGTGTTAGTTCCAAGATACCAGGGTAAACCTGGCGGCTGCCTTATTCATGGTCAGGTCGCGCCAAGTACGATGACATAAGGTCATAAGCAGCTATATTTCAAAATGATCAGACGCACGGCTGTAAACACCTAGAACATAAAAAGCACTCTTCATTCTTTGTAACCAATCACACAACTTGATCAAAACAACTAATGATAATACATGTTCTGTAGAGATTTGAAGCCATTCTTTCAGTGATGCCTATACAAAATTGTCATTTGTAGCTATACACGAATGTATTGTAGTGTTAACTGCTTGACAAAACTTTGTGAATGTCGTTATTATTTTCTAAGACTTCAGTCTTTTGACTGGTTTGATGCAGCCCTCCATGCCTCCCTGCCCTGAGCTAATCGTTTAATCTCTACATAGCTACCACACCCTACATCCAAGGCAATCTGTCGCCAGAAACATCTCTGCTCTCCCACTCGTCTTAAAACCTCTTCGTTAGAAACCATATCTACCCACCTGATCTTCATCCTTCCCCTGTAACACCACATTTCAAACGCTTCAATTCTCCTCTTTTATGCTGCACCAATAGTCCGAGTATCATTTCCATAGTGCCACGCTCCAGACAAAGGCTTTCAAATATTACTTCCTAGAACAGTAGTCTACCTAAATCTATATTCGATGTCAGCAGATTCCGTTTTTGTAGGAATGCTTTCCTTGCCTGAATGAAGAGCTACAAATGACAATTAGTGTACTGTCTTGGAGAGGACAAATAGTGGTTATTAATTCAGCGACCGATATACAATGTTCTCCCCTTCCAATCCTGTCACCGGTGATGGTACCATAACACTGGGCGTGTATCCGTCTCCACAACCAAGTCACCAAATGACCTCAAGTCCTCAAGATAATGCGAAGACAAATCGCGGACAGTGTGCTGGTCACATGTATTCCCCAAGGTACCACTCACTCAAAAGGGAAAAATATTGGGAATTACGCTCATGTTCTTTTAGTTTTTATTTTATTTCATTTTTATTTTATTTTATTTTATGAGGCGATTTATTACATTGCATTTTCCAATCAGCTTTATACAGAAGTCTGCATTCATTTGAATTTCATATTTATTTATCAGTGCATTACACTATATTTCCAGCACACTGAAGAAGGGAGTCTCTGAAAATAACAAAGCCCCACTTCGCATTTGAGATGCGTCAGAGAAAATGTACTGCTCAGGACTGAAGAGTTGTGTGCGAATTACACCATTTGGCTCACTGTCCGCCTCATATCACCATTCGTTTCTATGGAGTTGAGACATGGCCTATCTACGAGGCTATTCTTGGACCAATACGTAGCAACAGGAAAGATTGCAAATAAGTTCATTCTCCCATTATCATGAATTATTTATATTTTGCTTTCATATAGATTGCATGACCGTTAATCTCGTGATCATAAGTCACGGGACCTCCATTTTTACGTGGAATCCAAACCACACGACGTGATATTCCACTTCGAATATCTCACCTGCATTGACCGGGAATCGAAGTCTGCCTGGTACAGGCAAGCAGCTTGACCACTGAACCATCACGCCCCCGACAGTAAAGAATATACCGTATACACAAATGAACTGTAGTCTTAATTGCTTGACAAGACTTTGTGAATGATGATGACGGCTTTGAAATAAATTGTGTGCGGTTCTGCTGATCACTTAGTCTGGTCTCCAATGGCCTGGCTGCGGGGCGTGGCGCAGCGGTAACGTTCTCGCCTGTTGTACCCAAGGTTGCGGGATTGAATTATGGCGCAGTGATATGGCATTTGAGGGAGCCGTATCAGTAGATTTACTGGCCGTTAAAGATCCCCTTCGGAGGAAAATTCCGGCGCCCAGGAGTTTCTAAAAGCTGCAACTGTTAAGGACGTAAAACCAATAACATTATTATCATTATTATTATTATTGTCTCTAATGGAAAACTAAAAAAAGTATCATTTTATATTGACGATTAATCTGTTATAGCGAACAATTTACTTTCAAGATCTATAAAGGCAATTTTCAGATTTTTATGTAACAATGTAACTTAAGGCTGTTCAACAAACTTTTTCTTCTTTCAGATTAAACAAGATGTTCATTAAAGAACATATAGCCTACTTTCTCCTAAATGCTTGGGTATTGTTACAACTCTTTGTCCTTTTCAAGGAGTATAATTGAATGTTGGTTGTAGTAGCTTGTTGAAATACAACGTGCTATACGGTTATTAAACGTGAATATGACGTGCCCATTGCTAGCGCTAACGCTGTAAAAAAAAAAAAAAAAAAAAAAACGGTTTCACCGTGTTTGAATTGATATGGGGAATCGATTTGCACACATACAGTACATGGCCGCTGTCTGCAACTATTGGGCTGATGACCTTGTAGTTCAGTCAAAAGATGCTTCCCACAAAAAGGTATGTTGTTGCAAAATTTGGTAGAGATCAAATGATTAGGTTGGTCGTAATTTGATTTAAGCTTTTAACATTTGGGTGGCCGCCATTCCGTTTCCGTCCAGATGGCGGGGGTATAAAACATGACTCTGAGGTGCCCTTTGCTAGTGCTACCTCTGTACCAAATTTCATTCAATTCGGTTTTACCGTGTTTGAATTGATAGGGGGAATCGATTTGCACACATACATGGCCGCCATCTGCAAACTATTGGGCTGATGACCTTTTAGTTTAGTGAAAAGACGCTCGCTATATGAGTATATGTTGTTACAAAATTTTTTAGAGATCGGATGATTAGGTTAGTTGTAATTTGATTTAAGCTTCGGACATTTGGGTGGCCGCCATTACGTTTCCGTCAAGATGTCGGAGATACGAAACATGACACTGAGGTGCTCTTTGCTAGTGCTACCTCTCAATCAAATTTCGTTCAATTCGGTTTCACCATGTTTGAATTGATAGGGGGAATCGATTTCCACACATACATGGCCGCCATCTGCAAACTATTGGGCTGATGACCTTGTAGTTCAGTGAAAAGACGCTCACCATATGAGTAGTCTATATATTGTTGCAACATTTTGTAGAGATCGGATGATTAGGTTAGTCTTAATTTGATTTAAGCTTTGAACATTTGGGTGACCACCATTACGTTTCTGTCAAGATGGCGGTGATACAAAACATGACACTGAGGTGCTCTTTGCTAGTGCTAACTCTGTACCAAATTTCGTTCAATTCGATTTCACTGTGTTCGAATTGATGGGGGGGGGCAGACATTCAGAGTACACACACACACACACACACACACACACACACACACACGCTGACAGATAGACACACACTTTTTGGTCCTGTGTAGATCTCTTTAAGTCTACTTTCATTTTTTGCAAAAATCGAAAGTAGGCTAAAAATAGCCTCAATTATAACCTTTTTTTAACGTATCAACTCCACAACACTATAATTGGTGCAAACAAGCTCCTCCGAGTAATTTTACTGGGAAATGAGTTTCTAAAAACTTGCAAATGAGTTTCACAAATGTAAGTACATCCTTAACTCATTACTGAGCTAATTTATTTACTTTTTTTATTAATCTAGACTTCAAAACAAAGACGGAGAAAACATACAATGAGGAGTCAACACGGTGGGCGACAAGGCCCAGCCAAGCTAAATTGGAAGCAGCGCCAGGTAATCTCCAGTTAAAGGTTCGAGAAGAGTTCTGGATAAGTGTTGATGGGAGAGAGCAGGTCCAACTTGAACGAAGCGCTCGATAGGGAGAAGCGTGGTCTGGGTTGTTTTACTAAAGAAGAAAGGATCTCGATAAGTCCTAATGCACTAATGAGGGTTGGTATTCCCCTCATCGCCTAACTGCACATAGTCACGTATCCGTATACTGACCACATTTATGACCTTCTGACAATGAGAGGTGTAAAGGTACTTTACAGTTAGACTACACAATGACGAACATAATGGTTCCGCACTAGGTCTACGTATATTTCCATTCTTCTCTACCTGGTGGCATAGCGACTAGTATACGTGGGTGTTATTGCGGAGCTCCGGGTTCGATTTCCGGTACTGCCTAGAAATGTAATTCTGGTATGAGGACTGGAAAGGTTCCGTGAGGTTAAACTGAGAAGAGGGAGGTGGGTTAGTTTCCCATCTTAGGATCAATTTATACTTTTTCAGTCGGTAAACACGCTTTTGCCCAATTAGATTAGGCTGGGTAACTAAGTTATATATACACAACACATCATTCCTTTAAAAAATTACATGTATTAATGTTGTTCACTGATAATGGGGGGAAATTTATCAGTGAATAAGTTAATCATAATAATAAAATAAAAGTAATTATATCCTAAATTTTCTCCTTTAGGCCCCTCAGTGAATATTAATATCCTAAATGTTCCCCCTTTATCAGTGAATAACATTGACACGTGTAATTTTATTCAGGAATAGTGTATTATATACACAGGGTTTATCTTAATTATACCGACAAAAAATCAGAGACGCTCTGCGTGTTATGTAAAAGACGATGCCGCAATCGCATTGGCGGAGAAAATATTTCCCTTCGAGAAAATGAGGTTACTTTGTTACTTCCGGGCGCGCGATTCAAATTGACAGGCTCGCCGGATTTGCTGAGAGAGTGCAAGCCGAGACGAACGACGAAACTTATTACGCACTCCCGCCAGCATATCTCTGTATCCTTCTATCACACTCCCTTCCCTTGCTTGAAGCACAGCAGTGGCCAGCGGCTTGCTCTCTTGCTCATCAAGTAGGCGAGTTCGTCGATTTGAATCACGCGCCCGGAAGTAACCTCATTTTCTCGAAGGGAAAAGTTTTCTCCGTCAATCCGATTTCGGCATCGTCTTTTACATAACACGCAGAGCGTCCCTGATTTTTTTGTCGGTATAATTAAGATACACCCTGTATACACTGTAGTTACCCCAATTAATCTAATTAGCAAAAAGCATTTTGACCGACTGAAAAGTATAAACTGACAGTATGTAAGGCAACAGTGAAAAAATGGCTTCAAAACTTCACATATTCCCTAGATCAGCCATCCTAGACGTGGTTTCCCTACTTCTACGGCGGGCAATTGCAAGAATGGGACATAAATTAAGGCCACGGCCTGCACCTATTCAATACCTTTGAAGACCTCATTAAAAATACACACACTAGTAGGGCCTACAGCCTTAACAATAACACAGGTTATGAGTATTCTACAAATATACACACCCAACTATGCGAGACTATCATGACCAAGATGTTTAAATCCATAAAACGAATCAACAACAAAATATTCTGCTCTTCAGTCTGTCATCGAAAGTTTCCTACGATTTTTGTTACTATAGGCCTCATGAACGCCTTTACGCTTGTGAGTAAAGTCGCGATGTTCAACGCGTACCCACTGGCGAACAAAGATTTCGGCTTGTTTGATCCTTAGCCCGTTACAAGTGTTTCTCGCCCAACAGGGGAGCGGTTTATGAGGAAAATAAGCTATTGGCGGGAGCCACTCTTAAGTTTCTATTCTCCAAGTAGTCACAGTCCCTTTAAACCACGAGGGAACGGTCAGGACGTCTGATATCGACACATGACCTTCATAATTACTTGGGCGGAACTTAGTGGCAGGAATACGGGAATGAAAGGCTTGCGATTGGGTATACGTTCACCGCCACGACCTCTATTTGAAACTAGAATGGGATAAGGTGCTCTGAAATTTCTATGGTACCGTCCTAACATTGTGAGTACTGGCAAACGAACTGAGTGATGCGTCTACTGCCTGTTCGAGTCCAGCCTAGGGCATGGTATTTGTGCTGTCCTTCAGTTTAAATTAAGCCCTAAGCGTAGCCTATGTATGAACTCAAATAATATAAAATAGGTACTTAAAAGCATACAGTTGAAGTTTTTTGCATAAAAGTCCGAAAGACAAAAAGAAAGGATTTTTTTTTGAAAAAGTCAGCAAGATCTAGAATTAAATTAATTTGAATTACACTAAACTCTCGCTAATCCGGCCCTCAGTAATGTGGCCCACAGTCACTCCAGCAGAAATGACGCGCACAACAATGAAATATCATGCGCAACAATGTTAAGTATTTACAATGTTAAACAATGCTATACACACAGTAGCTACAGTACATGAAATTATGGCCTTTTTCGAAGATTAGTATCATTGCTTCTAAAAGGAAAGGGCAGATAACCTAAATTTAGCCCCCTTAAAACAACTATTATTATCATCATCATTATTATTATCTAAAAAGAAACACGTTACGGATCGCTAGACCTCAAGCAGAAACTTGAATTTTTAGATAGCCTAGGCTAAGTTGAACTAAATATTATTTCAAACACTCCCAATAATCCGGCACTTCCGCTAATCCAGCAACCATGTACGCAAGGAATGGTCGGATTAGCGAGAGTTTAGTGTACTCATTTGAAAGATAAAATAAGAGTTTTGTCAATGTACCTGAGTTAACACGTGGTTGTAGAGTCGGTTGCAGTCTCTTCATGTTGAAAGTGATCGGCGTCACAATAACCTCCTTCACTTGCTCATTCCTTTGTCCTCAGATGGTGTTTCTTCTTTTTATAAATATCACGAGAGCACTGACATGCTATTGTGTGACTTGATGTGTAGCGCATTTCTAGAATACAAATACTGTACATTCCTGAGTCATCACAATGGTTATCAGAAACTTGTCGAGGTTTTATCGCCATGTCACAAGTGCTATGGGTTGATTCATATAAGGGATTCGCGATATCGTAGTCTTGTATCCCCGTGTATTTAGGTGTGTAGAATTTGTCTGATACCTAAATATTCATGTTGTGTGCCAGCCCGTCAGTATAGGAGTACTGGAAATACACGTTAATAGACAAATACCATACACACACAAGTAGAGGATGTCTCAAGGCTCTAAATAGACATGTTGCAGTTGATTCGATTTAGGGGCTTTGCGATATCGTGGTCATATAGACCCTTGTACTTGGGTGTGTGTAGAAGTTGTCTGATATCCTGTGTCACTCTGATGTCTGTGCTGGTGTGTGCATTTGTACTTGAGGTAGGATTTAGGTAGGAATTGGTCGTGGCCTTAAGTTATGAACCATCCTAGCATTTGCCTGGAGTAGAAGTGGGGAAACCACGAAAAACCACTTCCAGGATGGCTGAGGTTGGAATCGAACCCACCTCTTGCCAGCTTTGCCTTACGAGGCTGAGTGTAGCCCGTTCCAGCCTTCAAATCAGAATTCTATCATAGAATGCTTTTCAGACGATCAACACGATTGTGCCCAATTAGTTTGGGTGGGGAGTACAAATATATTTAAATACCTTAACCTGAAATATATCTAATGAAAAAATATTATAATTATAATCTTAAACTTTAACCCTAGTGATCAGTATCTGGCGATACGGTCGAAACGCTTAATCCTAAAATTTCCCCTTGCGAATGAATAATATTAATACGTGTATTTTTAGCCTATTTTCATTTATGAAAAAAAATAATAG
Source organism: Meconema thalassinum (assembly GCA_946902985.2). Lineage (NCBI taxonomy): Eukaryota > Metazoa > Arthropoda > Insecta > Orthoptera > Tettigoniidae > Meconema > Meconema thalassinum. Next base: position 292,506,595 of record OX336390.1, on the reverse strand, counting down.
GCTGATGAGATCACCCTTTGTCAGTGTGTCTGTCTGTCTGTCTGCCTGCCTGCCTGCCTGCCTGCCTGCCTGTGTGTGCGTGTGTGTGAGGATTTTTGTGTCCCCCCCTAATAACTTCTAAACGACTGGAGCGATTTCAATGAAACTCGGTAAGTTTATAGCACTATTCCGCGCGACCCCGATCGTGGCCTTCAAATTTTGTTACGTCTCACCAATCCAAAATGGCGGCAGTGAGAATTATTTCACCAGCATTCAATATCTCTGAAACTATTACAGATATCACCCTTGAATTTTGTACGGTGTTAAAGGGAACTACTAGAGGTTCATCTATGTGACTTTTGAAAATCTGGTAACTACAAAACCAACATGGCGGCCAAGCGACGTTCTGACTTTTAAATAGATGTTTATCGCGATTTAACCAACCAAACGCAATGAGACTTGGTATAGTATATGTTTATACACATTGCAATGCACCGACATCTAACTTTGCTCAATTGTTTACATAGCCTCAATATGGCAGCTGTGCGAAATATTTCACCGGAATTCTATATCTCTGAAACTATTACCGGTATCACCCTGAAATTTTGTACGGAGATAAAGGGCACTACTTGAAGTTCATCTATGAGTATTTCAAAAACTGGTTAACTACGAAACGAACATGGCGGCCACGCGAACTTGAACGTTTTAAATAGACTTTTCTTGCGATTTACTGATCCAAATGCAATGAAACTTGGTACAGCAAATGTTTCTACATATTGTAATGCACTGGTATCTAATTTAGTTCAATTGTTTACATAATCTTAAGATGGCAGCTGTGCGAAATTTTAAAATCTCGTCTTTATTTATTGTGTCCTAATCTTGCGATTGAAGTTTGAATACTACACCTACACAATAATCTTCATGTAATAGTACATAACTCTAAGACCTACATAAATATAAAAATATAAAAATTTATAAAAATCCGAAATATTTAGACGGCTCTCAATATCTACGAATCCATTACAGCAATCAAACTGAAATTTTGTATGTTGATAGTGGCATCTAACATAAATTGGATATATGAAAATAGGCCCTATAGTTCTTCACGGAACTACTTGTTTTTTCTTCAGGAAAGTGTGTTATTTCGCCGCCTTTTCTATAATGGTTGTTCAAATGAAAAGGTACGAAACAATAGACCTACAGTGGGAACAATTTATTTGTTATTCAACAGTAATCACCACAGGCCTGTGCACAGGTGTCCCATTGCTTCACTAGCCACAGGATACCCTGTTCCCAGAAGTCTTGTGTTTGTGACATGAGCCAATCCTGTACGGTATCCTTTAGTTCATCGCCCGATTGGAAAGGTTTACCCTTGAGATGTTTTTCTAACGGACCAAACAGATGGAAGTCGCAGGGTGACAAGTCCGGGCTGTAGGGCGAATGCTCAAGTTGTGCCCACTTGAACGTGGCCAATACACCTTGTGTGACGTTAGAGTCGTGTAGGCGAGCGTTATCATGGAGCAGAATCACTCCCTTCGTGAGCAGTACGGGCCGTTTGTTCTTGATGGACTTGCATAGGCTACGGAGTGTCGCACAATACACGTCACTGTTAATGGTTCGTTTCAAGGGAAAACCACCTGTGCACAGGCCTGTGGTGAATACTTTTGAATAACGAAAACAATGAAGGCACTTCAAATCGATGCATCGCATCGTGACGTCCTCATGTTCTTAGAACGCTCATACACGATCATGAGGTGAGTAGCAAATGTGACATTGTTAGAAAAGAGGTCAACAAGCGATAAACATTTCCGCAATCACAGCTGCACTAAAACTCTCGAGGGTAGGGCGCTGGAAGCTTAGATCGCTAGATACACTGCTGGCTGAACCGAGAGCAAGAACCCTTTTACGCATTCAACGTCCGTCTTCGTAGAAACAATTAACCTCTTGACATTTTATGTAATCTTGATGGACTAGTCCAGTGCAGGCAAGGAGAGAACTATTATCGACCCATCGTGTGTTGTAGACCACGTTCGCATGACCTCAGGTTTCCAGCAATTAGCCATCTCCAATTACTTAAATGTTATCTAACTAGATTGTAATCGACACCTTACCGTAAGATTGTACATTACTCATTCCGATTCCTCTGCAAGGTATTGATTGTTTTACTTAGGGCCTTGCGTCTTGGATTGCATAGTCATAAACTCAAGAGCTCTTACGCGCTACCTCGTATCTCGTTGGCATCGGGAGAGTGTGGGTGGGTTCGAATCCCACCTCGGCCGACCTGAAAATGGTTTTCGCGGTTCCCCGTTTTCACCACTAGGCACACAGGTACACGGCCGATTTCCTTCCAAAGTCCCTTCCCTGACCCGTCCTGATGATAAAAAAATAAATGGCCATTGGCTGCATTAATAAAATTTAAAAGAAATAGTCATAAGCCTATATTATTTATTCGTGCGTGACTCCTTCTAATCATGCTCAAGATTTAATACCCATCTTATCTACTAAGACTTTTACCTTTACGTACTAGCAAATAATGTACTCGATATATCGACTCCTAAATCTCGAATTTTCCATAACTCGCAGTAATTATTAATTCCAAACCAAACGTCCTATAATGTGCATGTATCTTTTCTCTTTAAGTCGAATTTCTATAACTCTATGTTTTTGAAGCTTTACGTAGTCTATATCCCTGACACTTAAACGTGATTCTATCTCGAACATTCACATATTTTTACAGTGCAACTTCTTTCATACATTACTGAAGCTCGTGCACAGAAAATGAAGGGCTCAGAAGAAGCGGATGGATGATAATAATGATGATAATTGTTGTTTTAAGGGGCCTAACATCTAGGTTATCGGCCCCTATTGGTCTGGTGATAGTGAAGATGACAATGAAATGAAACCAGAACGAAAATTAAGTGAGACTGAAAATACTTACAAAATGGAACTCAGATTGAAACAACTCACAAAAAGTAGAGTGGAAATACAAAAGGTAATTTAGAAGGAAAATACGTTCACAATGAATAGATTGAAAAAAATGAAAAAGAAGAGGATGGATCTCTTTAAGTCCTGAAAACGTATATAAAGGCACGTCTGCATTTTGCATGGTTAAATTTAACTTACAGTATTTAGACAATGTAATAAAGCTATCATCATTACGAACATCCGTTTAATTAGGATACATAAAATGTAGACAACTATGTTATACGCCTACATTCAGTATTTTGCGACCAGTATATCACATATTCTACATTTTTTCTACTTATCTCCGTAACTCGAATTTTCGATAAGTCAAATTTATTTTGACATCCCCTACCGATTCGACATTTCGAGGCTCGACTGTATATATCACATTTAGGCACCCTCAAACGTGCTAGGATTTGATCCTACAACCTCGGACACAGTGAGTCGACATCTGAGTGTCCGTGATATCTGTCGATTATCAGTAGTTTTGCTGTATCTGTATTGGCAAGTATACTTGTAATTTATGAGAATTGTTTGAAGGAAAGGGGTTGTCTCCCGTGAAAAAGACTACGTCGTAGAAACTGATGGTAGTTGAAGTAGGAAACTATTTTCACAGTTTCTGATGTGGAAATCGAACGTACCTTACTCACTTAACCCCATAAAACATGTATGGTATCCAGTGGTAACCTTAAGACCAGAATTAAAACTTCTTGGTAAAGTAAAGAGTCGAATTCAGGCCCTACCATAGGAGATGACTAGCGTCGTGCCAATAACAAATAGCAATTTGGAGTCACATTCGCTATGCTCAAATTATTTACTGTAGACGTAGACAATAAGAACAAGCATAAAAAGGAACAAACGATGATTAGAGGTATAGGAGCCGACGGAATGAGACGTGCGGTGGTTTATGAACACTGTGGAAGAGATAATCAGGCCTACTCTTCCAAGCTCCTCGCATTCCCTATCAGTATGTTACAACGGCGAAGAACAGCGCTGCCAGATGAGAACGGTCTCTCCCACAATTACACGACGGGACAGAATCAATCTGCATTGGATACATGAAGTGGAAATTCAGAAAAAAGAAAATATTACAGAAGGAAGGAATACTATTTGGAAAATGTATTCTTTAATGTTTATTTCTCTTAGAGGTACAAGATTTTGGTGAGTAACGAAAACGGCGACCTCTGTTATGACATTTATAGAGGTGTTCAGTGTCCCAAAACAACTCCTAACCTGTAGATAAGTTTTATGTCCGCAGCATTATGCGATATTACGTACCATATCACGAAACTCATGTTCCAGGTACAAAAATGATAGTTCAACGCATGAAACTATTCTTATACGCTCCTGCAGGTAAATCATTCAAAACATATTCACCAACCATAAAAAGCAACATTTCACTAATATTGTAATGATTTCATTGTGTAAAATTATTAAAAATGTATTTTCAACTGTAATATAAAATTAAGTTCTTTTTCCTTGAGATGTAAAAATATTCTGTTTTGAAAAGCTAAGAGGAATGATGTGCTGGAAGCATATGCTTTAATCACTTAAAAGTTTATTCAGTTTTTTGAAAAACGGATATTAAAGGTTGAGATCGAATTCCTGGCTACTACTACAACACTTTAAGGATGGAAAGATACCCTTTCAGACCTGGTGTCCAATATATTGGACACCAGCTTTTTATCATATTTAAATATACTAAACTTTATCAGCCATCTTTCATACCACGTGACTGTTATTCTGGACATTTATCAAGACGTGCAAGGCAATGATAATCCCTGCAATCTAGTGGTGGAATTATGAATTAAAAATCAAAACAAACAAGATGGCAGACTCATTGCCAGGACCACCAGGTAAGTCAGATTCCCCTATTATTTACGGGAGTAATTTCCTCTATGTGACTTCTGAAAAATAAGAGTGTTGAAGATAGTAACCTAATGATCAGTTTTATAATAATATAAATAGGCTCAAAAGTTTACATGAACTGCCAAAGCACTGAAATTCAGTGTCCAATATTCTGGACATCAGGACTGAATGGTCATACTTTTTCTGAAGTACAGAAAACAGATGCCGATGTTAGTAGCCAAATGATCGATCTTTTCCAAGGTACGACTTGCTTAAATTTAACAACAACTCATTATGATGCATAAAAAGTAGGATTTATTGACCAATATTAAAAGTGTGAGGTTATGTTTAGCACAAGTCTAAAATTCGGATTTATTTCTAGGACGCAGAAAAAAGTTTAGTCTCCTGAATGAAACTCATGCCAAGTAGATTCTGGACATGTTGGAAGATGGGGATCTATCTGATATTGATATAACAGATGATGATGATGATGATGATAATTATGAAGACACTCCAGCTGCTGTTGGCCTAGGCATCTGGTTAAGATGTGAACTGCTTTCAGCCAAGGAAGATGACATGGTAGGCCAACAGGGACTCATGGGACAGGAAGATGATTTTGGATATGAAAACGTTAGTACAAATGAAATAACCGCAGAAGGTGAATAAGAAACTAATGGACTACCTGCACAATTAGGGACAAGTGAGGAAGCTGTGACTGGTAATGAGTACCTGTATGACTATCTTACTGAAAAACATGATATTCGATTTACAGTAGGCGTCGTCCTTTCTCTAGTCCGTTTATTCAGTGTCAAGAAGATTATAGTGAGGATCTTGATTTTGAAGAGTACGGTACCCTATTGATTTCTTCTTGAAGTATATTAAAGATGAGGAATTTGAAAATTTTGCAATTTACACCAATATTTATGCTGATGGCATGCTGCCGATTTGGCCTTGGTAAACAGTTGGCTGGAGTATAAGAAATACTGTATGATGATCAGAATACCAGAAAATCGAATAATGGACTTGCACCAGTTTCGCATGCAGGTGTCAGAAAGACTTGTTCTCTCGGGACACAATGAGAAAAGGAAAAGAGGGAGGCCCAGCTCTGGAGATACTGAAACTTGTCAAACTAGGAAAAATCCAGAGCAGAAAGACGTCCAACGAGAGGCATTAGGTATGATGGTATTGACCATCTCCCTTTAGTTGATGATAGGAAGGATGGTGGCAGGTGTAAGAAAACACCCTGCAGAGGAAAATCGAAATTTCACTGCTCCAAATGTGATGTACATCTATGCATCAAGAAAAAAACAACTGTTTTGTAGCTTTTCATACAAAGTGAAGGTAAGACGCACTACTGTCTGCAACCAAAGATTCAGTTATTCAGTAATTATCATCACATTACATTCAATTTTGATTTCTTTTTACAGGAGTACAGAACGCAAGAATGCAAAATTTATCAGGAGGACTCTTTGAGGAGGAATGTTTATCCAAATTATTGTATGATCTCTATTTAGTTGCTATTAGCTTTGTATTAGTTGTATTATTCTGCAATAAAAGTATGTATAAAACCTGGATTTTAGTCTACTACAAATTCATTACCTTACTGCACCTGAGACCCGATGTCCAATATATTGGACAACAAACAAAAAATTCTAACGCAATGGCGATTTTTTTTTGTCCAGATATGGCTTAAATAAATTCTAAGGAAGGAGTTAGGTGAATTTTTTTTTTAATGGTGGATCATAATTCAGGACTGAAGGGGCTAAAAGGATTAACTGAGAAAGGGAAAGTTATTTTCTTACATTCTCATGGATGTTGAATTATTCTGTCTAGTAGCGAATATTAACATGGAACTGTTATTTTCTTTTGCGTGTGTGTATTCTGCCCGACGGCAGGTCCTTGCCTCTGAAGAGGCTATCCTGAGCCGGAGTTTACGTGTGGTAGGGTGGCCAGGTCCTTTCCGCTCCTTCTCCCCGCTAACAGCGCGTGGTCCCCCAGAACCGGCATTCCATCAGAGTTCTGACCACGCCCAATGCTGCTTAACTGCGGAGTTCTCATGGGATCCGGTGTTTCAACATGGCCAGGCCGTTGGCGGAACTGTTTTCCATTATATCTGGACATTGTGTAGTCGAATGCTGCATGCCATTTTTAACAATTGCCAAAATAAATCAAGTCATGAATGCTGATATCCATAAATGTTCTTTTTAAGGAGTCTTAACGCTTCCGTTTTTTTCTAACATCTGTAATAGCCGTAGTCTATTTTAAAAGATTCTGTCAATTTTATGAGGGTTGGTGTCTGAGGAACGCTTTTTCCGCTTCATGGTTGACACTATGAGATCTAGTAGTGTCTTGTAGACCTAATCTGGCTTCTCGTATATTTGAACTTAAGGGCACTGGGTTGTGACAATGGCTTATTTTAAACAATAAAATTAGCAAATTTTAAAAACAAATTCCTGTTATTTCCGTTTGGTCAATGGTTGGTAATTTTACACTAAACAAAGATCTAACCTTTCTAAGTCACCTGCTAACAATAAATATGAAATATTATTGTCTGATTTTGCACAGGCTGTTCAAAAACAAGTTTACAGAAAACAATAGCTCAAGTTAAGATTTTAGAGATTCTGGTACACTTTTCTCAGGAACTACTTAAGTTACAGGCCTGATCTTTTGTAATGTGTTGGTCACCATGTAGTTTTTAATAATGAATGGAAATATATTTAAAATAATCTTTATATTTTCAATTTATAAATAAAAAAATCATACATTATAAGAGGCAAAAATATTTGTTGTGTTTGTTAATGTTTAAACGGCTCAAAATATTTTTTTCTAGAAAACGCAATCCGTTCATTTTGTCAAGCCACATGTTCTTTACATTCCAGGAAAAAAATAAGTACCCTTGACAAGAAAAGTGTACCAAACTTGAGAAATGTATATACTAGAATTGTTTCTCTGTAACCTTGTTTTTGAACACACTGTACAAAATCAGACAATAATATTTCATATTTATTGTTATCATGTGGCTTAGAAAGGTTAGATCTCTGTTTAGTGTAAAATAAACAACCATTGACAAAACGGAAATAGCAGAAATTCGTTTTTAAAACTTGCTCAATTGTGTAAAATAAGAAACTGTCACAACCCAGTGTCCCTTAAGATCTGACCATGATAGCCCAATTCCTTATTGACGATATAATTATAATAGAAGTTTATGTAACCATAAGTCAATACATGTTGTACATTAAAATCGTTACGGTTTCAGTCACATTGTAACCTTCCTCAGCGTAATTGTGTAAATGTGCAAGAACATACACTTAATATAAATTTTGCCATGACAGAGGATTCTAAAAATATTCGTGTTCCAAAAGCCCACAAATTAAAATAAAAAAATAAAAAACAGATCTGTTACAAAATGTGTAAAGAAAAACATGAAAAGGTCTTGATAAAAAAACAGTGTGGAATAGAAGAGATGTGGATGTGAAAATATATACGTTGAAATAGATAGGTTATAACAGGTAGTTTGGTATGTATTTGCGAGGTAGAGAAATAATGCAATGAAAACGATCAAAATACGTGTTACGAAGTAATGTTATGAATGGGCATTCATATATTGACTTATGGTTATGTAAACTTTTATTATAGGCCTACTTAAAGATCTGATGATGCCCGCCTGACGAGCGAAACATGTCATCCTATAGTTTTCACCCTCTTCTGCAATCCGTAAAGAAAATCTTTAATCTCATGTAATTTTCTTCAGGTTCTTTTTCACATTTCTCAGTAGTTGTGATTATTTTGTGTTGACCGACTGAAAAGTTGCGATATCAACATCGAAATAACTTCCTTGAAAGTTCAACGTCCAGAAAGTCTGTAAAGGATATGAAGCACGGGATTTTGCGAATATCCCTATAGAGTAGCCAAGACACTTCAAATGCTCTGTTATCTGTACACGTCTGTGTTTTGCAGTGATTGTTGTGACAGCCGAATTGGAGGACGTCTAACTGAACAGCAAACTTTGAGTGAGCAAGCGGGGAGAGCTGATAACTGGTCCTAGTTTCCGGCCTCCATTACTCACGCCACTCTTTATCACAATCTCCCGCATTTCCTCCACATTTCGCCTTCGATACTTCCAGCTGATAGCAACACGCGCTTCCTCCGACCATACAGCAATGGTTGAGGCCCAACGCGTGATGGAATTATCAATGCTAATATATTTCTCTTTGGACAATCTCTGACAGCCATATTACTAGGGGTATAGAGTTGAGCAGCGATACAGATCCCGCACGTCTGTTGTAGCTAATATGTGTTCAGAATCCAATGGGCCGGTTCTATCGAGATCTGGGGAATTCAGGCTTTGATCTCAAAGAGAAAGATAATGAAATGTATCAGTCCAAAATCAAGACGTTTTGTGTTTATTTTCACCAGAGGTAGCCCACCACATTAGTGTTTAACATGAGTAAGCTAAAACGACAGCTTAGGCTTTCACGGCTGGCGTTCATAGGTACACGTTGTCCAGGCCGTGGTCCAGACTGGATATCTCCCGATGTTTCAACGGATAATGCCGGACGCAGTTTCTGGTGAAACGTCGGGAGATATCCTGTCTGGAACACGGCCTACAAGCCCGGACAACTTGTACCTAGTTGAGTGAGCTAATTTTCTAGAAGTGTTGAGATGATAAAAGAATTAAATAATAATAATAATAGACTAATAATATAAAATATTCCAATTCAAGATGTAGGTAGCACAATTCTGACTTTAATTTGGAATTCCCGGTTTCAAGCCAGAGACCACTCGGGTCATTTTCAGCCAAGAGTATTCAGAAAACCAAATTGTATTAACTTACACTTATTCACAAAAGAAGTCATCTCAAGAGCACTCGGGACATTTTCAGCCAAGAGTATTCAGAAAACCAAATTGTATTACCTTACACTTATTCACAAAAGAAGTCATCTCAAGACCAATCGGGACATTTTCAGCCTCGAGTATTCAGAAAACCAAATTGTATTAACTTACACTTATTCACAAAAGAAGTCATCTCAAGACCACTCGGGACATTTTCAGCCAAGAGTATTCAGAAAAACAAATTGTATTAACCTACACTTATTCACAAAAGAAGTCATCTCAAGAGCACTCGGGACATTTTCAGCCAAGAGTATTCAGAAAACCAAATTGTATTAACTTACACTTATTCACAAAAGAAGTCATCTCAAGAGCACTCGGGACATTTTCAGCCAAGAGTATTCAGAAAACCAAATTGTATTAACTTGCACTTATTCACAAAAGAAGTCATCTCAAGAGCACTCGGGACATTTTCAGCCAAGAGTATTCAGAAAACAAAATTGTATTAACTTACACTTATTCACAAAAGAAGTCATCTCAAGAGCACTCGGGACATTTTCAGCCAAGAGTATTCAGAAAACCAAATTGTATTAACTTACACTTATTCACAAAAGAAGTCATCTCAAGACCACTCGGGACATTTTCAGCCAAGAGTATTCAGAAAACCAAATTGTATTAACTTACACTTATTCACAAAAGAAGTCATCTCAAGAGCACTCGGGGCATTTTCAGCCAAGAGTATTCAGAAAACCAAATTGTATAACTTACACTTATTCACAAAAGAAGTCATCTCAAGAGCACTCGGGACATTTTCAGCCAAGAGTATTCAGAAAACCAAATTGTATTAACTTACACTTATTCACAAAAGAAGTCATCTCAAGACCACTCGGGACATTTTCAGCCAAGAGTATTCAGGAAACCAAATTGTATTAACTTACACTTATTCACAAAAGAAGCCATCTCAAGACCACTCGGGACATTTTCAGCCAAGCGTATTCAGAAAACCAAATTGTATTAACTTACACTTATTCACAAAAGAAGTCATCTCAAGACCACTCGGAACATTTTCAGCCAAGAGTATTCAGAAAACCAAATTGTATTAACTTATACTTATTCACAAAAGAAGTCATCTCAAGACCACTCGGGACATTTTCAGCCTAGAGTATTCAGAAATCCAAATTGTATTAACTTACACTTATTCACAAAAGAAGTCATCTCAAGACCACTCGGGACATTTTCTGCCTAGAGTATTCAGAAAACCAAATTGTATTAACTTACACTTATTCAAAAAAGAAGTCATCTCAAGACCTATTTATGCTGTATTTTTATACAGTGGCCATTGGGATAGTACAGTTAAAAGTAAAACCGTAGGTATAATTCGAAGCGACTGACTGCTTGGCGCAGCGGTAACGTTCTCACCCGCTGTTCCCAGGGTTGCAGGATCGAATTCTGCTGCAGTCAGTTGGCATATTAAGGTGCTTAAATGCGACGGAGCAGAGATCCCGAGTCTCTAAAAGCAGTAAAAAGGGATGTAAACCAAAAACATTATCATGATACTACGAGGCATCTGATAGAAGCATGACAATTATTTATGCTTGTCTTTAAAGTCTTCAAAATGAAGTAAAATAAACACACAGTATTCAACCGACAGGAATTAACTTTGATAGCTCAAAATCAGGGACATTAATGGGCTCAATGCCTATTCAAAGCTTCGAAACATGTTCATTTCAATGAAAACGATTCCAAAATAATGAATGTTTCACTTAACTCTATTTCTCTCATGTTATATATTACAAGACGTCGCTATCTAAACAAAAATCTACGCCAAGTTACAGTATTACACTAAAATACGGATAGTGTGCGCTTTGTCTATGTGGATCGCTGGAGGTGTTCTAATCGTTACGACAAGCGACCTTTGTACGGTTCTGTTATATTTACAAGATTAAAAGAGTTGTGTTCCAAGCGATCGCTTTCCCCTATGTGAACAAAAATCAATATCCATCGGGATAGAGCCTAGGGCAGGGACACAAGTAATTATCTCTAGTTCACAAGTTTTAATTTGATCGTTCTAAACTTCATCTCGTTACAATTGAGTATGCATGGACTGAACTGATCGAAATTACTCATTTGAAAAACATGGCTTCATTTCGTTAACAGACTAAAAGGGAAACTCAGGTTTCTTTAATGGCAAAGTTAAGTTACTATCAAATTAAAACAATGCAGACAAATGGTTCTCAAACAAACAATAACATTGCAATCATTAGAGATTTGTCATCTGATATAAAATTCCCTGTACTTGTCCCCCGTTTCTACGGGGTCGAAGATGAGATTATGTGGTTTATAATTGATTTTATGGCCGGATGCAATGGCGTAACTGGGGGGGGGGGGGGGGGGAGGGGGAGGCTGATCAGGGTGATCAATCCCTCCAAGAGCCGATTAATCAACATATGCAATTTGTCGGCGAATTGATGACAAGTGATTGAATGTATTTAAGTTCATACTTCCTGATTTGAAAGCATTTCTCTTCACTCGTGTACATTTTTTAGCGTTCCCTAACTTAACACTAATTGAATGAGCAAAATAGTCAGCCGTTCAGTTAACCAAAGGAGTGGCAGTGAGATGGATGTGGCACTATCTTTCTTCATCCCTTTCCAAAAATACACCACTTGTCAGTTACCATTCTGTTAGCATCCGAGTCTTCGTGTCATTGTGGAAAGTGAATAATATTGTGTTAAGTTGTATTGCTGTTTTAAGCTAAACTGTAGTTTATTACAATGACGTAAAATACAAAGGGTCAGCTATTTCGCGAAGAAAACTGGGATAATTAAATATCAACAAAATTGTGAATTTTCAAACATTTACAAAATGAAAAGTTAAAAGACAACGTGTCGAACGCAATTAAGATCAAACAATAGGAGGTTTTGAACCCCTCCGAAAGTAATTTCGACTGAGCTCATCCCCCTCCAGAAGCAAACCATAGTTACGCCACTGGCCAGGAGGCCTTCCTGACACCAAATTCACGCGAAGAGTCAATAAGAAATGAGTGAACAAGAATGGAATTGAGCAAGGAGTTGGAAGCAAGCGGTCGTGGCCTTTTAGAAGCTACCGTGATATTTGCCAGGACTTGATAGGAATGCTCGGAAACCAGACAAGGACGGCCGATGGAGAAGTTTTAAACCACACGTCTACAGAGTCTGGAGATGGCCTGGAAATTATCATCATTACTATCAACATTACAACCATCATTACAGATGTTTCGTTAGAATACATCTGATAAAATATACTCCAATTTGAACTAGCTGTGTCTTTGTAATTACATTTACAATTAAAAATAACTATATTTTTGGATGCATGTTTTCAAGGAAAGTAAAAAGAAATATAATGTTGTAATAGAGGAGATTAGCCTATGTGTTTCGTGATTGAATAGCCAACTGCGTGGTGCAGCAGTCTTCGCACGTATCGTAAGGTTGGAAGGTGTTATGGCGATACTAATGATCAATTACTTTTAACTATGCTGTCTGTAATGAACGTGGGAACGCTGCTTGAGAGTAGCCTACAGTCCAGCTCAGAATATCATTAGTACAACTTGAGCGTACTTGGCCTTTCCATACGTTTTGCAAGCAAGCAAGCTTGTAGTTTAACGTGACCGTTAATCTCGAGATCATGAGCCACGGGACCTCCTTTTTACGTGGAATCCGAACCACAGGACATGGCATTTCACTTCGAAAAATTATACGTTTTGCAGTTGAGGAGTTACAAGTAGCATACACACCGATTCATTTCAAATATCCGCGAGTGGGTGATCCGCGACGAATCCAGAACAAAGTTATTGCTGTCAAAAATCGAAGAAGGCTGCGATCTTAAACAATTTTGGATACCATTTACGATATTGCGTCTGCATGGGATTATATTATCAAACCCTCCATACTTGTTAAATCATGGAGAAAACTCCTTCCGCATATCGAAAGAAATGTCAAGCAAAACATTTGTGAAGAAGAGAATGAAGTCATGCCGACCGCTACACTTGTTGACCTAGTGACATCCGTCTTGGACGGTGAAAATGTCGACGAAGGGAGCATAGAAGAGTGGTTGGAATGCGACGCCAGTGAGCCGGTCTTTGAACGGCTGACTGACTGAATACTTCTTGTTTACAGTTCTGTTTCATTGTTTTATTTTTATTTTTAAAGTTTTTGTGTTTAGGTCTACTCTTCTTTATTTAGTGATGTAAACGTCGAGTTCTTATGCTTAAATACAGTATGTTTTTTTCGAGTATTTTTATTTTTTCCGCGTTATCCGCGATTTTCGCTATCCTCGGTGCCCCCTGCTACCCAATTCCCCAGATAATCGGGGCGTTACTGTGTTAAAAACAGGGATATGCAACAAACTCAGATAGTAATATTTATTATACTGTAATTGCTACAAGTTATTAATGATGTTAGACCACTAAAGATGTTTTAATGACCAGTAATTCATAATTAATTAATTTAGACTTTGAAGGAACAATAACTTAATGGCAGGTCATTTCTGTTTCAACTAGTCTAATTGCTTTCCGGAAAACGTTTCGTCGAAGCTCATTCCCATTAATGGCTTAACATTTTAAATAAATTCCAGCTACCTCTGAAAGAGTTTGTGCGTAATCTCTCAATCAAATGGACGATACACTATATAGAAAATGAGGAATTAATCGGAGAGTCAAGCCCTCGCAATGCTATTACAAAGGGGAGGGAGGTGATGAGTAGTTCATTACAATTCGCATTACAAGTCCGCGCCCACGGACAGTACAGATACTGGCTTATCATTCCTTCACAACAGGCTGGTGGCCGTGTGATATCCGGCTAGCGAATGTATTTTTGTTGGCCCACTTTTGAAGGAGTGCCATACACGGAAAAACTGATCAATTAGGTTCTATGACCTGGCGGATAAACGTACTGAGATAAACCGGTTGGTAGAGTTAGCAAATCAAATTTACCCTAAATACTGATGTAAAAAAAAGTAATTAGTATTCTGCCCGAAGGCAGGTCCGAGCCTCCGAAGAAGCTACTCTCAGTCGGAGTTTACTTGCGGTAGGGTGGACAGGGCCTTTCCGCTCCTCCTTATGTTTGCCAACAGCGCACAGTACCTAGAAGCGGTATACCATCCAAGTTCCGACCACGCCCAATGTTGCTTAACTGCGGAGGTCTCATGGGATCCGGTGTTTCAACATGGCCAGGCCGTTGGCCAAATACTGATAAGGGTTGTTAATTATTATCATCTTGCTCCTGTTAACAACAGATCACCAGCCCAATGCCCACCATGCAGATTAGGGTCAATGTGCAAGGTCGTACGCTCAGACTATTTGAGGACTCAAGAAATGAGCGGGTTCATAACGATGTTTTTAATTTTTAACTCTAAATAAATGTCGGGATGGAACCTTCTTATACACACATCAAAAAAAGTTTTGCATCACCTCGGTTCCCAGATCTCCGGCATATAGACGTTGACTGTGTATATTGTATCCAAGATACAGTCCCTTTGACTGTTCATAGATGTCACTAAAACTGCTCAAAGATGTAAACAACCATGCATGAGCAGGGCCTATTAGACGGAGGGGGTACGACAGCCGATCAGTTCCAGTCATTCCACCAGGACGAAGGTACGCTGCTCATGTTGTCTGTAGTTCTACCATGCCTAGAAGGTCAATACCGCAGTTCGATCGCGTCCGCATTGTTACTTTGTGTCAAGAAGGGCTCTCAACAAGGGAAGTTTCCAGGCGTCTCAGAGTGAACCAAAGCGATGTTGTTCGGACATGGAGGAGGTACAGAGATACAGGAACTGTCGATGACAGGCCTCGCTCAGGCCGCCCAAGGGCTACTACTGTAGTGGATGACCGCTACTTACGGATTGCCGCTCGGAGGAACCCTGACAGCAATGCCACCATTTTGAATAATGCGTTTCGTTCAGCCACAGGACGTCGTGTTTCAACTCAAACTGTGCGCAATAGGCTGCATGATGCGCAACTTCACTCCCGACGTCCATGGCGAGGTCCAGCTTTGCAACCCCGACACCATGCAGCGCGGTACAGATGGGCCCAACAACATGCTGAATGGACCCCACGGAATTGGCATCACGTTCTCTTCACCGATGAGTGTCGCATATGCCTTCAACCAGACAATCGTCGGAGACGTGTTTGGAGGCACCCTGGTCAGGCTGAACGTCTTAGACACACTGTCCAGCGAGTGCAGCAAGGTGGTGGTTCCCTGATGTTTTGGGGTGGCATTATGTGGGGCCGACGTACGCCACTGGTGGTCATGGAAGGCTCCGAAACGGCTTTACGATACCTGAATGACATCCTCCGACCCATAGTGCAACCATATCGGCAGAATATTGGAGAGGCATTTGTCTTCATGGACGACAATTCTCGACCTCATCGTGCACATCTTGTGAATGCGTTCCTTCAAGATAACGACATCGCTCGACTACAGTGGCCAGCATGTTCGCCAGACATGAACCCTATCGAACATACCTGGGATATGTTGAAAAGGGCTGTTTATGGACGTCTTGACCCACCAACCACTCTGAGAGATTTACGCCGAATTGTCGTTGAGGAGTGGGACAATTTGGACCAACAGTGTCTTGATGAACTTGTGGATAGTATGCCACGGCGAATACAGGCATGCATCAATGCAAGAGGACGTGCTACTGGGTATTAGAGGTAGTGGTGTGTACTGCAATCTGGACCACAAATGCTGAAAGTCTAGCTGTATGATGGTACAACATGCAATGTGTGGGTCTCATGAGCAATAAAACGAGCTGAAATGTTGTTTGTGTTGATCTCTATTCCCTTTGTATTTAACGGTTCCGGAACTCTTGGAACCGAGGTGATGCAAAACTTTTTTTGATGTGTGTATTTCTCAGCTGCTTCCTTCGATCCTCTTACCCAATTACATTCATCTACAAGCACTTCATTTCATTTCATTCCGTCCGCTTCGTTGCATACCAGCTAGCACTCTTGACCGTCACCGTGGAGGCCCTGGATCGATTCCCGGCTCAGCCAAGATATAAATTTTGGTATGAGTGCTGGAACGGGGTACACTCAGCCTCGTGAGGCAAAACTGGAAGTGGTTTTCCGTTGCTTCCCCACTTCTGCTCCAAGCAAATGCCGGAATGGATCCTATATTAACGCCACGGTCACCTCCTTCCCAATCTTCATCTGGATTACAAGTACACACACACTAATACAGCCATCACAATAACGCAGGTTATCAGACATATCACACACATACACACTCGAGTACATGGGCTACATGAACACGATGTCGCAAAGCCCGTAAATGAATCAACAACATTTCATTCCAAGATCTCCTTCAGTATGCCTTTCTCCGGAGGGGAAGTAAAGCCGGCGGGCCCATGTCATAGATTTACGGCATATAAAAGAGCCTTCCACTAACTAAAATTGTATGAAGCTGAATTTGTAGGTTAGATTTGATTAACACTCTATTAAGTTTCAACGTTTGGCACCACGTGCTGGTTGCGGTGGCATCTAGTACACAAGTTCACAGCTAGGTGTCGTTGACGGTAGCATTTGATAGCAAAGGTAGGGACTACTTGAAATTGATCATCTGCAGTCCTTACCTGAATTACAAAGAACACACACTAATACAGCCATCACAATTAATACTAGTTATCAGACAGATTTTACACACACCCAAAGTACACGTGGCTACATGACCGCGTTGTCGCAGCCACTAAACTGAGGAATCAACCATCATTCCAAGATCGTGGGTTAGATTTCCGGACTAGGAATTCCAGTATTAGGGACAGAATGGGGTGGGTACCCGGGAACTTGAAAATAAGGTACTATCACAGCATTTGCCTGAAGTAAGTGAGGAAAAGCCACACTCAGGATAGCCACTGTCAGCGTCGAGATTCAATCTCCACAATTGCTGCAGCTCCCAATCGCGATTTAACGCGCACGGCTACGACTCGGGGTCAATGGAAGTGCACCGAATAGTTGTAAGAAGATACATGTGGCCAATGTTCTGGCTGGCTAACTGACTAGGACACGAGAAGTGTGGCAGTTTGATAATCTCTGTCTGGGGTGCAAACTTCGTTATGGACCTGCGGCAAAGCACCTGGCACACAATACCAATAATAACACGCTCTGACTGTACAAGAGCTGATACTGAATTATGAAATTAAATGGAAATTGGATATGACACGCCTCGCAGCTTACGTGTTTTATCAGATGCGACCCGGCGAAGGGCGAACGACTATTATCCTATAAACGAACAATGTACTGTATATTCCCTTGATTTATTTGGGCAATAAAAGATGGAAAAGCAGTAACAAATTGAAGATATTCGTGAAAAACGTGGTGTGGAGATCTTTGAGATATCGAGGGACTGAAATTAGACAGACGATGTCATATGATGCCACGATAGCTCTGTGGCACGAAAATGCCTTCTATTCATCCATGAACGCCGACCACGATAGTTCTCTCACTTTCGTCGTTAACAACCGGCGACGCAAACGTTAGGCAGTAATCATTGATCGCTGCTGACCAATAGCTGATGGTTCTTGACCAATAACATGCTTACTCATTTATCCACATGGAGTCCAAAATCTGGTACTGGCTGCCGGCCCGCTTTTCAGGTCTCCAGTGTTGCACAGTTGCACGAAGTTCTGTCCTGTCTCCCTGCTTGCTCTCATTAGCTACGGTGGAGAGTTTACAACGCTGTGCCTCGAGCTGGGAAAGCCTTGGCTCCACGCAGACATGCGATCTAAACATGGCCGCTCAGCTAGGATTCAAAAGCGAGCCGGTCATTAATGGTGCACGTCAGAGAACTACAGGCTACGGAATCTTTCAGTTTTAACGTGACCATTAATCTCATCATAATCCACGGTATCTATTTTATTTTTTCGTAGAATCCAAACCACCAGGGTGACAGTTCGCCTCAAAAATCTCGCATGCAATAATTGGGAATCGAACATAGTCGCCTTGGTGAGAGGCAAGCAGCTTGACTGCTGTGCCTAACTCCCCCCGTCTTGGAAATGGTAGATGGGAAAGATCGTCCAAGACATGCAAGTTGTGGGCCCCAAATATGAGGACGCCAAAGCTAGATGAAAGTATGATAGTCTCTCTATGGAGTAGGTGTAGCCGAACAGCTGCCATCGCACAAGACAGAAGCTAGGGAAGAAAATATGTAGGAAAGGTTGGAATATTCTACCTAGTGTGGTATACTAGTCAGTGCACACCGCACCTCGTGTCCGAAGGTTGGCATTTACAGTCTAATGATTTTAGAAACTGAGAGGATTCGAGATCAAGTCTCAAATGCATCCAACATGTTCCAATCAATTTTATATGAGTTCGTTTAGTTCAATTAAGGGCTTGGAATATATCTGGCTATTAGATCCGTGTACTAGAGAGAGAGATTGTATATTAGGCCTACTTGATTTTTATTTTTAGGATCATATGTATAGGGCACATTTGTTGCAGGCAATCCGCTCCTTCACAACAGTTAACAGTGCAATCCATGTTAAAACAAGTAGTTCCGTGAAGAACTATACAGCCTATTTTCATATATCCTCTATCAACATACAAAATTTCAGTTTAATTGCTGTAACAGATTCGTAGATATTGAGAACCGTCTAAATATTTCAGATTGTCGCCAGGTTGGATTTTTATTTTTGTACTATTACATTAAGATTATTGTGTACGTGTGGTATTCAAACTTCAATCGCATGATTAGAACACAAGATGTAATAAAAACGAGATTTTAAAATTACGCACAGCAGCCATCTTGTGATTATGCAAACAATTGAAATAAATTAGATGCCAGTGGATCAACATTTGTATAAGCATTTAACGTGCAACGTTTCTCAGCACTCGGATAGTTCATTCGCGAGAATCGTCCATTTAAATATTTATACTTCGGTCGCCGCCATGTTGGATTTGTGCTCACCAGGTTAATTAAAGTCCTATAGGTGAACATATGTTCATAGTCTCTATGAACATAAAAAAATTCATTTTGGTTGCTGTAAAAGATTCATAGATATTGAGAACCGTCTAAATAATTCGGAAGCTCGCCATTTAGGATTGTTATATGTATAGGCCATAGAATTATGTACCATTCAAGGACAATTATTGCCTAGGTTCATTATTCAAACTTTCACTTCGATCGCATGATTACGACACAAGAAATAAAAACTTAATTTTAAAATTTCGCACAGCCGCCATATTGAGGTTATGTAAACAATTGATTTAAATTAGATGGCAGTGCATTACAATCTGCAAAATCATTTACTGTACCACATTTCACTGCGCTCAGAGAGTTGAATCACGAGAAAAGTCTATTAAAATATTTCAAATTCGCTAGGTCACCATGTTCGTTTTTTACTTTACAAGTTTATGAAATATACATAGATAAACTTGTACCAGTACCCTTTATCACCGTGCAAAATTGCATGATGATATCTGTAATAGTTTCGGAGATATAGAATGTCAGTGATATATTTCGCACAGCCGCCATTTTGAGGTTATGTAAACAATTGAACTAAATTAGACTCCAGTGCATTACTATGTGTATAAACACTTGCTGTACCCAGTTTGATTACGTTTGGATGGTTAAATCGTGAGAAAAGTCTATTTAAATGTCTCAACTTCGCTTGGTCGCCATGTTCGTTTTCTACTTTACAAGTTTATAAAATATACATAGGTAAACTTGTATCAGTACCCTTTATCACCGTACTAAATTGCAGGGTGATATCTGTAATAGTTTCGGAGATATAGAATGTCAGTGAAATATTTCGCACAGCCGCCATTTTGAAGTTATGTAAACAATTGAACTAAATTAGACTCCAGTGCATTACAATGTGTATAAACATTTGCTGTACCAAGTTTCATTACGTGTGGATAGTAAAATCGCGAGAAAAGTCTATTTAAAAATCTCAACTTCGCTTGACCGCCATGTTGGTTTTGTAGTCACCAGGTTTTTGAAAGTCTCATAGGTGAACTTCTAGTAGTACCCTTTATCACCGTACACAATTTCAGGGTGATATCGGTAATAGTTTCGGAGATATTGAATGCTAGTGAAATATTTCGCACAGCCGCCATTTTGCATTGGTGAGACGTAACAAAATTTGAAGGGCACGGTCGAGGTCGCCGGGAATAGTGCTATGAACATACCGAGTTTCATTGAAATCGCTCCAGCCGTTTAGATTTTATTAGGGGGGGACACACACACGAATCACACACACACACACACACGCACACACACACACACACGGACAAAAGGTGATCTCATAAGCCTATTTTTTCAAAATTGAAAATAGGCTAAAAATTATACTTAAAGTAAATACTTAATAAACTAAGAATTAAATCTCATGAAGTGCTTGTAAATGAGTTGTAACCATTTAAAAGTATCACTTACCGGTATAGTAAATACTGAGCTATGTGAATTCTCATACGCATGCAGATATTGCAAATTGTAAATGAGTGTTGCACTACAAATAAACTATTTGTTGTATTGAGAAGTACGATAGTGAGGTATCTGCAGTGTGACCTCGTCGGTTTGACCGTGAACTTTGTCCATTCGACAAAACCTGTTGTAAAGAAATGACGTGGACCTCTGAGATTATGTACGGTCAATAAAGGCATTTCCTCATTAGGTAGTTTAAGCCACAGTAGCTGAATAGATTGATTTGTTGATTCATTTAGGGGCTTTGCGACATTGTGTTCTTGTATCCCCGTGTACTTGGGTGTGTGTATTTGTAATTTAAGTAGGATTTGGGTAGGAAGCGGCCGTGGTTTTAAGTTAGGAACCATCCCAGCATTTTCCTGGAGTAGAAGTGGGAAACCACGGTAAACCACTTCCAGGATAGCTAAGGTAGGAATCGAATCCTCCTCCTCCTCTCAGTTTTGCCTCTCGAGACTGAGTGTGCCCCGTTCCAACCCTCTGCCTGTCAGGTAGTCAGCCCGGAAATCTGGTTGGATCCCAGCCGTCAGACCAGAATTACATTTCTTGGCAGAGTGGGAATCGAACCCAGGCCTCAGTGTTGATAGCCAAGAATGCTAGCCACAACGCAACAACGGAGTACTGACTAGAGTGTGAGTGTGGTGGAGGGGGGTTGGTTATGGAATAAACTGTATTATTGTAATGACTATAGTTAGAGCACTGCGCGGATAAACAAACGTTATCCGCATCTGCATGACTGTTATTCGCATCCGCCCCTCATCCGTACGACTTTCATCTGCATTCACACGTTTGTTATCTGAATCTACTGGAATTAAAATAATATTTTTAATTAGATAAAGCATCAAGTAACACATTTAGACAACTGAGGAGAAAGTCGTTCCCTTAGGCCAGGGGTTCCCAACCTTTATTGACTAAGGGCCACATTGTAAATAGTTGGGGGACCTTGCGGGCCAATAATACTCCGGGGATTTGGGGGGTATGGATTTTTGTAAAAAATATATAGGTGCAATTTGGCGAGTTTTGTGGCTATCTGAGCTTAGTTTTCTTGGGCGGGCATCAATTCCACCCGGGAATTCCAGTCAGGTAGCCAGGGTTACCTCAATTCCACCCGGTCCTCCAAGGGACCCAGAAATGAGATCCTCAACTCCGCCCAGGCTTTTCCCCAATGACGTAAACAAATGTCATAACCCTCCTGCTCACATACCAAGGGCCGTGTCAAACACCTTATGCAGCGCATGAGTAGAAAAAAATAGAAAACTTGGCAGACTTAGAATATTATGATTAATTTTAAATCACCACCACCAAGTCCGCTCAATCGTTAAATCAGATATAAATATCATACAAAGAGCTAGATATGAATCACTGATGTTAAATAAAAATATGGACAGGAAATTTAATAAAATAAGAAAAATCAGCATCTTAAAATTACATAAATCTAACTAAGTTATTGTGTGAGAAACACACTTCACAAGATCTAATCTACTCATTGTTTGGTTGGCGTACTGCATGAGCTTGTTTTCAATGAATTCTTTTCTCACACGACTATTCTTGTCTTTGCTCGACACCCGCCCGCTGCTGTTAAGTAGAATGTACGGGACTGTCTGTATCTGATGTAGGCACTTTAAAAAAACAAATATATTTGGATGAGGTGTTGTTCTTGTGTTGTCGTGTGGAATGCAAGAATTCGCTCATGCGCTGCAGAAGGTGTTTAACGTTGACCCGGCCCTTGGTATGCGAGCAGGAGGGTTATGTCATTTGTTTACGTCATTGGGGATAACCCCTTTGCCGACCCCTTGTCAAAGCCTGAGCGGAGTTGATGATGATGATGATGATGATGATAATTGTTGTTTTAAGGGGCCTAACATCGAGGTTATCGGCCCCTAATGATCTGGGTGATAGCGAAAATGATAATGAAACGGAAACCAGAACGAAAATTAAGTGAGACGGAAAATACTTACAAAAAGGAACTCAGATTGAAACAACTCACAAAATGTTCTTACAAAAGGGAATTTAGAACGAAAAGATTCACAAAAGGAATAGATTGAAAAATACCAACAAAATGAAGACTAGGTTCAAAATACGTACAAAATGCAATGTAGCGTCGAAATACTTACAAAATGCAACTGAAATTCAAAATACTTACAAAATGCAAATGAGATCGAAATTACGTACAAAATGCAATTGAGATTCAAAATACTTACAAAATACAATTGAAATTGAAAATACACGATGCAATTCAGATTGAAATATCCCAGTTCCAATCCAAATTATTCACAAAGTGCAATTGAAATTCAAAATACTTACAAAATGCAATTGAAGTTGAAAATGCTTACAAAATGTACGGTAGATTCAAACGACTCATGTGGATTGACAATACTTACAAAATGCAATTTAGATTGAAAATACTTGACAAAATGTAATTTAGATTCAAAATACCCACAAAATGCAATTAAGAATCAAAATATGTGCAAAATGCCCACCAAACAAAATGCAATTTAGATTCAAAATTCGTGCGAAATGCGGTTTTGGTTGAAAATACTCACAAAATGCAATTGAAATTCAAAATTCTCACTAAAAGGCCCGGCTACCTGCATTGAAAGACTTACCAAAAAGCAATTTAGATTGTCAATCGTTACAAAATGCATTTGAAGTTGAAAACAATCGCGAGATGTAATTTAGATCTAAAAAACTTACAAAATGCAACATAGAGTAAAAATACCTAAAAAAAATCGCTAAAAGGGAATTTAGATACACGGTGAACCAAGTAACAAAAACAGTGCGTGAATCTTAAAAGAGAAAAGTAAATATAATGAAAAGAGGAGAGGAGTGGAGAGGAGAGGAAAGGGGAGAGAGGAGAAGGTCCGCCCCAAATGTAAGGGACTAAAGGGGAAAACGGACCCAGCTCAGGAATCCACCGGGGTCGCCAACTCCCGAACTCACCAGCTGTGAGCCCCTGAGGGTGTAGCATTATCTACGGTGCACCAGGGTGTAGCATTATCTACGGTGCACCAGAAGTGGTGGGGCTACATACACCCTGCCTCCTTAAGGGCCTTGAGCACAAGGCAGGCGGTAAAAGGAAAAGAAAAAGAAGGCTGACCCCTCACAGAAGGAGGGTATCAGGAAAGATGAGACAAGGGCCAATTAAGGCGGGAAAGTGAAAGACTCCCTAGGCCTCGGATAACATAATACCGTCGGGGTCGGAAGAGAACAAGAGTTGACCAAGGGAGGTCGACAGGAAAGAAGACAGAGAGGAGCCCGGCACACGTAAGTGGAAGCAATGCCGGACTCAGCTGGGGTCCCGTGGTCGCCAACCCACGCCCACTAGATGTGAGCCCCTGGGGGTGAGCGGAGTTGAGGAACTTATTTTTGGGTCCCTTGGAGGACCGGGTGGAATTGGGGAAAATCGGGCGGAATTGATGTTCGACAGTTTTCTTAGTATTGTTGCCGTGTTCTATATTTATTTATTGTGGATATAAAAATAAACCACTAAAAAATTTTTTTTTAGTAAATCCCTTTAAAATAAAAGTACGATGGTATTCAATACTCTCACACAGCATGAATGACAAAGAGTGAGTATTTAAGTTCATTTGACACAATTATTAATCAAATTATGAAATAAAGTTCATGATAATTTAGTTTGGTGCGCCGACTGGAAAAGCTTTGTACAGGTACTTAAAATTTCTCTCCACTTAGGATCGAACTTAGTTGTACCAATAATTAATAAGGATTTTAAGTGTTCATCAGGGAGTCAATGACTTTGGGTAGGGGTGCACGCGCACTGCTTTATCCAGATGGCTTTAGTTGTGCAGAGGTTTGGCGACATGACGTGGACGCGGAGCGGCGGGCCGGACAAAATAGTCTCGCGGGCCACAGGTTGGGCAGTCCTTCCTTAGGCTATGTATGTCATGTGATATGTTTAAAATGAATGTTATACAGCCAGAATTGCAACCCTTTTCAGTTCGGAGTGTTACATATACTTTTTCTTTTTGACTCTTGAGAGTCGCACATTTTTTCCGTATTGACTGAATTATATTAAGAACAAAGTTCCAAATGGTTCCGCCTCGTCAATACTGTTTATTAAAATTTCGTGATACAATCACTTGTCTTTACATATACATATACTTAATAACATAATTTGAATGATATTAGCTTAAATCATCCTACAATTGTCATGAAAAAAAAGAAAATAACGGAGAAATATTATGTATCATAATATCCGGGTAATAATATTCAACAAGTTCGGATTGTAATCCAGAAACTATCCGCAAATTTACTCCAAACATTATCCGCAGCTTATCCGCTATCCGCACAGACATGCAAACTATATCCGCATGACAAAAGAATTGCGGATATCCGCGGATACCCACATCCGCGCAGGGCTTTAACTATAGTAGTGAATTTTTTATTGTAATAATTAGGACCATAATTTGAAACAAGGCATCATTCGGGCTTTTTCCTGGAAGAGGAAAAAGCACGGTGCGAGGGAGAACCACACTCATAATGGCCACTGCCAGTGCGAGGAAACGAACCAACGATCTCTGAACTCCAGTTTTCTATTGCAGCCATGAAACATATCATCATGTGTCGACTCTGCTGCTGGATAATTTTATTTGACTTTCATCGTTGTTTTATTTTTTGTTTGTTTTCGTTCTCTACTGCCGACCAGTGACGCGCAATATTATTGGCATCCAATGGCAATCTCTAATCAACCATAATTCCTACTAATGTGTTATTTCCATTTGATGCATTCGGTATCATATACAGTATATAATAGTATATAGGTTTGGCGAACACATGAAATCAGGTAACGCCCAATGCTTTGAACGAGTATCGCTCATTTATGTAAAACAGCAAATAAATAACCAGAATATTAAACAAGAAAAAGGCTCCGAGTTATACTCTGTTCAGAATAAAAATTACAAGCACACAAAAAAGCACTGCCAATAAAAAGTTATTGACCTTTACATTAGAGAAATGAATCTGGATAACTCCAATCTGCCACCACGTGAACAATTCCAATCTATGTCGGATTTTGATGATGATGATGATGATGATGATGATGGTGATGGTGATGGTATCGGGAAAAGATAGATAAGGGGCTAGATAGGTAGGAAAATTGTTGTTATATCATTGGAGGTTTTTGGACATCGTGGTTATTCAGCCCGTGTACTTGGGTGTGTGTAGAAACCTGTTTTATTGTGATGGCTGTATTTGTAATTTAGGTGAGGATTGGTAAGGAGGTGGCTGTGGCCTGACGTCAGAAACCATTCTGGAATTTGCCTACAATTAAAGTGGGGAAACTACCGAATACCATTTCCAAGATGGCTAAGCTGGGAAACGAACCTAGCTATCTCAGTTTTGCCTCACGAGGCTGACGGTTCCACCCCTTAGAACAGAATAGTATGAACTTTCAATGGATTCGATTCTTCACATACAGTAGAGCGTCAAAAGCCCGAACTAATTGGGACTGGGGAGGGGTCGGATTACCGATTTGTTAGGATTTTCGAACATAACCTAGAAATTCCTAGTTACACTAAAAATGTAAAGATAAGTAAATATAAACACTTTATGCACTTACATATGTAAGTACTTTGATTTGTACTTTGATTTATTTTTAACTTTAAATCCAGAAACGCCATAATACGACACTGTACAAGGCACACACACACAGTAACCACAACATGCAACTACAACTACACTACTGAAGTGAAGCAACTGAATAAATGGGGTTAAAAATAGACTGGCCAGCTGGGGGGGGGGAGTGGATTGCTCAAAACAAACACTGCTCTCACCGTGCCGTGCAAAATACAGTTCACATGTTTAAAGCGGGCGTTCAGATTTTTGACGTTCCGGATTGTTGACGTTCGGATTATTGACGTTCTACTGTACTAAGCAAGTTATAGCAAAATTTAACTTTTTTCAAAAAAAGACCCTCCATTTCCACTACCATGGTCCAATCTTGCCCATTAAGGAAATTGAACGAGACGTATAACGGATATATTTTATGTATACATTTGAAAGTGATTGGTGCAAAGTGACGGTAGTTGTCGTGTCCACAAGGAAGTGATGAATTTACGGTGGTTTGGGAGTCTGGGGGATATGAAGCACGAAGATATGTCGAAATATTCCGGACGTTGCAACATGGTACCCTTGTTATAGACAACTTTCTCGTGAAATCTACCTAAGTAATAAGCAAATATATATATTTTTTTAAATGTAACGGAAAAGTAACTTTTCACACAACCTAACAAAACTTAGTTACTATTTTGGTAAGTAATGGTAATTATAACTTCCTTACTATTACAGGAAGGAAGGAAGATTGTAGTTTAACGTGACCGTTAATCTCGAGATCATGAGCGACGGGACCTCCTTTTTACGTGGAATTCGACCAACAGGACATGGCATTCCACTTTGAAAATATTTTGGTAAGTAATGGTAACTGTAACTTCCTTACTAATTTGGTATAATAATAATAATAATAATAGTAGAAAAGAAAATCCACAACCTGCTTCCAGTCTCCGACCGGGTCAGGAATGGAATGAAGCCCCCATCTAGCGGCGAGGATATGAACTGTGCCGCCTGCCGTGGCCTGACGCACTCCTCTGGGGCAATGATTAAATGAATGACAGATGAAATGAAATGATAAGGGGGAGTGTTGCTGGAATGAAATTTTGACAGGGAAAACCGGAGTACCCGGAGAAAAACCTGTCTGCTTCCGTTTTGTCCAGCACAGATCTCACATGGAGTGACCGGGATTTGAACCACGGATCCAGCGGTGAGAGGCCGGCGTGCTGCCGCCTAAGCCACGGAGGCTAATAATAATAATAATAATAATAATAATAATAATAATAATAATAATAATATCGTATGGCCTGGGGTGGCGGACGCAAGCTTTGTTATTTGACGCCCAGAAGGCAGCTTGCATGCCAAATTTTGTCGTTCCTTAGAACGATATGAAAGTCAATGAGGTTAGATATCTAAGCTCCTAGTAGAGAAAGGAGGAACTTTGTGTTGGCGGAAAATCCCGAGATTAATTTTGCCATTATGAACACGGCCTACTAAATTCAAATGGGTTCTTTAACATGCCTACAACGTATGACATGCGTGCCGTGATTTTTGTCGCCTCGCAAATATTACTTACCACGGACAGGAGCGAACCTGCAAGTTTGGGGTTGGTAGTCCGACACGATAACCACTCACCCATCGTGGCAAGCACTATTTTGGTAAGTAATGGTAACTGTAACATCTTTACTTTTAAAAAGTAACGTACCCAACACTGGGTAAGACTGAAAGGACGAGGGCTCGATTACCTCATCCCATCTTAGAAATGGTTTCCGAACAGCGGGATGACCACGGATGCCTCCTTTCCAAACACACTTATATAAAATCTCCCGGCACTAGTTTTCATACCGAGACCCAAACAATATATTACTGTTGAACAAACTCTTCCACACAGGTTACGGACACAGGCTATCACACAAATTCACCACATACCCAAACCCACTGGGCTGATGGCCACGATATCCAACCCCCTAAATGAAGCATCAAATAGTTTCGATTCTGTACTTCAATCCAACAAAACTTGAGGTGGGGGGTTTAGTGCCCCTTCTGTACCGTTTTCCCTATCTTCGCCTCTGCAGTCAACGCTGAAACACACCGTCTGAGATGAAGGCTTCTCACGTATTCTCTTTTGAATCCTTCCATCACTCACTTTGAAACGTCAATAAATGTCAAAACAAAATACAGAATTCTTTCTCTTCTTTCTGTTTTCCTTGCTAAAAAGCGAGGCCTGTGGAAACATCAGCAGTCTAGCAGAGCCAATAGCCAGCTGTAAACCCAGCCGGTGATGGTTTACCATTCCAATGCCACAGCTGTTTGCACGCTGAATACCTGAGCGTAAATGGTAAACAGATGTATGGTAATGTAGGAGTAGCAGCGGTAGAAATAATCTCATCAGAACAAGGCACACGATGCGCCTTGAAATTCTAAACCAAAGGGCACCTTTCCCCCATTCCCTTACATATTATTTTAATATCTTCCTCCATCAACAATAGTAGTAGTTTTAGTTTCATTTGCTTGCCACGGTAGGTGAGTGGTTATCTTGTCGGTGTACCAACGCCAAGCTTGGAAGTCCGCTCCTGGCCATGGTAAGTGATTTTTGAAAGGCGAAAAAATTACGACACGCATGTCATACGTTGTTAGCATGTTAAAGAACCCATTTGAATTCAGTAGGCCATGTTCATAATGGCAAAATTAATCTCGGGATTTTCCTCTACTAGCAAGCACTATAGTGTCAAGGAGCTTAGATATCTAACCTCCTTGACCTTCATAGCACTCCAAGGAACAACTCAACATGCAAGCTGCCCTCTGGGTGTCAAATAACTAAGCTTGCACCCGGCACCCGAGACCATACATTATTATTATTATTATTATTATTTATTTTGCGCATGCGCTTACACATTCTCAGCATTTGCTGGAAAGAAAACATTTACAATCCCAGATACCGTACATATCACAAGGAGCAAATTCTTGGTGACTGCATTGAGTAGTAGCTTCATATTCCCCTCATTGCTTCAGGCCTGATTGCCCAAGAACAGCCTTACTACGCGACACGTAGAAAGTATGACTGTTTTCTGCATCAGTTTGAAAAGGCCTGGGTCTAATTTCAACGCCGTGAGCGATTCCTTTAAGTTGTTGGGAATCACGCCAGTGCTGGAGATAATAATAGGAACTGTCCTGACTTGTGCCATGTGCCATTGCTTCCTTATCAGTTCTGAAAGCTCTGTGTATTTTGACAGCTTTTCAACATGCTTTGTTAGTATGTTGCCACTGCTTGGGATCGCCACATCTATGAAGGTGGTGTGCTTCATGCATTTGTCAACAAGAACTAAATCAGGTCTGTTGTGCACAGCTGATTGGTCTGTCAATACAGTACGATCCCAGTACAACGTAAAGCTGTCATTTTCCAGTACACTTTCAGGAGCATATTTGTAGTACGGCACTTTCTCTTGGCTCAGCAGTTGAAGTTGTATAGCCAATTCTTGATGGACTATCTTGGCAACAAAATCATGTCTCTTCCTATATTCTGTCCCTGCAAAATGGCGACAACCCGATATAATATGCTGAACAGTCTCAGATGTTGGGCAACCGTATCTGCAATGGTCATCTTGCACAGATGCATCCTTGGTTATGAACTTTAGGTAGTTCCTCGTGGGGACAACCTGGTCCTGAATAGCCATCATAAAGCCTTCTGTTTCAGGAAACATCTGCCCAGAAATCAACCAAAAGTTCGACGCTAGCTTGTCGACGTGAGTTTGGATGACTTCATTGGGATGTCTTCCGTGTAGTGGCTTGGACAACCAGGCATTGAATCTATCCAAATCACTGCGCACCTGAATTTGAGTCTCTTGCTGACTTAAGAGTAGTGGAGTTGAATCATCTGCTTCTGTGACAGCCCTGTGCAGCATCGAATGGTTCGATACAGAACAGAAGTATTTTCTTAGCTCATAGATCTGTCGAGCTACTTGGTTGTTTATATCAACAATTCCTCTCCCACCCATATGTCTCGGTAACATGACTCGTTCCACAGATGCCCTGGGATGGTGTTTTCGTGACTTGGTCAGTGATGTTCTAATTTTCTGTTCTAAGCTTGCAATGTCAGTTTTACTCCACTTGATGACCCCAAACGAGTAACTAAGAATAGGGACAGCATAAGCGTTGATTGCCTTAACCAAGTTTTTACTGTTGAGGCTGGTGTTAGAAACAAGCTTAATTCTTCTGACAAATTCCTTCGTCAGATCTTGTTTCACTACTGAGTGTTCTATGTGTCTGGCTTGCTTCATTCCCAGATACTTGTAGGTCTCGCTAGTGAGCATTGTTGCAATCTGATGGCCCTGAGCTGTTTCATATACACCTTCCTGCAGCTTGCCTTTCATAATGTTCAGCGTCTTACATTTCTCCAGCCCGAATTCCATTTTCACATCCTGTGAAAAGGTTTCCACTATCTTCAACAGAAACTCTAGTTGTGCTCTGGTGGCAGCATATAGCTTTAGGTCATCCATATACAGGAGATGGTTGAGCTTTGCAAGCTCCCTGGAGTTCTTCTTGATACTGAATCCATATTTTGTTGAATTAAGTTGGTTTGATAGTGGGTTCATCGCAAGACAGAACCATAATGGGCTCAAGGAGTCTCCTTGGAATATTCCCTTGTGGATTGGGATCATACTTGTTATTATTATTATTATTATTATTATTATTATTATTATATCGTCTTGCTAAGTCCCGTAATCGTTCAACTCAGGACATTGGACATGTCATGCACATCAAGGATGCGAACGCTAAGCTACTACGAGAACAGCAATCTATCCTCCAAC
This sequence comes from Meconema thalassinum, assembly GCA_946902985.2. Lineage (NCBI taxonomy): Eukaryota > Metazoa > Arthropoda > Insecta > Orthoptera > Tettigoniidae > Meconema > Meconema thalassinum. The sequence goes on along the minus strand of OX336390.1, from coordinate 292,475,148 downwards.
GTTGGGCAGACTACTTTTTTGGCATCTGCAACGAAGAATTTCCACACCCACCAATTGCAAGTCCTGATCCTACCTTAGGACCCGTTCCTCCAATTACATCCGAGGAAGTAATGCTTGCCATTAGCAAAATGAAGAGTGGGAAAGCAACTAACTGGCCCAGATGACTTACCGACGGAAATATGGAAAATTCTAGGAAGGCCTGCCTCAGAATTCCTTGCCACACTCTTTAACCGGATCATTGCTGAGAACCAACTTCCCCATGCATGGACAACTAGCATAACAGTTCCAATCTGGAAGGGAAAAGGTGATGTGGGTGACTGCTCAACTTATCGCCCTATTCGACTCCTCTGTCATACGTTTAAAATATTTGAGCGTGTGCTTGATTGTAGACTCAGAAATATTGTCACTGTAACACCAAACCAGTGTGGGTTTGTTAAGGGATGCAGTACCATCGATGCTGTCCATGCCACACGCCTTTTAATGGAAAAGCACAGAGAGAGGCAGCGGAGTGTACACCTGGCATTCCTCGATTTAGAGAAAGCTTTTGACCGTATCCCTCATGATCTTATTTGGCGAGCTCTTCGTTGCCATGGAGTCCCTGAGGAACATGTAAGCTGGGTGCAACTTCTGTATCGCAATGCCACTAGTGTAGTTCGGAGTCCAGCTGGAGTCTCCCCACCTTTTGAAATCACTGTGGGTGTTCATCAGGGTTCTGCTCTATCACCACTGTTATTCATCCTCTGCATGGATACAGCAACGGCGGACATACAGACCTCACATCCCTGGACCTTTCTCTATGCGGATGATGTGGTACTTGCCCAAAAAACCCGCCCTGAACTCCAGCACAGGGTTCAAACGTGGAAACACAGACTGGCTGAAAATGGACTACACCTCAATATCCAGAAGACAGAATACCTGGAATGTGGCCCCCAAACTAGAGGTACCATCAGTATCAGCACAGAAAATCTGCAGAAGACCATGCATTTTAAGTACTTAGGGTCCACTGTCACTTCAAATTGTGACGCCACTCCTGATACTCGGATGAGGGTAAACGCAGCCTGGCTCAAGTGGAGACAAGTCACTGGAGTTCTCTGTGATAAAAAAAGATGCCTCTGCATTTAAAGGCAAAGGTCTATAAGTCTGAGGTACACCCAGCAGCCATCTATGGGACCGAATGTCGCCCTATGACCAAACAACATGAGCAAATTTTGAATACGATGGAAATGAAGATGCTCCGATGGTCGATGGGGCTGACCCGATTTGACCACGCAAGGAATGCAGACGTCCGGCGAAGATTTGGTATTGCACCAATTGTCGAGAAGGTGAGGGAGGCTCGTCTACGCTGGTACGGTCACGTCATGAGAAGACAGAACAACTCAGTTGCCAAAAGAGCACTCCACATCAACCCAGGTGGAACAAGACCACGTGGAAGACCTGCAAAGCGGTGGACTGACAACATCAGGGCTGACATGCACGCTGTTGGTCTAACACCAGAAGATGCCAACGACCGAAAGAACTGGAGGAGATGTAGCAAAGTAGCAGACCCCGCAAGGGATTAATGCTAGGAAGAAGAAGATTATTATTATTATTATAGTTTCATTTTTAGGGCTTCCACATCGTGGTAATTTAGTCCCGTGTAATTGTATGGGTGTGTGCATGTAGGCTATTAAAAATTAACGTATTACCTGTGTTATTGTGGTGTCTGGTGTTGTGTTTATTTATAATTCAGTTGAGGATTGGGAAGGAGGCGGCCGTTGTCTTACGTTAAGACCCATCCCAGTATTTGACTGGAGTAGAAGTGGGAAACCAGAGAAAACAACTTTCAATATGGCTGAGGAGGAACTCGAACCCGACTCTTCTCAGTTTTGCCTCACGAGACTGAGTGTACCCCGTCTAAGAGTTTTGTGTTCCTAGTCTACAAGCTGGTCAGTAGTTACAGTATACTGAAGATCCTCATGGTTTCCGTAACCTTTTGTCACCCAGGCACCAGTTATAAGGGGTGTTCAAATGAAAAGGTACGAAACGATACTGTGGGTACAATTTATTCGATATTCAAAAGTAGTCACAACAGGCCTTTGCACAGGTGTCCCATTGCTTCACTAGCCGCAGGATTCCCTGTTCCCAGAGGACTTGTGATTGTGACAGGAGCCAATCCAGTACGGTGTCCTTTAGTTCGTCATCCGACTGGAAACGTTTTCCCTTGACACGAACCATTAACAGTGACGTGTATTGTGCGACACTCCGTAGCCTACGCAAGGCCATCAAGAACAAATGGCCTGGACTGCTCATGAAGGGAGTGTCTCTGCTCCACGATAACGCTCGCCCACACGACTCTTAACGTCACACAAGGTGTATTGGCCACGTTCAAGTGGGAGCAACTTGAGCATCCGCCCTACAGCTCGGACTTGTCACCCTGCGCCTTCCATCTGTTTGGCCCATTAAAAAACATCTCAAGGGAAAACGTTTCGACCGGATGACGAACTAAAGGACACCGTACAGGATTGGCTCCTGTCAAAACCACAAGACTTCTGGGAACAGGGTATCCTCCAGCTAATGAAGCAATGGGACACCTGTGCACAGGCCTGTGGTGATTACTTTTGAATAACGAATAAATGATACCCACAGTATCGTTTCGTACCTTTTCATTTGAACACACCTCTAATAATACCAATTAATTATTGTATTAAATCGAGGAAAGTTAATGATTTCTGAATATCGCCAGTTTGATTGAAGGTTTAACTAGGTGGAAGGTAGCTGAAACTGTTATTAATAGTGACAAAAATTTGCTTTCAGCTAACCTATTTCAATAGTCAAACCCAATTTGTTTTGTCATGTGGCCTCCTGAGAGGCCGAGTACAGGTCATTCTAGTCGACGCCCGTAGGCGACCTGCGTGACGGAATGAGAGATGAGAAAATGGTTGAAAGAGGGCAAGGATGTGGAAGGAAGCGGCCGTGGTCTGTCAGAAGGTACCGTCCCAGCATTTGCCTGGGCTTGAAAATGGGAAACCACGGAAAACCATTTCAAGGACGGCCGACGGTGGGTTTATAACCCACGTCTACCAAGTCAGCAGAGAGCTTGGCCCCACAGCCTTACGCTGCGCATCAGTGAGCTTAGCCACCGCTGTCTGTGTCAAACCCAATGATCAATGGAGAGTCAATTGCAATTTAGATTAGCACAATGAAGTGGTAGTCTACATGTATGTAGGTTAATGGTATTGGTTTCAAAATCTCACAATGTTATGCAAGATCTCTGGAAGGAAACAACAAGCATTCACGTTTTAACTTAGATCCATTTACGGATCCAACATCTGAACTTCTTTACTAAGGCTTAGAATTACCAGGACTGAGACAGTGATATCGAGATTGCGGCAGCTGTGTACATTTTACAAACCATGTAAGTAGCCTATTACCATCAGTATGCCTTCCTTCAGAGGGGAAGTAAAGCCGGCGGTCTCATGTCATAGATTTATGGCATGATAAAGAACCGTCCACTAATCACACCTGTGTGAAACTAAATTATAGGTTAGTTTGATAACGCATTATTAGTTCCAACGTTCGCCAACAGCTGGTGACTGCAATGCCATTTAGTAGCCACGTCCACTGCTAGGTGTCGTGGATGGTAGCATTTGGTGGCAAAAGTAGGAACTACTTGAAAAAATTAATCGTCCGCAGTCCTTCTACCTGAATGACAGATAACACACACTAATTCAGTCATCACAATTTACACCGGTTATCAGACAAATTCGATACACACCCAAAGTACACGGGGCTACGTTGTCGCAGCCCCTAAACTAAGGAACCAACCAACCATAATTCTTGCTTCCTGTTAATTAAAACTGGACATTCCTACAGTGTTCAATCCTTATTTACAGCACGAACATAATAGCTGATTCCTGTTCAATACACGTGGAATTTCCCAGTGGTTTGGAATAAACATAAAAAGTAAGTCTCGTAGAAGTTGAAACCCCTCCTGTCTTCCCTTCACTGCCTTGTGGCTTATATACGCGAAATTTAAAACCATTCAATACTATAAGCTTAATATAGGTCGTTAATGACATCACCTTAACAATACCAATCGTTAGCTCAGCATCGTAAGGTAGAACAAAATGGTGGGTTCGATTCCCACCCTAGCCATGAAGTGATTTTCCGTGGGTTCTCACTTCTACTCCAGGTAAATGCCGGGTTGGAATCGAAATTAAGGCCATGACCGCCTCCTACCCAAATCCCAACTCCAGTTACAACTGCACATACTAGTACGGCCATCACAATGACACAGATTATTAAACAGATAGCACACATACTGAAGTAAAAAACAACAACTATTAATGTGTAAATCAGAAATTAAAAACTGCATTGTCTTCAGCACCGGATGGAGTTATTTAAAGCAGTCTTGGGGTGGAAAAAAAAAGACATTCAATTAATTTTATAAGACTAGGGCCATGTTTCGCCTGTCTAGCCCGAAGGCCTCAGTAGTGGTCTAGCAATCGTTCCATTTAGGGGCTGGCGACGTCGTAGTCATCATCCCTGTGTATCATGATTTTCTTGAGTTTTCTTCCACCACAAAAGGCAATGTCTGGTTATACATTATTGTAATGGTAAAATTGCTCGCAGTATATTATTTTTTGCTAGCCTATTTTCATTTACGAAAAAAAAAAAAGAAAAAGGCTTATGAGATCACCTTTTGTCCGTGTGTGCCCCCTCCCCCTCCCTAATAAAATCAAAACAGCTGGAGCGATTTCTATGAATCTCAGTAAGGACATAGTATTATTTTGTCCGACCCCGAGCGTGCACTTCAAATTTTAATACGTCACATAAACCCAACATGGCGGCTGTGCGAAATATTTCACCGGCATTCTATATCTCCAAAACTACAGTACTACTGATATCACCCTGAAATTTTGTAGGGTGATAAAGGGCACTACTAGAAGTTCGCCTATGTAACTTTCAGGAACCTATTAAGTACACAACGAACATGGCGGCCAAGCGACGTTGAAACATTTAAATATACGTTTCTCGCGATTTAACCATCCGAGTGCAGTGAAACATGGTACAGCGAATGTTTATACACATTGTAATGCACTAACATCTAATTTAGTTTAATTGTTTACATAATCTCAAGATGGCGGCTGTGCGAATTTTTTAAATTAAGTTTTTATTTCTTGTGTCTTAAACATGTGCTTGAAGTCAACGTTTGAATAAAGAACCTACGCAATGATCGTCATCTAACAGTACATAACTATATGGCCTACATACACTGGTCAAAACAATTAGGGGATCAGTCGAGATATCATATACAAGATACATATGATAACGTCTTTTATTCAGAGTTCAGTTACAATTGTAATTTGTGTGTGCTACAGTACGATATTGTGCTATCTCAACTTTTTACTGGAGGTTTACATGGCGTTTACTTAGAGCGAGGCACCATGGGGCTACCATAATAATCAAAAAGTTATTCTCGTTGTTCTCTAATATGGTGTGTGATCACCTCGGACGGCCAGGACAGTAGCACACCTGCGTGGCATGTACAGTATGAAGTTATCATTCAGCTCTTGAGGGATATTTGGCCATTTTTCCATGAGTGCAATATCCAGCTCGGCAACCGTTGTGGGAGGTGCTGGTCTGGCTGCAATGCGTCTGCCAAGTGCATCCCAGACATGCTCTATTGGGTTTAAGTCCGGTGAACAAGCTGGCCACTCCATTCGTTCAATGCCCTCGTAGTCAAGCATGTTGTCCACCAGTGCAGCTCTATGGGGACGTGCATTATCGATCACCAGAATGAACCCATTGCCTATGGCACCAGCGTAGGGCACAGCAAACTGTCGAAGGATCTCGTCTCGATACCTCTGAGCAGTCAAAGCGTCGTTCTGAGCGACATAGAGGTCCGTACGTCCGCCAATATTGACTCCTGCACACACCATTCGTCCACCACCATGATGTGGTGCTGTTTCCTGCACATAAGCGGGATTGTTCCGAGGTACACGTTCTCTCCATATGAGGGAAAGATGATTGTCCGGCTGAACACAAAATTTTGACTTATCTGTGAGCAGAACCCGGCGCTATTGTTACGACGCCAATCCTGATGTTCCTCCGCCCAGTTTCTGCGAGCTAAACGGTGGCGTGGTTTTAATGGGACACACACCATAGGCCTCCATGCGTAGAGGCCACTTTCCCGAATGCGATTTTGGACTGTTTGTGTTGATATTGCGCGTCCTGTTGCCGCCCGGAGGGTGAGTTGCAGCTGAATTGCATTCAGCCTCCTGTCTCGACGGGCTGTTAACCGGAGATAAAGGTCATCTCTTGATGTTGTTACCCGTGGACGACCTTGGCCTGGCCATCTTTCAACGGTTCCTGTTGTCTGAAATCGCGTCCAAGTCCTGGAAATTACACTTTGGGACACTCCGATAGCTGCAGCCACCTCATTCTGTGTCTGTCCCGCTTCCAACCTTCCTATGGCTCTCCAAGCCATACCTTCGGGTAAAACACGTTGTTGTTGCATTGCACTACCTGCTCACTACACCATCTGAACCCAACTGCTTGTGTCATTCGTTTGGTAGAGTGAACACACGTCCACACCAACCCCGTCTGCAACAACTTTCTAAGCTAAGGAAGCTTGTAGTTTAACGTGACCGTTAATCTTGAGATCATGAGCCACGGGACCTCCTTTTTACGTGGAATCCGAACCACAGGACATGGCATTTCACTTCGAAAATCTCACATGCATTGACCCGGAATCGAACCCCAACAACTTTCTGTTATTACCACTATCTCGGTTGCCGTAATGTTGTTGTCTCCACTTCGTAGACCCGACAGAAAGACGTCGAACCATTTTAGGTCATTCTGCCGATGACAACACGTCAGAACCTAGATATCTCTACTGATCCCCTAATTGTTTTGACCAGTGTATATAACAATCCAACATGGCGACCTCTAAATTTTAACCAAACTTAATTTGTATTTTATAAACTGTGTTACGAGGGAGAAGATCACCTAGCTGTTCTGTCACTTAAAAAAACACCAAAATTGCTTGAATGCTTGCTGTACTCCGAGGGCTAAAGGAAAGGAATTAAGATGAAGCCTCAAGGCAATACATGAGCAGTATCTTGTTGAGGCACGCTTGTTGTACCTGTAGAGTATGCCTGGGCGAGGGCACAGTAATTGTTTTATTATTGGATTGCCTTCGTTAAATTCAAATTAGCCTACACGAGGCACAAGCTCATCCAAGAGCCATTAGCCCATGCTAATCAGCAGTCCGCATAACGCAATTACGAATGCATTGTTTATCTGTGATCGTTATGTGAAATCTATGAAGTTGGAACAGGAGAAAAATATTAATTTAAACGCGTCGTGGTAATCAGCCCTGCGTACTTTCCCTAATAATAATAATAATAATAATAATAATAATAATAATAAAACCGGTGATCTTATATGGTGTGGAGACGGCAAATTTGATTGAAGATTGAGAGGAGGATATTGAGGAGGATTTACGGCCCAAAATTGAACCTACAGACTAAGATCAAACAAGGAGATATATGAAAGGGTGGAAGACCTGGAAACAACAATTAGGAAAATACGTTTATGTTTCTATAGACATACGGCTAGAATGGATCCAACAAGAATAAAATAAACAAATTTTTGATAAATTATATAATCTGAAGAGCCAAGGAGGTTACACCAAGCAGATGAAGGAAGAACTCCGGAGGCTAGGAATTACAGATGACGACTGTCGAGACAGAACACAATTCAGGGAAATACTTTCGAACATAAAGGTTCTTGTGGGAGAAAAGAGAAAACGTAGGGGAGGAAGATGGACAGCAGAGAGAAAGGCGCAACACTCTGAAAGAATGAAGGAAGAGAAAGGAAGAAAGAACTATGAGAAGGAAATGAAATGATATTTGCGTGGTTCTTAGTTTTGACCGGTTCGCATAATGTAATGTAATAATAATAATAATAATAATAATAATATCATCGGTGGCTGCTCTACGCTGGCTGGTATAGAGTATACCAAGAGGCACAATGATGTTGCTACGATCTTACATCAAGAGCTCGCTATAAAATCTGGACTTCTGGATACGTGCATTGTGTACTACAATTACCAGCCTGCCAACCTGCTTGAAAATGAGCATTATAAGATGTATTGGGATAGACCTATTTTAACCGACCAGAAAATCTTGGCCAATCGACCTGTTATTGTCTATCTTAATAAAAGAGAGCAAAAGGCCTACTTGATAGACGTTGCTGTCCCACTTAGCCAAAATATGCAAACTACCCAAGCTAAAATGACAAACAAGTACGCACCGTTGGCGGAAGAAATACGAAAACTGTGGGGATTAAAATGCGTGAGGATTTTGCCGGTGGTGATCTCTTCCACGGGAGTTGTTCCAAAGACGTTGGCAATGGCTTTGGAGGAACTGAAAATGAAACATCTGATTGCCAGAATACAGAAGGCAGTGCTGCTGGATACGTGCCATATTGTTAGGTTATTTTTATCCCAGTAATAGGTTTACAGGGTTCTTGATTAACAAATCCGTACCTGGTAAACTGAATTGTACCATAATTATGAGAAATTAAAGATAATAATAATAATAATACTAATATTATATTAATATTACTCTCTGCAGTCTCGTCTCAAATTCTCAACATCATGCTGAGTTACCGATTTTCAAAATGCTAATAGCACGCACACCCACCATATTGAATGTTTAGGGGCAATGACTTGAGCAAAATATGTTGCATATATGCCTAGGTGTGAAACAACTTGCAATGTTTGGTCACTGTAGACGTATTAGATTGTGTGTTATCAAGGTTAGTATTTTAGATACTCAAGATGGCAGTTTCTAATCTAATCACTTTAGTATTGAGAGACTTTGCATGAAATAACTTAATATGAAATTCATGTGGGTATACATAATTTAATTCGATGTACAGCCAATAAAATATTCAAGAACATCATAGACTGCTCATTGTTGTCTTAAAGAGACAGAACATCAAGGTTATCTGCCGAAACTTCGGCACCTCTGCCTACTGCTCCCTAAATTACTATCTTCCAAGCTGAATGTTAAGCCTATATAAGAAATTCATTCGTTTATTCATTTTCATTTGCGACTGCTTTTACTTACAGCATCCAGTCTATTCTGCAAGCCTTTGTGCGCGAACGAGTCGCCTCCACGATCCCCTATTAGCAGTTAGCACTGCTGCCTCCTCTCCTTCAATGACCCTCCCCTTGAAATCGTTAAACATGAATTTAACCTACTACTTCTTCTTATCTTACTCTCTATAGCACAGTTCTTCCGCCATTCTCCATCTTCATTTCTAGCGTATCCTCTACTCGTTCATTACGATTACCCTGCTGCTAATACTCTCATCTATTTGTAACAGCAATCATTGGAGCTACCTCATGACAGTTACCTTCAGCTTATATATGAGAGATCCTGAATCCTTGCATCTCTGAGCGACGCACAGTGTTTCGTCCAATACAAGCTAGGTGGACAAAATTAACCTTTGACATTTTTGCATTTATATACAGTATATATCGGTTAAGGAATATTACAAGGATATAAAGCATTTTTACTAATTATAAACTGAATTAAACATGATTCCTAAAACCACTTTTAGTTAGCTATTGCTTTCAGGGGATGAACAGCGAGGTCATCTGCCACAACCAGCCATTATTCTGTCAAGAAACGATCCTTTGACTCTCCCACAGCAATCCATTTGGAAACAATGTTTTGACGAATAGCTGCCCAACTTCATTTGGATTTCTCTTGCAGAGTCCTGAGTGACATCATTCAAATTAAATTTAATCGAAAGAAAGAAACTCGAAAAGATGAAGGTTTCTATCACCTTTATCGTGTTTGAGCCATTCTCCCAACATCTCGATTTTCGAAATAGAGTGAAGCTCTGAGAAAAACAAATCTAAGAGGTAGTTGTACTCAAGTGTGCTAGCTGAAACACGTAACTTATTATAACTAGCAGTAAAATGGTACACCTGCTATTAGTTCCTTCTACCGAAAATGACGAGAAATTTTAGAAGAAAAAAAATTAAACTGAAAATAAGTTCCATTTTGAATAATTAAAAAAAGAATATAATTCATGCAAATATGTTTTAACATTAAACGCATTACGTGGAACTATACACTTGGCAACAACGTGGAACTATACACTTGGCAACACTGGTTGACAATAGAAAACCATTTCAAGGATGGTCTAATGGTCATTCTATTGTTAATACTAATGGTTTACGTCTGGAACTGTTTTAGAGGAGCAACGATACCGTAGTTACTTTACCATGGGCACCACAGAAACACAGGCTATCAGGCATTGACCGGGTGCGTGGCGCAGCAGTAACGTTCTCGCCTCATCTTCCCAAGGTTGCAGGATCGAATCCTGGCACAGTCAGTTGGCATTTGAGGGTGCGTAATGTACCCATGTGAGTAATCTCGTTGAATAATATGCATCTGCCTCCAACTAGCATCAGCTCTCAGGCGTGTACGGTAACCCCAATTTTGCAGTGCATATTTTGGATTTGAGGCTAACAGGTATCAACTCTACAATGATAAGGCACAACTCTATTCTAAAACTTTAATTCATTTATAAATCATGGCTTCAAACACAAAACAATACCCAAAAAGCATAAAATAAAAGCAAACAAAATTTTTACTTCCACAATCCATAAGTAAACAAATATAAAATCACAACAAAGTCATATCTAGCCATAATGCTTTACCCTTCTGTGAACTTCACAAGGATATACTAGTGCGCTGATGCACCTACGACTTCAAAACAAATGTACATTAACATAACAGTCATACAATGTGACTTCTTTAATATTACAACAAGGATTATTCCTTAAATCTCTTTATGTTAAACAATTATGTGTGCCGTGCGTGTTTTAATATTTTTCTTCTCACCAATGAAATGCTTTGCATGCATTTACCTATTTGGACGTTGCACCAAAATCAACGTGCAACTCCATAATTATGTAAGCTACCCCCTACACATCCTTCAATTATATGGTTTCACTGCGTGCTGTCTGTGATTCCTAGATAAAACGTTACGTTATAGCTTATGTCGGATTGTACGATAGACTGCCTCGCGCTCATGGCGATTGGCATCTAGTAACCAACTACATGACTTGGTTCCAGTGACAGTACAAATATATCATGTAACTATTCGTCAGATAGCTAAATTAATGAACCATCAGGATTAACTACAATTATCCATGTGTTCACAAACCACATGGCTATAATACTCAACATAACAATCTTGCATTATATGTCATTTTAACAAGGTCTAGAATTTCTTCCCTCTTTTACTTGCCTGAGCGGTCCGGGTGGTTGGCTCCGACCCTCGGCTAAAGGAAATCGCTACACAATAGAAAGTGGGATGGGTCGTTCCACCAATTATCTCGACCTTTCTAAAAGTTTGAAAGCTTCCCTCTCTCTAAGCAGTGGAGATTTACAAGACAAATACTGTGTCCTAACCGACACACATGTTCCCAAAGGATCTTAATTGACTATTCTGCCAACAGGTATTGAATGAGCTCTTGTAATTATTCCTACGTCGAGGATAATGATTAATTAATGGCCTCACATGGGTCCATTCAACATGAAGGTTCGGGGTTCGTAATGCATGAGCCTGGCGGTGACCGATGTCTCAAGTATAATATAGGCGCACAAAACCACTGTCGCCATGAGTTTTCGCTGCCCACGAGCGTAAATAACTCATCATAAGTTCTCGGGAAATCATAGAGCTGCGAGGTGTCCTTGTTTCCTCGACTCTATCAAGGATTCCAATCCGGAACACATTTCAATCCTTTCTTCAGAGTTAGGGTCCTTCACTAAAACTCCGGAATAAATAATGTCTCCAACAATGTCCACGACATAGGAGAATTCATACGTAGAATAGACTATCTGGCCCCTAATGCTCCATGCTACGACATTCCGACCTCTAATATTAAGAGAAATCTAACATTTACTCTATAAGCTTCTCAATTAAGCTGCAAATTCAATTCATTAAAAGCTCTTTCATTACTGGTATCATTACTGAATATATGCAATATTCTGATATAAAGCTTCTTTCCATAATTACTGAAATGTAATCTCACTGTAACATCTTCCTGCTTAGATTGATAAGCCTTGCACTTAGCGTTAATAATTCTCGCTTACACCATTTATTTGTTTCCTGATGTGTTCATTCATACACTTAATAACCATTATTATTATTATCATCATTTCTCACTGACATAAATGACCAAAATCATCCTTGATTATTATTATGAATCTCATTGACATAAATGACCAAAATCATTATTTATTATTATTCTCATATAAATTACCAAAATTTCCGACATAGCTAGACGTTTTAAACTCGAACAATCGCGTTCGTTACATTTACATAACTGATTGCCATTCTTAATTCATAGTGGGAATAATTACTCCACTTAATGATGCAAATCATCATTTCAACTCTATAAAAATCAACTCAATACTGATTAAACATGGAGGATCAGCCTCCTAACTGATTTTTACTGGCATCTATAAGGAATTCACAATATCTTTACGGAATCACAGACATGCATCGGTCCATACTTCTACATAATTATAACCATAATTTGTGGGGTACTTACATCTCTATAGGCATCTAAGGTGGCTCCGACCAATCATATTCTTCCATGTCGCCCGCCATAATGGGTTTAACGCGACATATTTCTCTTGTTTACACACATTTGATTACACATTCCTATCACCAACACGACACGTTGCATACCTTTCAGGAAGTTATCACTCCTCAAACATGTGAAACACTTCATCAAACACTACTTTAAATGATATTTTTACATATACATTACACTGAACACTCGTCACTTTATACACATTTCAATGCTGAAATTCCCTAGCAGAGATCGAAATTGCAGGTGTCGACGGCATCTGACGTTACCAACTCCTGATTGAAAGTCTGGTTATCTGCTCTCGGAACTCTCCAACAGTTTTATGACGATCATTACTCCTACAGTAAGCGTCCTGCGTTACATCAATACGCTTGCTCCTAAACATGAGCGTTAACATCTGGTACTCTCATGGCAATACCAAACACTTAGTAAGGTTTCTTTAGCGCATTCTATCGTTGTTACCCACATATACGATTAGTTAATACTATACACACTGCGCTTAATAAAGTTCAACACTTTCACAAATAATTATATACAATATTTCTACCGTTAGTCTATACGGTGCTTCGTAACTGAACACGTCATAGTTCGTGCTGCTAATTATGCCTGTATCACGACTATTATTCATACAAGCGTATTTACTGTTTCTTTTACACATACCAGTCTTTGTTCGGCGTCTCGATGAATAGAATCGTCATGCGTTTTGCCTTGACGAACTGGCTTCCACCTGGCTGTAGCTGACTGAAGTTTCACTCGAAGACTGCACGTAACTTATTTGAAGACTTCTGTCTGCGGCTTACACGCTGTCTCGTACTGCTGCATATTTGCTGCATACTGATTGCAACTTATTGCCATTGTGCTACAATTGACAATTGAGTAAAACTATAACTGACTGTAACTGCGCTTGGCGGCATGTAGACTGAACTTGGCTGCGTCTCGACTGGCTTACAACTGGGCTTCAACTGACTTCAAGTGAGCTAGAACAGAGTAACACTGAGAACAGAGTAGGACTGAGATTCAAGTGAGGGCTCCTCCTGGGGTCTACTCCCTTATATCGGATTTCCACAGAAAGTAGAGCAACATCTTCCCGCGTAATCTTCGCTCCTCTCACAGCATGATTCAGGTCTTCAAACCATGATCATTGTGTTCCTCTCTCTTCACAGGTCCCAAAACTATCTGTGTGCAAAGGAATCGCTCGTTCAATTAATTAATATTAATTCCTTTCTCCATGGCGTGGGACGCTACCTAGTCGGGAAGTCCCCGTCAACATCTTCACATCCCTCCGCGAACAATGGTCGTTTTACAGTCCTTACGCACATCACTAAATATGCACCAATTTCGCAGGTAAAAGACTCTAAAATTATCTTCTTGCCAAGATATTCACCTGTGTGCAACTCTCATCTCGATTCGTTACTCCAATCACGAGTAATCAATGATTCTTCTGGGCATTTCACCGCCCCTACTCCAAATCTATTCTCCGTCGGGGAATAACTGTGTCATTATTCAGGCCTCTCCCCTGCTCCAGACGACATAATGGGGTGACAGAGATGGACGTGGCTCCACTGGGACCAACCCACAATTCTGGGCCGATTAGTAAATGTCAGCTCTGCCCTCCTCTCTGCTTCAAACCTCCAATAGCTTACACCAAATCGTCTTATAATGATATAATCTGCTCATTATTTCCTACATTATTTTAATAAATAATGCCATTTCATCAAAAATCACACCAGTGATTAAATATACATTTCTTTCGAGGGGTTTTTACCAAGAAACTCCCTGTACAGATCCCTGGTTCGCTTCCTGGTGGAACCTTTTTACTGAGATCACAGTCTCTGAGAACCATGTTCGATTCCAGTCAGCATAACCCCATCGGGTTCAGTAAATGCGAGGGAACAGAGTCAGTAGATTTCCTAGCCCGTTAAAGATCCCCTTCGGGGCACAATTCCAGAACCATGGCGTCTATAAAAGCCGCAGCATTTAAAAGGGACGTAAAATCAATAACAGTATTACTATCAGGCTTTTATGTCATCCTACTGAGCCGGGATCTAATCTGCTATGTTGGGTTTTGAACGCTGAATCGACCATGTTACATGGACAAGGCTTGTCAGTTGGCATTTGAGGGTGCGTAAATGCGAGGGAACAGAGTCAGTAGATTTCCTGGCCCGTTAAAGATCCCCTTCGGGGCACAATTCCAGCACCATGGCGTCTATAAAAGCCGCAGCATTTAAAAGGGACGTAAAATGAATAACATTATTACTATCAGGCTTTTATGTCATCTTACTGAGCCGGGATCTAATCTGCTATGTTGGGTTTTGAACGCTGAATCGACCATGTTACATGGAAGAGGCTTGTTTTCCTCCGCTATAAATCAGAATTTTGTGGTTTCAAAAGTAAGCCATCGATATGTTATAAATTTAACTTGAGTTGGGTTTATTTGTTAAATCGTATGTATATTAACCATGCGTCAATGATTACGTTCAGTAGAACTGGAGAAATATATGAGTGGGTCTTACCACTGGAGTGAAAGACGAAGACGAAGCCACCGCATCACACAGTTCAATCGTAGTCAATCACCTGATGAAGTTGTAACGTGGTGGTGGAACTTGTGTCGTGAAGCCTACGAAATCGGTAAGTAAGACAATGTGACGTGGTGTATCGAATATGAACTTGATCGCCACTAAAGGGTTCATACATAATATTACCGTCATCTATCAAATCGTACGTAAACCATGAATCAATGATTACGTTCGCTAGAGTGCTTTTAATCGTTGAATCACGAGAGGTTGTCTTAACACTGGAGTGCTTCTCAGAGATTGTTTTTCTTGAAATATTCCTCCCTAAACCATTTTATTAAAATCAAAGCGAGAAGCCACGGAGTGTAAATTGAGTAGATAAAGGGTAGGCGAACCGAGGCAGCAAGAAACTCCCTGTGGGGAATGTGGAACGTTGAGGGCGAACCCTTCCTAGCAAGCAGGCGTGTTGAAGGCGAGAAGTTGAGTAACAACATATTATCTTTAACTTCAAGGATAGCAGATACAAAGGTGAACAATGGAAGATACTCGGATAACACCTTCCACTGACATGTAATGCAGAGCGCATATTTCAGTACTGCCAGTTCTCTCTGTTCGCAGAGCTTGCAATTCCTACAGTTAAATTGTTTGTGCTGTGATTAATACAGTTGTTGTTTCTTTTAGGAGATTTGCGACATCGTCGTCATGTAGCCCCGTGTACTTGGGTATGCGTAGAAGTTGTCTGATTATCTGTGAAACTGTGATGTCTAGGGCTTGGATTTTTAGGTGCTAAATTTTTTATGTGTTAAATATTTCTGAAATATGTGACAAAAAGTAAAAATATTGTATTATAATTTAGTTTATTAATGCAAATATACAGTATTCACGAATGCAATTTATGCTATGCCTCACTGACTGCTGAAGAATTACAATACACAACGAGATACATCTTCAGGTTGTCCATCACAAATGATCGAAGATTATCGCGAAACACTTCTTCTGAAGGCGCGAAACTGCGGCAATATGTTTCTTGCCCTCGAGGTGTGGTGTAACTTGAAATCGCTGTTCAGCCTTGATTGCTTTCCCACATGGTTGGCAGAACAGAACGCCCCCATCAGAAGTAAAATTATCCTTAAATTCAGCAAAATACTGCTGCAGACGATAACTTGTAGTTGCTATTACTTTAGGCATCCCCGGCTTCCACAGTGAGTGGGAGGGTGTGACAAGATAAGAAAATCACAGCTGCAAGCTGACACACGCTCTGCATAAAGATTAGATAGCTCACAGGTTCATCCCTGTTGAAGTAACACAGAACAAAAACAAGACGTTCAGTAAAGAACATATAGCCTACTTTCTCCTAAATGCATGGTATTGTTATAACTCTTTGTCCTTTTCAAGGAGTATAATTGAATGTTGGTTGTAGTAGCTTGTTGAAATACAACGTGTTATACGGATATTAAACATGAATATGAAGTGTCCTTTGCTAGTGCTACTTCTGTACAAAATGTCATTCAATTCGGTTTCACCGTGTTTGAATTGATATGGTGAATCGATTTTCACACATACATGGCCGCTATCTGCAAACTATTGGGCTGATGACCTTGTAGTTCTGTCAAAAATGCTTCCCACAAAAAGGTATGTCGTTGAAAAATTTGGTAGAGATCAAATGATTAGGTTGGTCGTAATTTGATTTAAGAATTTAACATTAGGGTGGCCGCCATTCCGTTTCCGTCAAGATGGCGGTGATATAAAACATGGCACTTATGTGCCCTTTGCTAGTGCTACCTCTGAACCGAATTTCGTTCAATTCGGTTTTACGTGTTTGAATTGATAGGGGGAATCGATTTGCACACATACATGACTGCCATCCGCAAATTATTGGGCTGGTGACCTTGTAGTTTGGTAAAAAGATTTTTCATACATAATGGTATAATGTTGCAAAAATTAGTAGAGATCAGATGATTAGGTTGGTCGTAATTTGATTTTAGCTTTTAAAATTTGGGTGGCCGCCATTACGTTTTCGTCAAGATGGCGTCGATATAAAGCATGACACTGAGGTGCCCTTTACTAGTGCTACCTCTGTACCAAATTTCGTTCAATTCGATTTCACCGTGTTTCAATTGATAGGGGGAATCAATTTGCACACATACATGGCCGCCATCTGCAAACTATTGGGCTGATGATATTGTAGTTAAGTCAAAAGATGCTCGCCATATAAATATATGTTATTGCAAAATTTGGTAGAGATCGGTTGACTAGATTAGTCGTAATTTGATTTAAGCTTTGAACATTTGGGTGGCCGCCATTACGTTTCCGTCAAGATGGCGGCGATATAAAACATGACACTGAGGTGCCCTTTGCTAGTGCTACCTCTGTACCAAATTTCGTTCAATTCGGTTTCACAGTGTTTGAATTGATATGGGGGGGGGGACATTCAGAGTACACACTCACAGACACACAGACCAACAGACCAGACACACACACACACACACACACACACACACACACAATTTTTCGCCCTGTGTTAATCTCATAAGTCTACTTTCATTTTTTGCAAAAATCGAAAGTAGGCTAAAAATGCAATAAACTGAAAGATCTAGCATACTGATTTTTAAAAATTAAATATTATGTCTTTATGTGATAACTAGCAGGTACCCGCGGCTTCGCTCGCGTCATAGTCGTGTCATATTCTTATTCAATGAAATGCAGGTTTAACCCCGTTAAAACCCCTTTAGAACATGAATATCCAAAAATCCCTCTTTAGTAGACATTTTCGACACACATCAAACCTATCCCCAAAATATCATTCTTCTAACGTTAATAGTTTTGGTTGACCGATGAGAGTGAATATCCAAAAATCCTTCCTTAGTGGACGTTTTTCTTCCAGAATTTCACCCTGCCCATGGGCCCCTTAAATTGGATTTATGAAAAAACGGTCGAACACCTATTTATTTAATTATTTATTCATTTATTTCTAAGCTGATTGTTTTCCGCTGAGTTTGAAACTTCTCGCCTATGTCGTTTAAGAGATACACGCTCCGTTAGGAATCTTTCAACCCCCACTTTTCATCCCTTTCACCTCATAATATACACCACATCGAAAAACCATTAGACATGTGTCAGCTTATTTTTAATGATTAGTTTATATGCCAACTATCACATCATCAAATGAAACCACTCGTGAGATATTGTTATTCAGTGAAATGCACGTTTACCCCCTTAAAACCTGAATATCCAAAAACCTTTCCTTAGTGGACGTTTTCGACATACGACGAACATATCCCCAAAATTTCATGTTTCTAACTTCAATAATTTTGGCTGGGCGATGATGAGAACGTGAGTCAGTCAGGACATTTTCTTTAATTTTATTTTTGAGAATTTCACCCCTCCCCATGAACCCCCTAAATTGGATTTATGAAAAAAAAAATCGGTCGAACATATATTTACTTATTTTTAAGCTGTTTTTCCCCCTGAATTTGATGAGTGAGTAAGTAAGTCAATCAGTTCATATTTACTTATTTTTAAGCTGATTTTTTTCCCGCTGAATTTCAAACTTCTCGCCTATGTCGTTTAAGAGATACGCGCTCCGTTAAGAATCCTTCAACCCCCAATTTTCACCCCTTTCATCTCATAATATATACCACATCGATAAACCCTTATACATATGTCTGCTTATTTTTAATGATTAGTTTATATGCTGAATATCACATCCCCAAAGAAACAACTCATGAGATATAGTTATTCAATGAAATGCACGTTTACCCCCTTAACACCTCTTCATAACCCGAATAAACAAAAAGCCTTCCTTAGTTGACGTTTTCGACATACAGCGAACATATTCCCAACATTTCATGTCTTCAACTTCAATAGATTTCGCTGGGCGATGATGAGTGAGCGAGTCAGTCAGGACATATTCTTTACCAGAATTTCACTCCTCCCTATGGGCCGCTTAAATTTGATTTATGAAAAAACTCTCGAAAACCTATTAACTTATTTCTTAAGCTGTCTTTTCCCCCTGAGTTTGATGAGTGAGTGAGTTTGTTAGTCTGTTAGAACACTTTCTCTCCTTTTCTTTTCCAGAATTTCACCCCACCCCATTGGCCCCTTATATTGAATTTGTGAAAAAACAGTTGAACACCGATTTACTTATTTATTAAGCTGATTTCGTTCCGCAGAGTTTCAAACTTCTCGCCTATGTCGTTTAAGAGATACACGCTCCGTTAGGAATCCTTCAACCCTCACTTGTCACCCCTTTCACCTTATAATATACTCCACATCGAAAGACCCTTAGACACATGTCTGCTTACTGTTAATGATTAGTTTATATGCCGAGTATCACATCACCCAATGAAACCAATCGGGAGATATTGCTATTCAATTAAATGCAGGTTTAACCCCCTTAAGACCCCTTTAGAACCTGAATATCCGAAAATCCTCCCTTAGTGGACGGTTTTGACATACAATGAACATATCCCCAAAATGTCATGTTTCTAACTTCAATAATTTTGGCTGGGCAATGATGAGTGAGTCGGGACATTTTCTTTGATTTTTTTGTTATTTTTTATTTTCACCCCTCCCCATGAACCCCTTAAATTGGATTTATGAAAAAAAACTGTCGAACATCTATTTACTTTTTTAAGCATTTTCCCCCCTGAGTTTGACGAGTGGGTCAGTCAATCAATCCGTTAGGACATTCTCTTTCCTGATTTTTCCCCCCAGAATTTCACCCCTCCCCATGGGCCCCTTAAATTGGATTTAATTGAATTTGTGAAAAAACAGTCGAACACCGATTTACTTATTTATTAAGCTGATTTCTTTCCGCAGAGTTTCAAACTTCTCGCCTATGTCGTTTAAGAGATACACGCTCCGTTAGGAATCCTTCAACCCTCACTTGTCACCCCTTTCACCTTATAATATACACCACATCGAAAAACCCTCAGACACGTATCTTCTTATTTATAATGGTGAGTTTATATGCCGAGTATCAAATCCCCCAATGAAACCAATCCGGAGATATTGTTATTCAATGAAATGCAGGTGAACCCCCTTAACACCTCTTTAGAACCTGAATATCCAAAAATCCTTCCTTAGTGGGCGTTTTCGACTTACAACGAACATATCCCCAAAATTTCATGTTTCTAACTTTAATAGTTTTGGCTGGGCGATGATGAGTCAGTCAGTCAGTCAGTCAGTCAGGACACTTCGTTTTATATAATAGATAAGTGAAAGGCAGGAAATTATGTATTTATAGACAAAATGTTGAAATTATGTATTTACATAAAAAATATTTATTTACCTAAAACTCCGAGCCCTAGTGATGTCTGTACTAGTGTGTGTACTTGCAATTGAGGTTAGGTAGGAATAGGGTAGGAAGCGGCCGTGGGCTTAAGTTAGGAACCAAATAGGCATTTTCCTGCAGTAGAAGTGGAAAACCACCTCTTCTCAGTTTTGCCTCACGAGGCTGAGTGAACCCCGATCCAGGCCCCAGACCAGAATTAAATTTCTTGGCCGAGCCGGGCCTCCGCCGGTGACAGCCAAGAATGCTAGCTAACGAGTCGTGGTGAGGTAGAAGCAAACTACCGATGAAGACGTTGCTACAGTCCTCGGGCCAGTGGGTATCAGTCCTGGCCGATATTAGAGTCCGAAGACGTCCTACCAACGGTTAACGTGTTAACTAGTAAACCATGGAGTCGGGCGATCAGTACGACGAAAGGAGCTTCTTGAAGAGATTCAGTATAGGCTGCACTGTATCCACACGTCGCCTTGAACACGCAAGTGACCCACTCTCGTTCCATTTAAATAAAATATTCATCGACCAATTTGTTCCTCGCCAGCCGTGTGAGACCATTCTTACCCGGCACATGTAGGGGTGGTTAGCAGCCCTCTCTATCCATTACATCGGGGTTACAGAGAGAACTGGAACGTCCACCTAATACGTAGTAACATTCTTGGCTGTCACCCCGGAGGTCTACGTTTGATTCCCGGCGAAGCCTAGAAATTTATTTCTGGAAAGAGAACTGTTGTTGTTAATTCTTTTACAGGCTTTGCGACAACGTGGTTACGTGACCCGAGTACTTGGGTGTGTGTAGAATATATCTGCTAATCTGTGTCACTGTGAAGTCTGTAAGCTATTTGTAATTGAGGTAGGATTTTGGAAGGAAGCGGCCGTGGACTTACGTTAGCTATCATCCCGGCATTTGTCGGGAGTAGAAGTGGGAAACCACGAAAACTACTGCTAGGATGGCTGAGATAGGAATCGAACCCTCCTCTTCTCAGTTGTATCTCACGAGGTTGAGTGTACCCCGTTCCAGCCCTCAGACCAGAATTAAATGTCTTGGCAGAGCCGGGACTCCGCGGTGACAGCCAAGAATACTAGTCACTACGCGAACAGGTATAAGAACTCTAAAGTCACCACTCAGCCTCATTATGTACAACTGGGAAGATATGGGTTCGATTTTCTTGCCAGCTATGCTAGAAGTAGTTTTACATGCTTTTCAACTTCTACTATACGCAAATACCGAGATGTTATCTAAATTAAGGCCACGCCCGCCTCCTACCCAACCCTGGCCCAAATTACAAACACATACATTAGAACAGTCACCACAATGAAGCAGGTGTTATCAGACAGATTCAACATACACCCAAGTACACGGGGATACATTACCACGATGTGGTTAACCCCATAATGAATCAACAACAGAGAACTGTAAATCAAATGTTACGAAACCACAACAGTTCTGCAGTTGGAAACAGAAAGAGAATTACAGTATTATTATCGTTGTTAAAATTCGTATTGTGGGCTTGGGATATCTTCGATCAATAGCCCTGTGTACTTCGGTGTTTATTTAATTTGTTTGATAATAATAGCTTTATAATAACTATAGCAGTGTGTGCAGCTGAAATTATTAGGTCAGGGATAGAGTAGTTACCCTGGAAGTTTAAGGTATTATCCCAACATTTTCGTGGAGGGAGTGTGGAGAAACCCTGGGAAAACCGTTCAGAATAGTCACTGCCTGCGACGGAGTTCAAACCTTCCGGACTTGCTGCAGCTCCCAATCTCGTGGTGTAGAAACTAGCATGCTTGGCCCCGGAGGTCCGGGTTTCATTCCGGCTCTATCAAGAAATTGGATTCCTGTTTGATGGCTGGAACGGGCTACACACACCTCGTGAGGGAAAACTGTTTACATAAAAATTCTAAGGTTTGTGACTTGTCGACAATGTGACAATTATGTTATTAGCAGTGTCCGCAATCCGAGAACTTTGAAGAGAAAGCTTTGTCGTCGGCTCCTTTCAAACCGAAGATCTGGTGGCGTTATGACACGTTCGTTGTTTGGACGGAAGGTGAGGAAAATCTTAGCCATTTCCTGGATCACCTTAATCTCCAGCACCCTTCTATTTGTTTCACCATGGAAAAGGAATCTGACGGCAAAATACCTTTTTTAGATGTTCTCGTCACCAAGAAAGAGGATGGATCTTTAGGACACAGCGTTTTTCGTAAGCCAACACACACCAATAGATATCTCCACGCAAGTTCTCACCATCACCCTGCCCAGAAACATGGTATCCTTACAACTCTAACTACCAGGGCTAGGAGGATTTGTGAAGTGTCTTCTTTACAAGAAGAAATTAACACCCTGCGAACCACCTTTGAGAGCAACGGTTATAGCAAGGCTTTGATTTCTACGGTTCTGAAACCAACAAATAATAATAGGACGTCAGTTGAGAAAAGAGATGTAAGAGGAACTGCTTACCTTCCGTACATACATAACACAACGGATCGTATTGCTAAAATCCTACGTCGATACAACATACGGACTGTATTTGGAACTTCTGTTAAGATTAGGCAACTCCTGCGACCAACTAAGGACAGTTTGCCTAAATTGCAACAACCGGGTATCTACAGAGTTCCCTGTACTTGTGGCAAGGTTTACATCGGGCAGACTTCGAGAACAATATGCACTCGCATTAAGGAACATAATAGATGTATCAGGCTCATTCAACCTGATAAATCAGCTGTTGCCGATCATGCTTTAACACCTGGCCATGATGTCATGTTCCAAGGGGTGGATGTTCTTGCCCGTATAAAGCAATATCGTCCCAGAATCATCAGGGAGGCGGTTGAAATACGTAAACACCCAGATAATTTCAACCGCGACACCGGCTAC
The DNA here is from genome assembly GCA_946902985.2 of Meconema thalassinum. NCBI lineage: Eukaryota > Metazoa > Arthropoda > Insecta > Orthoptera > Tettigoniidae > Meconema > Meconema thalassinum. The sequence goes on along the minus strand of OX336390.1, from coordinate 292,451,803 downwards.
AATCTCAGTGAATCCTGGCTACCTATTATCAGAACCCTGAGAAAGTAATTCTTTGCTGCTTTCCGTTGTCCCTAACATGGGGCTATAATGGCGTCCATCTTTGGGCACCTTCTATATGTTCTTCGTTGCTTTCTCTTAGCAACATTGTCGTATTCCAGATTATTCCTGACGATGAAAGACATGGTTTCTTTCGAAACGCGTCGAATTGCAATATAATAAAACACGGCATAAGCCCAAAATTCAACATTATGAATAATAACACGGGCCGTGAAAGTCTAAATAACAATAATACAAAAGTTACCGTACTTTATATCATAAAATGTTTTTTTTATTTGCTCTCCTCCAATTTTACTAATACTTTAAAGGTAATCAAAGTGGGAAGGAGTAAATGGTGCAAAAAAATATGTATGTAGAAGGTTGAAGGATGCCAATCTTGAATCAACAGTGGAAGAGTAGGTGAAAAAAAAAAACTGTGTACTCGACTGGCGTTTCGACGTATAGTGTATACTCGGCCCTTGCAAATTTAAAGAGAGTTCGTTTTTAATTAACTCAGTGCCTCGGGTTTGGACAGGGGTGATCCACACGATAGAAAAATATACTTTGTTCAGTGAATATACTGTAGAATGGATCCGGAATCAAATGTCCGCACGCTATAAAATCGCTTGTGGTAAAGCTCGTTTAAAATACTCAACAAGCTGCGCGCCACAACTGAAGCAAAACCAGGAACACTGAGAGGAAATGTGCTGAGGGATAACTTCCTCAAGTCTTCCTGACGACCAATACATTTCTGTGCTCAATCTGTGCAGACAGGACCATAACAAAGAGATATAAAGTTAAGCTACAGTATATACAAGACAGTGTAAGTGCTCTTTAACAGATTCCCACAATGTACAGTGGTGCTCCAGTGCTACTTGGTGGTAGTTATATGTTTTGAGGGCTAAGAGAATATGCTCATCGGCCCTCAGTACCAGTTATTCTATTGAATGATTATAGCCTGTGTTCGGTGATCAATGGTAGTGTGTCGGAATCACCTCACCCCTGCGGTTGGATGCCAGTAGTTGAAGAACTACCACCCGGACACAACGAAAGCTGGTCGGTCGGTGTGGAAATCCCTTAACAGGTTACGATCAGGAGTTGGAAGATCCCGAGACAATCTGAGGAGATGGGACCTCAGTACAAGTGACACGTCTTGGGACTGTTGACAGGAACAAACCACAAGACTCATGCTTCATTGCCCTATGTGCCCTTGATCATGTGCAGAGGAAGATCTCCTGTTGGCCACTCCGAGCGCCTTGGATGTTGCTCAGTATTGGGCACGTGTTATATAATTAGACAGTTTTACCCTTATATGTATAGCAACTGTACATTTGTATGTTTCCGACACGAGAAATAAAAATAAATGATTACAATATCCTGGAATTGGATTCTCGACTGAGAGAATCAGATATATGAAGGAATTATAATGATAATTATTATTAATTATTATGTTCCACTCGATTAAAACTTGCAGGAAACAGTGGCAGAGAAAAGACGTAAATACCAGTCACCAGCCACTGAGCTAGTATATGGTGTTACTCAAGCCAAGATTCTCCCTTGCACTTTTGCGTGTTTCTGCCATCCCGGTCGCTGTTTCCGTGAAACACGCAAAAGTGCAAGGGGAATCTTGACTTGAGTAACACCATATGCAGATGGTGCAGCAAGTTTGCTAGGCTACGTAACATTCTTGTCTCTTCAGTAAGTTTCTCCGTACGACTTGATGCAGAGTGACATCTGTGTCTGGTTCGGAAGGATTCCTACGGTGATAGCTATCTTTATATTATATTACTTTCATCCAACATTAATACTTATAAAAATAATAATAATAATGCAATGAACAGATTTTGGAACGGGTCAAACAAGAGGACGAATGCAGAAAACGACTAAACCAGGACCTTCGTAAATGAATGGAAATCCACAGCCTGCTTCCAGTCCACCGACCGGGTCAGGGAATGGAATGAATGAAGCCCCCATCTAGTGGCGAGGATATGAATTGTGCCGGCTGCCGAAGCCTGTCACTCTCTCCTGGGGAAATGATTAAATGAATGACAGATGAAATGAAATGATATTGGAGAGTATAGCTGGAATGAAATTATGCCAGGGAAAACCGGAGTACCCGGAGAAAAACCTGTCTGCCTCCACTTTGTCCAGCACAAATCTCACATGGAGTGACCGGGATTTGAACCACGGACCCAGTGGTGAGAGGCCAGCGTGCTGCCGCCTGAGCCATGAGGGCTCACGCCTTTGTAAATACACTGAACAAATCACTGATGTGGTCTGGAACAGACGTTTGATCCTTTATGGAAAATTTTAATGGATAAAACCAATTATAACAACAGGATTCTCTCTCACTGGAACAATAGAAAAATCAAAACAAGATAGCTATCAAGAGAGGTCCAAGACATGCAGGAACTAGAAGTAATAGATAGTGACGCCATAAAAGACAGTGGCCGATCACCTCTTGGAGATGAACACAAAGGAGGTTCCAGGTCAAACCATCCCGTAAGAGGTGTGTTTTGGATGAAGAGGAAAGAACAGCATAGCCATAAAATGTAAGAATACTGGACAAATATAAAAAGCCCACCCTAAGTGAAAACGTTGGGTCGTTCGGAATAATAATAATAATATGAATTTAACGTCTCATTGAAATGCAGTCGTTTTAGAGACATCAGGGTGAGATGCCAGAAATATGCTACAAAAGGAGATGCAGCATGTCTAGAGATCTGAGTTTTGAATTTCGGCGCTGACAGTGGCCACCCGAGTGTGGTTTTCCCCGTTTTTTTTTCACATTGTCTCCAGGTCTGGATAGTCGTCTACCTTATTTCAAGTCCCAGGGAACCTACCTTATCCCCGGCCCTAATAATTACAGTTACCCACACTACTAGTAACCACAAAAACACAGGTTACCACACAAATTGAACACACACCCAAGTACACAGAGCTGATGACCAAAAAGTCTCAAGCCCCTGAAACAAATTTTAAAAGATCCACAGACGCAGGTCTCGTGCATTTGTTCTTTCAGGCTTGCGATATCGTGGTAATCAGTCCCATATACTTAGATCCATGTAGAATCAATATGATAACATGGGTTATGTGGTGTCGTACCTTATTTCTAATTGTGACTAGAATTGGGAAAATGACGGCTTTAAATAGGTACCATCCCAGCGTTTGACTTGATTAGAAGTTGAAAACCAAGGAAAACAAGTTCTGAGATGATCAAAGTTTGAATCGAGCCTATCTCTCCACAGTTATTCTCAGCACGAGGTTACACAAAGAGTAGGTTATTTTCTCAGAGCCGGGAATCAAATCCAAATGTCTTTGGGACAGAAAATGTCAAGAACTGGCTTCTTGTGTCTTAGTGAAGGAGGTGGCTTTGAAGGGTGCCATTTCAGCATTTTCCTTGTGAAAATACTCACTGATCATCATCTCAAAAATCTACTGATTCTTGCTAGCCTAGTTCATCCGCGAATCCCAACATTGGAGAACTTGGGAAGAGGAAGGATATCCAAGGGCCTCCCTTAGAACTAAACCAGTTTCAGATGAATGTACACACATCAAAAAAAGTTTTGCATCACCTCGGTTCCCAGATCTCCGGCATATAGACGTTGACTGTGTATATTGTATCCAAGATACAGTCCCTTTGACTGTTCATAGATGTCACTAAAACTGCTCAAAGATGTAAACAACCATGCATGAGCAGGGCCTATTAGACGGAGGGGGTACGACAGCCGATCAGTTCCAGTCATTCCACCAGGACGAAGGTACGCTGCTCATGTTGTCTGTAGTTCTACCATGCCTAGAAGGTCAATACCGCAGTTCGATCGCGTCCGCATTGTTACTTTGTGTCAAGAAGGGCTCTCAACAAGGGAAGTTTCCAGGCGTCTCAGAGTGAACCAAAGCGATGTTGTTCGGACATGGAGGAGGTACAGAGATACAGGAACTGTCGATGACAGGCCTCGCTCAGGCCGCCCAAGGGCTACTACTGTAGTGGATGACCGCTACTTACGGATTGCCGCTCGGAGGAACCCTGACAGCAATGCCACCATGTTGAATAATGCGTTTCGTTCAGCCACAGGACGTCGTGTTTCAACTCAAACTGTGCGCAATAGGCTGCATGATGCGCAACTTCACTCCCGACGTCCATGGCGAGGTCCAGCTTTGCAACCCCGACACCATGCAGCGCGGTACAGATGGGCCCAACAACATGCTGAATGGACCCCACGGAATTGGCATCACGTTCTCTTCACCGATGAGTGTCGCATATGCCTTCAACCAGACAATCGTCGGAGACGTGTTTGGAGGCACCCTGGTCAGGCTGAACGTCTTAGACACACTGTCCAGCGAGTGCAGCAAGGTGGTGGTTCCCTGATGTTTTGGGGTGGCATTATGTGGGGCCGACGTACGCCACTGGTGGTCATGGAAGGCTCCGAAACGGCTTTACGATACCTGAATGACATCCTCCGACCCATAGTGCAACCATATTGGCAGAATATTGGAGAGGCATTTGTCTTCATGGACGACAATTCTCGACCTCATCGTGCACATCTTGTGAATGCGTTCCTTCAAGATAACGACATCGCTCGACTACAGTGGCCAGCATGTTCGCCAGACATGAACCCTATCGAACATGCCTGGGATATGTTGAAAAGGGCTGTTTATGGACGTCTTGACCCACCAACCACTCTGAGAGATTTACGCCGAATTGTCGTTGAGGAGTGGGACAATTTGGACCAACAGTGTCTTGATGAACTTGTGGATAGTATGCCACGGCGAATACAGGCATGCATCAATGCAAGAGGACGTGCTACTGGGTATTAGAGGTAGTGGTGTGTACTGCAATCTGGACCACAAATGCTGAAAGTCTAGCTGTATGATGGTACAACATGCAATGTGTGGGTCTCATGAGCAATAAAACGAGCTGAAATGTTGTTTGTGTTGATCTCTATTCCCTTTGTATTTAACGGTTCCGGAACTCTTGGAACCGAGGTGATGCAAAACTTTTTTTGATGTGTGTATATCTAATAAGACACTGGTGAAATAAGTTTCATTTTGTAATCAATTTTTGTTTTATTATGCAAAGTTATTTTGTCACAATTCTGTTTTTAGAGTTGTTTTATTTCCAGTTACAATAACAATAGTTTCCTTTTTTAAACTTAATAGTACAGTGGCACATTCAAGATTATCATCCTATGTGGCACGAGGTGTATCATGGTTTGGCTACCCCTGTTCTAAGTATATACAGTAGGCTAACTGTTATTATTAGGGTCTGGGTTCCGGCTATGTGCCCCGGCATTTGTCTGGCAGGACACACACAGGATGGCCACTGGCAGCGCCGAAATGTCTGGGCTTGCAATTAACATGACGTATTCAACTACGATGAGGGTTGAAAAAGAAACAAAACTCATTTGAGTAAATCCATTATTTAGGAAAATGGCGAGAAATTGGCCACACTCGAGACGGGACCTATAATACCCAAGAGATGCGCGAGTGTGAGTGTTCTAACAGGTTTGAGAGAGTGTTACACCAATGAGGTAATAGCAGCAGCTGGAACAGCTGGGTCTCCACCACACCTGCCTGACGGGCAGCAAGCCAAGGCCTGGCAGGGCGCACGAGCGAGTGAAAGGCGCTTCTAGGCCACGGACAATAGCCGAGCCATCGCATAGGTAAGACAGCCACAAAGGCCGAGTCCCGTAACTTTTCAATCTACTAAGGACTGATTTACAGGGGGCATTAAGGGTAGTCCTCCTAACGACGCATTTAAACATAGGCATTCATTTTCATCAGGCTACATGCGTGGCGCAGCGGGCAAGGTTCTCGCCTGCAGTGCTCATGGCTGCGCTGTCAGCTGGCATTTTGAGGGAACTATACAGTATTATAATTTTATCAATGCAGCCAATGGCCAGGTACTTTTCTTTTCAGGACGGGTCTGGGAAGGAATATTGGAAGGGAATTGGCCGTGGACCTATTGAAAGGAACCGTCCCGGCATTTGCCTGGTGGTGAAAATGGAAAACCACAAAATAGTACATTATGCAACGAGCCTATAATGGCAATAATTAAGACACGAGTATGTTTATAAAACGAGCGTAGCAAGTTTTATAATTTCCTTACGAGTGTTGTAATTACCATTATAGGCGAGTTGCATACGACTGTTTATGTTCGACGATAATTATAACTATTTTATGTTCGAACATAAATATTCATAAATATCAGTCAACATATCACAAGTTTTGATGTACTTAACAGAGCGCATGGGACGCAGAGAATACCTTGTATTTGACCATGGCCTCCTGGAATACCTCACTATGACACTCGCCACGCAGTGAAATTTAAAATAGGGGACCATGTAGGTGAGCGCAGGTGCGATGCTATCCTCACCTAATTGGTCACACAACTGTTTCTTGAGCTCTGATTTGTGGGGGAAACTGTATCATAATGAAAACTTGTACTCTAATGAGCCTCATTATAGTACAGGTTTCCGACATATAATATTTACATTTTGCCATGGTCGAACATAAACCATTTTAAGGACGGCCGAGGTGAGATTCGAACCCATGCTCTCCCGATGCTAGCGAGGTACAAGGCAGCGCGTTAGCGCTCTCAGCCACTGAGGTCGGTTACTATACAGTATTACACACTTGCGTCTAGCGACCGAGATGTCAGTGGGGCTTCGGCGAATACAAGCCAATTACCCCTTCCTACAACCACAGCTAAAGTCATCGCGCGACCTGTGAACAAGCAAGGGTGACAGTGCTCAGCAAGGATAAGAGATTCGTCACTTTTGGTTATAGAATTTCCGAGAGAGAACACCGCCTGAGGCTATGGATTGTACTGGCAAGTCTGGCAACATAAAAAGTAAAAAGCCATATGAATGTAGCCTTTATTACACGTAAATGAACAGTATGTTCTGCGATGAGTTATTGTCATTATTGATGAAAATAACACAAACATAACTGCGCCTTTCGCTAGGCGCTGAAATATACGTCCAGATAGGAAAATAATACATTTTGTTATATATTAATGTTGGCAATAGATTTGTCACGAAGGACACAGTTATGCCGTTCTAGAGCTTAATTCACCTCTAGGCTAATTAAAAATGCTCTCATACTCTACAGAATTGTTGGGATATTCGATGAATATAAAGAAAACTGTCCAAATGCACACACTACATTGCCATAATCTCACTTTTGGCCTAGCATGCCGGCTGCCACCCACCCCTCCCCGTAACCCTAAACCACAAATTTTATTGCAATGCAAAGGAGAATGGGTAAGAAAACAAACAAGAGATGAAATGCACACATTTATTCTCAATATATTTTTATTCGAGAGTAGTCCATATTGCCAACTAGTTTTACACATGGTCAACACCAGGAAGATGAAAATTGCCGTATTGTTCTTACTATCATTATAATTCTTACATCCCGGTGCTTGACAATTTTTCCACCCTTGCAGTGGCATGATATATATTCAACTCAAATAAACAATCAAAATACTGAACAAATCAAAACAACCAACAACACCACGAGGAAGATCAATCAAAACAGACTATTCCCGCTTTCGCCAGTCGGTTTGATGTGAACGTTCATGAGTGCCAACTACGGAACCTTAGTGCTAAAATTAATTCTTCATTGGTTGGCAGAACATCCAGTACAGGGCCTTACTCCGACCCACGCGCTCCCTATTAACTGTCATCCCCCTGGTGCTCAGTGTGCAGATCAACAGCAGGCTGTGGAACAGTGCATTGAGCCTAGTGGCGGTTTGAGTTCGAGTCTGGGCACGGTGTTTGGTGTGTGTCGTCTTTTCTTGAGCACACCTTGTTTCATAATATGAAATGGGAGGAGAAAGGGCGAATCTGGAATAAGATTCTCCTCCCAGCTCAAGGGCGAATATTGTATGTAATCTTATTGCATTCGCCGAAGCCCTGCTGACATCTCGGTCGCTAGACACAAGTCTATACAATTTGCAATTGAGCTGTGAGGAGAAAGGGCAAATATTGTATGTAATCTTACTGCTAATTCGCCCTTTCTCCTCCCACTTCATATTATGAAACAAGGTGTGCTCAAGAAAAGACGTTCTGTAAAGACATGGGTAATACCGGTAACACTTTTACAATGCATCAATGAACGCGGTAGATTGTTAACTAAATATGAAGAAAATAAACACTCACCTAACAGTTTAATCAAAGTTCAGGCAATAATAAGTTGTAGTTGTTTTTATTCGTATCAGGGGCTTGGAACATCTATGGACATCGACCCTGCGTATTTGGGCGTGTGTTCAATTTGTCTGATAGCCTGTGTTTCTATGGTGACTGTAGTAGTATTAAAGACAGGGGTGGGGTAGGTGTTCCGTGACTTTAAATAAGGTACTGGAGGGAGTGTAAAAATCCCGGGAAAAACAAACTCAAGATAGCCACTGTCAGCGCCGGCATTCGAACCTCCGATCTCCGGATTTGCTGCAGCTCCCCGCCGCGGTCGTTGTGAACGATTTAACGGCCACGGCTACGTCGCGGGGTAAAAAAATATGAATTTAACACTAGTGTTCATGAGACAATTGAGGAATGAATATACACTCGGGCACGAATAACTTGAAAGAACAGATCTTTGTGTTTATTGCATTCCACTAGCAGCGTGTAGCATGTTACAGCGCGCGTTTAGCTGACAATGGGGGAGGGGAAGCCGAGCTAATGCGAAGTTTGTTAATAGCAGGCGAAAGGCAATTCCATCTGTCACACTGCATTCACCAAAGCCCCGCTGACACCTCGGTCGCTAGACTAAGTCTATACTCCTCAAGTAGGCTAATTGAAGTTGGCCACTTGCCTAGGGCATCATCCCCTGGGCATGGGAGCGACCAAGCAACCCAAGGGATGGTGAAAATGGACTGGTGCCTCTAATGGAGCTCCTTTTACCCTTTAGTAGTATTTATAAAATGAAATTAAATGATTTACATTTGCTTACATTGTATTGGCTCGTTTGAAATTGAGGAGAGAAAATCTTTCTTTTGTAGTTATTTGTTGTTTTAAGTTAAGTTAGGTATATTTTTATATGTGATTGACGTAATTTGATCAGTAAAACTAGACTTTGCCTGCGTGGTTTAGTATTTGGCCCGGCCATGGCTCGACTTACAGTATCGATATATGAGTCAAATAGACCGCCCAGCGACTGTAGGCTAGGGCATTTTGGTATCAGCAGCAGCTTCAGTCTAGCCGAGACATGTCACTGAGGTGTGACGTAAGAAAAAGCAAGCATTGTATTTCAGTATGACGTCAGAAAAGAGCGCAAGGTATCACTGTACAATGTAGGTATAATATGAGAACGGGAACGGGGGTTGATTCCACGTAGTCTGTAGTGCGAGCTGCGTATTCAGAACAATAGCTATGCTGGGCTTCTTACCTCCGTACAGTGCACACACTGCCTACCTGCGAGGGAAGGTACTGGAACGGTATCCTTGATTGGCGAGACACCCAAACAGTGTTACTTTCCATGACTTACACCAGCCTAGAGGGTTACACCAGTTTTCTTTTTAATCACAGTCATGGTGCGAGATTTAACGCGTACTTATACGCCGCGGGGTAAATGTGGAAGGAACTTGAGCACCAACTCCCCGCACCATGCATACTTCAGGCTGGCTGTTTGGTCCAGCTGTTAGGTTCTCGCCTGCTGTGCTCAAGTTTGAGGGAACATCTACCGACTCAGTTGACATTTGAGGGTGCTTAAAATGATGATGATGATTGTTGTTTTAAGGGGCCTAACATCGAGGTTATCGGCCCCTAATGATCTGGGTGATAGCGAAAATAATAATGAAATGGAAACCAGAACAAAATTATCTGAGACGGAAAATACGTACAAAAAGGAACTCAGATGGAAACAACTCACAATATGGTCTTAAAAAAGGGAATTTAGAACGAAAAGTTGCACAAAAAGAATAGATTGAAAAAAGACCCACAAGACGTAGGCGAGATTCAAAATACGTACAAAATGCAATGTAGCGTCGAAATACTTACATAATGGAACTGAAATTCAAAATACTTACAAAATGCAAATGAGATCGAAAATACGTAAAAAATGCAATTGAGGTTCAAAATACTTACAAAATACAATTGAAATTAAAAATACACAATGCAAGTTAGATTGAAATATCCCAGTTCCAATCCAAATTATTCACGAAGTGCAATTGAAATTCAAAATACTTACAAAATGCAATTGAAATTGAAAATGCTTACAAAATGTACGGTAGATTCAAACGACTCATGTGGATTGACAATACTTACTAAATGCAATTTAGATTGAAAATACTTGACAAAATGTAATTTAGATTCAAAATACCCACAAAATGCAATTGAGAATCAAAATATGTGCAAAATGCCTACCAAACAAAATGCAATTTAGATTCAAAATTCGTGCGAAATGCGGTTTTGGTTGAAAATACTTACAAAATGCAATTTAAATTCAAAATACTCACAAAGGTCGCTCCGCCATATTGAAAGACTTACTAAAAAGCAATTTAGATTGTCAATCTTTACAAAATGCAATTGAGGTTGAAAACAATCGCGAGATGTAATTTAGATCGAAAAAACATACAAAAAGCAACGTAGATTAAAAATGCCTTTAAAAAAATCACTAGAAGGGAATTTAGATACACGGTGAACCAAGTAACAAAAACAGTGCGGGAATCTTAAAGAGAAAAGTAAATATAATGAAAAGAGGAGAGGAGAGGAGAGGAGAGGGGAAAGAGGAGAAGGTCCGCCCCAAAGGTAAGGGACAAAAGGGGAAAACGGACCCAGCTCAGGAATCCCTCGGGGTCGCTAACTCCCGAACTCACCAGCCGTGAGCCCCTGAGGGTGTAGCATTATCTACGGTGCACCAGAAGTGGTGGGGCTACATACACCCTGCCTCCTTAAGGGCCTTGAGCACAAGGCAGGAGGTAAAAGGAAAAGAAAAAGAAGGCTGACCCCTCACAGAAGGAGGGTATCAGGAAAGATGAGACAAGGGCCAATTAAGGCGAGAAAGTGAAAGACTCCCTAGGCCTCGGATAACCTAATACCGTCGGGGTCGGAAGAGAACAAGAGTTGACCAAGGGAGGTCGACAGGAAAGAAGACGGAGAGGAGCACGGCACAAAGTAAGTGGAAGCAATGCCGGACTCAGCTGGGGTCCCGTGGTCTCCAACCCACGTCCCACTAGATGTGAGCCCCTGAGAGGGCTTAAAATGAAGACACACATGTCTGTAGATTAACCCTCTTCAGGGGAAAATTCTGGTACCACCGCGTCTTTAAAGTCGCAGTAGTTATTATACTTACGATTAGTCTATTATTATTATTATCATCACACTTTACCAGCCCCGTGTTGGGGTAGGGCACTTGCCTCTCACCCGGAGGTCCCAGGTTGGATTCCTGGCTCCGTCGGGGAATTTAGAAACTGAGGTGTGGGTTGGAACGGGGTGCACCCAGTAGCTATCTGATCAGTGAGGTAGCTTGGTAGGTCTCCTGTTGGACATTCAGTGTGGTAGGACAAGGCCCTCCAGGGCCTAAGTACCACGGAGATTATTTTGTTTTATTATTATACTTCAGTTACACCTCGAGAACAGAGGTCCTAAAAGTGGGAGGAGGGGGGAGCGCCCCCTAGGGGTGTGGGGGAGGGGGGCAGAGAGTAGTAAAGGGGGGGTGTCGGCTCTGATTGAAATATTTATATTTCCTAGGACCGGTCCCATCAACCTTGCGTTAAATTTAGCTAACAAAGCGTTAATTAACAAATCTTTATAATTTTAACATTCTGTTATAGATTACGTGTTCCACAAAACATTTTAACAAGTCGGTTAACAAACGATGCATTAAATGTCACTTGCTGTAAGGATCAAGGAAGCAGTGTACGGCATGGATGGTTTTTCCGACTTCTGAACTGTGTATAGTCAACTTGTATTCATTTGTTTGCTATTCGCGAACTCAAGCGACGGTGCTGCCGTTATCTGGAACTAGCGTAAGGGCGATGAAAACATAAACAAACATATACTATAACATGTGATTTGAGTAGATGGGTGTGCTCTTTTCTCGTATTTTCAGTTATTTTTATAATAATTGAGGCTAAGTGAAGAGTAATTTAATTGCTCAGTTCCGCTGTGCTCTCCAAATTCAACAGTTGCCATATCAATGCTTTACTTCCACACGCAAAAAAAAAAAAAAAAGCTCTTCAGACGGAATGGAGTACATTAGGCCTATTTCACGTCGCAAAGCCGATTTCGAAGTATTGTATATGATCGTATGCGACTGCCATTTTACAAAGGACAATTATTTATTAATAAATACTACCGGTAATGAATTTCTTAAAATAACCAGTACCCTACTTTCTCCCCTGCATTACAAACTAGGCGACTTTTAAGCAGGGTCGATTTGACAGCTGTTGGCAAAAATTACTTTAGGGGTCGCTTTATCGTAGGCCTACATGTGGTTGTCCTTTTTTTTTTAGCCTATTTTCAATATTGAAAAAAAAAAAAAAAAAAAAAAAGGCTTATGAGATCACCTTTTGTCCGTGTGTCTGTGTGTGTGTGTGTGTGTGTGTGTGTCCCTCTAATAACTTCTATACGGCTGGAGCGATTCCAATGAAACTCGGTAATTTCATAGCACTACTCCGGGCGACCCTGACCGTGCCCTTCAAATTTTGTTACGTCTCACCAATCCCACATGGCAGCTGTGTGAAATATTTCACCAGCATTCAATATCTCCGAAACTATTCCAGATATCACCCTGGCATTTTTTACGGTGATAAAGCGAACTACTAGAATTTCACCTATGTGACTATTGAAAAAATGGTAACTCCAAAACCAACATGGCGGCAACGCGAATTTGCGACATTTAAATAGACATTTCTCGCGATTCAACCAACCAAACGTAATAAAACTTGGCACAGTATATTTTTATACACATTGTAATGCACCGACATCAAAATTCGTTCAATTGTTTACATAACCACAAGATGGCGGATGTGTGAATTATTTCACCGGCATTCTATATCTCTGAAACTATTAGCGGTATCACCCTGAATTTTTTTACGGAGGTAAAGGGCACTACTGGAAGTTCATCTATAAGACTTTCAAAAACCGGTTAACTACAAAACGAACATGGCGGCCAAGCGAATTAAAAAATTTAATAGAACTTTCTCGCGATTTAATGGTCCAAACGCAATAAAATCTGGTACAGGAAATGTTTATACACATTGCAATGCACTGGTATCCAAATTAGTTTAATTGTTTACATAACCTCAAAATGGCGGCTGTGCGAATTTTAAAATTAAGTTTTCATTTCTTGTGTCGTAATCATACGATCGAAGTGAAAGTTTGAATAATGAACCTACGCAATAATTTCCCTTTAATGGTACATGACTCTATGGCCTATACATTTAACAATCCTACATGGCGACCATCCAAAATATTTAGACGGCTCTGAATATCTACGAATCTATTATAGCAATCAAACTGAATTTCACTATGTTCATAGGGGCTATGAACATAAGTTCACCTAGAGGACTTTAAATAACCTGGTGATCACAAATCCAACATGGCGGCGACGCGAAGTATCAATATTCACAAGGACGTTTCTCGCAATTTAACCATCCTAGTGCAGTGAAACTTGGTACAGTAAATCCTTATACGAATGTTAATCCACTGGGATCCAATTTATTTGAATTGTTTCCATAACCACAAGATGGCAGCTGTGCGAAATTTTAAAATATCCTTGTTACTTCTTGTGTCCTTATCATGCGATTGAAATTTGAATGCTACACCTACACAATAATCTTCATGTAACAGTACATAACGCTAGGACCTACATATATAAAATCCAACATGGCGACCATCCGAAATATTTAGTCGGTTCTCAATATCTACGAATCTATTACAGCAATCAAACTGAAATTTTGTATGTTGATAGTGGCAGTTAACATAAGTAGGATATATGAAAATAGGCTGTATCGTTCTTCACGGAACTACTTGTTTAAACTTGCCCCATTACTGCTTCAAATCTGTGAAGCTCCGTTTTTCTAATAATCAGGTGCCTATTAAAAATTTTAAACATCTTTATAGTCAACTTGTAGGTTATTTATAGATCAAAAATTGTACGTGCATTTATATTTAAATTGCATCGTGACACTCATCTAAACTATGTGAAAATGAAAACTACAAATCAACACTCAAGCTGATCAACTGAAAGCTTTGGATGAAAATCGAATGGCTGTCGTTTCCACTAGTTTTATTCATCATTTGATAATAATTCAGTACAATAACCTTTTGTGCACTATAAAACTACATTATTGACCATTACGTATTGATGTTGCTGTCTGAATAGGCTACATTTACTAATTCCATTACATGTAGGCTAATTTGTAGGTTAGGCCTAGGCATATCATTTAAGTTGCCGGTTGTAAGGTAAAATCCTTACTGTATTTATGTACAACCCATTTGGACAACCTATATCTCTCCAGAAACTTCTTTTCAGACAGTTGCAACATGTCATTAGACCTTGGCAAGAATTCTTGTTCTGTAGCATTATTCAAATACGGTAATCAAAAATAAATAATACAATAACTGAGCACGAAAGGCATACTGTATTTGCTTGTAACCATTTTTAACACTATGTTGAACTCTTAACAGAGCAAGAATGGGATGTTAAAATAACGGAAAGGTTAACGATTTGTTAGCAGTAACGTTGATTGATGGAACACCATTTTGCTAACATTTCCGTTAAATTACTTTAACGTGTCGTTAAAATTTTAACGAAGGTTGATGGAACTGGCCCCTATTCTGTAACAAATATTGTTATCCTCATATCCATGAACCTATCATAGACAGGAAGCTCCCACAACCATTTAAGAATAATAAACTCGTACCTTTGCTGTCTTATTTCGCAAGAACTGACCAGTAGATCCTGCTAGCAGGAATTCTGAGAACAGCTGTGGAGTACCATTTCCCACACAGCACCCTTCCTTTCACCCGCCACCCACAGCGATATCTTCTTATCAAACACTTAACAACCACATTGGGGCATGTGACCTCGTAGTTCCACCCCTTAAAACAACAATAACTAACTAACAACCACTAATGACAAAAGAGACAGTCAGTCTGAAAGACTGGACTTTATATCATTTTAAATACTAAGTTACAAATGCTGAAAAATGCTAGAAAGGCTGGGGGGCTTCTCGCTTCGCTCGAAGCCAAAGACTCTCGACATGTTAGATGATCAAGAAACTATCAGAACGCTAGAAAGTTACAAGTCATGAGGGAGTTGGAGCGCGCGGTGAAAGGAGGGAGCTGGCTGGATGACGTCACGCTCGCCGTGTCGTTGCCGTCTCGTAACTCCAGACCTCAGCAGTGTACTCAGTCCACTCGTGTATTATTATTATTATTATTATTATTATTATTGTAACTGGTAGTTTCAGTATTTAGACAGAAGCAAATACTGTAGATCATGTGATCTGCTCTAGAGAACCATCGCCTGAGCCTTGCTGACACGCAATTATTGCAAAGACGCGAAGAAGAGTCCCCAAAAGAACCGTTCGACATGTCGCCAGTTACAACAAGCATCTTCGCTTATAAACCTGTCACTGCGGGAGATCGGTATGAGAGAGTGGACTCTTTACTTCTATATAAATCCCCAAATCCGGGCATATTTATTTAGCTACCATAACATTATGTTATACAATAATTCCAGCTGCTATACTACGTACAGTAGACAAATGTACTAGTATATATTGGAGAGCATCTGTCACGTCTAAACGCGCCTGTTAAGTTTCTTTGAAACCAGTTTGGTGGTGTTAGCATTCAGTGAAATACTACGCAACCAAGCAATAGATACAAAAGGCAAAACCGGAACTGGAAGCTTGCAGCATACAAAGACGATTATTCAGTCTGGTCTGTACATTGCGAACAAACAGCTGCTCAGGGATATTGCCAGGCACACAACATATCAGATCAGATCACGCTCTGCAAAACACTTTATAGCTCCGTGATATTTTATACAAGGATGCTTGCAAAGAATGCGCATTTCAATCTGATAAATTTATGATCTCCTCCTATATTATTTCACAAAGGGTTGCAAGGGGTCTGGAACAAATATTAAGGAGATTACAAAACGGAATGGCAAAATGAGCATTTATTAAAGGTGACAGAACACAGGTGTGTGTGACAAATCTGTTAACTCAAGATTTAATAGTTCCTTGTAATAATAAAACAAACATAATTAAAATAGGTTTCCGAAATTCCACTATCACCCTCCAGGAGAGCCTCTGCGCTCTCCGCCGAAAGGTTGAGTTTCCGAACTTCCACTACGCACATCCATGGTTTGATATGCGTGTCTCAATTCACCCCGTTTATTCTCGTTTCAACGGGGTCGGGAGTGAGATGAGATGCATTTATGTATGGCTGGTGACTTTACGTCCGGATGTCCTTACACACACCAACCTCTTGAGATGACTTAAACGAGAGATGAAATTAATCATGGTGAATGGAACCGGACAAGGAATTGGAAAGCAGTAGCCTTGGCCTATTAAAAATACCGTCGCGGCATTTGTCTGGAGTTGAAAAAGGGAAGCCACCGAAAACTTATTTCAGACTGACAAGAGTGGTTCGAACCCAAGTCTACCAAGTCCGGAAATAGCTCGACTCCATGGCCTAGCGCTGCGCTCTACCAAGCGTATCTACTGCTGTATCAATGAATGTAATTATATAAATGTATCTTGTTCTTTACATAATTTATAATTCACTAGCTCTTAAGCACGGCGTTGCTCGGGATCACAATTGGATATTGGGATATCGTAGCTTTGCTCGCTGTGACGTATTGTGTGCAACCCGGAGGATGGTTATAAACAGCAATATTTTGCAATTCAAAGTCGTTGTGCGTGGTTTTTTCTTCTTCTGAGAAACAATTGTTAAGTTATTTATTTATTTATTTATTTATTTATTATTTATCGTATGGCTTTTAGTGCCGGGAGTGTCCGAGGACATGTTCGACTCGCCTGAGTCTGTAGCTGCTTCCAGCGGACACCCAAAAGGGTGAGCTACAAGTTCCGTTCAATTTCAAGTACAGTAGTTCCAACTTTCGCCACCAGATATCAATGATACCTAGTGGTGAACGTTGGAACTTTGATAGAGCGTTCTGACGAAATCTAACCTAACAATTTTGCTTTACACTAGTTTAGTCTGTGAAAGGATCTTTTACATGCCATAAATCTATGACATGGGACCGCCGGCTTTACTTCCTCTCCGAAGGAAGGCATACTGAAGGATTTTTAACGCTCCTGAAAAATCCGACGACTTCGGCCGGGTTTGAACCCGCTATCTTGGGCATAGTAGTTCAGCATGCTGCCGACTACGACGGCTCTATACTGATTGTTGCTTATAATAGATTAATCCTGAAATTTCGCTAATATAACTGAATATTTAAGGAGCTATTTTATTCTTAATATGCATTATTAACCTAGGCCTAACTATTACATTTTAAGAGCCAATGAATTTCTTTTTCTTCATTGTATTTACCTCGCGTTTTTTAGCGAACAGCAACATTTCAAGAGGATAATGGCAGTCCGCAGATAAACTCTTAGAATACCAGCTTCATAATAATAGCCTATATGCATTTGATTAGGGGAATAACGAATACTAAAATAAAAAACATAATAAATATCATCCAAGAATCTATATGTCCACGCACACTTAAATAAGAACCTCTCATAGGAGTGCAGAGACACCTTGTGGCCACGAGACAAATTAACCCATCAAACTTGGTAGCAATCAATGTCATATCCGCAGTAAGTAATATTGTGCAAACTACGTATCATGTCATGATTTAGAGTAAAAGTAACAAAACAAACTGTAATCATTTCAAGTAATAATAACAAAGCCATTTAAAACATATCAATATTTCTATGTTTATGCCGTGTCTTGTGACGGGGCTGACCAGTAAGATTTATAAGGCAAACTTAATACACCAAGGGGAGAGTCTGTAGAATACGCCACAGAAGTCTGTGAATTCTGATTGCACATAATGGCAGAAAACGATAAAAAAGCAGTTAAATATTTGCAAATAGAAGCATTAAGTTAAATAACAAAATAAATCTATAAACAATACGAAAGCATCCCGTGCAAAATGGAAACAATCATACCCTAGAAACCGTCGTAAAGATTCAAATAGTCACATACAATAAGCTACTCAGAGACTATAAAATCAGAATCAAAATCAGACTCAATTTCACGCTCGTTTCAGACCTCACAACCCACCTTTATAAATAATACAGTTCATGTAGGGATATAAAATTTGTACATTCCTCACTCATACTGTAAAATAACGAATCCTCGCCAATGCTGTAAGTCCCCATCCTCGTGACGACGCCCTTAAATAAAATTATAAAGCTTGTGGGGCATGGAAATTCAGTATTTGTGCCAAAGGGCCTAAATGAAGTGAATGGAGAGAGTTGACCGAATTTTCAAGTCGACAGTGTTACTCGTCTGGTTCCAAATGGTAAGTACGTAAATTCAGTTCAGGGTGTAGATTTTTGCGAAAGGGCCTAAATGAGAGGAATGGAGAGGGCTATCTAAAATTATTGTTGCCAAAAACCTTCATTGGGGTGTGTACTACAACAATACAAAATGTCAATGCAATCGGTTAAACGGTGTCGGAGTCCATTAGCTTCGGACAGATATATATTTCCATTTTTAGCCTACTTTCGATTTTTGCAAAAAAATGAAAGTAGACTTATGAGATCAACACAGGGCGAAAAAAGTGTGTCTGTCTGTGTGTGTGTGTGTATGTGTGTGTATGTGTGTGTGTGTGAGTCTGTGTGTGTGTGTGTGTTTGTGTGTGTGTGAGTGTGTGTACTCTGAATGTCTGTCCCCCCCTATCAATTCGAACACGGTGAATGCGAATTGAACGAAATTTGGTACAAAGGTAGCACTAGCAAAGGACACCTCAGTGTCATGTTTTATATCGCCGCCATCTTTACTAAAACTGAATGGCGGCCACTCAAACGTTCAAAACGTAAAATCAAATAACGACTAACCAAATCATCCGATCTCTACCAAATTTGGTAACAACATACCTTCGTATAGGTTGCGTCTTGTGAGCAAACTACAAGGTCGTCCGCCATACCATTTCAGGATGGCGGCCGTGCGAATTATGCAAACTTTATAATCCATGTCATGGGACCCACCAGTTCCGATTATCGAGCCGAGAATCGTTTTAACTGTTCTAAAGGAAGAGGCACGTTCGAAATTAAAAGTTTATTTTGTAATACTATAGTGCAGACGTGATTTTAAAAAGCTGGGCTGATTCAGTAATAAGACAAGATGGCAGCGGATATCTTGTGCCTGACTTATATTTCACTAATTTGAGTATTGCATGCAATATAGCGTACTGATACAAAATAAATAAACTTTGTATGAAATGCTTTATATATAAATAATATACTCCAGTGATGAAATCGTTTAGTATAAATCATTATTTGCTAACAAGTTCTATGTAAGTTATTTTATATAGAACGATATTCGTTGACACAATTAGCTCAGTGGTAGAGCGTTAGCCTATCGCTCAAATGCCTATGGTTCAAATCCGATCAGAGCTAGGTTTTTTGCTTGAAATGTTATATGTTTATTGTTTTGTAATGACTCAGATGTTTTAAAATTAAGCGTTATATTGTGCATATTATGGTGTAAAATATATATTTAATTAAAACATAATTCGCCAGCAGATTTACTCGAGACATCTAGCTGCCAAAAAGGTAACTTCCAGATTTTATTGACAAGTTTCTTCTTCTGGCCGCTAGAATGCACTCGCTCTGTTAGGATTATATTGTTCGATATTTCACCACTAGATGTCACGACTAGTCTACGTGGGGCTCCATTGATTACTATACCATTGGCATTCTATGCGCATCGAATTTGAAGAATGGCAAGATGATACTACGATACATTTTTACTTTTTATTTTACAGGGTTTGTAACAGCCTATTTTGCGTTACTTGAAAATGTTATTTGAAGTAAAGAACAAAACGATTTCACATAGTAACTGAATTCAAGCCGCTGGTGTTAGTTCAGGTTATTAATTACTACTTTTATTTCAGGCAAATAGCAATCGAAAATATCCACATAGTTTGTATACACACGTCTCTGTAGGGTCATGGAAAGATTTGTTAATTCAATTAGGGTTGTGAAAGCCATGCACAACCAGACGTGTAAAGACATGCCTCAACTCAAAGTTGGATGTTGCCCACGGCAGGTCGTATATGTAATAATAATAATAATAATAATAATAATAATGTTATTGGTTTTACATCCCTTTTAACTACTGCTGCTTTTAGAGACACCGGGGTGCCGGAATTTTGGCCCGAAGGGGATCTTTAACGTGCCAGTAAATGTACTGACACGGCTCCCTCGCATTTGTGCACCCTCAAATGCCAGCTGACTGCGCCAGGATACGAACCTGCAACCTAGGGCCCAGCAAGCGAGAACGTTACCGCTGAGCCACGCAGCCAGTCCGGTCGATTATGTCTCCAGATCCATAACATTCTTGATATACTTCTTATCTTTCTTCCTTCAATGATGGTAGCAGTTTTTATCTAGGTTGTGGCGTTTGGTAAAGGTAAATCGTTTCTAAGGTCTTCAACAAAGAATAGTTCTATTATACTCTTTGATAATAACAACGAGTTATAACTATACTCATACATTTAGGAGAAAGTAGGCTATATGTTCTTTACTGAACATCTTGTTATATATAAGATTAAAAACGTTCCCAATACCTTTATCTTACGGTTGAGTGCGCGAGATTTTTGTGGGCCAACTTTGCTCGTATATTTTTTAACCCTCAATTTCCCCCTTCTACTGGGTTGAGATGAGGTATCTCTCTATTTGGCGATTGTTTTGCCCTTCCTGGCACGAGCTGAACCAGAAGAGTTAATGCACAGACACGGAAAACCATTGCAAGAACGGCCGATGGTGGGGTTCAAAACCCACTCATACCCCGGATCCGGATATAGTCTGACGTTTTAACGCACTGAACAAAACTACTAAGTTTACGTATTAAGGTAAATTATCCTAAATTCAAGGTGCAACATGTTAGCAGGCACATGCACGCCTCAGGCATTCCTCTAAACCAGTACGCTAGCATTCTCAGCTTAACTACCAGAATACTCACAGAAACTTCTTTCCATGGGACAGAACAATAGAAACAAAGAATTATGGGGTGGAGAAACAATTTTAATTTTCGGTAATATACAGTACTTACAAGAAAAGTTATGTGCTAGCTATACACAGATCGAACTGTTAGCGGAAATTCCAGCAATGGCTTACCTGGAACAAAAAAGAATCAATCAATTATTGAATTTTAGAGCCAAGTGAATCGTTATCCTAGAGAAAGGTTAAATAATAATAATAATAATAATAATAATAATAATGATAATAATAATAATAATAATAATAATAATAATAATAATAAATAAGCCACAGGAAATCAAAGTACCTTACTGAAAAATTCACATATTCGAACTGGAAAAGGAGATTCAACATTATGGTCACATATACAGAATGGATGAAATAAACAAACCAAAAATTTTAACCTAGCACTATCTCGGAAGAACTACATGTGTCTGGTAGAAACAAACAGAAGACTCACAAGAAATGTATGTTAACGAAGGAATAATTCATATTAGAACAACATTTATAAGCCTAATAAACAGACACAAATTTCTCGAGAATCCTACACGGAAGATACAGGATGGACAGAAGAACGCAAACGATAGCACACTGAACGGACGAAGAGATATTAGGAAGTAAAGAGGAATGCAGCCGCAATAAATCAGAAACCGCTATGGACATCAAATTGTCAGGGGAAAAACTAAAGGATGTACTTATTTAGGTATTATGATGACTTTTTGAAAACCTTTGTCTGTTTCGTCGCACTCTATGAAAGTGAAACTTGGAAGGAAGGGTCGAGGACAAGAACTGTAGGGGTAGGCCAAGGTTAGAGTATGCTTAACAGATTGCCTCGGATGTAGGGTGTGGTAGCTATGTAGAGATGAAAAGACTAGCTCAGGACAGGGAGGCATGGAGTGCTGCATCAAACCAGTCAAAAGACGGAAGACTCAAACAACAACAAAGGGGAAACACTGTGCTAAATACTGTACGTTCTAAAACGCGCTCCTTAGTTGGGCATAAAACGTATTTTAAAAAATCACCATCATGGTTTAACGTTTTCTTTATTACTCAGTGTGACTACACAGCGGTGACTGAATGTCGCCCTAAGACTCCTAAGAGGTTCATTAACATGGCAGAAATTATACTGTGGTAAGGTCTCTTGCATTTAAGCAACCTCAAATGCTAGAGCAAAGTAGGTGAGAGACTTTGCGAGTTATGACACGCAGCCAGACATCAATGAACTGATCATTTCAACTAGGTACAAGGAAGGAACGGTAAATTCGATTACACAGTTCGAGGTGAGATACGGACGAACAGCTGATCTGTGAATGCGGGCAGTAAGCCTGCACTGGGCGGGCCAATGTCCTAGACACGGTCCGTCAAGCAGACAGCGAGAACGGCTGGAGTACATCCTCCTGACAGATAAGGTTAACTATAGAGCATCCAGCGTTTAGAAAAGACTGTGGGTCTTATGGGCTTTTACTTTTAACGGATATCCCCCCTACACTGGTTTTGTTGTCTCACCTTTTATCATGAAGGAATTCTGAACATATATATTTTTCGTCATAATAGCTTCCTGCAATTATCTGCCAATTGATTACCTTTGTTATTGCATACAAGTATTGTTTATATTACGTCTTAGTAATTTAAAAATTTTCGAGGTTAGCACGCTGGAAAGAAGAGCCTCGTCCTGTGCTGCATGCTCGCCCGGAGTGGAGCACGTGCTCAGTTCCGCCGACAACATAAGTTCTGAAGCACTATCCGTCATTGGTGTTACTGTTGTGTGTCTGTTTTATTTTCTGTTCGATCGAATCATGGCTGCCGACAGTTGGGTTCCAACCCACTATCTCCCGAATGCAAGCTCACAGCTGCGCGCCCCTAACCGCACGGCTAACTCACTACAATATTACAAATATTAATCTAAACAAAACAACATGAATAAAATTGAAAGAAATTAAATTACAGCCTAACTAATAACTAAAGAGGTGATGATCAACAGTATTGCTGACATAAAACTTGTTAACATCGTCTGCATACATCCGAGAAGGAAGGAAGGGTTGTGCTCTCGACATCTGTCAATCAGTAATGCGTCATATCACAACGAAATGAATGTCGTTATTGGTTCTCTTCGCATACAGTATCCTTAATACTGGTCCAATCCGTTAACACCTGCAAAACTGTTCCTTCCTGGGCGTGTTCTATTTCAGTTAGCTGCTGGGGTTGTGGTTGTCTCGCGAACTTATGAAAGCGCAGTACTCGAAGCGGGTGAACATAACGTAAGACGTCAGCGCTACCTCTGCCTAGAGTTAGCAACACTGTCGCTATAAGGCTCCACAGTCTTTTCTAAACGCTGGATGCTCTATAGAGGCTTCCCAATGTGCTGCCAGCTGGGCGTTGCTGGCACTCCGTTGCACAGTAGTGTACTAGTCCAACTAGCTTTCTACCGCAGACAAGATGTAATAGTCAGCCTGCGTAAGTTTCCTACAACAATTCGGAGTGACTTCCGTCTTACTGAGATAGCTGCAGGTACACACCACTCCAGCCTGGTTGCATGGCGCAGCGGTAACATCAATGATCCTTTTTAGGGCAAATTTCCAGCAGTCTGGCGTCTCCAAAAGTGGCAGTAGTTAAAAGGGACGTAAAACAAGTAGGCCCTAACATCATGATTATTTCACCACTTCATAAGTTTCTGTCCACCGGTGTTTAATATACATGAGTGCTCATTTGGTTCTTTGTTGTGACTGCCATTATGGATGTAGGTATATTTGCCATAATTGTAATGGCTGCACTAGTGTGGGTATTTACAATTCGGGCTAGAATTTGGGTAGGAGGCGGCCATGTGTTCTTAATTTACGTACCTAGTAATAATAATGAAAATCCACAGCCTGCTTCCAGTCGACCGACCGGGTCAGGAACGGAATGAATGAATGAATGAAGGCCCCATCTAGCGGCGAGGATACGAACTGTGCCGGCTTCCAAAGCCTGTCGCACTCCCCTGGGGCAATGATTAAATGAATTACAGATGAAATAAAATGATAGTGGAGAGTGTTGCTGGAATGAAATTGTGACAGGGAAAACCGGAGTAGCCAGAGAAAAACCTGTCTGCCTCCGCTTTGTCCAGCACAAATCTCACATGGAGTGATCAGGATTTGAACCATGGACCCAGCGGTGAGAGGCCATCGTGCTGCCGCCTAAGCCACGGAGGCTTAATAATAATAATAATAATAATAATAATAATAATTATTATTATTATTATATTGTTAATTGCTTTACGACCCTTTTAACTCCTGCGGCCAGTTAATCTACTAATACGGCTCCCTCAAAATTTCCCACCCTCAAATGACAACTGACTGCGCCGGGATTAGATCCTGCAACCTTGGGCTATTTACAGTAAGTACCATCTCGGCATTTATTTGGAGTAGAAGTGGGAAACTAATCTAGAACTAGATGAAACCCGTCAAAACATGACGGACAATGGAAAACAAAATTACTGAAGAAGCTTCTTATATAAGTTACATTCTTTGTACGATTACTTTTTAGCACTATTGCAACTTTAAGGGCGTCAAAAGATAGCACTCTCAGCATTGCAACATATTGCTGGTCATGACTGAAAACGTGATGAGGTCATCATCATATTGCACAGTTTCCAGCCACTGGCCGGGTCAGTTTGGAACACAAGCCTCTCCAACGTCTTCGTCTTCCCACCATCTCTCAGCCTCCACCCTTGTCCAGTCTTCTCCTCTCTTCTTCACGCTTTCTTCCACCCCCTTCAGCCACCTGTCTCTCGGTCTCCCTCTTGGTCTCTTTCCTTCCCACTTCGTCTCGTGTATCCTCCTGGGTATCCTCTTCTCCTCCATTCGTTTTACATGTCCATACCATCTAAGTCTAGATTTCTCTATACCATCCTGTAATGGTTCCTCCTTCATTAATTCTCTGGTCCTTTCATTTCTTATTCTGTCCCTCTTTGTAGCTCCAATACTGCTTCTCAAGAACCTCATCTCACTGGCCTGTATTTTGCTCTTCACCCTTCCTTTCATAACCCAGGCCTCCAAGGCATACGTCAGGATAGGGACATAGTACGTCCGATATATGATCTTTTTGCTGTTATGAGGGACATCCTTGCTCCATAACATGCTTCTCACACTCCTCCGGAATGCTTCTGCCTGTCTCCCCCGCTCATTTATTTCTCTATCGTTTCTTCCATTCTCTTGCATCAGGCTACCCAGATACTTGAAACTCTCCACTTCCTTCAGCTGTTCCCCACCAATTGTTATTCCTGTTGTGGTTATTTCCTTCTTCCTTGTTGTGATCACCATCTCACTCTTATGTATGCTAAATTTCATCCCATAACCTTGTATTATTCCTTCCCACACGTCCAACTGTTCCTGTACCTCCTCCTCCTTGTTTCCCCAAATCATCAAATCATCTGCAAGCACCATTGCTTTCATCTTTCCTTCCCCAATTACTTGTGCCACTCGGGTCATTATGTCATCCATCACCACAATGAAAAGTAACGGTGACAGTGCACTTCCTTGTTTCAGGCCGTTTCTCTGTTCCAACCAGTCCGATCTCTCTCCTCCCACTTTCACACAGCTCACGCTTCCCTTGTACATCTCATTTATCCTCCTTATAGTCCATTTTTCTATTCCTCTATCCTCCAGGGACTTCCATACTTTGTTTCTGCATACACTGTCATATGCTTTCTCAATGTTCAGGAAGGCCATCAGTAGATCTGTTCCATACTCATAGTGCTGTTCTTGTAACTGCCTTATAGCAAAAATCAAATCCACTGTGGACCTTCCTGCTCTGAAGCCAGATTGTTCTTCCCTCATCCCTCCTTCTGTCCTTGTCCTAATTCTCCTTTCCAAAACTTTCTCAAACAACTTTGCACAATGACTCATCAGTGTTATTCCCCGATAGTTTCTGCATTCTGTTCTACTACCTTTCTTGAAGATCGGGACAATTATTCCCTTTCTCCAGCCCTCTGGGGTCTTCCTTTCCTTCCATGCTGTCTTCATCAGTCGGTACAACCATTGTATCCCCACCTCTCCTGCTGCTCTCACCAACTCCACACTCAACTCATGCACACCCGTTGCCTTCCCTCCTTTCATCTTCCTCACTGCATCTTCCACGTCTTTCCATGTTAAGTCCTTTTCTCTTTGCAGTTCATCTACTGTACCTCTTCCCCGATTTATTCCTCCTCGCCGTGGTTTCCATTTTGGTTCAGGAGTTCTTCAAAATATTCTTTCCACATTTTCTTCAGTTCTTCCCTATTTTCTATCTCTTTTCCCCTTTTGTTCACCATTCTAACATAATCCGTAGGATCCTTCCGCCTCTTATTCTTTACCATCCCATACAGGACCTTTTTTGTACCTTCACTATCCTGCTGGTCATGTCTGAAAACGTGATGAGGTAAATAGCCCAATACGTTCAAGAGTTTCTCTTTGAGCTTGATTGATTGTGATAAAGTTGGCCGAGCGAATAGGACATTGTTGCCTATTAAAAGAAAATGTACTGTACCTGCAAGTGTTTTATCGGAAGGTGTTAAATCAAGTCGTAGGATTTGAGCTCTCTGCCTAATATTACTGCACCTATTATATCCGAATCCAAGCAATTTCTTACATATTTCTTACAATTAATATATTAATATATTAATATGAGTCCTTGGGAAACAGCCGTCACCGTTCACCGTTTGTAAATCCGAGTATAGTCACTGATGTAATTTCTTTGTCCTTGAAAATGTTTGTGCCAAGGTGGCCTGTAAAGAAGGACGTGTTACAGCTGTTCCCCACTTAGTACAGTAGATGGCCGTTATGACGAATGACGCCTTTGGGGTGAACCGTATGTCACAACAGCGAGGAATTGACCAGACGTTGGGTTAAGGGGAGGTTTGCACTCGCTTTCAGGGGTGAACCGTATGTCTCAACAGCGAGGAAGTGACCAGACGTGAAGGGAAGGTTTGCACTCGCATTCACAAACATCGCCTCTGCCAGAGTTCTTCCTGCATGACTACATGTTTGAGCACTATTCCAATGCTCGGACCGCGAGACCTGAGAGGTATAAAAACAAACAAGCTTGTGGTTTTACGTGGCTCTTAACCTCGCGATCATAAGCATTGGGCCTTCTTTTTGTGTGAAACCCGAACTACTGGACGTGACTTTTCGCTTTGGACGTCCTGGTTTAGTGGCTAGCGTTCTTTGATGACACCCCGGAGGTCTGGGTTCGATTCCCGGCTCTGCCAAGAAATTTAATTCTGGTCTGAGGGCTTGAACGGGGTACACTTAACCTCGGGAGCCAAAACTCTGTAGAGATGGGTTCGATTCCCACCTCAGCCATCTTGGAAGTGGTTTTCAGTAGTTTCTCACTTCCACTCCAGGCAAATACCAGGATATTCATATTTCATATATTCATTTATTTGCAATGGGGGGTGTGTCCCCCGGTGGCAAATTGTATATACATAACAAACAAATAATTATACATAACAATTCAATAACAATTATACAACAATTAAACTGGAGTATTTACACAAATAGTCATCTTTTCTTAAACACACCTATATGTTTGGGAAAAGGCTCTAAGACTGCGGCAGGTAGAGAGTTCCAGTTATCAATGGCACGGTTTACAAAAGAATATTTACCATAATTTGTTCGCTGTGGTCGACCCTTAACTTTGAAAGGATGATCGCTCCTACCCATGTAAGTGGGCTTTCCCAATCGTTTGCTAAGCTCACCCCATGCTGGTTGATTTGTATACGTGTTGTACATAGCGCAGAGTCTAGATTTCATCCTCCTAGCCTCCAGTGATTCCCACCCAAGTTTCTTTAACATACGGCTCACACTGCTCCTGGGATTAAAGTCACTGAGCACAAATCTAGCGGCCTTTCTTTGTACCATTTCCAACTCATTGATGAGCCCTACTTGATATGGATCCCAAACCGCCGAGGCATATTCCAGAATAGGTCTTACAAGTGACAAATAGCCTAATTCTTTAGCAGAGGTACTACTTCCTTTTAATACCCTCATTACAAAGTGCAGGGATTTGTAAGCTTTTGAAACTACACATCCTACATGACTACTCCATTTCATATCATTCCTTACGTGAACGCCCAAATATTTGCAAGAATCTTCTTCTACAAGTATTTCCGAGCCAATGTTATATTGAAAATCCTGCCTTCGCACTTTCCCTATTTTTAAGAGACTACATTTCCTTGTGTTTATTTTCATTTTATTTACAATCGCCCACTTATAGACCAGGTTCAGGTCCTCTTGAAGCACTGCATTGTCTTGTGAGTCATGTATCTTTCGATATATTACACAATCATCCGCAAACAATCGACAGTCACTGCGAATCCCATTTGGTAAGTCATTTATAAACGCCAAAAATAACCAAGTTCCGATTACGCTGCCCTGAGGGATACCCGACGTTACGGTAATTTCATCCGAGAATATGCCTTCGACTTTCACTTTCTGGGAACGACCCGTCAAAAATTCTTGGATCCATAAAATTACTCTTCTATCAATCTTCGTCGAAGCTAATTTATGGAGTAGCATGTCATGCGGAACGACATCAAATGCCTTCGCAAAATCTATAACCACGGCGTCGACTGAAACTCCATGGTCTAACGATTCGCTAATGTCTTGAAAAAGTGAAGGGGGCGTGGTGGCTCAGCGGTCTAGCTGTATGCCTCTCACCAAGGCGGTCCGGGTTCGATTCCCGGTCAATGCATGTGAGATTTTCGAAGTGAAATGCCATGTCCTGTGGTTCGGATTCCACGTAAAAAGGAGGTCCCGTGGCTCATAATCACAAGATTCACGGTCACGTAAAACTACAATCTTCCTTCCTTCCTTGAAAAAGTGATAGCATCTGACTCTCGCATGAGTAACCTTTCCGAAATCCATGTTGCCTATCATTAAACCATGATAATGTTCCCCACTGTTCCCTCAAGTAGATGCAAATGAGATGCTCCATCTGTTTACAAACGATGGACGTAAGACTAACCGGCCTGTAGTGGCCCAATTCAAGTCTGCTCCCTCCCTTAAATATTGGGACTACCGTAGCTCTTTTCCAGTCATCTGGGATTTGCGCATTGTTTATGGACACATTAAACATCACCTCCAAGTATCGTGCCACGGCCCTACCTCCTAGTTTAAGTACTTCACTAACAATATTATCAGGATCCTAACTTAAGGCCACAGTCGCCTCCTTCACATGCAATAGGCATGAATCGTAGCTGGTCTGTCTCGGTGAGAGGTAAGCAGGTAAACGTGTTGATGATAAATGAGTAGTTGTTGATTCTTTAGGGTCTTTGTGACATCGTGGTAATGTAGCCCCGAGTACTTGGGTGTGTATAGAGTTAGCCTGATAACCTGTGTCTCTGCGATGTTTGTACTAATGTGTGTATTTGTAATTGAGGTAGAATTTGGATAGGAAGCGGCCGTGGCTTTAAGTTAGGTACCATCCTGGCTTTTGCCTGGAGTAGAAGTGATAAAACACGGAAAACCACTTCCAGGATGGCTGAGGTAGGAATCGAACCAGTCTCTTCTCAGTTTCATCTTACGAGACTGAGTGTACCCCGTTTCAGCCCCCAAACAAAAATTAAATTTCTTGGCAGAGCCGGTAAACGAACGAGGACCTCCGGGGCGACGGCCATGATTGCTAGTCGCTACACCACGAGCGAGGTGGTCACGTGTCGATGACAAGTGACAACTCTAGTTCTGTTAAAGATTAAACATCTGTTGTTGATTTATTTAGCGCAACGTGGTCAAGTAGCCCGTGTGCTTGGATGTGTGTTTAATTTGTGATAGCCTGTGTTATTGTGATGACCGTATTACTGTGGTGTGTATGTGTGAATTATATAAGGATTGGGGAGGGAGGCAACCTCGCGAGGCAGAAAATGAGGTGTGCTCGATCCCTACCTAAGCCATCCTAGAAGACACCACTCTTTTCATGAAAGGAAATCCTCACACAAAGCTTCCCAACTCATCCACGAAATTTGACTCAGATCTGAGCGTTAAGACGAGGGAGCTTCGTTCTTAGAGAGGAGTGTATTAAAGAGCCGTGAAGCTGTGCAAAGTTGTATTTAGTTGTACGGTGGACAGGAATCTGTAGAGTAGAATTAGTTAACGAGCTAGCGAGCAAGCCTATCACGCCGGCTTTAGCCAGCATCTAACTGTTAGTCGTGTCGAGTTAAGACTTCAGAGAAGAGTATATGTGGAGTTGTCTAAATTGCGTCCGTGTGCCTTTTGAGCTTACGCTGGTTAAACCGTTAAAGATACCGTGTCCTCTCCGTCCAATCCTTCATCATCCTGCGTTGCGTTTCATTCATAACTAAAACAAAATCGGATACAATTATCAACGTGGACATTTCTATGTGGCGAAAACTCGCAGCTTGTGTTTTGTGTGATGATTAAATGTTCGCGGTACTTGGATGTTATGTTGCCAATTACAGTAAGTTTTGACGTTTAGCCGTTGGCAGCAGTTCACTTTATGCACGCCAGGAAACACGAACAGTATGTAATTTTTGCATCCACAGCAAGCCCTCTCTCTATGGACAAGGATTTTCTTCAGTGAGGATGCTTTAATATTATAAACCACATACATAACTAATATTCAACGGCAATCCAACGCCTGGTCCTCTGCACCATGCTGTTTGGAAGTCTTATTAAAAGAGGGCACTAATTTCAGACCATGATTTCTCGTTAAAAGGGTGGCTAGTTCGACGTATTCGAATTTCATTTGTTATTTCTACTCTCGTCCTAAGCAATCTAACTTAGCCGATTAGTTATCGGTCTGTCTTCATATTAGCCTACTTTCGAATTTTGCAAAAAAAAATAATTAAAGTAGACTTATGAGATCAACACAGGGCGAAAAATTGTATGTCTCTGAGTGTGTGCAAATCGATTTCCCCTATCAATTCGAACACGGTCAAACAGAATTTAACGAAATTTAGTACAGAGGTAGCACTAGCAAAGGGCACCTCAGTGACATGTTTTATATCGCCGCCATCTTGACGGAAACGGAATGGCGGCCACCCAAATGTTAAAGCTTAAATCAAATTACGACCAACTTAATCATCTGATCTCTACCAAATTTTGCAACAACATACCTTTATGTGAGAAGCGTCCTTTGACCAAGCTTCAAAGTCATCAGTCCAATAGTTTGCATATAGTGGCCATGCATGTGTGCAAATCGATTCCCCCTATCAATTCAAACACAGTAAAGCCGATTTGAACGAAATTTGGTACAGAGGTAGCACTAGCAAAGGGCACCTCAGTGTCATGTTTTATATCGCCGCCATCTTGACGGAAAGGGAATGGCGGCCACCCAAATGTTAAAAGCTTAAATCAAATTACGACCAACCTAATCATTTGATCTCTACGAAATTTTGCAACAACATATCCTTTTGTGGGAAGCATGTTTTGAACTACAAGGTCATCTGCCTAATAGTTTTCAGATAGCGGCAATGTATGTGTGCAAATCTGTTCACCATATCAATTCAAACACGGTGAAACCAAATTGAATGACATTTTGTACAGAGGCAGCACTAGCAAAGGGCACCTCATATTCATGTTTAATATCCGTATAGCACGTATTTCAACAAGCTACTACAACCAACATTCAATTTTACTCCTTGAATAGGACAAAGTGTCATGACAATACCCATGCATTTAGGAGAAAGTAATATTTTTATTATTATTATTATTATTATTATTATTATTATTATTATAGGAGAACGTAGGCTATATGTTCTTTACTGAACATCTTGTTTTTAAACTTAGCCAACAATGCAGTCCCTTGCTTCTGTAACCCTAAATAGTAAAGACCACCTCAATATTGCCTCACCTACTTCGCTGGAGAGCTAATAACAGTTACAGATTGCGTCATCATTATACGAATCGGATTATACGGAAACTCTCGTAGTTACCAAAACTGCTGGCATCGACTAGTTTAGTGAAGAGTTGCCCGCGTTGGGCTGTTTGACGGAACCTGCTATGAACATGTGTGCCCAGTTTAATCAAGATCAGGGATTTTACGTTTGTAAGATTTCATCGATTAACCTTCCGTCGGGCGAGCATAATCTGTGAGATTATACTTTTTCCCACCCAGAGTTGTTTTTTTTTTCGTTGCAATGGTTCCGCTCTCACAGCCAGTTGCGCAAGGGTGAGGTTGTCCTTTCAGTGAAAAGGTTTAACAAAAAGGTTTTCTTTATTTCGCTACTCGAAATAAGCACCGATTCATCCAGGAAATTAAGCATGCTCGATTGAGTATTAATAATTTATGCTTTTGTTTACGTATGTGCATTTTTTCTAGTATTGATAAAATGCATTCCTTTGTTTTAGTTATTTCAATCTGTGGCTTTTTTAAATCTTAGTAGAGAAACAAAATTTTAGTCTGCTCATTACATGTGGTAATAATTTTTTCTAATTTTTTATTTATTTTAGTAAAATATATGCATTTCTTTTATTTAAAGTGGATATTTTCCTTTCTTCAAGTTAAACATACAACAGTTTAATGAGACGACAAATTCTAATACTTTTTAAGGCGGTGTAATGTAAATAAACTTATATTTTCAATGGTTAATACGACGTATTTTAGCGGCTTCGGTGTCGTAGTTGGTAGCATGCTGAACTTCTATGCCCATGATGGCGGGTTCAAACCCGGCCAAAGTCGTCGTATTTTTTAAGAGCGTTATAATTTCCTCAGTATGCCTTCCTTCGGAGGGGAAGTAAAGCCGATGGGCCCATGTCATAGATTTATGGCATGAAAAAGAACCTTCCACTAACTACACTTGTGTGAAACTAAACTTTTAGGTTAGATTTTAATGCTCTACAAGTGCAACGTTCACAGCCAGGTGCTGGCTGCGGTGGCATCTAGTAACCAAGTTCACAATTAGGTGTGTCGACGGTAGCAAAAGTAGGAACTACTTGAAAATTGATCGTCTGCAGTCCTTACCTGAATTACAGATAACACACACTAATACAGTCATCACAATATTGTTACGGCTGTGAGTTTGTTTTGTCGCCTCGCCGTGTTGAGTCACAGCTGCCCCCAGGCTGTGTGTGCTCTGCTTCAGTATATTACGTGCGCATTACGCAACGGGCTGCGAAGTGAAAGGGATGGTCCAGAATATTCGTGATCCAGCCAGTGAAGGAAATCTCTAGAAGCCGTGTGTCCTGGACGATTCTAGAATTCATTGAGTCACCAGCCTGCTATGTAAGCGACCTCAAAGTGAGGGGACTGAGTTTTCTGGGGGTGTGTGTTTCTGAGCTAGTGCGTGTTTTCCTGAGCGACGGAAGTTCAGTGACGAAGTGCCGTGCGAGTTACGAAACCCAGTGACATTGTATCCCAGCTTGTGAACAGCGTGCAGCAAGCTATCGTAAGTAACTGTAGTTGGTGTACATAAGGGAGAGGAGCCGGTAGTTTCTGTCAAGGCCACCGTACTCATTAAGACGGTTTAACTTCTGTGGTTTGTTGACAAGTGAAAGGGCCAAGAGCGCTCAAGGAAGAGACTTGAGGAAACTGGAGTAAGGTTCCAATTGCTTGTATTTGCTGATGAGTAGAGTACGTCTTCCTGCAAGCAATAAAGCTAACTTCTCTTTAAAGCAGTAATTGGTGTTGTGTTTTCTACCCTCCGTAATCCAGTTAACAAAAGTGCCACTAGGGGGTGGCACGTAACAATATTAACACCGGTTATCAGACAGATTCAACATAGGCCTACACCCAAAGTAGAAGGGGGCTACATGACTGCGTCGTCGCAGCCCTTAAACTGAGGAACCAACCAATCTGACGCGACAGAGGGTGCGTGCAATTTGTTCGCTAACTTCCTGGCTTCGGATCACTGCGTAGGCCTATCACAGCGCAGTTCCACAAACGTCTCAGGAACAAAGCAAGTGGTCTCAGTAATGGATAGTGATGGTCATTTCTGCTGTTTTAGGAAAACGCCAACGAACTGTTCGTTTTTTTAAAACAACTGTTTTCCCCAAACAGTTTGAAAACAACAGGTTATAAAATTCGTTCACAAGACAGTACGACAGAAGCTGATTAACCAACGCAGTAATGTTTTCGCAAACAGTTTGAAGACAACAGGTCATTCGTTGACACTTCATAACGGGACTCGGCGATAGACGAGTGAGTCACACGCACAAGAGCTGTGAGATAGGAAATATATTTCTCCACCTTTCACTGTAACTTGATTCGTTGCGTAATATCTACACAGTAGACACTGAGGCTGGCTGCGTGGCTCAGGGGTAACGTTCTCGCTTGCTCCCCAGGTAGCAGGATCGAATCCTGGCGCAGCCAATTGGCGTTTGAGGGTGCACAAATGCGAGGGAGCCTTGTCAGTAGATTTACTGGCACGTTAAAGATCCCATTTGGGACAACATTCCGGCACCCCGGCGTCTCTAAAAGCCAGAGTAGTTAAAAGGGACGTAAAAATATTATTATTATTATTATTATTATTATTAGACACTGACAGGCAACACAAGCTGATGGCTGACAAAATACTTGTATAAAGGCTACACGGGTAGAACGGGAAGATGAGTGAGACTCCACTCTTAGGCAAAGTCAATGCAATCAAATTAGTTATTGTTGTTTTAAGGGGCGGAACTACGAGGTCATCAGCCCCTCTCAACACAGATTAAAGTATACAAAAAAGTACACGGGGCTACATGACCGCGTGGCCGCAGCCAGGAATTAATTTAAATTCTCACATGAAACTTGGAATTAAATACATTTCTCAGAATGCTAGAGGTGTCTCTCAGACACCACGCGACCTTCTATGCATGGGCGCCCACAGGCTTTTTTTTTCCAGGGGGGACAGTCATATTTTTCATTTAATTACCTAGCTGTCACTAGGTCGCCCCCCGCAATTTTCGTTTAATTTCTTACTTGCTTCGTGATATTCGTTATTTGGCTGCTCTGAAACCGTTGGGTACATTATCTTTATGACATGAATGGGAAGAATAGTTGTTTTCTTTTAGTTCAGAGTTTTTGTCCTTAGAAGTTCGCTTTTCTTTGTGAATCATCGTCATAATGTTCATTTCTTTAGTGGTATCACCATGTATCGACAAAAATAAAATTCAAGCAGTTCATTAAAATGGTAATGTTAAATGTTAATCCAGTTCGCCGATTTTCTAAATAACTGCAGATATTTTCAAATAATTCCAAATTACTCTAAGTTAAATAAAATTGTGGAATTATGAGTTAACTATCAGTAACTTCAATTTTTGTAATAGGGGCCTTGTGGCGCAGCGGTCAAGCTGTTGGCCTCTCGCCAACAAGCATTCCCGGTCAATGCATGTGAGATTTTCGAAGTGAAATGCCATGTCCTGTGGTTCGGATTCTACGTAAAAAGGCGGTCCCGTGGCTCATTATCACAAGATTCACGGTCACGTTAAACTACAATCTTTCTTCCTTCAATTTATGTAATAAACTGGTGTGAAAATTACGAATGTAAATATTCTCGGTAATCCACCCCCTACCTCTCCCCAACCCCCGAACCCCTGCGGGCGGGTGCCCATGCTGCTATGCGAGAGCTTTGAGGAGATTTAAGAACACAGCCAACAGCTCGCAAACAGCAATAAGCGAAAACGTTTAAGAAGAACAGTTTGGCTAAGAACTGCTTTTCCCAACAGCTCTTGTATCCTGGCTGCTAATAATAATACGGGACAAACAGTTGATTTGACAGAGAGGGGATGGGAGTGGTTAACTGTCGAATAATGACGACCTCAGCCGAATAGCTCCGGCGAAGCTATTCATTCAAGGTTACAGCAGTGCCAGTGAGTAGCAAACAGTGCAAGACAAACAGTGGATTCGTTCCAACCAATCGTAATAAGACTGAAGGAAAACTGTTTGGTGTAACATTAAAAAACAGTTCGTTCGTTTTTCATCGGACAACTGTTTTCTCCAAACAGTTGGGCGTTTTTCTGTCCATCACTAGTAATGGATACCACGCTCAGCCGTGACATAGATCAATTAAAACTCTTGCTGGGAAGGTCAGATTAATCTGCAATGGACAATGATCTCACTAGTTGTAGGCTACTAATAGGTGATGAAATAGAATGTCAACCAGACACGTTACTGGAAAGTCGAATGACACAGTCCCAAGTTATGCCGGGAGTGGCAATGGAATATGATGCCGTTCCTACCTCAGCGTAGACATGACATCAACTCAACACGCAGTAACTTACAAGGTTTTCTGTTCGATCGGCACACAAAGTGCTCCTACCAGCCCTCCTCTAGCTTCTCCGAGAGGAAACTACTGTCCACCATCTGTTGCACGGCGCGGAATTCAAGGGATGAATGCAACAATTGGTGGCAACATCGTAGGAACGAAGAATGGTGAATCATCCTACATCAAACCAACCAAATATGATCCTGGTGATTCACAAGAGGATTTCAATGACTTTTGCAATGGCATGGACACAGTTGTGTTATTTAGAGGATTGGCCATAGTGATCATCAGCCCCCTGTGGTTGGTTGGTTCCTCAGTTTAGGGGCTGTGACAACGCGGTCATGTAGCCCCGTGTACTTTGGGTGCGTGTAGAAACTACCTAATAACCGGTGTTAATTGTGATGGCTGTATTAGTGTGTGTTATCTGTAATTCATGTAAGGACTGCAGACGATCATTTTGAAGTAGTTCCTACTTCTACTACCAAATGTTACGGTCAACGACACCTAGCTGTGAACTTGGTTACTAGATGCAACCGCAACCAGCACCTGGCGCTAAACGTTTGAACTAATAGAACATTAATTAAATCTAACCTAGAAATTCAGTTTCACAAAATTGTAGTTAGTGGAAGGTTCTTTTTTCATGCCATAAATCTATGACATGGGCCCGCCAGTTTTACTTCACCTCCGAAGGAAGGCATACTGAGGGATTTTTAACGCTCTTAAAAAATCCGATGACTGCCGGGTTTGACCCCCATGTCCAAGATGTATGGCATGAAAAAGAACCTTCCACTAACTACAATTGTGTGAAGCTAAATTTGAAGGTTAGATTTGATTAACGCTCTATTAAGTTCCAACGTTCGCCGCCAGATGGCAATGGCGGTGGCATTTAGTACCCAGTTCACAACTAGGTGTCGTTGACGGTAGCATTTTGAAGAAAAAGTAGGAACTACTTGAAACTGATCGTCTGCAATCCTTACCTGAATTACAGATAACACCGGTTATCAGACAGATTCTACACACACCCAAAGTACACGGGGCTACACGACCGCGTTGTCACAGCCCCTAAACTGAGGAACCAACCAACCAACCAAGGCAGACATGGTCACCAAGTTATCGGACAAAGTGTTGACTTTGCAAGTTTGTTCAACGGCTCTCTCGTTATGATATGTTGAGTGTAAATAATTCTTAATAATAAGTAACTATTCTAGTGCATACAGTATTTTGGTCATTTCACTGTCATGTTTACATAATTTCCCTGGGGCACATTCAAATGCATACCTTGGAAATTCAATGAACTGCTCACGTGCATGTTGTGATAATTTAGGTGCATATTTTGAGACATAGTGCATTATATTTTCATCACAAGTAATTATACAAGCCAGGGCCCCTATTAAACGTACATCTATTACATTGTAGTTTGATAAAATGTAATCTTTTACTGAAGTTAGAGGTAGATTAGGTAAGATTCTACGAAAGACCGCTGGACTGAAAGAAGCCTTGAAAGATGATGATGATAATTGTTGTTTTAAGGGGCCTAACATCTAGGTTATCGGCCCAGCCTTGAAAGAGACTCGCAATCTGTATTCTACGGGTGAGCTTGTGCGTGCGCATTAGGTGGCTACGAGAAGATATTCCCATAGGTATACAGTGTGCAGGTAATGCTTCCTTCCCGCCACGTTCGATGAATGCAAACCGGAGTTGCCGTTCATTGTTCGAGGTAAAGACTGAAGGGAGAAATCTCTCCCCTATTCATGTAAGCTACCCTTACTACCTAGGGGTCGTGGCGACGGAGGGACGGCAGTAAAACTAGCCTTGCTAACATGGAACCTCTTCCGAGAATTGCCGAAAGGACTACGTGACAAAAATAATGTTTCCAATGGACTCTTGTCTATATTGGGAAACAAACAATACTGTTTTAGATTTAATACAATTTTCTCTTGTTTTGTAATGTCTATTGTCACTGATCAGTTTAACAAAACCATAAATTGGATTGGAAGGAAATAAGTTTGTAGATTTAAACGAGTGTTAATGTCGTGATCATAAGCAACGGGATATACTGTAGTTAGTACGTGGAATTAGTTTTTACCACCGAAATATTTCACCTTGGAATCTCACGTAGCCTACATCACACCAAGGAAAATATGAATAAACAGCAAGCACATCACCTCTTTCACAGACACTTAAAGGGCATAGCACATTCCATTAAATTTAAGATTAGTTTTCACGTTCGATCCAATAATGGCATATACTACTGTGACGCATGGAGTCGTCACCTTTTTAATTGTCACAGTCCTAAGTCACGATATAAAGAATAAGGCTTGGATATGTATGTTCAAAAAACATTTAAAATATTCAAACATGCAATAACTAATGATCGTGTTGCCTCCGGAGAAGCCGAGTGCAGGTCTTTCTAGTTGACGCCCGTGGGCGACCTGCGTGTCGTAATGAGGATGAAGACGTCATCACATACACCCAATCCCCGAGCCACGGGAATTAACCCCAGGAGATTAAAATCCCTGATGGTTCGGCCGGGAATCGAATCGGGGGCACTTTGGGCCGAAGCCTAGCGTGCTAACCATTTAGCCACGGAGCTGGTCAGGCAATAACTGATCACCAATGACTACGACATAACTAAAAAAGAACCGCATTATAAACCTTCAAGACATATCGGGCATTCGTCTCTATGTACGTCAATGCAAAAGGAAGCGAAACCAGAATTCGTGGTTCAAATTCTGGGGTCGAATTAGGTTTGTTAAATCATGTACCTGTCCAATGCCAATGATAGTTTATTTTGGTTAGATACTCGTGTTAATTACTACTGAATACTGTAAGTAGCCAATATGAAAGCCAGTTGAGCTCAAAACACTCACCATACTGTCGTAATCAGTTTGCAGTATGGAATTGAAATCAATCTAAAAATCTGAATGAAATTAGTCATATAATCAGGTAGGCACCACGTTGTGACTATATAAACAATTCTCTATTCGGCATTCAACGAAGAACCTTTAAAACATTATCGAAAGATTGACACACTATTATGGCATGTCTAGAAAAGGGGAAGATGTGAGGTTTGCGAAGAGATGATGTACTGTAGTGATTTAGCTCCATATTTGTATCTTACCATGGTGGACCTGGTTCTATTCCTGGTTAATGTGCACGAGATTTCGAAATGAACAGTCACATACAGTAGTCTGTACAACGTAAAAAGGAGGTATATTTAAAAGGCAACATTTCTTTCTGCCGGTTGTGTACACAAGGACTAGTATGGAGTGGATCTGGCCACTTCACAGTGGCTGAAGGCCAGCCTACAGTTTATTTTAGCTCTCAGATACTAGGCCAAATACACAAACAGATCCAAGTATTGCTGTTGCGTTGAGCAGCAGGATCCTTGGAGATCTGCCACTGCGGAAGTGTGCTGTAGCACACCATGCCGCTAACACCTGTAAATTATCTGCTATGGGGCTCATATCGACTTGATGTAATCCAGTCAACAAATGGAATTTAACTTCCAATCAAGGACATATACACCCTGAAATGAGAGTACTATTTAGTGAAATCTTTTCAATGATACACACAATAACTTCCCCTTTGTTTCAAGTAAACATGTGCAGCCCACCGGCCTTGTACAAATCTTCAAATACACTACAAGGCGCTGAGTTATGATATAGGCCTATGTGTGTTAGATCAGATACTACAGAATATAGCCAAACAACTATTCTTTGATACAATGTGTTCAATTTGTTGGAAGTATGCACATAGGAAAAGAAAAACAGAACTGAGTTTCAGTACCTGAAAAGGATTCCAGAGGATCCAAAGTTTTGCGACGTCCGTCGTCCGTATATTATGACTCAGAAGTAGGCTACCTATATTCAACAAGTATAACTTCTAACTTAACGTTTTGGCACCCTTCATGCGGTAAATGTACGTTTTTCAGGCATGAGGGTTGGATAATTCCTCTTAGGTACAGGGTGGCACCCGAAATGTCATACATCAACAAGTAGTTCCGTGAAGAACTATACAGCCTATTTTCATATATCCTACCCTTGTTAATTGCCTCCATCAACATTCAAAATTTCAGTTTGATTGTTGTGATAGATTCGTAGATATTGAGAACCGTCAAAATATTTCAGATGGTCGCCAGGTTGGATTTCTATTTATGTACTATTAAATGAAGATTATTGTGTAGCCTACGTGTGGTATTCAGACTACAATCGCATGATTAGGACACAAGAAGTAAAAACGAGATTTTAAAATTTCGCACAGCTGCCATCTTGTGGTTATGAAAACAATTGAAATAAATTAGATGCCAGTGGATTGATATTTGTAAAAGCATTTAACGTGCAAAGTTTCACTGCACTCGGATCGTTAAATCGCGAGAAACGTCTATTTAAATATATATATTTCGCGTCACCACCATGTTGGATTTGTGCTCACCAGGTTACTGAAAGTCATATAGGTGAACTTATGTTCATAGCCTCTATGAACACAAAAAAAATTCAGTTCGATTGCTGTAAAAGATTCGTAGATATTGAGAACTGGCAAAATATTTCGGATGCTCGCCATTTTGGATTGTTATATGTATAGGCCATATAGTTATGTACCATTAAAGGAAAATTGTTGCGTAGCTTCATTATTCAAACTTTCACTTCGATCGCATGATTACGACACAAGATATAAACCCTTAATTTTAAAATTTCACACAGCCGCCATCTTGAGGTTATGTAAACAATTGAACTAAATTAGATGCCAGTGCATTACAATATGTAGAAGTATTTACTGTACCACATTTCACTGCGCTCAGATGGTTAAATCAGGAGAAAAGTCTATTAAAATGTTTCAAATTCACTTGGCCGCCATGTTCGTTTTGTACTTTACAGGTTTTTAAAAGTTACATGTAGCAGTGCCCTTTATTACCGTACAAAATATCAGGGTGATATCATAAATAGTTTCGGATATATTGAGTGCTAGTGAAATATTTCTCACAGCCGCCATATTGAGGTTATGTAAACAATTGAATTAAATAAGACGCCAGTGCATTACAATGTGTATAAACATTTGCTGTACCAAGTTTCATTACGTTTGGATAGTTAAATCGCGAGAAATGTCTATTTAAAATTCTCAATTTCGCTTGACCGCCATGTTGGTTTTGTAGTTACCAGGTTTTTGAAAGTCTCATAGGTGAACTTCTAGTAGTGCCCTTTATCACCGTACACAATTTCAGGGCGATATCGGTAATAGTTCCGGAGATATTGAATGCTAGTGAAATATTTCGCACAGCCGCCATGTTGGATTGGTGAGACGTAACAAAATTTGAAGGGCACGGTCGAGGTCGCCGGGAATAGTGCTATGAACTTACCGAGTTTCATTGAAATCGCTCCAGCCGTTTAGATTTTATTAGGGGACACACACACACACACACACACACACACACACACACAAAAGGTGAGCTCATAAGCCGATGTTTTCAAAATTGAAAATAGGCTAAAAATGGTTTGTAAAATGTGTAAATCTGGGCTCACAACCATGTCCTTCCGTGAACATAAACTTTATTTCATACGTGATTCGACAGACAGCAGCACATGTCGCGCATGTGTACCGGCTTCCATTTTCACGGCATGGCGGACAAAGGGAGATTGACGCGCGAACAGAAGATGAAAACAGTGTTGTTTTATGCGGAAACAAAGAGTGTAACTCGGACTTAGGATAGGTTTCGTGTTCATTTCCGTACCCGGTAGGCTCTCTGCCGGCGGACGCTGTATAGACTGGCCAGCCAATTTGAAACAGAAGGAGAGTAAACGTACCCGTCTCAAGCCAGTCCGCTCGCCGGATAATATTGCTGCTGTGGCTCGAAGCTCCTCCAAATCCACCAGAAGTGCTTGTGTGCATCTGGGCATCTCTCGTCGGTCAATTCAGAGAATATTGCAGTCTGAGCTTGACCTATTCCCATACAACATGACATGTCATAAACTGACGGCGCTTGACAAGCAACGGCGAGTACAGTTTGCTGCATGGGCTATTGCAGAAGGTGATGCCGTACTGTACAACACATGGTTTAGTGATGAGGAATACGTTTATCTCAACGGCGCTGTGAACAAACAGAATGTCTGGTTTTGGGTGAAAGAATGGCCTACTATTGTGCACGAGGTTGAATGTCATGGTGTGAAAGTGTGTGTGGGCTGCAATTTTCAGTCATGGAATTATTGGGCCAACCTTTATCAAAGACACAGTCACCAGTGCGTGTTACATGGACATGTTGCAAAACAGTTTCCTTCCAAACTCTCTGCATCACGACTACCAATATAGACACAATGGTGCATGCAAGATGGAGCTCGTCCGCACACAGTATATGTTGTTCTGTACTTCCGACATGGCCATTTCGGGCCCCGTGTGATGTCCTATCGATATCCCGAACGTTT
The DNA here is from genome assembly GCA_946902985.2 of Meconema thalassinum. NCBI lineage: Eukaryota > Metazoa > Arthropoda > Insecta > Orthoptera > Tettigoniidae > Meconema > Meconema thalassinum. Next base: position 292,409,022 of record OX336390.1, on the reverse strand, counting down.
TCCGAGCGGCTCAATCTAGCCACCGCATAGCCCCGATGTTAATCCCTGCGACGTCTTGCTGTGAGAATATTTGAAGGAGACAATCTACCGCCAGAAACCAGAAAATGTACTGCAATTGCAAGAGGCCATTGTGCCTTTCTTCCGAAGGTTGAGTGAGGACATGTGTCGTAGAGTGGTCACAAACATGCAGGTTCGTCTCGAAGCTGTTGTACGCCGAGAAGGTGGGCATATTGGACATGTTCTGCATACTGACTAATCATGCACATTTCAGTGAATGTTTTAATACCATATTTTATTAAATATGTTGTATATTAAATTTTCTATAAACAATTTCTAGGGTATGACATTTCGTGCGCCACCCTGTATTTGAATTTAGACACTTCAGTTACTTTAACGAACCGCGTTACCAAAGGTTGTTTATCCATGTACCGACGAGATCCTTCCATGAACTGGGTCATTTGGTATGAGATTTGGAGTTCGGTTTTGGCTGCAACTTCATGGAGTTTTTCAATGGATTCAATCGCTTCCTGCCTATTGTTGGACAAAATTGCCAGGTCATCTGCAAATTCCAAACATCCTAAATGGATTCTTTTCTCAAGTAGTCTGCCAATTATTAGACTATTATTATTATTTATTTATTTATTCGTTAATTCCCCATAAGGAGAGTGTTACAACAAATCAATTTTCATGTTTCATTCTGGACCTTTCTTCTTCTTTCCCAAAAACCTCTCATATACACACTATGCTTCCCCTTTCTCTCCTCCGTCCACTTCTTTATTATTATTATTATTGTTATCCCCTATTATTATTATTATTATGAATCTCTGCATGGCGAGATGTTTTCATGGCCGAATACCCCTTCTGAATCCTTATCAGAATATTCCATCAGAGAAGAAATGTATTACCATGCATGAGAGCAAGGAGTACACAAGAGGGAGGGGGTCGTGGCTCATTAAAAATAATGTCTCATTGCTCACCTAGAATTTAAAATGGAAAATTACGAAAGCCCATTTCAAGAGGGCCGACGTTGGAGTATGTACCCACTCGTCTCCCAAGTCTGCGTATTGCCGCAAGACGTGGTATGTTACTGCGTCCAGCTGAACTGCTTGATCCTTGGCACATTTTATAAATGATGAAAGTAATGTTTATGCCTGGAATATTAAGGTGGTTTGTTTGAAATGCTTGAAAAATATCATAAAACAAGTGCATAGTGCAGCACATGGGAGAGATCAGATGAATAGCTCGCTGATATGCGAAGAAAAAAGTCTTAAGCATGTATGGTGTACGGTACTGGTGATGAGGGGCAGATAAGATGTGGAATGAATGAGTTCATCAACCACAATGGTGGAGTGTGGGATGCGTGTTCCGCAGAGCAATCACCCGGAAGTGGCCCGCACACGTGACCCAGCCAACACCTCCAAAACAGACCTGCCCTAGTGCTGGCACTGAACTATACGCTCTTAGCTCATTTCGGCAACTACGATTCGGCTCCTATGGGCCTTTATCTCCAAAGAAACTGAACCACAATGAAGACGTAGCCAGAGAAGAGAGTGTTAAATAGAGGAGTTTTGTAGTTCTGCATGACTCAATCTCGAGATCATAAGCCATAGGACCTCATTTTTACGTAGAATCCGAAGAATAAGACGTAAAAGTTTGTCTCAAAAATCCCGCATGCATTACCCAGGTGAGAGGCAATGAATTTCCCGTGCCATCACGCTTCTCGGGCTCCTTGAGGGGTTTGCACCCCCATTTCGTAATTTCCACGCCCTATGGTTTGTTTTTGATAGCAAATTTCTCAGAGATTTACAACATGTTCGAGTATCCATGTAACTTGTGACCTATCCCGCCTACACATTTAGATATATGACAAGGTTACAGGACCTTAATTTTGCCACACTAAATATAACAATAAATTATTGTTCTGGTTGATCCATTTTAGGAGCTTGGGACATCTTGGTCATTAGCCCCATGTAACTTAGTTGGGTGTGAGTTGAATTTTTCTGATAACCTGTAATTAGTCTGCGATAACTGAAGTAGGCTAGTGAGTATGAAGCAGTATTAGGAACATGGATGCGATAGGTGCCCCGGGACTTGAAATAAGGTACTATCCCAGCATTTGCCTGGAGGGACTGTGAAAAAAAAAACGGTGAAAAGCCACACTCTGGATAACCACTGCCAGGGCCGGGGTTCGAACTGCAAACTCCGGACTTTCTGCACCTGCCTGGCGTTCTTGGTGCGCGACTTAATGATCACGGTTACGCTTCGGGACTATAAAACAATAAGGAATCATCACTGAACTCATACGATGACCGACAGCGGTAGCTACGCTCGCGAGGCCATGCGACCAAACTCTCAGTGAACTCGGTAGACGTGGGTTCGAGCCCCACCGTTCGGCCTTCCTTGAAGTGGCTTTCCGTAGTTTCCCCATTTTCAACTTCAGGCAAATGCTGGGACGGCACGTTCTGACAGGACACGGGAGCTTCATTCCATATCCTTGCCCAGTTTCATTCATTAATTTCATGTCTCATTAACTCCTCTCATGTGGTTGGTGTCAGGAAGGGCTTCCGGACGTAAAAACCGTCCGCCACAAATATTTCCTTCGCATCTAATCCCCGACGCCGTTGGAAAACGGGAATAATAAGGGGTGACATACTGAACTCATACGATGATAATACGATAGTCGCAGAAACACTAATTGGCATCACTTGAGTTCAGTGATGAAGATGGGATAGGTCACAGGATACATGCTAGGAATTATTCTCCGCCAAGGTAGGCCTTTACACTCGGCCTCATGAGGCAAAACTGAGAAGGGGCCGGTGCGATTCCTACCTCAGCCATCCTGAAAGTGGTTTTCCGTTGTTCACCACTTCTACTCCAGGCGAATGCCGGGAAGGTACCTAACTGAAGGCCATGACCACTTCCTACCCATATTAAGCTTAGCGTCTGCTGATGAGCCCAATTTGATGTGCCAGGGCTAAAATCAGTAATATATACGATCAAACGCTAGAATAATTCCTGGTGTTTATAAATACAGGGTCATCAATTTAAGTCTCGCATCCGATACCGATCACGGCGCGGCAAGCTCTCGCGCTGACACCCGCTCGCTGGCCGGTAAAAAGTGCGCGACTTCTCCCCACTACTTCGCGTCAACATACAGTCATTTAATAGCAATTTCTAGTGAAAATAATTATCTACAACCTTACCTGGTTTTACAAGAAATGTTCAAAGTGTTGTCCGTCAGCTCGCAAGCATGCCTGGCACATCGTAAACAAGTTTCTAGACACACGGCGAATTTCTTCCTGGGTGACGTTTGTTATAACGTGGCGAATATTTTCTTTTAACTCCTCACTTGTGTGAGGATTGTTAGCATATACCTTTCCCTTCAGCATTCCCCAGAGGTAATAATCACATGGATTTAAATCGGGTGATCTGGCGGGATAATTAACTATACGGTCATTGAAAACTTCCCGTATTACTGCCAAGGAGTGATTAGCTGTGTGCGCCGTTGCATTATCTTGCATGAAGTAACCATTGTTCTTTTCTTCGTCCGTGAGTACATGAAAGAACGGCCTTATGATTAGGTCAGTGTAACGGTTAGAATTAATTGTTTCGTGGAAAAATATAGGTCCTATAATTCTGCGAGAAGTTATCGCACACCACACTACAACTTTCACATCATGAAGCGGCCGGACATGCAACCGATGTGGATTTTCAGCGCTCCAGTAGCGATTGTTTTGGCTGTTCACATAACCACTTAAGTGAAACCAAGCCTCGTCACTAAAAAATAAAATTTCAGGGTCTACATATCCATCGCGAACTGACTGCAGCAGCCAGTTGCAATACAGAATCCTCGCACCACCATCAGGCTCCCTTAATTTGTGGGCAGCTGTGAGTTTGTATGGTTTGGCTTTCAACAACTTCGTCGCATTACGAGCATTCTGTAAAATTGCCCCGAGACTGCACTGTATGTTGGTCAAATCAACTAGCACTTCACAGGCTTGAATACGCCGGAGATACTGACAGCTTATTGCAACATTGCCGATCGCAGCGCACGTGTTCATTGCGGGGAGAACGCCAAGGCCACCTTGACCGGCCTAGCGGCCGCATCTGCCAAGGCCACCTTCACCGGCCTAGCGGCGCGTACATGACCCGGTATCATCATCATCATCATCATCATCATATAAAACCCTAAGGTGTATGTTTAACAAAACTCAAGCTCCTAAACAAGAGGGAGTTAGAAAGTGTGGTTTGTGCAAAAATCTTCCAAATCGTCTCAATAATAAGTTACAGGAAATAACTATTTCTTGAAAAATAAACGGAAATATATTTATCTGTATTCTTCTTCTGCGCGAATGGGTCTCCTAGGACCACGCGGAATCAACACTTATTGGCCTTGATGTTTGCCCAATAACTCTTCATGTGCATCGATTGAGTGAGTCTTCGTTGCTCCAACCAGACGTGTCTGGTAGGTCTTTTCTCCTCTCCCTCAAAACCCCGTGTATGAGTAATTTTCCTAATTTCCTCTCAATCCTTGAAATTGGGAAAATCTAATTCAGCCAAGTCCTTTTCTGCCTGTTTGTACCAATTGGACCTTGTTGCCTTTTACTGCAAAAAAGTATAGATTTTATGTGTTAACCTAGTTGGGTCCATTCTGTCCAAATGTCCCATGAATTGGATCCTTCTCACACGGATTGTGTCTGTGATTTTAGTTATATTAAAATAGACGCCAGCATTAGGTTTTAGAAGGTGAATTCCATCTTTCATTCTTGGTCCCACAATTTTTCGCATGATTTTGCGTTTCTAAATCTCCAATTGATTTCTCAGTGTTTTATATTGTATATTAAGTGTCTCTGCTGCATAAAGGGCTGCAGGTAAGACTACTGTTTTATATGTCTATAAAGTGCATTTAAACAAATAAATAAGACGATAGTCCCTGTTAGAACCTGGGGCGCTCACAAGTAACGTAAAATTATTGTTTATGTTCGACCCTGACTATTATATGTCAGAAAACTGTATCATAATGATGGTCATTATAACACTATTTTTTTTATTATGAAACAGTTTCTCCCACCAATCACAGCTCAAGAAACAGTCGTTTGACCAATTAGATAAGGATAACATCGCACCTGCGCTGAGTTCCAAGGCCTTCTAATTTAAATTTCACTGCGTTGACTGCGTGTTATAGTGGCGTAATCGAGGAGGCCATGGTCAAATACAAGGCATTCTCTGCATCCCATGCGCTCTGTTCAGTACATAAAACTGGCGAAATCTCGACAGATATTTATGAATATTTATGCTCGAATATAAAATAGTTATAATAATTATCGTCGAACATAAACAGTCGTATGCAACTCGCCTATAATGGTAATTAAGACACTCGTATGGAAATTATAAAACTCGCATACGCTCGTTTTATAAACATACTCGTGTCTTAATTACTGCCAATATAGGCTCGTTGCATAATGTACTATATTGGTTGTACGTCCCCTTTAACTATTGAGGCTTTAAGTGACGTCGGGGTGCCTGAATTTTGCCCTGAAGGGGATCTTTAGTGAACCAGTAAATCTACTGACACAGTATTCTATTCTGCAGGCGAGAACGTTACCGCTGCAACACGCAGCCAGGTCTCGAGTAACCGATCGTAACAAATGAGCGTTCAAAAGAAAGAGTACTACCGACAGCAGTGATGAATTGCACTCCGATTTCATAAATATCAACAAATTGTTTTAAAAATGTGATTAAACCAATAAACAAGACGATATCCCCGTCAAGAACTGTGTTGCGTCGAGCCTGCATACCAATAAATGGTTTACTCACACACAAGAGTTCTCGAACGGGTCCGCTAGATACTACTAACTCCTCACTTAGTCACAAATGAATAATGTATTACTTTCCAAAATATGAAAATCAATTTTTGAAAAATTGTTTTTCCGGGTTGTATTTAGAATTTGAGTATTGGTGGTGGTACTTCAGACTGTAAAACACGATCGCTATGACGATCGCTAGCGATGATCGTTCGACGCGAGAAAGTGCTTTTACTTAGCCTTTCCTTATTTATACTCAATGTTAAGCAAAACACCTGCGCATAATATGTGCATACCCCTCTTTAAAGGGAGCTACAATATGCTCCATATAATGTATTTTTTATATGGGATAAATTTATGATTACCCCATCCGTATGCAGTAAAGGGCTTCACAAACGCAGACCCTTCCATTCCGTTTATTATATACCCGAAGCACTTTTCTATATGAGACTGTTGGTTTACAGCACAACATAGGTGCCCGCAGGGGATTCGTAGATGATTGTTATCCCTCCCTCCCCGATATTTCGCTCTTTTTCTTCATAAAAATGTCGTTCTCAATGGCGCCACTTTGGTTGGATTCACCGGGCCGGTAACTCGTAGTCCTCAATAAAAAGAAAGGCAATCTAGGAATGAAAAGCTCTATAATGACAACAACAAAAAGTCAGAAATATCCTTAGTTTGTTTGCTTACAAGCAGACGTCACACCCATTGTACTGTTTGTGCAACAGAAGACAGTACTAAATAAAATGCTGTATTTCTCAAAGGAAGTACAATATTGAACTACGACACACTGTACTGAAAAGAAAGTGAATGATGAATTGTAATATTTAAATGTTGGTCATGTGTTACAACGTAACTTACTGAGGTATCGTCACTCCTACTTTCGGACTATCTAGGGAGGTTTTAAAGTATCGGTTGGTTGTCAGCTTGGAGGCTGGTTGATGCTCAAAAAGGGTGATACCAAGCTGCGCTAATGGGTTCTCTCCACGGGGAACAAATAGGAAAATCTTGTTACGGAAACTCAAAGACGTATTCGATACTGTTCATTCGCAAGTTTTGGGTTTATACCAGAAACCTGGATTTCTTTCGCCCTGCACTTACAGCTCAAGTCATTTTTTGTGTGTGTTTCGCAGTTACTATCCAGATCTGCACATTTTATTTTTTATATTGTAGCTTCGAAAACATGCCTTCGTATGCAAGTTATAGCCTGCACTACGACATTTAAAACGATATCGTGGGATATAAGAAGCTTACATGCATTCTGCTACAAAACAAGGTGCATTCGTAAATAAATGGGCATAACATTCCTTGTTCGAACACCTCCACTTCTGGCCCCGTTGTGACAACTCACACTTACAAAATCTATAGTTTCCTGTAACTTCTATACGGTAACCCGCAATCCTCCAATTCTTTGACTGTATATGAATACCATGTCAGCTGCACTGATACATCTACGGAATCTCCAGGGGATCAGGTGTGCGTAGCTGTCAGTCAACCCATGGCTTAACCAACATTTCAGGAGAGGTTGCCACCTCCACTCTCTTCCCGAACCCATAATCGTAAGCTGACTGGATCCTCTGGGTTTAATCCAATTAGCGCAGTTCGACCACGGTATCATTCCGCTCAAAAGCACCCCCATAGGCTATATAGGTGGAAAACCACGAAAACGTAAAGGCGCACAATAATGAGGCGTACAGTACTCTACTGTTAAGTCACCTCAAGACCTATGCGGTTTCTTTGATGTTCTGTTTTGTGAGGAGGCTAACGCTCCAGAAAGTAGTTCCCACTTTCACTACTTAATGTTGGAGTACACGATTCTCCAGCACAAGTTGCTATGTTCCCGTAAGTGGTCTAGATTACTTTTCAGAATTTCCTTTGGATAAATCAATTAAAGAAAAGCAACAAGTAGTTCCATGAAGAACTAAATAGCTTATTTTCATATATTCTACTTATGCTAATTGCTTCTATCAACATAACATTTCAGTTTGATTCCTGTAATAGATTCGTAGATATTGAGAGCCGTCTAAATATTTCGGAAGGTCACCATGTTGGATTTACTTATGTAGGCCGTAGAGTTATGTACTGTTAGATGACAATTATTTCGTAGGTTTATTATTCAAACGTTGATTTCGATCGCATGAATAGGACATAAGAAATAAAAAATCAATTTAAAAATTTTGCACAATTGCCATCTTGAGGTTACGCAAATAATTGAACTAAATTACATGTCAGTGCGTTACAACGTGTAAATACATATTCTGTACCAAGTTTCACTGCACTCGGATGGTTAAATCGTGAGAAGCGTCTATTTACATGTTTCAACTTCGCTTGGCCGCCATGATCGTTTCTGAAAGTCACATAGGTGAACTTCTAGTGGTGTCTTTCATCGCCGTGAAAAATTTCAGTGTGATATCAGTAGTATTTTCGAAGATATAGAATGCCGGTGAAATATTTCGCACAGCCGTCATGTTGGGTTGGGAGACGTATTAAAATTTGAAGGGCACGGTCGGCATCGGAGAAAATACAGTAGTACTAACTTATGTCCTTACAGCGTTTCATTGAAAACGCTTTGGCTGTTTAGATTTTATTAGAGAGGAACACGCACACACAGACACACGGTCAAAAGGTGACCTCATAAGCCTTTTTTTTTTGTTTTTCCATGAATGAAAATAGGCTGAAAATTACATGTTAGCTGGGAGCGTTACTGACTGATTTCTATGTTATGAATAGTGTGCATAAATATATACTGCTCAAAAAAATTAAAGCACCACTTTTTTCAAAGGCCACCAAATTTGGAAAGTTGACTGCACAAGGTCGAAATCTCAGTATGACGTTTGCCCCGACGCCTACCAAGCACATGCTTCAGCACAACTCCCCAACTTGTGTAGTTTCGGGATAGCGCCCCCAAAACCAGCCCATTTTTGCAAACCGTAAATTGAAGTTTGCGAAAAACGCTGTAGGACTTGTCGCAGGTTGCCAAAGCAGTCGAAAATGAATGAGTCTTGCTCTTAAGGTTCCACGAACACGTTGAAATCGTTACATTTGACGTTTGGGCATTTTCAACCCCCTTCATCATCCCCTAAACATGGACTACCATTGGGGGCGCCTGAGAAGGTACCGGATGTGTTTAACCACCTGAAAACCTGCACACCGTCCTCAGTTGCTGATTGCAGTAAGTTCTTAAGGCCTCCGGCAATGTTCACCCCTCCTAACACCCTCAACTGGCAAGGGACCAAACCACCCCGTCTTGATTCACCCCTAAGGAAGGTTTAAATCGAGATTTTTATCAGTGCTGCTAATGGCGGGGTCTTCCCCTAACGTTTCAAAAGAGGACCTGCGCCTGTGTCGCCACACCTTACCTTGCTACCCCCTTTTGTATGATTATTCGAATCAGGCCCTTTTTAAGGGCTGAAATGAGGTCTTAATCGCTGAAAGGGATGTAAAGGTCCTTAGAAGTAGTGGTGACACGAAATCAACCCCTTCCAATGTTTGATTGACATTCCATCCCCCAAAGTTGACATTTTTGCACCCTCAACCCTCCCTGTCTGGACGCGTAACGCGTCATGGCAGAGTTTTCAGAGTTGGATCAAAATGAAGCGTATGGCCTGAAATGGAGCCCAAAAACAGCAGGTTGGATGGAAATTCATCGGTAGGGTGGGAAACGGGACCAAAAAGTTTTCAAAAAAGTTAACAGGCTCTAGTAAGTACACCAATGCATAGGCAACCCACATCACGTCATTTTTCTCCCATTGCCAAACTTTGTAACCTATTGCCGATCATAGGCAACCCACACGCACGGACGTGATATGGGTTGCCTATGCATGGGCGTACTTACTGTAGGCTGTACACTTTTTTGAAAAATTTTGGTCCCGTTTCCCAACCTACCGATGAATTTCTATCCAGCCTGCTGTTTTGAGCTCCATTGCAGGCCATAAGCTTCATTTTCATCCAACTCTGAAAACTCTGCCATGACGCATTACGCGTCCAGACAGGGAGGGTTGGGGGTGCAAAAATTTCGAATTTGGGGGATGGAATGTCAATCATCGATCGGAAGGGGTTGATTTCGTGTCACCACTACTTCTAAGGACCTTTACAGCCCTTTCAGCGATTAAGACGTCGTTTCAGCCCTTAAAAAGGGCCTGATTCGAAAAATCATACAAACGGGGGTTGCAGGGGAAGGGGCGGTGACAAAGGCACAGTTCCTTTTTTGAAACGTTAGGGGAGGACCCCCCATTAGCAGCACTGATAAACATCTCGATTAAAACCTTCCTTAGGGGTGATTCGAGAAGGGGTGGTTTGGTCCCATGCCAGGTGAGGGTGTTAGGGGGTGTGGACATTGCCGGAGGCCTTAAGAACTTACTGCAATCAGCAACTGAGGACGGTGTACAGGTTTTCAGGTGGTTAAACACACCCGGTACCTTCTCAGACGCCCCCAATGGTAGTCCATGCTTAGGGGATGATGAAGGGGGTTGAAAATGCCCAAACGTCAAATGTAACGATTTCAACGTGTTTGTGGAACCTTGAAGAGCAAGACTAATTCATTTTCGACTGCTTTGGCAACCTGCGACAAGTCCTGCAGCGTTTTTCGCAAACTTCAATTTGCGGTTTTCAAAAATGGGCTGGTTTTCGGGGTGCTACCCCGAAACTACTCAAGTTGGGCAGTTGTGCTGAAGCATATGCTTGGTAGGTGTCAGGGCAAACGTCATACTGAGATTTCGAGCTTGTAGGTCAACTTTTCAAAATTTGGTGGCCTTTGAAAAAAGTGGTGCTTTAATTTTTTTGAGCAGTATAGTTTTTAGTGTTATCTCAAACGATAAGTCAAGGAATTCGATATAAATCTTTGTTTGAGTTCATCCCATTGGTGCAAAAGAATAGACGAGTAATTCGATTTTAGACTATGGTAAAGCAAGCTCAAAAATTGGCAACATTGTTAAGATGACAGAAAATACAAAATGGCTTCTACAAGTAAACAACGTGTTCAGATTGCAGCTGTAAAGTTTTAATCACTAGAAATACCTGAAAGGTAATAAATATGGTAAGAAGTAAGGTGTGCAGACAAATGATTTTATATGTGTAGAAGGATGACAACCCTGAGCTAATAGTGGAAGAGTGGATGAACCAAAACTTGAGTACCTGACTGGCGTTTCGACGTACGGTATTTACTTTGTCCACGCTAATTGAAAGAGTGTCCGGTTTAAATAATCTCAGCGTTTCGACAGAGGTGATCCACACATATGTGAAAATAGGTTCATATAATATAAGTGAATCAAAATTCCACACGCTATACAGGCACTTGTGGTTACTAGTCTCAAATATTCAACCCACCCCATGTTATACCGATGGCACAAAGAGGAACAGAGAGAGGAGATAAGCTGAGGGATATCTCACTGAGTCAGTACAATAGTACTGGCCATCTGAGTAGACCTTTTCACAGCATCCACAGGCAACAGCTGTGCCCTGAAGGCCATTACTTAGCACCACTCATACCTTAGTAGCGTCCATATTATCCCAGCCATGAATGAGACATGGATCAAGGGCGCAATTAGACATCGCGAATGGGAGACGGAAATCCGAGGGACACAAAAATACTAGTTTTCTAGGATATGACGCTCTGCAAGAAGTAGCAACGTGCTAGGTTGTAAGAGTAAATTTTCATTACATTCAGATCAAGGATTGTGCAAATACTTGATATGGCAGCACGCAGTTGCATAGCGAAGAGATTGATTCCGGAAACCAATAGGAACAGTGTCAATGACCTCGTGTATTCTCTCTGGCGGTAGATATATTTAATATGTATTCTAGTTTGCTGGATTGCAGTACTTAGTGAAGAATGTAAACAGCGTTGTATTTATGATGTTCATTAAACCTTATGATAACTGACAAGAGAGGGAGAGGCTGATATGAATGCTGCGACATTCAGAAGGAATTGGCGAAGTAGTTAAAAGCGCCTCCGCTAAATACAATAACATTCCTCGCAATACACAGACTTTTAAGTTATGCATTTCACTTTCACGTGCTTTTTGATGTAGAAGCGCTTTATAATACACACACACAACAAAGTCTCCTCCAATAAAACGGTGTTTTGCCCACAGTGACAAACACTCTTTAACATCAAGAATCATCCGATTGACACATACTGAAGCCACTTTAGTGAGACGAACTGATGTGTGTCTACCTGACAATGATTACAGAAGGAGATGAATAACCTCTACCAAGACACTAAGTCATACCGCATCGAGTTTCCACTACGTTCTGTAAACGTTCGATTGATTTAAGGTCAGGTGAACAAGGTGGCCACACAATTTCCCGAGCTACAGGCTGTATAACATTCATTTTAAACATAGCACATGGCATACATAGCCTAAGGGAACGACTTTCTCCTCAAATGTCTAAATGTGTTGCTTTAATACAGATATCATGTCATGCAGTGCAAACAGAGACAATCGTCTTTGACTAAATTCTGTAGTGAGGAGGAATGTAATGTATGTACTGTGGCCATTGGCTGCAATAAATGTACCATTAATTTAATACTTTATGCTTTATCTAATAAATTTAAAGTATTATTGTAATATATCAGCAGATTCAGATAACAAATGTGCGGATAACAGTTGTGCGGATGCGGGCGGATGCGGATAACAGTCATGCGGATGCGGGCCGGATGCAGATAACGTTTTGTTTATCTGCGCAGGGCTCTACCTATATGTTTTTAATCAATTAATTAATTAAATATCATTTATTAATCTCCTTCCAACGTCGTCAAGGATCAGGTGATAATAATGTACTACGTTACAAATGGTTCTAATGTCCGGATGCCCTTCATGACGCAAATTTCATCCGATGAGTTAATGAGTGATGAAACGAATGAGTGGGATGAAGCAACAGTGGCGTATTCGAAGGTACCGCCCCAGCATTTGCCCTGAGCTGAATGGGAAACCACGGAAAACTACTGTATTTCAAAGACGGCCGTCCCGACGGCGGGATTCGAACATACTCGCCCTATAAATCAGGAGAAAGCCTGGTCCCATGACTGCACGCTGTCAGGTTGGTATTAAAGCGCTATCTACATAATTGCTTTCAATGGTGTCTTATATATTATTACTAGGGACCGGTATTTTGAAAATGCGTATGTGCATATGCAAATGCATATTTTGTGGGTTTATCGGATTTCTGAACATAACAGCATATTTTGGCATGTACATTTGAAATTTTGAGGATCCAACCAGCCTTCGGGCTGACTACCTAACAGACAGACATTTGAAATTAAGTATAATTTGAAACGTCTGGAATAAAATTGGTTTTGCCTACGTGTTGGAAATCCCTTGTAAGAAACTTTCTGGGCAACAGATAACGAAATAACAGTATTTTAAGACTGGCTATTTCAAGTATGCTCGAAGGAAATGAAATGTGATAAGAAATTTCAACTAGAACAAGCACAAATGACTGCACATATTACGGCATAGGAGGGAAGAAGAGTAAATAAGATTAAGTGCATATTTTTCAATTTTGAATGCATATTTTAATCGTCTTTAGTCCCTAATTATCACCTCGGTCGATTTCCTTTCAAAATCCCTTCCCCGATCCGTCCTGAAAATTAAATGAATCGCCATTGGCTGCATTAATAAAATTATTATATGCTATCAGCTGAGTGCAACTTCAATCGTTTTATAATACACTTTGACACTAATAGGAAAGTCTTGTTCTGAACTGCGCAGAGGTCTGGACACGACCCAGAGCTCATCCGTCTCGTATATTTCCCTGGTGATGGATGGGAAATGGAAACTTGTATTAAATAAAGCATCCTGGTCACCGCTCATCCATCATTCACGCTCAAGTCTTGGCTCAAGCACTGCCTTTATTATGCTGTAAATAAACCTGCCTCTTCTACCCTGACATCTAAATAATCATAATCTGTACATAAGAAAGGCAACGTCTATGGTTAATATCCCTTATTACAGTAATTGACTGTCCCCTGGCGCAGCCGTACCCGTTCAATCATGCACCACGGCCGTGAGCGCAACTGCAACAAGTCCGGAGATCGTAGGATTCGATTCCTGGCGCTGACAGCTGCTATCCTGTGTGTAGATTTACCCTGTTTTTAGCCTATTTTCATTTATGAAAGAATAGGCTTGTGAGATCACCGTTTGTCCGTGTGTATGTATGTGTGTGTGTGAGCGTATGTGTGTGTCCCCCTAATGAAATCTAAACAGCTGGAGCGATTTCAATGAAACTCTGTAAGAACATAGTACTATTTTGACCGATCCCGACCGTGCTCTTCAATTTTATTACGTCTCACCAATCCAACATGGTGGCTGTGCGAAATATTTCACTGGCATTCTATATCTCCGAAACTATACAGTAACTGATATCAGCCTGGAATGTTGTACGTTGATAAAGGCTACTAATAGAAGTTCCCTATGTAACTTTCAAAACTCTGTAGGTACAGAACGAACATGGCGGCCATGCGAATTTGAAACATTTAAAATATAGACTTTTCTTGCAATTTAACTATCCGAACGTAGTGAAATGTCGTAGAGCAAATACACATTGCAATAAACTGACATCTAATTTAGTCCAATTGTGTTCATTAACTCAAGATGGCGGCTGTGCAAAATTTCAAAATTCAAGTTTTTATTTCTTGTGTCCTAATCATGCGATTGAAGTCAACGTTTGAATAACAAACCTACGCACCAATCATAATCTAAAAGTACATAATTCTATGGCCTACATAAAAAATCCAACATGATGACCATCCGAAATATTTAGACGGTTCTCAATATCTAATTATCTATGACAGCAATCAAACTGACATTTTGTGTGTTGGTAAATACTATGAACATACGTCCACCTATGTGACTTTCAGTAACCTGGTTAGCACAAATCCAACATGGTGGCGACGCGAATTTGAGATGCAGAGGTGCCGTAAATTTGCCGCGGGATGGTTCTTTAACATGTCATTAAATCAATTAACGCGGCGTTCTCGTTTATATGTCAAACGACTGCGCCGGGATTCAATATCGCAACCTTAGGCGCAAGAGGAGAGTGCTTTACTAACTGTGCCAAACAGATGACATGCCCTTATCATAAAAGTATAAACAACTTTATTTTCTTACTAACGGGCGTGTGAATGATCGTACCGAACGGCGACAGAGTGGCTCGAGAGATGCGGTCGCAACGCTATACCTAGAGCGCCATACCTACAACCCTGGTATTCATCGTCACCGTCTGCTAGATGGATCACAAATCTATCTTGGTTGCTATCCGTGTCGTGTTCCACCTACTTATCTTCTATATTAATTGTGTGTCGTACACAGGCAGACCAGCTCTCAGGACAGATTTCTCCAGCTCCTTCACCCAGAAGTTGACACACACTAGCACTCAAAGTTGGGGTAATATTACTTTTCCTAACATGCGACTTCAGATGAGCCCAGATCATTTCTATGGGGCTAAAAATACAATGGTAAGGAGGAAGTCGCAATACTTCGTGACCATAAGAGGCTGCGATCTCCTCCACAGCGTACCTTTTACAAATATTGGCTGATTTGATTTCCTGCAACAGAACTGCCTTGATGGGTATAGGTTTCGGCACGACAATGTTATTGTACTCCATATAAACATGCACATTGGGACAAATACATATAAACAGACTATGTCATTGCCAAACGAGGTTCTAAAATCGAGATGTTTTCTATTTAGTTATGACAACATTCGTCCTCTGTTCTAAATGTGTGGCAAGGGGATTGGAGAGTGAGAGAGAGGGGGTCCAGTTCACATCTGTTCTGTCTGGACCAGGGCCTCCTGAGGCCGGATGCGGGTGACGGGATCTGTTTACCTTCCTTCCGGCCCCTTCTCATCCCAAGGGATGTTCAGAGCCACACCGCAGTACATTAGCCACTGTAGTCCTGGTTTAACTCGCTTAACAAGTTGTAATTGGGCAACCAATGACGATACTTGTATCGTTCCGATTGTTCCACATAGCCTACAGTACTGACGTTCACCTTCGAGCAAAGGAGGTGAAAACTTTGTAGTGGAGACTATCTAAGCCTGTTATCGCATAATAACTCATGTGCTGCAGGGGTTCCCAACCTCGGGGGCGTGGGGCTTTATCGGATAGCGAGGGGGGTGAAGTGACTTTCATTTTCTTTAAATTCGAATAATACAATTTTGCATAATAAACATTTTTCGAATCTCTCCAAGTGATTGTCGCGCCAAGTCAATCGTTCAAAAGCACTGGCAATTGCCAACTGTCGGCACAAACCTCTGCAGAGCCGCGAGGCTGGAGGTGAAATAAGGAGTTTGCTGTGTTGTAAGGAGCAAAATCAAGCGTGAGAGCAGATGTGTGAATAAGATCACTCACCGCACGTTTAATTGCACACTTTGTGGACCTACTTGCTTGAAAGTGAAGTATGACCATACGCAACATGTTCAACTCATCAACGATGTAGTAGTTTCTTTCATTTTCCAGTATTATTGTTACATATAAGGTGTTATAATTATGCCATTATTTAGTGTTATTAGGTTAGGTCTATATCCTCCACGTCAGTGTATCGATGAGGTTATAGAAGCGACGGGGGAGGGGGGCGATGACCACCCGTATCTGAAAAGGGGGGCGTCAGCTGGCAAAGATTGGGAACCACTGTGCTAGAGAATAATATACAAATAATAATATGATGTTGGGTTTTACGTCCTTTTAACTACTGAGGCTTTTAGATACGCCGGGGTGATGGAATTTTGACCCGAAGAGGATCCTTAACATGCTAGTAAATCTACCGACCCGGCTCCCTCGCATTTGTGCACTGACTTCACCAGGAATCAATCTTACAACCTTGGATACAGCAGGCGAGAACGTTACCGCTGTGCCACGTAGCGAGTTAATTAATTTTACCATGCACTTGGATGTGTGCTAACTTGTCTTGATAACCTGTGCTGCTGTAATGACTGTAGTAGGTCTACTGTATGC
This sequence comes from Meconema thalassinum, assembly GCA_946902985.2. NCBI lineage: Eukaryota > Metazoa > Arthropoda > Insecta > Orthoptera > Tettigoniidae > Meconema > Meconema thalassinum. Next base: position 292,392,261 of record OX336390.1, on the reverse strand, counting down.
AACTGTATAAAGTTAATAGGTCGGGGATGGGGGATGGGGTAGGCGCCCCGGGACTTGCAATAAGATACTATCCCGGCATTTGCCTGAAGGAGTAGTTGTTAATTCATTTAAGGGGCTTGGGCTTGGTCCTCAGACTCGTGTAGTTGGGTAGTTCCGTCCAGCTTGGTTGTCACGAAAAACCAGATGCACATTCTGTGGTTTCGTGTTACTATGACTTCATCAAGAATTCAATTCTGCTCTGAAGATTGGAACGGGTCTCAATCAGCTTTGCAGAACAAAATTGAGAAGATGTTGTTGTTGATTTTATTTAGGGGCTTTGGGACATCGTAGTCTTGTAGCCCCTTGTATTTGGGTGTGCGTGTGTAATTTGTCTGATAACCTGTCTTAACGTGATGCCTGTATTACTGTATGTATTCGTAAGTTAGGTGAGGATTGGGAAAGAGACGGCTGTGGATAAACTTCAGATGAAATCCAATGAATTAGTTAGAAACTACAGTAGAATAGTTCCTAGAGATATGTTGTTTTATTGTTTCATTTATGGGCTTTGCGACATCGTGGTCATATAGCCCCGTGTAGAATTCGTTTGATAACTTGTGTCATTGTGGTTTCTGTAGTAATGTATGTAGGCCTTTGTAATGCAGGTGAGGATTGGGGAGGATGCATTTGCCTGGAGTAGAAGTAGGAAACCACGAACAACCATTTCCATAATGGCTGAGATGGGAATCGAACCCACCTTTCTCAGGGTTGCTTCACAAGGCTAAGTGGACCCCGTTCCAGCTCTCAGACCAGAATTAAATTTCGTAGCAGAGTCGGGAATCGACCTCGGGCCTCTGCGGTCGATCTCTAATACTGTCTTGGTCCCTGGTCGCGCGAAGCCAGTTCCGGTGCCCTACTGGGCTCCTCTCCTGACCATTGTGTTTTAATTTAATAGTAGTTTTCCCCTTTGCAGCCAGAGGTTATCTGGATGTGTCAGGTGTAATTTGTTAGTTATTTAGTTAGTATTTATTTTATTTTGCGTTTGTTGAGGTTTTTACGACTTATGAGTGAGATCGATTCTGCTTATTGTTTTTCGTCCGCTCGCCATGAGGGGCCTGAAGGCCATTTCCAAGTTTTTCGGCTTTTGCCATAGGTGTTCTTAGGCTTTAGACCAAGAATGCTAGCCACACGCAACGAGGTGGATGCTCCTCGAGATATGTGACTTACGATATCTACTTTTGTGATTAGAAATCGATGGAGCAAAATATACTCACTGTTTAACACACGGGTTTAACGTCCTTTTTAAGTTAGCTTTGCCCTAGAAGGGTTCTTTTACATGCAGGCAAATCTACCAAAACAAGGCAATCGCATTAAAACAACCTGAAATGCTATCGAACTCGCGTTCTTAGGATTGGAAGGCCGAGTTTATTCACCTTGGCCTCTCAGTCTGACTAGAAGAAGGAAAGATGATTGTAGTTTTAAGTGGCCTTTAATATTGTGACCATGAGCCTCGGGACCTCCTTTTTACGTGGAATCCGAATTACAAGACATGGCATTTCACTTCGAAAATCTCACATGCACAGTCTGACTAATCTATCAGTATCGAACCAACTCCATCATCGAGCAAGGTGGCTGTCACTCGTTTCCGGGAAGTACAATCATGACAGGTTGTAAACATCCTTCCGAATACCGCCCAGACACCAACTGCCCACATAAGCTATTGAAGTGTCGTCACCGCTGGCTGGCCTCACTTGCGCCTTACGACAGCCGTTCGTCTCGACACCACCATGAAATCTGTTATTTTAACACGACATATGGAGCAGGCATGGAAAACATTTCCTCATTAACCCTTGATTGAGCTCGTAGAAAAAACTCACACTAATAACCTCGTGTGGTCCCACGGACCTCGGAATTTAAGACAATATAGCCTATATTGTAAAAAGATTTTCTTTTCTCTTTACTGATTAAAATAACATTGTTTTTACATTCATAATGATGCAAATAAAACAAGATATAGACGCAAATATAGTATAGTGAGACTTTTAAACACACAAAAATAAAATTATTACCATTTTTGTAAGACTTCAGTCTTTGCTTAGTAAAAAATACCAACTTTCAAGTTTGGCAATTAAATGTAATGTCTTTTAACACACTAAAATATTATCTAAATAACAGTAAAATTCAAACTTGTTCCAAACACAAAGAAAAGAATCCGGCAAGAGGTCGAGATGCCCTAATTCTTGTCCCTGACGCAGCCATTGCACACTTTTTTTTACTGGCGCTAAGCAGATCGGTAGCTTTCATTCGTAACGCAGGTGGGTTCTCTTCTTCACTGGTCACACTTAGCAACATTTTCGTTTGTGGTGGTCAATATTTTCCCTCCCACTTATTGTTGGGATCTAGATTTTCTCTTATATTGCGGGCGATCCCGAGCGCCAGAGTAGAAAGACTGTCCCCGTGTATTGCTATTTTCAATTGCCGCGTCCTCACCTTCGTTTTCGGCGCCATCATTATCAGATGCGCTTACTTCGGGAACTGTGTCCTGATCACTAGGTATATATTCTTCATAATCTTGGTCTGAATATTCGTCTTCTGAAGCATACTGTAGATGAGTAAACCATATGCTCCTCGGAGTCTGCCACATTTTTAGAATTTTGAAAAAAAAAAAAAAAAAAAGGCTTATGAGATCACCTTTTGTCCGTGTGTGTGTGTGTGTGTGTGAGAGAGAGGTGTGTGTGTGTGTCCCCCTAATAAATTCTAAACGGCTGGAGCGATTTCAATGAAACTCGGTAAGTTCATAGCAATATTCCGGATGACCCCGACCGTGCCATTCATATTTTATTATGTCTCACCAATCCAACATGGCGGCTGTGCGAAATATTACACCAGCATTGAATATCTCCGAAACTATTCCCGATATCACCCTGGAATTTTTCACGGTGATAAAGAGAACTACTAGAAGTTCACCTATGTGACTCTTGAAAACTGGTAACTACAAAACCAACATGGCGGCCAAGCGAAGTTGCGACGTTTAAATAGACGTTTCTCGAGATTTAACCAACCAAACGCAATACAAATTGGTACAGTATATGTTTATACACATAGTAATACTGCGACATCTAACTTCGTTCAATTGTTTACATAACCACAAGATGGCGGCTGTGCGAAATATTTCACCGGCATTCTATATCTCTGAAAGTATTAGCGGTATCACCCTGAAATTTTGTACGGAGATAAAGGGCATTACTGGAAGTTCATCTATAAGATTTTCAAAAATCGGTTAACTACAAAACGAACATGGCGACCAAGCGAATTTGAAAATTTAAATAGACCTTTCTCGCGATTTAATGGTTCCAAACGCAATGAAACTTGGTACAGGAAATGTTTATACACATTGTAATGCACTGGTATCTAATTTATTTCAATTGTTTACATAACCTCAAAATGGCGGCTGTGCGAATTTTAAAATTAAGTTTTTATTTCTTGTTTCGTAATCATGCGATCGAAGTGAAAGTTTGAATAATGAACCTACGCAATAATTTTCCTTTAATGGTACATGCCTCTATGGCCTATACATTTAACAATCCAACATGGCGACCATCCGAAATATTTAGACGGCTCTGAATATCTACGAATCTATTATAGCAATCAAACTGAATATTTTTATGTTCATAGGGTCTATGAACATAAGTTCACCTATAGGACTTTCAATAATCTGGTGATCACAAATCCAACATGGCGGCGACGCGAATTATAAATATTCACATGGACGTTTCTCGCAATTTAACCATCCGAGTGCAGTGAAGCATGGTACAGTAAATCCTTATACGAATGTTAATCCACTGGCATCTAATTTATTTCAATTGTTTCCATAACCACAAGATGGCAGCTGTGCGAAATTTTAAAATCTCGTTGTTACTTCTTGTGTCCTAATCATGCGATTGGAGTTTGAATGCTACACGTACACAATAATCTTCATGTAACAGTACATAACTCTAGGACCTACATATATAAAGTCCAATATGGCGACCATCCGAAATATTTAGTCGGTTCTCAATATCTACGAATCTATTACAGCAATCAAACTGAAATTTTGTACGTTGATAGTTGCAATTAACATAAGTAGGATATATGAAAATAGGCTGTATAGTTCTTCACGGAACTACTTGTTTGTATCTCTTCATCCGCTTGCAGTCAATCAGCAACAACATTCTCAAAATTCGTGGATTGCACATTATTCCAACTGGTCCAGGTTTATAATGGTCCATTATGCCACGTTTCATCAGAATAAACACAGACTAAAATCAGTCAATTTAAAAAAAAAGTTACGTAGGTGACCTCGTGTGGTCCCACGGACCACGAACAACTAAATACCTACGTACCGAAAGACCGCACGTTCACGTCATTTCATCTCAGCTTGACTGGCGCTACTGCAGGAAGGTACTGGGGGGGGGAGTCAATCGGTGGTAAAGTACTCCACTTACGAAGATATAAATAACGTCACAGGTCCCAGGGACCACACATGGTCAATTAAGGGTTAAGTTGGTTTCATAATGTAGAATGCAGGATTTCTTAAGAGTGTTAACATCCTTCAGTATGCCTTCCTTCGGAGGGGAAGTAAAGCCGGCTGGCCCATGTCATAGATTTATGGCACGTAAAAGAACCTACCACTGCAATTGGTGTGTAGCAAAATTTGTAGGTTATATTTGGCTAGTACACAACGCTTTATCTAGTTCTAACGTTCGCCGCAAGTGTTAGTGACACCAACATCTGGTAGTCAAAGTTGGAACTACTTGAAATTGAACTTGTTGGGAGCCCTCGAGCGTTCAATTAAAATGCCCAGCATATGGCCATTGGCTGCGATTCATTATAAATTATTGTAAACACACTTTTCAACGAAATTTGTCCAACCCACACATCGGGCATAGTTCTCTCAATTTCGTAGTTAATGACCAGCGGACTCAATCGTTAGGGAGTAGCTCGCGTCAACAATAAGCCGGCCCCGTGGTGTTGGGGTAGCGTGCCTGCCTCTCACCCGGAGGCCCCGGGTTCGATTCCCGGCTCCATCGGGGATTTTGGAATCTGACGAGAGGGCTGGAACGGGGTGCACTCAGCCTCGTGAGGACAATTGAGTAGCTGTCTGACAGTTAGACACCGCCCCCGTCACGAAAACCAAGATTAACGGCCGAGGGGGCCCGATGCGCTGACCACACGTCGCGTCTGCAGGCCAAATGGCTGGGCAGCGGTCGCTTGGTAGGCCTAGACCCTTCATGGGTTATAGTGCCAGGGGATATTACGTTATTATTAAGCGTCGACAATAACCATGGTTCACTGCTGACCAATCACTGAGTGTTCTTGACCTATCATTCCACGTGGAGTTCAGAGTCCAGTCCTGGCTTCTGGCTCGCTTGTCGGGTCTCCAATGTTGCGCCTATGCGCACAGTTCTGTCTAGTCTCGCTGGTTGCTCTTAGTGGCTACGGTAGTGCCTCAAAATGGGGAAGCCTTGGCTCCCCGCAGACATTGAATGAAAACATATCCGCCCAGCTACACTAGGTTTCAAAGGCAAGCGGCTACCTTACTAGTCTACTTTGGGCAACCAGATGGGGGTGACATGTTGTCTTAAATGAAACCCTGTCTCACGTGATAGCCCAAGCGCCTCCTAGTACTGTAAGTACGCTTTCTTGGTCTGGTTGGCCGTTATGATAAATGCAATGTGAAGCGTGGTACCATATTATTTGTGTTCAAATCACAACCATAAACCACTCCGCTACAGAGGCACGAAGATTGGTTCACTCCATGATCACTGTTTCGTGAAGCCAGCGAGGCTGGCTGATGTATTGGAGACAAAGCAGTTCACAGGTGGCCAAATCATTATGGAAAAGCTGAATAAAACCAAATTATTTATTGTCACTTAGTTCATGGAACTAGAAGAGAATGTGTGTTTGTGGCATCTTAAAACCAGATCATTCTTGGCCACCAATTCAGTTAACGCGGTTGGAAATTAATAAATATTAATGATTCGAGTCGATGATTTGCTGTGAAACAATTCCTTCTATTTTTTAAGGTATTCGTATGAAATACATTACTAGTAACAAAAGATAGAACGACGTGATATTTGGTTTTAGACACGGTAAGTTCCGACACCACACCGTTTAGCTCTCTCAAAGATTGGTTTTTTAATGTTTATTGTCCAATAGAATATAAAATAAAAGCTGTTGAAAGTTAAATACCTAAAAACATTCGTAAAATAATACAATGTTGGTTCGTAAAGGATTTCTTGTAGCACATTTGGTGAATACATGCCAAAATACAACAACAAAAAAAGCCCTGCAACGGAAACTTGGTATCAAATAATGAAATGTTCAATACCGTATTCATTGTCCCTTAATTTGTAATAAAGAATTTTGTTGTATTCACGTTGCCATAATATTTTTGCTCGCCATTGCTCAGAAGACTTCTACAACTTCTCCCGCTAACGGACGGTCACCAAGTGAGACAACTACTAGGCTTATACGTCTCTAGCGCCTCTCTAGAGCTCATGAATCTGAGCCACTGAAAACTTAGAAATATTAGCCTAGGATACCACATCTACGCATGCAATTAATTAATTAATTAAATTAATTAATTAATTGACTTCCTCTGTATATAATTTATTACATCCGGGGTGTTGCGCCGAGGAAGTAAGTACTTCAGTGTAATGTGGAAACATAAGTCCTTGTTATAATAATTACTAACTTATAACAGGGAATTCAACTTGCCTTAATAATTAACTCGAGCATCTCAAAGTTGCAACATCTCTGTTAGGACTGTTTATATCATCCGAATATTCGATTTATTCGACTACTTCGAATAACCCCCAATTCGAATAAATTATTTGAATGCCCGTATACTTCAGTTGTACGAAACATTCGAACAATCATCATATATATTATTTCAGTAGTATGCATCCCTCTTATAGCGCTCACAAGAGACCGATCGGGACAAATGAGCATTCAAATGAAAGAGAATAGACATTAGCAGTGACTTGCACTATAATTTCATAAATATCTATAATTTCTTAAAAAAATGGCATTAAAAAAATTGTACGAAGTGTGCGATTTGCAAACACCGTTGACGTAGGAAAATACGCTCCTTAATTGCTGTCCACGGGCCGCTGTGACGCCTGTTTCATGTCATATGAACATTCTGAGGTTTTTCCTTTGTCCTGAAATGTAAATAGTGTTCTATAATCATTTGGTTGAAATAAAAACATAACCTTTCTCCTTAAGTGTCTCATTATAAACCTATTGGGGAAAGTGTGCTTTATGAACATGCGAGATTTCTCGCACGGGTCCGCTAGTTTATTATAAAAACTAGCAACCGCCCCGGCTTCGCCCGGGAACAGTTATGAATGCATTACGGATAAGCGCTCTTTTTTCGAAGTCAATGAACTACGACCTATATCCGTTTTACGTCTCGGCACGATGGGTTAAAATCACTCATTCGACTATCAATTATATTATCACGGAGATGCATGTGCAACGAATTCTTGTCAGACGTAATTTAAGAATGGCGAGGCGCATGAAACACAAATCCCCCTTCCGTTCAATCTAAAAAAACTTATAGTGGACGATGTATTGAAGATGGAGATATGCTCTCGCGGACTTGTTTGTAGAATTTTTCATGCTGAACAATTCTTACACTCATAGTCTATTGATATTCTTAACGATTTGCCTGGCATAAGCTTAAAAAGCGCACGCACGCCAGGTTCTTGTTTTCGACCTTTTCACAGAAATCGTTACTACTTGGCTTCCTTTGATCATAAATATATTATTTTCTACAGAAACCTTCCTCGAGATGTCCTTTACAGAATGGGGTAAACCGCATCTAAATCCATTGAGTAGTTATCGAGATTACCCGTGACATCCAAGAATCGGGGACTTTGTTTAATACTAACTAGAGATAAATCGAACAGGTCAAAGATTTGATATATTCGAAGATGACAAGTACACAATAATTTGTGTAAATGCATATGCCCAACGGATGAGTTGTTACAAGCAGAAACAGGGGCGAATCCAAGGGGTCAGTTGGGGGTTAACCCCTTCCCCACGAAGAGGAATAAAGTCACCTTATTTACTGCCAGTGAGTTGGCAGAACTTGCTGATGGACGAGTCACGAGTTGCCCCAGCTGTTCGCTAAGGCCTCTTGATGAGTTGGTTTAGTGCGAAGTCCCACATATATCTCCACGTACTACCTGCCACTCTTCATCACAACAGTTATGACGGAAGGATTGGTCGGGGCAACGGCCCATTCCTCTCAAAAGTGTTATTTCCTTTGTGATATCGTCGTTACGACGCCCATGCACTCGAGTTGAGTTGAATCTGTCTGATAACCTGTATTATTGTCATATCTGCACTAGCATGTGTAATTTGGGAAGGTTTTAAGTTAAGAACAATGTCGGCATTTTTCTGCTGTTAAGTTGGAAATCAAGGACAGCACTTCTAGGGTAGCTGGGGTGGGAAACAATTCATTTTCTCTCAAATATACTCTCGAAGTTGAGTGTACTTCGTTCCTAAACTAAGACCATAATTAAACTTCATGGCAGAGCAGGCAGGCATCGCATCGGCTGCCGATGACAGCGTCAAAAACAAGAATTCAGCGTGAATCGTATCCGCAATCGTCGGGTTAAGATTATCAATACGTACAATAGGTAGCAGTAGTTGTTGTCATTTAGGGATTTGGTAAACAGCCCCGTGTACTTGGGTGTGTATAAAATTTGTATGACAAGTCGTATTTGTGTTCTCTGAGGCTTGGATTGAGAAGGTGGAAGGAGGCGGCCGTGGCCTTCAGGCTGGAACAATCTCGGCATTTACCCGCAGTAGAAGTGGAAAATCATGGAAAACTACTTCTAGAATGGCCTAAGTGGGAATCGAATCCACCTTTTTTGAGTTTTACCTCACGAGGTTAAGTGTACGATACCGCATTCAAAACCTCATATAATGATTTAATTTCTTGTCAAGAGCCGGGAAAAGAAACCCGCGGCCTCTGGGAAAAGAAGTATGAGTACATGCACTTTGACCATAGAAGGCGACATCAGATTCCTCATTCATATGGCAGCTTAACCTAACACTGATCAAACATGTCGATAACTGTTGAGATGCTTAAAACCCTTCTCAGGCCACCGTCATGGCCACTTTTGAGAACAGAATTCTGTCCCAGAACACGTTGCGGTTGGTGGGAAGAGCTATGGGAACTTCCTGTATGAATGGCACCCCTGACGTGAATGGAAAGGGTCACGAGGAGAGACAAGTATCTGATCAGGTGAGCGTCTGGAAAGAACAGCCAACTGGTCCGATAATGCAATGTCGCTTCTTCACCATCCTTGAGGATCGGGAATCACGTTTGGTGAGTCAGACATCCCACACAAACCGAGAATTTAACTTGTGAAATATCCCACTTGAATCTAACGTTCTTTGCGACCAGTTCACCTTCCAACGTCAATATCGTACAAGCCTCAACACTGTGCATCCTGGATGGTGCTACTACATAGCTGAGCCTCTGCAAATATTCCCGCTCTGAGGTAGAGATCTAAGGGGGCAGTGGAATGCCAGGCATCCCCAATGGTATGACCGCTTGCATAAACACAAGGAGACTTGTATCACTGAAAACTGTCCCTAAAACGCAATATTGACGGCAAATCAATATGAAATAATTAATTCCCTCTGTGTTTGAGAAAGAAAATAATTGTACTTCTTAAACGAGAGGAGGGGAAGGGGAGTAATAACACAACAGTAAAGCTGCTTGCCTGCTACAAAGGCAATAAATATCGGTTTATGTATGTAGGATTTTCGAGGTGAAATGCTACGCCGGGTGGTTCGGATTCCAAGTTAAAAGAAGGCTGCATGGCTTATGACGTTGGTCACGTAAACAAATATTAGAGATTCCTTACTTCTTGGGCACAGTGGACAAGTTGCTTGCCTCTCACCTAGGTGGACCGGGTTTGATTTCTTGTTAATACACGTGAGATTTTCGAAGTAAAATGTCATGCTCTGTGGTCCGGCTCCCACGTAAAAAGGTCCCATATATCTTGGTCGTGAGATTAATGACAACGTAAAACTATAAGCTTTCTTCTTTCATCTTATATGGGACTGATCTTGGCGATTTACACTTGTGATCAATACTTCAAAACATTTCGCAGTTGAACTTATGCACAATAGATTCAAGTATTTCAAGAACACTACTATATTGATCAACATGCTTTTTCTTTTTTGATTCTAATTTTGGGAAAGCGGCATAAAGCGTTGTTTAATGATTTTTCTCAACGGTTCTATATAGGTGAGTATTGCTTCCTTTGGTCTAAATATAATACAATATTATCCCTTCATTTACCTAGGGCGAGTGAGGAAACCGGGAGAAAACTACAATCAGGATAGCCGCCATCAGCACCGGGATTCGAACCTCTGATCTACGGACTTGCTGCAACTCTTCGTCGTGGTTATGGCGCGTGATTTAACGCACACGGCTACGTCACGGGGTATGATTTTATTTTTGAAAGTAAACTGCTTCACATACTGTAGGGTAACAAATTCAGGACACCTTACGTATTTTTTAGAGAAATGCCCGAACTATTCTGTAACTGTGTGTGGCCTCGATTGGGGTTGCTTCAATTAGTAAGTGCACCTCATAAAGTAGTGGCTAGCATACCTGGCTGTCATCGCAAGGTCCGAGTTCGATTCACGGATGTGCCAAAAATGTAATTCTTGGTCTTTTGCCCCGTTTACTTTGATATATGTGCATATATTATGTATGACTTGTCTAATAACCCGTTATTGTGGTGTCTGTCGTAGTGTGCGTAGGCTATTTGTAATTCAGATTTGGATTGTAATGGTGGTGGCCGTGGCTCTAAGTTAGGAACCATCTCAGTATTTGCCTGTAGTTGAAAGTGGAAACACGGAAAACCACTTCTGGCATGACAGAGTTTTGCCCAGTTTCAGCCCTCAGACCAGAATTGAATTTCTTGGCAGAACCGAGAATCGAACCCGGACCGCCGGAATGACAGCGAATAATACTAGCCGCTACACCACGAACCGACATGACCACGATATCACCATGCCCCTAAATGATTCAACAACTACAACTTGAATTAGTAATATCCCAACAAAATTAACATCTTGTATTCAGGAAGTAAATGCGGAAACTGCAGTAATGGACGTGTCACAACAGTAGAGCTGTCATCCAGTGCAAATACTACATCCATGGCAGGAAACTATGTCGAATCTATCTCAAAATAAACACAGATGTCTTCACATCGAGGAAATAAAGATAAGAGGGACACACTGTTCCACAATGTATGCGTCAATGTTGACCATTCCTTGGGAATGAATCGCAATTCCTCCACTGGCCAATGCAGTGGTACGATTCCAAGAAGGCCACGTTTAAATCATGGCGAGTAAAGGCAGTTCAGGAAATAAACATGTGTCACAAGAGCCCAGCTGTTCAATTTGTGACGCTCTACGGATACCACCCCCGGGCATGCAAAGGGAACGGTGTGTGTTTGATTTTTCAGCCCCTTACAAGTGCTTGTCGCCTGGCAGTAAGGCTATTTTATGAGGGTAACGGTCATTAGGTGTCGGTTGGTTTGTCAATTTAGGGGCTGCGACAACGCGGTCATGTAGCCCCGTGTACTTTGGGCGTGTGTAGAATCAGTCTGATAACCGGTGTTAATTGTGATTTGTGTGATTGTGTATTAGTATGTGTTATATGTAATTCAGGTAAGGACTGCAGACGATCAATTTCAAGTAGTTCCTACTTTTGCTACCAAATGCTACCGTCAACGACACCTAGCTGTGAACTTGGCTACTAGATGCCACCACGACCGGCACCTAACGGCAACCGTTGGAACTTAATAGAGCGTTAATCAAACCTAATCTACAAATTTAGCTTCACACAATTGTAGTTAAAGGATGGTTCTTTTACATGCCATAAATCTATGACATGGACCCGTCAGCTTTACGTCCCCTCCGAACGAAGGCATACTGAGGGAATTTTAACGCTCTTAAAGATCCGACGACTTTGGTCGGCTTTGAACCAGCAATCTCGGGCATAGAAGCTCAGCATGCTACCAACTACGCCACCGAAGCCGCAGGTCATTAGGTGGAGGTTGTATTTCAAATAGCAATCCCCAAGACAAATCCTTGCTAAAATGTTGTCGATATAGGTTACTAGTTATTTATATATTTTGGACTGTGCTTGCGCCAATGATTCATGTCCTACATGGCCCGTAGGGAGAATGGAATTCGCTTAATTATTCCCTAACTACGGAACTACTTCAATAAAAATTATATACATTATTTTGACGTGTCTTTCACGGGATTTCGTCCATGTACTCCATGTCAGGAAACCTCCATAAGCTCAGTTAAATTGAATATCACTTCTTACCTTCGCGGCACAAAGTAAAATTACTTCGGGAATTGGTGTGCTGTAATCCATGATCCATCTAGCTTCACCCGTTATCTTCAACGGTTTACCCAGCGTAAACTTAAATGACGTATTTTCTTTCGATTTCAATGAACTGCGACCTACAGTATATCCGTTTTCCGTCTCGGAATGTATGTCTACCCCTTATTATTCCCGTTTTTGCAACGGGGTCGGGGATGAGATGCGATGGAATTCTTTGTGGCGATGGTTTTTACGGCCGGATGCCCTTCCTGACGCCAACCTCATGAGAGGAGTTAATGAGAGATGAAATGAATGATGGTGAATGAAACTGGGCAAGGATGTGGTTGGAAGCGGCCGTGGCCTGTCAGAAGGTACCGTCCCAGCATTTGCCTGGTGTTGAAAATGAGAAACCACGGAAAACCATTTCAAGGACGGCCGACGGTGGGGCTCGAACCCACGCGTCTACCGAGTCAGCAGAGAGCTTGGCCTCATGACCTAACGCAGCGCTTTAGCGAGCGTAGCCACTACTGTCGGTGTTTTCCGTCTCGGAATGATGGGTTAAAATCACTGACTGGACTAATTATAGTATTATCATGGGGATAGCATGTACCGACAGTCGTGGCTACGCTGGCTAAAGCGCAGCATTAGGTCATGGGACCAAGCTCTCTGCTGACTCGGTAGACGCGTGGGTTCGAGCCCCACCGTCGGCCGTCCTTGAAATGGTTTTCCGTGGTTTCCCCATTTTCAACACCAGGCAAATGCTGCGACGGTTCCATTCTGACAGGCCACGGCCGCTTCCTTCCACATCCTTGCCCCGTTTCATTCACCATCATTCATTTCATCTCGCATTAACACCTCTCATGAGGTTGGCGTCAGGAAGGGCATCCGGCCGTAAAAACCATCGCCACAAAGACTTCCATCGCATCTCATCCCCGACCCCGTTGGAAAAACGGGAATAATAAGGGGTAGACATACATACATACATACATGGGGATAGCATATGCAACGAATTCTTGTCTGGCGTAATTTAAGAATGACGAGGTGCATGAAACACAAATCCTCCCTCCGTCCAATCTAAACTAGTCTGAAACTGGGGTAGAAGGCTCACTCGCTTGCTAGGAAGCTAGTAATTTAATGGAGATTGTTGGAAGAAATGAAAACGTAAGAACACTTATAGTGGGCGATGTATTGAAGATAGAGAAATTCTGTCGCGGGCTAGTATATTGTATAGTATATAGATATTTTTAACTGTTTACCCAGCGTAAGCTTAAAAGGCGCACGGACGATAGGTTTTCTATCGACTCAATTTACTGAAATAGTTACTGGTCGGCTTCCTTTGGTCATAAATAAACGATTTTCTATAGAAACCTTCCACAAATTGTTTTTTACAGAATGGTGAAAGCCACATCAAAATCCATCCAGTGGTTCTCGAGATTACCCGGAACATCCAAGAATCGGGGGCTCTGTTTTATACTAAGTAGAGATTCTGTCATAAAAATAAATGCCAATGTTAAAAATAAAAATAATCGACGAAAAATGTGGCAGGTATGGAATTGGCGAGTCTACGGCCCCTTTAAACCACATGGATACGCTGAAGACATCTGTTGTCCAGAGAACGGAAGCAGACACCGAACCCTTGTTGGAGATGTCTGAGCGGCATGTATTTGGAAATGTGAAAGGCTCTCAAGTGGGTATAGGTTGGTCGACTGAACTACCATATCTCTCGCAAATAAAGTGGCAAAGATTTCTTGGTACCTATCTAATGTAGTTTGATTGAGATATATGTAAGCTCATGATTGTCAATCGATTGCCTGGAAACATTTTATTCAGATATAGGCTACAGCATGTATTGAATGAATGTAAATACACAATATATCCCCGTAGCTGTGAATTCCAAGTCACCTGCCACAGCGTAGTGGCTAACATTCTTCGCTGTCACGCCGGGAGGACCGGGTTCGATTCCCGGCTCTGCTAAGAAATTTAATTCTGGTCTGAGGGCTAGAACGAGGTACACCCAGCCTCGTGAGGCAAAACTGAGAAGAGGCGGGTTCGATTTCAACCTCTGCCATTCTGGAAGTGGTCTTCCATGGCTTCCAACTTTTACTCCAAGCAAATGCCAGGATGCTACCTAAATTAAGGCCACGGCTGGTTCCAACCCAAATCCTACCTCGATTACAAATACACATAATACTGTAGAACAGACATCACAGTGACAAAGATTATCAGAGACGTTCTACCCACACCCAAGTACACAGTGCTACATGACCATGATGTCGCCAAGCCCCTAAAAACGAACAATTCGACTGTTGCAAATTATGTGTCGCAAGGGCCTAGCGGCACAATGGTTACCAGTCCCGTGTGCTTTGGTGAGTGATATCTGATAACCTGTTTTTTCTGCGGTGACAGTACCAGTATCTGTGTAACTAATTTCGACGTGTATGGCTAGGGGTAGGTGATCCAGGACTTTAAATAAGGAACTATACCAGCATTTGCTTGCGAGTGGGCAATAAACCAGTGGAAAACTACACTTAAGATAACCGCTGTCTGTGCCGGGATTCGACCCTTCCGTCTCTGGATTTCCAGCTAGCCACTTAAGTGACTTAACGCGTATGCTATGCCACCGGGTGAAGAGAAGTCTTGTAACAGACCGACTGTGGTAAGATTGAATCTCGCTACCCCGGATATAGTGCGCAAGCCTCTTATCTACGCAACCGGAAACACAATCCATTATTACTTCCAACCCCAAGATTTTTGGTGTGATGTGGCCCACATTAGGCTAAGTTAGTAGAAGTCGATTGTGTACAATGATCTCAATAACAGATTATGTCTCATGCGAGTAGAATTTGTCTGGTAACCTGTGTGATGGTGGTGTGTGTAGTAGTGTGTGTTTTTGTAATTCAGATGTGGGTTGGGAAGAAGCCTCCGTGGCTTAGGCGGCAGCACGCCGGCCTCTCACCGCTGGGTCCGTGGTTCAAATCCCGGTCACTCCAAGTGAGATCTGTGCTGGACAAAACGGAGGCAGAATGGTTTTTCTCCGGGTACTCCGGTTTTCCCTGTCAAAATTTCATTCCAGCAACACTCTCCACTATCATTTCATTTCATCTCATCTGTCATTCATTTAATCATTGCCCCAGAGGAGTGCGTCAGGCCTCGGCAGCCGGTACAGTTCATATCCTCGCCGCTAGATGGGGGCTCCATTCATTCCATTCCTGACCCGGTCGGAGACTGGAAGCAGGCTGTGGATTTTCATTTCATGTGGGTTGGGAAGGAAGCGGCCGAGACCTTAAGTTAGGAACCATCCCGACATTTGCCTCCAGTAGAAATGGGAAACCATGGAAACTACTTCCAGGATAGCCGAGTTGGGACTTGAACTGACCTCTTCTCAGCCTTGCCTCATAAAGTTGAGTACCTCGTTCCAGCACTCAGACCAGAATTAGATTTCTTGGCAGAGCCGGGAATTGAACACAGACCTCCGGGATGACAGTGAAGTATGATATCCGCTACACCACGAGTAGTCCCAGATAATAATGAAATGTTCGATTATTATTGCATGTTTTACATTAGAGATACTATCCGCTATTGCCGAGATATCTGGTTAGCTGTTACCTGTGAACGAGGCATTCAGATAGAAAATACTGCACAGTACTACATTCAGATCAAAACAATCTGGACTCAATTCGCAAGCCCTAGCTTAGGTCCTGTTTTTACTTACGGGATTGCAACATCATAATCATCTGCCCCGTGCATTTGGGGATTGGGAGGGAGGGGGAGGCAACCGTGTCCTTCAGCCAGGTACCATCCTAGCAACTGCCTGAAATGTAACTGTGAAACTACTGTACTTCTTGGACTAGAATTAAATAGTGGTATTAAAACATGAGAGGTCTTTCTATCATCCACCGTACTGTAATGCGGGGGAAATATGGTATATAGGTTATTCTTTCAGCGCGATCTTCCTGCACAGTTGGGGGAAATTAAGGCTATTTTCGGGAGAGAACCCGGAAACCAAGTCACTTATCCACGGAGGCTATCTGAGTAATTTCATCCGATTCTCCCTTCTTACTCCAAGTGAATGCCAGGGAGGTACTTTTTTGGGGTCTAGGTGTATCTTACTCAAACCTAACTCTTCATATTTATGTACACTTCAACAGTCTTCAAAACACATCAGACAAACTTAACAACTTCACACACCGGTTGATGACCAAGACGTCTCAAGGCACTAAATATAGCTACAAATTATTTTTAACGGAAATTAATGTAAATTTAGATTTCTACCATCCTTTGAACCCTCTATCCTTCACACGATACATGATTTTATAGCGCCCTTCACTCTGAAATTTAATTGAAAGTTTCATGGAATAATATATCTTTATGAACACGTCACCAGATAAATAGAAAAGAAACAAATGATAATTTCGGTATTGTGGTATGAAACGAATAAGAAACATATGTTTAAAGTCATGAAATAGCTTGTTTTTACACAAATGAACCAGACGTCATGCTACATGTCGGCAATCACAATGACCTTACCTTGAGGTTATGAGCTATCTGTCGGATATAGTAGAGATCCAGGTCTTGAAGTATCTCGATCTTGCCATAGTTTTCATGTTCCACAGTAGATGGCGATGAAGGTAAACGGCCATGACTATGACGGTTATTACTACCACCAGTGGCTTGTTGTTGGTTGCCGGAAGACTTGCGGTGGTCTCGGAGGCTCAGTGCCGCCAAAGGCGGAAAGCACGAGTCCATCGGAAACGTTTATAAAACACCCACACACACGAACTTCACTGTTATTTATTCTACGCTAAACACGAATAAGTACTAGAGACTGATATATGAAACGTTTCTGAAGATAACTTATTTCAGATTAACATGAACATGTAGGTCTTTCATGCTTCTATGTAAATAAGAAAAAGATAATTATTGGAGCAATAACATAATTCAAGTTAATGGGGTGATAAAAACACGGCGTGCGAATTATAGTGAACGAGGTGAGGCGGCGGCTGTTGTTCTGAGTCAGGAACCGGTCCTGGCAGATTCTCTGCGAGCACGTGCTATGGTTCGCTTGCGCATGCACTCTGCTGTCCAGGCGTGGGGAGGTCTGCTCGGTGTGTTCGCAGCTGCTGTGTCTGCAGACCGACTGATGATCTTCGCTCTAATTTACCTCAGTCAGCGAATTCTCATTATTAATTCTTTGAGTTCACGAAAAAGAAAAATATCAGTTACCTAATGAGAATGTCCAAAATTTGACCACAAAACAAATGAACCAAATTCCAATTTAAAAAGCACTCACACGATTGTAAGAATTACTACTGTGGGTACCAGGTTTTTTATTTTATTGCGGAACGACGTTTTTGTTACAGAAACTTTCTGACATTATGATATGTTTTTCCAACACTACGAGGAACGCCTACCTAGCAAGCAATAAGCACCGCATATATTAGTAAGTATAGACCTAGAACAAAAGCGTCATCTGTTGAATATTGTTCCCGTTCATTCACACCACACCACAAAGGTAGAACGTATAACCCAACAGCTGCTCTTTCTACAACGGCAGCTGTTGAAGCCCACCGCTCACCCGTAACAATTATAATCAATTTTATACAGAGCTTTCGGCCTCTTAAAAAGATTATCCTATCGCTAATAACAAGTTATGCTGTTGTTATTTGATCAAAAACGCCACACGTTATTTTTCTTTTCAGAACGTCCTGTCATACAAGTTCCTTTGCACAAAATTGTTTCCGCTACTGGTTAAAATTTCTGAGAGTAAGACTGTTTTGACGCTATAAAGAATTGCACTTATTCTGTGTAAAGATAATGTTAGTCAGAAGACAATATTTTCGCTACATAATTGAGCTGAAGCACAGCACATTACACTCGGAGCGGAGAGTTGTAGTCTGCGCGGCGCTGCGTTAGCGAAACACAAGCCGCTCAAACGCTTGCTACGAGGTCTCCCGTTCAACTGATGGGAGTGAGCAAGGAAGGCAAGGCCCACCGCTCGGCTTCATTCAGCGTGAGCGCTGTTGCCATGACACCGTGCGGAACTCTCCCCCTTTCTGCATCTCCCTATCTGTACCCTATCGTAATAACTGCTCGCCAAACAACTTGATTACGCCAGGGCCATAGAAAACAGATCCGCGTGGACAATTGAGCCCAATTCAAGATAGCTTACCACTCGGCTTTCCGCCGTCTACTCGCCCAACGAGATGGAAAGAAATATTATATAGACTGACTACTTCTCTATAAATTGCGTCGTACCATGCAGGCAGTAGGACTTTATTTGCAATACAGACGACGCCATAAAGCTTACACAAATTTGGAGTGTAACGTTTTGAAGCCAATATTACAGTGTTGTATATACAAACTATCACTTGTAGCTTTTCTTTCGGTCAACACGAATTTGCTCAAAGACTGGGCGGGGTACAATGTACTGTATATAATATATGAACAATAAGTACCCATAAATAACACTCCTGGAAGAAATTACATGTATTAGTAAATCACGAACCCGTATAAATAACAAGATGTTCAGTAAAGAACATATAGCCTACTTTCTCCTAAATGCATGGGTATTGTTATAACTCTTTGTCCTTTTCAAGGAGTATAATTAATGTTGGTTGTAGTAGCTTGTTGAAATACAACGTGCTATAGGGATATTAAACATGAATATGAGGTGCCCTTTGCTAGTGCTACCTCTGTAAAAAATTTCATTCAATTCGGTTTCACCGTGTTTGAATTGATATGGAGAATGGATTTGCACACATACATGGCCGCTATTTGCAAACTATTGGGCTGATGACCTTGTAGTCAGCCATAAGATGCATTCCACAAAAAGGCATGTTATTGCAAAATCTGGTAGAGATCAAATTATTAGAATTGTCGTAATTTGATTTAAGCTTTTAACATTTGGGTGGCCGTCATTCCGTTTCCGTCAAGATAGCGGCGATATAAAACATGACAATGAGGTGCCCTTTGCTAGTGCTATCTCTGTACCAAATTTCATTCAATTCGGTTTCACCGTGTTTGAATTGATAGGGGGAATCGATTTGCACACATACTTGGCCACCATCTGCAAACTATTGGGCGGATGAGCTTGCAGTTTGGTTAGAATATGCTTCCCACATAAAGATATTTTGTTGCAAAGTTTGGTAGAGACTAGATTATCAGGTTGGTCGTAATTACATTTTAGCTTTCAACATTTGGGTGGCCACGATTACGTTTCCGTCAAGATGGCGGTGATATAAAACATGACACTGAGGTGCCCTTTGCTAGTACTACCTCTGTACCAAATTTCGTTCCATTTGGTTTCCCCGTGTTCGAATTGATAGGGGGAATCGATATTCACACCAATATGGCCGCCATCCGCAAAATATTAAGCTAATGACCTATTAATTTGGTCAAAGGAAGCTCCCTCCATAAAGGTATGTTGTTGTAAAATTTGGTAGAGATCGGAGGATTAGGTTAATCGTAATTTGATTTAAGCTTTGAACATTTGTGTGGCCGTCATTACGTTTCCGTCAAGATGGCGGCGATATAAAACATGACACTGAGGTGCCCTTTGCTAGTGCTACCTCTGTACCAAATTTCGTTCCATTCGGTTTCACCGTGTTCGAATTAATAGGGGGAATCGATTTCGACACAAAGATGGCCGCCATCCGCAAACTATTAGGCTAATGACCTATTAGATTGGTCACAGGATGCTCCCTCCATAAAGGTATGTTGTTGCAAAATTTGGTAGAGATCGGATGATTAGGTTAGTCGTAATTTGATTTAAGCTTTGAACATTTGTGTGGCCGCCATTACGTTTCCGTCAAGATGGCGGCGATACAAAACATGACACTGAGGTGCCCTTTGCTAGTACTATCCCCGTACCAAATTTCGTTCCATTCGGTTTCACCGTGTTCGAATTAATAGTGGGAATCGATTTTCACACAAAGATGGCCGCCATCCGCAAACTATTAGGCTGATGACCTATTAGTTTGGTCAAAGGATGCTCCTCACATAAAGGTATGTTGTTGCAAAATTTGGTAGAGATCGGATGATTAGGTTAGTCGTAATTTAATTTAAGCTTTGAACATTTGTGTGGCCGCCATTACGTTTCCGTCAAGATGGTGGCGATATAAAACATGACACTGAGGTGTCCTTGTGCTAAATTTCGTTCAATTCGGGTTCACCGTGTTCGAATTGATAGGGGGGACAGGCATTCTGAAAAAAAAACCACACACACACACACATAACTTACCTGACATAACGAGATTGAAATTGCGAATCAAAATATTAACACCGAATGTAAACCTCAACTTAGTGAACAAGATCTGATGATGACCGCTTGAAGGTCGAAAAGCGTAGTCCTAAAATTTGCCCCATAATAATGATCATAACTAATTCACATCAAAAATAAATTTTTGTCCGTTTGTTTGCACGCTTATAACTTGACAATGCCTAAGTGGATCAACGTAAATTTCGGTATGCATATCCCTTATTACAGGCCAGGTACCAGACATTTATATAACTCTTCCTCTCACCTGTTATAATAGGGGGCTATGGGGGGAAACCCCTCAAAATACATGCTAAAATAGGCGAAATATCGAAGTTGACGGAGAAAGACATGACAAAGATTATCATTAGTCCCTCAATGTGAGGAGCGAAGGAGTGGCGTTGTATTATCGGACCAGTTGGTCCTACCTTTGGCTGTTCTTTTCAGACGCTCACCTGATCAGATACTTGTCTCTCCTCGTGACCCTTTCCATTCACGTCAGGGGTGCCATTCATACAGGAAGTTCCCATAGCTCTTCCCACCAACCGCAACGTGTTCTGGGACAGAATTCTGTTCTCAAATGTGACCATGACGGTGGCATGAGAAGGGTTTTAAGCATCTCAACAGTTATCGACATGTTTTATCAGTGTTAGGTTAAGCTGTCATATAAATTAGGAATCTGATACCGTCTTCTATGGTCTAAGTGCATGTACTGATATTCTTTCTCCCAGAGGTCACGGGTTTGTTTCTCGGCTTTTCACAAGAAATTATAATCTTATATGAGGCTTGGAATGCGGTACCATACACTCAACCTCGTGAGGTAAAACTCAAAGGAGATGAATTCAACTCCCACTTAAGCCATTCTAGAAGTGGTTTTCCATGGTTTTCCACTTCTACTGCGGGTAAATACTGATATTGTTCCAAAATAAACGCCACGGCCGCCTCCTTCCACCTTCCCAATCCTAGCCTCAAATAAATACCCTAGTGCAGAGACCACAAATACGACATGTGATAATAAAAATCAATACACACCCAAGTACACGGGGCTTATTACCAAATCCCTAAATAAGAGTTTAGTGCTTTTCACCACAAAATCCCTAAATGACAACAAGTACTGCTACCTATTGCACGTAGGGGCAGATGAACCCTTTAAACCTCAATAACTAACTATTGTACGTATGGATACCCTTATCCCGAAAATTTCGGATACGATTCAAGCTGATTTCTTGTTTTTGACGCAGCCATCAGCAGACAATACCTGCTCTGCCATAAAGTTTATGATGATGATAATTGTTGTTTTAGGGGCCTAACATCTAGGTTATCGGACCCTAATGGTCTGGGTGATGGCGAAAATGACAATGAAATGGAAACCAGAACGAAAATTAAGTGAGACGGAAAATACTTACAACATGTAACTCAGATTGAAACGAATCACAAAATGTTCTTACAAAGGGGAATTTAGAACGAAAAGATTCACAAAAGGAATAGATTGAAAAATACGTACAAAATGCAATTGAGGTTCAAAATACTTACAAAATGTAATTGAAATTGAAAATGCTTACAAAATGTACGGTAGATTCTAACTACTCATTTGGATTGACAATACTTACAAAATGCAATTTAGATTGAAAATACTTGACAAAATATAATTTAGATTCAAACTACTCATTTGGATTGACAATACTTACAAAATGCAATTTAGATTGAAAATACTTGACAAAAAGTAATTTAGATTCAAAATACCCACAAAATGCAATTGAGAATCAAAATAGTTGCAAAATGCCCACCACACAAAATGCAATTTAGATTTAAAATTTCTGCGAAATGCGGTTTTGGTTGAAAATACTTACAAAATGCAATTGAAATTCGAAATACTCACTAAAATGCCCTGCTCCTACATTGAAAGACTTACTAAAAAGCAATTTAGATTGTCAATCTTTACAAAATGCAATTGAGGTTGAAAACAATCGCGAAATGCAATTTAGATCGAAACAACTTACAAAATGCAACGTAGATAAAACATACCTACAAAATGTAGTGTAGATGAAAAAAATCGCTAAAGGGAATTTACATACACGGGGAGCCAAGTAACAAAAACAATGCGGGAATCTTAAAGAGAAAAGGAAATATAATGAAAAGAAAACAAGAGGTCTGACCCCTCGAAGAAGGATGGATCACGACAGATGAGACAAGGGCCAATTAAGGTGGGAAAGTGAAAGACTCCCTAGGCCGTCGGGGTCGGAAAAGAACAAGAGTTGACCAAGAGAGGTCGAGAGGAAAGAAGACGGAGAGGAGCCCGGCACAAGTAAGTGGAAGCAATGCCAGACTCAGCTGGGGTCCCGTGGTCGCCAACCCACGTCCCACAAGATGTGAAACCCTGGGGGATAAACACTAACCGATGCTGCCGCTACGCCAAAACGAACAACTAAGCTCTGCAACTAAGGATGATGGTCAAAAGTCACTGTCGCTAGACACAATCATACAAAGTTGCAAAAAGGTGCACCCGAGTAAGACAGGAAACTCAACAAATTAAAACCTAACACATAAATAAATCCCTACAACAAAAATTTCCCTAATAATTTTCAAATAATAGGTATGTTAAGGCCAAGGCCAGGCTATCTATGGACTTGAAGACGAGTCATTTAGAACCCCGCCGTCCATGAAATATGTTTCCATTATTTTCCCATTTTTAACTTCAGGGAAATGCTGGAACGGTACCTTCTAATAGTCCACGGCGTTTTCATCAAATTGCTTTCCCACTTTAATTCATCTTCAGTTATTCCACCACCTTTAATGAGCTTGGCATCAGGGAGGGCATCCAGCCTTAAACAAATTCAATCTCCACTTAAAATCATCTCCGACCCCCTAGAGACGTGAATAATAAGGGAAGAACACACATAGACTATGTAAGATATAATCTATTATTTCATTTAAGGAATAAACCTCAATCAACAACACCAAAAGCTGAGCGAAGGTAATAAATACATCTTCCTCTGTCAAGCTTAAAGATGTTTGAAATGAAGATAAAGGACACATTCTAGTTCCTAATTGTTCAATGTAATCTGGAAATATAATCGGAAGTAGGCTAATATCTAACTAGGAAAACGTGCAGTAGAAAGGACAGGAACTTACACACACTGGGGCGTCCCATTGCGGTTCACGATGATTGCTTAACTCCGGAGAAGAGGCAAACCACTTGACATAATGAGACCCATTAATATTCGTACATGTAACAATAATGATGTTATTGGTTTTACGTTCCCCTTAACTACTACGGCTTTTAGACACGCCGAGGTGTCCGAATTTTGCTCCGAAGGGCATCTTTAACGTGCCAGTAAATCTACGGATACTGCTCTCTCACATTTGCGCAACCTCAAATGCCAACTGGCTGCGCCAGGATTCGATCCTGTAACCTTGGGCACATACTCGTACATATAAATGATGATGTTGATTCCTAAGGGATTTAGAGACATCGTGGTCTTGTGGCACCGTATACTTGGATGTGTGTGATAACATGTGTTATTGTTAATTCATTTTAGGGGCTTGGGACATCTTGGTCATCAGCCCCGTATAGTTAGGTGTCTGTTGAATTTGTCTGGTAACCTGTATGTATGTGATGACTTTAGTAGTGTGTGTAG
The DNA here is from genome assembly GCA_946902985.2 of Meconema thalassinum. NCBI lineage: Eukaryota > Metazoa > Arthropoda > Insecta > Orthoptera > Tettigoniidae > Meconema > Meconema thalassinum. Next base: position 292,367,975 of record OX336390.1, on the reverse strand, counting down.
CTATATTAGGAACAGGGATGGCGGTAGGTGCCCCGGGACTTGAAATAAGGTACTATCCTAGCATTTTATTGGAGAGAGTATGGAGAAACCACACTCAGGATAGCCACTGTCAACGTCAGAATTCGAACCTACGATCTCCGTATTTCCTGCAGTTGCCCGCGAGGTCGTAGTGTACGATTCAACGAGCACGGCTACGCCGCGAGGCTGTGTTATTGTGATGGCTGTGCAAGAGTGTGTACTTGTAATTGGGGCTAGGATTGGGAAGGAGGTGGCCGTGGTCTTACTACTACCCTGGAGCAGAATTGGGAAACCACAGAGAATTACACCTAGAAGAGCTGAGATGGGAATCAAACTCACCTCCTCTCAGTTCTGCCTCACGAGGCTAGATGAGCGCCGTTTTAGCCCTCAGACCAGATTTACATATCTGGACAGCGCCGTAAATCGAAACCGGACCTCAGGGTTGACAATCAAGAATGCTACTACACACAGAGTTGGTCAATATGTAAATAAGAGAAAAAAAAGCAGTGGCACTACTGCTCATAAGGGCTTTGGCCTATCAAGCGACCCAGCCAGTTTGGCCTACATATTGCGGGGTGACGCGTGGTTAACGCGTCGGGTCTCCTTGGCCGTAAATCTTGTTTTTCCTGACCGGGACGCTGCCTTACTGTCAGACGGCCACTTAATTGTCGTCACTCCGTTCCAACCCTCACGTTAGTTTCTAAAATCCCTAACGAAGCGGGGAATCGAACCCAGGGCCTCTGGATGAGAGGCCGGCGCGCTACACCAACACTATGGGACCAGCTGTAAATAAGAAAGTGATTAAAACAAAATACTTTTATTTTTCCCTGTAATTTATTATTCTTATCGTATGAAACCATCCCGTGCTTGAAATCTACTGTACTTAGGGGTGATGCGTATTCTAGTGCGTGGTCAGGGTGATGACACCTTCAGCAAACACACCCAAATACACGGACAATCACCACCACAACACACGATAGCCAGCGATTCAAATCAACAGACACAAGTACACACATGCCATGTGTATGTGTGTAGCCTATGGAATTTATTTGAAAACCTACGTTATTGTGATGTCTGTAGTAGTGTGTATTAGCAACATTGGTCTCCGCATTCAAACATATTTAAATGTATACCGACTGTCCCAAGATAAAGTCCTGAAACATCGGAAATAGAAAGCGAGAGTCTAACAAACTGCGCATTCAACAAGAAGGGAAGAAGATGTGCAGAAATTGTTACTGTGGTTATTTTGTTTTCGAAGTTAGGGAAATCTCGGCTATCAGCCTCGTGTATTGGAGTGTGGGTTGAATGTATCGGTGTTGTTGCGGTGATTGTGTCAGCGAACGAGAGAAACGAGAACAGGGGAAACGAGAAATGGAAAACTAAGGTGAACAAAGATTCAAAGGGAGAAGTGAATGGAGGAGTAGTAGTTTATACGGGCTCAGACACTGTGGGAATCAGACCTGCGTGCCAAATTTAATGCGTGTAAAAGCTTTCGTTAGTTGTTTTTAGGGGCGGAACAGCAAGGTCATCTGCCTCTCATGTGGAATAGCCTATGTTTCTCGGTGGATCAGTGGTAGAGTGCCCACCATTTGATCCCACAATTGCGGGGTCGATTCTCGGCTGAGGAAGTCCAATTATTGAAGGGCGAAAATAATCCACAGCACTCCGAGTGCACAGATACCGGCGTTTAGCTCTGCACTTGACCTTGAGAGCTCAGCGGTAGGAGAGAGGTGTAGAGCGATGCGGGTAGCGGGACGAATAATTCCCTATCTGACAAAGGAAGTATCAGGTAAGACAGGTCGAAACCTATCTTGAAACTTTGTGGACGCAATATTGTTGTACTACAAGAGGACAACGTGCGGAAAATCAGCTGCCAGATTGAACTGCAAGGCTACGAAATCGTACCTGACATCGAGGTACGCAGGCATGACGGCCGGAGGAGCTGGATATCCCTGTGGCACTCGGAGTAGTAGCGAGGTGGGGCGTATATGCTGACTGGAGCGTGCGGCTCGTTGCCACCGGTCTTGAGTGCTTGGGCGGTCAGGGCTGTCCATTCCAACATGTACTGTTCTTGCTACCTCCCATTGATTTATATGAGAGATTCTCCACATGATTTCGGAGCCTTACAGTTCAATCTGGCAGCTGATTTTCCACACGTTGCCCTCCTATAGTACAACGGTTGCGTCCACAAAGTTCCAAGATAGGTTTCGAGCTGTCTTACCTGATACTTCCCTTGTGAGGGAATAGACGCGTGTGACAGTAGGTTCTCACAATCAAACACAGACACGCTCAGCGTGGCAAATGTATTACACTGCAGTAGTATACCGGGAGAGTGGGATGGGGAAGTGCAGAGCCAACTGCCGGTAACTTAGTCGTGTCGTCGAAGATCACCCAACAGAGCTCCCGTTGAGTTCCCGATTTCCTGATGTGTGGCAGTACAAGCTGAACGTCGGAATTCGAGAGTATATCGTCTAGCTCAGTGATTCCCAAACTTTTTTTTGTGTGTATACCACCTTTAAGAGATGAGAATCTCTCGCGTACCACCTAATGGTTGGGAGATATAGTAACTATCACCCCGCAACCTCCACCACTACGTAGTAGACCAAAAGAAGGATTGTAAATTGTGTTTGTTAGAGTTGGAGTTCAAGTTCAAATAATAAAAAGTGTGTCCAGTTGTTTTAAAATTGATTACAATAAGTATTCAATTCAAACGAGCCTCCGTGGCTTAGGCGGCAGCACGCCGGCCTCTCACCGCTGGGTCCGTGGTTCAAATCCCGGTCAATCCATGTGAGATCTGTGCTGGACAAAACGGAGGCAGACAGGTTTTTCTCCGGGTACTCCGGTTTTCCCTGTCAAAATTTCATTCCAGCAACACTCTCCACTATCATTTCATTTCATCTGTCATTCATTTAATCATTGTCCCAGAGGAGTGCGTCAGGCCTCGGCAGCCGGCACAGTTCATATCCTCGCCGCTAGATGGGGACTTCATTCATTCCATTCCTGACCCGGTCGGAGACTGGAAGCAGGCTGTGGATTTTCATTTTCCATTCAATTCAAACATTCAGAAATGACACTGTACAAATAATATTAATTAAAAAACCTCAATAATTAAACATAAAAACCAAAGTTTAACTAACAACTTCAATGTGAAGGGTGAGCTTGAGGATTAGAAGCCAACTTAGGAATGTCTGGTTTAAGATAGCTGAGTCTCAAACGAAGATTGTTTTCCACTGTAAGGAGCCTATTCCGGTATTTATTATTGAGATAAACAGCTGAAGAAAATGCTGTCTCACACAAGTACGAAGTAGAGAAAGGCAATAAAAATACTTTTTTCGTAACCTCACCGCGTACCACTGCAGCAGTACGAGTGTACCACCAGTGGTACGCGTACCACAGTTTGGGAAACGCTGGTCTAGATGGATCCATCTCAAGAGATCTACACCAAGTAACTTAGTTATTAGCAGTATTCATTATTATTATTATTATTATTATTGCTTACCACAGTGGGTGAGTGGTTATCGTGTCGGATTATAACCCCCAAGCTTGCAGGTTCGCTCCTGGCCGTGGTAAGTAATTTTTGAAAGGCGATAAAAATGACGACACGCATGTCATACGATGTTGGCATGTTAATGAACACATTTGAATTCAGTAGGCCGTGTTCATAATGGCAAAATTAATCTCGTGATTTTCCGCCAACACAATGTTCCCCATTTCTCTACTAGAAAGCGCTATAGTGTTCAAGGAGCTTAGATATCTAACCTCCTTGACTTCCATAGTGCTTCAAGGAACAATGAAATTCAACATGCAAGCTGCTCTCTGGGTGTCAAATAATAAAACTTGCACCCGGCACCCAAGGCCATACGATATTATTATTATTATTATTATTATTATTATTATTATTATTAACGTGTGGATTACATCTTCTTAATAATCCGTGTTATTGCTGTCTCTGTACAGGTTTGTAGATTTGTAATCGTCTGCCTCGTGGCGTAGTGATTAGCATTCTTGGCCGTTACCGTGGAAACTCGGGTTTGATTCCCGGCTCTGCCAAGAAATTTATTTCTAATCTGAGGGCTAGAACGGGGTACTCTTAGCCTCATGCGGCAGAACTAAGAAGTAGCGAGTTCGATTCCCACTTCAGCCATCCTATAAGTGATTTTCCATGGTTTCCAATTTCTACTTCAGGCAAATGCAACGGCCACGGCCGCCTCCTACCCAAATCCTAGCCCCAGATACAAATACACACGCTAGCACATACACCACAATGCCAAAGGTTATCACATAGATTCCCTCCCCCCACACACATATATATGGGTCCAGTGGCGCAATTACGGCGAGGGGGTAAACAGGGGGACCAATCCCCCCCTAGAGCCAAATTATAAAAATATGTAATTTGTTGTTGAAGGTTTTAATTTTGAATCAATCCAATGTTTGGAATGATGACAAATGATTGGATTGTGTTTGAAACCATTTCTTTTCACTGTGTAACATTTTTAGTGTTACACTAACCTAACACTTACTGAATGAGCGAAATGTTCAACTGTTCAGTTAGCCAGAGGGGAGGCAGTGAAATGGATGTAGCACTATTCCTTTCCGAAAATTACCACTTGTTAGTTACAATTTTGTTAATATCCGAGTGTTAGTTGCCATTTTGGAAAGTGAATATGTTTGTGATTATTACTTCCCTACGTAAGTTAACGTGAAGTTAAACTTTAGTTCATAAAAATATACAATGTCGGGGAATATAAAGAGCCGGATGATTTCGCGAAAAAACTGGACTTTCAAAGTTGTTAATTTTGAAACATTTACACATTGAAAAGTATAAATAGGCTACAACGTATCAAATGCTAATGAAATTACACACGAAAAGATTACATTAGACGGGAGGTTTTGAAACATCAAACCGTATATAGGCTAAGCTATGTGCGACGCCCCCTCCCGAAATGTAGTTTTGACTCATCTCATCCCTCTTCAGCAGCAAACCCTAGTTACGTGACTGTACGGGGCTAAATGGCCACGACAAAACAATGCCTCTACATAAATCAACAACAACAACAATAACTACATTAATAATAATGATAATAATAATAATAACACAATTTGTAAATACAGTAACTGGGACTGGTATCGGGAAAAGATAACAAGAAAATATATTTCTGCAAAGTTCAGGAAGATAAGAGATTGGCCACGATTTTATCTCGCGGAATTGACGACGGAGTCCCAAGAGAATGAGAGGCACTTCTATCGTCTCCTCTACAATATTTAAGATGCGTTTTGCCACATAGTCCATTTGGAAGAAGGTTGTTGTTACGATCAATAAATTGTGTTTCACTGCAGTGTCCCCCAGACCACAGAAAGTCATTACCCTTCAGCTAAAATTATGTCCTCCCCAACGGACCTCCCATCTGAGGGATCGGCTTTACGAGAATGGAAGACCCATCTGTTCATTCCGTTCCCTCAGCAAATGGATTTCGTCCCATGGCCACGCGGCGGCATCGTCTCGAAGCTCAGTCAAGGTTAGAAACTAATCACTGCACTCCAAATTTACGAGTCTTGGTTCTTGGAGAAACCTTCGTTGCAAATGCTAATTTCAATCATGTTCTCAGGAAATAGTACATTATGCAACGAGCCTATAATGGCAATAATTAAGACACGATTATGTTTCTAAAACGAGCGTATGCGAGTTTAATAATTTCCATACGAATGTCTTAATTACCATTATAGGCGAGTTGCATACGACTGTTTTATGTTCGACGATAATTATTATAACTATTTTATGTTCGACCATAAATATTCATAAATATCTGTCGAGATTTCGCCAGTTTTATGTACTGAACAGAGCGCATGGGACGCAGAGAATACCTTGTATTTGACCATGGCCTCCTCGATTACCGCACTATGACACTAGGCCATGCAGTGAAATTTAAATTAGAAGGCCTTGGAACTCAGCGCAGGTGTGATGCTATCCTTACCTAATTGGTCAAACAACTGTTTCTTGAGCTCTGATTGGTGGGAGAAACTGTCCCATAATGAAAACTTGTACTATAATGAGCCTCATTATATTACAGTTTTCTGACATATAATATTAACATTTCGATATCGTCGAACATAAAGTTATTGATAAAGTATAGGAGGGTACTCGAGACAAGGCCGTACAGTAAGGCATGAACATCGTTGTCATCAGCTTCGTGTGTGAGCAGCTTGTAGTCTTATTACGTGACCGTTAATCTTGAGATCACGAGCCACGGGACCTCCATATTTACGTGGAATCCGGACCACAGGTCGTGCTTTTGTCTGATAACCCGTGTTATTGTCACGTCTGAAGTTGTATGTGTACTTGTACTTGTAAATGAGCCTACGAGTGGGAAGAAGGCGACCGTGGTATTATGTTAGGAATCATCCATGCATTTGCCCGCAGTAAAAGTGGGGAACCACTTCCATGTCACGGTTTTAGTCATGATTTCAGTCGAAAAGTTGATGCTTATTATTGCTCTAGAGAGCCAAACATGTAGGTTATAGGGCTAAACACACTTGAATAATAGCCTAATAATACTCAGAGCTTTTTACAGGGGGAACGCGGGGGTACGCGTACCCATTAAACATTTGAAACCTGTTTAAGAAAAAATATTGGTACATTTGTATCTAGTCCGGCAAATATAACTTCCGACTAGAAAGTTCGAGTAATCCTAGATTTAAATCGATCTATCGAATCAGTTTCTTTTGGTCGGCAACTCGGCACTCCGTTCTTATAAGCACGCAGGCAATTGTTTGGAGGTGGGGTAGATTGTTATTTTGTGCGTGTGGTTAGTTTTGAAGGATGAAGAAATTACCGAACTATTTAACATCCACCCAGGCATCGAAAAATCTGAAAGTTAATGATTCGAACACAAACAATGATCGGACTTTGAAAATTGCCAAAAATTGTAAGATCGTGATGGTTAGAAAAGAAAGCACTGATAATACTACTAATAATGCCGTAAAAGGTCGAGGCATCGCACGTTAACGCTTATTTCTCGAGTTCTATTGGACCGATTGGAATATTTTTTGTGTCGTTCGAAATCTCTTACGAATTGAATTTCATAAGAAACACTAAAAGAGGCAGTTTGCACGGCAAACCTACCGGAAAAGCGGAATGAGAACTAACCAATCAGACTGATTTTAACAATTGAACGTTGTTCGATAGCTCAAACTGAATGATTTCAAAACATGTCTTAAGGTGACAGACACTTCACGTGGAAAATTTCTACATAAAACACCAACTACCGTATTTACTCGCATATAAATCGCACCTTTTTTGACCGAAAAGAAGTGTGAAATTTCTCGATGCATGATATACCTGTATGCGGCGATTTGTATGGGAAAGACCGTATTCCCGAAATGACGAAAATGTCATTATTGAAACAAGAGAACTGGCATAGCCTATCCATTGTCACTGCCGTCACTGCTTCCAATCTCTGAACTTCTCACGTGCATCATTCTGGTCATCATACTATAGTCAATAGTGCATCATCCTGACTTCCGTTTAAAGCGTTTACAATGCCTATCGTCAATGCAATGAGGTTTCCTAAAGAATGACGAAATCTGGCCAAAATCCTTAGATGGGAGGTGATTTTAGACAAGTAGGGATTTGGTACGTTGGCTTTCACGGCCAGTGAATTAAAACTCAGCAATTTTTCTAGGTTTATGACGGACACGGACACCAAGAGCCCCATGAAGAGCCAGCCAGCTTGGTATTCGTAGGTGAAACCCCGCACAAGATACGGCATAAACCTAGAAAAAAAATGCTGAGTTTTAACCTAGGGATTTGTTTACATATATTCCGATTGTTTCATCACCAGATAACGCATAAGATTTGCTTGAAAATTACAAATCCCATTTATGAGAAGATTTCTCTAACATACATATCGTTGATTAATAATAATACTCTCAAAATAAACAAAACTTCGTGTGATAAATACAGTCTTCTAATGCAGTCAAGTACTATACCATCTATTTTTATAGTATTGCACTACAAGAAAAGGCTCAAGCATGGCAAGCAAAATTAAGGCAAATGGTTCGCAATGTTGAACAAGAATGAACTGGTGATTTACAGGAGGACTTGTTAAATCTGCCTTCCGGTATTTTATTTAAAGGTGACAATATTTGGTGTAAACTCAAGTTTATAGCTGTCACACATTTGTCTAGAAAGCCTTTTTTTTTCTTCTTTCAAAAATAGGTTATGGGAATGCCATAAATCTTACGCTCTATCTGTTGATTCTGATAAGTTTTTAAATGAGCAAACTCCGTCAGGAATTCCTCTTCACACACTAAAAACAAAATTGGAGCAACTATCATTCGTTTGAGAAACCTCAATATACAACGAGGTCTATACAATGGTGTAAAGTGAATAGTTCAAGAACTAAAACAGAAGCAGAAGTACTAATCGGTTCGTAAACTAGTTAAATTGATTTTATTCCACGAGTTGATATTGAACCGATTGAGAACTATCTAAATTTTGATTTAAGAGGAAGAAAAAAAACCTGCAAAAAATCCTGCAAAGGCCATCAATAAATCGCAAGATGAAACATCGGCAGAAGGTAGGCATTTATCGTGCTGAACCAGTGTTTTCTCTTAGGCAGATTTATGTTGAACAATCAAGTGTTAAAAGTTTTGATGGCATGAACGTTGAAATTGTTCATGGGCCAAATAAGATAGGTTACTTCCCCATTCAGATAAAAATAACTTTTATAAGAGATATTGTATTCAAAGATATTTCCAACATTACCAGTTCTTTTGTATAAACAATGCATGCTAATAAACAATAATAATAATATCGTATGGCCTTGGTTGCCGGGTGCAAACTTTGTTAATCGACGCCTAGATGCTTGTCGAAAATGAACGATAAAATGTCAATAACTATTCAAGTTTAAATTATTAAAAATAGAACAATAATGAAATGGAAAGGAAAAATCAACAATTTTTCTAGGGTTGTGCCGTGTCCTGTGCGGGGTTTCGCCTAGGACACCAAGCTGGTTATCAGCGGGCTCTTTGTGTCCCCGCCCGGAAGAGTTCGAAAGGAGATTGATTCTCCCTTCCGTATGAGGGAAATCTACATCCACTTGCGTGTAATAATATATTACTGTAAAAATTGTTAATAAAGATGTTTCTTAGAGCTCGTTGTATTTTTCCATACAACGGGATTTATTGCTTTTAATAGTAATAATTCGTTACTCGATAAAAAATATAACTTCATTTACAATTTATCATTGATTTGCCGCTATTTTCTCACCGGGGCCCCCCGTATATCCTTTTTCAAGGGGAGGCTTAGAAAAGTACGCTAAGCCACTGATTGTTGTGCTAAGGTGATATAATTACTCCAAAGGGTTCATCATACCCTTCAATTCCTGCTCGGCTAATGACCCCAATTGGTAAATAACCCAGGGCGAAGAGGAATGTGAGGGAGAAAGGAATGCTTATAGCTTGACGATGAGAATGAAAGACATATATCTCGAAAGCAAAGAAAACTTTCTCAATGGTGGGTTTCGAAATGCAAAGAAACATTTGTCAGAAAGAAGTTGGATGAGTTGCTTTGGAAGTCGCGAAAAAGCAATTACGGGCACACTTTGGAAATACAGTCTCTTCTTAGCGATTATTCAAAACATTCTTCCTCCCTGCTGAAGCATTTGTCTTCATTCTTCTCTTTCAGAAGCAACGTTTTTGTTGAACATATGAACAGTCAGTGTCGGGTTTCATTCTCCAGGTCGCCCGCCGTCTATGCTGTATCCCAGGAAAAAGTTCACAGCTTAACGAACGATCTTTATTTTACAACAGACTTTGAATCTCACGGGGTCTCATTTATGTTAATCCACTCCCATTTCATTTATTCACCGCTGTAATTGCAGCTTTTAAAAGGACTTTAAATCCTTTCGCGTGTTCTTCCTTCATTCGAATAATTTTGCACTAAATTCTCTGGGGTCCTAAAGATGACGTACGGTACAGTCATGACCCTCTCAGAGTCGGCACAAAGAATAACAATAATTTGAACAATATAGCAGCCGGGAAAATTTATATTATAGCTTTTTTTAATAAGAGTGTGAGGGTGTTATTCAATTGATAACACGATGAAAAGGTATTTACAAGATTAACAACAAACAAGATGGATTGATATTGCCCAATGTATTCAGTAACACTAAACACCCCGTCCGCGAAGAGGTTTCCCACGAGGACAAAGTATACTAATTATATTATTAGCTGTTCAGATGATGTCCCATTATTGACAGGGATCTTTAAAGGCTGACTGAATTACATTCTTCACCAACGATACTGACAGGTTGAATTTTAGGCGGATCTCCTCAAACAACGTGGATATTGTTCCTCTTGCACCGATCATGAGGCCTATCACCTCCATCCGACTGGCTGCGTGGCGCAGCGGTAACGTTCTCGCCTGCTGTTCCCAAGGTTGCAGGATCGAATCCTGGCGCAGTCAATTGACATTTGAGGGTGCACAAATACGAGGGAGCCTTGTCAGCAGACTTACGCGAACGTTAATGATCCCCTTCGGGGCAACGATTCCTGTACTCTGGCGTCTCTAAATGCCACAGTAGTTAAAAGGGACGCAAAACCAGTAACATTATTATTATTATTATTATTTCAGATTCATATTCTCGTCAGTAGAAGGGGATAGTTGGTTCATGAATGTGTTTTAGTTGTAAGGTTCATTATGTTTTAAGATGCTGATGAACTAGACTATAGTTCAAAACATGTCCAAAAGTTTTAAAGTTTTTGACATATTATAATATTGATTGATAACATTCTCTTTAGTCTCTTAAAAGGGGAAATGCAGCTTAAGGAGCCAAAATATTAAAAAAAATTATATTATAACTGTGCCTGTCATAAATCTTGTACAACAATTTATATAACCTACAATTCCAAGGAAACACACAGATTAGAAGCAACCTTTTTATTTTTCAAAATTAAAATCGTTACTGTTTTTATCCTTGTTTTCAAAATTTCGTTCCTTTTCGTGTTGTTAATCACCGTTTCCCTCATATCCCCCATGTTTACAGGAATGTATGGACTTCTCTTTTTTTTAAGTGGGTGTTAAACCTTCAGCTACAAAATCATACTCACCCAAACCTTTGAGGCTTTAGTCTTTCTATAAAGCGTTAGAAACATTTGTTTAGTTTTCTCAAAATTAAAAAAATAATAACGCTTTATAGATGAATAATGGGGAAGTATGTGAGTTTCATTTTGTAGTTGAAGGTTTAAGTAACACTCTCTTTAAAAAAGAAAAGGCTAAACATTACTTTAAACATAACAGATATGAGGGAAATGGTGAAGGTCAGCACAATGCAACAACAGCATTTTCAAAAATTGATAAAAGATGGTTTAAAACATTTCAATTTTGAAAATTTAAAACTTTTCTTCTAATAGAAAGATGTGTGTGTTCCTTAGGATTGTATATGTTATACCAGGTCTTCGACGAGCAGTGTTATAATATTAAAATATAAGTTGAACCAAAACTTTCAAATTTAAGTGTCATGTTTTAGTGCCGTGCTCATTTTTACAATGCATTACAATTATGGTGTTTGAAGCCATTTTTCAGTGTTGCCTTAGTAACAAAAGTTTGATGGCTTTTAGTCGGTCAACATCATTGTACTGAAATGAGATGCGTTATTCCCTAATCCTGAAAAAAATTACATGATAATATTTATTAATTATTTATTTATTTTTATTTATTAATTAGTATATTTATTAATCTCATTTATTTTTCTGGATTAGGGAATAACCCATCTCATTTGGGTACAGTCGTGTTGACCGACTGAAAAGCATCAAACTTTTTTTATTTTTTGAATGTATTAAACAAAATTTCCGCCACAGACAGCTCTGTCCATCAAGAACATCACATTCATTGAACGAGACTTGAACGTCGAATGCAGAGGGGAGAAAACAACATGGAACCGGTTGAGCTAGTGAGACCCATAGATGCATATAAACCCGCACCTTACGAGCAATATAGAAGAGAAACAGTTGCGCTACACCAGGGGCAAGAAGACAGAGCTGGTGGCATAAAAAAGCACGTGACGCCCAACGCGAGGAGACATCGGTAGGGTCCCGCTCTATTTTTAAAACTGTCACGACACAGCGGTCTCTGGTGTGTCGAGTGACAACCACAACAAAAACAACATTTTGATATTATGGAGTCGATCTGAACTGCCTTTCGTCAGCTTCGATCCCACGTTTGTCGTGGGAAGTCGGTTAATGGCATTGTGTTCATTCTAATTGGCTCTCTGTAGAGACGCTTGTTCGGGGCAGATGACTCGCTGTCCCGCACCTTAAAAAACTAACTAGAGCAATCAAGCCAGATGATAATTTTTGCTTTAAGGGATCTAACATCTGGATTATGGGTCCCCAATTATGTTAATGATTTCTATTACCAGAATTATTATTACTGCAAACTGCTAACTAACTTACAACGAACTTACTCGAATTTATAAATTGAAAAAAAAAAAAAAAAAAAGGGTAAAGAAAAATATCAGAGGGCTACGGCTCTTTTTATTTTGTTGCCATAACTGGTCGTTGTCCATGTTACTCCCATTTTCCTTCCTTCCTTTCTTTTAGGTGGGCACCTTCGGAACGCCATACGTGTTGCAAAAGGTGACTAAAAGGACAGAGTTTGTGTAGTCCACCACGCATGGTACACGCTGGTGCGGGTTCATGAGGTGAAAATTCGAAAATATTTTTGAATATCTCAAATTTCACTTTCGGATCACTTACTACTCTCCAAATATCAAACGCACTCTAATTTATCTTGAACTGTGACTACATTTAAGACACTTGCATCCGGCAGATGACATGTAGGCCACACTATAAGGTTCTTCTTTCATGCCGAGAGCGAACATTGTGGAATAATGAACTACTCAAACGTCGACACCATCATGAAATATTGATTCTTCCAGCTACTCCATAGTGGGGAAAATTCAACTTTCTAATACTTCTAGAAAACAAAAATTGGTTTGGTTTGAACAATATGTTTGTTTTTGCACAATCACGTGCAATGGTTTTTGTTATACATCACTTCGTTGCCTATTGATATTTACAATTAGGTAGATTTCATTAGAAAGCTAACTATTGCAATGGGTACCATGTTTCGACTTCCGGAAAATTTCGACATATCTTCGCGTTTCACATCCCCCAGACCTCAAAACCACCGTCAGTTCAAAAGTTTATATATAATTTATGTATGTATCTATCTATCTATCTATATATAATTTATGTATATATGTATCTATCTATCTATCTATCTATCTATCTCTATATATATATCAGTTTCTTGTGGACACGATAACTGCCGTAATTTTGCACGAATCACTTTGAATTTTTTGCATAATATGTATCCCTATAAAATCTCGGTCGAGTTCGTTATTGGGCAAAATCGGTCGAACGGGGTGAAAATGGGGGGCTTTTTTCGAAAAAGTGAAATTTCGCTATAACTCTCTTAATACGTGAAATATCGAATCCATTCAAAGTTCATAATATGTGTCGGATAAGTGCCAAAAATTTATGTCAAATAAGTTTTTTGATAGCACCAACCATTGACCATAGGGGTGGAAAAAAGTGGGTTTTTCGGGAAACATTAATCATATCTCTCTTAATAGGCACAATATCAAAACCGTACAAAATGGAAAATATTCCCCTAATAATTACCTAAAACTTTTGTCTGAAAGAATTTTTGATATGACCCACCATTACGCCAAGGGATGAGAAAAATGATTTCGGAATTTTAAAAAATGCCAAGTGCCATCAGAGGTTACCATAACAACGCTTTTAAATTGATAAGGGATGATCTATCAGAGGTTGCCAAGACAACGCCATTGACGAGATCACATTCATTTTTAGCCTATTTTCAATTTTGAAAAAATAGGCTTATGAGATCACCTTTTGTCCGTGTGTGTGTGCGTGCGTGTGTGTGTGTGTGTGTGTGTGATTCGTGTGTGTGTCCCCCCCTAATAAAATCTAAACGGCAGGAGCGATTTCAATGAAACTCGGAAAGTTCATAGCACTATTCCCGGCGACCTCGACCGTGCCCTTCAAATTTTGTTACGACTCACCAATCCAACATGGCGGCTGTGCGAAATATTTCACCAGCATTCAATATCTCCGAAACTATTACCGATATTACCCTGACATTTTCTACGGTGATAGAGGGAACTACTATAAGTTCACTTATGTGACTTTTGAAAACCTGGTAACTACAAAACGAACAAGGCGGCCAAGCGAATTTGCGACTTTTAAATAGACGTTTCTCGCGATTTGACCAATCAAACGCAATGAAACTTAGTACAGTATATGTTTATATACATTGTAATGCACCGACACCTGACTTCGTTCAATTGTTTACATAATCACAAGATGGCGGATGTGCGAAATATTTCACCGGCATTCTATATCTCTGAAACTATTAGCGGTATCTCCCTAAAATTTTGTACTGAGATAAAGGGCACTACTGGAAGTCCATATATAAGATTTTCAAAAACCGGTTAACTACAAAACGAACATGGCGGCCAAGCGAATTTGAACATTTTAAATAGACCTTTCTCGCAATTTAATGTTCCAAGCGCACTGAAACCTGGTACAGGAAATATTTATACACATTGTAATCCACTGGTATCTAATTTAGTTCAATTGTTTACATAACCTCAAGATGGCGGCAGTGCGAATTTTAAAATTAAGTTTTTATTTCTTGTGATGTAGTCATGCGATCGAAGTGAAAGTTTGAATAATGAACCTACGCAATAATTTTCCTTTAATGGTACATGACTCTATAGCCTATATAATTAACAATCCAACATGGCGACCATCCGAAATATTTAGACGATACTGAATATCTACGAATCTATTTTAGCAATCAAACTGCATTTTTTAATGTTCATAGGGGCTATGAACTTAAGTTCACCTATAGGACTTTAAATAATCTGGTGATCACAAATCCAACATGGCGGTGACGCGAATCATAAATATGCACATGGACGTTTCTCGCAATTTAACCATCCGCGTGCAGTGAAACTTGGTACAGTAAATCTTTATCCGAATGTTAATCCACTGGCATCTAATTTATTTCAATTGTTTCCATAACCTCAAGATGGCAGCTGTGAAAAATTTTTAAATCTCCTTGTTTTTTCTTGTGTCCTAATTATGCGATTGAAGTTTGAATACTACACGTTCACAATAATCTGCATGTAACAGTACATAACTCTAGGACCTACATATATAAAATCCAACATGGCGACCATCCGAAATATTTAGCCGGTTCTCAATATCTACGAATCTATTACAGCAATCAAACTGAAATTGTGTATGTTAAATAGTGGCAATTAACATAATTAGGATATATGAAAATAGGCTGTATAGTTCTTCACGGAACTACTTGTTAGCCTAGTTTTCACACTTTTCAAAAATGAGGAAAAAGTAGACTTATAAGATATATCCGGGAAAATGTGTCTGTCCTTCTGTCTGTCTGTCTGTCTGTCCTTCTGTCTGTCTGGCTGTGTGTGTGTGTGTCCCCCCCTATCAACTCCTAAACGGCTGCAGCAATCGAAACCAAATTTAGTATGAGTAAAGATGTATACCGGAATATCTCAGGCCCATATTTGAAAAAGATGCCAGTGCTACCAACTGCTAAAAAACGCACTAGAAATTTGAGCTCCATGTTGGATATCTTGGAAGGTATACATGGGAGATATTCTAAAATTGGCACACATGTAGATAATACTATTTCAGTTTACTTTCCAGGTGGCCATACATGACAGCGTTGCCAAAATAATTTTAAGCCTTCTGATAAGTCCAATTTTTAAATGCATATAACTTCTACACTATGAATTGGATTTCAACCAAATTTTGTATGTAATATGTGTACATAAACATATATGACTGAGTGTATTCTTAAGAGCCGCCAGGGCTGCCAACTGTTAATAATTGCTCTCTATTTTGTATCCAAATATATCAGAAAGTATGCAAGCCGACAGCTTTAAACTATGCACACGTAAATTACCCGACATTTACATTAATTTGGAGTAACTTATATACGTCAGTTCTACCAACATGATTCTAAGCCTGCTGATAGGACCAATTTTTAAATAACTTTCATGTAACTTCTATACCAACAAATGGATTTCATCCAAAATTGGCACAAAAATATATAATATTTCAGATTATCTCTGACCAGCACTCGCATGACATTGTTGCCAACATGCTTTTACGTGTACTAATAGATCCAATGTCTAAATCCATGTAACGTCCTTTGGACTTCAACCACATTTTGTATTCTGTACCTTAGGAGATGGAAGTAAGAATATATTCAGTCACCAGAGCTGCCAACTGTATTGCTCTATTAGACTACATTATGCCTAGTATACCTTATTTCGAACTAATTAAGACATTTCGATATTACCAACTTAATTTCGTCATTATTCTAGATAGGTTCATATACTGTAGATTAATCTATGGCATGAATCTTAATTTTAAGAAAAGTAGGCTCTTTAGTTCGTCACGGAACTTCTTGTTCCATCTGACTATGAGGGAAGCCGCTAACTGGTAGCATGCTGAACTTCTATGCCCAAGGTGCTGGTTCAAAGCCGGACAAAGTCGCCGGATTTTCTAAGAGCGCTAAAAATCCGTCAGCATGCTTTCCTTCGGAGGGGAAGTTACAACGTTCGTTGCAAGTTGCTGGTTGCGGTGGCATCTAGCAGCCAAGTTCACAGCTAGGTGTCGTTGACGTTAGTATTTGGTACAAAATTAGGTACTACTACTTAAAATTGACCGTCTGCAGACCTTA
The DNA here is from genome assembly GCA_946902985.2 of Meconema thalassinum. Classification (NCBI taxonomy): domain Eukaryota; kingdom Metazoa; phylum Arthropoda; class Insecta; order Orthoptera; family Tettigoniidae; genus Meconema; species Meconema thalassinum. Next base: position 292,351,144 of record OX336390.1, on the reverse strand, counting down.
CCTGAATTACAGAATAATACAGTCATCACAAATAACACCGTTTATCAGACAAATTCTACACACACCCATGTACACGGGGTTACATGACCACCTTGTCGCAGCCCCTAAACTGAGGAACCAACCAACATCTCTGCGGGAGATAAAATTTTGCGTGAAGAAGTAGCAGACTCTTAGATAGTTACACATTAGTTCCAAACCTTGCATAAGGACAGTGTGATCACAAGTATAAAAATTAACCCCAAATGACAAGAAGGTTACTATCCCCACAAGACAGTAAAATGTTAAAAGTATGCATAGAAAGACGAAAAAATGTTAACTAACCTCCAATTGTAAAATACTTTCTCGCAATAAATGAGGTCTGATCCTCCTACGAAAACCTGCATATTTTGCCTATTATAGCCTATCCCCTAGTTTGCCCGGTGAAATCTACCTCCGCCTTCCGGCGTGCCGAGAGGATTTTTTTTTTATTTTAATAGTAAGTATCATAAGAAGGCACGCTAACGCTGATCAAAATGTCGAAAAAAGTACCGTAAGTTGGCCTATTTCTTTTAAAAGTAAATACAATAATTACTGTAGTTTTAATATTATATAGAATATGAATTAATTGCCTTGAACTATCTTATATCCTATAGGTCAAAAACCTGTTTGGCAGATGGCGATATGCCGTACTTTTGCTTGTAGCTCCACGACATTTCGCGGGATTATTATCGACATTCCCAGATTTAGCCAATTTTCATCAAATGATATCGACTGTTGCCCGTGTGTTTGTCCGATCCTCAAAATAACATTTCATTTACTGCACGGATGTTAATAAAATTTGGCAATACGTTAACTCCATCTGTGGACAGTTATAACCATGCCTTTTAAATTTTCATTACCGTAACCAGTACAACATAGTAGCCAAGCGAAATACGGCATATCACAAGTCGGCTAATAAATATCTCAGAAACTATTGCAGCAATCAAACTGAAATTTAGTACGGTGATAAACGACTACATGACTTTCAAAAAACTGATAAACACTAAAACAACACAGAAGCCATAAAAGCGTCATATATTCAAATATTTTCCCCTAGCGATCTAATCACCCCAGCTCAATTAAATTAGCACAACGAATCTTTGTTTGGATCTAAATATCTAAATATCATGGCGTTTAATGTTGTTCAAATGTTTTCAAAAATGTAGATGTTTGAGGAATTGACATGCGCGTCATTTGTAAATTATTAAATATAAACCACACATATATGTACCAGTAACTAGAGATTATTGTAGTGATTTATTATCATTATACAGGGTACAATGTTTCACTTCAATCGCTTGGATAGGAAACGAGAAACAAAAATTATGCTTATACATTCACACAGTCACCATCTTGAATCCATCTAATTCTTCAACTGAATTATCCGATTTTAAAATATAGCTTAGTGGATTTCTACTCTAATCTTCACCTCCAGATACATAAATCAATTGTTTCCTTTCAACAAATTATAGATGGCGTGCAAGTCAACTCGTAACCCAATTTTTGTGAAACTTGGTATAATGGACCACTACTATAGTCTAAAACTACAGGTATAAAATCTATATTTTACATTTCATAAACCATAGATGGCGTGTATGTCAATTCCTCAGTCATGAATCCATCTAACTCGTCTCTGAATGATCCGATATCTGTCTATCTGCCATAGTTAACCCAGATGGTAATCTAAATTTACATGTAAATACACGTTTTGTTTCCTTTTCACAAATTATAGATGGCGTGCATGTCAATTTCTCATGAATTCCTCGAATTCGTCAGGAAATGAACTGATCTCAGTGAAACTTGGTCAGGTACCCCGATGTCATGAGTGAAACAATCTGGCATGTAATTGTCTAGGATATGGCACTCAGGTTATCATCTAAAATAAACACAACGTACGTGACATGCGAGTGCCTCGTCACACATAATTATGCTCCGAGTATTGCGACAAGAGTTTCGAATGCACCATCAAGCTTCTCACATCCCGCGTGTCGTGACAACATTCGGGTGCCCAGCCTACGTGGACCCTTGACGGTGATTCTGACTGTGTTAACCGATTTCCCACATTCATTCTAGGAAAGTTTTGACATATGGCTTTATACGAGTCCACGGGCACATATCCAAATCCCAGTCACATACTTTCACAACACAACAACAACAAAAAATGGATTATCAGGAGCAGAGGACAAAAATAATTATTTACAAAATATTCAAGACGCCTTTAAGAACTGAATATACATTTCATTTCACACCCTGCGGGAGGATTAATTCTGTGAGCAATAACAACAAGTTAACAAGAAGTTCCGTGAAGAACTATACAGCCTACTTTTCATGCCAATGATTATTCTACAGTATATGAACCTATCTAGAATAATGACGAAATTAAGTTGGTAATATCGAAATATCTAATTAGTTCAAAATATACCTGGTATAATGTAGCCTGATAGAGCACTACAGTTGGCAGCCCTGGTGAATGAATATATTCTTAGTTCCATCTCTTAAGGTATAGAATACAAAATTTGGTTGAAGTCCAATGGACGTTACATGCAGTTAGACACTGGATCTATCAGCACGCGTAGAAGCTTGTTGCCAACAATACCATGCGTGTGCTGGTCAGAAATAATCTGAATTATTATGATATCTTGTTGTGCCAATTTTGGATGAAATCCATTTGTTAGTAAAGAAGTTACATGTATTTTAAAATTGGACATATCAGCAGGCATAGAATCATGTTGGCAGCATCGCCTTGTATTAATTACTCCAAATTAATCTAGAATGTCAGGTGCTATACGTGTGCAAAGTATAGAGCTGTTGGCTTGCATACTTTCTGATATATTGATATTAGGGTAAAAAGAATATAGACAGCATTTATTAACAGTTGGCAGCCCTGATTGCTCTTAACAATACTTATAGTCATATCTGTTATGGTACACATTGCACATACGAAATTTGGTTGAAATCCAACTGATAGTATATAAGTTACATGTATTTAAAAATTGGTACTATCAGCAGGCTTATAATCATGTTGGTAGAACTGACGTATATAAGTTACTCCAAATTAATCTAAAATGTCAGAATATACGTGTGCATAGTTTAAAGCTGTTGGCTTGCACAGAAGCGTTAACTAAATATTAGACTCCAATCATGGGACCTAAGGAACGGTTCTTTTCAGAACCCACTCTGACTGTAATTTCAGTGAACATCGAAGGCTTGTCATCACCGAAACAACAATTACTATGCGATCTTTGCCAAGAACAGAAATGTGATGTTTTGTGCATTCAAGAAACTCATAAAGATAACCATTAGAAGCGACCATATATACCAGGTCAGAACTTGATTGCAGAAATACCACACCCTAAACATGGTAGTGCCATCTTTGTCAAACCAGAAATCCAAGTTGAGAGTGTCCATTGTACATTAAACCACAACATCGAGATAATCTCTCTGGAACTCAGCAATTGTGTAATCACTTCCATCTATAAGCCTCCTTCAGAAAGTTTCTCCTTTACTCCACCTATAAATTTCAATTCAGAGAAGATATCTGTAGTAATAGGAGATTTCAATAGTCACAGCCACGTGTGGGGATACACACATGAAGATGAAAACGGAGAAGCTGTCCTTTCTTGGGCTGAAAGTAACCACCTCTCTCTCATCCATGACAGCAAACTACCTCCATCCTTCAACTGTGGTAGATGGCAACGAGGATTTAATCCAGACCTCCTCTTCGTAAGCGAGAGTGTAGCACAACAATGTCATAAATCTGTGTGTTTGCCGATCCCTAGAACACAACATAGACCAATAATGTGCCAGCTACTTCCAGTCATAAGACCTCAAGAAACTCGCTTCAGGCGACGATATAACTTTAAAAAAGCTGATTGGTCAAAGTTTTCCGAATTGTTGGATGTGAAAGTTCGGACCATCCCAGCCGTACCTGAGGAATATGAACGTTTTGTTGATGCTGTGAATCTTTGTTCTCGGACATGTATTCCAAGAGGCTGTAGGACTAACTATATTCAAGGGATAACTGCAGAGACAGCAGTATTACTAGATGAATATTACAAATCATTCGACGAAAACCCTTTTAGTGAGGAAACCTCCAACAATGCAGCGTCTATTCTCTCTTCAATCTCTGAGGCAAAGAGAGACCAATGGGAGAAACTGATGGCAGACTGTGACATGAGTAGAAGCAGTCAAGGAGCTTGGAGATTATTAAGACGTCTAAATAATGATCGTTCTCAAACAAGTACACATGCAAATATCAAAGCTGATGAAATTGCACACCAGCTCATTGAAAATGGAAAATCTACTAGTTCCATCAAGACTAGTAAGAAGACACTAGAGAGGAAACCTGATCAAGAAACCAGTATTCTACATCAACCTTTTACTCAGGCTGAGCTTGATCATGCACTGAGCAAAACCAAGAATGGTAAAGCAGCTGGCCTTGATGACTTAAGAGTTGAGCAAATTAAGAATTTCGGTCCAGTCACAAAGCACTGGTTAACAGAGCTAATGAACAAATGCATCGAATCATGCAAGATCCCGAAATTATGGAGGAAAGCCAAAGTTATAGCCATTCGTAAGCCAGGTAAGGATCCAAATGACCCAAAGAGCTATCGACCTATTTCGCTCCTTTGTCATCTGTACAAGATCCTTGAAAGACTCATACTCCACAGACTAATGGAGAAATTAGAGGCTATCTATATACCACAGCAAGCTGGCTTCAGAATTGGGAAGAGCTGTACCTCTCAAGTGTTGAAGTTAACGCAGCATATCGAAGATGGTTTTGAAAGGAAACAGATCACTGGAGCAGTGTTTATCGACCTTACAGCTGCATATGATACTGTCAACCATAGACGTCTCCTCATGAAACTATACAATGCTACGAATGATTACCAGCTTACCTGCTTCATAAGAAATCTCCTTGAAAATAGAAGATTTTTCGTCGAATTTCAGGGGAAAAGAAGCAGGTGGAGATCACAGAGGAACGGATTACCTCAGGGAAGTGTGCTCTCTCCGTCATTGTTCAACATCTACACCAATGACCAGCCGCTACCTGTAGGAACACAAAGCTTTATCTATGCAGATGACTGTGCCATCACCACTCAAGACTCCTGCTTTGACGCTATTGAGCAGAAACTATCTAATGCACTTACAGAGCTGTCTGCTTACTACAAGGAGAATCTGCTGAGTCCAAACCCCAATAAAACACAGACTTGTGCCTTCCACCTTAAAAATAAAATGGCAAACAGAACCCTTAAAATCACTTGGGAAGGAACCACATTAGAGCACTGCATCTCACCAAAATATCTTGGAGTTACCCTCGACCGTGCTCTCACTTACCAGAAACACTGCTCGAACACCAAGCAAAAAGTGGCAGCCAGAAATAATATTATAAGGAAGATAACGGGTACTACATGGGGGGCACATCCCAATACTGTGAGAACCTCTTCCATTGCTCTATGTTACTCTGCTGCGGAATATGCATCCCCAGTATGGTACAAGTCAACCCACGCCAGGAATGTAGATACAGCTCTAAACGATACCTGTCGCATTATTACCGGATGTCTAAAGCCTACTCCTTTGGATAAATTGTACAGTCTTGCTGGCATTGCCCCTCCTAATATTCGTCGTGAGATTGCAGCAAGAATTGAGAAGAAGAAGGCGGTAACATCTAAAGCTCACCCTCTGTATGGATACAAGCCAGCTACTTCGAGACTCAAATCAAGGAAAAGTTTCCTCAGAATTACCGAGGCTCTTAAGGGGACACCTCAACAATCCCGAATCCATCTATGGCGTGCAAGCTGCAATCGCTCCGAAGAATGGCTGACACCTAGTGAAGAACTACCACCTGGTCATATGGAGAAATGGAGTACCTGGAGATCTCTGAACAGATTACGGGCAGGCGTGACAAGATGTAAAAGTAACCTGCAGAAGTGGGGTTTCGACATCGAGTCCTCATTGTGTGAATGTGGTGTAATCCAGACTACGTCTCATTTGTTGCAGTGCAGCAGGTGCCCTCAAACATGCACAGTACAAGATTTGCTTCAGGTGAGAGAAAATGCACTGGATGTCGCTAACTTCTGGGCAAAAGTAGTATAGACTCTTGTTTGTTTAGTGTGACTTTGCATTGTATTTAATCCAGTAAGAGTTTTAATGTATACATATATAGTATTAATGCTTCTGATACGAATAAATAAATAAATAAATAAATCTGTTTATGTACAGATATTACATACAAAATTTGGTTGTAATCCAGTTGATAGTGTAGAAGTTATATGCATTTAAACATTGGACCTATCAGAAGGCTTAAAATTATTTTGGCAACACTGTCATGGTTGGCCTCCTGGAAATTAAACTGAAATAGTATTATCTACATGTGTGCCAATTTTGGATTAGCTCCCATGCATACCTTGCAAGATATCCAACATGGAGCTCAAATTTCTAGTGCGTTTTTTCAGCAGTTGGTAGCACTGACGTCATTTTCAAATATGGACGTGAGCTATTCCGGTGCACATCTTTACTCATACTAAATTTGGGTTTGATTGCTGCAGCCGTTTAGGAGTTGATAGGGGGGGACACACAGACAGAAGGACAGACAGACAGACAGACACACATTTTCCCGGATCGATCTCATAAGACTACTTTTTCCTCATTTTTGCAAAATGTGAAAAGTAGGCTAAAAACAGAACAAAATTGTTATGATATGTGGCAAGCTACTGACTATTCAAATTACATTCATATCAAACTAATCAAACTAATTTACACTATTGTTTGTATGATTAGCGGCGTGGCACAGTGACAAATATTTCTCAGTAGACGACAATTGAAATAGTCCCAGACATCACGTGTGGATGTTGCCTAACAACCGATGAACTGGATATGTTCCAATCATCTATTCGTCACATTTAATTAATGGAATGTCGCCAGAAATGCTTGGCTGTGGTGGTATTCTAGGCTTATTCTCGCGTTGTTTGCTCCGGGCTGGGGGTGATTCTCTGAAGACAGTTTATATTAAGGAGGCGGGTTCGCCCTCTTCTCAATTCCAGAGGCCGGCGCTTTTTCTATTTACTGTGGGCTGGGTCTATTTTCCTTTACCTGTTTTCATTTCTTTCTTTGTCTACCTCAGTTCATTCCTGTTTCGAGGTGAATATGGTATGATTAAAATGCACAAAGGAATCTTGTATCACAGATGCTAAAACGCAAAATTTGTACAAACACAATTTGAAACTAATTTCATGCTAACAAACATAGCGCATCCTAAACTTTTTAGCAATTCATTCTTACGTTTGGGGATAGTTCTTCCTGTCTTAAAGAATATACGTGGGCTGGGTATGTATTTTATATTTGAATCTACTTGAAATTAGTTTTTATCAAGCAAGGCAAGGTGAAGTTAAGTAAAGCAAAGAAAGTAAGCAAATACAACAGCATAATAATTCAAAATTTAAAGCTGACACAAAATAGTAGACCGTAGGCAAGTTTAACGTAGAAACTGCGTAGAAATGTGCTGAGCGCTAAAGATCAATAATAATGTTGTGCGGTTTACGTTCATTTGAAATACTGCGATTTTTGAGACGCCAGGATGCCGGTTTTTTGTCCTGAAGCAGCTCTTTAATGTGCCAGTAAATCTAGTATCACGGCTCACATTTAATGATGATGATGATGATTTTTTTTTTCGTGTGGTCTCCTCAGAGACCTTGTGCAGGTCTTTCTATTCGACGCCCGTGGGCGACCTGCGCGTCGGGATGAGAGATCGAATTGATTAAGGTGAATTAAATTGGAGAAGGATGTGGAAGGAAGCGGCCGTGGCCTGTCAGAAGGTACCGTCCCAGCATTTGCCTGGTGTTGAAAATGGGAAACCACGGAAAACCATTTCAAGAACGGCCGATGGTGGGGCTCGAACCCACGCGTCTACCGAGTCAGCAGAGAGCTTGGTCCCATGACCTAACACTGCGCTTTAGCGAGCGTAGCCACTACTGTCGGTATGATGATGATGATGATGATAATTGTTGTTTTAAGGGGCCTGGTCTGGGCGATAGCGAAAATGACAATGAAATGGAAACCAGAACGAAACTTAAGTGAGACTAAAAAAAAATAAAAAAATAAAAGAATGTAACTCAGATTGAAACGACTCACAAAATGGAGAGTGGTAATACTTACAGAAGGGAATTTAGAAGGAAAATACTCACGAAATGAATATATTGAAAGACTTAGTAAAAAGCAATTTACATTGTCAATCCTTACAAAATGCAATTTAGAACGAAAAAATTTACAAAATGCAACGTAGATTGAAAATACCTACAAATGGGTGTAGATGCAAAAAGTTCGCGAAATGGAATTTAGATACACGGGGAGCCAATTAACAAAAACTGTGCGGGAATCTTAAAGAGAAAAGGAAATATAATAAAAAGTAAAAACAAAAGGTCTGACCCCTCGAAGAAGGAGGGATCAGGAAAGAAATCGTAAGACTCCCAAGGCCTCGAATACCCTAATACCCTCGGGGTCAGAAAAGAACAAGAGTTGACTAAGGGAGGTCGACAGGAAAGAAGACAGAGAGGAGCCCGTCACAAGTAAGTGGAAGCAATGCGTGGTCACCAACCCACGACCCACTAGATGTGATCCCCTGAGGGGGTCTCACATTTAATCACCAACTGATAACGCGCAGTTGGTGCTAATATTATATCTGACAAAAACAAGATAGAGAATAGTAAATTGTCTTATTTTTCACAAAATAATAACAATAACAATAATAATGATAACACCTAAAATACATCATTAAGGCAAACATGCCAGATGAAAAATGTGGGAGATGCCATCGCGAATCGGAGACCAACCAGCATATGACAGGGGACTGTACAACAGTTGAAGAAGCATGACCAAGTAGTAGATAATCCACCTGAACCTGGGAAAAGAGCATTAAGTAATAATGTTTTGCCATATTATCAATACATTCCTGATGCTGTTCTGGAGAACGATACACACAAGCTACTCTGGGACAGGTCAGTGATCACAGACATATATCAGCAAACATTATTCTTACTGATAAAGTGGAAAAGAAAATTCTTCTAATATACGTACATTGCATAATATCCAAATCATTTATGCTGAGAAAGTGACGAAATACATGCCTCTGGCTGAAGAGAACCGACAGATATGGCGACAGGAATTTGTCACCGTATTGCCTATCATAATCTCTTCTACAGGGATCATACCGAAGTCGCTGAAGGCCAACATCGATAAACTGGGGCTCCACCAAAATCTGCATACCAGTATGCAGAAAGTCATTTTAGAGATCTGCTCCATAGTTCGTTCGTTCCTCAACCTACAGATATAGAGAACGCCACTCCATCTTGCAACAATGCCGATGAAATTGTGAATTTTACCCAATGACATGGTGAACATATGAATAATAATAATAATAATAATAATAATAATAATAATAATAATAATAATAATAATAATAATAATAATAATAAGTACATAGGCCAACGCTGAAAAATACATTTATATTTCCTCCAAAGCCACACCTGTTAAAATCGACGTTAAACTCACAACTTTGAGTTCTCCAGCATTGAATGACGTACCAAGTGAACGCAAATTTGAAACACATCTAGAAGGAGAATATGATAAAAAGAAAGATTATTGAATAACTAATTAATTAACAAGGAAAGAAAACTCAATTAAAAACGAACATCCTTAACATACAACCATTTAAGCATATAAATGAAATTTTGGATGATTCTTGTATGTTGTACAATAGATCTATGTCTATTTTTGGAAAACAAAATGAGACCAGAGATGCACATCAGGTTGAGCCCTGAAACGGTCAGCTGGATAATTCAAAATTAAATTGATAGCGTTTATTTCTTTTAGCTCTACTTACTGTAGACTATAGGCCTACTTAACGCGTCTATAAAAGTATTTCTCTCTTCACAGTTTATCAGTACCACTATACCGACAATAGTGGCTACGCGGGCTAAAGCGCTCCGTTAGGCCATGGGGCCAAGCTCTCTGCTGACTCGGTAGACGCGTGGGTTCGAGCCTCACCGTCGGCTGTCCTTGAAATGGTTTTCCGTGGTTTCCCATTTTCAACACCAGGCAAATGCTGGGACAGTACCTTCTGACAGGCCACGGCCGCTTCCTTCCAAATCCTTGCCCAGTTTCATTCATCTTCATCCATTCCATCTCTCATCCCGACGCGCAGGTCGCCCGTGGGCGTCGAATAGAAAGACCTGCACTCGGCCTCTCAGGCGGCTACACGACAAAAAAAAAAAAAAAAAGTACCACTATGAAGATCTGAGTCAACGTTCAGTGATTATAATTCCGGCCACGGAGTGTTTTACCGATCATCCTATACGGTGTTGTTCTAGCACGTCGTTAATGAGCGTTTCTCAGCTTCTTCCTCCAGGACCGCTTCAAATAATACAGCTTGCAGCTTGATGTGGCCTAAGTTCTAGACTCTAGAGATTATACGCCACGTCATTACTCTCCAACCCATGCCCCGTATGGGCTCACAATCAGTCCTCGACTTCGGGCTGTCACCTCTGTATCACACTCTTCTCGACAGGTGAGTGAGGCTTGCTCAGATTGGTGTTCGGTGTAATATGCCGTGTCACATCTTTCACAAGCTTCCTGTTATTGTTAATGTTCCATTTGAGGGACATCATGGTCATTCAGCCCCCGTGTACTTGGGTGTGGGTAGAATTAGTCTGATAACCTGTGTTATTGTGTGTATTTGTAATTCAGGTGAGGAGTGGGAAGGACGTGGCCATAGCTTTAGGTTAGGAACCATCCCGGTATTTACCTGGAGTAGAAGTGGGAAACCATAGAAAACCACTTACAAGATAGCTGAGGTCGGATCAAACCAACCTCTTGCCAGTTTTGCCTCACGAGGCTGAATGGATTCCGTTCCAGCCCTCAGACCAGAATTAAATTTCTTGGCTGAGCCGGGAATCGAACCCGGACCTCTGAGTGACAGGCAAGAAACTTTCTCCAGCCTTAGTGTCTGACTCATGATCTCAACATTGCGGGTTCAATTCCCGGCGAAGGGAGTTGGTCTTCTGAAGGGCGGCAAAACTCCACGGCACTCGAGTCTTGCAATGTCGGTTCGTAAAAGATCTCTCGTATCACATTTGGTGATTACGAGAGAAAATTAAGTAACTCTCAGGTGCAGATCGAGTTCTGGTTTTCACTGACAAGGCGGAGTTATATAAACAAAACCCCTGGCACCACAGCCCATGACGGACCGAGGCCTACCAAGTCACCGCTACCCAACCATTTGGCCTACAGATTGGAGGGTGACGCGTGGTCAGCACGTTGGATCCTCTCGGCCATTAATCTTGGTTTCCTTAACTGGGGTGCGGCCTTTCTGTCAAGACAGCTACTCAATTGTCCTCACGTAGCTGAGTGCCCCCCTTTCCAGCCTTCAAGAAGCCGGGAATCTAACCCGGGGCCTCTGGGCCACCAGTCAAGAATGCTGGCCGCTACACCAGGAAGTAGACTAGCAGAAACTGAACTGAATATAGTCTTTACTGATTGTTTTAATACAAATGAAGCAGCCAGTCATTATTTCTGACTTTTAAACTAAACGCCTGTTCTCCTCTTCTTTAATCATTGACATCCGAAGCCTTCGCACTTCTCATACGAAAACCTGACTGGAGAGTATTCCAGCAATCAGTCAACACTCAGAAACTGGCATTGTCTGATATCGGCCGCTGTCCAGTACTTCCCGATCTCCCTTATGTTAGGAGCGTAATCCCGGTGCACAAGTTTTATTGCTTTTTAGTGGTAAAAGTGACTCAGACAATACAGTCTTTACTTGACTTATGTCCTTTAACTCCTTATGGGGGGCATATGGTTTCGATCTATCCCCGGTTTTTACCCTGTTGTTGACCTTCTCTCTTCCACTGTCCGTTACCATGTCACCGTGGGCCTGCCTCTTTTCACTTTTCGTTGAGGGTTCCAATCGAATGCCTACTTTGCAATTTGGCCTTCCTGCCTTCTCAGCGATTCTCCCATCCATCTCCATTTCACCTCCTTATTTCAGCGAGAGCCTCCTCTATTAAAGGGAGCCACGCCGGGGCCGTTTGACGGATGGAGTGCGATTAGTTAGCGCCAGATGACTAGCATTTGCCGATTACACAAGAGCGGGTCGGGAAGCACCGGACGCTGTCATGCCATTTATTACAAACGGAGCTGGCAAGATACCGTAGTTGAGAAAATTAAGATTTGTCATGAAGCACTGTAGCCTATCTCGTATCCTATGAACATGGTTAGGTAAAGAACAAAACATCGAATGTTCCTAATGAAAACTTATGTTCTCAAATAGAAATCTTCCAATAAATGTGTTCGTACGTTTCAGCGCCGTGAGATTCTTACTTGTGGGGGAACCTCGAACGAAAGGTATACAGAAACAATCCGCGTACTCTGGAGGCTCTCGAGAACGAAATAACTGCACAGATACGAAATATCAGTGAGGATAAATTACAGCAAGTGTACCAAAACTTCCTACGTTGGTGCAATGTGTGTTTAGTTGATGAAGGACAGCATTTCCAGCGACTACTCTGAAATTCATGTAAGTAAATATGATGAAGTACGTGTCGGGAAGCACCGGATGCTGTCAAGCCATTTATTACATTTACGCTGCTGCTAGCACCTGTGCCTTTGATCACACGATACATGCGTGTAGAGAAGGTTCACACTGTTATTCACAACACTTAGTTGGTTCTTTCCCTAACAATAGTGTTGCTGATAATGTTTGGCCACCATATTCCCAGGATGTTCCTCAAGCATAGGTTAATGAATGTCGGTAGCAAGTACATCAGGTGTTTTGTCGCTTTCCAGGTTTCACATCCATAGAGCAAGACAGACTTTACATTACTCGCAAAAATCCGCAGTTTGATCTTCATTATCAATTCTTTGGACCTCCATATTGGGCGTAGAGTTGCGGAGGCTCCTTTGGCTTTGTTGATGCTGCTCACGATATCATCTGTTGACCCTCGTTAGTTAGTTATTGATGTTTTAAGGGGCGGAACTACGAGGTCATCTGCCTCTTCTGTTGACCCTCCAAGACTTTACAGCACTCCCGAATAATACCTTGCTATTCCACCCCTTAAAACATGATGCTAATTGTTGTTTAAAGGGGACCTAACATCAAGGTTATCGACCCTTAATGATATGGGTGACAATGAAATACAAGGATGAAATAAAAAATACAACGAAAACTAAGTACAATTGCGGATTAGAAGAAGAAAAAGGAGAAAGAAAGGTATAACTGAAATATTGTAAAAGACAGGGAAAGGAAATGCCCTCGGCCCTAGAAGAATGACTAGTAAGGGATTCGGAAAAAAGTACAGCCACGAAAGGTAGATAGTAAAAGGAAAGAGAAGAGGATCTGTCCCTAAGTCAATGGAAGAAGGAAGAAAAATCCGAATCCAGCTCAGGATTCTCTCGGGGTCACCAAATCCTGAGCTCACTAGCCGTGAGCCCTTGAGGGTGTAGCACTATCCCGAGTGCACCATAAGAGGTGGAGCTACATACTCCCTGCCTCCTTTAGGACCTTAGACCGAAGGCAGGAGATACCGTGAAAAGAAAAGAAGAGGTCTGACCCCTCGAATAATGCGGGTATCAGGAAAGATGAGACGAGGGTCAATTAAGGTGGGAAAGTGAAAGACTCCTTAGGCTTCGGATACCCTAATACCGTCCGAGTCGGAAGAGAACGAGAGTTAACCAAGGGAGGTCGGTAGGAATGAAGATAGAGAGGAGCCCGGCACAAGTAAGGGGAAGCAATTCCGGAGTCACCAGGGGTCCCATGGTCGCTAACCCACGTCCCACTAGGTATGAACCCCTGGGGGACTCTGAAAATAGCAATAAACATCATCATCATGGTCATCATCATCAAAGTGAAAACAGGCGGGATCTTGAGACAGCATTAGAGTTTGGGGGAATAAAATTAAGTTGTTAGTATATATAGGGGCGTTCTCGTTTTCCAAGAAAGTAACCGGAGGATTGTCGAAGTGTAAATTAGACGAGTCAACACACAAGACACAGTTGACGGTAACAAGGCTCGTGGGAGAGGAGTCATATATAGCTACTTGTTGATTTACCAGGTAGCTTGCTGAGAAAGTGACACTCCTCCGTTAAACATTATAATACACTCCCTAGATCTAAACAAGATATTCACTCACAATCTCTTCCCGCGGAACGGTTCCCACGATGCAAGATACTGAATTATATATTTTAAAAAAGTAACAAGCTCTTGGAGCCAATTTTCAGCCACTAGCGGAGTTTCGTACGCGCACCGATACTTAGGGATTGGCTGTTGTAAATTTCACAAAGTTTCGAATAAAATCGCAGCTAAACAGGTTAATGGAAAATGGAAATTAGCTGAAAAAGTGATAACAGTGAATTAATTATCACTAGGGATTTCTTGTTTCATTTAGGAGCTTTAGCTGTTGTGGCAATGAACATCTGTATAGTCATTCAACCCAAAAATGAGCGCACACGAGGTAACTGTTTAGTTCAGGAATGCCGTTGTGAGGCTCTTTCGTCATTTGAAGCTATACCACGACCTAGTCATGCTCGTTAAATCGTGCACCACGGCTGTGAGGTCAGCTGTTGCAAGTCCGGAGATGGCAGGTTCGAATCCCGGCGCTGATGGGAGCTATCCTGAGCATGGTTTCTCCCCGGCGTTTTACATACTCCCTCCAGGAAAATGCCGGGATAGTATCTTACTTCAAGTCCTGGGGCACCTACCTCATCCCTTTCCCTAATAAAGTTACGGTACGAAAACTACTCCAGTCATCACCTAAATACAGGGACAAGTACAACAGTACACACACCCAACTACACCGGGCTGATGACCAAGATGTCCCAAGTCTCTAAAATAAATTAACAATACCATCATTTGAGGCTGCGTCCGTCACAGTCAAGGCTGCCAAGGGAGTCGTGACCGAAGGTAACCAAAGTGACCACGGAAGACCGTAGTATTTATTTATTTATTTATTTATTTAGCGTATGACGCTGTACAGACAATCAAATAAATACCATGTAAGCAGTACAAATCATCATATATATTATTTCAGTAGTATAGATCCCTCCTGCGGCGCTCACAAGCGACCAATCGTGACAAATGAACATTCAAATGAAAGAGAATAGACATTATCAGTGACGTATTGCACTCTAATTTCATAAATATCCATAATTTATTTAAAAAATAACTTTAAAAAATGTACAAAGTGTGCAATTTGCAGATACGGTTGCTGTAGGAAAATACGCTCCATAATTGCTGTCCACTTCACATTTTGGCCGCTGTGATGCCTGTCTCATGTCATTTTAACATTCTGAGGGCCTTCTTTTATCATTTTGCATGGATTTCAGAAACAGTATATCAAAGGAATGAGTACTCAAATCGTATAATTTCATAAGTATCGAATAACCGGTGAGTGTTATGATGATCCAATTTTCAGTGATTGCCTTCTTAAGTTAGGGAACATAAAACTTGGAATTCTAACTCAAATGTAAATAGTGTTCTATAATAATTTGGTTGAAATCAGTGGCGTCACTAGGGGGGTGCGGGGGGTGCGGACCGCACCGGGTGACACCATCACAGGGGGTGACACCAAAATTAGGGCGGTTGGTAAAATTTCATTTTTTAAACAAATTTAGCACAGTAAACATCGATTTTTTTACCAGTACTAAGTGTCAGTCTTGTCTGCCTTCACTTCATTGGTTATAAAATATTGTGAATTTATCACTTAGCCCATGTATGTATGTGGCTTACGTTTATTATTGGATTTCATAAAGTACATAAATGTGAGTATTTTTGGATTTTATTCAATTTTATATGTATGTTTCGTTTCAAACAAAATATCACTGTCAATGATTCAATGTCACTCCATGAAATTTGTCTTATTAAAGGACTTAAATACATATAAGACTTTCAAATATAATTTTTTTATCAATTAAACCAAATCATTTCAAACCAAATTATTTCAGTAGTATAGATCCTTCCTGCGGCGCTCACAAGCGACCGATCGTGACAAATGAGCATTCAAATGAAAGAGAATAGACATTAACAGAGACAAATTGCACTCTAATTTCATAAATATTTATAACTAGCTGAAGTACCCGTGCTTCGCTACGCGTCATAAATAAATTAAAATGTGAAGGTGACAGTTAAAACAGGGGATAGGCGAGGTGCTGCGCAGAGGGAGATTAAGGATGGAACATTTTGTCCAACTACACCGCTCGGCGTTGACCGTGTTTTATAGCACAAATTTAGGTTTTACTCGCTAACAGTTGCAGATACCTTTCGGATAGAAAATGTAATTTTAAACCTCGCATATGCCATCAAAAGTTTGCTATTTCATAGCGTTCTCATTTTATTTGAAATGGAAATATGAAAGTTTGAAACCAAAGGGTGTAGTGACGTCACTAAAATGGTCGCCATTTTAAATAGTGCAAAGTATTGAAATCAAAGGTAACCTATATGTTAACCAGGTAAATCAGCTACTTCCATGTAAAATTCACGTAAATCGGACCAGTGGTACTTGCGAGATTGAGTAATACACAGACACACACCATCTCAATTTTAGCCTCGCTTCGCTCGCGTCATAGTCGTATCATATTGTTTTTCAATGAAATGCTGGTTTAACCCCGTTAACACCCCTTTAGAACCTGAATACCCAAAAATCCCTCCTTAGTAGACGTTTTCGACACACAACAAACAAACATATCCCCAAAATATCATTCTTCTAACTTTAATAGTTTTGGTTGGTCGATGAGAGCAAACATACAGAAATCCTTCCTTAGTGGACGTTTTTCTTCCAGAAGTTCACCCCTCCCCATATGCCCCTTAAATTGCATTTATGAAAACACGGTCGAACACCTATTTATTTTATTTATTTATTCATTCATTTATTTATTTATTTTTAAGCTGATAGATTTCCTCCGAGTTTCAGACTCCTCCCTATGTCGTTTAAGAGATACACGCTCAGTTAGGAATCTTTCAACCCCCACTTTTCATCCCCTTCACCTCATAATATACACTACATCGAAAAACCATTAGACATGTGTCAGCTTATTTTTAATGATTAGTATATGTGCCAAGTATCACATCCCCAAATGAAACCACTCGTGAGATATTGTTATTCAATGGAAAGCACGTTTACCCCCTTAACACCTCTTTAGAACCTGAATATCCAAAACTCTTTCCTTAGTGGACGTTTCCGACATACAACGAACATATCCCCAAAATTTCATGTTTCTAACTTCAATAATTTTGGCTGGGCGATGATGAGTGAGTGAGTCAGTCAGGATATTTTCTTTCATTTATTTTTGATAATTTCACCCGTCCCCGAGAACCCCTTAAATTGGATTTATGAAACAAACTGTCAAACACCTATTTACTTATTTAAAGCTGTTTTCCCCCTGAGTTTGATGAGTGAGTAAGTGAGTCAATCAGTTAGGACACTTTCTTTCCTGTTTTTTTCCCCATAAATTCACCCCTCTCCAAGGGCCCCTTAAATCGGATTTATGAAAAAAACGTTCGAACACCTATTTACTTGTATTTTAAGCTGTTTTTTTCCACCGAATTTCAAACTTCACGCCTACGTCGTTTCAGAGATACACGCTCCGTCAAGAATCCCTCAACCCCCAATTTTCACCCCTTTCACCTCATAATATACACCACATCGATAAACCCTTAGACATATGTCTGATTATTTTTAATGATTAGTTTATATGCCGAATATCACATCCCCAAACAAACAACTCATGAGATATCGTTATTCAATGAAATGCACGTTTACCCCCTTGACACGTCTCTAAAACCCGAATAAACAAAAATCATTCCTTAGTTAACGTTTTCGACATAGAGCGAACATATTCCCAAAATTTCATGTTTCCAACTTTAATAGTTTTCGCTGGGAGTGATGAGTGAGTGAGTCAGACAGGTCATTTTCTTTCATTTATTTTACCAGAATTTCACCCCTCCCCATGGGCCCCTTAAATTGGATTGATTAAAAAACGCTTGAACACCTATTAACTTATTTCTTAAGCTGTCTTTTTCCCCTGAGTCAGTCGGTTAGGACACTTTCTCTCATTTTTTTCCCAGAATTTCACCCCACCCCATTGGCCCCTTAACTTAATTTATGAAAAAATAACAGTCGAAAACCGATTTACTTACTTTTCAAGCTGATTTTTTTTCGCTGAGTTTCAAATTTCTCGCCTATGTCGTTTAAGAGATAGGCCTACACGCTCCATTAGGAATCCTTCAACCCCCACTTTTCAGCCCTTTCACCTCATAATAATACACCACATCGAAAAACGCTTAGACACATGTCTGCGTATTTTTAATGATTAGTTTATATGCCGAGTATCACATCCACAAATGAAACCACTCGTGAGATATTGATATTCAATGAAATGCAGGTTTAACCCCCTTAAGACCCCTTTAGAACCCGAATATCCAAAAAACCTCCCTTAGTGTACGGTTTTGACATACAACGAACATATCCCCGAAATGTCATGTTTCCAACTTCAATATTTTTGGCTGGGCGATGATAGTGAGTGAATGAGTCAGGACATTTCCTTTCATTTTTTTTTCTTCAGAATTTCACCCCTCCCGGTGAACCCCTTCAATTTGATTGAAAAACAAACTGTCGAAAAGCTATTTACTTACTTTAAAGCAGTTTTTCCCCCTGAGTTTGATGAGTGAGTCAGTCAGTCAATCAGTTAGGACACTTTCTTTCCTGTCCCCCCCCGAATTTCACCCCTCCCCATGGGCCCCTTAAATTGGATTTATGGAAAAGCGGTCAAACACATATTTACTTATTTTTATGCTGATTTTTTTCCCGCTGAGTTTCAAACTCCTCGCCTATGTCGTTTAAGAGATACACGCTCCGTTAGGAATCTTTCAATCCCCACTTTTCACCCCTTTAACCTCATAAACACATCGAAAAACCCTCAGACACGTGTCTTGTTACTTTTTAATGATAAGTTTATATGCCGTGTATCACATCCCCCAATGAAACCAATCGGGAGATATTGTTATTCAATGAAATGCAGGTTTAATCCCCTTAAGACCCCTTTAGAACCTGAATATCCGAAAATCCTCCCTTAGTAGACGGTTTTGACATACAATGAACATATCCCCAAACTGTCATGTTTCTAACTTCAATAATTTTGGCTAGGCGATGATTAGTGAGTGAGTAAGTGAGTGAGTCTGGACATTTTCTTTCAATTTTCTTTTTTCAGAATTTCACCCCTCCCCATGAACCCCTTAAATTTGATTTATGAAAAAAAACTGTCGAACAGCTATTTACTTACTTTAAAGCAGTTTTTTCCCCCTGAGTTTGATGAGTGAGCCAGTCAGTCAATCAGTTAGGACCCTTTCTTTCCTGTTCCCTCCCCCCCCCCCCAGAATTTCATCTCTCCCCATGGGCCCTTTAAATTGGATTTATGAAAAAACTGTCAAACACATATTTACTTCTTTTTTATGTTGATTTTTTTTCGCTGTGTTTCAAACTCCTCGCCTATGTCGTTTAAGAGACACACGCTTCGTTAAGAATCTTTTAATCCGCACTTTTCACCCCTTTCACCTCATTATATACACCACATCGAAAAACCCTCAGACACATGTCTTCTTATTTTTAATGATGAGTTTATATGCCGAGTATCACATCCCCCCATGAAACCAATCGGGAGATATTGCTATTCAATTAAATGCAGGTCTACCCCCTTAACACCCCGTTAGAACCTGAATAGCCAAAATGTCTCTCTTAGTGGGCATTTGCGGCCCTTGAGGAAGCTGCATACCAGATTTCATTCCAATCCGTTCGGTGGTTTCTGAGATTTCGTGATGAATAAATGAATGAGTGAGTGAGTGAGTGAGTGGTATTTGAAAAATATATAGTAGAAAGAAGATAGTGTCAAGTCTTTGTTATGCTAAACTCGGTTGACAGTGCTGTGTGAGCCGTTGAGTAACTAACGGGATTTCAAGTAAAGATCCTCATTTTCTATACCGGTAGTGCTGAGCGCAATTGGCATCAAGTCGGCCGTGTCTGGACTTGAGCTATGTTGCCATGGAAACTATCTGCCTTGCCATTCCTTCATGAGTATATTTTATGATTTGATTAGCCTGTTTTTGAGTGAAAAAGGGCCGAAATCAGAAGAATGAGAAAGACTATCGAAAATTCATGTAGCCAGCGGTTCCTTCTGGGTCCTAAACTATGTGTATGCAAAATATGGTTGAGATTGGTGGAACGGTGTAGATTTGTATACGGAACCAACATATATACATACATACATACATACATACATACAGACTTTCACTTTTATATATTAGATTTAAAAAATGTCTTTAAAAAATGTACGAAGTGTGCGAATTGCAGATACTGTTTTGTAGGAACGCTCCATAATTGAACTCCACTTCACATTTTGGCGCCTGTATCACGTCATTTGAACATTCTGAGGTGTTTCCTTTACAATTTTGAATGGATTTCAGAAACAGTAAATCAAAGGAATGAGTACTCAAATCGTATAATTTCATAAATATCGAATAACTGGAGAATGTTATGATGATCCAATTTTCAGTGATTGCCGTCTTAAGTTAGGGAACGTAGAACTTGGAATTCTAACTGAAATGTGAATAGTGTTCTATAATCATTTGGTTGAAATAAAAACATAACAACCTTTCTTCTTAAGTCTCTCATTATAAACCCATTGGGGAAAGTGTGGTTTATGAACAAGCTTGATTCCTCGCACGGGTCCGCTAGTATATACTATTTCAGTGGTATGGATCTCTCCTGCGGCGCTCACAAGCGACCGATCGTGAAAAATGAGCATTCAAATGAAAGAGAATACGTATATAATACCAGTGACGCATTGCACTCTAATTTCATAAATATCTATAATTTCTTGGGACAGTCAAGGCTTTCTGATCTTGCAATATTATCAATTGAAAGTGATTTGGCGAAAGGAGTTGATTTCGATGAAGTAAATAACAAGTTTGCAGCTCTAAAGGACATGAATTAAAGTTTTGATTTAGTCGAGATTTAATATGACATAAAATTTAAAGTTAAAATAACAATTAAAAAAGTAACATATTTTCTATGTAGTTCTTAACTTCTTACAATCTTTTACCAACCGAACTTGAATTATTTTTTTATTTTATTGCCTTTGTAAATATAAGACCTATGTTTATAAACGTTACTAAGGATTCTGTATGTTTCCGTTATTCGGCACTGGCGGACTCGGAGGAGGTCTATGGGGTGTCGTAGGGGGTGGGGGGTGACATAATGAGTTACCGCACTGGGTGACACCAACCCTAGTGAAGCCACTGGTTGAAATAAAAACACAACCTTTCCCCTTAAGTCTCCCATTATAAAACTATTGGGGAAAGTGTGGTTTATGAACATGCGAGATTTCTCGCACGGTTCCGCTAGTGATACTATATTTCAATATCAAAGTTTTCCAACCTCGCAAATGCTTCGGGGCTGGTTTCATTTAGCTCTTCCAGAGATCCAGAGAAAGCACGAAGTGGACAGTCTTGCACAACATGCTGTATTGTATGAGCGACTTCGCTGCAGTCGCAGTGAGGAGAATCTTGGCATCCCCATTTGTAAAGAGTATTGGCATTTCTCCCTGTCCCACATCGTATACGATTAAGTTTGCACCATGTGGCGCGAGGTAGGTTGAAACCCGCTGGTTTTAGAGTTTGGTTGTCAATTCGTAGGAAACTTCATTGGGGTGACGATGCCCATTCTGCTTTCCACGTAGCCTTAGGAACGAATCCACCAGATGCCAGGTTTAAAGCGGTTCCCCATTCAGATTGAAAATGAAAATCAACAGCCTGCTTAATCGACTGACCGGGTGAGGGATGGAATGAGTGAAGCCCCCATCTAGTGGCGGGGATATGAACAGTGCCGGCTGCCGACGCCTGTCGCACTCCCCTGGGGCAATGATTAAATTAATGATAGATGAAATGAATAGTGGAGAGTGTTGCTGGAATGAAATGTTAACAGGGAAAGCCGGAGTACCCGGGGAAAAACCAGTCAGCCTCCGTTTTGTCCAGCACAGATCTCACATGGAGTTACCGGAATTTGAACCACGGACCCAGCAGTGAGAGGCCGGCGTGCTGCTGCCGAAGGTACGGAGGCTCGTGCAGGTTGACGAGACTTAAATCGGGGTGGATGACATTGTGAATTGGGCGAGTTTCATTATTCGGCATTCTAGCCCATAATCGAGCAAGAGCTTTCAGTCTTCTTAGATGAGGTGGTGAGATGTTGCTTAATACCGGGAGCCATTGGGTAGGGGTTGGTAGAAGCGTGCTGAATACTATTAGCATGGTTTGTTGAACGGCCACCAAGTAAGTATGGGAACTGTTTAGCCATATGCCAGAACAGTTCTCAGCTGGTGAGAATACCAAGGCCAAAGCTGTCGTTCGTAACGTATTTGCGTCAGCTCCCCATGAAGTTCCTGATAACCGTTGTAGGAGGTTATTACGGGATTTAAATTTAGCAGCTGTTTTCTGAAGGTGGTGTCGGTAGGTAAGTGGCCTATCTAGCGTAACACCCATGCACTTTGGTGTGCTGTTGTACTGCAGTATATGACCTCTAAATGTTATTCTTGGGTGGTAGTTGGCGTATTTGTTGCTCAGATGGAACGTTTCAACTTCTGTCTTCTGTGGATTCGGATTAAGCCTCTACATCTTGTAATACTCATCCATTACTTGCAGGTCCTTATTCAGAATGTCTTTAGCTTCTGGGAAATTGGGCTGTTGAGCAACTAGACAAATCTAATCTGCATATATACTGTAAATTGTTGAACACAGTATGTGACAGATCGTGGATGTAAAGATAAAAACAACGTGCAGACCGTAATGATCGGAGTGGTGAGACATCTTTGGTTGATGTAGTCTTAGGCGAAGAGGCGCTGTTGCGGCAGCTTTCAGAATGACTGTTGTCTGAGATGCTACAATCACAGAGCCAACTGTGCGTGAAAGTCTGAACCTGACTTGGAATATTCGAAACATAGAAAATATGGCTTTAGTTAGGGCATAGCTTCCCTTGGAGAGGTCGTATCTGTTGAGTATGGCTTGAAACTGTATCGCGGTTAGAGCAGTGTTACCAATCTAACGATTTCTCCAAAATGTGACGAAGACATATTTTAATTTTAGTATTGTTTAGATATTTACTGACTATTTTAACTCCAGTTAGTGACAAAAAGTATAAATTCTCTATTGATAACAAAGGAATCTAGCGACTTCTGACTACTAATTGGTGACTTTTAAAAACTGAGTTAGCAACACTGGGTTGGAGCGTGGCTGTATTGGTATAAATAGCTAATGCACCTTCCTGGGCAGCAGACGTTTCGGGTTCGAATCCCCAAACATATTGGTAAGTTTATGAGAAGACAGGAATTATTTTGTAAATGCAATTTCCAAATTGCGACTTGCATACACTAGTGATTTTCTGTAAGTGTATAGTTTGGCACCGGAGAGTTACCATTAGTTACAAGTAAAGTAAATGAATGAATGAATGAATGAATGAATGAATGAATGAATGAATGAATGAATGAATGAAGTTAAATTTTAACTCAACAGTTACGACTGCCCCAAGCAGAATTATGCCCTAAAGCTATTTCTATAGTATGTTTAAAAATATTGAATGATGTGTGTTCAACACCCCTTTGAACTACTGTGATTTTTTTGATAACCATCATTAAGGTGGACTGTACCTGCTGCACTACCGAGCAAGCAAATTTTTAATCAGGAGGTGAAGTCAGCGTTCTTTTTTCTAAATTTCCCATCGTTAGATAGCCTACAGTAGTTGGAGCAATCTTTACGCCATAACGATAAACACAGCCGATAATTCTCTCTAAATTGTTGACCACCTCGTGGTGTAGCAGCTAGCATTATTGGCTGTCACCTCGAATGCCCGTGTTCGATTCCCGGCTCTGCCATGAAATTTAATTTTGGTCTGAGAGGCGGAACGGGGTACACTAAGCCTCCTCGTGAGGTAAAACTGAGACGAGGCGGGTAAAATTCCCATCTCAGCCATCCTAGAAGTGGTTTTGCGTGATTTATCATTTCTACCCCAGGGAAAATCCGGGATGGTTCCTAGCTTAGGGCCACGGCCACCTTCATACCCATCCTCACCTCAATTGCAATTACACACACTAACACAGGTTATCAGATACAGTATACACACACCAAAGTACACGGGCCTCAAATGACTACGATGTCACTTTGAATTTATTTTATGGAACATGCCAACACAAGGGCAGCACAGGATAAAGACCCGACCATTATTTTACTGTAGCAGAATTGACAGTCAATAAGCGTATAACAAATAGAACTGGGCGTGCGGTGTCTGACATGGCGGTTCGATACATCAAGAAGAACAGATCAGTATTTTGCGAGTTCCCACACGGAGACCTCGAGAACCTGTTCTTATAGGAACGCTGCGCTGCCATGCCGTAGTGGTACCCGCGGTGTGTGGGTGAAGTAGTTAATGTTTAATGAGCCAATCCATCAATATCTGCAACTTGTATTCATATCACGAAGCTGCAATGGTGACGAAATCCCCTTTCACTACCTGTCTCTCCATTACAGTAACACACAGGTCTAAGAAACATTCCAATTCAAATCTGGCTGTATTTACCTTGAATCATGACTTTCCATCATGAGCTTGAAGTCTAACAAGTAAATATATGACGAACTGATATGTCTACCTTTCCTAAAATTTAAGATTCAAATCAATGATTAATCTATTTAGGCCAGTTTGTCTACAGAATTCAGTTACCGACAGTGGTGGCTACACTCGCTAAAGCGCAATTTTAGGTCTTGGCGTCAAGCTCTCTGCTGACTCGGTAGACGCGTGGGTTCGAGCCCCACCGTCAGCCGTCCTTGAAATGGTTTTCCGTGTTTTCCGATTTTCAACTATAGACAAATGCTGGGACGGTACCTTCTGACAGGCCACAGCCGCTTCCTTCCACATCCTTGCCCAGATTCATTCACCATCATTCATTTCATCTCACATTAACTCCTCTCATGAGGTTGGCGTCAGGAAGGGCACCCGGCCGTAAAAACCATCCGCCACAAAGACTTCCATCGCATCGGATCCCCGACCCCGTTGGAAATCGGGAATAATAAGGGGTAGACATACATCTACAGAATTCAGTTGGCAACATTGGCATTTAAGTTTTGCTCACAATGTACCGGTACCGTACTTGAAATAATGAGACCTAATAGCCTACAGCACTACAGTACGTTTCAAATAGTTTCCCTGCTTTGATTCTGCAATACTGAGAGTCGATGACTCAATGCGCAAAGAGAGTCATTAAGTACTGTAGTTGGTAGGACTGCTGCTTCTGAAAATATGTGCAATTTTATCTCCCATGGCATATAATACTATACGGTACCTAGTATACACAGTTTCTGAACATCAATACAAAAAAGACGCATTTCATGATTGCCACACGTCAGTCTGACTTTCTTAAAAATGCACATCTCCAATTTGATGGCTCCTCATTACAAAGAGTAGATAAATTCAAATACCTTGGAACATGGCTATGTGAGGATTAGAGATCAGATATGGAGATAAAATATCGTATAGAGAATGCCCGTAATGCTTTTGTGAAATTCAAGATAATCCTCACAAGTACGAACTTAGATCTAACCCTCAGACTTCGGTTTGTAAGCTGCTACATTTGGTCCATCTGCAGGATGGACATTAAATGCGGCAACAAGAAAGAAGATAAAGGCCTTTTGGTCGGCTGGTTCTTAAGTTTAGGGGCTGCGACAACGCGGTCTTGTAGACCCGTGTACTTTGGGTGTGTGTAGAATCTGTCTGATAACCGGTGTTAATTGTGATGACTGTAATGGTGTGTGTTATTTGTGTGTTTTTTTTAAATTTAAGTACTGCAACTTAGAATTTTTCAAATAGTTCCTATTTTTGCCGCCACGCGCCACCGTCAAAGACTACTAGGCCAAGTTCAGAACTTAGCTACTAGACGCCACCGCAGTCGGCTCTTGGCAACGAACGTAGAAACCTAAGAGCGTTGTTTACATTCTTAACCTATCCAATTTAGCTTCACACAGGTGCAATTAGTGGAAGGTTATTTAGCATGCCATAAATCTACGACATGGGACCGCCAGCTTTACTTCCCCTCCGAAGAAAGGCATACTGAGGGATTTTTAACGCTCTTAAAAAATCCGACGGCTTCAGCCAGGTTTGAATCCGCTATCTTGGGCATAGAAGCTCAGCATGCTACCGACTACGCCACCGAAGCCGCTAAAGGCCTTTTAAATGTGGATTTACCGCAGAATGCTGAAGATACCATGGACTGCACGAATAACTAATAGGCTATTGAAATACGGCATAGTATGAACAGACAACGAAACTTATTATGCACCTCTAAAAGACGAAAAACTGTATACTTGGGGCATATCTTGCGGAACACCAAATATCAACTTCTCAAGTTGATACTAGAAGGATGGATTGAAAGTCAAAGAGGAAGGGGCCGTACAAGGATTTCCTGGGTGGATAACATAAAACAATGAACAGGATTACCCAGCATCGATACATTATTCCACATAGCAGTTCATAAGCAAAAGATGCATCATGTGGTCGCTAACATTCATTAATGGATAGGCATCCGAAGAAGAAGAAGATACACAATTTAGTAGAAATTCTTTCTTGTTAAGGAAGTTAGACACAGATAAACATGCACCCTTTAAACGTGCGTAACACTGATATATACTGTACGTGTTGCTAAAAATATACCTAGGACAATACGACAATATCCGTGTGCAAAGTTTCAAATAGTTTGCATGAACAGATACTACAATATTGATTCTAGAACTCAAATCTTCGCAGAATGTTACTAGACAGACCCCTGCCGACTCCAAAAATAAGCACAGTTTATATATATCTTAATACATACATTGTAATCGCAAACTTTGGTATAAATCCAATACTCTAGTATGGTAGTTATATGCAGTCAAACACTGGACAGTTTATGCTTGCATATACACCGTATAACAAAGAAAACGACGCACCAGGAAGGAATTGTCCGATGGCGATAACAATCGGTAGATGTGAGGAACAGACATAGAACAACAAACGATCAAACGTGCAGAACAATCGAATGATTAATTGTAGAGTTAGAGCATTACAAAGTGAGGACGTCAATAAGGTATTTGACCACCCCTGGTCTGGATGCAAGCTGTCACTCGACGTGGCATGGGGCGATAAAGTTCCCGGATGGTGTCCTGCGGAATTTCGTGCCAAATGGTCTCCAACTGTTGGGCTAAATTGGCGACATTACGGGATGTTTGCAATCGCCTTCCCATGACGTCCCAAATGTGCTCTATGGGAGAGAGATCAGGCGACCGAGCTGGCCAAGGAAGGATAGGGCAAGCTTGAAGACGATCCATAGCAACACGTGCCGTGTGCGGCCAGGCATTATCCTGTTGGAAAATTAGGCCTGAATGTCGCTGAAGGGACGGTAACACAACCAGCCGTAGACTGTCATCAACATACCGCTGTGCTGTCAGTGTGCCAGGAATGACTACCAGAGGGGTCCGGCTATCAAAGGAGATGATACCCCAGACCATCACCCCCTGTTGTGGGGCTGTGTGGCGTGCGATAGTCAAGGCAGGATTCGCTCAGAAAGTGGAAATTAGAGAAAGGAAATCCGACCCCTGAACTTCCGAATTTAGTTTCAACTTGTGTAGATCGGAAGCGAGAGTAACTTATATTCGACATCTTTTTGTTTCTCAAAGTATTCACACCATCAATTGTTAACTGGCTGCAGATAACTTAATAAACTATTCTGCTGGCCTTGTCTCCTCTGCAGCCGTGAAGGAATGGCGTGGTCAAAGAACGGATTTGGCAACGTTGCTGCTCTTTCTGTAAGAGTAGCTTAAAAACATGAAAAAAGCAAGGAGTCATATTTCGGGTGTATTTGCATTGTGTGAGTTCGGTAGCTTGCGAATAAGTTAGATGTTCAATTGATTGCTCAGGAAGCAATGGAGGTCTCAAAGCACAATGAAATGCCCACACAGAATCGGCATGCCTTTGCTAGATAATAGATGTCTTTGGTCATTTAGGCAAGCAAGAACAGGCGTGACGAGGACATGACGACTTAAACCAGTCCCTGAACAGAGAGAACTACAGTACATACAGTAGAAACCTTAGATTTGCTGAGCATGTATGACCATTTGCTACATGACCATTTACTTAATTCTACTGTATTTCGTGGTACGTCGTCTACAATTCAGAACGATTTAATGGAAGCCATTAGTGACTTAATGGTGGATGCTATTGCGAAGGAACTTGACAGCACAAAATTGGTAGGAATTCTTGTAGATGAATGTTCTGACGTGATCAATAAATTACAACTATCCACAATTTTGAGCTATGTTGACAGTGCTGGAGAAGTTCAAGAAAGATTCATTGGCTTAAGGGACGTTAGTGCTAACAGACGGCCGAAGCTCTGTACGCCCACTTTTGTCAGTATTAGAAGAATTCGGATTAGGTAACAAGCTTATACCACAAAGGTTCGACGGTGCAAGTGTCATGGCTGATTATTTAGGAGAACTGCAGGCTGAAGTAAACACTATTGTTGTCGTTAAATTATTTGAGGGGCTTGGGACATCTTGATCATCAACCCCGTGTAGTTGGGTGTGTGTTTAACGTGTCTGATAACCTGCGATTCTGTGATGGCTGTAGTAGTGTGCGTAACTGCATTAGGGACAGGGATGGTGGTAGGTGCCTCGAGACTTGAAGTAAGGTACTATCCCGGCATTTGCGTAGAGGGAGTGTGGAAAAAAAACCTGTGAAAAGCCACACTCAGGGTAGCAGCTGTCAGTGCTGGGATTCGAACCTGCAATCTCCAAACTTGTTGCAGCTGGCCGCGTGGATGTGGTGCATGATTTAACGAGCACGGCTACACCGCGGGGTAAAGTAAAACAAACGTTTTCCACGAGATCGGTTCGTTCATTGCTACTGTCGTGTGTTGAACTTGGTATTGCAACAAGCGATACTTACATCCCTTTGGTTTAAGCACCTACATTTAATAAGCTGAGAGACAGCTGCTTTGTTCAATCAGGAAGTATGCAAACAGTAATTTTACGGATGCTGTCACGGAGTGTTCATGAAGAAATCCTGACGATTGGAACTTACTTTGGAATAAATTATTCCTGGTTTTGCAGGATAAGGTTGAAATAAAGCCACAGAGGTATGTTTCATTCGAATTATTTTATTGATGTCGACCAATTTTATAAAATATTAATTTCAGAACTGCTTTTCACTTTTATGGTACAGTGAGAGTCTTCCCTATAAAAGCAAGCCTTACTTGGGCCGTGTGACGGGTGGAGAGCGATTAGTCAGCGCCAGTTAACTAGCATTCACCGTTACACAACAGTGGATCGGGAATCACCGCATGCGATCATAGATTGATTACATTCCCAGCTGGTAAGATACCTTATACCAGGGAGTTAACACTTGTGGTGAAATACTGCAGCCCATCTCGTATCCCGTGAACATGGTTAGGTATGAACAAAACATCGAATTTTTTTAGTGAAAACTTTCTTCTCAGGAAGAAGTCTTCCAGTAAATATGCTCGTATGTTTCAGCGTCGTGCGATTTTTACTTGTGGGGGAACCTCAAACAAAAGGTATACAGAAACAATTCGCCTACTCTGGAAGCTCTCGAGAACGAAATAACTGCACTGATACGAAATATCAGCGAGGATGAATTACAGATAGTGTAACAAATCTTCCTACGTTGGCGCAATGTGTGTTTAGAAAATGAAGGACAGCATTTCCAGCAACTATCCTGAAGTTTATGTAAGTAATGATGGTTATTAAATACGTTTAAAGTAAATGTGTTGAACTAGTTGGGCGCTACGCTGCTTCTAGCGCCAGTGCCTTGCTCGACAGGTGGCACACAGTGGTCCGGCCGTCACGCGGCAAGTGCGAGGCCCCGTTCTGTAGGGAAAGCTCTCACTGTAATAATACCTTGGATATAAATGACAATATAATCATGTTTGGATATGTCTGGTTCTTAGACGGTTGGTTGGTTCCTAAGTTTAGGGGCTGCGACAACGCGGTCATGTAGCCCTGTGTAGCCTACTTAGGGTGTGTGTAGAATCTGATTGATAACCGGTGTTAAATGTGATGACTGTATTAGTGAGTTATCTGTTTTTAATTCAAGTAAGGACTGCAAACTTTTGAATTTTTCAAATAGTTCCTACTTTTGCCGCCAAACGCCACCGTCAACGACTACTGGTTCAGAACTTAGCTACCAGACGCCACCGCAGTCGGCTCTTGGCAATGAACGTAGGAACCTAAGAGCGTTGTTTACATTTTTAACCTATACAATTTAGCTTCACACAGGTGTAATTAGTGGAAGGTTCTTTAACATGCCATAAATCTATGACATGGGACCGCCGGCTTTACTTCCCCTCCGAAGGAAGGTATACTGAGGGATTTTTAACGCTCTTAAAAAATCCGAGGACTTCAGCCGGATTTGAACCCACGATCTTGGGCATAGGAGTTCTTAGACGTCGTAGATGTTGTTGTTAACAGTTAATTTTAGGGGCTTGGGACGGCGTAGTCAACAGCCCCTTGTGATTGTGTGTGTGTTGAATTTGTCTGATGACGTGTAGGGGCAGATGGCTCAGCTGTTCCGCTCCTAAAAGACTCAATAACCAACTTACTAACTACTCCAATAATGTAACCTAAGGTTCTATGATGAACTAAGGTGCTGCTATCCCGGCATTTGCCTGGAAGGAGTGTTGGATGACCCGGAGAAAAACCACACTCCGGATGGCCCCTGTCAGTGCTAAGATTCGAACCTCCGATCTGCGAACTTGCTGCAGCTACCCATCACCAGAAGCAACGCGGTGTTCTTAGAACGCAAATACAGGAGGCCAGAGTCTTATTTCCAAGAAAAGATACGACACTGGTCTGGAACGGAGAGAAGGGAGGAAGCGCGAAGTTGAAAGGAACCGCTTTAAGGGCGTTGCCAAAATTAACTGGAGGGTGAGGGGATGTACAGTAGCAAGTATTCACTCAAGTAATGTTCAGGAGTGAAACAGAATTTCTGCAAGTATACAGACACAATCTTTCTTACTAATTAGACGTACATGTTTTCTCCGTCTGCATTGATAATAATAATAATAATAATAATAATAATAATAATAATAATAATAATAATAATAATAATAATGAGGTATAGAGAGACCTACAGCAGATCAACATAGAACATCTCAAGGACCGCACTGAGTGCCGGAATACAATCACAAATGTTAAATACTGTATGAGCAAAGAACATCACGACAACCTTCAAAGAAATGGACAGCTGAGCGGAAGGAGCAGCATTCTGAGAGGATGAAGAGATTTTGGGAAGAAAAGAGGGAAAACGTCCGACGATGAAATCATGAATTCAAGTTCAATCGCTCTCCTAAAGGGGAACACTCGATCTAATAAATAATAATAATAATAATTCACTGCTTAATTCAGACTTATTATTATTATTATTATTATTTATTGTTATTGAACATATTGCTATTGGTTGATACATGCAAGGAGTAAGTAAAGAGGAAGGGTGCACTTGTGGTATACCTTTCGCCACTGATACAGAAGGACTGACAGTAGTGTTATAGTTTGTAATTGGGTTCTTTATGCTGACGATAGAAATACAATTTTTTCGATGTTTTGGTGCTAAATTTCGACAGTCAATTACTTGTGTTATGACTTTGTGCTATGTTATTTTTGTAGCCTAATTAGATTCTTTGAGCTGCTGATAGTCGAAACCGATCCACACAATGTAAATCAGTAGAAAACACAACTCCCATTAGCCTGCATTTAGGAGTCTTCTTCCTTAAAATGGTGTTTCACACCAATATGAACATATTAAATCATACAAAAACTATAAATGTAACGTAGGTCAGAATTTCCAGAAATGGAAAGGTTCTGGTTGGTCGACAGCCAGTAAATAAATACTGTAAGCTACAAATCAAGTGTTAAGGCGGTAGAGCTCTTCCTCCCGAGCCGTTATATTCATAACGCCAATTATGTTTGGCTCAAGGGAACCTCACAAGATTGAAAAACTACTTATGTGGCCCTCGGACAAATTTAATTGTGATAGGAGAATCAAGGTTTCCCTCTTTAAGTTTGTATCCAAAACATCTTAAACGGTAAGTCGCTGATAAATTATAATTAGGGGTGGTGATTTTCATCATTTTGAAATCAGAAATATTAGCATTTGGTATGAACATTTAGCATTTTGTAGGTTTTATACATTTAAAATATAGCATTTTATAGCATTTTGAAGAAAGAAACCCACAAATTTGGGTTAAATCTAACAGATGAGTAATTTTGAAATGACATAAATGTGAAATTAAAATCACTCATGTAAAATGTTTATAGTGAGATAAAAATGCAAGTAATAAATTATGTATTTATTTTAAATTAATTAGGTTAAAGTAACACAGAAGAAAGATATTGATGCAAAATCAGAATAATACAGAGAAAATACGCAAAATCAACTCAAGTCTACCATTCGTCAAAATCATTGACCAACAATAGGTGGAAATATTTTATGTATTTACACCCGTTTGTATCGTATTTGGCAGGGAAAAAAATCCCCTGAGTAGAAGGTCTACAGGTGTTCTTTTAGGTAACTTATCTTCATGAACTGTATTGTGTAAGCACATTAAAGCTTGGACCTTAGGTTACATCTCTTCGTTACAAAATAGAATTAGTTGTAGAACTACGCAGCTAAATTGGCAGAGTGAATTCCAGTCCACCAAACATTCTAGGCAGTAACTTACAGCTGTAGCTAGACATGAGCAACACATTCCAATTCTAGTGCCAAAAGAGAAGAAACCGAATATAAGTAGTATAATGCATCAGCATTGGATATTGTACATTCACAGGTAGATGTTAAGAACAAAGAGCTTCAAAAATTTCCTACTCCAGTCTTATGATAGAAAGAAAGAAATTATAATGACTTAATTTCCACAATCTTACTGTTAAACAATGCATATGGCCAATGACCAAGAAATGACAAATACATTTTGTCAAAGCAAAACCTGGATAATGATTTAGCTCCATGTACACCGTTTAAAAAGCACAATATTTCAATGGCTATGCACAGAAGTATGCAGTGGATTACGGCATTCGGGAATTTTGCCCCGAAGGGGTTTTATAACGTTCCAATAAATCTACTGACACGGCTCCCTCGAATTTGTGCACCCTCAATTGCCCACTGACAGCGCCAGGATTCGATCCTACAACTTTGGGCACAGAATGCAAGAACGTTCCTGCTGAGCCTCGCACCCAGTCAGTATTTTAACAAAATGATCACTAAGTTAAGTGGGTAATTTTAAAAGAGTCATAGGACCAATGTAGACCAAGGTAGGTTTGGGGCACCTACAACAGTCTTTACGACATCGTAGTCATGTAGCCTCGCGAAAGGCATTTTTGAAGGCATTTGTCTGGAGCACGACACTCAATGGAAGTGACACTTGGACCGCTGGCACAGCAGAAAAGAGGAGAATAGAACTGTTTGAAATGTGGTGTTACAAGAGAATGATGAAGATTACTTGGGCCGATAGAGTCACAAATGAAGAGGTATTAGGATGAGTGGGGAAGGAGAGGTATTTCTGGCGAGTGCTAAAGAGGAGAAGAGATAGGTTGGTAGGGCACATATAAGGCACCCGTAAACATAGTTATGGAAGGAATGATCGAGGACAAGAATTGTAGGAGTAGACCAAGGCTAGAATATGTTAAACAGATTGCCTCTGATGCAGGATGTGGTATGTTATCTCAAGATGGGGAGACAGGGAGAGCTGCATCGAAACAGTCAAAAGACTGAAGACTGAAACATACACAACCTGTCTATGGAAAGAGACTTGGGGAGGAAGGCGACCATTGAATTACGGGAAATAGTGTGGATATAATACTATCCCCGGGCATCAGATTTAAAGGGATTAAAGTATGGAAATTATAATCAGGTTACACACAGTAGGTAGACTATCTATTTTCCATGTTTTGACGGGGACTCCATTAGGAACTGACCGCGGGCCTGACTTGCCTATCGACAGCCTTGTCGATTATTGAATTATCGAAGTATCTTCTCAATTTCCCAAAAATCCGCACTCCTTATCATGGGCCCTGAGGGTGTACGGCACGGCAAAAGGTGACATGTTTCACAAACTAGAGCGCGAACGCTGCAAGTGAGGCGTGAAATACGATTACTGACCCGAGGTTTGATGTGGTCTGGGAACCTGTAAAACGAGCTACCGCCTACACTTCCGACAGACTTGTCGAAGGTCATTATAAAGCCACTTGTTACACGTTCAACTCGGTATCAAATATAATATTGGAAAATACTTGTCAGTTTACGTCAACATTGGATGATGATATAAACCACTGCGAAAAATCAACGGCTTCTTTTTTTCTTTAGTGTAGCCTACTGCATATTAAGCAGGATAATGATGATGATAGTTGTAGATTTGATATATGCAATTGAATGGCTGTGTGTTACTCATTATATGGAAATAAGGGCGATTCTGTGAGCACAGGTATCGGGGATGAAAATCATTAATCCTTGATATATAAGGTCTTGAGGCATAGGACCAAGAAAGATTGATAGGCAAGTGATTGTGTAAGTTCAGGCGTCTCGTCACTCGAAATTGTTCCTCTAGCTGCCACAGCTCATTTTGCAGACTGGTGACCATATACAGTAGCCTACAGCAGGGCCGGCGAGAATGAGCTAGTAAGGGCTCAGCCACTTCGCCTCGATACGTGCTGCCAGCCGGTTCAACACTGTGACGTCAATGGGTTGTAACTCGCGCCAACACTGCCATACAACCACCACTGCTTTTCATTAGCCGGCAGCATGTATTCAGTACTTAATGACCCCCATGATACCATTCTACCCCTAGTGGCACCCTCTTAGATATTATACACTTTCAACAGTCAATAAATAATGCTTTAATTAAAGGCTAATGCACCTAGACAAGGTAAAATGTTCGAAATCACAACAAATCAGTTACAGATATGCTTACTTCTTGGATCTTACCCATTTAATAGCTTTTTTCATCTGTTTTCTCTCACTAAATTTGTTTCTATTAACTTCTCTAATTCTAATAAATGTTCTGAGTCTTGCATACACGTTAATGGCCTCTTTACATACACTCGGGAATAGCGAATGCAGCCTATTTTTTAACACTTTCACTATTCCCGGTTGCCGATTAAACCCGAATAGAGGACCATGTATTTCTAAAAACACCTTTTCAAATTCTTTCACTAAACTAAACCAAACGTCACTTGGTTCAGTAAGGCAGCCGTATGATAGAGTTCGTATCCACGATGGCTGCCCCCCTTCCGGATTTGGAGCGAATTTTGTAATTCTTCCAAGGCTAGGGTCAATATCCCGAACACGGAAAGCAACGTCGCCAGCGATGTACTTAACTCCTTCGTCCTCAGCCCATGTCATTTCGCTCTCGACATCGTGATCTTCTGTAATAAAACCATACCAATCCACAAATATGTTTTTATACATAAAAATATATCATAAATAATTACATTGCTTTATAAATACTTTAATATCACAATTTAAAATATTAAAGACCTATTCAATAAATTTTTGATGAAACTATGAATGTACAAATTATGTAAAATGTTTTAAAAACTGTTTTGTGACGTTTGAAATATATTACAATAAATTCGCGTAATATGGATGAGTATGATTAATAATTACCTGGCACTGTTATATCCTCCTCCAAGAAGTTGACGTCTGCATTGCTCCCTATATTACTTGATTGCATGGATCCTATTTCCTCGGGTGTAAAAGCCATTTGGAGTAAGTCCGAGGTCAAATATGCTGGAATTTCTTTACATATCTCCTCAGTTGGTGTGATGTTCGTCTTCCTTGAAGGCATGGGCATTTTGTTTGATATCATAAGTGTTCTGAGACGGGATATAACATCAGAAGGACAAGGGTGGTCATGAAATCGTCCTAGCCCACGAAGCTGGCTAAACAAACTTTCAAGAGCATCTTGAGTAAGACGAGTAGTAATTATATATTTAATGTCATAGTCCGCCTGAAGCTGTTCAAACATGTCTCTTAAAGATTTTATTGATACTAACATGCCTTTCTGGAATGGAAGCATTTTAGTTTTCCCTTTCACTCTCATTCGCGATACTACATATTCAACTTGGTTTAGTACAAGATGTTGTTCTTCTGCATGTTCAGCTACACCAAAGGCAACTTTAAGAGGATGCGCTGGATCAGCATGTTGACTTCTTGAATTCATAATGTCGTAAAAATTATCCGTAAGTTCAAAAAAGTTTGCAGCTTGGAAGTTTCCAATCAGTGATGCGATTGCTTTCGCTGTTGTTCTTGAAAAAACTGCTTTTGCAGGTCCAACTTTTTGTCTGTCATTACCTTTCACAGTCAGATAAGCTGGATTCAACTTATGGCACAACTTTATTTCACCACAGTCCTTCTCCAAAACATCTCTTAAAATGGATGAATCCAATTCAGTGCCGTTTCCCAAGATAAGACCACTGTCAAGAAAGTGGTT
This sequence comes from Meconema thalassinum, assembly GCA_946902985.2. Classification (NCBI taxonomy): domain Eukaryota; kingdom Metazoa; phylum Arthropoda; class Insecta; order Orthoptera; family Tettigoniidae; genus Meconema; species Meconema thalassinum. The sequence continues at coordinate 292,314,523 of OX336390.1, read as the reverse complement.
GCGAAGCAGTTTAAAATAATGAGGCATATCGGCAAAAACAAAAACTTGTCTCTCTGAATCATTTGGGTGGGCAAAAGATGTTTTATTCTCAGAAATCTGCAAAGATGACCACAAAGATAGATAATTGCTCCCTCCCATATCTGACACTATGGAGGTAACTAACAATCCAGAGGACTCTACGGCTTGTATTATTGTCATGAGTAATGGTTTATCGATAGAAGTGTCAAACTCAAAGTAAATAGGTTGTTTCCAGCTCGATATTAGACCTCTTACTAATACTACTTGCACTTTAGATGAGGGACCAAGTATTTTGTCCATGGCTGAGTCATATACAACACTACTATCAATATGCATTTCATCAAAATTAATTACACACAGCTTGTCAAAATCGGATAGTTCATCAAACCTTTTTTTAATTAGGCATAGTACATTCCTTAGAATACCTGGAAAGCATGTGAACTTTGCGCACCATCTTCTCAAGGTTGTGGCTGATGGGAGAGGAAATTTCAATTTTTCCCTCCAGAAATCATAAGATTTTGGAGACAGAGCCCTTATCATCACACAACGAGATATGTCGTCACTTGTCCACCGTACTTGCTTGTTAGTTTCTATAGCCTTTATCTGCGTGGGAGTCATAGTTTGCTTGGCCCACTTGGTTAGAACTGCTTTGTTTTTATGCTCCTTTACATCGCATATTTCACTTCGTAGACGTTTGACCGTGTTGTTAAACCGTTTGTAGCAATTAGACTTTCTTAACTTACTGTCAACTAAAATTTTATTTTTCCGTTTTAGACATTTTAGCTGCGATTTCAAGCCCACTATTTCATTTTGTAATGATTCAATAACCCCGGATTTACGTTCACAGTCTGTACAACGGATTAAGCTCGGTGGTTCTTCACTTTTCTCAGTTTCACATTCTCTGGAATTGTCAATATCCTCAGTACAAATAGTCTGTTTTATTTAGGACTTAACTGTGCCAACCTTACTATAGCTGAAGCTCTAACGGCTCTGTTTCTGCTCCTGTGTGCCCTAAGTACAGAGGTTTGGCTTAGTGTACTATCATTGGGCAGATTTTGAGAAGGGACTGCAGATTTATTTAGTACTCTTTTCAATGGAAGTCCTAAAAGGCGGTTTTTCATATCATCTTGATAATCAGTAGGCAAGAAATGCTTACTACAAATACGTGCATTTATTACGTTAATACTGTCCTTCCTGTGGCACTTGGTAACCCATTGCTTTGAAATATCACTATCATTTGGGAATCGGTGGTAAATGACGCCTACCTCAGAGTCCTTGGTGTTGCGGTAGGTATTTCCACAATTAAAAATAGCACAGCTCATGTTTCATTGCGATTCTAAAATACTAAATCATTTACATATATAATTAAAGCTCGAAAACTGTAACGAATTATTAGACAATAACCTGCTTAAACACTGACGATGGACAACGCGCATGCACAACACACACAATGAACTTCTCTGTGACACCGAATCAAACAAACAACAGGTGATTCTATGGGAAAAGCCAAGTTGGCAAGCTCGGCTTACAACCCTATGACGTCACACGGCCAACGTCCCCCTCCCCTTACCGGCAGCAGCGGCTTCAGCCTAACTTCAAACGAGTGGCTGAGCCCTTCTAGCTTTCGCCGGCCCTGGCCTACAGTATGAAGTTATATTGTCAGAACTATGACGATTCTTGGGTCCCAAAAATTGATTTGATGTGCCAAAATAAGCTATTTAAATCCATAAATACGCTCTTAAACACTATATAGCTATTTAATCAGATTTAAAAGCTGTGTGAAACAAAGGTAATTTGATGAATGATACTTCTTTTGAACAACCAACTCTGCAACATTGACTTCAATGGCTAATTATTTCAATTTTAAGTCACTGTCAACTTCAAGTCTATTTCTCAACTTTGATTTCAAGCACGTGTGGTCGCAGAAAACTGTTTCACACAAATAATCTCCTACAAACTGTTTTAGATTATAAAATTTATGTAAAGCTGAGTATTGTTGTTGTTGTTCTAAGGGGTGGAACTACAGGTCATCTGTCAAAGTTGAGTATAGGAACTATAGAATCGAGAGAACACATAACTCGGAGAAATGCCTGTATATTCCATGTTTCTTTCTAAAACGAATGTGTCTAGAGCCCTTTGAAACACAGTCGATGACCCTATTCTGAGAACTACAGCAATATGTAATTATCTGTATGTATGTCAATCCCTTATTATTACCAGTTTTCAACCGGGTGAGTTAGCTGTGGTCGTTACGGAATGACTGCTGGCAGTCGCTCACATCCGGGAGGCGAGGAGGTTCGAATCCCCCCCGCCGGCAACCTTGAAGATGGTCTTCTGTGGTTTCCCATCTTCCTTCCAGGCAAATGCCGGGGTTGGTCCCTAACTATAGGCCACAGCCGCTCCCTTTCAACTCCTCGTCCTTACATTCCAACTTTCCTCCCCAACGGTACTTGTAGCTCACCCATTGGGTGTCCGTCTCGAAGCAGCTACAAAAGTGGCGAGCCGAACATGTCCTCGGACACTCCCGGCACTAAAAGCCATGCGCTAAAAAAGTTTTCGACGGGATCGGAGATGAGATGTGATGAAAGGCTATGTGGCGCATGGTTTTTACGGCCAGATGCCCTTCCTGACGCTAACCTAATGAGAGGAGTTAATGAAAGATGAAATGAATGAAAATGAATGAAACTGGTCAAGGATGTGGAAGGAAGCGGCCGTGGCCTGTCAGAAGGTACCGTCCTAGCATTTGTCTGGAGTTGAAAATGGGAAACCACGGAAAATCATTTAAAGAATGGCCGATAGTGGGGTTCGAATCCACGTCTATTGAGTCAGCAGAGAGCTTGGCCCCATGGCCCGCTGTCGGTTCAACATGTAATTATCTAATAAATGATATTAGTCATTTATATTCACCAACAATGTTCTCAACTGCAATTCTATAAGATTGCAGAGGTAAACAAATAGTCAAGTTAACAAGGCAGAACATATTTTCAAGATCAGCAGTTTACAGGCTTCTCAGCCCATCGTCTTCAAGAGGCAACCCTTGTTATGTTTACCTTTTTGGTATGCCGCATCGAATAAAATATTCAGCAGGTTTACAGTTTGAATCCAAAGTAGATATAAACTTTTTGTTCTGTTTCTGAAGTCAAGTTCTTATGCTAATGAATTCAGGCGAGCACCTGTTTGCCATTCAATAGTATTGTTCTCAGCCTTGAAGCTCGAAAGAAGGGACATCTTGATCTCCATTCAAAACCTCTTGACAGCTATGCATCATGGGACATGAACATGTTAATCTAACGATGTCATGGTGAATCTATGATTTGCAAACACGTTACAAAACTGCTGCTTTTGATAAACGTAAAAGGAATGAAACTTGTAGTTTTACGTGACCGTTTAAATCGTGATTATGGGCCACACGACCACTCTTTCTTTTACGTGGAATTCAAACCACAGACAGTGGCATTTCATTTCGACATTCTCCCATAAGTTAACTTGGCCTGCCTTGGTGAGAGACAATCAGCGTGATCATAGTAGAATCGCGCCTCATATTTTTGAAATGAATGGACTACTGTATATAGAAATTTATTAACCAACCGGAGTAACTATTCGCGATAAGATGCAAGGCTATCTCCGGACTCAGAAGACGAGTGGATTCAAACCCTACTTTGGAATGATTTTGGATGTTTCCCCATTTTTAACTCAAGGTAAATGTCGGGACGGTTTATTCTAATAAGCCACGCCCACTTCTTTCAATACTTTGTCTAGTTAGCCTACTATCGATTTTTGCCAAAAATGAAAAGAGACTTGCAACCATTAATATAATCAATATCTCAGGACTCACCAATTCCGATTATCGAGCCGAGGGTGATTTAAGCTATCCTAAAGAGCGTGACCCGTAATTTATTATACGTTTGTATTAAAATATTACACTTTATCGGTGACTTAAAAGAGCTGAGCCGTCTCAGTAACATGACAAGATGGCAGCTGACCTCTCATGCCTGTCCTATATTTCAGTAGTTTGAGTATGTTGCATGCGATATAGTCTACTGATAGAAATAATACAAACTTTGTATGGAATTATTTATAATGAAGATATACTGCAGTGAAGAAATCGTTTATTTCAAAACACATTGTATCCAAGTCGGTAAATAACACTTTGATTTTTACTTGAATTATTTTACAAATGATGTGGACAAGCTCTTTTCATAGATACTAAATGAAATGCTATTTAGCTCAAAGGAGAGGCTAATGTATACACTCGTTTATTAATAATCACAGCCCCAGCATCGCACATAAACAGAAGACATTAGAAAAGGAGAATATAAGTACAAGATACACGTTGTCATCAACCATAGCCTTCTAAATGCTTCTGTAAGGTGCTGTTCTCTTTCGGGTTACGTGGTAATTGTTCCAAACATTCCGCATTGTAAATCCCTGGCCTCCTTAAGTATGGCAATTTTGTAATAGTTCAACCGCTATCCATGACTGCGCTCCGATTACCTTTAAGCACTGCCAGCTGGATCGCATCCTTCCTGCCTGTCATTCAACACTCAGAGGCGTACACCATATTATATATATATATATATATATATATTCACTGCTAGGTTGCAGCACCAACCTACTGTGATCGCCGCACATTTTTAAAGGGGAAGATACATGAAACGAAGGAGTCTTAAGTTTGGAGGCTTAATATCGAGATTAACGGGCGTGAATGCATTACAATAAGATAGTAGTTTTGTTATTCAATCATCATAAAGTAGCCTATAGAATATTGATTGAGACTGGCGAATTATCAATATAAAAGAAAACAAAAAAAGATTTTCAGTAAAGAACATATAGCCTACTTTCTCCTAAATGCATGGGTATTGTTATAACGTTTTGTCCTTTTCAAGGAGTATAGGCCTAATTGAATGTTGGTTGTAGTAGCTTGTTGAAATATAACATGCTATACGGATATTAAACATGAATATGAGCTGCCCTTTGCTAGTGCTACCTCTGTACAAAAGGTCATTCAATTCGATTTCACCGTGTTTGAATTGATAGGGTGGATCGACTTGCACACATGCATGGCCGCTATCTGCAAACGATTGGGCTGATGACCTTGTAGTTCAGTCAAAAGATGCTTCCCACAAAAAGGTATGTTGTTGCAAAATTTGGTAGAGATCAAATGATTAGGTTAGTCGTAATTTGATTTAAGCTTTTAACTTTTGGGTGGCCGCCATTCCGTTACCGTCAAGATGGCGGCGATATAAAATATGACATTGAGGTGCCCTTTGCTAGTGCTACCTCTGTACCAAATTTCGTTGAATTCGGCTTTACCATGTTTGAATTGATAGGGGGAATCGATTTGCACACATACATGGCCGCCATATGCAAACTATTGGACTAATGACCTTGTAGCTTGGTCAAAGAACGCTTCTCACATAAAGGTATAATGTTGCAAAATTCGGTAGAGATCAAATGATTAGGTTGGTCGTAATTTGATTTTAAGCTTTTAACATTTGGGTGGCCGCCATTCCGTTTTCGTCAAGATGGTGGCGATATAAAACATGATACTGAGGTGCCCTTTGCTAGTGCTATCTCTGTACCAAATTTCGTTCAATTCGGTTTCACCGTGTTTGAATTGATGGGGGAATCGATTTGCACACATACATGGCCGCCACACGCAAATTATTGGGCTGATGACCTTGTAGTTCGGTCAAAAGATTCTTCGTACATAAAGGTATAATGTTACAAATGTTGGTAGAGATCAGATGATTAGGTTGGTCGTAATTTGATTTAAGCTTTTAACATTTGGGTGGCCGCCATTACGTATTCATCAAGATGGCGGCCATATAAAACATGACACTGAGGTGCCCTTTGCTGGTGCTACCTCGTACCAAATTTCGTTAAATTTGGATTTACCGTGCTTGAATAGATAGGGGGAATCGATTTGCACACATACATGGCCGCCATCCGCAAATTATTGGGCTGATGACCTTGTAGTTTTGTCAAAAGATTTTTCATACATCAAGGTATAATGTTGCAAAAATTGGTAGAGATCAGATTATTAGGTTGGTCGTAATTTGATTTAAGCTTTGAACATTTGGGTGGCCGCCATTACGTTTCCGTCAAGATGGCGGCGATATAAAACATGACACTAAGGTGTCCTTTGATAGTGCTACCTCTGTACCAAATTTCGTTCAATACGGTTTCACCTTGTTTGAATTGATAGGGTGGGGGCAGACATTCAGAGCACACACACACACACACACACACACACAGACAGGCACACAATTTTTCGCCCTGTGTTGATCTCATAAGTCTACTCTCATTTTTTTTTTTTTGCAAAAATCGAAAGTAGGCTAATGCTTGATGGTGGAGGTGATTATTTTAGGGCAGAGAAGTATACCCATACATTTAAGAGAAAGTCGGCTGTAGGTTATTGGCTGAACATCATGTTTTATTCATGTAGACTTACTTATAACCAGAGCTGCAGAATATCTGCCCCGGATGCAAGAGATTCAAGTTTGAGTCTCGAGATTGGTCTCGTTTTCAACTATTCCTCCAAGCATCCCCCTCTAGGTGAAGTGCTCGAAGAGTGCTATTGCTGAGCTGCTCTCTTTCATCCTTCCTGTCGGCCTACTTTGGTCAACACTTGTTGACGCGGCTGGTAATATTTTAGTTTTTCGACGATACGCATGCAGTACTTGTCACCTGATGACGTCATATGTTTAACAGTTGTGGTTCACTTTTACGGTATTTCCGGATACTTGCGACCCTAAGCGTCTTCAATCAAATTACTTGTCTCAATGCCATTTACGTCGCTATAAAGAGTTTTAAACGTTAATAATAGACACCCTGTATATCAGGCATTCCCAACCTGGTGCTCTCGTCATACGAGCCAAGAAGTGCACGCGAACACAAGCTCCCCTCAGATCCATCTTTCAATTCAAATTCTGTTGCGTTGTACAGGAATAATAGTGTTTCCACTACAAGTTTTGACACTCGGAAGTCTTATCACTTTGTGAAATAGTATTTTTAATCTACAGTACAAATAATTGGACATCCATGTTTTATGAGTAACACGAGAATTGCCGATTCGACTCGACTGTCCACACGTAAATGTATGTTATCTGCACGAGTCATGCAAAAAGTTGCAGCATGTTTGGAGAGCTGACTGTAATAATAATAATAATAATAATAATAATAATAATTATTATTATTATTATTATTGTAATGATAATGCAACATAAATTTGCATATATTTCCTTTTCCTACCTCTCCCCCTCAGAAATGATGAAATAATAATAATTATTATAATTATTAATTAATAATTATTGAGCCTCCGTGGCTTAGGCGGCAGCACGCCAGCCTCTCACCGCTGGGTCCGTGGTTCAAATCCCGGTCACTCCATGTGAGATCTGTGCTGGACAAAACGGAGGCAGACAGGTTTTTCTCCGGGTACTCCGGTTTTCCCTGTCAAAATTTCATTCCAGCAACACTCTCCACATCATTTCATTTCATCTGTCATTCATTTAATCATTGCCCCAGAGGAGTGCGTCAGGCCTCGGCAGCCGGCACAGTTCATATCCTCGCCGCTAGATGGGGGCTTCATTCATTCCATTCCTGACCCGGTCGGAGACTGGAAGCAGGCTGTGGATTTTCATTCAATTAATAATTATTATTATACATGAAAGGCTCTAGCTGGGTATTTTTGATTGAACGCCCGAGGGCTCTCAACAAATTCAATTTCAAGAAGTTCCAACTTTGGCTACCAATTGCTACAGTCACTAACACCGAGCGGCGAACGTTGGAACTTGATAGAGCGTTTATAAATAGTCAAATATAACATACGAATTTTGCTACTCACTACCAATTGCAGTGGAAGGTTCTTTTACGTGCCATAAATCTCTGACATGGGCCCGCCGGCTTTACTTACCCTCCGACGGAAGGCATGCTGAAGGATTTTAACGCTCTTAAACATCCAACGACTTCGGCCGAGTTTGAACCCGCGATGTTTGGCATAGCAGATCAGCATGCTACCGACTACGATTTAATGGTGCTCGGGTACTTGGTATGACACGAGTAAGGTACTAACCGTCTGAAAAAGTTTGAGAACATCTGTACGTAGTTTATATTTTTCATCATTCACTTTTTTTTCTAACTAAGGGGCACATTGGCCTTGCGGGCCAATAACACTCCGGGGGGGTTTGAAGGGTATTTTTTTCAAAATATAGGTGCAATATGGTGAGTTTTCCGGCTGTCTGAGCTTAGTTTTTTTGAATTGTTGCCGTTTTCTATATTTATTTATAGTGGATAAAAACATACAATACAAAACAAAATATATTTTTAACAAATCCCTTTAAAATAGAAGTTCGATTATATTCAATACACTCATACAGCATGAATGACAAGGAGGGAGTATTTATGTTCATTTGACACAATTATTAATCAAATTATGAAATAAAGTTCATGCTAATTTAGATTAGTGCGACGACTGTAAAAGCTTTGAACCGGAACTTAAAATGTCTCTCCACTTAGGATCGAACTTAGTTGTACCAATCATTAATAAGGATTTTAAGTGTTCATCAGTGAGTCAATGACCTTGGGTAGGAGTGCACGCGCACTGCTTTGTCCAGTTGGCTTTAGTTGTGCAAAGGTTTGGTGACACGCGCAGATGCGGAGTGGCGGGACGGACAAAATAGTCTCACGGGCCACAGGTTGGGCAGTCTTGCACTAAGGAATACCCTTGGATAAATCTGGGGGAGAAGGGACTGTATATTATTTGTGATACCAACACTGTTCATACAGTAGGAACTGGGGCCCCACCCTAACGCTCTAATGAGCTTGTTTTCTCTCTGAAAGGTGCCCCCCTTGACCAATGAATACACAGTAATTAATGGATACGCCTACTACCATTAATCACGGCCACCAATTTCATGTCTGTCAGCAGTCCTAAAAGGTCTAAGAAGCCCGCTACTCCAGACGTCTTTCAATGGAGTGACAAGGTAGAAACGAGTGAAGGGACAAGTAAACACAACGAGGGGATAAGGTACAGTCAGCACCACTCCAAAGAGACAAAAGAAATGATGAACCACAGTGTCTTTATTCTGAAGAACGATGCTTTTAACTTAATGTTAATGGAACTATGTTCTTTCCAGGGACTCCATTCGGTGTGATGTAAATAATAACATTGCATACGCACTGAATTTAACTTCATTACTTTCCACCAGTGTGGATTGGCTAACTGGCAATGTATAAGTTAACATTAACAGAATACATTACGTTACATAAAATTATACATACAGAAACGCAAGAGTGATTTAAAATACATACATATAGAAACAAACACTACATAGCAACATACATGAGCATTAGTCTACAAGAATCGTAGAAAATTCAATTCTTTTCTTTTCCCCTATTTGAGTAGATCTGCTTAACACCAATGTAGTTTTATCGTCATTTGTCTGTGGTAAGCCTCATTATATCTTATTTACGCGTTGAATCAAATCAACGTAGGTTGGTCCCCTCTGGCAACTATTATCAATCCAACAACCTTGATTTCATTTATTATATACATGTATTTTGAACCACTTACAATCCATGACACACAGAAAAACCGGGTGAGTTAGCCGTGGTCGTTACGGCATGACTGCTGCCAGTCGCTCATATCCGGGAGACGAGGAGGTTCGAATCCCCCCACCGGCAACCGTGAAGATGGTCTTCTGTGGTTTCCCCATCTTCCTTCCAGGCAAATGCCGGGATTGGTCCCTAACTATAGGCCACAGCTGCTACCTTCCAACTTCTCGTCCTTACACTCGAACTTTCCTCCCCAACGGTACTTGTAGCTCATCCATTGGGTGTCCGTCTAGAAGCAGCTACAAAACTGGCGAGCCGAACATGTCCTTGGACACTCCCGGCACTAAAAGCCATTCGCTAAAAAAAAAAACATCTTTTTCAGATAGGTTCCATGCAACGATTGAGTTTTCAGTTAGTCAATATTTGACAGGAACAATTATCTTGTTCGCGGTTTCTTTCGTAACTAGGCACGATTTTTGAGACATTACGCACACACACACCAAAGTAGGCTACATTGGGCTACCTAACCACGATGTTGCATAGCCCCTAATTGAATCTTCAACATCATAATAACAATAATAATAATAATAATAATAATAATAATAATAATAACAACAAAACAACAACAAACAATAGGATTATCCGGGATAATCTCTAATTCGAATACCATATTAGAGTCGATTAGATGTCTACGAATGGATCACTGAACAGACATCATGAGTCGGAGTTCAAATGGTTTTCCATTTTGAACTCCAGGCAATGCCGGTACGGTACACTCTAACACTTAAGACTATAGCGGCCTACTTACCTACTTTAATTAATTAATTAATTAATTAATTAATTCATTGTCTCATGAAATGCTCCAATGAGGTTATCATCAGGATGGGCGTCCAGCCGAAAAATATATCCACCACATACAGATACTTATCTCATTCACCGGCCCAGCAAAAACGGGAACATAAAGGAGTAGATAAAAAATAGAATGGATGAAAACCATACCAGTAGACTGTAAGTAACATTTCATTTTTGTGTCAATATCATATCTAAAACTCAGCAAATCTTCTAGGTTGTGCCAAGTCTGTTGCGGGGTTTCACCTAGGAACGCAAAGTCAGGCTCATCAGCGGGCTCTTAGTGACCGTGCCCAGACCGCCGCAGGGGTAGTATTAAATATAAGGCGTTATGGGTTTTACGTCCATTTTAACTATTGCGGCTTTTAGAGACGTCGCGCTGGAGTGCAGGAATTTTGCACCGAAGAGGAACTTGAACGTGCTAGTAAATGTACTGACACGGTGCCCTCATATTTAGGCACCCTCAAATGCCAACTGAATGCACCGTGACTCGATCCCGCTATCTTGGGGTCAGCAGGCAAGACCGCGCAGAGGTTCTAAGTTCCCTTATATCATACTTGGTTGGTAAGCTGCTATGCACTGTATTCCAGTTGCATGTTTGTCACTTGAATACAAAAGGCACCTACCTGTAGAAAACTGGGATTCTCAGTGGAATTCTCACAAGTTTCAAATTAGCTGTCTTTTGTAACCCCGGGGATCCAAAGGACTTGACTTCGATTCCGCCTCAGTCAATAAATACTGAATAATGTAATTCTGGTTTGTGGGTTGTGACAGGGTATACTCAGCCACGAGAGGCAGACCTGAGAAAAGTGGGTTCGATTCCCACCTCAGCTGTCCTACAAGAGCTTTTCCGTGAATCGCTCTTCTACTCCTGGCAAATGTTGGGATGATTCCACCTCCTTCCAAATCCTAGCCTTAGTTACAAATACACACACACAATTAAAAGCATCACAATTACAAAGGTTAAGATGCACACGCGCACGCGCACAGGCACACGCACCTTCAAGCACACGGGGCTACATGAACACATAAGTCCCCTTAATGAATCAACAACAAGTTTTAAATTTGATGTTCTTCTACATATGATGAACAGATTTGGTTCCATTTGTCATTTAAACCATAAATGCTTCAACAATTTAACTAAATAATAATAATGATAAAAAAACTGCTGTGATAAAATCACCAAATATCTGCCCTTGGCTGAGGAAATACGGCATATGTGGATACAGGAAAGTGTAGTGATTCTGCCCATAGTCATTTCTTCTACCGGCATCATCCCTAAATCACTGGCTCACAATCTTGAAATATTGGGAATACATCCTGGTCTACATATCACCATGCAGAAGGCCGTCATTTTGGAGACCTGTTCCATTGTTCGCTTGTTTCTCAATGTGCCACCTTAAGAGAATTAGCCATATCGACTTGCAAACAAGCCGACGATATGTTGATATGTCCCACGTATGTGGTGAAATGAATGTCAGGTAGGGTATCGAACCGTTGAACCGTTAAAGCCACACGCCCCATAGGAGTTCAGCACATCTCACTCCTGACCCCGTTGAAGACAGGAATAATAAGGGATGGACATACACACACATTATTATTATTATTAATATTCTTTTATTATTAATATTCTTTTATTATTATTATTTCGCACAACGGATATTACTATTAATTGCCGATGCTGCAAGTATTCACATCACGCTTTACATTTTGTTTAACAACCAAATACAAGGTCTCGTTATGTTTTTAATGATAGCGAGAACAACATCCGATATGTGTAATTCTAGTTCATTACCGAGTTGGGCCGTAAACCACAAAAATGGTCGTCAGTGGAGCTTGGTACAGTGTGCCCATTCATCATGTTGTCAGCTCATTTCCATTCCCCTTCCGCTTGCAGCCTTACTCTATCCTGGAGCGCAACGGGCTACCGCTGTTCACATGATGAGCGTTCTAAGTGGTGGTGGTGGTCTTTGTTTTAAGGGGTGGAACATTAAGGTCATATGTCCCTAATATCCTGGATGATAACGAAAATCATCACTTATTGTTATATTTATAATTTTATGCAGATGGATACAAAGAGGGACCCATCAAATAATAGATCAAGAGGACACATCCATGGCGGCTCTCACTACATCCGAAATTGGATTAAAACAACCACACGCACTCTCTTTTCCTATTCATCATCTTTTTCTTAATCTTCTTTTGGTTTTAGCCATCTAAGGACCATGAGGGTCACTTTAACTCTTTTCATAGGTCTTCTGTTCCTTCTTAGCCCAGAAGGCTATGGGCAGACTTCCCCTCCTCTGTCCACTTCAGTCTGATGTTCCTGTGGTCTTTCTGCCGGTAACGGATACTGGGGAATACCCTTTGAAGAATGAGCCAACGGAATTTGGTCCGATCATGTGCGGTGTCTATTATTATTGTTATTATTAACTTATTATTAATGCCGACAACAGTGGCTATGCTTCCTAACGCGCAGCGCTAGGCCATGAGGCCAAACTATCTGCGGACTCTATAGACGTAGGTTCGATCCCCACTGTCGGCCGTCCTTGAAATGGTTTCCCGTGGCTTCCCACGTTCAACTCTAGGCAAATGCAGGGATAGCACTTTATAATAAGCCACTGCCGGTTCCTTCCATCTCGTTGTCCAGTTTCATTAATCTTTCATTAGTGCCTCTCTTGGGGTTGGCGTAGGGAAGGGCATCCAGCCGTAAATACCACACACCACATAGAAATGTCAACTCATCTCATCCCTGATTCCGTGTAAAACAAGAATAATCAGGGGTGGACATTATATACACACATTAATATTATTATTATTATTATTACTATTATTATTATTACTGGAATCCCTCAGGGTCGTAGAATCCTGAGTTCACTATCCGAGCTCCCTTAGGGTGTAGATCACTTAGTACAACCTAAGGTGTACTACGGTCTTAAGTCTGACAATGAGTTCCAGCGCTCGCCAACAGTTGCGTGAGCTGCAAGAGGTCCAGTTTGTCATGCTTGGACCTAAGGCAAGGCATGGACACTCGTTATGGAATATATCAACATCTAGTTTAAGCATCAGTAAAGTGGAGGGAAACAACATAATTCTACCTCGCGCATCTTGCTATGGTGGAAGAATTGGATTGTCACCGACTTTCACACGACTTTCATCCATATGAATATACAATATGTTAACGACAATGAAATTAAAAGATCATACATGTTATTAATAGCAAGAAAGAAGAATACGGAAATTCCAGCTCTGCATAGTAAACTCAGAGTCTGCAGCGCAACCACTTACGCTGCGAAGATAATGGAGAGAGCGTCGAGTGTGTCCTATTTACGTAAGTAAACTTCGTATACACACAACTGCCAGTTCTCCTAAATACGTTCTTCATATCATTTTACGCATTTCCTATGAATAAGGTGTTCTGTATTTTCCTTCCTTTAAAATTATGTTCCAAAACATCTGAAGGAAGCATCGCCAACAACGATCAGTGCTACACGCTTCTTGTTCTGTCCACCATGTATCTCCAGGGTGAAACCTAGTCTATGCATGCGCGAGAGGCATAAAGCGTATTAAATAATTCGGCACCCGAATGGCCATGTGAAATTCATCGACGATAATCCTGCACTAAATCTCTTATTTATGTTAAATAGGAATTAACTAATACAGCCTCTGTGGCTTAGGCGGCAGCACGCCGGCCTCTCACCGCTGGGTCCGTGGTTCAAATCCCGGCCACTCCATGTGAGATCTGTGCTGGACAAAACGGAGGCAGAAAGGTTTTTCTCCGGATACTCCGGTTTTCCCTGTCGAAATTTCATTCCAGCAACACTCTCCACTATCATTTCATTTCATCTGCCATTCATTTAATCATTGCCCCAGAGGAGTGCGTCAGGCCTCGGCAGCCGGCACAGTTCATATCCTCGCCGCTAGATGGGGGCTTCATTCATTCCATTCCTGACCCGGTCGGAGACTGGAAGCAGGCTGTGGATTTTTTTCAGGAATCATTTTCAGCAGTCATTCGAGTTGAAGGACATGAGAGAGAAGCTGGTATTCAGAAAGGTGTAAGGCAAGGCTGCAACTTATCACCCATACTTTTCAATCTTTACATTGAACAAGCAATGAAGGAAATTAGAGAAAAATTTAAAGTTGGAGTGAAGATTCAAGGAGAAATAATTTCAACTCTGAGATTTGCTGATGACAGCGTCATCTTGGCCGACAAGCCTGAGGATTTGAATGAGTTTTTGAATGGTATGGACTCCGTCTTACGGAAAGAATTCATGATGAAAATAAATAAATGTAAAACAAAAATACTGGAATGCAGCCGAAATAAATCAGAAACCTCTATGGAGATCAAATTGGCAGGTGAAAAGCTGAAGGAAGTAGGAGACTTCTGTTACTTAGGAAGCAGAATAACCAGTGATGGACGAAGCAAAGAGGATATTAAAAGTAGGTTGGCTCAGGCAAAGAAAGCATTTCTACAAAAAAGGAATCTGCTGACATCGAATATAGATTTAGGTATTAGGAAGTCATTTTTGAAAGCCTTTGTCTGGAGCGTGGCGCTCTATGGAAGTGAAACTTGGACTATTGGTGCAGCAGAAAAGAGGAGAATTGAAGCATTTGAAATGTGGTGTTACAGGAGAATGATGAAGATCAGATGGGTAGATAGGGTTACAAACAAAGAGGTATTAAGACGAGTGGGAGAGGAGAGATGTTTCTGGCGACTGCTAATGAAGAGAAGAGATAGGTTGGTAGGACACATACTAAGACACCCAGGAATAGCAAGCTTAGTTATGGAAGGAAGGGTCGAGGACAAAAACTGTAGGGGTAGACCAAGGTTAGAATATGTTAAACAGATTGCCTCCGATGTGGGGTGTCGGAGCTATGTAGAGATGAAACGATTAGCTCAGGACAGGGAGGCATGGAGAGCTGCATCAAACCAGTCAAAAGACTGAAGACTCAAACAACAACAACTAATCGTAAATAAAATGTTGGTGAAAACGGCCCTTAATGTGTGTAACTGTATTAGGGACAGGTATAGTGTGGACAAAACCGGAGGAAAATCACACTCGGCCAGCGCTGGGATAAAACCTCAATCTCCGGACTTGCAGCAGCTGTCCTCGCGGCCGTGGTGAACGAATTAACAAGCATGTCTACACCACGGGGTGAGTGGAAGTATAGTGAACCACCATGAAACTATATTTTAAATCTTTAGGTACATAATTCGCTAACTTGGATTTTATGAATCATAGATGAGTGCAAGTCAAATTTATAGTGATTACTTTCTTTGACTTGTCACGGAAAAGGGAACACAGCAAACCTCCCTAGGCTACAATGGACTGATACAATGAAATAAACTATCTGGCGTAAAATTCTCTAGAGTAGTTCTCATTTATGGATGGCGCTCGTGTTATCCTCTAAGCTCGGAATCACTTGTTACAGAAGTTAAGACTAGTTTAATGTCATTTCCAATGTCGATATGGCTATAGTCTATATGTGCGTTTAATGTCGTTTCCAATGTCGATATAGCTATAGTCTATATGTGCGTTTCATAAAAGACTTACAGTATGTATGGGTGGCATTTGTGAATTCGTCTCTACATAGCCTAGTAATGACATTAGCCAAACATCTTTACGCGAAGGGAGAAGTCCCTTTAACAAGCAGGCTGGTCTCGGAATTTGATGCCCATTTAGGGTGTGGAACGGCTAATAACATGGGCAGCAGCCTAAGCGATGGAGTGTGAAGTTCATTAATATGAGTATGTGTTTAGTGTACATGCCGTATGTGGGACTGTTAATAATAGTAATGAGGCTGCATATTTCCGACTTGGTGTTAATGAGAGAAACTATTAAATATAGAATTTATTTCACTGTAATTTCTATGATTACTAACGCGCAGCAAGCCAACTCCACTCCCGATTATAAAACAGTAAAAAGAAAAAAAAGGGAAGGTTCTAAAATTACAAAATTAAATAATAATGAACAATCTTTTTACTTTGGTTACAGATTCTATGTAAAGATGAAATCAGTCGGTAACACGTAGACGTGGTTGGGCTGGTCAAGCCACTACGATGATCATCACTATCATTGTTATGATGATGATAATTGTCAGCTGTCCTTGTAATGGTTTCCCATTTTTACAACCAGGCGAATGCTGGTGCGGCTCTTACTAACAGCTGTGTTACCGGCCCCTAATAACGGGCCACGGCTGCCTCCCTCCAACTCCTTGTCCAGCTGCATTCATCTACAAGCATTTCACTTCTCTCGTGAAGATGGTGTAAGAAAGGGCATCCACCCGTAAGAAAACACCCACCACGTAGAAATTTTTCGCATCTCATAAAATTCCGATATATTATTATTTAGCTAATATGTAGGCTATTCCAGAATATTTAAATAGTTATCTCTACATATTATAAAACAAAATCCCCGATTCTTGGATGTAATGGGTAATGTCTAGAACCACTGGACGGACTTTGATGCAGTTTTCACCATTAAGGATTTCCCGAGGAAGGATTTTGTATAAAGACATTCATTTATGACGAAAGGAAGCCGAGCAGTAACGATTTCAGTGAATCGAGTCTAAGAAAAACCTGCCGTCCGTGCGCCTTTTAAGCTTACGCTGGGTAAACCATTAAAAATATCTATATAATATGAGTGTTCAACATGAAAAGTTCTACCAAAAAAAAAGTCCGCCACAGCATATCTCTATCTCAAATATATCACCCACAATTAGTGTTTTTATGTTTTCATTTCTTCCACAATCTCCATTCAGTGGAAACTTGAATTACCAGCTTCGGAGAGAGTTTACGAGCTAGCGAGTGAGCCTATCACCCCAGCTTCGGCCAGCATCAAACTGTCGAGTCGTGTCGAGTTAAGACTTCATAGAAGAGTATATGTATTTGGAGTTTCGCTGTTCGCCTCGGCTTTTCTGAATTGCGTCCGAGGCCTGCCGAAGGTGCGCCTTTCAAGTATTACGCTGCATAAACCATTCAAGATACCGGGCGAAGCCAGGGCGGGTTGCTAGTAAGCAATATAATTTGACGATTGTAATAATTTACTAACATCCTTGTCCGATCGTCATTATTGAGCACTGTGTGTTTCTTATTTACATAGGGAGGGTGTTAAGCTTTGATTGGCGTTAACATAAACATGTGTAAACAAATCGAATGAGATTGTTTGAAACACAATGTTATAAAAATACTGAATAGGCTACACGAACTCGTCTGGATATTAAAGACTCTGTTGCAGCTGTTTCGCTCAAGGGTGATAGATTGAGTCCCGACGCAGTCAGTACGCATTTTATGGTGAGAGACCCGTGCTAGTATATTTGTGTTAAGATTCCCTTCATGTTATGGTGTTTGAAACCATTTTCAGTGTTGCCCTAGTTAACGAAAGATTGATGATTTTCTCTCGATCAACACAATTATCGGTTAACAAAAATCGTGTTGACCAACTGAAAAGCATCAAACTTTCATTCCCTTCATAGTAAAATTCCAGAGAACCTAGCGTCGTTAAAACCACAGTAGTTAAAAGGGGTAGTTCAACTAG
Organism: Meconema thalassinum; assembly: GCA_946902985.2. Taxonomy (NCBI): domain Eukaryota; kingdom Metazoa; phylum Arthropoda; class Insecta; order Orthoptera; family Tettigoniidae; genus Meconema; species Meconema thalassinum. The sequence goes on along the minus strand of OX336390.1, from coordinate 292,296,563 downwards.
CGACCACAGCGCTGAGTACAACGACTATAACGCAACAGTTAATTAAGACGGGGAAACCCACAATGTTTGTGCTGCACATGTCAGCAGCCCGTGTACAAAGCGCTTTGAAACATCCCCTTAATGCCGCGAGGATCTGCAGAGCACATAACGTGTAGGATTATTACTGTATATCAACATTGATAAAGCAATGCGCTTTATACTGGGTATTTTATATTCATGTCAACGATTACTTTAAACATGTAGCTACACAGAGAGCTAATCAGTCTACTTGCATATTTTATGACAACTGTAATAACTTGAGAAGTCTTCGTCGATTAATTACTCGACCAATACAGTATATCGTCGCTGTGCCAGCAAATTCCGCTATCTGACAATGCTGTTCTTTTCCATATTTTACCTAAAAACTGACCTAGCCCCACAGCCAAATGTGGTAGGTAACCCTGCACAACAATCTCGTAAGATTCATTTTCTTATGTTCATGTATAAAGAAAAATAACGCGAGGAGAATTGTTTGGGTGAACTGTATATTCACAGCCTTGGAGGCGTGACTAATGTTAGGGGACAGAATGGGAGTGCTAGACATTGTCTCCTATCAGATTTTACGCACGCAGAGATAATATATCAGTTTACTCCAAATACATTTCTGCTCAAAAGGGTTAGTGTTAGAGGGCCGCAACCATTCGGGGTTGGCTTTGGGGGTTTTGGTATTGATTTGCAGACCAATTTTGTACTGTATATTCTATGCTGATGATGCTCGCGTAACGAACGAAATATGCCATTCAATTAATCCCCCTGATAGAGAAGTGTGTTAATAATTCAGGTACCATTTCTTTCATGTAGCAGGGAGATATGTGTTACTACCCACCCGATCTAATTGGGCACACTTGTATTGACAGACTGAAAAGCATATCTGTTAATAGTTAATAGCCTACAAGCAACACAAAAAGTGGCTTCCAACATTAGAATTTAGCTTTCTGTAGCTGAAATGTAGCCCTGCAATCGTGCATGAAGACGATCATAGAGGTATCGAACGTCATCTTGGAGATTAGTGTTCCAGGGTAATTCTATCTGATATAGCAACAGGCTGCTTCCGGTGATGTATATCAGACCACAAGCACCATGGTGACAGATGTTGTCCCTGCATGTCGCTGCCAAATGCACTCTGGTAGTTGCCGCTCTCCTGGTCGACGCCACACTCACAAAATACCATCAATGTCACGAAGGCAGAATCTGCTTTTATCACTAAACACAAGTCTGTGACATTTATTCTTTCAGTTGCGCCTTTCGCGACACCATTAGTAGCGGGCTGCAGAGTGAGGATGCCTGGCGAGCACCACCCTTGATCGGAGCCTGCTTCCGTCAAGCAATTTCTGATTACTCTGTGGGTGCCATATCGGTCCTAATTTGTGCTGCAGTCGCTGTGAGATCAGCAATGACTGCTCGTCTGATGTGGCGGTCCAGGTTTGAATCTGTATTCCGCTGCCGTGGAGAACCAGTATAATGGGCATGTGTATCATCCGTGGACCACCGACATCAATACTGATACAGAGGAGACACCTCACGTCCAACATGTTCGACAGGTCTAGCAGACACCTCACGTCTAACATGTTAGACAGGTCTAGCAGTCACCTCACGTCCAACATGTTCGACAGGTCTAGCAGACACCTCACGTCCAACATGTTAGACAGGTCTAGCAGACACCTCACGTCCAACATGTTAGACAGGTCTAGCAGACACCTCACGTCCAACATGTTAGACAGATCTAGCAGACACCTCACGTCTAACATGTTAAGACAGGTCTAGCAGACACCTCACGTCCAACATGTTAAGACAGGTCTAGCAGACACCTCACGTCCAACATGTTAGACAGGTCTAGCAGACACCTCACGTCCAACATGTTAGACAGGTCTAGCAGACACCTCACGTCCAACATGTTAGACAGGTCTAGCAGACACCTCACGTCCAACATGTTAGACAGGTCTAGCAGACACCTCACGTCCAACATGTTAGACAGGTCTAGCAGACACCTCACGTCCAACATGTTAGACAGGTCTAGCAGACACCTCACGTCCAACATGTTAAGACAGGTCTAGCAGACACCTCACGTCCAACATGTTAACACAGGTCTAGCAGACACCTCACGTCCAACATGTTAGACAGGTCTAGCAGACACCTCACGTCCAACATGTTAAGACAGGTCTTGCAGACACCTCACGTCCAACATGTTAGACAGGTCTAGCAGACACCTCACGTCCAACATGTTAAGACAGGTCTAGCAGACACCTCACGTCCAACATGTTAGACAGGTCTAGCAGACACCTCACGTCCAACATGTTAGACAGGTCTAGCAGACACCTCACGTCCAACATGTTAAGACAGGTCTAGCAGACACCTCACGTCCAACATGTTAAGACAGGTCTAGCAGACACCTCACGTCCAACATGTTAGACAGGTCTAGCAGACACCTCACGTCCAACATGTTAGACAGGTCTAGCAGACACCTCACGTCCAACATGTTAAGACAGATCTAGCAGACACCTCACGTCCAACATGTTAGACAGGTCTAGCAGACACCTCACGTCCAACATGTTAAGACAGGTCTAGCAGACACCTCACGTCCAACATGTTAGACAGATCTAGCCGACACCTCACGTCCAACATGTTAAGACAGGTCTAGCAGACACCTCACGTCCAACATGTTAAGACAGGTCTAGCAGACACCTCACGTCCAACATGTTAAGACAGGTCTAGCAGACACCTCACGTCCAACATGTTAGACAGGTCTAGCAGACACCTCACGTCCAACATGTTAAGACAGGTCTAGCAGACACCTCACGTCCAACATGTTAAGACAGGTCTAGCAGACACCTCACGTCCAACATGTTAGACAGGTCTAGCAGACACCTCACGTCCAACATGTTAGACAGGTCTAGCAGACACCTCACGTCCAACATGTTAGACAGGTCTAGCAGACACCTCACGTCCAACATGTTATGACAGGTCTAGCAGACACCTCACGTCTAACTTGTTAAGACAGGTCTAGCAGACACCTCACGTCCAACATGTTAAGACAGGTCTTCGGAAGGACCCTCCATCCTCTTGCAGGCCCACGATATGACCTCTCTGAAATTCTGTTAATTGCACTAATTGTGCTCGCTATTGCCTTTTTGGCGTACCTGCAATGTTTACACACTGTACGATGCTAGAAACAACACGTCAGTGGTTCAGTAAGTCAAATACAATTGTTATGCGATCAGAGCTTTCACGCTCAGAATCTTATCGTACTCCCTACTAGGCGCAGAGCTTGAGTAGTCACCTTCACTGCCCTCTTATCAGTGCCCCATGCAAATATGAAATTTCTACGTCACTACTTTACAGGCGTTCATTTGCCATTTTCCACTAGTGTGTATGTGCGTATCGTGTTCACACCTTTTGAGGACTATATACACTGTTCAAAATAAACAGCAGAACATCTTTTGTAAACTATGCCGTGCTCCATAGAACATAATTCACACCTAGATATACAACCAAATAAACCTTTATTCTGTATAGCTGAAGTACATTATAAAACATAACATATTTAGAATCCAGGCCAATTTACAACAGAAACAGAAATGTTTAAATAGCGAGGAATACAAAGGGGGAAACAGTTGCTTATCCAGTCATCAAGGGTGGCTTTCATCACAATGTTTTAAAGCTTCAGTATCGAGAATGCCTTCCATGCATCACCCATGCTCCGTATGAGTTTACGGAGGTCCCTTTGCGGTATCAGGTCCCATTCTTCCATCAGGGCCTGTTTGAGGTCTTGGAGAATCTATGGTGGAACAGGACGGCCACGAACCTTTCTGTCAAGGATATCCCACACATACTCGACTCACTCCTGGCCATTCCATCACTTGAATGTCCAGTTATCGCAAGAGATCCCTGGTGATGCCCGCTACTTGATCCCTGTCATTATCATGCATGAGCACGAACTCGGGGCCAACATCGTATGCAGCAGCCACCACATGCTACTGTATGTCAGGATCTGCTCGATGTACGTACGCCACAGCGGTAAGATTACCACGAACGACGGCAAGATCCGTACGGTCGTCAATACTGAAGCACCATCACAGAACCTTGCCCGAATCGTGAACGTGCTGGACAACATTTGGCATGTACTGTATCCATACACGTTGACGACAGTCACGCTGCGTCAGGGGAAATCCGGACACATCTGTGTGAACAACCCAGGTCTCCCGTGGCGAAGTTGCCAGTTGACGTGGGAAAATCGAAGTTGTGCTGCGTGATGTTGCTGCATCGAGCGATGCACTCCAACAGGACGCCTGCTCATGAGGGTACTTCTCCTACCCTGTTCCGTACAGTCTGATTGGACATCGTGAGTCCAGCTGAAGTTTTAGTGCAGTTCTCTGGTGGTGGCCTAACGGCGCCGCAAACCAGAGATGGCCAGATATCGGGCATCTTGTAGGCCTTTAATTAGTCGGTGAACTTATACAACTCGCCTTGTGCACCGACCTGTCTCGTTTAACAGACAGAGATACATTGAGGTCCACGCCAACATGACGAAGAGTCCATCCTTCGTGTATCCAAGTGATAGCCCTTGCCATGTTTTACCTCAGTAAGATGTCTCATGGCATATGCTCGGGTGAATACGACTGGCACAACTTAAGGCTGTGTACCTCACAACAACACACTGCCACATCGATACTCACTTTGTATCTCACTGGGTCACGTGTCAGCTTAATGCATGACTACGCCTATAGATTGTGTCTTACTGAGCTTTGACATACCCTGCCTACCTAAGGTCTCAAGGTATGCTGTAATACAATTTGTACCCCATGTGACAAAATATATTTTCTAAACCAGACGTTACAAAACGTTCCGTTAATGTTTTCCAATTGGATTTTTAAAGATTTGTCAGTGCTCAGTTGAAACTGGAATACCTCCAAAACTATAACTGGTCCCACTTCATCCTTTTCAATTCATGTATACTGTCTCCTTGAGAATATTTTCCATGGTTCAACAATAGTAATATGGAGCAGCTGAAGATATCTAAGAGATTGGAACAATGGGCATGACATGAGTATACATGCAAAGTTAATTTTGATAGTCTTACCCGTCTACGATAGATGTTACCACACTTATTTTCAGAACGTCTCGTCCAATCAAATTTGACTTTTTGTTATCACCTACCTGCAACAAGGAAGAGGAGGAATAAGTTAATAATAGTAATAATAGTAATAAAATAATCATCAATCAACATCATAATCATAATCATCATCACCACCTAAAGTTTGAGAAAATTCCAAATAGAAGGACTGGCGGTGTGACCATGACGGTTACAAAATGGGTATGTTTACAACACTGGGCCTGAGATATGCAAATTTAGATAAGAGGCTGCGCAATATCTCCATTTCCAGGTACTACTGCGCTTCGAATCGTCAATTTAGAATTGAGGATGTGGCCCTCTCATGCGTTGGGTTTTCTAAAGTCATGGTCAACTAACTCACTCGTGTAAAAACCGAAATAATTCGCCCTTATCCCGTCGACGTTCAGCATTTTCAACTTTCTTTCGGAAGGATTGTGTCATATCTCATATTATTCTCTCTAAAAGAAATTGAACTAATGCTGAGGCAATGAAACTCAGTAGAATATTTAATCGCGACAAATGGACCACTTCTAAGCATCAAGGACGACTACTGTCCGACTGTACGAATAATGGGGGAGGGGTTGGCCAACTCAACGACACTCTCGGACGTATAGTCTTAGTTTTAGGCCGTACGACGCTACTTCCCACATCAAAGTCATGTCAAATCTGTGCAAAAACGACCTTTACTCCCAGCTGTCCTTAAAATACTATTTCTAGGCGAATTCATGCCTTATTAACCTACGTCGTCAAGTTTATTTGTTTGGCCAGGAAAAGCTGTTACACAGTTTGATAGGCAAAGAGTTTGAAATGAAAATAAACATTACCAAGACCAAAGTAATGAGAGTAGGAAAAGAAGAAGACACATGTAATGTAACAATAGATGGAATGGTATTAGAACAGGTACAATAATTCCAGAATTTAGGAAGCTTGATATCCTCTAGTAGAAGTTGTACGGAAGAAGCGAGACGCAGAATCTCCATGGAGAAGAGCGGTTTTGGGAGAATTAAAGGTCTATTAACAGCCAGAAGCATACCGAGCAAACTTAGGAAGAGGTTTGCAAAATGTTTTGTGTGGAGTATGGTGTCTTATGGTTTGGAAACATGAACAGTCAGACTGAAATAACAAAAATATTTAGAAAGTTTTGACATGTGGTTATGGAGAAGAATGGAGAAAGCGAAATGGACCGATAGAATGAGAAATGAGGAGGTGCTAAGAAGGGTAGGGGAGGAGAAGAGTTTCATGAGGGTGATACAGAAGAGGAAGAAATCTTGGATGGGTCACACACTACGTAGGAATTGTCTACTACAAAGAATCATGGAAGGAAAAGTAGATGGAAAAAGAGGGAGAGGAGGAAGAAGGTTTGGAATGTTAACAGATGTGAAGAGGGGAAGAAGTTACAAGCAAATGAAAGAATATGCTCAGGACAGAGAGAAATGGAGGACGTCCAGTTGAAACAGAGCTACTGAAAGAAGAAGAAGTTTGATAGCTTGTATTGTTGTGGGTTTGTACTAACTGGGCAAAGGCATGGTCTGAGGTGATCGGAGCCATAAGTTAGGTACCTTAACGGTATATGCCTGGATTGAAATACGAAACAACGATAATATCTACTAGGGTGTTGAGGTTGCATTAGACACCACCTATTCTCAGTTATCTTACAAAGGCTGAGCCCATTTAACTCTAGCTTCTGACCTGAATACGAATTATTATAGCAGATCCTCGAATACAGAACATTTCGCCATGGTCGAACAGAAAAAATAATAATTCAGACAAACGATTTAAGTAATGTTTAGAGGAGTATTGACCAGATTAAACGGTTTTGATATTGTGCCTATTAAGAGAGGTATGATTTTTCTCTCTCAAAACATATTTCCCACACGTTGGTCAATGGTTGGCGCTATAAGAAATCACTAAGATAAGGTTGGGCGCTTATCTGAAGAATAGTAGTCTTTGAACTATGAATGAATTCGATTTTTCCCATACTAAGAAAGATGTAGGGATTTTACACTTTTTCGAAAAAGGACCCCCATTTTCACCCCCTTGGTCCGATTTCACCTATTAACATACTCGACAGAGATTTTAAATTGTTATATTTTATGTATAAATTTGAAAGTGATTGGAGCAAAATGTCTGTAGTTATCGTGTCCACAAGGAAGTGATATAGATAAATTATTACGTATAAAGTTTTATGTTCGACGATGTCGAAATGTAAATATTATGTCAGAAAACTGTATCATAATGAGGGTCATTGTAACACTATTTTTCAATATGAAACAGTTTCTCCCACCAGATGGAGCTCAAGAAACAGTTGTGTGACCAATTAGGTAAGTATAGCATCGCACCTGCGCTGACTTCCACGGCCTTCTATTGTATGTTTCACTGCGGGGCTTCTAGTGTCATAGTGGGATATTCAAGGAGGTCATGGTATTCTCTGCGTCCCATGCACTCTGTTCAGTACATAAAACTGGCGAAATCTCGACAGATATTTATGAATATTTATGTTCGAACATAAAATAGTTATAATTATCGTCGAACATAAACAGTCGTTGCAACTCGCCTATAATGATAATTAAGACACTCGTATGGAAATTATAAAACTCACTTCGCTCGTTTTATAAACATACTCGTGTCTTAATTATTGACATTATAGGCTCGTTGCATAATATACTATTAAACTGACGGTGGTTTTGGGGTCTGGAGGATGTGAAACACGATTATATGTCGGCATATTCCGGAATTCGTAACATGGTATCCATTGCAATAGCCTAGGTAGCTTTCTGATGAAATCTACCTAACACAGTATTCCTGAAAAAAGAAGTTACTTGCATCAATATTATTCACTGAAAATTATTCAGTAAACTTTATCACCTTTTTCAGTGAGTAATTAATGTATTAATACTGAATTATTTTTCACGAACAGTGTGTTATATAATATGTACCTAATCTAATTGGGCAGACCTGTGTTGACCGACTGGAAAGAGAACAAATTGAAATCTTGTTCAGGCAACACTGAAAGCATCGCTAAACTTTACACGTCACGACTATACCTCATTCTATCCCTTACACCAGAATTAAATTCTAAGAAACGCCGGTAATCGAACCCAGATTCCTAGGGACATGAGTCTCAATACGTGCCCCGAGAACACAGCACTATACTGTTACCTCTCTAGGTGCTGCAGAGAGCTGCTGCCTCCTTGACATGATCACGCGGTAACCAGAGCGGTCTTGACACTGCTCAAGTGCCGATTGCGCAGTAGGCTATAATATAAATAAGAAAGTAGATCCTATGAGTCAAGTTGAATTCGGATAGCGTATTTACCGAAATATCTGAAATCTGAATGATTACACTGCATGTTTACCGGGAGTGAATCATTGTACAAATACCAACTAGGCTCAAGTGAGAGGCAGGACAAGGGAGGAACCACACAGCCCTTTGAACCCCTGTCTGCAATAAGAGGGATTGTATGCCTCCTGCAGAGGACATCCATCACTCTCCACAATGGGCAGGGGATGGCATCTGCGCAAAACCATCAGCGTCAATGCGTGTGTGGTATTACTGCCGAGGGGTTTGTTCCATCGCGGCGCATACTTCAGGCTTTGACGACCGACAGCAGTAGTTATGCACAGCACTAGGCCATGGGTGCCGAGCTATCTGCGGCCTCGATAGGCTTGGGTTTAATCTCCACCGTCGGCAGTCCTTGAAGTGATTTCTCGTTGTTTCCCCATTTTCGACTCAGGAAAATGCTGAGACGGTACCTTCTAATAAGCCACGGCCACTTTTTTTTTGGACGTGTAACATCTTTCCGCTCAGTTGCTGGATATTTTTAATGTGTAACATCATTCCAATCAGTTGCTGTATATTTCTGTATGGGGGTGATTTTGAAAAAAGTGGACGGGAGTGGGACGGAAATGCAACGGAAACAATGAGCGCGTGATGGCAAAGATTGGTACAACGACATACTGTCGGCCATGTAGCAATGTGGAATGTAAATTGCATACGGTTTACTTCAAGGTTTGGAGGCTCCATTACAGATATTCCTACAATAAATCATCTTGAGACTGTCGTTCTTTGGTGTGAAAATATTAATTAAATTATATTTGCTGAAAACAATTATGCTTTATTAAATCTTTTTACTTTTGGTGTGTTCTTATTTAATGTAAGCACTCAAGGTACTGTCAGGCAAAATACAGCACTATGTGTAATGTACATAGCATACGGCTTAATTCAAGGTTTGGAGGCCCCATTAAATAAATTCCTACAATAATCATCTACACGTTGTCGTTCTTTGGTGTGAAAATATTCATTATATCATATTTGCTGAAAACAATTATGCTTTATTATATCTTTTTACTTTTGGTGTGTTCTTATTTAATGTAAGCACTCAAGGTACTGTCAGGCAAAATACAGCACTATGTGTAATGTACATAGCATACGGCTTAATTCAAGGTTTGGAGGCCCCATTAAATAAATTCCTACAATAATCATCTACACGTTGTCGTTCTTTGGTGTGAAAATATTCATTATATCATATTTGCTGAAAACAATTATGCTTTATTAAATCTTTTTACTTTTGGTGTGTTCTTATTTAATGTAAGCACTCAAGGTACTGTCAGGCAAAATACAGCACTATGTGTAATGTACATAGCATACGGCTTAATTCAAGGTTTGGAGGCCCCATGAAATAAATTCCTACAATAATCATCTTCACGTTGTCGTTCTTTGGTGTGAAAATATTCATTATATCATATTTGCTGAAAACAATTATGCTTTATTAAATCTTTTTACTTTTGGTGTGTTCTTATTTAATGTAAGCACTCAAGGTACTGTCAGGCAAAATACAGCACTATGTGTAATGTACATAGCATACGGCTTAATTCAAGGTTTGGAGGCCCCATGAAATAAATTCCTACAATAATCATCTTCACGTTGTCGTTCTTTGGTGTGAAAATATTCATTATATCATATTTGCTGAAAACAATTATGCTTTATTAAATCTTTTTACTTTTGGTGTGTTCTTATTTAATGTAAGCACTCAAGGTACTGTCGGGCAAAATACAGCACTGTGTGTAATGTACATAGCATACGGTTTAATTCAAGGTTTGGAGGCCCCATTAAATAAATTCCTACAATAATCATCTTCACGTTGTCGTTCTTTGGTGTGAAAATATTCATTATATCATATTTGCTGAAAACAATTATGCTTTATTAAATCTTTTTACTTTTGGTGTGTTCTTATTTAATGTAAGCACTCAACGTACTGTCAGGCAAAATACAGCACTATATGTAATGTACATAGCATACGGCTTAATTCAAGGTTTGGAGGCCCCATGAAATAAATTCCTACAATAATCATCTTCACGTTGTCGTTCTTTGGTGTGAAAATAGTCATTATATCATATTTGCTGAACGGATTTGACACAGGAGTTTTACAAGTAGCGCGCGGTGGCAGAGATTGGTACAACTACGTACTTTTGGCCATGTGGCTATGTGGAATGTAAATCGCACAACTTTACCTCATGGTTTGGAGACCCCATTACAATAAATCATCTTCAAACTGTCGTTCTTTGGTGTGAAGATATTCATTATATCATATTCGCTGAAAGGATTTGTCACTGGAGTTTTACAAGTAGTTATTGCAGAATAGTACATTATGCAACGAGCCTATAATGGCTACAATTAAGACACGAGTATTTTTATAAAACGAGCGTATGCGAGTTTTATAATTTCCATACGAGTGTCTTAATTACCATTATAGGCGATTTGCATACGACTGTTTATGTTCGACGATAATTATAACTTTATTATATGTTTTAACATAAATATTCATAAATATCTCTTCAGTCACTAGAATGTTGTGATCGGGTGCTGCGGTGGGTAGTATATCTCTGTTTTCCAAGCTCTCTGGACAGCCGACGCATGCGCTCTGTGTGCTTCAATGCCATATGTTCAGATTGTGCTCCAGTATTCAGTAAAACTGTCACCGAAGTCGTTTCAAAGCCACGCGCTGTGTAGAAATTGATTTGGGGGATATTAAGGTACAGTGCCATTTCTTGTCTCATATTCACCAGTTTATTTACGCGAACATATGGACGGTGCAATTTCGGTAATTTATCTAGACATGTTGGATTTTGAGCGCATGCGCGAAAGTATCCTTATCTAATTGGTCACACAACTGTTTCTTGAGCTCTGATTGATGGGAGAAACTGTTTCATAATGAAAAATAGTGTTATAATGAGCCTCATTATGATACAGTTTTCTGACACATAATAGTTAGGGTCGAACATAAATAATAGAAATGAGATCTTACCGATGGTAATAACACGAAGGAATCCTTCATGTTTGCTGGCACAAGGTAGCACTATGAGTTCATTCTTAAAAATGCGAGTAAGTAATATGGAATTATTCGAATAACATGTCAAATAAATAATAATATCGTATGGCCTCGAGTGCCGGGTGCAAGCTTCGTAATTTGACACCCAGGGGGTACCTTGCATGTCAAATTTCGTTGTTCCTTGAATCACTATGAAAGTCAAGGAGGGTAGATATCTAAGCTCCTTGAACATTATAGTGCTTTCTATTAGAGAAATGAGGAACTTTGTGTTGGCGGAAACTCCCGAGATTAATTTTGCCATTATGAACACGGCCTACTGAATTCAAATGGATTCTTTGACATGCGTGTCGTATTTTTGCCGCCTTAAAAAAACACTTACCAAGGCCAGGAGCGAATCTGCAATTTTGGGGTTAGTAGACCGACACGCTATCCACTCACCCATATGCGACTACTGTAAGGCTCGTATTTTTTCAGTTTCCTTATCATTCATCTCTCATTAACTCCTCTCATGACTTTGGTGTCAGGAAGGGCATACGGCCGTAAAAACACCCGCCACGTATACTTATATCGCATCCCATCCCCGACCCCGTTGAAAATGGGAATAATAAGGGGTACATATACATACATACGTACATATGTAAGACTTCGACGTGAGGAATTTATTATCGAGATCAAATTTAAGGCGGTAATTTACCCCTAATGCATACAAACTAATAGTGAATTTCGGGGCAGATTACTCTCAATTTTGACCACCACACGTAGTTTTCTATTTTAATTACCAGTGCTTATTACTTATTCATAATTTACTAGCAACCTGCCCCAGCTTCGCCCCGAGAACAGTTATGAATGCAGTATGTGATAAGCGCTATTTTTTCGATGTTAATGAATTACGACCTATATCCGTTTTACGTCTCAGCATGATGGGTTAAAATCACTGACTGGACTATTAATAATTATTAATTATATTATCATGGAGATGCATGTGCAACGAATTCTTGTCAGACGTAAGTTAAGAATGGCGAGGTGGATGAAACACAAATCCCCCTTCCTTCCAATCTAAACATTTAGTGGGCGATGTATTGTAGATAGAGATATGCTTTCGCGGACTTTTTTTTGTAGAACTTTTCATGCTGAACCATTCTTACAGTCATAGTATATTGATAATTTTAACGGTTCGCCCAGCGTAAGCTTAAACATCGCACGGACGCCAGGTTTATTTTTCGACTTTTTCACTGAAATCGTTAGTGCTTGACTTCCTTTGATAATATTTTTTTTTCTACAGGAACCTTCCTCGAGATATCCTTTACAGAATGGTGAAAACCGCATCAAAATCCATCCAGTGGTTGTCGAGATTACGCGTGACATCCAAGAATCGGGGACTTTGTTTTATACTAAGTAGAGATTACTCAGTCCATCAGTACTTGGTGTAAATAATCTGCCAAAAATTATAAGGGACAGTTATGGCTATTGTTTCTTCCCTATATTGTGCTACATTTCTGAGCAAGACAACATTGTAATTCCTCTTTAATCTATGGTGTTGCCATGATCAGATGTTACGTATCTTGTGGACCGAAAGAATGAGGAATGCTGAGGTGATGGGAAGAATAAACAAGTGCTTCTTTCCATCAAGAAGCGGAAACTCAAATATTTCGGACCCGTGATGCGGAATGAAAATACAGGGTCCTACAGTTGGTGATTCGGGAGAGTTTTGAGTCTGAAGAATGATACTTTCCTTGATGTATATGTTTTAAGATTTATCAGTTTCCAGTTTAAACTTGAATATCTCCATAACTAGAGGCCGGGACCTGCAACCTTTACATACAGACGCACATAAATGTCTTTTGTCTGGCGTTAAAGGTGCATTTCTCTCAGTTTATTATAGTTCTCAAGTAATTATCACCAAGATGTAGCGCAAGAGATCGCTCCCAAGCTTCAAGAGTATAATTACAGGGATTAGCACGGGGCACGGAGAGTGGGTTAACAGAGTATTGTATTTTTTAACATATGCATTACCTGCTGGTGAGAAAAGGTCAAGGCGTCATCTGCATCCTATGTGAAGGAGAGGAGAAATCTCGCCTAATAATAGATCATAATTTCTCAAGTAATCAACAATCAAGTGATCAAAATTTCACGGCGAAGCATGATTAGCTAGACTGAATGAAATGTTTAACGAAGAATTTCGCCAGCTTCGGAAGAGAGTAATAATAATAATAATAATAATAATAATATGGTCACTGCTAGCCTATAGATCTTTTGAGGCTGTGCCATTTAGGCGATGCGTGTACATTGACTCACATTTTGTTCCAATTGCTACAGGGTTGGGAATGAACTGAGATATCTTTGTTTGTGTTTTTGGCGGATGAATTTTATGGCAGTATGCCCTCCCTGATAACAATCTTATAAGACGAGTTAATGAGAGATAATATGAATGAAGGTAAAGGAAACTACTAGATAAGGGCGTGGAAGGAAGTAACCGTGGCCTATTACAGTATAAGGTACCGTTTCTTAATTTGCCTGGAAGTGAAAATTATATAGTTAATTATTGTTTTAATGCGCGGAACTGCGAGGTCATCTGTCCCTAGAAGTGAACATTGGAAACCACAGAAAGCCACATCAAGGATGAAAGAGGGTAGGGTTCCAACCCATTCGTCTACTGAGTTCGGAGTAAGTATGGCCCTATGCCCTTGCGATTTAACACACGTAGCCACCGCGATCGGTTCTCAAGCTCAACCGACCTATAGCTGGCTCGAAGTTGTTAAGCTTTGTGTGAGTGGACAGCTGCCCTGTACGAGAGAGATATCTATTATGGTGGAAGATTGTGACGAGCTTCCGAGCTATCATCATTAAGAGCAAGCCTGGCGAGGCAACAGAGGCAGGAGGAGGGGGAAATCTGATTCGAGGGCTGAATCGTCAAGAGAGCGCTCCCACTCCAATGACTCGGGTTGGAGACCCATGTTTTAGGCGACTCATTCGCTAATTTTTATGTCCTAGCGCTCTTTATCAACAGAGTAGCGTCATTTCGGGAGCAGACGCCATAATTGAGGGGCTTTCAATCTCGTGCTCAAGCTAATCTGCCTTATGCATACAAATATGGGATTTTTACTGGGGGCAATTTGGACACAATACCAAGTTCTTGATGAACTTTCATGGCTACTTCAACATGTCTATGGGTGTATTCTCTCCAGCCGTGGACTTGTTTGTCTCCCCAATGCGCTCCAATGTGTCATTTGAACGATTATATTACCATTATTCTCAATTTTGCAGCGTTTTATAGAGTGTTGTTTGATTTATTAAGGAGTTATTATGGCCGTAATATGCTAAATGCAACTTGATATTCTGTTTTATCTCACGATTGACAACATTTATGGGACGTAGTTGTTAACCACAGGGCGCCAAATTGGGTTTTCATCTGTGCCATGCGTCTTGGTGAATTCTTCTTCTCGTCCGATTCTGATGCAATAAGGCTCACGGTGATTTCACACTCAATCTTATTCCTACTTCAGTAACACAAAGATGACCATTCTACCCTAACAATTAATGTTTTATTCAATTAGTTTACGAAGTGGAACAGAAATACAATGGGATTGTAATATCGCCACCTATATTAGTTTCGGAGATTCTATCAGTTACCTTCAGTGTACTTGGTTTTGTACTTATAATCGATGCAGGATTTGGATAGGAAGTGTCCGTGGCCTTAAGTTAGGTACCACCGCGGCATTTGCCTGGAGTAAAAGTAGGAAACGACGGAAAACTACTTCCAGAGTGGCTTTGGAAGGATTCGGACCCACCTCTTCTCAGTTTTGCCTCATGAGGCTGAGTGTACCCTGTTCCAGCCTCAGACCAGAATTAAATTTCTTGGCACAGTGTTAAATTCAAAGGCTCTGAAGAAATTTATCCAAATGAGATCACTGGTACAAATTATTATGAAGGGTCATCTTAGCTGATGGGGACATGCGATGAAACCGTAGCAGAAGGCTTTGATTATGGGAAAACATCACGTGGAAGACACAGGTATAGCTTCACTAAACAAATTGGCAATGGCAAAAGCGTGGACAGCTATATGGCAACGAAGACTACTGCGAGGAACCGCTGAATACCCATGAACTTCGTAACAACTGATTAGTCTTAGAACTGAGTACTGACGAATGAATTAATTACGTATAGAAATCTAGTGAAGTACAGTTTTGAGGGCTCATTATTCACAGGCGCGGATAACCTCAATAGCCACAATTAAGGATCTTTAGACTATCTTCCTACAACCCGTGCATCCTTTGTATCTTCTCCTATCACTTCCAGTTCTAATTTTCTACATGACATAGAGAGGAAGCTGGGTTATCGATACGAATTATACGATATATCCCCTGATAAGACAAGTGTGGTAGCGCGGTGGTTGTGAAACAACACAAGGCCAAAAGCAGTCGGACAAAGATAAAATGCATGACGTAGATGAGTCATTCCCACTGATCTCTATACATGAATGGCTGGTGGCTAAGACAGCAGTAAGCCGAAAAGACGATGACAGGTATAGCAAGATGGCAGCGAGCGCATGGTGCAATATTGCGAATCCGGCTCTGTGATTGGTTACTGGTAGTTTGTTGTTATACATGTATTTATACTGTAGTTGTAAAATGGGCTGAATTTGGTTATTTAAAGCGTAAAATCTTAGTTTCGAGTACCGGTTTGGTGACCCATCATCCCAGGCAAGCCGGTAATACCTTTTTCTTCTCGGGCAGATAGGTCACTTAGCCGTAATTTTGAAGTAATTGTGAAGTTAAGTATACATATGTGGTGGTGCTGAATCAGACGTGATCGGGCTAGGCTATTGCGTGTTTAAATTTGATCCCATTTCAGGGTTTTTCGGTTCTGGGTGCGAATAGTTCGCTTAATAGTTGTAAAACGGTGGGGAGAGTATATTTTGAGTAGGTTTTTAATTGTGTTAAGTTTTATGTGGAGCTGAGGAGTGAAATTGGTATGACTTTAAGTGCATTTTTGGCTTTGATCTACTTCCCGTTATTATTAAGTTTATTGTGCTGCTAGCGTGATTAAAAGCTGTAGTATTTGATGTAGAGTGCTGGGATTACTTGGGGGAAGTGTTGGTTATTTCATGGAAACAGGAATTCATTACCAAGCACCGATTACGATATGTCGAATCTAGGCCTGTATAGTGAGCTACGTTTATAGGTACATCATTTGAAGAATGCATAATTTCGTGGCATATATACATGTATACCGTAAATAAAATTTACAAGAATGTTTCCAGAAATTGTTTTTCACTCGTTACTCTGTTACTGATCGCTAATTGCGTGTACTCAGCACCTAAGTTGATATTTGTCAGCCGTTATTATATATTCATTTTCATTGATATTCCGGAGATTTACTGACCTCGGAATGACGTGTCAGTGATCCCAATGCCCTTATGCTATGAGTGAACATATCTCTATTTTTATTTGCTCCAAAGAACAATTACTTACGATTTAAAATTGACTAGATTATCATTGCTTCCCCATAAGGATAGCTCGAGAATGGGTACGCCAACATGGCGGACCGCGCGCTCAACCTGGCGTACTTTCTTGTGCAGCGGAGAGCTGCCCTCAGCGATCCATGTATAGAGATCAGTGGTAATTCCAAACTAGTGCTATTTTGACTGTCAATTGGGAAGTCTTTCGTTCTTGGGTGGCCATGTATTCTGTTGCTTTTCATAGGTGTATTATTTGCTTTTAGAGGCTAGAAAGGTGTGTCATTGACCTCCTCACTCAATTATAATTGTGGTCACGTTCTTTCTAATGTCAAGAGTTTTTTATTGTAGTTTATTGAAAATGCAATAAACCAATCTGTTGTTAAAAAAATGAATCCATCGGTCCAGAGTGATTGCCTATCGAACATGAACAAAATGGATTTGATGGGCGCTTGCGCGATGTCTCCTGAGGAAATGACTGTGATACATGTCAAGAAAGCAGCTTCGGTGGCGTAGTTGGTAGTATGCTGAACTTTTATGCCAAAAATCGCGGGTTCAAACCCGGCTGAAGTCGTCGGATTTTTTAAGAGCGTTAAAAATCCCTCTGTATGCCTTCCTTCGTAGGGGAAGTAAATCCGGCATGTAAGAGAACCTTCCACTAACTTCACTTGTGTGAAGCCAATTGTGTAGGTTAGATTTGATTAACGCTCTACTAGTTCCAATGTTCGTCGTCAGGCGCGGTTGCGGTGGCATCTAGTAACAAAGTCCGCAACTAGATGTCGTTGACAGTAGCATTTGGTAGCAAAAGTAGGAACTACTTGAAGATTGATCGTCATAGTCCTTACCTGAATCACAGATAACACACACTAATACATCCATCACAATTAACACCGGTTATCAGACAGATTCTAGTCTATACACACCCAAAGTACACGGGGCTACATGACCGCGTTGTCGCAGCCCCTAAACTGAGGACCCAACCAACCATGTCAAGAAACCAGGAAAATTTTGTTTTCAGGCCTTCTACTATTTTCAACTTTTTGATTATTATAAATTAGAGTTTGTGTGAGCCTGTGCCTGCACTAGACCCTACCCTACCTTTGCTCACGTGAAGAACCTTCACTTACATAGGTCTTCCAGCTAGCTGCACACTTTTCCTTCTTCCCCCGCTTCGACTCAGTGGAGAAACAAGCCAGTCAGGAAAGAACAGATCTCCCGAGGTCAGATGACAGCGCAGTAGCGATCTGGATTGGTCACACCGAACCGGTCGTTTCTATATCGCACGCGAGCAACACACACCTTCTGATTGAACCTTTACACAGCGTGGCGACCTGTGTCCTAAACAGATTAGATCTCAAGACCTCCGTGAACGTTGGAAATTATCGATTCTAATCGGTTTACAATGTTTCGGAAAAGCTTAGTATAAATATGCAAGGCATGGCAACAAGAATACAACAAGTAGTTCCGTGAAGAACTATACAGCCTATTTTCATATATCCTACTCATGTTAATTGCCTCTATCAACATACACAATTTCAGTTTGATTACTGTAATAGATTCGTATATATTGAAAACCGTCTAAATACTTCAGATGGTCGCCATGTTGGATTTTTTAGCCTACTTTCGATTTTTGCAAAAAATGAAAGTAGACTTATGAGATCAACACAGGGCGAAAAAAGTGTGTCTGTGTGTGTGTGTGTGTGTGTGTGTGTGTGTGTATGTGTATGTGTGTGTGTGAGTCTGTGTGTGTTTGTGTATGTGTGTGTGTGAGTCTCTGTGTGTGTGTGTGTCTGTGTGTGTACTCTGAATGTCTGTCCCCCCCTATCAATTCGAACACGGTGAATGCGAATTGAACGAAATTTGGTACAAAGGTAGCACTAGCAAAGGACACCTCAGTGTCATGTTTTATATCGCCGCCATCTTTACTAAAACTGAATGGCGGCCACTCAAACGTTCAAAACGTAAAATCAAATAACGACTAACCAAATCATCCGATCTCTACCAAATTTGGTAACAACATACCTTCGTATAGGATGCGTCTTGTGACCAAACTACAAGGTCGTCCGCCATACCATTTCAGGATGGCGGCCGTGCGAATTATGCAAACTTTATAATCCATATCATGGGACCCACCAGTTCCGATTATCGAGCCGAGAATCATTTTAACTGTTCTAAAGGAAGAGGCACGTTCGAAATTACAAGTTTATTTTGTAATACTATAGTGCAGACGTGATTTTAAAACGCTGAGCCGATTCAGTAATAAGACAAGATGGCAGCGGATATCTTGTGCCTGACTTATATTTCACTAATTTGAGTATTGCATGCAATATAGCGTACTGATACAAAATAAATAAACCTTGTATGAAATGCTTTATATATAAATAATATACTCCAGTGATGAAATCGTTTAGTATAAATCATTATTTGCTAACAAGTTCTATGTAAGTCATTTTATATAGAACGATATTCGTTGACACAATTGGCTCAGTGGTAGAGCGTTAGCCTATCGGTCAAATGACTATGGTTCAAACCCGATCAGAGCTATTTTTTTTGCTTGAAATGTTATATGTTCATTGTTTTGTAATGACTCAGATGTTTTAAAATTAAGCGTTATATTGTGCATATTATGGTGTAAAATATATATTTAATTAAAACATAATTCGCCAGCAGATTTACTCGAGACATCTAGCTGCCAAAAAGGTAACTGCACGCCGCTACTTATTAACTTCCAGATTTTATTGAAAAGTTTCTTCTTCTGGCCGCTAGAATGCACTCGCTCTGTTAGGATTATATTGTTCGATATTTCACCACTAGATGTCACGACTAGTCTACGTGGGGCTCCATTGATTACTATACCATTGGCATTCTATGCGCATCGAATTTGAAGAATGACAAGATGATACTACGATACATTTTTACTTTTTATTTTAAAGGGTTTGTAACAGCCTATTGTGCGTTATTTGAAAATGTTAATTGAAGTAAAGAACAAAACGATTTCACATAGTAACTGAACTCTACCGTTGGTGCTAGTTCAGGATATTAATTAATACTTTTATTTCAGCCAAATAGCAATCGAAAATATCCACATAGTTGGTATACACATGTCTCTGTAGGGTCATGGAAAGATTTGTTAATTCAATTAGGGTTGTGAAAGTCATACGCAGCCAGACGTGTAAAGACATGCCTCAACTCAAAGTTGGATGTTGCCCGCGTCAGGCCGATTATGTAATAATAATAATAATAATAATAATAATAATGTTATTGGTTTTACGTCCCTTTTAACTACTGTTGCTTTTAGAGACGCCGGGGTGCCAGAATTTTGTCCCGAAGTGGATCTTTAACGTGCCAGTAAATCTACTAACACGGCTCCCTCGCATTTGTGCACCCTCAAATGCCAGCCGACTGCGCCAGGATACGAACCTGAAACATACGGTCCAGCGAGCGAGAACGTTACCGCTGAGCCATGCCGCCAGTCCGGTCGATTATGTCTGCAGATCCATAACATTCTTTAGATACTTCTTATCTTTCTTTCTTTCTTTCTTTCTTTCTTTCTTTCTTCAATGATGGTAGCAGTTTTTATCTAGGTTGTGGCGTTTGGTAGAGGTAAATAGTTTCTAAGGTCTTCAACAAAGAATAGTTCTATTATACTCTTTGATAATAACAACGAATTATAACTATACTCATACATTTAG
This sequence comes from Meconema thalassinum, assembly GCA_946902985.2. Taxonomy (NCBI): domain Eukaryota; kingdom Metazoa; phylum Arthropoda; class Insecta; order Orthoptera; family Tettigoniidae; genus Meconema; species Meconema thalassinum. The sequence continues at coordinate 292,275,938 of OX336390.1, read as the reverse complement.
GAGAAAGTAGGCTATATGTTCTTTACTGAACATCTTGTTTATTTATGTACTATTACATGAAGACTATTGTACACGTGTGGTATTCAAACTTCAATCGCATGATCAGGGCACAAGAAGTAAAAACGAGATTTTTAAATTTCGCACAGTTGCCATCTTGTAGTTATGAAAACAATTGAAATAAATTAGATGGCAGTGCATTAACATTTGTATAAGCATTTAACGTGCAAAGTTTCACTGCACTCGGATGGTTAAATCGCGAGAAACGTCCATTTAAATATTTATATTTCGTGTCGCCGCCATGTTGTATTTGTTCTCACCAGGTTACTGTATGTCCTATAGGTGAACTTATGTTCATAGCCACTATGAACATTTAAAAAAATCAGTTTGATTGCTCTAATAGATTCGTAGATATTGAGAACCGTCTAAATATTTCGGATGGTGGGCATTTTGGATTGTTATATGTATAGGCCATAGAGTTATGTAGCATTAAAGGAAATTTATTGCATTGCTTCATTATTCAAACTTTCACTTCGATCGCATGATTACGACACAGGAAATATGAACTTAATTTTAAATTTCGCACAGCTGCTATCTTGAGGTTATGTAAACAATTGAACTAAATTAGATGCCAGTGCATTACAATATGTATAATCATTTACTGTACCACATTTCACTGGGCTCATATGATTAAATCGCGAGAAAAGTCTATTAAAATGCTTCAATTTTGCTTGGCCGTCAAGTCCGTTTTGTACTTTACATGTTTTTGAATGTTACATAGATGAACTTGTAGTAGTGCCCTTTAACACCTTAAAAATTTTCAGGTTGATATCAGTAATAGTTTCGGAGATATAGAATGCCAGTGAAATATTTCGCATAGCCGCCATTTTTAGGTTATGTAAACAATTGAACTAAGTTAGACACCAGTGCATTACAATGTGTATACACATTTCCTGTACCAAGTCTCATTACGTTTGGATGGTTAAATCGCGAGAAAAGTCTATTTGAAAGTCTCAACTTCGCCTGGCCGCCATGTTAGTTTAGTAGTTAGAAGGTTTTTGAAAGTCTCATTGGTAAACTTCTAGTAGTGACCTTAGCACCTTACGAAATTCCGGGGTGATATCGGTGATAGTTTCGGAGATATTGAATGCTGGTGAAAATATTTCGCACAGCCGCCATGTTGGAATGGTGAGATGTAATAAAATTTGAAGGGCACGGTCGGGGTCGGCCAAAATGTTGCTATGACCTTACCGAGTTTCATTGAAATCGCTCCAGCCATTTAGAATTTATTAGTGAGGGGGTGAGGGTGGGGACACACACATACCACACACACACACACACACACACACACACACATATATACGGACAAAAGGTGATCTCATAAGCCTTGTTTTTTATGAAAGGAAAATAGGCTAAAAATCACATCTAATCTTATACAAAGACGGTTTCGGGAGCCTTATATTATTATGTAGTGGTGTGTGTGTGTGCGAGAGAGAAATGAAGGAACTACTTAAAGAAAGAAAATACATATTTATAGAACGTCTAAAGCATGCCCTATTCCTATACAACGCTGAAATAAATAATCAAGTTCAATATATCGTTCGTAGCAGCCATGCAGTAGGCTACATATTACTAGGCATCTGAGAAGGAGATATCGTGACTTGGGTTTATTCATGGCGACAGCCATTCAGAGCTACTTTAAACCATTACCTCGTAAGGTAGGTTCTAATCTGTGGTATATCTTAACCACCGCACGACACAATGGAGAGCTGAACGCAGTTCAAGTAAGTGTCCATCTGTAAGAGACCATTAACTACCTACATTGCATTGTGTTAAGCCAAGAGGGGTTATGCGATAAGGTTGATGATGATCATTTATTATTATTATTTATTATTATTATTTTAGCCTATTTTTATTTATTTATTTATTTTATTTTATTGTGTACGTGTGTGTGCGCGTGAGTGTGTCCCCGTAATAATATCTAAACGGCTGGAGCGATTTCCATGAAACTCGGTAAGAACATAATACTATTTGGTCCAACTCCGACCGTACCCTTTAAAGCTTAATACGTCTCACCTATCCAACATGGCGGCTGTGCCAAATATTTCACCGGCATTCTATATCTCCGAAACTACAAGTTATATTAAGTTACTCTGAAATTTTGTACGATGATAAAGAGCACTACTAGAAGTTCACCTATGTGACTTTTAGAAACCTATTAAGTACAAAACGAACATGACGGCCGAGCGAAGTAGAAACAATTCAATAGACTTTTCTCGCGATTTAACCATCGGAGTGCAGTGAAACTTGGTACGGTAAATGCTTGTACAAATTGTAATGCACTGACATCTAATTTATTTCGAATTATTTCGTAACCTCAAGATGGTGGCTGTGCGAAATATCAAAATCTCGTTTTTATTTCTTGTGTCCTAATCTTGCGATTGAAGTTTATATAATAAACCTACGCAATAATCTTTATCCAATAAAATATAACTCTATGACCTACATAATATAGAAATCCAACATTGCGACCATCCGAAGTATTTAGACGGTTAGCAATCAAACTAAAATTTTGTATGTTGATAGAGGTAATTAACGTAAGTAGGATATATGAATATAGGATATTTAGTTCTCCACGGAACTACTTGTTATGATTATTATTATAATTATAAAACATAGAGAGCGGATTTTTTGAATGAAGTTTCATGTCTTGAACCATAATCTGGCGAGTTCCAAGGTTTGAACAAGTTCATGTTTAATACTGAATAATATTATGGATTCTAAATGAACATGACAAAGATGTTATTTCTACACATATCAGCTTAAGAGTAATGGACCTCTGTCTTGGAGAATGATCATTAAAGTATTAGTGTGTGGATACCAGTTCGAGACCTAGAAACTAGGGCTGTACATGTCATTCGAATATTCGATTAACTATTCGCCAATTCGAAATTCGAATACATTATGCGAATGTTCGAAGTATTCGAGCAATTTTGTAGAATTTGTTGAACAGGCAACACTGGAAAATGGCTTCTATAATTTCAATAGAGTTGTTGATTCATTTAGGGGCTTTGCAACATCGTGATTATGTAGCCCCGTGCACGCGTGTGTGTGTGGCATTTGTCTGATAACCTTTGTTATTGTGATGGCTGTATTAGTATGTGCATTTGTAATTCAGATGAGAATTGGGAAAGAGGTGACTGTGGCCTTAATTTAGGAACCATCCCAGAATTCGCCTGGAGTAGAAGTGGGAAACCACGGAAAACCACATCTAGGATGGCTGAGGTGGGAATCCAACCCACCTCTTTTCAGTTTTGCCTCACGAGGCTGAGTGTACCCCATTCCAGCCCTCAGGCCAGAATGAAATTTATTGGCAGAGCCGGGAATTGAACCCGGGCCTCCAGTGTGACAGCCAAGAATGCTAGCCACTACGCAACGAGGTGGACTAATCTATCAAGAGTACATACACGTAGACATATTAGTCTTCTCCTAGACTGCAGTGATTCCCGGCCCAGTTCATGAAGCATACTCGTTACGCTGGCATGTCGGCTAATTTACGTTGTACAGTGTTACACATTCTATGCCCAAGATCATGGGTTCAAATCCGGTCGAATTCGTTGGATTATTTAGAGCGTTAAAATCTCTCAGTATGCCTTCTTTCGGAGGGGATGTAAAGCCGGCGGGCCCATGACATAGATTTATGGCATGTATAAGAACCTTCCACCAACTACAACTGTTTGAAGCTAAATTTGTAGGTCAGATTTGATTAACGCTCTATAAGTTCCAACGTTTGTCGCAAGGTTCCAGTTTCGGTGGTATCTAGTAACCAAGTTCGCAGCTAGGTGTCGTTGACGGTAGCATTTGGTAGCAAAAGTAGTAACTACTTGAAATTGATCGTCTGCAGTCTTTACCAGAATTACAGATAACACACACTATACTGAAACACTCGGTAGAAGTAAACACAGTGCTAAATTGAAATTATTATGTGGGAAAGTACGTATGACGCATTTCCTCCTTTTGTGCGAAGCATAGGAACGAAAAGATAAGAAGACGCTTATAATATTCTTATATCTACAAGTGGGAAACCACGTTCAAACAATGCCGAAGGAACAACAAGGCTATAATGAAACATCTGTTTGCCAAAATATATGGCTAGCAATAGTGATTGCTATACTTAAGGTCCCCAGTTCGATTCCCGGCTACGCCAAGGAATTCAATTCTGGTCGGAGGGTTGGCACTGGTACACTCAAAACTGGGAAGGGGTAGACTCGATTCCCATTTCAGGCATCCTAGAAGCGGTTTGATAATAATAATGTTATTTGTCATTGCCCCAGAGGAGTGCGTCAGGCCTCGGCAGCCGGCAAAGTTCATATCCTGACCCGGTCGGAGACTGGAAGCAGGCTGTGGATTTTCATTTGTCTTACGTCCCTTTTAACTACTACGGCTTTTGGAGACGCCGGTGTGCCAGAATTTTGCCCCGAAGGGGATCTCCGACATGCCAGTAAATCTACTGACACGGCTCCCTCGCATCTGTGCACCCTCAAATGCCAGCTGCAAAGTGGAACGTAGAAATTGAAGGAAATTTGCCTTGATGGCTCCAACACAATATTTACTCCAGGTAGTTGAGGCTAAAGTATATTGTTGTTAATATTATTATTATTATTATTATTACTCAGAAGTACTTCAATTTCTACGTTCCACTTTGCACTGCCAACTGACAGAGAAACCGGAAATATACTGGGAGACCTGTGACTAAAGTTTAATTTTATCATGCTATCACCAAATGTGATACACGGTGATATTTACCAGCCGAAATCGTACAACTCCAGAGTCTTGTGGATTATTCCCGCCCTTCAAAAATCAGACCACCTCAACTGCGAATAGAACCCGTGAACTTGAGATTCTACCATTGAGCATGGTGGTCCAATGGTTAGCGCTGCCAGCTACATGCAAGTCATCCAGTTTCGAATGCTTGCACCTTGCTGGCGAGCTATGCAGGATTACTTTTGAATGAGGAACTCACATCGCACAATGCCCAGTACCTCGAACATAAATAGTTAAAAGGAATGAAGCAGCTTACAGTACATGCACCGCAGAATCTAACCTCTGTGAGAGGGTTTAAAGAGCTCTCTACTTTGTAGCAGGTGTTAAAACGCTGGTTAATTAAGACGTTGAGTGCATACAAAACTCTATACGAAAGCTCTTTAGGAGAGCGTAATGGAAGGGTTTACCACTCCAAAATGACAGAGGTCAACAAATGTTTATTTGTTGTTGTTGTTGTTGTTTCATACATGGAATATTTATTAGAAGCTTTTCAGTCGATCAACACGAGCGTGCCCAAATTAGATTGGACGGGGAATTACAATTAGTTTTCTATAAATATTTCTTCTGGTGCTTAATACTTCAGTATTTATCAGCAGTATTTGCCATATTTTTTTAGTTCTTCCCGTGCTTTTAGCGGGTTGTTGGAGGACAGCGATCATTTGTGGGTGGCATTGCGGGTTTGGTAATGTTTTGTAAAGCTATTTTGTCTTGTAGGCCTATATTTTGATCTGATGATGCTCGCTTTACGAGCGAAACAAGCCATCCAATGTTAGAAAAAGTGACTAAATGTAAATATTTCATGTAAATCATTACTTGGTTTAAGGAGCGGAACAACGAGGTCATCTGCCCCAATATTTCACGTAACATTTATTTCAGACAATAGGGTAATAAAATAACAGTCACTTTCTGCCCAATTTTTGGGCACCGTTGTGTTTGACCGATTGAAGAGCAATTCTGTTAATCGATTATACAGACAACACTAAACGATGGCTCCTAATATTTCAATATCGTTACGCAGGATCAATACTGCCTTCTAACTTCATTCCATCCTTCTGTGACCAAAACTGATGACAACCGTCTTGTCTACTAGCCTACATCTGACAGTTTTTTTTAGCCTATTTTCAATTTTGAAAAAATAGGCTTATGAGATCACCTTTTGTCCGTGTGTGTGTGTGTGTGTGTGTGTGTGTGTGTGGCGTGTGTGTGTGTGTGTGTGTGTCCCCTAATAAAATCTAAACGGCTGGAGCGATTTCATTGAAACTTGGTAAGTTCATAGCACTATTCCCGGCGACCTCGACCGTGCCCTTCAAATTTTGTTACTTCTCACCAATCCAACATGGCGGCTGTGCGAAATATATCACTAGCATTCAATATCTCCGAAACTATTACCGATATCGCCCTGAAATTGTGTACGGTGATAAAGGGCACTACTAGAAGTTCACTTATGAGACTTTCAGAAACCTGGTGACTACAAAACCAACATGGCGGTCAAGCGAAGTTGAGACTTTTAAATAGACTTTTCTCGCGATTTAACTATCCAAACGTAATGAAACTTGGTACAGCAAATGTTTATACACATTGTAATGCACTGGAGTCTAATTTAGTTCAATTGTTTACATAACCTCAAAATGGCGGCTGTGCGAAATATTTCACTGACATTCTATACCTTCGAAACTATTACAGATATCACCCTGCAATTTTGTACGGTGATAAAGGGTACTGATACAAGTTTACCTATGCATATTTCATAAACCTGTAAAGTACAAAACGAACATGGCGACCAAGCGAATTTGAAATATTTTAATATACCTTTCTCGTGATTTAACTCTCTGAGCGCAGTGAAATGTGGTACAGTAAATGATTTTGCAGATTGTAATGCACTGCCATCTAATTTAATTCAATTGTTTACATAACCTCAAGATGGCGGCTGTGCGAAATTTTAAAATTAAGTTTTTATTTCTTGTGTCGTAATCATGCGATCGAAGTGAAAGTTTGAATAATGAACCTAGGCAATAATTGTCCTTGAATGGTACATAACTCTATGGCCTATACATATAATAATCCTAAATGGCGAGCTTCCGAAATATTTAGACGGTTCTCAATATCTATGAATCTTTTACAGCAACCAAACTGTTTTTTTTTTAATGTTCATAGAGACTATGAACATATGTTCACCTATAGGACTTTCAGTAACCTGGTGAGCACAAATCCAACATGGCGGCGACGCGAAGTATAAATATTTAAATGGACATTTCTCGCGAATTAACTATCCGAGTGCCGTGAAACGTTGCACATTAAATGCTTATACAAATGTTGATCCACTGGCATCTAATTTATTTCAATTGTTTGCATAATCACAAGATGGCTGCTGTGCGTAATTTTAAAATCTCGTTTTTACTTCTTGTGTTCTAATCATGCGATTGAAGTTTGAATACCACACGTACACAATAATCTTAATGTAATAGTACAAAAATAAAAATCCAACCTGGCGACCATCTGAAATATTTAGACGGTTCTCAATATCTACGAATCTGTTACAGCAATTAAACTGAAATTTTGTATGTTGATAGAGGCAATTAACATGAGCAGGATATATGAAAATAGGCTGTATAGTTCTTCACGGAACTACTTGATTTACTATACGGATGGTTGTGTAATCTCATGATTTTTTGTTAATCTTGTTAAACAAGACGAACCTTGAACGCTGGAATAAAATGCCATTCGAGAATTGCCTTGCATCGTATAGTTACCCCAGACAACTTTGAGGTAGCCTACATTTTACCAGACGGATTCAATCTAACGAGAATTAATTTCCAGTGTGAGTAAATTGTGCTTTAATTATTAAGTTGGATTCTCGATGAAGGCCAATGGCTTGGGAGCACAAATTGGGAAAATATGATTAACTGGTAACACAGGTTGCGACAAATAGAATACAAGGAAGTACTCTCAACTTACAATCTCTGGAAAGTGAGTAAATTTATTGCAACCATTGCATTGGTATGATACAGTACATGAGTGTAGTCTATTAACTATTATTACCAGGGCCCACATTTTGATGACATGCCATTTTTAAGTGGTTCACCGCAGACATTGTCAACTTACACATTGCAGAAATACTAATTTATTACGTATTTTTGGTCATTACTTGTCATTTTTATTTTCTTAAGCCATTTTATAATAGTATACATCATTATTAATCGGTCATCTTATGGCATTTATTAGACTGATTTATACTTTCTTGCGTAATTTTCTCATATTTTAAAGGATTTGATGCTTCTTTTTTGCGTGTGGTATTGAATATAATCAACACTTAAAGTGAGGATGTATATGGAGACATGGAAATCTTCACAACTCATTGTCGATCTGAATATCAAAGATCTTAGTTGAGTCCTTACTTCTTGGAAATATCCCCATTCCAGGAGCGATGTTGAAAGCGAGGGTATCAGGACTGACTACCGTAGGCCCAGTAATGTCAGTCTCAGAGCAACCATACGTGTGCTGACTAAATTTGTGTTATCGGCTGGGATTGTTATTTCGAATGCTTTTAAAATGCCATGTCAAACAAATTACTTCGGAATTCAGCAAGGATATTTTTCCTATCTTTAGTGATTTTTTTCTATATATATAAAGTTCAAGTGGCAGGAGATAGTAGATTTATAGGCAGTTTTTTTAAGTTTGCGGGTCATTTAATTGGATTTTTGCAGTCATTGTATAGGTATCTTTTAAACATTTTAGGTCATCAAAATCCGGGCTCTGCTTATTACATATAAAATGTATATGATTTTCAATCGGTCAACACGATTGTACCCAAATTGTAATGGGTGTTATTCCTTATACCTGAAAAATTACATCAGATTACTTTTTACACTTGGATGATGGTGATCCGGCCAAGAATTTTTGACATAGATTAATATCCTGAGTAAAAAATCCGATGATGATCGCTCGACGATGGAAACTCGTCGTTCAAGTTCATCTTATGTAATTTTTTTCAGGTGTTAGGAATAACACCCATTAAAATTTGGGTTCAATCGTGTTGACTGACTAAAAATCATTTACATTTCATTTACTGAGAAACACTGAAAAATGGCTTCCAACACGATAACTTCGTATTACAAATAATACGTGCCACATTCAGTGAGATAAACAGAGCTGCGTATTCGATGGCACAGAAACTATAAAAGTCAAGCTCTCCTCGGCCTTGGTTGAAAGATGTTACTGACTCTAGTAACGGATTTCACACGCAGGAAACTCGTCAATATGCTTGACGCGCACCCAGCCAAGCTCCAGGCACGACTTCCGGGGACCACATTTGGGCCTTACTTACACCCACAATTATCAACCTGTCACGCTTCATTTATGTTTACCTGCAAGCTCCCCACGCTCAACCCACAAAGGATTGTAATGGAAATACGAAGCACATTAGTCTGAGAGAAGAAAGATAAACACTTGAATCATCGAGACATGAAGCACCCGGTCCAGTCTTACATTTCAGCACTCTCACGACATAACTGGTTTCTTCTCACTTTAAAGGTGCTTGCTTTAAAATATTATTTTATCAAGGATACTAATTTAAATGTCAAACAATTCTCTCAATCCGTCGCAGAGATTGGTGGTTCAGAAACCTTTTTCGATTCGCAGTTGTGATGATCGATAGTAAAGATGGAGTGGGGTGGAGGAGGGATGGAAGGAGCTGTTGATGACTTGAAACTAATTTAAATACATTATTGAATGAAACTAAATACAAACAAAACAATTGCTTTGTATGGGTGCAATAGTTAAATAAAAATTATATATAGTACAAGTTAAAACCTTTTCAACGTCAGACAAATAGGAAAAACAGTAAAGACCCATATAGCCTATAGAATATTTTCCCAGCAAAACATTTTGTATTTTGGAGAGTAGAAAATGCTAAATATAAAAATTTTGTTTGTATAAAATACGAATAGGTTTGAGATCACAAGGTGCATTTCTTGTTCAGTGCTGAATAATCAACTTCACACTGGAGACAGTGATAACATGAATCGAAACACACAAGGTTCTCTTAGCTATCGGCTATTTTGAGTTTGGCACTAGAACTCTAGGGGTAATTGAAATCTGAATATTACTCGGCTTTCACGGCCAGTGAATTAAAACTCAGCAATTTTTCTAGGTTTGTGCCGAGTCTTGTGTGGGGTTTCGCCTAGGACACCAAGCTGGCTCATCAGCGGGCTCTCCTAGAAAGAGGGGCAGATGACCTAGTAGTTCCGCCCCTTGAAACCTCGATAACTAACTAACTAACTAACTAATTAACTAACTAACTAACCTCTAGAAAGATTGCTGAGTTTTAATTCACTGGCCTCGAAAGCCAATATACCATGTTTTTGGAAGTCTTCATAGGGAGGTGAGGACTGCTTGAGCTTTTAGCTCTCGCCGTGAAGAGGCGCAGGTGCGCTTCATAAAAAGGGAGGTAGCGCGCAGTTCGCTACTCCTGTGGGGGTCCGGGCGTGGACACCAAGAGCCCGCTGATGACCAAGCTAGGTGTCCTATTCGAAATCGCACACAAGACACGGCACAAACCTAGAACGATTGCTGAGTCTGAATATTACTGTTCATTTTATTGCAATTGATATAGAATAAAACAAAGGGGTTATTGTAACGCTCTCGCGGTGCCCCTGGTTAGATTTTGCTGAGACAGAGAGGCGATAACGTTAGTTCCCTTTGATGATAGGAATTGTGGATTCGATCCTTATCAAGCGCTGAGTTACAGTATATCAAAGACACATGGCTGAGGTCATGAATACATATCGTAGGGCAGAAAATGTTCCTCAATTAAATCGGATTAAAGAAATCTGAACAAAACTTTACTGCATATACTGTATCTTTACTAGACTTAAAAATGAGACCGTAGTAAGGATTCGAATTCCAATATTCAGAATTCCAGGAGAAGTGTTAGCAGACTTCACTAGTAACGCCTTTGGCGAGGACGAATCATTTCCATGTCTTAGATCAGGCGTTCTCAATCTTTAAATGGAATTTGGTGCTGTCGCCATACGAGCCAAAATGTTCTCGCGAGTAATAGCTCCCCTGAGATCCAGTCTTCAATTCAATTTATGTTGCACGAACCAGAATAATAGTGATTTCATTACAACTTTTGAGTCAGAAAATGTGAATTTTGTGAAATATAAATAATTGGATATCCCTATTTTATGAGTAACACGAAAGATACTGATTCCACTTGACTGTCCACACGTAAATGTATCTAGCCTTTATGAGCCATGCAAGCAGTTGCAGCATGCATGGTGAGTGGTGAATCCCTAACTTGTTCAGGACTTCTGAGGGAAAGAGAAATAGGAAAAGGAAAGACAGGCGCATGCTTGTTGCATTATTATTATTTCTTGCATTATTGTTGGACTATTATTATTATTATTATATAAGGTATGTTCAAAAAGTAACAAGCCGGAGGCATAATTACAGAAACCAGTACATGTATGTTAGAAGTATTGGCCCAGGCTGTTGAGGCACTTGTCCCACTGTGACACGAGGCGGTGAATGGCTGTCTTATAAAATTCCCTGGGCTGCGATGTGAACCAGCACGTACAGCTGGAAGTCGGCGGCCGAGGTGAATCGTTGGCCCCGCAGAGCCCTTTTCAGGGGACCAAACATGGCGTAATCACAGGGAGAGAGGTCTGGACTGTATGGAGGGTGGCCGAGAACCACCCATTTGAATTTCTGCAGGAGTGCTGCTACTGTGTTGGCCGCATGAGGCGGCTATGGCGTTCACTGTCACTCGGCGGTCCTGGGTAATGAGTGCATCAACCAGCTGGGCGTTGTCATCGGTAATGCAGGGGGGTGCCCAAGACCGGGCATCATCGGCTAAAGACACCCGTCCTCCCCTGAAGCGCTTGTGCCACGCCTTGACCCTTGCATGGGACATGCAGTGTCCGCCGTACACTTGTGACATTCGGTGATGAATGTCCGTTGCACCTGCTCCTTCCGCTGTCAGAAACCGGACAACACCTCTTTGCTCTTCGTTTGACGCCTCCATGTCACTGATTGCAATGCGACTGGCAGCGTTGGACGATTGATGCATGCTGCTGCTCGCTTTGTATCGCCACGTGACGTGCACGCGTGCCCTCTAGCGACGGGCACATCTCGTTACACACGCCACGATTAGCCGATGTAGTCACCGGTTTGCGCATTCCAGTCTCCGGCTCGTTACATTTTGAACGCACCTTGTACTATTAATTAATATTAGACTATTATTATTATTATTATTATTATTATTATTATTTTATTATTATTATTATTAGTAGTAGTAGTAGTAGTAGTAGTACTATATTCGATTTAATGGTGCTCGGGTACCTGGTATAGCATGAGGGTGGTGCTCACAGACTCAAAAGGTCTGAGAACGCGTGTCTTAGATGAAGAGGGCGCTACAGAGTGACTCACTAGATATCGACAATACAACCGTGACAACAGGCTCTTTATAAGCCATAGTCAAATTACCTCTTCACCAAAGAAGGAACATTTCCGATGTGCCTGACTGATCATTTATATACCAGGTGAATCAGCTGCCCCTAATAATATTGTTCTAAATTGCCCAACTAGCGTTGTTATCAAGAAGGTCGATATTTCTCTGCTTGCATCCCATATGGTACTGATGCACTGCAAGCATGTCCCGCAAACAATACTGAACACTATTATTTTTCCCTCGATATGATTACAGACTAGTACAGACTAGTACTCCGCCTCATGAGAAAAAAATTACAGTCAGCCTGAAAGACTAGACGTTATATCATTTCAAATGACGCATGCTACAAATGCTACACATGTTAGAAAGGCTCGGGAGGGCTTCTCGCTTCGCTCGAAGCCCCAGGACTCCTTCAACAGACTCCATTACCCATTAACTAAGGCTTCCCGCGCGGGCACCTCTTTAAGGGTCACCCTGTATTTGAGTCTGACATCTTTTACAACTCTTTAAGGGTCACCCATTATTTTAATCTGATATCTTGCAAACCTCTAAGGGTCACCCTGTATTTGAATTGAATCTAACAAACTGTACTCCTTGTTAAGTGTCACCCTGTATTTTGCTCTGACATCCTGCACACCTCTTTAGGAGGCACCCTGTATTCTTATCTGGCATCTTGTATATCTCTTAAGAAGTCACCCTGTATTCTTGTGTGACATCTTGTACACCTCTTTATGAGTCACCCTGTATTCTTGTCTGACATCTTGTGCACCGCTTTAGGAGTCACCCTGTATTCTTCTCTGCCATCTTGTACACCTCTTTACGAGTCACCTTGTATTCTTATCTGACATCTTGTATATCTCTTTAGGAGTCACCCTGTATTCTTATCTGGCATCTTGTACTGTATTTTGCTCTGACATCCTGCACACCTCTTTAGGAGGCACCCTGTTTTCTTATCTGGCATCTTGTATATATCTTTAGAAGTCACCCTGCATTCTTGTGTGACATCTTGTACACCTCTTTAGGAGTCACCCTGTATACTTGTCTGACATCTTGTGCACCTCTTTAGGAGTAACCCTGTATTCTTCTCTGCCATCTTGTACACCTCTTTAAAAGTCAGCTCGAATTCTTATCTGGCATCTTGTATATCTCTTTAGGAGTCACCCTGTATTCTTATCTGGCATCTTGTACACCTCTTTAGGAGTCATCCTGTATTCTTTTCGCTTCGCTCGAAGCCACAGGTCGCTCGACGCCCCAGGACTCTTTCAACAGACTCCATTAACCATTAACTTAGGCTTCCCGTGTGGCTGCATGACGTCACGCACTCGCCGTCCATTACCCATTAACTTAGGCTTCCCGCGCGGCTGCATGACGTCACCGTCCCCGTCTCCGGAACGCAACCGTCTCCGTAACGCATGACTTTTGACTCAAGCATAACGATGAAGTCGACAAGATCATTTGAAATGATAAAAACTGAGAACAGGCAGGTTTGATTCCTACCTCAGCCATCCTGGAAGTGATTTTCCATGGTTTCGATTCCTACCTCAGCCATCCTGGAAGTGGTTTTCCGTGGTTTCCCACGTCTACTACATGCGAATGCCAGGGGGTACCTAATTTAAGGCCACGGACGCTTCCTATCCGAATCCTACCTCAATTACAAATATACACACAGTAATACAGATATCACAGTGACACAGATTATCAGAAAAATTCTACACACACCCAAGTATAAGGGGCTGCATGACCAAGATATCGGAAATGAATCAACAGCAGCAATAACAGCTACTGCCAGTATTGGTAATGCAACTTGTCGGTGTATGCTAATTGTAGTAAACATGAGGTTGGGTGGAATGCTCAAATGGTGATAGAAATCCGGAGTTTGGAGTGACTATACGGTTCTAAAAGTCAACTATGGTTGTACGGTAATAGTACAGGCTACTACTTATCTGGATGGATGTCTTCCGCGCTGGAGCTACAAGCAGTTTCAACGTCACTCTTACACCAGTTTCGGAGATGTTGAATGCTGGTGAAATATTTCGCACAGATGCCATGTTGGATTGGTGAGCGTTAAAAAATTTGAAGGGCACGGTCGGGGTCGGCCAAAATGGTGCTATGACCTAACCGAGTTTCATTGAAATCACTCCAGCCGTTTAGAAGTTATTAGAGAGAGACACGGACACGGACACAGCCACAGCCACAGCCACAGCTAGCCAGACAGACAGACACACACACACACACACACGGACAAAACGTGATCTCATAAGCCTATTAGCCTACTTTCGATTTTTGCAAAAAATGAAAGTAGACTTATGAGATCAACACAGGGCGAAAAAAGTGTGTCTGTCTGTCTGTGTGTGTGTATGTGTGTGTGTGAGTCTGTGTATGTATGTGTGTGTGTCTGTGTGTGTGTGTGTGTGTGTGTACTCTGAATGTCTGTCCCCCCCCCACCTATCAATTCGAACACGGTGAATGCGAATTGAACGAAATTTGGTACAAAGGTAGCACTAGCAAAGGACACCTCAGTGTCATCTTTTATATCGCCGCCATCTTGACGGAAACGTAATGGCGGCCACACAAATGTTCAAAGCTTAAATCAAATTACGATTAACCTAATCATCCGATCTCTACCAAATTTTGCAACAACATACCCTTATAGAGGAAGCATCCTTTGACCAAATGAATAGGTCATTAGCCTAATAGTTTGCGGATGGCGGCCATCTTTGTGTGAAAATCAATTCCCCCTATTAATTCAAACACGGTGAAACCTAATGGAACGAAATTTGGTACAGAGGTAGCACTAGCAAAGGGCATCTCAGTGTCATGTTTTATATCGCCGCCATATTGACAGAAACGTAATGGTGGCCACACAAATGTTCAAAGCTTAAGTTAAATTACGACTAATATAACCATCCGATCTCTACCAAACTTTGCAACAACATACCTTTATGGAGGGAGCATCCTTTGACCAATCTAATAGGTTATTAGCCTAATAGTTTGCGGATGGCCGCCATCTTTATGTCAAAATTGATTCCCCCTATTAATTCGAACACGGTGGAACCGAATGGAACGAAATTTGGTACAGAGGTAGCACTAGCAAAGGGCACCTCAGTGTCATGTTTTATATCGCCGCCATCTTGACTGAAACGTAATGGCGGCCACACGATAGTTCAAAGCTTAAATCAAATTACGATTAACCTAATCATCCGATCTCTACCAAATTTTGCAACTACATACCTTTATGGAGGGAGCATCCTTTGGCCAATCTAATAGGTCATCAGCGTAAAAGTTTGCGGATGGCGGCCATCTTTGTGTGAAAATCAATTCCCCCTATTAATTCAAACTCGGTGAAACCGAATGGAACGAAATTTGGTACAGAGGTAGCACTAGCAAAGGGCATTTCAGTGTCATGTTTTATATCGCCGCCATATTGACAGAAACGTAATGGCGGCCACACAAATGTTCAAAGCTTAAGTTAAATTACGACTAACATAACCATCCGATCTCTACCAATCTTTGCAACAACATACCTTTATGGAGGGAGCATCCTTTGACCAATCTAATAGGTCATTCGCCTAATAGTTTGCGAATGGCGGCCATCTTTATGTCAAAATTGATTCCCCCTATTAATTCGAACACGGTGGAACCGAATGGAACGAAATTTGGTACAGAGGTAGCACTAGCAAAGGGCACCTCAGTGTCATGTTTTATATCGCCGCCATCTTGACTGAAACGTAATGGCGGCCACACGAAAGTTCAAAGCTTAAATCAAATTACGATTAACCTAATCATCCGATCTCTACCAAATTTTGCAACTACATACCTTTATGGAGGGAGCATCCTTTGACCAATCTAATAGGTCATTCGCCTAATAGTTTGCGGATGGCGGCCATCTTTGTGTCAGAATCGATTCCCCCTATTAATTCAAACACGGTGAAACCGAATGGAACGAAATTTGGTACAGAGATAGCACTAGCAAAGGGCATCTCAATGTCATGATTTATATCGCCGCCATATTGACAGAAACGTAATGGGGGCCACACAAATGTTTAAAGCTTAAATCAAATTACGACTAACATAACCATCCGATCTCTACCAAACTTTGCAACAACATACCTTTATGGAGGGAACATCCTTTGACCAATCTAATAGGTCATTAGCCTAATAGTTTGCGGATGGCGGCCATCTTTATGTCAAAATTGATTCCCCCTATTAATTCGAACACGGTGGAACCGAATGAACGAAATTTGGTACAGAGCAAAGGGCACCTCAGTGTCATATTTTATATCACCGCTATCTTGACGGAAACGTAATCGCGGCCACCCAAATGTTAAAAGCTAAAATGTAATTACGACCAACCTAATAACCTAGTCTCTACCAAATTTTGCAACACCATATCTTTATGTGGGAAACATATTCTGACCAAACTGCAAGAACATCAGCCCAATAGTTTGCAGATGGTGGCCAAGTATGTGTGCAAATCGATTCCCCCTATCAATTCAAACACGGTGAAACCGAATTGAACGAAATTTGGTACAGAGGTAGCACTAGCAAAGGGCACCTCATATTCATGTTTAATATCCCTATAGCACGTTGTATTTCAACAAGCTACTGCAACCAACATTCAATCATACTCCTTGAAAAGGACAAAGAGTTATAAAAATACCCATGCATTTAGGAGAAAGTAGGCTATATATTCTTTCCTGTACATCTTGGTTTTTTTTTCATAAAATGAAAATAGACTAAAACTACGCATATTAGATCACCTTTTGTCCGTGTGTGCGCATGTGTGAGCGTCCGTGTTCCCCTAATAACTACTAAACGGCTCGAGCGATTTCAATGAAACTCAGTAAGGTCATAGTACTACTCCGGCCAACCCCGACCGTACCCTTCAATTTTTTACACGTCTCACTAAACCAACATGGCGTCTGTGCGAAATATTTCACTGCCATTCTATAACTCCGAAACTATTATTACTCATATCACCCTGAAATTGCTTGCCACGGTGGGTGAGTGGTTATCGTGTCGGATTACTAACCCCAAGCTTGCAGAACCACAAGATGGCGGCTATGCTAAATTTAAATACCTCGTATTTTTAATTTCTTGTGTCCGTTATCATGTGATTGAAGTTTGAATAAAACACCTACACAATAATTTTCATGTAATAGTACATGACTCTAAGGCCTATATATAAAAATCCAACATAATGTCCATCCGAAATATTTAGAAGGTTCTCAATATCTACAAATCTATTACAGCAATCAAACTGAAAATTTGTATGTTGATAGAGGCAATTAATATAAGTAGGATGTATGAAAATAGGCTTTAGTTCTTCACGGAACTACTTGTTTTTCACGTAACTTGCGGCGGAATATTTTCATGTCCAACCAGCCTTCCGGCTGACTACCTGAAAGACTGTGAGTTTGGCATAGCCTATAGTTAATTAGCTTCTCTTTGTTTGTCGCCCCGGAGGCCAGACAAATGCCTGGAGTACAAATGAGAAACAACGGAAACCACTTCAGGGATGGCTGAGGTGGAAATAGAACCAACCTCTTCTCACTTTTAACTCACGAGGCTAAGTTTCCCCTGTTCTAACCCTCAAACAAGAATTGAAATTCTTGGCAGAGCCGGGAATCGAATCTGGACCTCCGCCCGACAGCCAAGATTGCTAGTGAAGTAGCACCGACCCCATCAGAAGCCAGGTGGTGTCTTGCCTTAAACCTTCTTATTCAGCCTACGTTTAGTTTTGAGTCATAAGAATGTAAATTCATGATAAACAGATGTAAATATGTCAACTTCCAGTAAAAACTGTTTATGATACACGAATCTTCTAGAATTGGCACCTTTCCATGTGCACGCATACGTTCATTTCCATGTGACATTTCATTTACATCCTCTTCATTTTAAGCAATATAATATCACATGCGTATGTTAGCCTATATGGAGTACAAACCATTAATTTGATATATTCCTGAACGTTATCCAGAGCATTAACAAGGGACGCAATTGGAATACTTTTAACGCTGGGGAGACTTATAAACATTCTTGTAGGGTATGTTTCTTCATGGGCACTATTTTATTGAAGTTATGTACTTGAGGAATACAATATCCTATCTAACATGGATTGAAAAAAGGAGAAAGAAAATGTGGTGTGATTTCTAATCAATCCCTTCCATGACGTTGTGTCCGTTGATAATAAGAGTTCTTTCGTTTGTAACTTCTCGCGAATCTGATCATTTATAAATTACAGTATACTGTATGTTATTTAAATTGGGAATTATTATGTCTTCTCCGTTCTAATGTACTCCCTCAAGCAAATAGTACGTTTGGATGTACCAGAATCGATATCCATGTGAATATGTAAATTCTGAACTCTAGCACGGGCATAAAGCGTATTTAATGTGTGAATCAGAGCCAAATAGATAAAGGTTCAGAAAATATACAGAAGTTATGTCTCATGGCCCCACATGACTGGTTGCACAGTAGTAACCAGGCCCTAAGCGTACAGGATCCGTCTGTAAATTGAACAATTGGGGCGCTACCACAGGCCCCATACCTCAAAAGCAAATAGTCTGAAAAGTTTATTACGAACATAAGAAATCATCTGTATCAATCATGATTCGTTGCGAGGATCCAGAATATATTATAATTGGATTATACAATTCAATTTGCTTGATTATGGGGCGTGGTGACGCAGTGTTCAAGCTGCTTGCCTTCCACCAAAGCGGACCTGGCTCGATTCTCAGTTATTACAGTGGGATACTCGTAGAAAACGTTTTTTTTTTCGGTGAACACTAATGCACCCAATTACATTAGGTGGAAAAACAAGTATTTAAACGCCCTAACTTTAAAGACATATGAAAAGTATTTAGAGGTAAATGATTACTAGTGTAGGCTATACAGTTTCCTGAGGATCAAACCATCCATGGATGACGAGTCTTATCCAACACAAACAAGACAACAGCAGTTATATATCCAACATTATTGGAGAGTCGTAAATAAACTACAATTCGTAATGCAGTCTTTGCGTTTATTAGAGGGAGAATTCGGGTCAAGTGTCAAAATGAATCACTTGTTTTCCTCGTCAAAACAACTCTGTTAACTGGATATCTGAATCATCGCTGTGTAATATTGGGAATGAGACGTTCTTTCCTGTTTATCTAGACCACATCATCGCACCAATCCAAAGCTAATGTCGTCTTAAGAGATCTTATAATGGCAGGGGCAAGTCAATTTATGTGTGAGCCACATCACAATAGGGTCACGACACTATCACAACAAGTAAATCATTAACAATAGCCTTGCATGAGCAAAACTACAGTACTGTTTGCAGAAAGTGAAACACCAAGAACAAGAGATGTGACCACATTGCACTTTATACCACAGATTATGGGCATGACAAAACATTACTGATTAGGAGCCTCCGTGGCTTAGGCGGCAGCGCGCCGGCCTCTCACCGCTGGGTCCTTGGTTCAAATCCCGGTCACTCCATGTGAGATCTGTGCTGGACAAAACGGAGGCAGACAGGTTTTTCTCCGGGTACTCCGGTTTTCCCTGTCATAATTTCATTCCAGCAACACTCTCCACTATCATTTCATTTCATCTGTCATTCATTTCATCATTGCCCCAGAGGAGTGCGTCAGGCCTCGGCAGCCGGCACATTTCATATCCTTGCCGCTAGATGGGGGCTTCATTCATTCCATTCCTGACCCGGTCGGAGACTGGAAGCAGGCTGTGGATTTTCATTTTCACAATACATTACTGATTAGAAGGACAGTCCGGTACATGCACTATGACGGTCGATCTTCAGTACGGCGTCGCACCACCACGTGCTGCACTCAGAGCCGCTAGACGTCGTGGCATGGAATCATACAGCGCTTGAATACGCTGCTGGGGATTAGCGTCCCACGCGGTTTGTAGGCACGTCCACAAAGCATCAACAGTGGCGGCAGGTGGACCTGAACGAACAATTTGCCGACCTACTATATCCCAGACATGTTCGATGGGCGACATGTCAGGCGAATGGGCAGGCCAGGGAAGCAGGGGTATCCGGCGTTCTGCGAAGAAGACTTGCACATTCCTCGCCACATGCGGGCGGGCATTGTCCTGCTGAAATATGGCCTGTGGAATGGCCTGCAAGAGGGGCAGTGCCGTGGGCTGTAAAACTTCCCTGATGTAGCGGTCACTGTTCAGATTGCCCGCGAGACGTACGAGACGCGATCGCCTGTTATAGCCAATTGCGCTCCAATCCATTACACCTGGTGTTTGTCCGCTATGCCGCTCAACAATACAGTCTGCCTGATTGTGTTCTCCACGGCGGCGTCGAAAGCGTATGCGGCCATCACTGTAGGACAGGTTGAAGCGGGACTCGTCCGAAAACATTTCGCCACTTAGCCTGCCAGTGTCAGCGTGCACGTGCCCATTGTAGTCGGAGGCGTCGGTGGTTTTCAGTCAATGGAAGCCGACGCAGTGGCATGCGTGCTACCTGTTCAACCCTCAAAAGACGGCACCGCACCGTCGACGCAGACATGTCCAACCCCGTTGCAGTACTCCAACGACGAGCCAACACCGAGGACGACGCTGTTCTGTCGTATACGGCCATGCGGAGAAGATGGCGGTCGTCTCGCGGTGTGGTCACATTGCGTCGTCCTGTACCTGTCGTCGCTGTGTATAGCTGGCCTCTCTGCACTGGATCCACATACGCCTTATTGTTGACGCAGCGTGCCTTGTACGAGCCGCAATATCCCGGAACGACAGACCCGCCTCCCGGAGTCCAAGCATTCTGCCCCGTTCAACCGCACTCACATGCTGATAGTCTACCCTGTGATGGCGGCGAGGCATCGTTGCACTTGCTTACACGTTTCCACTTGGTATGACGGCCCCACGCCGACAGAGCTGTGCGGAACACTGACCTGTCTTGTCCCACGACAGACGATTTCAATCACTTAGTATGGTACCGCAGGCCTACAAGACCCCTGTTCTGGGAGTGTCTCCGACCATTTCTTCTAAGTGTTTCACTTTCTACAAACAGTAGAGTATTATTAAACGAGCGCACTGAAAATGTACTAATGATCAAACCTCGAACCCGAATCTCTTATCTTTCTGCACCTAGTCTGCTCCCAGTTAACATACCCTAAACTGATTATCAGCAACTCCATTTAATATTAGCTGAACACTTTCAAACCAGTTGCACGTAAATTGCGAGTATTTCACCATTATGGCAATGAGGGCAGCAGCGCGGCAAGTGGCGATGGTGTAGTGGGGACTTAAGCTCTCTTTAGAGCAGGGGTGCACGACCTTTTTATAAATGGGGGCCAAATGAATATTTCCTTTCTTAGTGGCGGGTCGCAAGGTACCTTCCACTTGGGGCACTTGCCTACCTAGCTAATTTTATAATTGACAGATTAACTTATGCTACCAGAGCACAGTAGGTTATTGCCCATTAGCGTTGCCATAACCGCAACAATCGAGTATAAATTCACTACAATGAACCATTTCGAAATTAAAAAAAAAAAAAAAGATCCCACACACACTCATCGACTGCTAGACGGAGAACAGCCCATAACATTTAGCGAGACCACAAAGTGATCAGTTTTCTGGCAATCGGCAGACCAGGTTGGCGACATTTGCTTGGACAATCTGTTTCAGTACTTCGTCAAGTTGAGAGTTTCAGTGGCGACGATTATCAGGTCACGCTATATTTCTCGTTAGTAATTCATTAGAAGAGCAAGGGCTATCTTGCCCAAAAAGTCTCTTGTACTTGTGTGTTTCCTGATAACTTGTGATATTGTGGTGACTGTAGTAGTGCGTGTATTTAAAATTCAGTTAGGAACCATACCGGCATAGAAGTGGGAAAACACGGGACACCACTTCCAAGATGGCTAGGGCGGGAATATTCTCAGTTTTGCCTCACGAGGTTGAGTTTACCCTGTTCTAGCCCTCTGACCAGAATTAAATATATTAGCAGAGCCGGGAATAGAACCCGGACCTCAGGGGTGGCAGATTATATTGCTAGCCGCTACACCACGGGGCGGATTTATCATTTACTTCCTTGAAATAGGCAAAAGGATGAAGCTTGCAATGGAATAAAAAGAACACATAAGTTAATATTTGTCCCCGGTGCAAAGTTTGAGAACTACCTTTAATTTATCCACCACATCTTTCACATATGTTCCTGGGTTGTATTTGTTTTAAAACAGACTGTACAGTACTTTTTATTTGCCTCACTTAATACATATTTTAAAAAATACAATTACAAGTGCACCCTCTGAAAATCGTAATTTAATATGTTTAGAAAAACTTTGTCTACCACCCTCTTCTGTTTGAGACTCATGACTTCGCTTCCTTCATTTATTACTGAACCCCTGCTTCATTTTTAGCGTGTTTCACTCAAAACTACCCTCAGCCGCTGTGCGCAACAGACAAGATAGCAATCTGTACTCCCCTCCTCATTCACCCCCGTTCTCTCCCGAGAGGGTGATGCAGAGCAGGGGGAATATCCATGGATGTTCAGTGTCGAACTTTTTGATGTGTATATTTCAAACCTTGTAGGCATATTTTGTAAACATCCCCTCACAGCGTAATGAGCTGACGCGGGGGTGGGTATAGACCACTCTAACTCCCCTTCCAACCCAAGCGTTCTTCATGATAGATTTTTAAATATTTATATATATATATATATATAATATATATATATATATATATATTATGTACTTGGGCTGTGTATTCTCTCAGGATGGTAGTATGGGGAATGAAATAAGAGTCGAGGTGTAGAAAAGCCAGTGCAGTGAATTCTCAGTTGCGATCTACAGTATTCTGCAAGAAAGAAGTTAGTGTAGCGACGAAACTCTCCCTACATTGCACAGTATTTAGACCAGGGCCATCCAGACAGCGCTCCGGCCGCGCTCTAAGACAGTGCTCCGAGCGCTTTGTTGGAAGGTAGTTTCAGAAGTGGTGGGAGGAGCTTGGCTGGCTGAGCGCGCTGAAGTATGCAGCCGATCCATCAGTCGATAATCTAGTCCAATGTGCTTTGTTGACAGCGTGTAAGTAAATCAGTCTAGCAGAGGTCATGACTTAACAGCATACACAAAAAAAAGGAGTGGTGAAGCAGCAGTCTTTACAGCAGAATGAGAAATTTTATTTTCCTGTACAGCTTATAAAGGGCATGCCAAATGTTGAGTATGCAACACAGATGATGTGTGTTAAAAAGAACACAATTTGTTGTTGAATTTTCCTCTCTAATATGTTCACATTTCAGTTTGGAATAAATCACAATATTCTTTATGTTCGACCCTCACTATTATGTGTCAGATAACTGTATCATAATGATGGTCATTATAACACTGTTTTCCATTATGATACAGTTTATCCAGCCAATCAGAGCTCGTTCATTGACCAATTAGGTAACGATAACTTCGCGCATGCGCTCAAAATCCAACATGTCGGACATAAACACAACATCGAACTATAATAAATTACCGACATGGAATACCCACCGTCCATATGTTTGCGTAAATAAACTGGCGAATATGAGACAAGAAATAGCACTGTACCTTAAAATCACCAACACTAATGTCTACACAGCGCATTGTCTTCAACTGACACCGGTGACAATATTACTGAGGGACGGCAGATGTTAACATATGGTTTGCATATGGCATTGCAATCTCACAGAGCGCATGCGTCGGTCGTTCAAAGCTCTTGAAAGGCAGAGATATAACACCCAACGCTCGCTCTGCGATCACAAAATTCCAGTAGCTGACTCTCAACAGATATTTATGAATATTTATGTTAAAACATATAATAAAGTTATAATTATCGTCGAACATAAACAGTCGTATGCAACTCACCTATAATGGTAATTAAGACACTCGTATGGAAATTATAAAACTCGCATACGCTCGTTTTATAAAAAATACTCGTGTCTTAATTATAGCCATTATAGGCTCGTTGCATAATGTACTATTATATAACAGCTTAGGCTGTGTTCGTTTCCTGCACATTCCGTACATCAGAGTACCATTCAATTTGTATCTGCGGTATATTTGTTATGGCAAAACAGCCCTATGAATATCCCTACAAGAGCCGTCGGCCGCACGACTGTACGTACGTATCTAGTCAGCGTGGTCCGAACATCGTCCGTCTACTCGCTGCCACAGTGTAGTGGTGGTAGGGGAAGGAGCACTAGTCGGACTGCCCAGTGCTCCCCGAGTGCAATGACTGTATGGCCCTGATTTAGACCGACCTTGCGGTATGGAAGTGAGAGCTGGGTAGACTCAGGATATCTGATACATAAGCTAGAGGTAACTGGTTGGTTGGTTCCTTAGTTTAGGGGCTGCGACAACGCGGTCATGTAGCCCCGTGTACTTTGGGTGTGTGTAGAATCTGTCTGATAACCGGTGTTAATTGTGATGACTGTATTAGTGTGTGTTATCTGTTTTCAATTCAAGTGAGGACTGCAGACATTTAATTTCAAGTAGTTCCTACTTTTGCCGCCAAACGCCACCGTCAACGGCTACTAGGACTAATTCAGAACTTAGCTACTAGACGCCACCGCAGTCGGCTCTTGGCAACGAACGTAGCAACCTAAGAGCGTTGTTTACATTACTAACCTATACAATTTAGTTTCACACAGGTGTAGTTAGTGGAAAGTTCTTTAACATGCCATAAATCTATGACATGGGACCGCCGGCTTTACTTCCCCTCCGAAGGAAGGCATACTGAGGGATTTTTAACGCTCTTAAAAAATCCGACGGCTAGAGGTCACTGATATGAGGGTAGCACGAATGATTGCTGGGGCAATGGCAGGAAGGTACTCGTAATGAAGAAATAAACGTTAAATTAAAAATGAACATGCTAGATGAAGCTATTCGTATGAGTCGACTTAGATGGTGGGGTCATGTGAAGAGAATGGGGGAGGAGAGATTACCTAAGAGGTTAATGAGCTCGGCTGTAAAGGGCAAGAGGAGCGGAAGTAGGCCTAGGAGGCGATGGTTAGATTCAGTGTTGAACGTTTTATAGTAGGATGTGTAGAAGCAGTGCTAACTGCTAGTAGGGGTTTATGGAGGCAACATGTTCGCAAACAGAGGCTTGCAGACTAGACTGTTGTCCTTGATGTAAGATGTAATTTAGCTACTGTACCAGGTGAACGAGCATCGTCAAGCAAGCCGTTGAGCTGTGATTGGAGGCACCCGAAATTTCCTTCTAAGCGAATTCACTAAATGTTTTTGAATAAAGCCATACTTCTTAGTGCATAGTCATAAACACAAATAGCTATGTTTAAACATCGTGAAATTGAAACGACTTTATTCAAGTAAGCTACATGTTTAAAATACAGTACATGAAAAAGGTTTGTCGTGTTATCATGTAACAAAAATAAGTAGGTCTATTTGGTGAAACTGCTTCTATAGAACTTAAAATACCACCAGTATCCATTCTATTGCAGTGTATATTTGGAAGTGGAAACTGCAGTCCTCACTAAGGCTCTACATATCAATCGAATATTAGAATAATTCGACTGCTTCAAATATTCGCCAATTCAAAAATCGAATGAATTATTCAAATGTTCGAATTTTGAACAATGCGAATATTCGAATAGTTTGGTTGTTTGAAACATTCGATATTCGATGAACTCGAGTATTTCTATTATTGATAGAACAGTTCAAATAGTACAGGGGCGTATATACAATTTTTCGGGGGGTGGGGGTATTGTCACCGCAAAATACTCAGAAATATCAACCAGTAACTTACAGTATATAACTTTGTGTAATTATTCTAGATAAGAGTTAATTTGTAAAATTCTAAGCCTACCAATAGTGGCAATACAAACGAAGTTGTAAAATACAACACAACACACAAATAAAATGTTATACTTAATGAATTTTCTATTATGGCCTATGGCGTATGAAAGGCAAATATCAAAATATTTGTCAATTTATTAAGCAGAAAGGTAAACCGTTTTTTATTTTTTTATATTTTATTTTCACAAATTGTTAGTTTATTTCTCAAAAGTACCATATTGTGGATTTCTCAGTTTTGCCTCACAAGGCTGAGTATACCCCATTCCAGCCCTCAGACCAGAATTAAAATTTATTGGCAGAGCCGGGAATCGATTTCGGACCTCCGGGGCAGCAACCATGAATGGTAGCCACTACACCACGAGGTAGTCTAATTTAAATCTTAATATTTTTTATAACTTAGCCAATAAGTTAAGATTAGGGTACAACCAAATTTACAGTTATTTTATGCTTTTACCTTTATTGACGTTTTTCGGCGGGTGCTGGAGCTCCCACAGCCCCCCCCCCCTATATACGCCCCTGGCATATTAGAATCACTCGATGATGATGATTTGACGAAAATTACTGCAATTTGTGAAAAGAAATATGTCAATTGGACTACTTGTTCGAAGTAGGGGCGAATCCAAGAGGTCGGATGGAGGTTAACCCCTTTCCCATTTTGCCTGATAAATAAACAACATTCAAAGCAAAAATCACTAACTTGCTATCTCTTTCATTCTTTTCTCGCTGTTTCTATGTTTATTATAATTATTCGAAAATTTGATTATTGACTGAATAGTCGAGTTATTTCACTAATGTAAATATTTCAAAATTCGAATGTTCGAATACTTCAAATAGTCGAACTATTCGTATGTTCGAATCAAATATTCGTATCCGAAATTATTAAAACTGAATAATTCGATGTAAAAATATGTATAGCCCTAATCCTCAAGGCATGTAGACCAAATTCTTGGTGATGGATGGGGTTATAATAACTTTCATAGATTCTGAAAGACTCATGATAAGGAACTGGTCATTCAACTGCTGAGCAACGTCATGATGATGATAATTGTTGTTTTAAGGGACCTAACATCTAGGTTATCGGATAAAAACAGCTCAATGCCATGGATGAAACGAAAGTGGTGTATATAAAACATACAGTGAGCCCTATTTATTTCTCAAAAGTACCATGCTGTGGATTTCTCAGTTTTGCCTCAAAAGGCTGAGTGTACCCCATTCCAGCCCTCAGACCAGAATTAAAATTTCTTGGCAGAGCCGGGAATTGAATTCGGGGGTTGTTAAAAAACAATAAAACAAATAAGGCATTGAGAACAATAAAATAGATGAACGCAATAAAAAGCATACAACTGGCTTAACCTGAATTAAAAGTCTTAACTCATATTAAAACCTAAAAAAGTTACCACTCTCCCTCATGAACCGGATGACGAGGTCAAAACTGAGCAACATCAGTTACGGTTTTACTACTACATTTCCTTTTACAGTTAAAATAGACACTGTAAAACATCAAAAAATAAAACCTAACCCCACGGAGGAACCTGGCCTACCAAGCGTGCGGTGCCCAGCCATTCGGCCTATAGATCAAGCCCTGAGCGGATGCGGATATCCGCAACATTTTCACCATGTGGATATAGTTTGCATGGCTTGCTGATAGTGGATAAGCTGCGGATAATGTTTGGAGTAAAATTGTAGATAGTTTTCAAATTCCAATCCAAACTTGTTGAATATCATTACTAGGACCCGGATGTTTATGACATAAATTAACATATTTTACCGTTATATATTTTTCATGACAAATGTAAGATGATGGTTTAAGCTAATCTTATTGAAATTATGTCATTAAACATAATTAACACTCTGAACTGGAAATAATTGCAATTCAGGTTGTATAACATTCATTTTAAACATAGCATATGCCATACTGTACATAGCATAAGGGAGTGAGTTTCTCCTCAAAAGGGTTATTTAATATTTTATTCTTAATCTAAATATGTTATTGTAATGCCAGTAGATTCGGATAACAGTCGAGCGGATGCAGGGCGGGTGTAGATAACAGTCATGCGGATAACGTTTTGTTTATCCGCGCAGAGATAGATAAGAGTGTGACGCGCGGTTAGCACTTCGGGTCCCCTCAGCCGTTAATCTTGGTTTCCATGACTGGGGCACTGCCTCACGTCAGGCAGCTGAATAATTATCCTCACGCGGCTGACTGCACCTCGTTCCAGCCCTCATATCAGGTTCTAAAATCCTCACGGAGTCGGGATTCAAACCCGGGTCCCCCGTGTGAGAAGCAAGTGCGCTATCCCAACACCAAGTTTTAGTAAAGATTCTCCTTATTTTGGGCTTGTGGTTAACGAACAATGTGACAAATTGCATGATCCTTTTAACTGGATAAGTTTCTTATAACTTACGAAATTGTAATTTAATATTCACTGAATCTGTTGTTCTAGCCATAAACGTTGATCCCGTAGCATTCTATAGCTACATCAACACACAAAGCAGTATGCACTCTTATCTCATGTGATAAGGAATTCCTCTGCCACGCTCTATTAACAGACTGACCATTGCCATAATTCAGTATCTTCCAAGCCTTCATGACCGCAATTAAATACGGAAATGGTATTGCTTGGCAGAATATTTCGCTTGCCCTCAGTGAGAAGTGAAAGAATAACAAGATGTTCCATTACAAACTTATATTCTACATTTCACTTCTATGAGTAATTGACTTACCGTTTGAAAATCACTACAAATAGTAGAGAACTTAATGGTCCTGTATGATCTAAAAATAGACAATCAAACACAGTAAAGAAAGGCATTTTGCCGAACATGTGGCCTCTGCGGATGACCTAAAGATGGCAGTAATGGTGAAATAACGTAAATGCAGATGTCCAGCAGCATTACTCAAACATACCAAGTTTGGTGGAGTAATAGGTAGCATGCTGAACTGCTGTGCCCAAGATAGCGGGTTCAAACCCTGCCGAAGTCGTCGGATTTTTTAAGAGCGTTAAAAATCCTTCAGTATGCCTTCCTCCAGAGGGGAAGTAAAGCCGGCGGTCCCATGTCATAGATTTATGGCATTTAAAAGATCCTTCCACAAACTAAACTTGTGTGAAGCTAAATTGTTAGGTTAGATTTCGTCGGAACGCTCTATCAAAGTTCCAACGTTCGCCACTAGGTATCATTGATATCTGGTAGCGAAAGTTGGAACTACAGGAAATTGAATGAAACTGGTAGCTCACCCTAAGGTTGTCCGCTGGAAGCAACTACAGCCTCTGGCAAGCCGAACATGTCCTCGGACACTCCCGGCACTAAAAGCCATACGATAAATAAATAAACAACCAAGTTTCAATAAGACCGGAGCAACCAATAGGAAGTAAGAAACAGAAGGTCTCTGTTTTTCTCTTTTCTCTCCACTTAATTTTAGGTCAATCTCGTTGCGTAGTGGCCAGAAATCTTTGCCATCATTGCGGAGGTCTAGGTCAAATATCAGGCTCTGCCAAGAAATTCAATTCTGGTCTCAGGGCTGGAAAGGTATACACTAAGCCTAGGAAGGCAAAACTGAGAAAAGGTGGGTTGGATTCTCACCTCACCCATCCTGGAAGTGGTTTTACGAGATTTGCCACTTCTACTCAAGGCAAATGCCCAAAATTCAGGTCACAGTGGCCCCCAACTTAAATCTTACCGGTATCCCCCTGTTATACAATAGAAGCACTAGAACAGCCATCAGACAGATTCCAAACACACACATACATGACCAAGATGTTGCAAAGCTCCTGATTAATATCAACAACAATGAAAGAAAGCAGGTAGGCTCGTACAGTGGCGTTACAAGGATTTGCTTCTGGAGGGGGATGAGCGTCGTCAAGTCTGAACTAATAAGCTATGCAGACCATTTTATAGTTTTAGGTAGATTTCATTAGAAAGCTAACTATTGCAATGGGTACCATGTTTCGACTTCCGGAAAATTTCGACGTATCTTCGCGTTTCACATCCCCCAGACCCCAAAACCACCGTCAGTTCATAAGTTTATATATAATTTATGTATGTATATATATATACATGTATATCAGATTCTTGTGGACACGATAACTGCCGTAATTTTACACCAATTACTTTGATTATTTTTTACCGAATATGTATACCTATAAAATCTCGGTCGAGTTCGTTATTGGGCTAAATCGGTCGAAGGGGGTGAAAATGGGGGGCTTTTTTTTCTCGAAAAAGTGAAATATTGCTATATCTCTCTTAATATGTGAAATATCGAATCCGTTCAAAGTGTCGGATAAAGCCCAAAAATTTATGTTTGAAGAGTTTTTTTATAGCACCAACCATTGAGCAAAGGGGTGGGAAAAAGTGGGTTTTTCGGGAAACATTAATCATATCTCTCTTAATAGGCACCATATCAAAACCGTACAAAATGGACAATATTCCCCTAATAATTACCTAAAACTTTTGTCTGAAAGAATTTTTGATATGACCCACCATTACGCCAAGGGATGAGAAAAATGATTTCGGGATTATAAGAAAATGCCAAGAGCTATCTAAATTGATGAGGGATGAGCCATCAAGACGTTGCCATGACAACGCACTTGCACGAGATCAGATTCAGATTTCCATCTGACTAAGTGTGAAGCGGCTTCGGTGACATAATTGGTAGCATGCTGAACTTCTATGCCCAAGGTCGCGGGTTCAAAGCCGGCCGAAGTCGTCGGATTTTCTAAGAGCGCTAAAAATCTTTCAGTATGCTTTCCTTTGGAGGGGAAGTTCCAACGTTCGTTACGAGTCGCTGGTTGCGGTGGCATCTAGAAGCCAAGTTCACAGCTAGGTGTCGTTGACGGTAGTATCTGGTAGCAACATTAGGAACTACTGCTTGAAATTGACCGTCTGCAGTCCTTACCTGAATTACAGACTAATACAGCCAGCACAATTCAAAAAGTTTATCAGACAGATTCTACACTCACCCAAAGTACACGGGGTTACATGACCGCGTTTTCGCAGCCCCTAAACTGAGGAACCAACCAAAATCTCTGCGAGAGATAAAATTTTGCGTGAAGACGTAACAGACCGTTAGATAGTTACACATCAGTGTCGAAACCTTGCATAAGGACAGTGTGACCACAAGTATAACAAGATGTTCAGGAAAGAACATATAGCCTACTTTCTCCTAAATGTATGGGTATAGTTATAACTCTTTGTCTTTATCATCTCCTAATTTCTTCCAATTCGAAGTGCAAATTGGCACACTGGATTTGAGGAGTGGCGTTCAAATAATTTACCCCAGCATTTTGCAATTTCATCAGTAAACACTCCAAACAACGTAGGTATTCAGTTTATTAACACCGACTACTTACAATAATTTAAACTTCGTTGCTCTAAACGTATCACTGGGAGAAACATATTTAATATAACTATTACACAGCTAATTTGTAATCGCGCACGGCTAACGAGAAAGACAGGCCATGGCGCGTAAACCAAACCCTTCTGTGACGTCGGCAATGTACCGGTACTGCTTGATGATGCTTGTACGTTTAAGTCGAGAGCAATTAATAAGCAGCAGAAATGCAATATTTTATATCAATCTTCATAAAATGGACGCAGTTTAGATGTTCCGTGTGTTTTCAAACACGATAAATTATACTGTATATGTTTGCAAAACTACGCCTATTGGAGTTCCTCCTTCCAAAAATCCACGCGAACTAGGATTCAAGGGTTCGTTGTGTCTTTAATAGCTGCAACGAACAGACTACAGTAAGTCGAGTTGTAGATTCTGTGACCTTCGCTGTGAGTTAAATTATGTGCACATTACTATAATTAGATCAAAGAATCTTGCAGCACAGTATAGATATAATTAACTTATTGTTGTTTCAAGGGGCGGAACATGAATTAATTCGTTTATAGAAGAGATCTGCGGAATACACTACCCGCCGACTAACGACTTGTATCAATACCTTCTATGAAGACAAGTGATAAATGAATACCAACGTTTACACAGGTTCAATGATGTAGACAAGATGACTAGGTACCACACCGGCAGTAAAACGAAGACCAGGCAGTGGTGCAACAGAACTACATTGTTGACGTCACGAAAACTCACCAGAGCCAGTCATTCTCGTTGGCCGTGATAATCGCGCCTTATCTTGGGGATGTGTACCCTCTATCGCCAAAAATAATAACCTTCGCAATTATACTGTAGACATGGGTTCACTAACTGGCCGGTAGAGAGCATAGCTCTCATCTAGAAGGCTGTGGTTACCAATAACATAGTTCAAGTAATTACTCTTAGATGTCACTCCGGTGGTGAATGTTGTTTTAATTAAATATATATTTTCCATTTCAAAATGCACCATATAATGCTTTATTTTATAACGTCTCAGTACTAAAGAAATAATAAATATTTAAAAAATCAAGAAAAAAAAGTTCAACTCTGATAGGATTTGAACCATGGCCAGCCTGATGAAAGACTAACGCGCTGAACACTCAGCCAATCGTGCACACTCTAATAGATCGTTAGGAACCACTACATATACCACGTTATAGCAAATCATGACTTGGACTAAACGTTTTCTTTACTGGAGTATATTTTAAACCGAGTTCATTTCATAGAAAGTTCATATATTTGTTACCACTGGCCTATATTGCATGCAACATACTGAAATCAGCTGCCATCTTGTCAAATAACCGAGACGACTCAGCTTTTTAAAATCACTTCTAGACTATAATATTCAAATATAAACTTTTAATTTCAAACGGGCCACGTCGTTTCAAACAGATTAAACGATTCTTGGTTCGATAGTCGGAACTGGTGCGTCCCATGTTATGGATTATAAAGTTTGCATAATTCACACGGCCGCCATTCTGAAATGGTACGGTTGATGACCTCGTAGTTTGGGCACAAGACGCGCCTCATATGAAGGAACGTTGTTACCAAATTTGGTAAAGATCCGATTATTAGTTTGGTTGTAATGCATTATTACGTTTTGACCATTTGAGTGGCCGCCATTAAGTTTTGGTAAAGATGGCGGCAATATAAAACATGACACTGAGGTGCCCTTTGCCAGTGCTACCTCTGTACCAAATTTCGTTAAATTCGGTTTCACCGTGTTCGAATTGATAGGGGGGGACAGACATTCAGAGTACACACACACACACACACACACACACAGACTCACACACACACATACACACACACAGACAGACACACAATTTTTGGCCCTGTAGTGATCTCATAAGTCTACTTTCATTTTTTGAAAAAATCGAAAGTAGGCTAAAATGGACCCCAAGTGACAAGAAGGTTACCGTCCCCATAAGACAATAAAATGTTTAAAATATGCATAAAATGACGAAAAACAAAGTTAATTAAGCTCCAATTATAAAAAACTTTCTCGTAATCAATGAGGTCTGATCCTTCTACGAAAACCTGCATATTCTGCCTATTTTCGCCTATCACCAAGTTTGCCCGGTGAAATATACCTCCGCCTTCCGGCGTGCCGAGAGGACTTTTGTTTTAGGTTTTGTGCCTGTTCTTTTGTTGTGTTCATTGTTTTGGGTTTGGATTTTGTTTTTCGTTTTGTGTTTATTTTGTTTTTATGTATATACTAGCATGCCGCTCCGGCTTCGCCCGGGAACAGTTATGAATGCATTGCGTGATAAGCGCCTTTTTTTACAGCGTTTTTTTGCGGAACGAAACGTTCACAGGCTAAATGAAGAAAAACCGAGTTGCAATTTCATGGGAACTCCAAACACAACCACTCTTCTCTGAACTCTTAACTCAACAGGACTCGACAGTTTGCTGCTGGATGTATCTGGGGTAATAGGCTCGCACACTAGCTGGGCTGTAACTGGGATGATAGGCTCACCCCTAGCTAGCTCGTAAACTGTCGCCTCAGTAATTGAATGGACATTGTTGGAAGGAATGGAAACCTAGAAACACTTATAGTGGGTGATGGATTGAAGATACAGTAGAGATATGCTCTCGCAGACTATCTTGTAGAACTTTTCATTCTGAACAATTCTTACACTCATAGTATATTGATATAATTAACGGTTTGCCCAGCGTAAGCTTAAAAAGCGCATGGACGCCAGGTTTTTTTCGACTTTTCCCCTGAAATCGTTACTGCTTGGCTTCCTTTGATCATAAATAAATTATTTTCTACAGAAACCTTCCTCGAGATATCCTTTAGAGAATGGTGAAAACCGCATCAAAATACATTCAGATTACCCGTGACATTCAAGAATCGGGGACTTTGTTTTATACTAAGTAGAGATGAGTCGCAGCCAATGGCGATAGCTGGGTATTTTTGATTGAACGCCCCAGTGCTCCCACCAAATTTAATTTCAAGTAGTTCCAACTTTGACTACCAGATGCTACTGTCACTAACGCCTAGCGGCGAACGTTGGAACTTGATAGAGCGTTGATAACTACCCAATGATAATCTACAAACTTTGCTACACGCTACCAATTGCTGTGGTAGGTTCTGTAAATCTATCACATGGATCCGCCGGCTTTTCTTCCCCTCCGAAAGAAAACATTCTGAGGAACGTTAACGCTCTTAAAAATCCGACCACTTCGGCCGGGTTTGAACCCGTGATCTTAGGTATAGAAGCTCAGTATGCTACCAACTACGCCACCGAAGCCGATTATTTTACTTAGCTTATTGCTTCTTTTTGTTTTGTTGTATCCCGTCATTGCTTTTTAAATTTACCTTGCTTTGTGTTTCTTGTATTTGGTTATGAGCTTCTTTATGCATTTTTTGTTATTTTGTTTGCTTTACTTTTTGTTTTGTGCAGGGGCGTTTATGCGTGAGCAAGTGTTATGTTGTAATGGTTTTCGCTAGCCCGCACTGTTGGGAGAGAAATGTAACTGTATACCTTTGCCTAAGCTATGTTGTTTTAATGGGCGCCAAGACCTCAATGCAATGTTGAAATCTAAATTTGTATTTAACAACGTCTAGCTCTGGCAGAACACATTCAAGACTCTATTCACTCAGATCGTGGTATGATTTGATCATTAACCCAACAAACAATTGTATCAGGAGAAGGAATTGGTCTATATCTAATGCTACCTACTGAAAGCAAAGATTGCATTGTAAAAGAAATGAATTTATTATATAAAACAAGTATAGCAAAATTAATAATAATAATAAGTTTAAAATTTAAATTGGAGCGTTGTGATTTGAATATTACCGATAGAAAATTACGTGAAAACGGAGTCTGATAAATTGATTTTACTCTTATTTCCAAGCTATGAAGTTACTGAAATATGAAATATAAAACAAAGAAAATGAGAGATTGCGTATTTCTGCGTCATGTGCGCTTACCATTGGAAATTGCCAAAGCATCTCCCTCGTTCTTGATGATGCTGTGTGCTTCCCACAGTCTCCTGGACGTCGTCATCTCCGTCGAAATTTGATGATATCCTGGTAGATTATATAATTCTATGGTCCGTACCTCGGACCCAAACTCGCGTAAAACCGCACTGGTTACGTTTTACAAAAGTTCGTCGCTAACTCCACTGAACATCGGAGCGACACGCACTTGCGACCGTACACCGCAAGTTCTACACAGATAGTCCTTGTTTCACGGCGCGTCGAACGATATATCCACACGTTGGCTCCCCCACCATGGTACCGACATCTAGCTTACGTCGTCCTCACTGATTGGCTGCACCCTACGCGCTAGATCCCCACTCCTTCCTCATTACACTCCGCGGGAGGGAGAAGTCGATTTCCGTTTCAACAATTCGCCTTTTCTAGACCTTGCGACCCAAACTTCCGTCATGCTTCTCGACAAGATTAAGCGTGTATTTGAAATCCCAGTGAGTCACGTCTCTCGATATACCCTAACTGACGAAAACTCCGTAAAATTCCGTAATCAGATAATTTTCTATGATATCGTCGTTCGTAATAATTTGCTTGATAGCGTTTTCTAAGACATAGAAAACCTATCTGAATGCTAATAATTTTTATAAAATGCTCCGAAAATACCTTAATAATAATTATAATAAATTAATAATAATAATAAATTACCATGAAAAATTGTCTTGGCTGAACAATTTGCCGCGTAAATAAATATAGAATGGCTTCCTACTGACTTATGCCAGTTGCATAAAACCCCTCGAAAAACACGTTACATATTCGCCTCGGATCATCGGATGATTTACCGTGACGACGGTCCATTATCCGATTATCCCAGACACGTTAATAATCCCCATCCAAAATACATATTACATAAATGAAATCACCCTAAATTACAGATATATACACTCATATTTTTTCTTCACGCACTTTGCGTCAAAGTTTGTTGTCACAATGGATTGCACTTTGCAACCAGTCCAATGTTTTACCTATGGAATAGTGTTCCACGGATATTTCCGCCTCTCAAATTTCTCTATGTTGGAGAAATAGACATAATTAATGTGTGAGCACTATGTATTTATGATGTCATATCACACGCATTGAAGGTGTTCTGATATATTTATATCAC
This sequence comes from Meconema thalassinum, assembly GCA_946902985.2. NCBI lineage: Eukaryota > Metazoa > Arthropoda > Insecta > Orthoptera > Tettigoniidae > Meconema > Meconema thalassinum. The sequence continues at coordinate 292,239,398 of OX336390.1, read as the reverse complement.
CCTAGAACTTCCTAATTTCACTGGAGGTCCCCTCCTTATGGTGACATTTAATTCCACTTATCACTGAGCACACGATCACACTATTGTGGCAGCGCCTCGTGACCATAATACTTAATCTCTCTTTAAAGTAGATTAAATTAATATTGACTTCTGAAAAAAAAAACAGTAAATGCGCATTACATATAACACCAAATATTTCTGTGCCGTAATCGCCCTGTCTTGTTAAGTTCCCGTACACCATATTCTACTTAATACTAGTTCTCAACACAGACCATTTCTCCTCACACAAATAATACCATTGTACAAATTATCTTAAATTACACACTTACAAATCTTACATGGCGAGGCCGTAAACAGGAATCACGTGTGCTGATATGTATGAGTTTCATGAAGGACTGTCTCGCATTCTGATGGCCCATCTTTTATCTCGTGGACGCCTTAAGCTAACAAGCCCTATTCAAGCGCTCCCCCATCTCTTGGAGATAAATGGGAACCCATCAGCGCTGCCAAAATGGCCTTGGTGCATCGAGACAATTTAGTGCTCAACAGCATCCGACAATCCCGTCATATTTCCCTGTACCTTAAAAACTCTCATTTACTTACATACTACCCCCCTGTGTGACTTCTGATACGCCTGCCTTAAGACCAGATCTTCCACGCACCAGACACCACACTTACTCATTTGATAGGCTGGCTCGCCAGCTAAACACACTCACTTTATGACACATATTTTCGTAGACTATGTATATTATACGTTCCGTATAATCTGTTTCCCTCACTATTCTCCAGCACATATGCTGTTTTCCCAATACGTTTGGAAACTGTAAATGGGCCCTCGTAGAGATAAAAGAACTTGGACATGACTTTCTCTAGCTTATTTGACTGTTTCGGCACTCTAAGTAAGACTCTGTCTCCCGGCTCGAATAGGTCAAATTTAGTTTCTTTTCGTTGGCGAATTCTCTTTTGTGCTGACTTAGATAAATTCTGTTTCGCCAACTGGACAGTGTAATCCATCCCCGGTTGCTTACCCTCATTTAATCCCAACACCCTCGCTAGTTCATTTTGTGGTCTTTTTCCGAAGTGAACTTCGTATGGCGTCAATTTCGTGCTCTCATGCTGGACAGAATTCAGCCAAGTCTCGACCTTGGGAAGATGTCCAACCCAGGCCGCATGCTTGTCATGCACTAGAGTCCGAAAAAGACGAGCCACTTCCCTTAATGGACGCTCTGCAGAATTACCCTGAGGGTACCTTACAGAGGAATGAACGTGTGTTATACCAGCTTCCTGCATACTGGTTCTCCATTTCTTTGCAGTAAACTGTGGTCCACTGTCAGATAGTATCCTGAGAGGAATGCCAAACTCAGGTACATACTTATTAATGATCAGACGGCTACACGCTAGTCCCGTGGCTTTCCTTAGCGGATATAGCTTGACATACTTACTAAAAGCGTCAATAACTATAAAAATGTACTCGTAGCCGTACTGTCCTTTAACGATCGGGCCAAATAAATCCACACACAGTAGTTCGCCGGGACTACTGGTGAGAACTGCAGATCTCTCCCCCACTAAATATTTAACTGGATATTTACTCCTTTGACAGGTGTCACACTTAGCTAAAATCCTCCTAACGTCCCTTCCCATTTTACTCCAAATGAAGTCACGACCAATTTCATAGAAGACCTTGGCAGCACCAAAGTGTCCTAATTCCCTATGAATGAACCAAATTAGCTCCTCCCGCAAAGTGGCAGGAACACATATTGCCCACCGATTATTCCTACATTTCCTTGCAAGAAGCCCATCCTGCATCTTGTACGTGAACCGTCCTACTTTCACATACTCTTCTTCACCTATTTCCAACCTAGCCAGTGGCTCCTTTAACTTAACGTCATCACGTTGCTCCACTAGCATATTTCTCAGTGTCTGTAACGATGCCCTGTTGCTACTGTCCACACATGCACATATTAAAATACCATCCTCTGCTTTAACCACAGGATAATCCCTACATAAATTAGTGTCCCTCGATAGCATGTCTGCAAGAATGTTATCTTTACCTTTAATATATTTTACTGTGAATTCGTATTCCTGCAGAGCAAGAATCCACCTACTAACTCTGTTAGAACTGAGTTTACAAGTCCTCATATACAGTAATGCATGGTGATCTGTGTGGATCTCAAATTTCCCCCCTACTAAATACATTCTAAATTTCCCTAAACTGAAAACAATACCTAAAAGCTCTAACTCAGTAATCGTGTATCTTTTCTCCGCTGCTGTCAGTCCTCGCGAGGCTAAAGATACAATGCACAGATTACCCTCATCATCTTTCTGACATAATACTCCAGCAATGCCTATATGTGAAGCATCTGTCATAACCACATATTCCTTATCTTTTAACGGATATTTCAGCACTACAGCTTTCTCAAAACCTTCCTTCAGCGCTCTAAAAGCCTGATCATGCTTGGACTCCCACCTCCACCGAGTCCCACTTTTAAGCAATTCCCTGAATGGTTCTACCAACCCTGAGTATTTAAGAACGAACCTCCTGAAAAAGTTGCAAATTCCCAGGTAAGTTTTTAACTGTTTAACATTCTGTGGCACCACTGCGTTAAGTATCTTATTAACCCTACTTTCTTCTGGTGTTACACCTCTACTCGACACTCTATGACCTAAAAATGTCACTTCTGACTGACAGAATGACGACTTAGACAGCTTCAAAGTGAACCCTGCCTGATCTAACTTCTGAAAAACTATATTTAAATGATGTAGATGCTCCTCAAAACTGCGTGAACTAATTACCATATCATCTATGTAAATGGTTACAAACTCTCCTGTGTCATCCCCTAATGCGATGTTTAAAGCCCTAATTAAAGCAGCTGAACTACTCTTTAACCCATAAGGTGTTCTACAAAATTGATAAAGATTATATTTATGACTAAAAGCTGTAAATGGTCTATCTTCGTACATAAGTGGCACTTGCCAAAAACTGGAACTCAAATCTACACAAGTGAAATACTTCTTCCCCTCAAATGTTTGCATCAACTCTTCAATGGACATGGACTTCAGCTGATCTGAACTGATTCTACTGTTAACTAAACGAGCGTCTAAACAAATACGAACCGTGCCGTCGGTCTTGGGTACCGTGATCAAAGAATTAACATATGGACTGTTAGAGTGCTCAATAATCCCATCTTCAAGCATCTGGTTAATTTGTGCCTCAACTGCACTCTGATAAGCGAAAGGTACAGGATATCTATGTCCTGTGAATACTGACCTATCAATAACGTTCAATGAATGGGTATAGCAATTGGCCATACCAATGCGATCCTCAAAAACTCTCCTATTACACAATAACACATCATAGAGCCGAACACACTGTTCCACCTCTATATTACCCTGAAATGCAGCATCACGTAACGAGTCCTCTAGACTTCCGTTCGTAATCACACTGCCCACAAAACATGGAGAACCCCGCTCTACGGCTGGCGATATCTCATTTAAAGTACAAATCACACCTACAATACTACTACTCTGAATATGGTCATTGAACGCTACTTCTACTTCAGAATCTCCCCATTTAAATTTCAAACTCCCTACATCATAACATAAGTTACCAGACACTCTACTTAGCCACTCTGAACCCAAGATAACACTGAATACTAAATTTGGAATTACAAGGCAAATCTGCTTCTCTACATGATTATTAATTTTAATGTCTACTAAAACTTGCTTAGAAATTACTTTAGACCTCTTCCCAACAGCTGTGATAACAAAAGTGCTTTTAATTGGCATCTCCTCAAAATTTACTCCAGTTCCTTTCATTTTATCATAAAATGCACTACTTATGCAACTCTTCATACAACCACTATCAATTAAAACATCTGTGTACGCCTCGGACACGTTAAATTTAACTATGGGGCTCTTACTAACCACTTCCTGAATAATACCTTCATCATTTAGTTCATGTAATAATTCATTTCTTACATTTAGGTCATAGGGTTCCTGTATAATTGTATGGACAGGGCATGCTACAGACTGAGATTCTGACCTTACTTCGCAGCCTGGTTCGCGTTTAAAGAACCGCTACAGCTGGCCATAGTACTACTAACTACTGAACTAGTCTGGTTGTTCTGGGCTGTGTTGTCATTGTTTGGCTGTATATTACTACCACTAGGCTGTCCTCTTCCTTGACCCCTATTCTGGTTGTAATTATTGTCATTATAATTTCTCCCTTGATTTCCCCTGAAATCATTGTTTCTCCCTTGATTTCCCCTGTAATCATTGTTCCTCCCTTGATACTGATTACCATAGCCATTTCCTCTGTTCTGATTTAGCTGATGATTATTATTATTTCTATTTTGAGCGTTGGCCCCTTCGCCACCGTTCCCTTGAACTTCTTGATGCCTGGCTTCATTAGGTCTATTATTATTATTACCCTGGTTCCGATTGAAATTGTCATCATAACCCCCTCTCCCTAGTGCATCAAATGTGCTTAACAAATTTTCTACTTGTGATATAGTCTTTACATTCTGGATACAAGCAGCCTCCTTGATCCTATAGGGAAAGTGCCTAAGTAGCAACCTTACCACATCACTTTCCTCCTTCAAGCCATCAAGATATTTACACACTAATACCTGCCCTAAAAAGTATTCGGTCATGGTGGAGCTTCCTTTAGGGTTATATTTACCACACACTACTCCCTCACGATGCTGCGACTGAATAACCTCATTCCAGAACTTTTCACAGAATTTCATTTTAAAATCATTGATATCAGTAAACTTGTCTCTGTAGACAGCAAACCAATTCCTCGTTTCCCCCACAAACACTTGTTCTAAAATTTCAACTACCTGGCACCACTCAATACTACCATTTTCCAACCTCTCCCCGAATTTATTTTCTATAGTGTTCATGAACTCCATTGGGCACCCCTGTCGATTGCTGAACTTACCCAGTTCTACCTCCCTGTGTGTGCTATTCACAAAAACTGGCCTATTCTGACTATTTTCTTGCCTGATCCTAGCTTTTAATTTTAATTCTAATTCTGCGATTTTCTCCTCAGCCTTCCTCTCAATACTGTTTACTGTTAATTTAATGTTTCCTTCTGATTCTTCTACTTTATCATATAGCTTTGCTTGTTTCTCCTCAATCTTGCTAATGCTTTCCCTATTACTCTCTCTTAAATCATTTACTTCTGCAACTACTTGTGAGTGGACTTTCTCAATTCTACCCCCCAGCTGTTCCTTAACCTCTTTAGTAGCTACCTGAATTTTGTCAATTTCTCCCCCCAATTGCTTTTTGACCTGCTGTGTTTCCAGTTGCACTAGTTCTTTTAAATTTTCAGCCTGTGTACTGATTCTAATTTCCAACTCCTCCTGTACTTTTCCTAATTTTCTGTCTACATCTGCAATAATCTCTTTAGCCTTTTCTTCCATCACCCCCCTGATCTCACCTCTAATCAGTTCGAATTTGTCACTCATTTCCCTACTGTTTTGTTCTAATTTAGCATTTAAAGTTTCATTACTCTCTCTATTTTCCCTACTGTTTTGTTCTAATTTTGCATTATTCTGTTCTAATTTTGCATTATTCTGTTCTAATTTTGCATTTAAAGCTTCTGTACTTTCTTTATTTTCCCTACTGTTTTGTTCTAATTTTGCATTATTCTGTTCTAATTTTGCATTTAAAGCATCTGTACTTTCTTTATTTTCCCTACTGTTTTGTTCTAATTTTGCATTATTCTGTTCTAATTTTGCATTTAAAGCATCACTACTAACTTTGTTCTGATACATGAACTCGAGAAGTAAAGTTTTTAATTCTGGTTGGCCGCCTACACTCCCTGTTTCAGTATCGGGATTTACCTCCGCTACCCCGGTACTACCATCACTCGACATACTGCTCGTATCATCATTCTCCAGTTGATGACCACTACGTAACCTCATCTGTCTTTCTTTCTCATCCCCCATAATGATATACACTGATAAAGACAAATAACCCCCAAAATACAGGCACAGAAATATATACCCTTCTCCTTCCACAAATGTTATTAGGTTTTCAGCCCCAAGTTGTCGGCGACAAATGTAATGGTTTTCGCTAGCCCGCACTGTTGGGAGAGAAATGTAACTGTATACCTTTGCCTAAGCTATGTTGTTTTAATGGGCGCCAAGACCTCAATGCAATGTTGAAATCTAAATTTGTATTTAACAACGTCTAGCTCTGGCAGAACACATTCAAGACTCTATTCACTCAGATCGTGGTATGATTTGATCATTAACCCAACAAACAATTGTATCAGGAGAAGGAATTGGTCTATATCTAATGCTACCTACTGAAAGCAAAGATTGCATTGTAAAAGAAATGAATTTATTATATAAAACAAGTATAGCAAAATTAATAATAATAATAAGTTTAAAATTTAAATTGGAGCGTTGTGATTTGAATATTACCGATAGAAAATTACGTGAAAACGGAGTCTGATAAATTGATTTTACTCTTATTTCCAAGCTATGAAGTTACTGAAATATGAAATATAAAACAAAGAAAATGAGAGATTGCGTATTTCTGCGTCATGTGCGCTTACCATTGGAAATTGCCAAAGCATCTCCCTCGTTCTTGATGATGCTGTGTGCTTCCCACAGTCTCCTGGACGTCGTCATCTCCGTCGAAATTTGATGATATCCTGGTAGATTATATAATTCTATGGTCCGTACCTCGGACCCAAACTCGCGTAAAACCGCACTGGTTACGTTTTACAAAAGTTCGTCGCTAACTCCACTGAACATCGGAGCGACACGCACTTGCGACCGTACACCGCAAGTTCTACACAGATAGTCCTTGTTTCACGGCGCGTCGAACGATATATCCACACGTTGGCTCCCCCACCATGGTACCGACATCTAGCTTACGTCGTCCTCACTGATTGGCTGCACCCTACGCGCTAGATCCCCACTCCTTCCTCATTACACTCCGCGGGAGGGAGAAGTCGATTTCCGTTTCAACAATTCGCCTTTTCTAGACCTTGCGACCCAAACTTCCGTCATGCTTCTCGACAAGATTAAGCGTGTATTTGAAATCCCAGTGAGTCACGTCTCTCGATATACCCTAACTGACGAAAACTCCGTAAAATTCCGTAATCAGATAATTTTCTATGATATCGTCGTTCGTAATAATTTGCTTGATAGCGTTTTCTAAGACATAGAAAACCTATCTGAATGCTAATAATTTTTATAAAATGCTCCGAAAATACCTTAATAATAATTATAATAAATTAATAATAATAATAAATTACCATGAAAAATTGTCTTGGCTGAACAATTTGCCGCGTAAATAAATATAGAATGGCTTCCTACTGACTTATGCCAGTTGCATAAAACCCCTCGAAAAACACGTTACAATGTTTTACACGAGTAAAGAGAAATGTTCTTGAATTAGTTTATAAACATGCCTAATACGTTCGTTTGTCATCAATCCAAAGATTGCTTTTATCAAAATAAACATTACATCGTATTACGTTGGTATTTGGCTCCTGGGGGGCATTGATTCCCCTAATCACAACACGTAGTTACGCCACTGGGCTCATATGCACTCTCTATTCACCATTACTGGCATGAAACCCATATAGTAAAGGCGTCGCGAGGCTGAGTGTGGGTACAGTACTTTTATATCTCATTCTATGTGCTAATGTGCTCGCGACCACATTCCACTAGCATCGTAAATATACAATTAAATCAGAACGAGTTCTTTTGTCCTAGCTTCTATGCCATTGTGTCTGTGGCAATAACGCGATACGTATCAATCCTAAAACGTGCACAGGATGCTTACAAGCATCATTATGCTCAATTATATTGCTATTTCATTCCAGCGAAGAAAATAATACTATCTCAAGTATTGCAGAGAGATATGGATTGATTGCTTATATTCTGATCACACACATGGGGCTAGCAGTTCACTCTCGTACAACACTATCAATCAGGAAGTAGTGAGTGATATAAGTATAAATAGTAATAATAATAATAATAATAATAATAATAATAATATCGTCTGGCCTCGGTGCCGGGTGCAAGCTTTGTTATTTCACAACATGAGGGCAGCTTGCCTGTCGAATTTTGTTGTTCCTTGAAGCACTATGAAAGTCAAGGAGGTTAGATATCTAAGCTCCTTGACACTATAGCGCTTTCTAGTAGATAAATGAGAAACTTTGTGTTGGCGGAACATCCCGAGATTAATTTTGCCATTATGAACACGGCCTACTAAATTCAAATGGGATCTTTAACATGCCAACATTGTATGCGTAACATGATTTTTGCCGCCTTTCAAAAAAATCACTTAACACGGCCAGGAGCGAACCTCAAGCTTTGGGTTAGTAATCCGACACGATAACCACTCACCTACCGTGGCAAGAAATATAAGTATTATAAGCAAGTAATAATTGGGAACGAATCTTTTGATAATGCATAATTTGTGTTCTTTTTTTATTTATTGCATATTCTGAGCATAACAGCATATTTTAGCATATGCATTTGAAATGTATAAGTATAATTTAAAACATCTTAAACAAAATTGGTTTTGCTGCGTGTTGGACATCCCTTGTAAGAAACTTTCCGAGCAACAAATAACGAGATAAACATTATTTTTGGCGTGACTATTTAAAGAAGGGAATGGGGTGGGACATTCCTTTCATCACCCCGGCAGCCAGTAGCCAGGACTTTTTTAAATTTTAGTACTGCAACTTAGGATTTTTCAAATAGTTCCTACTTTTGCCGCCAAGTGAACCTGCTTTGCTCAAAATGTTTAAAGAGAAAAGCAACAGAAAGTATTTATTAAACCAGTGAGTGTCAGGTAATAGTGATTATTCAACTGATGGCGTTGTCGTCCATTGTCAAATATGCTCCAAGGAAGTGAAATGTGAATGCATATTTTCTACATTTTTCGAGCATACTGTAATTGCGTGCATATTTTAATCGTCTTTAGTGCATAGATGTCAGGTCCCTAGTAATAACCAACTAACTCTCAGTATAGTTTGTCCCGTTGTCGCAGCCCCTAAACTGAGGAACCAACCAATAGTTTGTCCCGGTATCCTTTATAACTCGTGCATGATATTTATTTGCAAGGAAGTAACAGGCTGAATAGGGAAGGGGTTGACCCCTTGGATTTACCCTGGCTTCCAACATATGTAACGGTTCGTTGGTTCCTCAGTTTAGGGGCTGCGACAACGCGGTCATGTAGCCCGGTGTACTTTGGGTGTGTGTAGAATCTGTCTGATAACCGGCGTTAATTGCGATGGCTGTATTTGTGTGTGTATCTGTTTTAATTCAAGTAAGGAATGCAGACATTGATTTTTTTCAAGCAGTTAGTACTTTTGCCGCTCCTGACGTTGAACGTAGGAACCTAAGAGCGTTAGTCAAATGCATAACTAGTATATAATTTAGCTTCACACAGGCGTAATTAGTGGAAGATTCTTTAACATGCGGGCCGAAAACCTAGATGTTAGGCCCCTTAAAACAACAATTATCATCATCATCATCTTTAACATGCCATAAATCTATTACATGGGACCGCTGGCTTTACTTCCCCTCCGAAGGAAGGCATACTGAGGGATTTTTAACGCTCTTAAAAATCTGACGACTTTGGCCGGGTTTGAACCCACGATCTTGGGCATAGAAGCTCAGCATGCTACCAACTACGCCACCGAAGCCGCTAACATATGTAACAATATTATTAGTTTTACGTCCCTGTTAACAACTGAGGCTTTTAGAGATATCGGGGTGGCGGAATTTTGCCCCTCGCATTTGTCACGGCTCCCTCGTATTTGCGCACCCTCAAATGCCAACTGACTGCGCCAGGATTCGATCCTGCAACCTTGGGAAAAGCAGGCGGGGGAAAGTTACCGCTGCACCACGCAGCCAGTATTACTTCGAACAACTCATCCGCTTGACATATTTATTTATTTATTTATTCAAATTGCAGTAATTTTCGGGAAATCAGCATCTTTGAATAATTGAAATATTTGAACTGTTCGATTTATTTTAATAATCCACTATTCGAAATATTTGAGTACTTATCTTTAGCCTACTTTCGATTTTTGCAAAAAATGAAAGTAGACTTATGAGATCACTACAGGGCCAAAAAATGTGTCTGTCTGTGTGTGTGTCTGAGTGTGTGAGAGAGTGTGTACTCTGAATGTCTGCCCCCCCCCCCCCTATCAATTCGAACACGGTGAAACCAAATTGAACGAAATTTGGTGCAGAGGTAGAACAAGCAAAGGGCACCTCAGTGTCATGTTTTATATCGCCGCCATCTTTACCAAAACTGAATGGCGGCCACTCAAACGTTCAAAACGTAAAATCAACTAACGACTAACCAAATTATCCGATCTCAACCAAATTTGGTAACAATATACCTTCATATAGGACGCGTCTTGTGACCAAACTACAAGGTCATCCGCCGTACCATTTCAGGATGGCGGCCGAGCGAATTATGCAAACTTTATAATCCATATCATGGGACCCACCAGTTCCGATTATCGAGCCGAGAATCGTTTTAACTGTTCTAAAGAAAGAGGCACGTTCGAAATTAAAAGATTATTTTGTAATTCTATAGTGCAGAAGTGATTTTAAAAAGCTGAGCCGTCTCAGTAACAAGACAAGATGGCAGTGGATATCTTGTGCCTGACTTATATTTCACTAATTTGAGTATTGCATGCAATATAGCGTACAATAAATAAACTTTGTATGAAATGCTTTATATATAAATAATATACTCCACTGATGAAATCGTTTAGTCTAAATCATTATTTGCTAACAAGTTCTATGTAAGTCATTTTATATAGAGCGATGTTCGTTGGCACAATTGGCTCCATGGTAAAGCGTTGGCCTATCACTCATATGCCTATGGTTCAAACCCCATCAGAGTTAGGTTTTTTTTTTGCTTGAAATTTTATATATTTATTGTTTTGTAATGACTCAGACGTTTTAAAATTAAGCGTTATATTGTGCATATTACGGTGGAAAATATATCTTTAATTAAAACATAATTCGCCAGCTGATTTGCTCGAGACATCTAGCAGCCAAAAAGGTAACTGCGCGCCGGCCTACTTATTAACTTCGATTAACTTCCAGATTTTATTGAAAAGTTTCTTCTTATGGCCGCTAGAATGCACACGCCCTGTTAGGGTTATATTGTTCGATACTTCTCCACTAGATGTCACGACTGGTCTACGTGGGACTCCATTGATTAGTACCGTATACCATTGCCATTCTATGCGCACCGAATTTGAAGAATGACAAGATGATACTACGATACAGTTTTACTTTTTATTTTAAAGGGTTTTTATCAGCCTATTGTGCGTTATTTGAAAATGTTATTTGAAGTAAAGAACAAAACGATTTCACATAGTAACTGAATTCTAGCCGTTGGTGCTAGTTAAGGTTATTAATACTTTTATTTCAGGCAAATGCAATCGAAAATATCCACATAGTTTGTATAGGCTACACACGTCTTTGTAGGGTCATGGAAAGATTTGTTAATTCAATTAGGGTTGTGAAAGCCATGCACAACCAGACGTGTAAAAACATGCCTCAACTCAAAGTTGGATGTTGCCCACGTCAGGTCGATTATGTAATAATAATAATAATTGTTTTACGTCCCTTTTAACTACTGTTGCTTTTAGAGACGCCGGGGTGCCGGAATTTTGGCCCGAAGTGGATCTTTAACGTGCCAGTAAATCTACTGACACGGCTCCCTCGCATTTGTGCACCCTCAAATGCCAGCTGACTGCGCCAGGATACGAACCTGCAACCTAGGGCCCAGCAAGCGAGAACGTTACCGCTGAGCCACGCAGCCAGTCCGGTCGATTATGTCTCCAGATCCATAACATTCTTGAGATACTTCTTATCTTTCATTCTTCAATGATGGTAGTAGTTTCTTTCTAGGTTGTGGCGTTTGGTAGAGGTAAATAGTTTCTAAGGTCCTCAACCAAGAAATGATTCTATTATACTCTTTGATAATAACAACGAGTTATAACTAAGTATACTCATACATTTAGGAGAAAGTAGGCTATATGTTCTTTACTGAACATATTGTTTCATATTGTAGCATTAAGAGTTTCATTTTATCGAAACTTTTCTTGAGATTAAATTTAATGTGCCCTCTGACAAAGCAAGAGGACTGGGTAGGAAGCACGCAGTCAGTTTACACAGGGAAGGGGGGGGGATATTATCAGCAGTGTAAACACGAGTAAATCACAGCCTTGTGAGATAAGCTCTCCACCTACGCGATAAAGAAAGTTACGCTTCATCCCTACATTGTAATTACTCTAGAATAAAGGGTACTGTGCCCAAGAAATAAATTAATTACAGTACTTTAGAATGCCTTAAAAGTACAAAGGTATTTTAAATGCAACAATAGATTCGTCCACCTTCAGCATAATATATCCTCGACTTAAACGGAAAGATACTGCAAGTATGGAGTTCTTGTTTACATCATAATATCCTAAGTTGGGATCTGAAGTTTCACTCGCCCGGAGGGAAAAATGGATGTGGCTTGTTGATGCCGTAAAGACATTGGCTGTTGCTATGGTGACTGACTTAATACACGCAGGACATTGTTAAATCTCATCGCGTATCTGTACTAACTTGAATTAAACATGATGTTCAGTAAGGAACATATAGCCTACTTTCTCCTAAATGCATGGGTATTGTTATAACTCTTTGTCCTTTTCGAGGAGTATAATTGAATGTTGGTTGTAGTAGCTTTTGAAATACAACGTGTTATACGGATATTAAACATGAATATGAGGTGCCCTTTGTTAGTGCTACCTCTGTAAAAAAAAAAATCAATTCGGTTTCAGCGTGTTTGAATTGATATGGGGAATCTTCTAGTTACCGTGGAACAGCTGACTGCCCCGCTGGGCTGTCTCTAAGCGCTAGTCTTACTTCATTCATCCATTTGACATGTCCAAACAATCTCAATCTGTTTTGCTCCAGCAAATATGGTTCAGCCTCGGAAAATGAGTCACATAGTACATCTGAAAATTTACTACGATATACATACTGTAGATAATGACGGGATGTTATGTTCATTGTGAAAGTAAACTAGGAAATTTACGCATATTTCCAGGGAGCTGGTTGGGAAATTGTGACAGGTTACCCTTCCCAGAAACTGGAACACAGTAGATACACTTCCGGTCATTTCACTGAGATGAGACAGAGACAGGACACATACAGGGTGTTTTGAAAATGTGTGTCTAAATATAAGTTGGATAGAAAGGGTCAACTCTGGTAGTATGACATTGTTTTGAAGGACGGCTCACCCTATCCTAGTTTCAGGCAGTATTCAAGTGATGTATGGCTCTCCGACTGATTACCAGTCGTTGTCATCACATGAAACCCCATTTTTTTAAATCCCATTTACTTATTACAACTGTAAGTTAAAAGCTCTTTGTCTTTCACCACACATATTTCACTATGCACGCTATTTATGTACAGTATCTGGTCAGATTATTATGACCATTCTTAGATTTATTGTATTTATCTGTTTGAATAGCTTTATTTCCACAGTAGGCTATACAAGATGTCAGCTAAAGAAAGTTGATTAACTCTTCCGTAATTGTTGTCATTTTTGTGGTGCGCTTTGAGTTACTCAGCTAGCGGCTTCGGTGGCGTAGTCGGTAGTATGCTCTGCTTCTATGCCCAAGATCGCGGGTTCAAACCTGGCCGAAGTCGTCGGATTTTTTAAGAGCGTTAAAATCCTTCAATAGGCCTACGCCTTCCTTCGGAGGTGAAAACGCCGGCGGTCCCATCTCATAGATTTATGACATGTAAAAGAACCTTCTACTAGTTAAACTTGTGTGAAACTAAATTTGCAGGTTAGATTTCGTTGAAACGCTCTATCAAAATTGGAACTACTTGAAATTGAACGGAAATTGTAGCTCACTGTCCGCATTGAAGCAGCTTCAGCCTCTGGCTCGGACATTCCCGGCACTAACAGCCATACGCTAAATCTCTACTTAGTATAAAACGATTGAAATCTAGAACACCAGTAAGTGTCACTGCGGGGCAACTGATTGCTGCTGGATTTGACCTTAATGAAAGCTGGAAGCATGAGTGGTCAACTAAAACACTGGGAACAAGTGCCCACCATCGTGATCCCACGAAGAAACCAAACGGCTTTGACTTACCGAGGAACTTCTGGTGCCGCATCAACAGGCTGAGGACTGGACATGGTTGCAGCAATGATTTCAGGTACAAGTGGGGCTGGATCAGCTCACCAATGTGTGAGTGTAACCTGGAAGAACAGACGATCGAACATCTGGTCCAACGCTGTCCTCTTTATTCGTACCCTGGCCGATTTGTTCGCTCTCACAACCGACTTAACCGAATGGTTGAGAAGGATGGACTTTAAAGTTTGAATATAGCTTGTTATGTATAATTGTATATTGTATAAATTACCATACGATTAAATAAATAAATAAAACATAGTCCCCGATTCTTGGATGTTACGGGTAAACTTGAGAACCACTGGATGGATTTTGATGCGGGTTTCACCATTCCGTAAAGGATATTTCGAGGATGATTTCTGTAGAAAATAATTTATTTATGATCAAAGGAAGCCGAGCAGTAACGATTTCAGTGGAAAAGTCGAAAAAAAAACCTGCCGTCCGAGCGCTTTGTAAGCCTACGCTGGACAAACCGTTAAAAATATCTAAACACTATGAGTGTAAGAATTGTTCAGCATGAAAAGTTCTACCAAAAAAGTCCACGAGAGCATATGTCTATCTTCAATACATCGCCCACTATAAGTGTTTTTACGTTTTAATTTCTTCCAACCATATCCATTCAACTACTGAGGCGACAGTTTACGAGCTAGCGAAGGGCGAGTCTATCATCCCTTTTAGAGCCTAGCTAGCGGGCAAACCTATTGCCCCAGATACAGCCAGCAGCAAACAATTGAGTCGTGTTGAGTTAAGATTTCTGAGAAGGGTGGTTGTGTTTGGAGTTTCCCTGGAAGTGCAACTCAGGTTTTCTTCATTTTGCCTGTGAAACAGAGTCAAGTTAAGATTGGACGGAAGGGGGATTTGAGTTTCATTCACCTCGCCATTCCCTGGAAGTGCAACTCTCATTTCGCCTGTAAACTTTTCGTTCCAAAAAATTCACCGTCAATTTAAGATTGGACTGAAAGGGGATGATATTATATTAAATTATACTGATTGGCTTATAATCTCTACTTAGTCTAAAACAAAGTCCCCGATTCTTGGATATCACGGGTAATCTCGAGAACCACTGAATGGATATTATTGCGGTTTTCACCATTCTGTAAAGGATATCTCGAGGAAGTTTTCTGTAGAAAATAATTTATTTATGACCAAAGGAAGTCAAGCACTAACGATTTCAGTGAAAAGGTCGAAGAAACCTTACGTCCGTGCGCTTTTTAAGCTTACGCTGGGCAAACCGTTAAAATATCTATATACTATGAATGTAAGAATTGTTCAGCATGAAAAGTTCTACAAAAAAAAAGCCCGGGAGAGCATATCTCTTTCTTCAATGCATCGCCTACTATAAGTGTTTTTATGTTTTCATTTATTCCAATAATCTCCATTCAGTTACTGAGGCGACAGTTTACGAGCTAGCTAGGGGTGAGTCTATCACCCCAGTTACAGCTTATCTAGCGGACGAGCTTATTACCCCAGATACAGCCAGCAACAAACTGTCGAGCCGTGTTGACTTAAAAACTTTAGAGAAGAGTGGTTGTGTTTGGAGTTTCCCTGGTGGTTGTGTTTGGAGTTTCCCTGGAAGTGCAACTCTGCTTTTCTTCATTTGGCCTGTGAACTTTTCGTTCCAAAAAATTCACAGTCAAGTTAAGATCGGACGGAAGGGGAATTTGTGTTTCATGACCTCACCATTCTTAAATTACGTCTGACAAGAATTTGTTGCACATGCATCTCCATGATAATATAATTAATTGTCCAGTCAGTGATTTTAACCCATCATGCCGAAACGTAAAATGGATATTGGTCGTTGTTCATTGACAATGAAAAAAAAAGAGCGCTTATCACGTAATGCATTTATAACTGTTCCCGGGCGAAGCCGGGTCGGGTTGCTAGTAAATAAATAATAAGTTACTCGGCTAGTCTTGTTGAGCGTCCATCGAGGGGCGTAGGTGATTCAGTGAGTCTTTTGCTTTTGTAGGTTTTTGATTACAGCTGTAGGCCTATCGTAGATAAGAGTGAATTTGTGGTTGCTCTTTGCTAAAAAAAATACTTTCATTTATACTGCTCTCTTAGTTTTTTGTGCATTCATTATGATGGGAAAATTAGGTAATAATTCGCCCTGGAAAATAGCCTCTGTTTTCGTGCAACTTTCAAATTGTGGGCCTTTACAAACAAAAATAAGCCAACAAATAGGCAAGTACAGGATCAAATGTCTGTGGGAAAGATCAAGACTGGTACCCGGTTCAGCCGGTGGTAGGCGCGCACTTTCACACTTTTACCAAACATATTCTATAATGTGTACTTACAGTGCTCATAGGCGATGCTGAAAATGTCCTCCCTCACTTGTAACACACAGCTGACATCTTCTGATGAAAGAATGTCTGTCAATTATTTTATTATTTACGGAGCCTGTTTCCGTGAATCGTTTAGCGAGCCTCCTAATTGTACTGGCAATCAGGCACAGATCGTCCTGGAAACTCGATTCGAAATTTTCGTCTCGTTTCATAACAAGATTTTATGCTTTTCATGTATTCTACGAATTATGGATATACACACGTTAGCGCAACGTGAATTGATGTCTAGGCATGACCAAAAATAACAGTAATCACAATTCTCACTAAACGTGCAACACTAACGTCTAAAATTTGCAGATACACGTCCATATGAATGACAAAACACGTGTGAACTAACGATATGAGTCCGCGGAGCGCGCCACCACCGGCTGAACCGCATACGCGCGTCCGCGATCTGCGCCAGTCACAGTCACAGCCAGTATAAAAATCTTGCCGTGTTTATCACTCGCACATAGATGTATTGAACCCTGTAGTTTAAAATTAGCTACTACAAAAAATCTACATCGATGAGTTAGAAATATTGGAAAGATCACTATTCGACATTATAACACACATTTTCAGAATAAAAACAAGATGTTCAGTAAAGATCATATACACACATCAAAAAAAGTTTTGCATCACCTCGGTTCCAAGAGTTCCGGAACCGTTAAATACAAAGGGAATAGAGATCAACACAAACAACATTTCAGCTCGTTTTATTGCTCATGAGACCCACACATTGCATGTTGTACCATCATACAGCTAGACTTTCAGCATTTGTGGTCCAGATTGCAGTACACACCACTACCTCTAATACCCAGTAGCACGTCCTCTTGCATTGATGCATGCCTGTATTCGCCGTGGCATACTATCCACAAGTTCATCAAGACACTGTTGGTCCAAATTGTCCCACTCCTCAACGACAATTCGGCGTAAATCTCTCAGAGTGGTTGGTGGGTAAAGACGTCCATAAACAGCCCTTTTCAACATATCCCAGGCATGTTCGATAGGGTTCATGTCTGGCGAACATGCTGGCCACTGTAGTCGAGCGATGTCGTTATCTTGAAGGAACGCATTCACAAGATGTGCACGATGAGGTCGAGAATTGTCGTCCATGAAGACAAATGCCTCTCCAATATTCTGCCGATATGGTTGCACTATGGGTCGGAGGATGTCATTCAGGTATCGTAAAGCCGTTTCGGAGCCTTCCATGACTACCAGTGGCGTACGTCGGCCCCACATAATGCCACCCCAAAACATCAGGGAACCACCACCTTGCTGCACTCGCTGGACAGTGTGTCTAAGACGTTCAGCCTGACCAGGGTGCCTCCAAACACGTCTCCGACGATTGTCTGGTTGAAGGCATATGCGACACTCATCGGTGAAGAGAACGTGATGCCAATTCCGTGAGGTCCATTCAGCATGTTGTTGGGCCCATCTGTACCGCGCTGCATGGTGTCGGGGTTGCAAAGCTGGACCTCGCCATGGACGTCGGGAGTGAAGTTGCGCATCATGCAGCCTATTGCGCACAGTTTGAGTTGAAACACGACGTCCTGTGGCTGAACGAAACGCATTATTCAACATGGTGGCATTGCTGTCAGGGTTCCTCCGAGCGGCAATCCGTAAGTAGCGGTCATCCACTACAGTAGTAGCCCTTGGGCGGCCTGAGCGAGGCCTGTCATCGACAGTTCCTGTATCTCTGTACCTCCTCCATGTCCGAACAACATCGCTTTGGTTCACTCTGAGACGCCTGGAAACTTCCCTTGTTGAGAGCCCTTCTTGACACAAAGTAACAATGCGGACGCGATCGAACTGCGGTATTGACCTTCTAGGCATGGTAGAACTACAGACAACATGAGCAGCGTACCTTCGTCCTGGTGGAATGACTGGAACTGATCGGCTGTCGTACCCCCTCCGTCTAATAGGCCCTGCTCATGCATGGTTGTTTACATCTTTGAGCAGTTTTAGTGACATCTATGAACAGTCAAAGGGACTGTATCTTGGATACAATATACACAGTCAACGTCTATATGCCGGAGATCTGGGAACCGAGGTGATGCAAAACTTTTTTTGATGTGTGTAGCTTACTTTCTCTTAAATGCATGGGTATTCTTATAACTCTTTGTCCTTTTCAAGGAGTATATAATAATAATAATGTTATTGGTTTTACGTCCCTTTTAACTACACTGGCTTTTAGAGACGCCGGGGTGCCGGAATTTTGCCCCGAAGGGGATCTTTAACGTGCCAGTAAATGTACTGACACGGCTCCCTCGCATTGGCGCACCCTCAAATGCCAGCTGACTGCGCCAGGTTTCGAACCTGCAACCTTGGGCTCAGCAAGCGAGAACGTTACCCCTGAGCCACGCAGCCAGACTTCAAGGAGTATAATTCAATGTTGGTTGTAGTAGCTTGTTGAAATACAACGTGCTATACGGATATTAAACATGAATATGAGGTGCCCTTTGCTAGTGCTACCTCTGTTAAAAATTTCATTCAATTCGGTTTCACCGTGTTTGAACTGATATGGGGAATCGATTTGCACACATACATGGCCGCTATCTGCAAACCATTGGGCTGATGACCTTGTAGGGCGGGGGGCAAACATTCAGAGTACGCAGACAGACACACACTTTTTGGCCCTGTGTAGATCTCATAAGTCTACTTTAATTTTTTGCAAAACTGAAAGTAGGCTAATTAGAAACATTATTTTCTTTCAACGCTTAACCAATCATCTTGTGGAAGCGCTGAAGCGCTGAGAACCCTCCACGGACTCGTAAGCCACTGGTTTAGATTTTGTGATAACCACCTACTTGTATATTTTGGAAGGATCATACACCCTTATCATTTGTACCGTAGATCTTCAGCCGGTGAACATGAATTCGCCCTATGACTGGGCGGGGTAAAAAGTGTAAATATGTAAATACACCTTGTAAATCACAATTAAAATGGGGCAGTAATAATCAACAATTACATGTAATTGTTTCCTGGAGTTAACTTTTCAAACACCCAACAGCCACCTTCAGTGGTCTAAGGGTAGCCTATGCATTGAACCCCTTGTCCCAATGGTTCTAGGTTCCTGGAAAAAATTAAATGTGTTAGTAAATTATCACTATTACGAAAGTTTGATGCTTTTCAGTAGGTCCACACGATTGTACCCAAATTAGATGGGTTATTCCCTAATTCCATCTCATTTGGGTACAATCGTTTTGACCGACTGATTAAGCATCAAACTTTCGTTTACTAAGGCAACACTGAAAATGGCTTCAAACACCATAATTATCACTATTAAACGGGGCAATGATAATTAACTAACACGTGTAATTTTTTCCAGGTGTGTTAACATATTTAAACATTGTACCCCGCTCATTCGTTGGGCAAATTTCTGTTGACCGACTAAAGAGCGTTGGGCGTTTGAAAAATTATGCTATTTCCCAGGAAAACACACTAACCATTCCATATCTAACAAGTCAACGTTTCGCCGGAACATTTTAACAAATTTAATTCTTTGCATAGTGAGCACAGCTGAGCAAAGTTTATTCAAAAAAACCGACACGACAACGTATGTAATATTCTTTTTGGAGACTTAAAATAAATGTACAGTAGGTACTAAATGCGCTGCCAATAGCTAATGTAATATATTCCTACTAGCTGTTCTTTAAAATAACATAGGATTCAGTTACAATTCTAGTGAATTGACAACACAGGGGGTGAATTTACAGCAGGTAGATAAGCACTCTGTCAATGACTCAACTCCCACGCCATATGCTTATCGCCTGCCGGCCACCTCATCGTCCGTGTGCGATAGAGGACCTCACCTGACTAACCGAAGTTTCCCCTCCTCACTGCGTGCACTAACAGGAAAAATTAAAAATAGCTGCCAAAGAAACATACAACGAAGTTTAATATTGTTATTATAGTAACTTCATATAGGAGTTATTCGGGGACACTAAAATCACGTCAATCACTGCCACAATCAGGGGGTGATATTTGTTGTTATCAATTCATTTTAGAGAACTGGTACATCTTGATCATCAGTCCCGTGTATTTGGGTGTGAGCCAGATATGTCTGATAGCCTGTGTTTCCCAGGGCTGACAAGACGGAGGGGCAAATGGGGCTGCAGCCCCGGGGCCTGCACTTACTTACTAAGGCGACCGGGTGATAGGAGTAGGTACAGTATATCCACTCACTTTCATTTTCCAACAAATTTGAATATTCCGGCGGGTCTGTACATTTCAACCGAATTTACTTATTGTTATTATTTCATTTGAGGGACCTGGACATCGTGGTCATTGTACTTGGGTGTGATTTGGAAGGAGATGGCCGTGGCCTTAAGGAGCTATTCCGGCATTTGCCTAGAAGAGAGAACCCACGGAAAACCACTTCCAGAATAGCTAAGGTGGGAATCGAACCCACCTCCTCTCAGTTTTGCCCCACGAAGCTGAGTGTACCCCGTTCCAGCCCTCAGAACATTTCTTGGTAGAGCCATGAATGGAATACTGTCCTCCACGGCGTCAGCTAAGAAGGCTAGCCACAAATCCACAAGGTGAGCCTGAATTCAGTGAATAGACTACAAGAGAACATAACATTCATTTTGTAAATAACCATTATCTTTGTAACTCCATTACAAGAGAAATAGTAAAGTTTCCTAAGTTGAACCTTTATAGGCCGGAAAATTTCTGTATGACGTTTGAAAAATTCGACTTATACTTCATATGAGTCTGAAAGGCATTTGAAGTTTACACTGAAAAATAATTAAACCGTTCAAAAATAAAAATCCATAATCTATGGAAGTTTTCATTTTTAAGGGGGCCTTTAAAAATATAAACGCGAAATTAATACTTCCAGGATGTCACGGGATGAACAAAGATGGAGGGTCCCGCAAACCCTACGTTCTTGGGCCCATGTGCATTCTCCACTGCCGTGTTTTTGTGATGACCGTAGTATTAAGTTTAAATGTAATTAAGTGTTGATATTTGGGTAGGTGCCCCAGGACTTGAAATAGGGTACCATATGTCTGGATGGAGTGAGAAAAAAACACACTCAGGATGGTCACTGTGAGCGGCAGGATTCGATCCATCAATTTCCGGAGTTGCAACTCCCCCATACATCACAATAGTACCAATTTCAAAACCTAATCACACGAAGCACCTAGATATTTGCACCACTTTCCTCAAGTGAAGAGTAGGGGCAGATAGCCTCGGCGTTCCGCCTCTTCAATCCTCAATCACCACCACCAGGGAAGGAGTATTATTACTATTAATAATAATAATATTAATAATATACTATTGGTTTTGCGTCCCTTTTATATACTGCGGCTTTTAGAGACGCCGGTGTGCCGGTATTTAGCCCCGAGGGCGATCTTTAACGTGCCAGTAAATCTACTGACACGGCTCCCTCATATTTCAGCACTCTCAAATGCCAACTGACAAGGGAAAGAGTAAAATAAGACTTGAATAAGAACTGAATTTGTCTGAAAACAATGTGAAAATATCAATAGCGACATGTATCTTGTAAAACGCACCAAGTTACAGTTCGATGGCTGTAGGCTATAACAATATCGATGTTGTTCACTTACCTGAAGGCTTTCCTTTGCCATATCAATACACACAGCTTCTTGGATCTGAACCGCCAACGCCAGTTCAAATAGACGGCCATTTCTCTTCCTATCATCTTCATCACTATCCAAGGCCACCTGCATTATTACACACGATACGGATTCCAAAACAAACGACAGTAATTACGCTTAATAAACTGATACACTCCAACGAAATGTCCAAACACTGTCAGTATAAAGGAAGTACCACAGATGTTTCGATGTCCTGCACCGCATCAATGGTTTAATATTACCGCTGAATTTAAATGGGATATTAAAATTAAATGAGGAAAACGTGACCATACAGAGGATGGTGCAAAGTTTGTACATCTATTGCATTATTGTACGGTTGCCACGTGGAACAAGCTATTATTACAAATTGTATAGGAATTTGTGTTTACTTTCGTCTCCTTCACAATATACAGTACCATGTCATTTCACTTTGTGCATGATCACTATCCTGTCACTTTCAATAATGATCTAAAATTCCTTCCAGTAACACTTGAATTAGTTTCTTTCTTCGTTACACACTTTCCACTTGTTTCACTACATGTACTGTATATTCCTGTTTAAGTTGGCAGCAACAACAGATGGTCCGCACTGTGCTGGGTGAACACGCCTTGCTGGTCGTACGAGCACTCATTTACTGGCACATTAAGCGCGTATGGCACAATAGCCGGTAAAGCACACCTCTCGCTCAGGTAATTAGGACGTAACTCACAAACTGATTAGTCCAATACTTAAAATGTCCAGCGGCGTTGTCACCGTCACTTCCCCATCATATGGGTTCATTCATTTACAAGCGGATGACCTTCGTTAGTGAATGGACATCAACCAGAATTTACTGAATGTTAGGCGTATTCCTTCTCGGTTTCCTGTTTTGAAACAGAAAATATATACCGGTATTTTAGCCAGTTGAGCTTTCACGCACTGAAGTGTTTCCAATACCAATATCATTCATTCCATTCCTGACCCGGTCGGAGACTGGAAGCAGGCAGTGGATTTTCATTTTCATTTCACCAATATCATGAAAAACATTTCAATACAATGAAACAGATTGTGCACTGGCGACATGGCCCAGCGGTAACGTCTGGCCTACTGTTCCCAAGGTTGCAGGATCGAATCTTGGCGCAGCCAGTTGGCATTAAAGGGTGCAGAAATGCGAGGGAGCCATGTCAGTAGATTTACTGGCCTGTTAATGATCCCTATCAGGGCGACATTCCGGCACCCCAGCGCCTCTAAAAGCCACAGTAGTTAAAAGGGACGTACTGTAATTATTGTTTCAAAGCTACCTGGTTCGAAATCCACTGGGGTAGTTGGTAGCCATTTTAAGATGGTAGTTGTTTTAAGGGGCCTTAGATGTAGGTTATCGGCCCATAACGGTAATTGTGTCAAGAGTAACTACAGTATATTATAGCCCGATTCCTTATTGACGTATCTCTACTTAGTATCAAACAAAGTCTCCGATTCTTGGATGTCACGGTTAATCTCGAGAACCACTGAATGGATTTTGATGCGGTTGTCACCATTCTGTAAAGTATATCTCGAGGAAGGTTTCTGTAAAAAATAATTTATTTATGATCAAAGGAGGCCAAGCAGAAACGATGTCAGTAAAGGGTCGAAAAAAAAAACTTGTTCTCCGTGCGTTTTTTAAGCTTACGCTGGCCAAACCGTTAAAATATCAATATACTAAGAGTGTAAGAATTGTTCAGCATGTCTCTATCTTCAATACATCGCCCACTGTAAGTGATTTTACGTTTTCATTTCTTCCAACAATCTCCATTAAATTACTGAGGCGACAGTTTACGATCTAGCTAGGGGCGAGCCTATCACCCCAGTTACAACCTAGCTAGTGGGCGAGCCTATTACCCCAGGTACAGCCAGCAGCAAACTGTTGAGTCGTGTTGAGTTAAGACTTCAGAGAGAGTGGTTGAGTTTGGAGTTACCATGGAAGTGTATCTCGGCTTTTCTTTATTTCGTCTGTGAACTTTCGTTCCGCAAAATACACAGTCAAGTTAAGATTGGACGGAAGGGGGATTTGTGTTCCTCGCACCTCGCCATTGTTAAATTACGTCAGACAAGAATTCGTTGCACATGCATCTCCATGATAATATAATTAATAGTCCAGTCAGTGATTTTAACCCATCATGCCGAGACGTAAAGCGGATATAGGTCTTAGTTCATTGACATCGAAAAAAAAAGAGCTTATCACGTAATGCATTCATAACTGTTCCCGGGCTAAGCCGGTGTGGTTTGCTAGTTAATTATAATAAACTACTTATTACCTTATGTCAATATTTAGTACATTGGAACCGTACCGGTTTCGGTCACAACAGTTACATACAACTGAATAATTTTTTGTCATAAAAGAGGATACTATAAATATTTTTGTTCCAAAAGCTCACAGAGTAAAATGCCAAAAAACAAAAACAAAACAAAAAAACAGATCTGTTACAAAAATGTTGTTAATAAAGCATAAAAACGTCTTGATAAAACAGCGTTGAATTGACGAGATGTACATGTGAAAATATATATGCTGAATAATGAAAATGAAAATCCACAGCCTGCTTCCAGTCGACCGACCGGGTCAGGGAATGGAATGAATGAAGCCCCTATCTAGCGGCGAGGATATGAACTGTGCCGGCTGCCGAAGGCTGTCGCACTTCCCTGGGGCAATGATTAAATGAATGACAGATGAAATGAAATGATAGTGGAGAGTGTTGCTGGAATGAAATAGTGACAGGGAAAACCGGGGTACCCGGAGAAAAACCGGTCTGCCTCCGCTTTGTCCAGCACAAATCTCACATGGAGTGATCGGGATTGGAACAACGGACTCAGCGGCGAGAGGCCGGCGTGCTGCTGCCCAAGCCACGGAGGCTCACATATGCTGAATAAGTTAGGTCATAACTGATTGTTGATGTGTATTTGCCAGGTAGAGAGATATTGTAGAGAGAATTTTGGAAATAGGTGTGACGAAGTTATTATGAAATGGTAAGAAATGTATTGGTTATGTAGTTGGCAACTAGTTGGTGTGACGAAGTTATTATGAAATGGTAAGAAATGTATTGGTTATGTAGTTGGCAACTAGTTGGTGTGACGAAGTTATTATGAAATGGTAAGAAATGTATTGGTTATGTAGTTGGCAACTAGTTGGTGTGACGAAGTTATTATGAAATGGTAAGAAATGTATTGGTTATGTAGTTGGCAACTACCATTCTTCAATTGGTTGTAGAGGATACAGAATGGGTCGCTCCCAGTTCCGCGTCCGTAATCAAACGTGTTCTATTTCACCTTCTGTAGATACGGGCCAAATGAATTTTACAGTATAATGAAATTGCAGTGTAGATGCTTTACTTCAACGATGAGTCTCCGCTATTATCTTCGTGAGATACAGTATAATACGCCGGTATAACAGTAACAAGGTAACAACGAGAACTTGTTGAAACTTAGCTAGCGACTGCTCGTCCAAATGGGGCTGAGGGTTGAGAGAGAGAGAGAGTTGTTTCCAGCGACACTCCATACGCAAGGTGCAAGGAGAATAGGTTTGGATCGTGGCGAAGTAGGTTACTGAGGAGTATAATAGGAGCGCAGTTCCTGCAATGGCCAACGGACGTCTTCTTGCTCTTATTTTGCTTTCTTACGTTTGTCCCATGCAATGACGGAGCTCGCTAGATTGCGAGCGGATGCAATCGGCACAAATAAGTGGCATGATTAAGCCTACAGAAACTAAATGAAACTTAAGCTCACCAACTACAGTATACTATTTCGACACGCTACCACTGCGATATCCTTGGCCGTCCATGAACCGCGATATAGTCTACTTTAATCAACATAGCTCCTGACACATAATCCAAATAGTATTCTTCATATTAACAGTATGTTTTTCTTTGCTCGTTAACCTGAAAATTGGTCAACGGACGGGTGTAGGAATCCTTAGCCAATGAACTAGCCTCTTTTTTGCGGAAGCTTGCAATGAAACGTGCTGTATAATTCGTATTTATTTCCCATTAGAAAATACGCACTATATGTAATTGTCAGGGTAATTATAAAACAACAAACAAGATGTTCAGTAAAGAACATATAGCCTACTTTCTCCTAAATGTATGAGTATAGTTATAACTCGTTGTTATTATCAAAGAGTATAATAGAACTATTCTTTGTTGAAGACCTTAGAAACTATTTACCTCTACCAAAAGCCACAACCTAGATAAAAACTGCTACCATCATTGAAGAAAGAAAGAAAGAAAGAAAGAAAGATAAGAAGTATCTAAAGAATGTTATGGATCTGGAGACATAATCGACTGGACTGGCGGCGTGGCTCAGCGGTAACGTTCTCGCTTGCTGGACCGTATGTTTCAGGTTCGTATCCTGGCGCAGTCAGCTGGCATTTGAGGGTGCACAAATGCGAGGGAGCCGTGTTAGTAGATTTACTGGCACGTTAAAGATCCCCTTCGGGACAAAATTCTGGCACCCCGGCGTCTCTAAAAGCAACAGTAGTTAAAAGGGACGTAAAACCAATAACATTATTATTATTATTATTACATAATCGGCCTGTCGCGGGCAACATCCAACTTTGAGTTGAGGCATGTCTTTACACGTCTGGCTGCGTATGACTTTCACAACCCTAATTGAATTAACAAATCTTTCCATGACCCTACAGAGACGTGTGTATACCAACTATGTGGATATTTTCGATTGCTATTTGGCTGAAATAGAAGTATTAATTACTATCCTGAACTAGCACCAACGGTAGAGTTCAGATACTATGTGAAATCGTTTTGTTCTTTACTTCAATTAACATGTTCAAATAACGCACAATAGGCTGTTACAACCCCTTTAAAATAGAAAGTAAAAATGTATCGTAGTATCATCTTGTCATTCTTCAAATTCGATGCGCATAGAATGCAAATGGTATAGTAATCAATGGAGCCCCACGTAGACTAGTCGAGATATCTAGTGGTGAAATATCTAACAATATAATCCTAACAGAGCGAGTGCATTCTAGCGGCCAGAAGAAGAAACTTTTCAATAAAATCTGGTCGGCGTGCAGTTACCTTTTTGGCAGCTAGATGTCTCGAGTAAATCTGCTGGCGAATTATGTTTTAATTAAATATATATTTTACACCATAATATGCACAATATAACGCTTAATTTTAAAACATCTGAGTCATTACAAAACAATAAACATATAAAATTTCAAGCAAAAAAACTAGCTCTGATCGGGTTTGAACCATAGGCATTTGAGCGATAGGCTAACGCTCTACCACAGAGCTAATTGTGTCAACGAATGTCGTTCTATATAAAATGACTTACATAGAACTTGTTAGCAAATAGTGATTTATACTAAACGATTTCATCACTGGAGTATATTATTTATATATAAAGCATTTCATACAAAGTTTATTTATTTTATATCAGTACGCTATATTGCATGCAATACTCAAATTAGTGAAATATAAGTCAGGCACAAGATATCCGCTGCCATCTTGTCTTATTACTAAATCAGCTCAGCTTTTTAAAATCACGTCTGCACTATAGTATTACAAAATAAACTTTTAATTTCGAACGTGCCTCTTCCTTTAGAACAGTTAAAACGATTCTCGGCTCGATAATCGGAACTGGTGGGTCCCATGATATGGATTATAAAGTTTGCATAATTCGCACGGCCGCCATCCTGAAATGGTATGGCGGACGACCTTGTAGTTTGGTCACAAGACGCATTCTATACGAAGGTATGTTGTTACCAAATTTGGTAGAGATCGGATGATTTGGTTAGTCGTTATTTGATTTTACGTTTTGAACGTTTGAGTGGCCGCCATTCAGTTTTAGTAAAGATGGCGGCGATATAAAACATGACACTGAGGTGTCCTTTGCTAGTGCTACCTTTGTACCAAATTTCGTTCAATTCGCATTCACCGTGTTCGAATTGATAGGGGGGGACAGACATTCAGAGTACACACACTCACACACACACAGACACACAGACACACACACACACACACACAGACTCACACACACACATACACACACACAGACAGACACACTTTTTTTTCGCCCTGTGTTGATCTCATAAGTCTACTTTCATTTTTTGCAAAAATCGAAAGTAGGCTAATATAATAAAACACAAACAACCTTTGCATGAGTCGAACCCCGGCTACACGCGTGAGAGTCAAGCATCTAGACCACTCGACCAAAGTACCACATTGAGTTACGCAGTCCATAATAGGTCCGTGAAGTACCGTAGTGATTGGAAATAAGGAAAATCCTTAGCATACTATTACGTATAATAAACCACGTTGTATTTCAACAAGCTACTATAACGAATGTTTATTATACTCCTTGATGAGGACAATGAGTTATAACTATACCCATACATTTAGGAGAAAGTAGGCTATATGTTCTTTACTGAAAATCTTGTTTCTTAATATGTACGGAACCACTTACATGTCACTCGTGAATGGGTTGCTACACGTAACGTTTTGATGGTACGGTCGAACCGGAGAACTGTCTATGGAATTTTCGAAGGCACCTTTTAGCTGGTTTCTTCTTATTCTTAATCCTCTTCTTCTCGTGCAAATAATACTCAATTAAAAATTCTCTGCGCTGTAGTGTGCTTAACCATCGCGATATTACCGTAAACCTTACCCTTAAAATCGTAAGTCCAATAGTTGCTGACAAATTGCGAGAGAGAGAGAGAGAGAGCTGCATCTACAGCTGTCAACACTTCTAATCAAGCCTAGATTGACACAGCTTTCAGTGCTACTCGGAAATTATCTCGACTAAGGCCACAAAATACTCTCTGTACTATGGTGTAGCGATGCCGAAGCGATATTTTAACGACAACGTTGCTCACTTTAACATAAGAGGTGATGCATTGACACGACCCGCCACTGAATTTTAACATACAGGTTGCTCAGATGAGATATCGAAGGTTAATCTTGATGAATGCAGTACATTTGCATTTGTCTGTTGGCACAGGCTAGAGTAAAATGTGGCTTTTCACCGATGTCTCAGTCTCATTCATGGCTGTGATTATATGGAAGCTACTGAGGTATGGGTGGTGCTTAGTAATGACATCCTGGCCACAGTCGGTGCCTGTGGATGTTGTGAAAGGTTCCACTCCTAGGGTTAGTACTGCTGTTCTGACTCAGTGAGGAAAGCAATGGCAAACTACCTCACGCCTCCTCTTGCTTAGTACGCCTCAATATAGCACTGCCTTGGGTTTTTGTGGGTATCTACCCACAGAACCTAACGGCGGTGCTTTTTGAGGATCCAACCAGCCTTCGGGCTGACTACCTAACAGACAGAATATTATTGAAGAGCCAATCATTCTATGACTGTCGGTCTTGATACTTGTGACGATTGTTTGATAAACAGCATAGAAAGACAACAATGTCACCGGCGCGGGGAAATATACAGATCTCGGTGAGTAGCTGCGCACTTGATCTTGAGAACTCAGTGGTGCGGGGATCGTGCCGAATACATCTCCGTCTGAGAACATTGACACGCGACAGTAGCATGCTCCCTCTTACATTACTAGTCTAAGCCAGTGCCGCTTACCGTGGCAAATGTTTTACGCTGCAGTAGTATCCAGGAGGAGGGGGATGGGGAAGAGCAGAGCTATCTGCCGGTAACTCTACTAAATGTTCATTTATATTTTCTTGCTTCCAAAGGCGGAAAAAGTACAAGCTCTTACAACAGATATGTCAATATACAACAATACGAACAGCAATCATTTGAATCAAGGAAATAACTTAACGTCGGTTGGTTCTTCTTTCCATAACTTTACGTCGCGTCGGGTGGTTCTTTTTTCATTTAGAGACTAGGGACATCTTGGTGTACTTCAGTATGTGTTGAATTTCTCGTAAGTATTTATGTGGCTGGCTGGCTGCGTGGCTCAGGGGTAACGTTCTCGCTTGCTGGGCCCAAAGTCGCAGGTTCGTATCCTGGCGCAGTCAGCTGGCATTTGAGGGTGCGCAAATGCGAGGGAGCCGTGTCCGTAGATTTACTGGCACGTTAAAGATCCCCTTCGGGGCAAATTTCCGGCACCCCGGCGTCTCTAAAAGCCAGTGTAGTTAAAAGGGACGTAAAACCAATAACATTATTAGTATTTATGTGGTGACTATATAAGGGTGTGTAACTGTAATTATTAGGGTCCCTGGGTTTGGAATAAGGAACCATCATGTCATTTTTCAGGAGGGAGAGAGGAAAAGCTAGACCCAGGATGATCACTGTCAGCGTCTGGGTTTCAATCTCGGGTCACCGGACAGCAGCTCCGCCCCATAGTGGATGGCTTAATGCGCACAGCTACGCTACTGGATGATATGATGTGAATTACAGGCGCGCATTTGCGGCTTCAAACGTGACTACTGGCTCGAGTCCTGTCCACGACAGTTGAGAACTGTTTTTTCCCCCCCTCACTTACTTACACATTGCAGGTAGATGTCGGAATGTAACCTTATACTGTATAACCTTGTACTAGTTCCCATCGCAAGCCCCACAGCCTAACAATTACACGCAATGTGCAGAGCAGTTGTCTCGGTCATTAATCCTTGCTTTATCGTGTTTGCTTCACGTCGTTTATGAAGCGCTTTAAGTGCTACCTAATTATAAGTTAACTCCCAGCTGGTCAACAGGTGGCTTCCTTTAGGTGAAAATATAAGTGTTGCAAAACTGAAAGTGCTTTCATTCTCTCTCTTGATCAGTTCATTACTGAATCTCTTCTGGTTGCTTGATATTTTACCAGGACTAAATAATTATTCCTTAAATTTAAATTTGGCCAGTTTTAGATGAGCGAATGCCATTTTTATCGCCCTCTCAAAGATACAAAACTAAAAGTACGATCTGTACGAAAGTTTTAATATATTATCTAAGCTAAGGAACATCGAGAATTGATGTAATTGTTGTTTGGACTAATTTCAACACTCAGCAGCTCAGCCAAGCTACGGGGAGCTATAGTTCGGATCTCCGTGCTGACTACAACCATCCCAAGGGTGTGTCCCTGTTTTTCAACACCACTTGCTCCAAATACATCTCAGCAATGTACCTCGTTTCCAGTTCCGAGGATCCCAGGCCAGTCCTAGAGTTTAATATATACTATCGAATGCACTAGCCTATTACAGGACTAGAACCATGAGCACAATTGTTTACCTAAATTATGGGGATTCAAAGTGCACCATGCAGCTAAGAAAGGAAAATAGTTAACTACACCTACATAACATTCCACTTTCAAGGCATACAGAGGGCATACATGGGCGTCCTAGTGAGCTGAATATCTTCGTTTCAGATATCTTATATATATCTCGTATGCACAGTATATTGTATTGAGGACCAATTTTCAGTGTTGCGTTAGTAAAATAAATTTAAGTGTTTTTCAGTCGGTCAACACCATATTGTAATAGGTATTATTCCCTAAACCTGAAACAAATGCAAGGTGGCCACTCAAATCGGTCAACGATTTTCCAGGAGTTTTCCAGGAATTTTCCACGAGTAATTCTCATTTTTCCAGACTTAAAAATAAGCACGAGTCCCGAAGGGGCGGGGGTTTTATCGGTTGCCTACTTCAAGACAAAAATAAAGCAGTTGTGTTTGGTTTGCTTACACACATGTTGACAAACATTAGTGGTGATTGCGTTATTGATACGCAAGCCTACACACGAATTGTTGTTTTATAAAATCCTTTGTGACTCAAAAATCCGCTTAAAAAAGAGAAAAGAATGCCGCCTGCAATTTTATTGCGGTGAAGTTGTCTATAGGCTACTCAATATGTTTTACAAAAATACTATCAGGTGTTCTCCCACACAGAAACAGGTAGCCTGAGGAAATTTCTTTCGTTAACGATAGAGTGCTCACCCAAAACCGCAGCGGGAGTATGATTTAAGATGGAAAGATTTTTAGAATTAATTAATAGTGGCTATTTTCCAGGAGTTAGCACATTTTTCGTCATTTTCCAGGAGTTTTCCAGGAGTTTTTAAGACCTAATAAAAATCCAGGATTTCCAGGTTTTCCAGGAGTAGTGGCCACCATGCAAATACCATAAGATTAATTAATACACTTGGATGACTAGTTGCGATCGTCAAGCGATCTTCATAGGATCCTTTACACTCCGGCTATTAATCTATGTCTACGAGTATGTGGGTTAAAATACATACACTATATGCAATATCTTAGTTATAGACGTTAATTGCAAACATGCGTAACTTTTCAGGTTTGTAAGTAAAAATAAAAAACCGTGGCACTACAGCCCATGGTGTCTTCCTGATTGCGGTCATTCCAGATTGCGATCACTTTTCTTGGGAGACCGGTCCGGTTGTGACTCCCCCTGAGAATTTCCTCACCTTTCATCCACCCCTCTTTCCATTGTTATTTACTTTTACGAGACGAATTTTTCGAGGTAATGAAAAGAATGTTTTTCAAAATATACAGTAAAAAAAAATCTCACGCCTTTAATGGGTGAGGAGGGGAAGAAATTAAAAATTATACCCTGTTAAGTATAAAATTTCCCGTTACAACAATTTTGTTGAAAGTGAAGGTCGTTGATTCCGATCCTAAAACGTTTCTATTCTAAAGAATCAAAATGTTATAATCATTGCTTTACGAGGTGCTGTCAGATTGGGAGGGGACTTGATTTTTTTAAGTGAAGTTTTAGGGGGTGTGCTGAGCTGAACACTGAACTGTATTCTTTGGTTAGGTAGTGAAATATCAGTTTCCCCTTGTTATCCACCAAACTTACGGAAGGTATGAGTCAGTCAGGAAGAACCAAGAACTAAGGACCGGTTTCTCAAGAAAAGTGATCGCAATCTGGACCCTGTAATGTTTATAGTTCTTCCCTAAAATGAAAGTGACCGGAATCTGGACTGCCAGTGAGGTGAACCTAATCTGGAATGACCGCAATCAGGACCTAGGCCTACCAAGCAACCGTTGCCAAGCCATTTGGCTTGCAGGTTGTGGGGTGACGAGTGGTCAGCGCGGCAAGTCCCCTTGGCCATTTAACTTGGTTTTCGTGACCGGGGCGCTGTCTCACTGTCAGAAAGCTCACTGCCATACAAACTTGTACGTTCCCTGACGCCTGGAAAATCACTCGCGTCTGCCCTATACTAAAATCGGGAATCCATCACTAATTAGTAACTACCGTCCTATATCTATTTTATCGGCAGTAGCCAAGGTATTTGAATTCATATTGCACGGAAGAATATCAGTATTTCTCAGACCACTCGTAACAGATAACCAACATGGTTTCCTATCCAGGAAATCTACAGTGACGAATGCAATTAATTTTACTCAAATTATATCTAAAGAGTTGGATAAAGGAGGGCAAATGGATGTCATATTTACAGATTTCGAGAAAGCTTTCGACACAATAAATCACGATATCCTTCTCAAAAAATTATGTATTTTGGGATTCTCCCACCCATTACTCAAATTATTCATCTCCTACCTCAGAGACAGGAAACAATTTGTTTTGTTCCAGAAAATTGTCTCAAAGGAATACATAGTTCATTCCGGAATACCCCAAGGCTCGAACCTTGGACCTTTGATTTTTCTAGCAATGATCAATGATTTGCCACGATGTATACTGCACTCAAATAGTCTTTTATATGCAGATGACTTCAAAATTTTTAAATCAATTTCTTCCACTAATGACTGCACTCTACTACAAAATGACCTAAATAATATTCACAAATGGAGTATAGAAAACAATTTATACTTAAACGTACCGAAGTGTGTTGTAATGACCTTTACACGTAAGAAGAACCCAATCACATTTGTTTATGGAATTGGACCTAAGTCATTGAAAACAGTAAGCGAGAAGAAAGATCTAGGGATTCTGTTTGACCGAGAGCTTGCTTTCACTTATCATGTGCCGAAGACGGTCGGGGATGCTTACCGCATGTTAGGATTTATAATAAGAAACACTAAGCCACTCATTAGGACCAGTACCTGCATAAACCTTT
This sequence comes from Meconema thalassinum, assembly GCA_946902985.2. NCBI lineage: Eukaryota > Metazoa > Arthropoda > Insecta > Orthoptera > Tettigoniidae > Meconema > Meconema thalassinum. Next base: position 292,205,323 of record OX336390.1, on the reverse strand, counting down.
ATACTGCCATGGTGAGATCCAAGCTCGAGTACGCCAGCCAAGTATGGAGTCCCTGGCAGAAAACATGCATTAAGTCCATTGAGCAAGTTCAAAAGAAATTCCTCAGATACTTTCACTTCAAAATAACGGGCAATTACCCACACATGGTACTGTCCCCGTTTACCCGGATAGTAGGCTGTCAGATATCCGCCCCCTCAATCGGATTGCCAACAATCAATCGCACCGGCTCAGCTACATCAATGAAAATGGCACTGACAGATACTACCGAGGTTTGAACACAGAAGTTACCAAGAAAATTATTGTGGAACACACCAAAATAGACGGGGTTTCATACTTACTTTTACTTACCTCTTTATAAATAATCTCGGGGATTTGGTTGACAACAGGATCTTTAAAGTATGCTCCCACAATAATCTTGACCATGACATTTAAAAATGAACCAGACCGAAGACGAGAACTTTGAACTGTACAAAAGCTTTATTTTCAAATAAAGAGTATGATTTTAACAACTCAACAAAATAAATGTGGCTATCAGTAGCCCATGTCAATCTGACTACGTCCACTTAAAGGACTTGCAAAGTTAGCATACAACATGTTAGCTCCCATGAGCTCAAAATAACGTAACATTCAAAACACGTTTGGATTGGATGAGGAAGTCAGGATGCGACACATATAGAGCATTTGGTTTCTTTAATAAACATCACACTTGTATTAATAGGCGCAAGGCCAGAGTATCGACCTCGCCCGCTGATAACCAGATGTCGAGCCAGCTGGTCTACTCTTCAACCCGGCGCATGCCTGTCAAATGGGGTTCACTTGTCACGCCACACTGCGTAAGAATTCAGCTCCTTTCAAAGCTTTAAATGGTTGCGTTCACGGTAGCAAACAGTTGATCAACAGCTCCAAAGCTGATGCATCGGGAGCGGGATCAGGTTTTACGTGTACCTGTGAACGGTTTGCTCCATCTGATCTGTAGCAGCGCGCGTTGTTCGAAAGTGGACAAGGGCGATGTTGAAATGATCAGATAATCTTATGAGAGTGAATGCTGATATTAGATCAGTATCTAATTTACCTTTAGTTTTGCAACTCGGAACGAAATTGCTCTGAAACTATGTACCGAAGGCTGTGAACATGTATCAAACCATACCTTGCTCCCAATATTAGGCCTACGTACGTAAATTTCTTGGCTTTCTGATACGGCATTTATTGTGTTAAGCTAGTTCGGCGACGGTAAAGAATACTTGACAGTTTAACGTATGGTAGGCTACGGTATAATAAGGTGGTATATCTCAAGATTTATGATAATTGAAGTCATTTTAATCCCTTCAAATTGAACACGGTAGGTTAGGCCTACGTCTCAATAGACTAATATTTATTCAAGAATATCAATATACGTAGCTTTGATTTTATTAATATAGGGTTATATCATATGAGAAGTGTCAAGAGTATGTAAGTCTAGCAGTAAACCTCTTACCAGTCATCCACACATGATGACTTCATTATTTGTTAGCACTGCTTCATCTATCTAATTTGTTCCTGCTTCTTATATTTGAAGCTTCTGGATTTATTCATCAGCTTAACTGTGCTGTACAGTTTTTATAATTAATTGTATTTACAAAAAAATCAGGTTAGATTGCAAAATTAATTTGAAACACTACAAGAATATAAAACACATTGTCCCTAAGTTACCTGTCAACTAGGGGTATTTATCTGGATCATTACCCTTCCCCTATCCAATAAGGTCAGATGACCTCAAGGTTCAACCCTTTAAAATTATAACCAGCATCTAGAAATAAAATTTCTGGGTCCCTCATCTAAAGCAAAGGAAATCATGGTACGAGCCTGTATTATCCTTGTTATACCGGTACCTTACTTGTTTACACCCCAATATTAGTACTTAAAGAGAAAGGCACAACATGAACTGTTGATGGATTACCTTAAATATTAGTCTTACTTGGCAGTCAATTCTCCTCCTATCAATACACAACTGGTTTCCATACCATATTCCCTATAGGCTACTGTTCATCTAATGAAAATGAAAAATGTTAGGCTACAGATTTTTGGTTGAAAACAGTTGTCTAAAAGATGCTTTCACAATTGATTTTTCAATAGATCATGTCAACAAATGGTCCAGTAACATAGAAAGAATTAAGGAAAGTAGGGCATTTTAAAATTATTGCAACCCAAGTCTGGACAGTATAGAATGAGGTAGAGGAAACTAGACTGCAAAAATATAAACTGAAAAAAATAAGATGTAAAAGGCAGGAAAGTACCAGGATGAATGACTCCTAGGAACAAATATAAATGAAGCAGAGCTAAAGAATACATTTTTCTGTGATAATTTGAAGCCATTCTTTTTTTTTCAGCGTTGCCTATACAAATTGTCTTTGCTGCTTCTCAGTCGGTCAACATGGGGTACAAAATTATAAATATGTAAACACACTCCTGAAAACAATTACATGTATTAGTTGCCCATTGCCCATTTAGGTGTGATAACTAACTAATACATGTAATTTTTTCCAGGAGAGTGTTTATATATTTATAATTTTGTACCCGAAAAGCAGCGATGACTACATTTTATCTTGAATTTCAGTACATAATCATTACCAGCTGCTTGATGTACGATACTGGTACTTCAATGGGGCTTGGCTAGTGGGCTCGCACAATTGCATACCATTACCGAAGGTAACATTCATGACTCATCACTCTCTTAAAGATATTGATACTTGGTTACTAACAATTCCCTTTGTTGCTCAATATGTGCCTGGTAGATAGATGGTTGGTACGAATCAGCAAACTAAATGTTAAAAGAAGTAATATCTTCCACCTAGGCTCATTACCATACCAGATTGAATACAAATGAAACTACAATACAGCAGACCTATAGGTGTAGTTTAGTAACAAACATAGTTCATTCAGTCACCGTACAAGAACATCAGGTCTTCTGTGGTCAGCAGCAAATAATGCTGTGTGAATGAATATGCAGATTATAAAGTGAAGCATCACTGTAATGAGGTGTTAAAACTCAGGCAAGCTGCGATAAGGTAAGAAAATATTGGACAAACTAAGTAAGTGCTGTGTTGAACAGTGCTCAATCTTATCTGCTTGTGTAAGAAGAGAAATATATTATATTTCTTGAGTTTCAGTACATAGGCCTAACCATTACCAGCTTCTTGGTAGCCTACTGCAGTGAACCTAGGCTAGTGAGCTTGCCTAATTGTAGCCTATACTGTACAGTACTAGTAGGTAATATTCATGACTCCTCACTCCCTTTAAGTTATCATTTTACTAACAATTTCCTTAGCTTGTAACTTAAAGCCTCCTTCCCAATCCTAGCCTCAGTTAAAAATGCATGCACTACTACCGACACCACAGCATTTTGAAAGGTATCCTGTACTGTTAAAATAGAGATGAATATGTACCATAACATACTGTACAGACAAGGGAGTGAGTAAAATAATTTAGCCTTATGTCACAATTTCTAAATCCATTCCCATAATTCATTTTACTTATTAGTCAGCTCATATTTGAGTACAGAGACCGAACCTGTTCCCTGAGAGAAAATCATCGCTCGTTTGACAAAAGGAAGTCGTGGATGGAAATTATGGTGTTGGATTAATTGAAGCATGGACAGAATACAGTATGTGCAAACAATAACTGTTACAAAATGTTAATACTCAGGCAGGTTGAGATAAGGTAAGGAAATATTGGACAAACTGGGTAAGTGCTGTGTTGAACAGTACTCAATTTTCTCTGCTAGTGTAAGAAGAAAAATATATTATATATCTTGAGTGTCAGTACATAACCATTACCAGCTTCTTGATGTACTGGTCGACTACTGCAGTAAACCTAGGCTAGCAAGCTTGACCAAGTGTAGCCTATAGCCTACTGTACAGTACCAGTAGGTAATATTCATGACTCCTCACTCCCTTAAAGTTTTCATTTTACTAACAATTTCCTTTACAGGTTACTAAGCTTGTAACTTAAAGCCTCCTTCCCAATCCTAGCCTCAGTTAAAAATACATCCACAACTACTGACACCACAGCATTTTGAAATGTATCCTGTAGCCTAGGCTCCTGTTAAAATATAGATCAATATGTAGCATACACACAAGAGAGTGAGTAAAATAAATTAGCCTTATGTCACAATTCCTAAATCCATTCTCATAATGTATTTTACTTAATAGTCAGTTCCTATTTGAGTACAGAGTCCTAACCTGTCATCAGAGAGAAAATCATCGCTCGTTTGACAAAAGGAAGTCAAGGATGGAAATTTTGGTGTTGGATTAGTTGAAGCATGGACAAAATACAGTATGTGCATACAATAATTGTCACAAAATGTTAATACTCAGGCATGTTGAGATACAGTAAGTGAAGGAAATAAAGGACAAAGGACAAAGTGCTATGTTGAAGAGTGCTTAATTTTCTCTCCTTGTGTAAAAAGAAATTTATATACAGTATATATGTATTATATCTTGAGTTTCAGTGCATAATCATTCCCAGCTTCTTGATGTACCGTACTGGTAGCCTACTGCAGTGAACATTGGCTATTGAGCTTGCCCAATTATAGCCAATGGTACGGTACCAGTACGGTAGGTAATATTCATTACATTGTAAGGAATGTGGATGTTTAATCTAGACCAGAACAGCAGCCGAGAAGCAAGATAACTGTTAAGATAAGACTGCTAATGCCATGAAAAGAAAAGTAATGGTTACCGGTACTTGAAATGCTTACCAAGGGAAGCTGGTTTCTTTCAAACATAGAAACATATTTATAGGCTAGGGCCTGTACAAGACCAAACTGACTTCATTCAGTCCAAGCTGAAAGCAGGGAGGGTGGGAGGTCTTGCGGTCTGATAATGAGCTGTGTGAATTTAAAATACCGTACAATTTAGTGAAGCATTTACAATTGTTTCAAGAAAAAATATTGGCCTAGTGAATAGGTTTTTCAACATTCTTGAAAGGAATGTGGATGTGTAGGCTAATCTAGACCTAAACAGCATCCAAGAAGCAAGAGAACTGTTCAGATAAGTCTGATAATACCATGAAAAGAAAAATACTGATAGGCTACTAGTATTTCCCAGTCATTAGATTCTGATCAGCCAAACACTTAGTTTTCTATTGGAAGAATCACCTAATAATGCAGGCACAAACAGATCTACGGTAATTCTTATATTCTATTGCATACAAATCCTTAACCCAACAAGTACCGGTAGCCAACGGTATTGAAATAATTTATTTTTGAGTCAAGACTCTTGACAATAGGTCTTATTAGCCTATCAGAATTTGGGGTAGGCCCAGTACAATGCAGGTATTTTTTTATACAGTACTGGTAGCCTATGCTTGCTCCAAATGAAAGGTATTTTTATACAGTACCGGTAGCCTAGAAGTTTGATTCTCTCTATACTGCCAACACAACAATATATTCATCGAGATACAGTATTCAGCCCAAAGCATAGGTTAAAATCGTATTTTCAGACCAAATTACCCCAGACAAGTGATGAAAAACCGCTGAAACATCGATTTAAAAACTTTAAAAATGCACATTGCCACTAAAAATGAAACCACACACCTGAATTCATATAATTTTTAATACTTGTAACAAACGAAAGAATGTAACATCCGATATATCAGGTTATGTTGTTTCACGCATAGGTTAAAACTTGTCGCAACTGCGGTCCGTAAATCGGAATAAAGATTTATCACGTATTTAACACAATGCAGGTCATTTTATAGGCTATAGAGGGACCGTGATGTTGTGTTCTTCATTATTATTTCAGTATTCATCAGTTTAGGAACTATTTTGAGCGATTTCCACAATGTTTACATTTGTTTTTAAATCTACTTCATGCTACGCCATGTTGGATTTAAACATGTTCCGTGGATGGAGCGAAGTTTTTCTACGCTCCATAAAATGGCGTCCGCTCCATGGAACAAGTTTAGGGAGCGCTCCATCACACCGCGTTCACAGCGTACTTTCTTCAACAGTTGATCAACTGTTTGCTACCGTGAACGCAACCAATGTCTACAAGACAACTCATATATATATTGACGCAAATCTTTCAAATGCTTAACTCACATACCACTGGATTATTCTGACAATCCCTAAACTTGTTAAGTTATCATCCAAATGTTTAATAAGCATAGTTTAGAGTATAAAACACACTCTTAAATGTTTATAACAAAATCACATAAATTATTTATAACAATTAGAAATTGTTTATAATATTGTCGAAGATAATTACAAAAATTTTAAACACGCCTTTAACATTACTTTCGTTCCACATTATTGTCAAAGATATTTACATTTATTATTTACAATATCAACATTTAAATTATTTAAATTATTAATTTAAGAAATACATTGAACCACTTATTCATCCGGTTGTTAATTTCATAATCGGGTTAATATAATCGACCAATGAAGGTTAGTTATACATGTTAATGTCACAATCTGGTTTAATAAAGGTTGTAATAATTATAATTATTTGTGACGGTAATCTTCATTCAAAATCTTATCTCAAATTCTTTCAAAACTCTTGTTAATTATAACAGCAAATTCACTTGATTAATTTTCAACGAACTATGACAATACACTCTAGCGGAAAATACTTCGCTTACAAAATAATGCACACACTGCATTAAAAATAGGCCCAAAATTCATCATATATTAAAATATACGGCATCAAAATCTTCCACAAAATTTACAAAAACCTCCACTAACACAATCTTTATCATCATTAATTACTGTGGGAATCTCCTTCATTTATTTAAGGGCATTATACATCAGCGACTTTCAACATGTCCGCTGCACTATCGATTATACATTCATAGTTCCACTTAAAAATTCTTATAATCATTAATTGTTTCAAAACTGTTGTCATTTAACCTTCGTGGATTTCATTCATGAATCGTAATGAAGTAAAAATTTGCCAATCACAAACAAATTTAATAGTGAATACGCTTATATACGCCTGTCTGGTCTATCAAAATTTAAGATTAACATCTTCAAAGAATTGTAGTATAAAAATACTATCATCAAACAAAGTGCGACTAACTGCAAAATAGTCGAATAGAATCCAATTAGACTGGGGAATGCAAACATCGTTATATAAATCTCTTATTGAGAAAAAAAATTCCTAACAAAATTTCACGAATTTAATGCATTCAATAATTCATAATTAAAGTTCATCTTTCACAAAATTGTCTATGATGCAATGATCGTTCATAACTGACGATAAATGTCTGTGTTGCAATCAATTCAAATACCGACTAGTATTTCCAAGATCGTCGACAACGTACTGGATTTTAACGCTCTAAAATCATTTAAATGTTCTTCCTTCTTGATGATGACAGAAAATTGGTCAAAGTAATTAAACTGGGGTAGAATTACTTTAATAAAGTGACACGCTGTCTGAATTTTAATCTGCCATAAAAATCATTAACTTACAGTCAAATCGAGACTACAAAAAAAAAAAAAAAAAAGCAAATTACTGAAAAATCTAAATATCAGTCTCAACTGATCCAAAATCGTTTAACTATGCCCATGACATAACAATGTCTTAATAAAACGTCGAAAAAGGCATAACTCATCAAGGTGTACTGAGAATAGGAATCTCAAACAAGAATATCGGGCAAAATACATGAGGACAAAAATATGGGAAAAATGGTTGCTCAAATATTGCTAAGAAACTCAAATACAATAAACGTTCACGACTACCTTATCTGCCGATTGACGTTCCAGAGGAAAATTCCCCAAAGAAGACTGTTGATGGATCCATTTCACCAAGTTAAAGCTGAGCTCCATCCTCTAAACAAGAAACAGCACCCTCGGAGAATCGAACTGCTTCACGAAGACGAACGACATCCTTCCGGCAATAATCTTCTTTGTGAGTCGGGACAACCCTGACCTCTCTTGAAAAATCCCTGAAGTTCCAGTTGAAAATCGCCATGAAGTTTTTGTAGAAATTTCCGAAGAAATATTCATATTCAGTGAGTATGAAATCATTTCCATTGCTGTTTGATAGTATTCAGCCTTTAATCACGAAACATGGGTGTAGATGGTTATTTACCACATGTTCGCTTGTGTGGAATAGCAATTAGCGAAGTTCCATGCTGCTATCTTACTCCGTTGAAATATGTCCCAATTGCATTAAGTCCTTTAGCCTTCCATCTTCTCTTCGGTTATGGTAATAGAAGAACAAACTGCCGTATTAAACTGCTCCATAATACTGTAGCGTTGTGTCACAAAAGCAATCTGAAGTCTCCCTATTTCACTAGCCTTGTCAGCCGTAGCGTAGATTCTGGCTATACAAAGTGCTTCTCATGTAGCGAGAAAATCACTTTTGTCAGTCGTCTAAAATTGCTAATAACTTCCAAAATAATTACTCGAAATTGTTCAGCTTTTCTACAGTCCTTAATGTAGCACTGCACAAGAGAATTAGCTTATAGGCGACCGCTAACTGTTCACAGCTAATCTCGTAGAAGCGTTATAATGTGCGTTTCAACTTCACCTAGATTTACACACAGTAAACCTGCACTGCCTGTGTACTCGACTCTCGTTTAATGCAGTGGCTTTACCACGCGTTCTAAAGACGACTTTTTCACTACTAATCTCACTCGACGTTTCACTGAAATAACTATTTGAGATCTGACAATTGAGCTATCAGACGATTAATGATCTGAGAGAATGAGGCTCCTCTCTTCTGCGCAAGGCCTTTTATGAACTTCATGAGGGGCGTATCCATCCCTTCCATCGCGTGTTAATGCGTCATCGCTAGAAGTTCCAACTTCGTCGATACATGACGGATTTTCAAAATTCAAAAACCGAAAATAAATTTCACCAAAATTCCAGAACAATGCCTCTACTGCAAATGGATTTCCACAATTCTGCATTCCAAAAAGTAATAAAAATACCATAGTTTCAGCAATCTCCGTCTTCCTTCAGACTATCGTTCATTGGTTCAAGCCTCCCCTCCAATAGCATACTTTCTTCCTCAGCAGAATTCCACGTTTCCTGCGACTGCGTCGTAGATCTCGGATCTTTCTCGAATAAATGCTGACGTCACTGAGAATCTCAGCTTCAAGTAGCCTGCTGGCATATCGTCTGCGTCATCCGTGCTTACGTCATGACTACCCACGTCATAACTATGACAGCCATAACTTTCTTTATAATTTCCAATATAGCCACCGTGGTCTCTATATAATTCAATTACGGGGGCAGTACCCTATGGTGAACTTCTGTTGAATTTCGGCATCACTAGTTTGGAGCCTCGAAGGCAAGTGAATGATATGAAATTCCTTTATAAAGTCATTAAAGGTCAAATTGATAACTCATTTTCCCTATCGCTCCTAAATTTCAACATCCCTCGCTTAACTACAAGATCAACCATAACATTCAAAAATGATATAACCAATACCACTTCACATAACAATTCACCTGTATCGAGGCTTTGCAGTATTTACAACGATGCGGTTCGTGTAAACTGGAAACTACACACATCAAAAAAAGTTTTGCATCACCTCGGTTCCGAGATCTCCGGCATATAGACGTTGACTGTGTATATTGTATCCAAGATACAGTCCCTTTGACTGTTCATAGATGTCACTAAAACTGCTCAAAGATGTAAACAACCATGCATGAGCAGGGCCTATTAGACGGAGGGGGTACGACAGCCGATAAGTTCCAGTCATTCCACCAGGACGAAGGTACGCTGCTCATGTTGTCTGTAGTTCTACCATGCCTAGAAGGTCAATACCGCAGTTCGATCGCGTCCGCATTGTTACTTTGTGTCAAGAAGGGCTCTCAACAAGGGAAGTGTCCAGGCGTCTCAGAGTGAACCAAAGCGATGTTGTTCGGACATGGAGGAGGTACAGAGATACAGGAACTGTCGATGACAGGCCTCGCTCAGGCCGCCCAAGGGCTACTACTGTAGTGGATGACCGCTACTTACGGATTGCCGCTCGGAGGAACCCTGACAGCAATGCCACCATGTTGAATAATGCGTTTCGTTCAGCCACAGGACGTCGTGTTTCAACTCAAACTGTGCGCAATAGGCTGCATGATGCGCAACTTCACTCCCGACGTCCATGGCGAGGTCCAGCTTTGCAACCCCGACACCATGCAGCGCGGTACAGATGGGCCCAACAACATGCTGAATGGACCCCACGGAATTGGCATCACGTTCTCTTCACCGATGAGTGTCGCATATGCCTTCAACCAGACAATCGTCGGAGACGTGTTTGGAGGCACCCTGGTCAGGCTGAACGTCTTAGACACACTGTCCAGCGAGTGCAGCAAGGTGGTGGTTCCCTGATGTTTTGGGGTGGCATTATGTGGGGCCGACGTACGCCACTGGTGGTCATGGAAGGCTCCGAAACGGCTTTACGATACCTGAATGACATCCTCCGACCCATAGTGCAACCATATCGGCAGAATATTGGAGAGGCATTTGTCTTCATGGACGACAATTCTCGACCTCATCGTGCACATCTTGTGAATGCGTTCCTTCAAGATAACGACATCGCTCGACTACAGTGGCCAGCATGTTCGCCAGACATGAACCCTATCGAACATGCCTGGGATATGTTGAAAAGGGCTGTATATGGACGTCTTGACCCACCAACCACTCTGAGAGATTTACGCCGAATTGTCGTTGAGGAGTGGGACAATTTGGACCAACAGTGTCTTGATGAACTTGTGGATAGTATGCCACGGCGAATACAGGCATGCATCAATGCAAGAGGACGTGCTACTGGGTATTAGAGGTAGTGGTGTGTACTGCAATCTGGACCACAAATGCTGAAAGTCTAGCTGTATGATGGTACAACATGCAATATGTGGGTCTCATGAGCAATAAAACGAGCTGAAATGTTGTTTGTGTTGATCTCTATTCCCTTTGTATTTAACGGTTCCGGAACTCTTGGAACCGAGGTGATGCAAAACTTTTTTTGATGTGTGTAGATTTCTGTCTCTCAATCAGACCGTTCTTGGAAATTATAATCCAGTCACTCTAATTCGTACTTGAAATAAAATTATCACACATAACAGAATCAACAATGTATATATGTGGATAGGCCTGTTCCCTAGTTATTAATGTTAGCTTTTAGTTTATTATGTAATAATTTCAAAACCTGTTTTTATATTTGGCATTAGATCAAATTTAGTTTTAGTTTTTATATTATATTTTTACTACTATGCATTTTGATCTGTGTGAACTTCCTAGTTTTAAGAATTACATTTAGATATTAATACTTAATGCAGACATATCAGGAAATGTATTTTACTGTGTAGGTGCACTATTATTGGGGCGCACACTGAGCCCTGTTGTGTACCATCAACAAATAAATAAATAAATAAATTGTCCTCATGAGACTGAGAGCACCCCGTTCCAGCCCTCACGTCAGTTTATAAAATCCCTGAAGGAGCCGAGAATCGAACCCGGGGCTTATGGGTGAGAGGCAGGCATGCTACCCCAACGCCACGGGGCTGGCAGGTATACAAATACAGGCTTCTTGAATAAATTGGAGATTTTGTGTATTCGCATTTAGTTGAACCGCGTGAATTTGTTCTCATTATTATCCAGCTATTGAATAGTATTAGTTCTATGTCTGGCTATAATTTTATCTATTTTGTTTGGTGAGAAATTATTTTCTTTGGCTATTTGCTTGATTATTCTGATTTATGTATTGCAGTTTTCATTTTACGTTTGCATACTTAATGCCCTGTGAACCATTGAATTTAACCTTGCTAGTTTGAGTGTGCTTGGATGGTTCGAGTGATTGTCGATAGCGTGCGATGTTTGTGTAGGTTTGGGAAGATCGAATATGAAACTTTGTTATCTTTACGTTCGATGGCTATTTATTTTCTGCTCGATTTGGGGTTCCTTGGTGAATTTTATGGACTGGTGTAGATTGTTGATTGGAGTATGGTTTCTTAGTTAGTTAACTACGTGTCATAGATATATAGTACATCATCTACGTAACTTTCCCATTGTACCATTACATTTTTCCTTTTTTTTAAATTATTTGCTCCAGCCACAGTATCCAGCTGGATCTCTTTTATCCTCACGTGACTGGGTGACCCCGTACCAGATCACACCAAGATTCAAATTCTTAATAGACCCGGGAATCAAACCCAGGACCTCTGGGGTGGCAGCCAACAAAGCTAGCTAATGCACTACGAGGTAGTTCATATTACATAGCACGATAATAATTATACATTATACATTAGCCTATAATACACAATACACAATAAACCAACTTAAAGCAGATAGAGTTGTTGAGATACTTCTCGTTCAGAGGTTTGGAGGTACGGTATTTGATAAATTTACCAACAGAGACACCCGAATAGAGAATAATCGTCATTTATCACACACAAAAGGATAACTGATTTGCCACGAACTGACATTTAGTTTTACATACCAAGCTTTATGCCACCTTTCTTGAGTACACCATCAACAATACTGCAGATTTATTATCAACATTAGGAGAGAGGTTAAAGACTGGACTACAGTGATAGAGCACATGGTAACATTCATGAGCAATAAAGGAGCGAGCAATAAAAGAGCAAACATGATCAGAAAGTAATGAATTGAGGCAAGCGCATCATGCATACCAATATCAAAAGTATTTTAATATTACCATCACCACTGTAATTAAATCTCAGCCTGAAGTTCAATCACAGTAAGTTTCCTAAGATAATTATGGCGGCTTCGGTGGCGTAGTTGGTAGCATGCTGAGCTTCTATGCCCAAGGTCGCGGGTTCAAACCCGGCAGAAGTTGTTAGATTATTAAGAGCGTTACAAATCCCTCAGTATGCCATCCTTCGGAGGGGAAGTAAAGCTGGCGGGCCCAAGTCATAGATTTATGGCATGTAAAAGAACTTTCCACTAATTACACTAGTGTGAAGCTAAATTATAGGTTATATTTGACTAACGCTCTTAGGTTCCAATATCGTCGCCAGAAGCCGACTGCAGTGGTATCTAGCGATCAAGTTCAGAACTAGTTGGTCGTTGACGGTGGCGTTTGGTAGCAAAAGCTGGAACTTCTTGAAAATCGAATGTCTGTAGTCCTTACTTGAATTAAAAACAGATAACACACACTAATACAGCCAACACAATTAATACCGGTTTTCAGACAGATTCTACACACACCCAAAGTACACACGGCTACATTACCGCGTTGTCACAGCCCCTAAACTGAGGAACCAACCACGATAATTATGGGGCTACCTAGTTGCACAGCGCACAGCGGAGCAAGAATGATGTGTGAGGATGCACTGTAAGTATTCGAAAACATATATAAAAGGAAAGTAGGTGGAGGGAGTTAAATTCTATAGGTAGCCTACCTACACCAAATGAAGCATCAGCAAACAGGGTACTGGGTGGACGGGGTAAGAAAAGAACTGGAATGACTAAGAATAGGGTTCTTATGGGATAGGGACTTACGAAAGGAGGAGGATAGGTGTGCAAAACAAATGTGCAGAAGGATAAAAGACATACAATTACAGGTACTCAGAGAAGATTGGGGGTACAGGAGATCCTTAACAGAGTTCAATGAAATAAGGCATTATATGGAAATAAAGCCCGACTGTTTAACGAAAAGAGAAATAAGAGGGATAATTAGGTGGTTATTAGGGATGTATAAGAACAAAGCATTGAGAGAAGTAAGAAAACAAGGCCCTTGCCTTATTTGTGGGAAGGTTATGGGTGCAGCATACCTGATCAGGGAATGCAATAAAACCAAAATAATAAGGACAAAGTCATAGATAAGGCAGATAGAAACAGAATAGAAATTGAAAAAGAATACCACACTTTAATAAAGACTAAATAGGGAATAGAGGAAGCCAGTATATTAGCGGAGCCTTTTTATTTTAGCAGGGGAATGTGAGATAGGTAAGCGACAGAAAATGAAAATCCACAGCCTGCTTCCAGTCTTCGACCGGGTCAGGAATGGAATGAATGAAGCCCCCATCAAGCGGCGAGGATATGAACTGTGCCGGCTGCCGAGGCCTGACGCACTCCTCTGGGGCAATGATTAAATGAATGACAGATGAAATGAAATGACAGTGGAGAGTGTTGCTGGAATTAAATTTTGACAGGGAAAACCGGAGTACCCGGAGAAAAACCTGACTGCCTCCGTTTTGTCCAGCACAGATCTCACATGCAGTGACCGGGATTTGACCCACGGACCCAGTGGTGAGAGACCGGCGTGCTGCCGCCTAAGCCATGGAGGCTTAGGTAAGCGACAGATAAGATACAATAACAAGCCTATTTTCATATATCCTACTCATGTTAATTGCCTCTATCAACATACAAAATTTCAGTTTGATTGCTGTAATAGATTCGTAGATATTCAGAACCGACTAAATATTGTGGATGGTCGCCATGTTGGATTTTTATATATGTAGGACTTAGAGTTATGTACTGTACACGTACATGTACATGAAGATTATTGTGTACGTGTAGAATTCAAACTTCAATCGCATGATTAGGACACAAGAAGTAAAAACGAGATTTTAAAATTTCGCACATCTGCCATCTTGTGGTTATGGCAACAATTGAAATAAATTAGATGCCAGTGGATTAACATTTGTATAAGGATTTACTGTACCAAGTTTCACTGAACTCGGATGGTTAAATTGCGAGAAACGTCCATGTGAATATTTATACTTCGCGTCGCCGCCATGTTGGATTTGTGATCACCAGGTTATTGAAAGTTCTATAGGTGAACTTAAGTTCATAGCCCCTATGCACATAAACAAATTCAGTTTGATTGCTGTAATAGATTCGTAAATATTGAGATCCGTCTAAATATTTCGGATGGTCGCCATGTTGGATTGTTATATGTATAGGCCATAGAGTCATGTACCATTAAAGGAAAATATTTGCGTAGGTTCTTTATTCAAAACTTCACTTCGATCGCATGATTACGACACAAGAAATAAAAATTTAATTTTAAAAATTCGCACAGCCGCCATCTTGAGATTATGTAAACAATTGACGTAAATTAAATACCAATGCATTATAATGTGTATAAAAATTTGCTGTATCAACTTTCATTGCGTTTGGATTATTAAATCGTGAGAAAAGTCTATTTAAAACTTTCATCTTCGCTTGGCCGACATGTTCGTTTTGTAGTTAAAAGGTTTTTGAAAATCTCATAGATGGACTTCCAGCAGTACCGTTTATCTCCGTACAAAATTTCTGGGTGATACCGGTAATAGTTTCAGAGATATAGAATGCCGATGAAATATTTTGCACAGCCGCCATCTTGAGATTATGTAAACAATTTAACGAAGTTAGATGTCGGTGCATTACAATGTGTATAAACATATACTGTACCAAGTTTCATTGCGTTTGGTTGGTTAACTCGCGAGAAACGTCTATTTAAATGTCGCAATTTCGCTTGGCCGCCATGTTGGTTTTGTAGTTACCAGATTTTCAAAAGTCACATAGGTAAACTGCTAGTAGTTCCCTTTATCACCGTACAAAATTCCAGGGTGATATCGCTAATAGTTTCGGAGATATTGAATGAAGATGGAATATTTCGCACAGCCACCATGCTGGATTGGTGAGACGTAACAAAATTTGAAGGGCACTGCCGGGGTCGTCCGGAACAGTGCTATGAACTTACCGAGTTTCATTGAAATCGCTCCAGCCGTTTAGAAGTTATTAGGGGTGACACACACACACTCGAATCACACTCGCACACACAGACACACGGACAAAAAGTGACCTCATAAGCCTATTTTTTTCATAAATGAAAATAGGCTAAAAATGCATGTGATACAAAAGGGTACAGAGACGGTATACTAAACTATAAAACTTATTTAAGTCTCGGATAGCCTCCCTGCATCAATTAGAATAAAATAAAACAAAAAAAAAAACAAAGCAAAACGAAGCAAAAGCGATAACTGCCCAAGTTGTAGAAGGTCTACAAAGAACTTTTCGAAAATTGGCAACTCCTACGTCGTTTCGCCCACAGCAAGCATGCGACGACAACACCTTTCATGAACTTGGGTGGAATATTGTCTGATAACTTGTGTTATTGTGATGGTTGTATTCCTGTGTGTATTTGTAATTTATATTATGACAATAGGGAAATACGCAGTCGTGGCCTTAAATTGGGAACAATCCCGGCATTTCTTGGAGTAGAACTAGAAGTGGGAAACAACGGAAAACCTCTTCCAGGATGGCTGAGGTGAGAATCGAACCCACCACTTTCCGGTTTAGTCTCAAGACGCTGAGTGTACACCGTTCCAACCCTTAGACCAGAATCAAACTTCTTGTCAGAGCCGGGAATCGAACCCGGACATCCAGGGCCATTACAATAGTAAGATTGCATTCGCATCCAAAATAATTGACTTGTTGAAAACAACTCGGTGCCTGTAACATGGCGCATCAGATATGTGAAGTTACGAGCATTGTCCAACAAAGGAAGGGTGGACGCTGTGACCTGTATATATTACACGCCATGGGATTTCTTTCATGAACAGATCCCATTAACCGAATGTGGAGACATGACAGGAGGAAATCATGAAAGTCAAAATGCAAGATTTAACCATCATTACAAATGACGAATGCAGTACATTTGCATTTGTCTGGAGGCACAGGCTAGAGTAAAATGTGGCTTTTCACCGATGTCTCAGTCTCACTCATGGCTGTGATTATATGGTACAGGCACGGATTCAAGGGGGGGGAGGGGGGGGGGGGAGACAAAATTTGTTTGCCAACTCAAAAAATGAAAGCACAATAACCTTAAATAAACCTTAACGAATTTCAACTGAAAAATAGTTTTTTTCATTTTATTCAATACTGAAATCTCTTTATTGGAATTATTATGTTCTGTTACAACTGTACATATTTACAACTTCATACCTGTTATATAAAAACGATTATTTATAGACTATAACAAAATCAACTCGTCTATTATGTTTAGCAAACCTTGTGATTACCGAATCGATGTTTATAGTGATGTCACGATGACTGTGCAGCAATGCACGGATAGGAATTTTGGGCTTTTATTCGCACCAAAAAATTTTGCCGACGTCCAAACTGCAAGCTTGGTTGGCAATTTAAGCTGTGACTTTCTCCCTTTGTCGGTACCAACTCGACTTGCCGAAACTGTAACGTACCTTGATACTTTTTTCGAAGCACGATGTAAAAGTCGCAAAACACGCCGTTGCAATGTGTACGAATATTTTTGGTGCGCTAAACGCATCAAATTTCTATCCACATAGCTTGGAAATAAAATTGGTCTGGTTTTGTACGTTAGATTATTTTGTGATTGCGTTTTTAGTGATACCATTTTTCTTAACAATTTTGATTCTCTGACCCCCCCCCCCCCCAAAGCCATACTCTAGATCCGCGCCTGATATGGAAGCTACTGAGGTATGGGTGGTGCGTAGTAATGACATTCAGGGCACAGTCAGTGCCTGTGGATGCTGTGAAAGGTTCTACTCATAGGGTTAGTACTGCTGTTCTGACTCAGTGAGGAAAGCATGACAAACTACCTCAGTCCTCATCTTGCCTAGTACGCCTCATTATAGCGCTGCCTTGGGTTTCTGAGGGTATCTACCCGCATAACCTACCGGCGGTACTTTTTGAGGATCCAACCAGCCTTCGGGCTAACTACCTAACAGCCAGACAAATGATTGAAGGATATCATCGATCTCGCTGAAACGGGAATAATGAGGGGTGGACATCATGCACAGCAATGATTGAGAGATCAGAACATAAGGTCTTTAATATGGTACGACAAATTAGGAGTAACAAAAGTAAAACTCATAAGGCGGGGCCGGATTTTTAGATTTTAAAATTGTCATTTTAGGCCTCCACAAACATAAAATAGTTTTCTTTTTAGGTTTTTAATAGGTAAAATAGGTTTTTAAATAGGTCTGTATGTTTAAAGTGTAGCAAAAGTTGACATTAACTGCGCAAAGCTTAGCATTAATGCCTAAATGTCAGTAGAATATCTGTTTGTAACGAGAGTGTAAATGTTTTACACAATGATACGTCTTTTATCAAATTATCACCAAGAACTTCATACTATTAAGCAATATTTACTCTCCTTTTAAAAATTCAAATTCAGTAAAACCAAGGATGCCAGAGGTGATTTTTACACTCTAGCCCGTTTAATTAACTTTTTACCATTTTAAATGATCCAGTCGACTTCGTTACGGCAACGTCACGAAATGTACCAAGAATGCACTGAGGTGTGTGACGTCATAGTACCGCTTGGTGCATGTGTACTGAGCTCTGTTTTTTTTAGCGTATGGCTTTTAGTGCCGGGAGTGTCCGAGGACATGTTCGGCTCGCCAGTTTTGTAGCTGCTTCGAGACGGACACCCAATGGGTGAGCTACAAGTACCGTAGGGGAGGGAAGGAGGGAAGTTGGAATGTAAGGACGAGGAGTTGGAAGGTAGCGGCTGTGGCCTATAGTTAGGGACCAACCCCGGCATTTGCCTGGAAGGAAGATGGGAAACCACAGAAGACCATCTTCAAGGTTGCCGGCGGGGGGATTCGAACCTCCTCGCCTCCCGGATGTGAGCGACTGCCATCAGTCATGCCGTAACCACCACGGCTAACTCACCCGGTTGAGCTCTGGTGATACGAGACGGCAACGACACGGTGAGCGTGACGTCATCCAGCCAGCTCCCTCCTTTCACCGCACGCTCGCTCGAAGTCTCCAGCCTTTCTAACATTTTTCAGCATTTGTAGCATTTAAAATGATATAAAGTCCAGTCTTTCAGACTGACTATCTCTTTTTAATTTAGATTATAGGGAACTTGGAAACAACAAGAAATTTATCCCCACGTTCCTGACAGTAATTGACCAAACAATAAGATATAAGACGGTATATTGGCTTTCACGGCAAGTGAATTAAAACTCAGCATTTTTTCTAGGATTGTGCCGTGTGCTGAAATGTGCTGAAAGTATTTGAATTTTCTGTCAGTTAGGATTTCTCTCAATCAACTAGAGATAGGAACAAACACTGTCTTGTGGTTTCCTTTTAAAAATTATGGACTAAAAATTCAAATATACCGTACTACAATAAATGGAACTAAACTGCAATTAAGTATTTTTAGGTACTCGCATAAAATTTAGATTTTTAGGTACTACAGAGTCCATGCTTTGAGTGTGATTCGGAAAAGTATTAAAGTATTTTTTTTTATTAAGAAGCAAGGAAAAATGGCAAAATCCTAAGAATCCGGTCCCTAGTCATGAGTTACACGATAGACATGGCGATTAGTGATAATAATACATTGTCATGGACATAAAAATAAATTAAAAATAATGGTAAAAGTAAAAATAACAATAACAATAACGACAATAACAATAATAATCGAAATTTAATGTTTTTCAGTCAGTCAAAACGATTGTACGCAATCCTGAAAAAAATGTATAAGAGGTTAATAAATACATGTGTATTATTGTGGGTACAATCGTGTAGACTAACTGAAAAACATAACATTTAGATTAATTAGGCAACACTGAAAAATGGCTTCCAACACGATAATAAAATAATAACAACATAAAAAATATGATGATAATAATAATAATAATAATAATAATAATAATAATAATAATAATAATAATAATAATAATATATTTTAACTACCTTTATTCTGTTTCTACGGGGTCAAGGATTGGTTGAGACATTTATGTGGTGAACAGTTTATACAACCTGATGCCCTTCCAGATATGGGCTACATCTCATTAGAAATACATGATTCATTGCCGATGAAGTACCGTACTCAAATGTTAAAATTTAACATATTTTCCCCATATCATTTCTTATTTTGAGCATTTTGTTCACGCATTTGGGGAATATTTTGTGCATTCAAGGTAGTGTTTTTAAGTAGCTTGTACGTATGATATTAAGGAAAGATGACTGTTGTGGCAGATGCAAATATTGGCCGCAGAAGCGCCGTGTTAGCAGAAAAAGTGCCTGTGAGCCTGTGACGACAGCGTTTTCATTAAGGAGCAGAGATAAGCCCGCAGAGCAGCAGTGCATGACATGGTGTGAGAGGACTGGTGATCAGGGGTAGCAGATAAGGGGAGCTAAATTACAAAACCCAGTCCTTCCAAATATTTCTCGATAAACAAGTTGCTTGCTCGCGTGCTTATAAACGTGATGTAAGATCGTTGTTTCCCCCCAGCTTACGAAGGGTGAATACTTCATGAGGCACGGAGCAGAATAGGGTTCAACTTGCTCTGTTTTATGGGTCTTGAAACAAGGTATCATGTTAAACCAGCAATATACTGTAGGGGATGATGCGGAGCATGGTAAAATGCAGGGTGATTCAGGAGTGATATATACTATTTGGGGGAAAGGTTGACGTTAAACTACGAGGGCTGGAAACAAAGTAGTGGCAACATAAGCATATATTGTACACTAAACTGATTATTACAAAACCATCGGTAATTACAGGCCTAGAATGTAATCACCTCATCATCTTTGTCCTACAGCGCACAAGAAACGGTCCCAATTCCACTCTTTGTCTTTCATGACAATGCCCACTAACACAATGCTGTTCCTGTGAGGGAACTGTTGACATGGTCGAAGTGGCAGGAGAGTCCACCCTATTCACTGGATATCAGACCGACTTCCATCCTTTCCCCAAAATGAGGGAACCACTCTACAAACTTCAAGCGGTAGTGTGCTTCGTTGTGGACATGAACAAATGTGGCATTGCTAATGGAATCCACCTGGTAACGGTGATTCTTCAACAAACGGTTTATTGCACAGGTATATATTGCCACTACTTGTTTAGCCAACATTCATTCTTGGCAATTGTAAAGCAGAACATAGGTCTAAGTTATAACTCAATACTTGATTCATCTACGGTGGCTTAAACTAAGTGAAAAAAGATTACTGGTGATGGCATTATTGACTATAATAATATTCTCATACAGAAGTTCCTACCATATCTTTACACCGGATTTCGTTGAATGGGGAAGGTTCATGGCCGAAGTGCTAGATTCACGGAGTTTAAAATGCGATATCTCACCATCGTACGACTAACAAGTAAGTACAAGTCATTTTGTAGTACATCACGCAGAAACTACTGAATATAATCTCCATGTGTATTAGAATGCACATCGCTCAGTGCTCAGGACACTCAACTGGCGTACAGTATAATTGGCTAGCAATTATATAAGGTTTATTCTTAACTCATTAGGTATTTCATTATTTTGAGTGTTCTGAAATAAATAAATTTAAAAAATCCCTTCTTAGTATAAAACAAAATCCCAGATTATTGGATGTAAGGGGTAATCTGGTGAACCACTGGATGGATTTTGATGCGGTTTTCACCATTCTTTAAAGGATTCTGTAGAAAAAACAGTCATTTATGACCAAAGGAAGCCGAGCAGTAACGATTTCAGTGAATCAAGTCGAAGAAAAACCTGCCGTCCTTGCGCCGTTTAGCATACGCTGGGTAAACCGTTAACAATATCTACTACCATGAGTGTAAGAATTGTTCAGCAGGAAACGTTCTACAAAAAAGTCAGCGACAGCATATCTCTATCTTGATACATCGCCCACTATAAGTGTTTTTACGTCTTCATTTCTTCCAACAATCTCCATTCAGTGGAAATTTAAATTACTAGCTTCGGAGCGAGTTTACGAGCTTGTGGGTGAGCCTATTACCCCAGCTTCGGCCAGCATCAAACTGTCAAGTCATTTCGAGTTAAGAGCACAGAGAAGAGTAGGGCCTATATGTGATTGGAGTTTCACTGTTCACCTCGGATTTTCTGAATTGGGTCTGGGACCTGCCGTCCATGCGCCTTTTAGCCTTACGCTGGGTAAACCGTTAAAGATACCAGGATTGCTAGTAAAAAATAAAATAAAATAAAAAATAAAATAAATTAAATAAATAAATCTGGTCTCGCTGGCATAGCTACGCCGCGTGAATATTGCACATCGCATTCCAATACAGGATTTGTAGAAAATATTGTGACTCGCATACCACATGCGGTAATGACGACCAAGTGTAATGATGATGATGATGATAATTGTTATTTTTAGGGGCCTAACATCTAGGTTATCGGCCCCTAATGGTTTGGGTGATAGTGAAAGATGAGATGAGAATGAAAAACCATAACTAATACTAACTACAAACTTACATACTAGAAGAAGAAATGGTAAACAAATAAAGGATAAGTCAAATAAAGGACAGGAAGAAAAGAAATGCACTCAACCCTCGAAGAACGAGGACTGAGGGACCTGGAAGGAAGGAGAGCCACGAAAGGCAGATATGAAGGAGAAAGGGGAGGGCCCGCCCCAAGGTCAGAGGATAAACGGGACAAAACGGACTCAGCTCAGGAATCCCCCGGGGTCGCCAACTCCTAAACTCACCGGCCATGAGCCCTTGAGGGTGTAGTACTATCCAGGGTGCACCAGAAGTCGTGGGGCTACACACACCCTGCCTCCTTGAGGGCCTTGAGCAAAAGGCAGGAGATAACATGAAAAGAAAAAGAAGGCTAACCCCTCGAAGAATGAGGGTATCATGAAAGATGAGACAAGGGTCAATTAAGGCGGGAAAGTGAAAGACTCCCTAGGCTTCGGATACCCTAATATCGTCAGGGTCAGAAGAGAACAAAGAGTTGACCAAGAGAGGTCGTCAAGGAAGAAGACGGAGAGGAGCCCAGCACAAGTAAGTGGAAGCAATGCCGGACTCAGCTGGGGTCCCATAGTCGCCAACCTACGTCCCACAACAACAGGTGCAACGTTTATAACATAGGATGAGACCTTGCGTAGGAAAGCGAGAATAACTAACTGCTATGTACGTTATTGACAAAAGCGTACACTGTACGGCGATACTAATCATTGACACTAAGGACGCGAGTACATACTGTACATTAGGCCTACTATTGTCGGCGATGCAAGAATGGCATTTAATTCGAAGCGGATTGAGGAACTGCCAGATAATGATTTAAACAGAGTTTTTTTTTCGATGTTGCAGTTATCAGAAGATACTGTAATTTTAACATTTATTTTTTAATTTTCAGGAATACAATTTATGGATATTTTACATTTACATGAAATTCAATTAGGAAATAAATACAAATAATGTTTTATTACTCTTCACCTTTGGAATTTGAAGGCGAGAAGCCACAGATCTGAAACGTGTAAATGTAATTAATAGTTCTATTGATCAATTCTAGTTGTTGGTTATTTAGGGGCTTTGTGACATCGTGGTCATGTTGGCCAGTGTAGGCTACGTGTGTGTGTGCGTACAAGTTATCTGATAACCCGTGTCACTATGGCGTCTGTATGTATTTGTAATCGAGGTAGGATTTGGGTATGAAGCTCGGCTTACGTTAAGTACCACCCCGGTATTTGTCTGGAGTAAAAGTGGGAAAACCACGAAAAATCACTTCTAGAATGGATGAGGTAGGTAGTTTTACCTCACGGGGTTAAGTGTGCCCCGTCCCAGCCCTCAGACCAGAATTCAAATTTCTTAGCAGATCCGGTAATCGAACCCGGCCCTCCGCTGTGACAGCCAAGAATGCTAGCAACTACGCAACGTGATGGACTATTGATCAATTCAGCAGAGAATAGTGCTGGACTGCGAGGAAAGACAGTTTTTCCATTGCTGCTCCTTAGAGTGAACGCTTGTCTGACCTTTGTGTTCAGTCACTATGTCATCTTTCTCGTTAAGGGCAGCTATTCGGCTCACTTGAAGGTTAGCTGCCTGGGGCCAGCCCAAGACCGACTCCAATACTCAGACCTTAATGCTACTCTCGATTGCTTCAAGATGGCGATTCGAGAAGCCCTAGCCTGTTCAAAACGTGGGTTTGTTTACATACGTTGTTTCAGTTTGCTACCGATGAAAGTTGGCGATAAGTAGTGTTTCCTATGGAGAATAGTGGTGCGTGAGAGTGAATTTGTGAGTCAGTTGATATTTAGCAGCTGTAATTATACGCAGTGACATATGAATGTTTGTTTTGAAGTTATGTAATGGGTCGCTCTTGTTGTGTACCGGGTTGTAAGAGTAATTACGGCAAAGCTTCTCATACAACTATTTTTAAGTTTCCCAAGGAAAAAACATTAAGAGAAAAATGGATTAGAAGTATACATCGTGACAATTTTGTGGTCAGTGATAAAGCAGTAGTATGCATACACCATTTTGAAGATAAGTTTGTGGTTAGGGAAGACGTGTTCCCTGTTGTAAATAGTGAACCTATTCGTGTTCCTCGGAAAGTTCCAAAACTAAGCGATGATGCTTACCCCACAATTTTTCACAATCAACCCTCTTATCTAACTGTTAGGCTTAGTAAAGAAAGGAAAGATCCTGAAGAACGTGTGCAGCAGATATTACAGAGAGATTTGGATAACTTTAATGAATGGTGTGAACAGGATACCATTGCAAATTTCGAATCTTTCACAAGTGAAGTTAAGAATAGGCCGGTAAATCCATTTATAACAATTGTGAAGGAAGACTATGTCCTTTTTATTAAAATAGATGATAATGCTTATTGTGATGTTCCATCAGTGTCAATGTGTTTCAAAGTGTCGAGTGATTTAGATGTAAATGTGTTTTACAAGAATCTGTGCTTACCTGCGGAGAAGTTTAACTGGATCTTGGAGTGCAACGGAAGCAAGGCATATAAATGTGATAGATGGAGCAAGTTGGATAATTTGGTGAGTTCTCTTGCTAACTATAATAATGAATCAGTATCTCTCTCTGAAAGGGTAACTTCATTGATAAATGTTACAAAGGAGGGCCTGCAACTTGATGCTGATGAGAATTTAGAGAGGGCTGGCAAGGTAAAATTTGCATTAGAACAGTTGGAGCTTGCTTTTGCTTGTCAGATTAAATATTCATCAGACCTCCTAATATGGGCCGCAAGTCTCTCTTACTCACACCCTGGAGCTTACCAATCTTTAAGAAGGACAAACATAATGACACTACCTCACCATGTTTATCTCAGGCAATTCTTGTCCAAAATAGGTCCAAACAGCTCAGGTGTTGGACCTTTGCAAAAATCCTTTTTGAAAGAAAAAAGCAAGCTCCTGAATGATGAAGAGAAGGTTGTTACTGTTTTGCTGGATGAGATATATGTTAATTCCAAACTCACGTATAAAGGAGGGAAAATAATCGGGATGGCTGAAAATAGCTCAGGAGCCGACTCGGCCACCACCATACAAGCTTTCATGTTTTCCTCATTACGTTCAGACAGTAAAGATATAATAGGTCTTTTCCCAGTGAGAAACCTAAATGCAAAAACTCTACTGACTCTAACCATTGACGTCCTAACCTTGATGGACGAGCTTCAATTTCATGTAGTCTGTTTGGTATCAGATAACCACAGCATGAATAGGAAGATGTTTGAGCTCTTGGGTGGTGGTACTCTAAAACCCTGCATTACAAATCCAGCTAATACCTCCAAGTCACTATTTCTTCTGTTCGACAGTGTACATTTGCTGAAATGTGTAAGGAACAATTGGTTAAATCGACCCAGTCAAACGTTTGTCATTCCCAACACCCAGCAGACAATTCCCAAAATAGAAAGCATGCTACATGTTACTGAAAATGAATCAACTTTTCAGTACACAAATGTCGAGGCTAAGTTATCAGATATTAGAGATCTATTCCATTCTGAAAAGAGTATGATTCTAAAACTGGCTCCAAATTTGTCAAGAAAGGCTTTATATCCCACTGCTATAGAGAGACAGAATGTTGCTCTAGCTATGAGCATATTTGATGCCAAAAATATAGTGGCATTGGATATGCTTAAAAGTGAGGGTGTTGCTATTTCTGATGGGACTGTCCAGTTTTTGAAATTAATTTCAAAGTGGTGGACAATTTCAAACGTTCAGCACCCAATGAAAGGAAAGTACACCCGAAATGATGATGCAAACCCAATTAGTGGCCCCAATGATACCAAGCTTGTCTTTTTGGAAACTTTGAAAACATATGTTGACATATGGCATAGCAACACCTCACACAATGATGGAAAATTGAGTAATGAAACGTTCTTAGCATTCACTCACACACTGACTGCAGTTGTCCAGCTATGTAAATATATTTTTAATACATATAAGTGGTCCTACATCCTGACAGCTAAGCTGCAGACAGATGGCTTAGAAAGCAGGTTCGGAGCATACAGAAGATTAAGTGGCTGCACATATAATGTCTCAGTAGAACAAGTGCTAGAATCTGAACGGAGACTCAAGGTATTAAGTTTGCTAAAACTTCAGTCGGCAAAGTTAGGAGAATTTACTCTCAAGGACCTGACAGTTACTTTCAACCAAGAAAAAGTAGTCGAGAACCTTGATAAATTTCAGTCTGCCCTGGATGAAACACCATTAGTGTCGATTCCGCTTGAAGCAAAGAAGATAATTGTATGCATTGCTAGTTACACGAGCATGAAAGTTTTGGCCAAGTTGGTAAAGAGTGGAAAGTGCATTCGGTGTAAAGAAGTGCTACAATCCGAAGAAGATTTAATCCTTGATTGTGACAAGAAGCTTCTGTCTTACTTCAGTGAACTTAACAGGGGTGGGCTGAAGTGTCCTTCCTCGTTTTTGATGGGTTTATGTTGTGATATATATAGACTTGTTCAGGTACTCATAAGCAGCAGCTTTGAATCTGAATTTTTGAAACTCGAAAATCAGAGGGACGCTGTTATTGCATTAGGGACTCAACTTATAGAGAGTTCTATAAGCAATATAAATGATGAATGTAGTTGTGGTGTGCCCTTGATCAAGATTGTTAAAAAATGTGTTAAAGTGTTTGCGAACATATTTGTTAACAACTACTCCAAAGTGTTGCACGATAAAAATGTGTCCAGGGAATTGTGCAAGAAGTTTGCAAACCAGGCACAAAAAAGAAGACCCACTGAGGAGCTTGGAGTTAAAGTAAACAAGCGCAAGGAGTTGAAACTCGGCAGCAAGTAAGGTGAATAATATTTTACATTTATTTATTGTTCTGTAACATTTGCAGCAATTTCCATTGGCTGCAGCTGGGTCCAGCTTGATGATCTCCATCCACCTTCAAACCTTAACCTGACTTATTCCTGGAATATTGGAGCCCCCACCTACTTACCAATTGACTCTGATCTGTACTGTGTTATAATATTTGACCGTCTCAGGGTAAAAGAACTCAAGTAATGCTGTCATAGTTTTCGCGAGAGTGAATAAATTGAGATTTTTTCACATACACTTTTATTTAAACCTTTTTTTTTTAATATAAAATTATTTTCATCCATGCAGTGAAGTAAAATCGAAGAGAGAATGTTATTATATAGTTACGTGA
Source organism: Meconema thalassinum (assembly GCA_946902985.2). Taxonomy (NCBI): domain Eukaryota; kingdom Metazoa; phylum Arthropoda; class Insecta; order Orthoptera; family Tettigoniidae; genus Meconema; species Meconema thalassinum. Next base: position 292,178,056 of record OX336390.1, on the reverse strand, counting down.
AATTTCTAATAAATCAACTTGTTTTCTTTTACTGTGGGACAGCCATTTCTTCTAGTAATATTATGTGATATGTAAGTTAGTTGTTCGCGAAGCTTTTTCATGCATGGAACAGTGATTTTCCCAATTGTGTCGTTTTCCCTACTTCAAATTACCGCCGTGTACGTCTTTATTTCGTGTTACCCAATAGGAGAAGTGGGGCTTCTGCGGCCGCCATGTTTTTTCTATGTTACGGTCTGAGTATTGGAGTCGGTCTTGGCCAGCCGGCAAGAAAAGTGTTGCGATCAAGTTGAGTGAACTTGTAGGCTAGTTCTTACATTGGTCAGTTCTTGCTCTCATTCAATTTTGATGTTTGGTGTTGTTATTGTTGTTGTTTGGTATTAATTTTAGGACTTCGGGACATCTTGGTTATCAGCCCCATCTAGGTGGGTGTAAGTTAAATTTGCCTGATAACCTGTACGTATCAGTGGCGGCTGGTGCAGACAATTAGTTGTGTCCTGGAACCCATACCTCACCCCCCTCCAGAAAAAAATAGAAACATATTTTATAGATACAGTCCAGAGGCTCTCCATTAAGTTTTCCATACGGAACAAATTCAACACATATAGGCCTAAGCCTACACATTCCTCATACACGATCTAATTAAACACACAATAACACCTAAAATGACAAGATTTTATCGAACTCAGAAACACTTGGTGTGAGCGCGCAAAAACGGAACTTCTAAGTGTTACTAAAAGCATTGACTGTTATGGGAAGTAGTAGTAAGTCTTTACCAAGTTGTATACACTGTTGCTCTCAAATGCTCTAACACTACCTGGGTTCGGACAGAATGAATGGCGTACTTAGGAGAAACGCTGTGCAAGCTCGGGGCCCTATGATAATAATTACCATCGCCTTTATTGGCGATCTCTTGTGGAAATACAACATATAAGCTAGTCGGGCTGATAACCTTGAAGCTAGGCTTCTTAACAATATATCATGCATTTACATTAATTTGCTGTCATTCAACGAACTTGTTTTAACTCTGGCAACGAGCACAGCGTAGTATTGAGCAGTTATACTATTGTTCTGTCAGACAGTACACAGAGAACCTGGCACTGTGGTGCTAGCAGCCCCGGGATTCCCAACTAGTTCATGGGATTATCGGCTAATTCCTTTGGTTTGCGGACTGGGTGTTTGTGACGTCTTCATCATTCATTTCAACTTTATCACGACGCGCAGTTTGCCTACGTGCACCTCTCCGGAGATTACACGCCATTTTTTAAAAATTATTATTTTATCACAAATTGTTCATTTAAACGAGTTCTTCTGGTCTTCGGAAAAACTTCGGTGGGTGTACACAAGATGCTTTGCTGGAATTCAATCACTATTCAAGAATTTCCTGACAATATTACAGCTGTCCAGTATTGCTGCCTTCTGCAGTTATTATTATTATTATTATTATTATTATTATTATTATTATTATTATTATTATTGAAATATGATGTCTGAAGCAAATACAGGTTCATCGAAAACGGTGGCCTTAATTTCGATTTGTAATCGATCAGGCTGTAATAATGATAATTTAATTATTTTTACACCGAAAGATACAGAAAATTATGAAGTTTTGTTTACTTATTTAGTAGGTTTCAATGAGCACCTGTGGCATGACACCCATCCAAGCGATAGTCCACCTCCGTCCAGTTCAGCCGAATCATGTCAGGAGTCACAGTTGCTATCGCATCGGTGATTCGTTCCTTTAGGTGTTGCAGACACTGGATATTTTGAGCGTAAACAATGTTTCTATGTACCCGCAAAAGAAAAAATCGAAAGGAGTTAAGTCAGGGTTTCTTGACGGCCACGCAAGAGGACCAGCTCTAGCAATCCACTGATCAGGGAATTTTCTGTTGAGAGCTTCATGCACAATAAGATTGTAGTGAGGCGGTGCTCCATCCTGCTGGAAAGTAACATTTATTCCTCGTTCCCTTTGTATATCGTCTATTTGTGGATTACAAATCAAAATTAAGGCCAAATTTTTCGATGACCCTGTACTGTAGAACAGCGACTAGAGTGGAAGAGCGTTAAGGGGCAAATTCTATTGAAATATGACTTCCGGTAATAAGAAAAAAAAAATCCCTCAGGTATTCGCAAAACAATGAATACCATTCTTGTAGACAAGGCAGATATTTATTACACAGTTGAGCACATTTGAATGAGATTAATGTACCTACTGGCTGGATAAAAAGTACAATAAAATCAACGGTTCTGATCGACAGTTTAACGCTACACTGGTTCCATTCACCCGTATTATCTTGCCAAGGAGCGCGGCTTAACGACCGGGGAGAGAAAAATAGAATAACATTTATCAGTCAGTGATTTATTGAGTAAGCACGTTAGTTCCGAAGGCGTGGTGATGACGGAACTCTCCATTCACGCTGCTTAGGAGCACTGAAGACACGAAGGAAAGAAACAGAATCTTATAAAATCGACGTGAGGGCAGTGACATGAAATCTTTGAACTGTCGAAAGAAGCAAAAGTATAACAAACTTCCACAATTGCTAATACACCAAGACTGCAAACCCCCCCCCCCGCAAGAAAACAGGAGATTGAAATCCAGAAATTTTTCATGGTGACAAGGAAAGTAGCTCATTCATCTCTCTTCAGCGCTCACTAGGCTTGGAGAGGCCTTCTCAACCCAAAGCTCTTCGGTGCTCTCGTCATACTAGACAAAAGGTACTCGCAAGCACAAACTCCCCTGAGATCATTCTTCAGTTCAAATTTTGTGAAATAGTATTTTTAGCCTATTTTTTAATATAAAAAAAGGCTTATGAGATCACCTTTTGTCCGTGTGTGTGCGTGCGTATATCTGTGTATGTGTCCCCCACCCATCCTCCTCATAAAATCGAAACAGCTGGAGCGATTTCAATGAAACTCGATAAGGTCATAGAACTATTTTGTCTGACCCCGACCATGTCATTTTAGTAAGTCTCACCAATCTAACATTGCGGCTGTGCGAAATATTTTACCAGCATTCTATGTCTCCGAAACTATTACTGATACTAACAGAAATTTTGTACGGTAATAAAGGGCACTACTAGAAGTTCACTTACGTGATTTCAAAAACCTGTTAAGTACAAAACGCACATAGTGGCCAAGCGAAGTTGAAGCATTAGAATAGACTTTTCTCACGATTTAACCATCCGAACGCAGTGAAACAAGGTACAGCAAATGTTTATACACATTGTAATGCATTGACATCTAATTTAGTTCAATTATTTACTTAACCTCAACATGGCGGCTGTGCGAAATTTTCAAATTAAGTTTTTATTTCTTGAGTCCTAATCTTGCGATCGAAGTCAACGTTTGCATAATGAACCAACGCAATAATCGTCATCTAATAGTATATAACTCTATGACCTACATATATAAAAATCCAACATGGCGACCATCCGAAATATTTAGAGGGTTCTCAATATCTATGAATCTATGACAGCAATCAAACTGACATTTTGTATGTTGATACAGCCTATACATATACAGTAAGTTCACCTATGGGTCTTTCAATAACCTGGTGATCATAAATCTAACATGGCGGCGACGCGAAATTTAAATATTAAAATGGACGTTTCACGCGATTTAACCATCTGAGCGCAGTGAAACTTGGTAGGTAAATGCTAGTACAGATTTTAATCCACTGATATTTAATTTATTTCCATTGCTTTTATAACTTCACGATGACGGCTGTGCGAAATTTGCAACATTGCAACCATCCGAAATATTTAGACAGTTCTCAATATCTACGAATCTATTGTAACAATCAAACTGAATTTTTATATTTTCATAGAGGCAATTAACGTAAGTAGGATATATGAAGATAGGCTATTTAGTTCTTCACGGAACTACTTATTTAATCTACAGTAAAAACAAGATGCTCAGTAAAGAACATATAGCCTACTTTCTCCTAAATGCCTGGGTATAGTTATAACTCATAGTCCTTTTCAAGGAGTATAATTGAATGTTAGTTGTAGTAGCTTGTTGAAATACAACTGCTATATTGTACGTTGATTGATAGAATCCCACCTGAATTATAATTACACAACTAATACAGTCATCACAATAACACAGGCTATCAGACAAAATTCAACACTCACCCAAGTACATGGGGCTAAATGACCCTGATGCCCAAGCCTCTGAAACAAAACAACAACAACAACAACAACAAGAGCTTCCTACCCAAATCCTTCCTCGTTTAAAGTTACACACACTAGTACAGACATCACAGTGACACAGGTTATCACAAAACTTCTACGCACACCCAAGTACACGTGGCTACATGAACATGATGCCGCTAAGCCCCTAAAGAATCAACAACAACAACAACAACAACAACAACAACAACAACAACAACAACAACAACAACAACAACAACAACAACAACAACAACAACAACAACAACAACAACAACAACAACAACAACAACAACAACAACAACAACAACAACAACAACAACAACAACAACAACAACAACAACAACAACAACAACAACAACAACAACAACAACAACAACAACAACAACAACAACAACAACAACAACAACAACAACAACAACAACAACAACAACAACAACAACAACAACAACAACAACAACAACAACAACAACAACAACAACAACAACAACAACAACAACAACAACAACAACAACAACAACAACAACAACAACAACAACAACAACAACAACAACAACAACAACAACAACAACAACAACAGGCTTTACCGCGGATCATGGACAACGAATTTTAATCGCTGTAGTCGAGTGTTGAATTATGTGGTGTTATAAGTATATATAATATTTTTGATTACAAATACAAACAATATAGGCTATGCATAATATTATAACGTGTGAGTAGTTATAAATCAATTAATATAAAAAAAACAAGTAAAAAAATTGAACTCATTTGGATTTGACCCATGAACCTTCACGCTATGTGTCTGAGACGCTACCACTACGCCACACACGCCCAACCTTATACTGCGTTATCAACAGCTTTAGTATAACTGCCTAGAATATTTTGTCTTGCAATGAACAATAATTTCATTAGCGTTTTCTGCCTTTTTTTTTACAAACCATTTGACACTAAATTCGTATTATTTTGCTCAGTACATTCGTAAAAGGATATAAATATACTGGAATAAGGACTCGCGAGCAAAACAATAGCCTCCATTTTGACCCTACTGCTAGTTACTACTGCGGTGTAATATTCTAATTTTAGAATGAAAATATCCTACCAGTGATCTCCTTGAGGACTGTTTAAACCATCCTCTGTTCGATAACCGGATTTGGTTAGGCTGGGCTTTGTTGAATCGTAACTTACGGTTAGGCTATAATACTTGCATAATTCATAGGTCCATCAGCTTGAATCTTTTTGGCTGATGACTTTGTAGTTTGGGAAAAAGACGCTTCCCACATTAAGGTATGTTGTTGAAAGATTTGGTAGAGATCGGATGATTATGTTAGTCGTAATTTGATTTAAGCTTAGAACATTTGGGTGGGCGCCATTTCTTTGCGTTATGATGGCGGCGATATACAACAAGACACTGAGTTGTCCTTTACGAGTGCTACCTCTGTATCAACGATGATTCGATTTCGTTTCGTTGTGTTTGAACTGATAGGGGGGGGGGGATCGTTTTGCACACATACACGGCCGCCATCTACAAACTATTTAGCTGATGACCTTATAATTTGGTCAAAACACGCTTCCTACATGAAAGTGTATCGTTGCAAAATTTGGTAGAGATCAGATGATTAGGTTAGTCCTAATTTTATTTGAGCTTTGAACATTTGGGTGGCCGCCATTACTTTTCCGTCAAGATGGCGGTGATATATAACATGACACTGAGGTGTCCTTTGCTAGTGCTACCTCAGTACCAAATTTCGTTCAATTCGGTTTCGTCGTGTTTGAATTGATAAGGGAACGGGAGGGGGCAGATATACCAACTCACACACACAGACAGACTGACAACTTTTGGCCCGTGTAGATCTCATCTCTACTTTCATTTTTTGCAAAATTCGAATGTAGGCTAATAATTGGATATTAATGTTTTATGAGTAACACGAAAGGTGCTGATTCGACTCGACTGCCTACACTTAAATGTATCTAATCTGCATGAGTCATGCAAGTAGTTGCAGCATACCTGGTGAGCATTGAATCCCTAGCTATTTATGCACGCCTGAGTGAGAGAGAGAGAGAGAGGAAATGGAACGAGAGGTGGACGCTTGTTCCATTATTATTATTATTATTATTATTATTAATAATAATAATAATAATAATAATATGAACAGTGTATATTTGTAAGAAAAACTGTATATTTCGTTTACCGCCATTAGCGGTCACTTCAAACAACTGTTACACATTCATAACAGCATTCTTTGCAGTCCAGTATTTTTGCATTTTTACCCTGGGTTTCTTGACCGGGGCGCTGCCTCACTGTCAGACAGCTACTCAATTGTCCTTGCGAGGCTGAGTGCACCCCGTTCCAGCCCCCATGTCAGTTTCTAAAATCCCTGATGGAGCCGGGAATCGAACCCGGGGCGTCCGGGTGAGAGGCAGGCGCGCTACTCCAACACCACGGGGCCGGCTATCCACTGTTCAGCTTGCCAGCCCTTGAAGGTATAGGACCTCCTCCCGGTCGTGTGTCTATTCACGATGTCTTGCGGATTCATACCCATTCTGTCTAGATCCTTCCTGAACTCCATGAACCACGTATCACAGGGCGTAGTCTGTAGCATGCTGAGCTTCTATGCCCAAGATAGCGGGTTCAAACCCGGCTGAAGCCGTCGGATTTTTAAGAGCGTTAAAAATCCCTCAGTATGCCTTCCTTCGGAGGGGAAGTAAAGCCGGCGGTCCCATGTTATAGATTTATGGCATGTTAAAGAACCTTCCATTAATTAACCAGTGTGAAGCTAAATTGTAGAGGTTAAGAATGTAAACAACGCTCTTAGGTTTCTACATTCGTTGCCAAGAGCCAACTGCGGTGGTGTCTAGTAGCTAAGTTCTGTACTAGGCCTAGTAGTCGTTGACGGTGGCTTTTGGCGGCAAAAGTAGGAACTATTTGAAAAATTCAAAGTTCCAGTCCTTACTTGCATTAAAAAACAGATACACACACTAATACAACCATCTCAATTAACACCGGTTATCAGACAGATTCTACACAGACCCAAAGTACACAGGGCTTACATGACCGCGTTGTCGCAGCCCCTAAACTGAGGAACCAACCAACCACGTATCACAGGTTTTAGGTTTGCCACTATTATTATATTCGATTTCATGGTGCTAAGGACTTAGAAAGGTTTGATGATGGTGCTCACAGGCTCAACAAGATTGAGAACGCCTGGGCTAGTTCAAGACTTGATGATCTCCGCACAAGCAGAGATCCTTGCAACCAGGCAAGTTTTTAACTGATCAAGAAGACCATGGACATCCCTGGCTAGGATTGGAACGAAACACGTCAGATGCGAGATCTGGCTGCACAAGTTGGCGGAAATAGAGACCAGTGCCTGACTATTTAACAAGTGCATTTCGTTATGGACAGCCTACTGAAGCGATTTGAAGGATCCATCCAAGACCTGCGCAATGCCACCGACGAAACTGTCAACTGGCCGTCCTGGACGTTACCTTCGGATTTGTCATGAAGTGTCATACTGTACCTACACTGTAAATATCTTCTTTATATATATAATTCTTCGACACGTGTGTATGTGACTGAACTCCTGCTAAACGACTGAACCGATTTTGATGGAATTTGGTATGTATATTAGGGTGGGTCCATGTATGGTTTAGATTGACAATCTGACCCGGTAGGTGGAATGAACACAATTTTAGAACCACAATTTACACACAATTTTAGAACCACAATATACAGTCAAAAACAGTCGTCATGGAAACCACTAGCCTTGGCCTTCGTGAAAGCTGATGTCTTTGGACGGTTTGCCTCTGCACGTTAGAGCCACCTGGTCGCAACCTGTGCAACTACCGCCATTACATACACTCCGCCCGTGGCGAAAAGTTGTGTTTTATACCAAAGGTGGCAGTGATGTCGAATTCTACGGTTTGTCTCTGCACGTTAGATCGTTTCAAAGTCCCGTATGCGTTCATATACCATTCATCCGATTGCCATGAAACTTGGGTGATATGTTGAGTGAGCTCCAGGGTAGGTGTTTGGCTTAGTAAATCCATTTTACAATAGATAGCGCACGAATAGATTCAACAAATGAGCGACGACGCGCGAAGCGTCTCAAAAAGGTCCCGTATGCGTTCAAATACCATTCGTCCGATAGCGATGAAACTTGGGTGAGATGTTGTGTACACTTCAGGGAAGGCTTCTGGCTTAGTAAATCAATTTCACATTAGGTAGCGCACGACCAGATTCAACAAATGAGTGACGACGCGCGAAGCGTTTCAACAAAATCCCGTATAAGTTTATATTCCATTCATAGATTGAGATGAAACTTTGATGAGTTGTTGTGTACACTTAAGTGAAGGCTTCTAACTTAGTAATCCATTTCACAGGAGGTTGCACACGAGTAGATTCAACAAATCAGCGGCGACGTGCGAAGCATTTCAACAAAGTCCCTTATGCATTCAAATACCATTCGTCCGATAGCGATGAAACTTGGGTGAGATGTTGTGTACACTTACGTGAGGGTTTCTAACTTAGTAAATCCATTTTACAATAGGTAGCTCATGAGTAGATTCAACAAATGAACAACGACGCGCGAACTTTTATTCAAAGTCCCGTATGCGTTCATATACCATTCATCCGATTGCAATGAAACTTGGGTGAGATGTTGTGTACACTTACGCGAGGGTTTCTAACTTAGTAAATACATTTCAGAGGAGGTTTCGCACGAGTAGATTCAACAAATGAGCGACGACGCACGAAGCGTTTCAATAAGGTTCCGTATGCCTTCAAATACCATTCGTCCGATAGCGATGAAACTTGGGTGAGATGTTGTGTACACTTCAGGGAAGGCTTCTGGCTTAGTAAATCAATTTCACATTAGGTAGCGCACGACTAGATTCAACAAATGAGTGACGACGCGCGAAGCGTTTCAACAAAATCTCGTATAAGTTTATATTCCATTCATAGATTGAGATGAAACTTTGATGAGTTGTTGTGTACACTTAAGTGAAGGCTTCTAACTTAGTAATCCATTTCACAGGAGGTTACACACGAGTAGATTCAACAGATGAGCGGCGACGTGCGAAGCGTTTCAACAAAGTCCCGTATGCGTTCAAATACCATTCGTCCGATAGCGATGAAACTTGGGTGAGATGTTGTGTACACTTACGTGAGGGTTTCTAACTTAGTAAATACATTTCACAGGAGGTTTCGCACGAGTAGATTCAACAAATGAGCGACGACGCACGAAGCGTTTCAATAAGGTCCCGTATGCGTTCAAATACCATTCGTCCGATTACGATGAAACTTGGATGAGATGTTGTGTACAACCTACGGAAGGTTTCTGGCTTAATAAATACATTTTACAATAGGTAGCGCACGAGTATATTCAAAAAATGTGTGACAGCACGCGAATCATTTCAACAAAGTACCGTATGCGGCCATGTACCATTTATCAGATTGCGATAAAACTTTGGTGAATTGTTGTGTACACTCCAGGAACTGTTTCTGTCTTAGTAAATCAAGTTTTTAATAAGTAGCGCACGAGTGGATTCAACAAATGAGCGACGGCACGCGAATCGTTTCCACAATGTCCCGTACGCGGTCATATATCATTCATCCGATTGCGATCGAACCTTGGTGAATCATTGAGTACACGCCAGAGAAGGTTTCAGGCTTAGTAAATCTATTTTACAATAGGTAGTGCATGAGTAGATTCAACAAATGAGTGACGGCACGCGAATCTTTTAAAGAAAATCACTTATGCGTCCATATGTCATTCATTCGATTCCGATGAAACTTTGATGAGTTGTTGTGTACACGCCAGGGAAGGTGTTCAACTTGGTAAATCCATTTTACAATATTGGTAGCGCACGAGTAGATGTAACAAATGAGTGACGACGCGCGAAGCGTTCCAACAAAATCCTGTATGCGTTCATATACTATTCATCGATTTCGATGAAACTTTGATGAGTTGTTGTGTACACTTACGTGAAGCTTTCTAACTTAGTAAATCCATTTCACAGTTGCTATAGCACGAGTAGATTCAACAAATGAGTGACAGCGCACGAATCATTTAAACCAAATCCCGTATGCGTTAAATGCCATTTATCCGTTTGCGATGAAACATTGGAGAGTTGTTGTGCACGCTCCAACGAATGTTTCTAAATTAGTTAATTCAATTCACGATAGTTTAGAGGCAGTTAACAGAAATTGAAAAAAAAATGTTACAACACTTTCTTTGATTGGCAGGACAACGTCTGCCGGGTCAGCTTGTATTATTATATAATACGCTAAGGTGTATGTTTCACAAAACTCAAGCTCCTAAACCAGATGGAGTTAGAAGGTGTGGTTTGTACCAAAATCTTTCAAATCGTCTCAATAGTACAGAAAAAAATTCTTGCATTTCATGAAAAGTCAACGGAAATATACTTATTTGTTTATGAAGTGCTTTTAAACAAATAAACAAGACGATAGCCCTTGCCAGAACTATGTCGCGTAAAACTCGCATAGCACTAGCGCCGGGCGGGTACTGTACACATGGGGGCGCACACAACCCATTATGCGAGAGTTCTCGCACGGGTCCGCTAGTTGTATGTAATTTTACAGTACAGTCTGCACTGATGTCGACTAATTACTCCAGCACGAGCTTTGCGGTTGGTCAATTCGGTTCTTCATTTTGTGTCAATGTGAATGGTTTAAAGACATTCATAAGCTCATATTATCACCAGTTGCATAACAACGATCAGCTAGCGTCAATAGCGTTTGATGTGGAGTGTACATACCTTCCCTCTTGCCGCGCACTAGCCCTGAAGTGTCGATATACAGATGTAAACAGAAGACAACACTTCAGAACGGTAAATATTAATCAAACGGGTATCAATATTAGGTTGTGTGTTATTGGGATTTGTAACTGCAAATCCTCATTCTGCCACACGAAATAATGATATTGGTAACAAGTACCAACCCAAGTGAAAAGTTATTAAAAGCGGTTAAGCTTTCGTAATAATCTTGAAAATGAAGCCATGCAATTTAATTTAAAACATTCAAACAAATAATGTCAAGCTTTCTGCAGACAGACGTCGTTGGTGATCACCGAAGTGACGTGCAAATAATCTTCACTCACTCTGCCATAATCAGGGCTTGGTAACAATTGCTCGCACTTCCATGAAATGATTTGCAGATCTGGTGCATTTTACTGCTAAGCATTTCGATAAACGGTTCCTTTCGAAACAGTGGCAGTAAAGAAAAACTGAATTTGGATATATTAAAAAATATATACGGTGATGGGCTAGTGGCCCCCACTGTTTTTGAACAAATTCGTAAATCCTTCCCTACTTTACGATAAAAGCAGCCGACTTTTTCTACATGTAGAGGGCTCTTGTCTCTCAGAGTTAAATACTACTGTATTACATATATTACGAGGGATGAACAACACATTATGATTTTTTCCATTTTCTTTACAGCTTCCAAAACATTTTTGTTCGTAAAATGGGGATTTGAAAAGAGCAGTGTTTTCCACTGATCAGTAATGTTCAAAACGTCATTATGAGGTAACTTTTGACAAAATAGTAGTTGATATTTGAGTGCAGTCCACTTAATGATCTAACGTTCTTTCAACATGGCTGTAAAAAGAAATATATGCCCGGAGAGAATGCAATATTGTGTGTTTCACTCGTGCACATAAGATTGATTTTCTCTGAATCTCCTGTTCCTAGAACCTACTTCAGTTATAAACTATTCTTCAAAGCTCTAATCCTGTTGAAAGCAGCTTTGGCAAAGAAGTGATCCGTCCAAATAGTGTGTCGTAAATTTTCCAGCAATAGAACAGTGCATACAGAGAATTGATTTATACGTAGTTCAGGAAGAAGTACTTAATCAGAGTGATTGATCTTCATCCGTGTCTGATAACAACTCCAGAGGCACTCTGGGTTCCTAGGTCTATATCATCTACAGACCCCCCCCCCGAAGTGGTCTTCTTCTTCCCCCTTGGAGACGGCTCCTTTCGTTTTTGAACCCAAGACCGCCTGAGCAAACCGCATTCGAACCCAAGACTTGCCTTCGCATGGCGTGCCTGCCTGGGAGCTAGGCGATGGCCTAGCCTCCTGGGATGGAGCGCCATAGTCAGCGGGCGTCAAACAGAACACCAACATACAAATTAACAAATTCATAAAATAGGAACTAAAACGTTCATTTGCAAACTTTCCAAACTACTTCCAATTCAAGAAACACCATATGTAAATTCCCTAAAGAAAACAGCTCTAACTCGAACAGCCAATCGCGGGCCTTCATTGGCGGGTTGGAACGTCCGACTAATATTTTCGGCCAAACTACAATACTGTACACAACAAAAACAGTTCTAGAGCATAGATACACTCTTAACTTTCACAAAACAAATTAAAAATTTCATTTTTACCACTTAGAAATATCCTAAATGAGAAAAATTCCAACGACCAATCACAGGCCAGCAAATTGCCCGCCCAGGCGGCTCGTTTCAAATACAGCCATTGCAGCTCATTTCCATACATTACACGGCATTTTAATCTTATCTTATCCCAAATCATTAGCGAGGCTTATTAAACCAATCAATTATTTTTAACAAAATACCTACTAAAAGTCTCTTAACTTCTAACATAAACAAATCAAACCGCTAGAGGGCATTTCGATCTTCCTAAAGTACATTAAACAAAATTTAACTTCCAACTCCAAACAAATTATTATTATCAACACTAAGCCGAAACTGTTGAGACACCGGCCATGGCGCGCGATACATATAGAGCCAGAATATCAGGCTAGAAACTAAAAAGAACTCGACTGCTATGACAACTGTTCATTCCCCGTAACTTAAAACAAAAATAACAAAACTTCAACATTAATCCCAACTTATCTATTTATTTATATATATTTTTTTAAACAATCATCAAATTATACACGCTGCCGCAGAAGCGATTGCCGGCCGCTACGCGGCCGACACATCGCTTGCAGCGGTAAAAATCTTATTTTTCATATTTCAGAGATTACCAAAATCATACATAAATTACAAATATTACGTCCTTAAAATAAATTACACCAGGCAGAGTAGCGCATAGACGCAACGGTACCTGGTCCCCTAGCGCCGCTGGTCTGCTCGCTTCGCTCGCAGCCAGCGGCTTCAAAACCGATTAGCAGCAGCACAAGAAACGGAATGGTGTAAAGTGTGGTAGGAATGGTGTAAAGTGTGATATCCCCTCTACGTTCGCTCAGCTCCTCCCAGCCTTTATTGTACCTGTCAAGTCTGGTTGGTTGGTTACTCAGTTTAGGGGCTGCGAAGACGTGGTCATGTAGCCCCGTGTACTTTGGGTGTGTGTAGAATCTGTCTGATAACCGGTGTTAATTGTGATGGCTGTATTAGTGTGTGTTATCTGTAATTCAGGTAAGGACCGCAGAAAATCAATTTTCAAGTCGTTCCTACTTTGCTACCAAATGCTACCATCAACGGCACCTAGCTGCGAACTTGGCTACTAGATGCCACCACAACCGGCAACTGGTGGTGAACGTTGGAACTTATATACACCGCGGACAGGCCAACAAGGACCACGCAAATATCACTTCTTTATAGGTCTAGTTTCCTTCTTTCTCTTCCAGAAGTCTTTCATCCTGGTCGACTGCGCAGCTCTTCTTTCAGCAGTCCATTCTCCTCTGTTGAGATTCTTCTTCTCCCCGACAAGAATTTTGAGGCCAATTTTTTTTTCTGTACTCTATTCGATTTAGACAATCTTGTTCAGTAATTTTGAATTTTTCAAGTTCTTCTTTCATTTGTTTTACATAGCCTCCTTGCCCTTTATAGTTCCAGATTTTATCAAAAATGTGTTTGTTTAACCTTGAGCAATCCATGCGGACCATATGTCCGTAGAACTGAAGTCGCCGTTTTCTGATCATCACTCCAAGGTTGTCGATTTTACTATAAATTTCTGCATTGGATCTCAGTCTATAACCTTCCTGTGTTTTCCTAGGACCATAAATCCTTCTTAAAATTCTTCTTTCTAACTTGAGCAAATTCTCCATTCCGGTTATATTTGTAGTTTCCATGCCATACAAGATGACTGGTCTAACAACTGTATTAAAATGTCGTAATTTTGCATTGATAGACAGGTTCCTTTTATTATATATATATTTTGTACAACAATTTAATCTTAACAGAGCGTTAATCAAATCAAACCTACAAATTTGTCTTCACACAAGTGTAGTTTGTGGAAGGTTCTTACATGCCATAAATCTATGACATGGGCTCGCTGGCATTACTTCCCCTCCGAAGAAAGGTATACAGAGGGAGTTTTAACGCTCTTAAAATATCCGAAGACTTCGGCCGGGTTTGAACCCGCGATGTTTGGCATAGAAGCTCAGCATGCTACCAACTACGCACCGAAGCCGCTTTCTTGACAAGTATCACAGTAATTTCCTCAGGAGACATCGCTCAGGCGCCCATCAAATCCATGTTGTCCATGTTCGATTGGCAATCACTCTGGACCAATGGATTCATTTTTCTTACCAACATAACTTATTGGTTTATTACATTTTCAATATACCACAAAAAAAAAATCACCACTCGACATTAGAAAGAACATGGCTGCAATGGTTATTGTGTGAGGAGGGCAATGGCCCACCTTTCTAGCTCTAAAAGCAAATAGTACCAACTATGAAAAGCAACAGAATACTGCTCGGGTCCAAGCTCTGTGAACTTGTGGGGTGAGGTGAAGTGGCAGTCGGGAAGAGAAGGGTCTGAGGGAGTTTTAACGCTCTTAAAAAATCCGACGACTTTGGCCGGGTATGAACCCGCGATTTTGGGCATAGAAGCTCAACACGCTACCAAGTACGCCACCAAGGCCGTATCTGTCAAGTCTGCAAATGATAAAATATTCTATATCTCCAATATTTCCGTTATCATTTAGAAGGCAATTTAAAAGCAGAAAGAGACCTACAAAATAATTTGTTTCCTTTAAATTCTTAACAATAATAATAATAATAGTAAGTCTGTTATTGGGTAATCAAGCCTGAATGAGTGAGGGAAAAGAGTAAAGCTACTACGGAATGCAGTCAGCAAGAGATTCAACAATTTGATCCTTATGATGTACATCTGGGATTGTGAATGTTTTCTTTCCAGCAAATATGCTGTGAATGTGTATGCGCATGCCTAAAGTAAATAACAATAATGTTGTTGTTGGAGTCTTCAGTCTTTCAACTGGTTTGATGCAGCTTTCCATCCCTCCCTGCTCAAAGCTAATAGTTTTATCTCTTCATAGCTACCACACTCTACATCGAGGCAATCTGGTTAACATATTCTAACCTTGGTCTACCCCTACAGTTCTTACCCTCGATCCTTCCTTCTGTAACTAAGTTTGCTATTTCTGGGTGTCTTAGTATGTGTCTTACCAACCTATCTCCTTTCTTCGTTAGCAGTCACCAGAAACATCCGTCCTCTCCAACTCATCTTAATACCTCTCCATTCGTAACCCTATCTACCCATCTGATCTACATCATTCTCCTGTAACACCACATTTCATACACTTCAATCTCCTCTTCTCTGCTGCTACAACAGTCTAAGTTTCACTTCCATAGACATATGCCTTCAAAAATGACTTCCTAATACCTAAATCTATATTCGATGTCAACATATTGCTTTTCTGTAGAAATGCTTTGCTTGCCTTTGTTAACCTACTTTTTATATCCTCTTTGCTTCGTCCATCAATAATAATTATTATTATTATTATTATGAAAAATTATTTATATTCTGAGAAGACCACTGATTTAGGTGAGTTGTAACACCGGTTCTATTAAGAATTCCGAAGTTAAGCACTGCTAAATTTGGTCCGTCGAGGAGAGGTGACCAGTACTGTATTAAAAAAATGAATTAAACACAACGTGTACAAAAATAATCTAGGTGCGATAGGTCAGTTTCATTCGTTCTTTGCAAAATGTGTGACTGGCAGAGTTCTTTGATTACTTTCGAACAGGTGATACTGTGCGCAGGCTCGGTTGCAGAGTTCACAAACACTTTCACTATCAGCGTTGTGGAAACCTTTCCTGTTGCAGATTTGGTGGTAGAATCCATGTATTGCCCCTATATATATTGGTCATCAATCCCGTGTACTTGCCGTTATTGAGTTTGATAACATACGTTACTTTGATGACTGCAGTAATGTGTATAACGTGTTCAAGGACTTGAAATAAGGATAAGGTACCACCTGGGCATTAGCCCGAAAAGAGAGAGAGAGAGGGGAGAAACCCGGGTGAAAACCACACTCAGGATGGCTACTGTAAACGCCGTGAATGGAACCTCGAGTCACCCAACTTACAACACCCCCACTGCAGTCGTACAGCGTGACATTCGTGCTCGGCTGGGTTGCGTAACTATCACACTCAGTATCATTTGTCATAATTTAGTACAGTATATTAACATTTTGATTCATCGCAGTGAAGACTAAATAGGCCCATGCAGTGTATGTGCAGCTAACTCCAAATACAGAGCCATTTTTTTAATACATGAGTTGAAACTCACAGGTGTCCGCAAACAGTACAGGGCCGTTATCGCGCCTTAAAGGAAGACAGTTCGAGCAATGACGTAGTTACAAATCACTTGCGAAAGAAACAGCACTGCGATACGTACGATAATTTGTTGTTGTTGACGTTTCGTTTGAGGTGCTGCAGTAGTGTGTGTATTTGTAATTCAGGTGAGGAATGGAAATGAGGCAGCCGTGGGCGTAAGTTAGGAACCATCCCAGCATTTGTCTGCAGTAAAAGTGGGAAATCATGGAAAACCGCTTCCAAGATGGCTGAGGTTGGAATCGAACCCATCTATCCTCAGTCTTACTTCACAAGGTTGAGTGTACACCGTTCCAGCCCTCAGGCCGAGATTACACTTCTTAGCAGAGCCGGGAATCGAACCCGGGCCTCAGGGGTGACAGCGAAGTATGCTAGCCGCTACACCTCGAGGTGGACGTTACGAAAATTCTCACAGAACTTGGCTACATAGACATATCGAGTGAACGAAGTAGAAAACAGATTTCGCTACATCTTTGAAAGACCATAATCTCCAATAATGGCAGAGAAGAAGGTTTTGTTTCCTCCAGAATTCACAGCATGTTTGGTGCTCTAACATAATTCACTAGAAGCTAAAGTGAGAAGAGGGTTTTTAGGTTCTTGTTTCATTTGAGAGACTTGGATATCGTGGTCACTGAGTCCCGAGTTTTTGGGTGTGTATAAATAAATAAATAAATAAATAAATAAATAAATAAATAAATAAATAAATAAATAAATAAATAAATAAATATATATTAATTTGTGTGATAACCTGTGTTATTGTGGTGTCTATACTAATGTGTGTATTTGTAATTCCAGTGAGAATCGGAGTAGAAGTGGGAAACTACGGGAAACCACTTCCAGGATGGCTCAGGTGAAAATCGAACCCATTTTACTCAGATTTGCCTCACGAGGCTGAGTGTACTCCGTTCCACCACTGAGACCAGAATTATATTTCTTGGCAGAACTTGTTGTTGAATCCATCTGCCCGTTAAGTAGGATTATCGTGTTAGAATACATAAAGGTCATGAAAGACGGACTCCCTACGTCATATTACTGTATTTTTTTCAAAGACTGAAGAGTATGCTAAGGTTAACGTGAACGTTGGATCGGCCCACGCCAAACCTCCAGCTATGCCACACGTCAGTTGCAAGCGACGCGACGCGTGCCAGCACAGCGAAGGAAGATGTCAGTGGCTATAGGTCAGCGACTCTGAAATTGACCTTTCTTTGTTATTACCAGTCTACTACCCTTGACTTTCTAACTCTCCACCTCACGACTCTGTATTGTTTTAGGCTAAATAGTGTTCCATTCTTTACATGGGACTTCAGTTGAATGGTTTACCACACTTAGATGATGACGGTGATAATGATAATAATAAAAGTGTAAGAGTTGAAAATGAGACAAAAACCAGGAGATAGGAATCCCCTGCATTCCAGACAGGTGTACTATCTCATTACACCATTGAAAGTCACATCGAAGTCGAAATCTCTATAGTCTAACCCATCGTTTCCCGACCTGTGGTTCGCGAACCCCCAGAGGATTCGCAAAATATTTCAAGGGGTTTGCCAAACACTTTTCCTTAATGGCGGGTTTCGATGTTAGGCCTAGGGCCTATTAGTATTTCTGTGGCAGTCATATTATAATTATTATGCCTTGCCACGGTGGGCGAGTGGTTAACGTGTCGGTCTACTAACCCCAAGCTTGCAGGTTCGCTCCTGGGTGTGGTAAGTGATTTTTGAAAGGCGGCCAAACTTACGATACGCGTGTCATACGATGTTGGCATGTCAAAGAACCCATTTGAATTCAGTAGGCCGTGTTCATGATGGCAAAATTAATCTCGGGAGTTTCCGTCAACACAATGTTCCTCATTTTTCTACTAGAAAGCGCTATAGTGTCAAGGAGATTAGATATCTAACCTCCTTGACTTTCATAGTGCTTCAAGGAACACCAAAATTCGACATGCAAGCTACCCTCTGGGTGTCAAATAACAAAGCTTGCACCCGGCACCGAAGGCCACACGATATTATTATTATTATTATTATTATTATTATTATTATTATTATTATTTTAAAAATTAATTTAATCATATAATGCCCCTTGTTACATATGTGTAACATCTGGAATTTATTACAATTCCAAAATAAATTTATATTTACCGCGAATGCCTGATTTACAGTTATGCAACAACGTTAGGAATGCATTTGATTTCGCTACAATGGAAATTTATAAAAATCCCTCAGTATGCCTTCCTTCGGAGGGGAAGTAAAGCCGGCGGTCCCATGCCATAGATTTATGGCATGTTAAAGAACCTTCCACTAATTGCACCTGCGTGAAGCTAAATTGGATAGGTTAAGAATGTAAACAACGCTCTTAGGATTCTACGTTCGTTGCCTAGAGCCGACTGCGGTGGCGTCTAGTAGCTAAGTTCTGAACTTGGCCTAGCAGTCGTTGACGGTGGCGCTTGGCGGCAAAGGTAGGAACTATTTGAAAAATTCTAAGTTGCAGTCTGTACTTAAATTAAAAACAGATAACACACACTAATACAGTCATCACAATTAACACCGGTTATCAGACAGATTCTACACACTTCCAAGTATACGGGGCTACATGACCGCGTTGTCGCAGCCCCTGAACTTAAGAACCAACCAACCAACCAATGGAAATTTAGTCTGCCAGCTTCTTTGTGTTCTAACAATACTAACTACAGTACCGCGACCTCACTAAAGGAACAATTACATGTACAATGTATAGTTAAAAGCCAGTGGTTCATCCAACTCAGATCCTTGTAGAAGGGATTCGCGAGAAAAAAAAAGGTTGGGAACCGCTGGTCTAACCAGACGTCTCGGTTTGCACACAAATGTCCATTCGTCCCGAGAAAATCATTCGGGAAGCATAATTTATTGTGCCGCATTTACTGTAATAGAATAGCAGAAAGAAGACATCATTACATTTCATTTAACTCCACCATCACCGGGTGAGTTAGCCGTGGTCGTTACGGCGAGGCCGGCGTGGCTGCAGGCAGTCGCTCACATCCGTGGGGCGAGGAGGTTCGAATCCCCCCGCCGGCAACCTTGAAGATGGTCTTCTGTGGTTTACCATCTTCCTTCCAGGCAAATGCCGGGGTTGGACCCTAACTATAGGCCACAGCCGCTACCTTCCAAATCCTCGTCCTTACATGCACTCTTTTGTCCCCAGACAACACTCCACACGCGACGGTACTTGAGGCTCACCCCATGGGTGTCCGCATAGAAACAGCTACTAACTCGGGCGAGCCGAGCATGTCCTCAGACACTTCCGACACTAAAAGCCATTCGCTAAAAAATGAAAAAACAAGATGTTCAGCAAAGAACATATAGCCTACTTTCTCCTAAATGTATGGGTATATTTATAACTCTTTGTCCTCATCCCTAAAACCACCTCTACCACCATGTAGTGTTTGTTTTCTTTTATATTGATAATTAGCCAGTAAGTGTCAAAATCAATATTATAGACTTTATGATGATTGAATAACAAAACTACTAACTTATTGTAATGCATTCACGTCCGTTAATCTCTATATTAAGCCAGCCTGCAAACTTAAGGATCTATCGTTTTGGGTACCTTCCCCTTAAAAAATCCGCGCCAATCACAGTAGGTTGGTGCTGCGACCTAGCAGTGAATTCATATTTATCTAGTACGCCTCTGGGTGTTCAACGAGTAGGCAGTTTAAAATAGCCAGGAGGGAGGCGATCCAACTGGCAGTGTTTAATGATAGAGCGTACAGTCACTCGTCCTCCTAGAAGGACCTTCCGGAAGTACTTTTGTACACAGCGGCGCGTCCTTCCAGCAGGACTTTGGACCCTTATGGCAAATGTTTGAACTGGCCTTCCAGCAGGACGCGTCCTTCCGGCAGTACTTTGGGTTATCAGAGCGTAATAATATTGCAGTTCTGGTACTGGGCAAACAATAAAAGTCTGTAAATATTCTATAATATTCAATATGACTCATATTGACTAATACAATAACTGTCTCTTAACAACATATTGACTCTAAAATATATAAACGTATAAAGTATAAACGTGTTTTCTTATAGTACAGAGACTAAATAAATGTATGAGCGACGGCGCGTCCATCACTCGAGAATAAATTAAAAAAAAAAAGCCTAGTTGTGTTTTTGTCAATATCCCACTGCACAGTTGCACAACTACACGTAATTTAAACTACAGTACCATGACATTTACTAATATCAAAATTACTAGCAAATAACGAGCGACTCCATGCATCTCCGCTGTTTGGAGCTTCGAAATAGGTAGCAAAAACATAAACACAGTCACCATTACGTATAATCGCCGCCATTACTGAACGGTCAGAGCTACCAACTTCAGACTTGCATGCGCTGATTCGTTACATTTCCCTCTATATAATGGAAAAAAGAACGGTCCTGCCAGCAGGACGCTTCGTCCTCATATAAGCAATTGAATTACGTACTCAAATGAGGACCTAACTTCCTGCCGGCAGTGCCTTGTACGTTCTATCATTAAAGGTAATCGGAGCGCGATCGTGGCTAATAGTCGAACTACCAGTATTACAAAATTGCCATACTTTAGGAGGCCAGGTATTGACACAGCGGTATATTTGGAACAATACTACCCACATAACCCACAAGAGGACAGCACCGTACAGAGACATTAAGAAGGCTGTGGTTGATAACAACGTGTATCTAATTCTTCTATTCTCCTTTTCGTAATGTCTTCTGTTTATGTGCAATGCTGGGACTGTGATTTTATTAATAAACGAGTGTATACATTAGCCTCCCCTTTGAGCTAAATGACATTTTATTCAGTATCTGTGAAAAGAGCTTGTGCACATCATTTGTAAAAGAATTCAAGAAAAAAAAAGTCAACTGTAGCAGTATTCGATCCCCAGTCAACTGCGTGACAGGCTAACACGCTAGCCCAGAGCTAAACATATCCGTAACATCATGGCGATCTTAATTGATATATTAGATTCAACCTGTTGGCAAATAATGACTTGAAATAAACTATTTCTTCACTGCAGTACATCTTCATTATAGATCATTTCATACAAAGTTTATATTATTGTATCAGTAGGGTATATCGCATACAACATACTAAAACTACTGAAATATAAGACAGGCTCATGAGGACAGCTGCCATCTTGTCGTGTGGCAGATACAGCTCAGCTCTTTTAAGCCAGTCATACAGAATAATATTATAATATTAAATTATAATAAATAACGGATCACGACCTTCAGGATAGCTTAAACCACCCTAGGCTTGATAATCTGAATTGGTGGGTCTTAAGCTATTGATTATAATGGTTGCATAATTCACACGGCCACCATCCTGAAATGGCAAGGCCGATGACCTAGAAGTTTGGGTGAAAGACGCGTCCTATATAAAAGTATGTTGTCACCAAATTTGGTAGAGATCGGATGATTAGTTTAGCCGTAATTTGAGTTTACGTTTTGAACGTTTGAGTGGCCGCCGTTCAGTTTTGGTAAAGATGGCGGCGATATAAAGTATGGCACTGAGGTGCCCTATGTTAGAGCTACCTCTGTACCAAATTTCGTTCAATTCGGTTTCACCGTGTTCGAATTGATAGGGGGGGGACAGACATTCAGAGTACACTCACTCACACACACACACACACACACACACACACACACACACACACACACACAGACTCACATACACACAGACAGACACACAATTTTTCGCCCTGTGTTGATCTCATAAGTCTACTTTCATTTTTTGCAAAAATCGAAAGTAGGCTAAAAAAACACTCACTCATATGAGAAGTATAATTACATGGGCAAATCGATCAAAAATGTGTTTGGTTAGGAACACCACTTGAACAGTATGTAACTTATATTTTGTAATTGTGTTGCAGCCTAAATGTAGTAAATACACTGAAGGCCCAAGCTATTAAAAACATAGGCTAAAATGTAATACTGATTACATTATTTCTGAAGTAAGAATGTTATTTCTTTTTGTGTATAACATCTTTCTTTCCAGTCTTTCCAGTGCTGTATTGAAAATGAAGCTGTACGCTTGGTTTAAAGTTCCAATTGATATATCGCTGGGTTGTTGGTTCCTCAGTTTAGGGGTGCGACAATGCGGTCATGTATCTCCGTGTACTTTGGGTGTGTGTAGAATCTGTCTGATAACCGGTGTTAATTGTGATGGCTGTATTAGCGTGTGTTATCTGTAATTCAGGTACGGACTGCAGACGATCAATTTAAAGTAGTTCCTACTTTTGCTACCAAATACTACCGCCTACGACACCTAGCTGTGAATTTAGCTACTAGATGCCACCGCCAGCAGCATCTGGCTCTGCGAACCTTAGAACTTTAAGAGCGTTAATCAAATCTAACATACAAATTTAGCTTCACACAATTGTAGTTAGTAGAAGGTTCTTCTACATGCCATAACTCTATCACATGGGCCCGCTGGCTTTACTTCCCCTCCGAAGGAAGGCATACTGAGGGATAATTCACTCCCTTAAAAATCCGACGACTTCGGCTGGGTTTGAACCCACGATCATGGGCATAGAAGCTCAGCATGCGACCAACTACGCCACCGAAGCCACTTTGATATATTGCTGTGTATCATAATATCAGAGCAAGTTAAACGTACTATATAAACTTACTGTAACTGTCCATTTTTTTCTCTGAAAAAATATGGGCAACCTAAATACCTTCAGCTTTAACCTATAGGCCTATTTCTTATCTATATAAATATAATCGCGAGAATCGCGTGTCTGAATATTTAGTTTGATAAAATCTTGTGGTAATTATCCATTTCACATGATATAAGGGTATAGATTTGCTGTAAGTTTGATGGTCTGTATGATTTAAACTAATGAGTTTGTATTGGACCGATTTTAATTACAAATTCATAAACGGATCAATTCGCAATATGCGTACTGTACTGCAAATAAAGTACAAATTATTTCAAAAATAACCTCACAATGAGGCAATCATATCGGATGTTATTTCTTCTCAAGGAATACTCTTGTCAACTGAGCATACTGATATTCCCTACAAAGGTAAGAATTCTTTATTAGGACGAGAAATCCCTGCGCATTTAGCAACAAAATGTATGCCATTCGTGAGTTATTTCCATCCCATGTGAAAACAGAGTTCGTATTCGTTAGAATGAACTTCTCAGTAATTGAACTAGTTTCCAGTTGAGACACAGCACAAGTTATGAAGTTCACACGTTCTGCGCTTCTCAACTGTGTCACCTCATTTGCACTTCACGCCTGGCAGAGTGCTCGATCTGGCGCAAATGGGAGAGAGAGAAGTCGCACACATTATACACTACTCAAAATGGAGATTACAACACCAACAAAGCATTGTGGTTATTTAACTGATGGGCTGCAACATCGTGGTCATCAACCCGGAGTACTTGGGTGTGTGTATGGAATATGTATGGTTTATTTATTTATCGTATGGCTTTTAGTGCCGGGAGTGTCCGAGGACATGTTCGGCTCGCCAGAGGCTGTAGCTGCTTCAAGCGGACACCCATAGGGTGAGCTACAAGATCTGTTCAATTTCAAGTATTTCCTATTTTCTCTACCAGATGTCGCTGATACCTAGTGGTGAACGTTGGAACTTCGATAGAGCGTTCCAACGAAATCTAACCTAGAAATTTAGCTTCACACACGTTTAGTCTGTGGAAGGATCTTTTACATGCCATAAATCTGACATGGGACCGCCGGCTTTACTTCCCCTCCGAAGGAAGGCATACTGAAGGATTTTAACGCTCTTAAAAATCCGATGACTTCGGCCGGTTTGAACCCGTGATCTTGGGCACAGCAGTTCAGCATTCTACCAACTACGCCACCGAAGCGGGTAATCCAGGTTAACGTGGTGTACAGTATGTGTTAGTGTGTGTAATTCAATATTTATGGCCAGGACTGGGAAGGAGTTACAAACTCGTAATTTGTCTAGAGATCAATAATAATAATAATAATAATTTAGAGAAAAAAGGTTTTAGGTCCCTTTTAACAACTGCTGCTTTTAGAGACACCGGGGTACCAGAAAATTGCCCCAAAGGGGATAATAACGTACCAGTAAATCTACTGACATGGCTCCCTCGCATTTGCGCACTCTCAAATGCTGCGCCGGGATTTGATCCTGCATCTTTGGGCAGAGCAGGCGAGAAGGTTTCGCCTGCGAAATGTTATGACTGGCTACCTTCAGCATCTGATAAAATGACACTGGCACGAAATATCGACATTTTTTTTCTTCTAATTATTTATCAGTATGACCAATGCTCAAACGCTCATGTACCCGAATCACGTTGTCTCCAACTACGCTTTATACCTATACTGTAAAAGGCCGAATGAATTTCGATCAGTATCTGGAGCAGTAGAAGGTAAGTCTTCCAGTTGATCAGTCATCAGGGTTAGATGGGATGGAGTATCCAGCCACATGCTCGGCTGCCTATGCATCTAGGAACTTGTGAATTCATTTGAGGGATTTGGGGCATCTAGTGGACTACATCAGTCCCGTGTAGTTGGGTGTGTTATCTCATAACCTGATGACTATAGTAGTGTGTGTAACTGTATTAGGGACAGGGATGTGGTAGGTGTCCCGGTACTATCCGGGCATTTACCTGGAGAGAGTGTGAAAAAACGCGGAGAAAACCACACTCAGCGCCGGGATTCAAACCTGCGGTCTCCGCACTTGCTGCAGATGCCTTCACGGCCGTGGTGCACGATTTAACGGGCACGGTTACGCCACCGTGGGATTTTTAGGAACTACCCTGCTACTCAATTCTATTGTAAGCAGCGTGAATCCCTGAACCATTGGCGTGTTTTGATAGTCTGGTCAAAACCTGGCTAGGAATCAAACATATTCACTTTCAGTTAGAAATACATAGCTTCTATTAACTTAGCTAAATAATAATGAGTAATGAATAATAATAATAATAATAATAATAATAATAATAACACTCAGTTCCCCTGAGAAGAATCCATGCGAAGTTTAAAATTCCACATAGCCCGTTCCAGGATGTTCCAAATCTCCGGAAAACCAATACGCTGATAAATATCGACCCTGTGCTCTATATCGATATTGGGTTTGTAGTGATACTGATAACATTTGTTTCTGGATTATAGTGTACAATTGAAATCAAATGGCACAACGTCCTTTATTAATTAATTACAGGAAACTGGATTGACCAGCAGAGTTTATTTGTAGCCACTTCATTGCTAGATACTGACAGCTATACTACACAAATGATATGCATTATTATTTTTCATTCTATTGTTAAATTATGATGCAACTGAAATAATTTTCAAACGTCCATTGAAAACAATACTCTATCAGAAAGAATTCGCTGGTGAATAGCGTTACAAATTGTAAAAGTGGTCATCAATTCATGTTCAATTGTAATGCTGCAAATTATTCAATAGGAGCAGGTGGGCTCTGACAGGTATTAATGCATCCACGAACGACAAAGCCTTAGCCACATGTTAGCTTCCTTGGTGAAGCCGTAGTCAGACCAATGATCCTAAGATTGCGGGTTCGATCCTCGGCTGAAGTTGGATTTTTGAAGGGTGGAAAAATCAACTGCACACTGAGTCGTACAATGTGCCACGTTTGATGATTAGAAAACAAAATTGTAACAGCCTACGACATTCACTTAGAATTCTAGCTTTACATCCTAGATGGCAGTTAAAGTCGGAACATCGAAAGTTGTTAATGAATCGCCTCTACAATACTGTAGATGGCACCACATCAAGTGATGTATACCAGGTAGCAGAGGCCATATTTATGATCATTATTTTATTATTATTATTATTATTATTTTACTTCACTCTCTGAACATTATCTGACAAAAATATGGCAACTATACACATTATAAGAAATCAGAGCATAATCACAACCTTAAAAACCTATTTTCACTAAATCATCTTCATCTTTTATGAAGAGTTACAATCAAATCAATTTCAGATGGTAAGAAGTTCACCGGGTCATATAGTTCTAAATAAACTCTCACAGAAATATACAAGAAAACACGTTGACGCCAGCAGAGAGTTGACATTAATGTCATTGTCAGTCAGTCACTGAAACTTCGGAACCATTTAGTATAATTTTTATTTTTAAACCATGTTTCATTTGTCATTTAATTACCCAGTGTTCCTGTATCCTATCGTGCTCTTTTCAACATTTGTAAACAATGTCATGTTACACCATTTTATAAAACCATTCGTTGGCTGAAGCATAGGGAAAGACGGCCGTACTTGACATCTTGCTTACTATTGAGATTTTAAAAATTAACACACACACTTATCTGGCTAAATCCTTTGTTCAAAGGAGTCAAGTGCATGATCGGAACAATAAATTCACAGCTACAACTCTGCAGATCTCTCAGCATCGCACAATTGAATGTAACAAGTCATTTGTGGTAAATGCCTCGAAAATATCTAACAATTTAAGACTGGGCGAAGTACGGCATAGGAGTGTCAAGGCTCAGAAATAGCATTTTCACTCCTATTATTTGTGTAATTATTAAAACATGTATAGGTTTATATGCTAAAATTGTAGCATAACAGTATTACTTAATATTAAGTAAATAGGTTAAAACAGTTTTGTATATATTTCTTTCTCCCTTAGTATTTACACTAATTAGGTTAATTTAAGACTATGTACAAAAGAAACATATTGCATAATAGTGGCAGTTAGTTGTAGCTGAGGGGACTTTTAGTCCTAATTGTAATTAACTTAAAATCAATAAATTTCAATTCAATTTAATGTTAGTAGTATTTTTAATTTACACCCACCACAACGTTTGTATAGACATTTTCTTGCTGAGGTGCGTTATAAATGTCAGTCAGTCACACATGGAATGGCTAACTATTCATTAACTGCCATGACTTACTTTGACTAATGTCCTGCGTCCCCTTTCGGAGCAAAGGGCTGCAACAAAGATCCTCCATTGGTCCCTTCTCCTGGAAATCTGTTGTAGATCTGCCCAGGATTTGCCTTCTTCCCTTATCTCTTCTTCTTTTCCAGGTCACCTTAGGTCTTCCCCTTTTTCTTGCTCCTTGCGGGTTCCATCTATGTGCTTCTTTCTCTATGGCATCCTATTCATCCCCATTTTCTCCTTTTAATCTGATGTTTTATGTGGGTCTCTCCTGTCCTCTTCAAGAGTTCCTAGTTTGTAATGGTCTCTGGCCAATGTATCCGCAAGATTCATCTGAGGCAACGGTTGATGAAAACCTGCAACTCCTGTTGATCTGTGTGGTTGCTTTCCAGGTCTCGCATCCATACAAGAGGACTGCTTTTACATTTGTGCGGAAAATTCGTAGTTTGGTCTTAGTTGAAATAGCACGTGCTTTCCATATTGCATATAGTTGGACAAATGTGGAGTTGGTATTCTGGATGCGGCTTTTAACATCGGCGCCAGCACCACCATCTTCTGTTATTATACTACCTAGGTATTGGAACTCTGCTACTGTCTCAATCTCTTCTCCATCTGGAACCTCTTTTCTGAATCGATTTTGCTATTCATTCGCATTTCCTTTGTATTTTTGCAATTAACTGCCATACCTGACATGATTTGCCGTGGCTTGTTATACAAACTCAAGGAGAAGGCTGGATCGCTGCCATCCTTCACAACCCTTGGTCAAATAAATTACAATCATGGCAGCATAGATACTACAAGAGCACAGCCTATCTATCTAAGCTAAAAGATACACCGCTGTAGAAAACGTAAGGATGAGATAGATGAAGCCACATAACATATCAACACCTCGGTGGAAATGACAGAAAGTGCGGTAACACGCGATGTCCAGAGAGCCATCGGATTGGTCAACATGGATATAAAACACATTGGAAATAAATACCCGTTGGGAGTTACATCACTTTGCAAATAAACTTAGTTCT
This sequence comes from Meconema thalassinum, assembly GCA_946902985.2. Classification (NCBI taxonomy): domain Eukaryota; kingdom Metazoa; phylum Arthropoda; class Insecta; order Orthoptera; family Tettigoniidae; genus Meconema; species Meconema thalassinum. Next base: position 292,149,438 of record OX336390.1, on the reverse strand, counting down.
TAGATCTCTGTTAATATCGGATTTACAACGTATTGCGACTTAAAACCTATACTATACGTTGAGAGAACCTATAAACTTGCTTAAGAAAGAAGAAAACTGAAAAACCGTCAATTTTGGATTTACGTCACTTTGGAAATAAGCTCTTCCATTTTTTCGGCGCCTAACCTAAGCGGAATTTTAGCAGACACAGATGTGTTAGAAATTCCCAGATTCCACCGATACATCAGTGATTCGGTCGCTAGTGGCACGATGGCAAATTGGTGAGTAGCTTGCGGCACGGGTCGCATCCGGCACGGTCGCATCTGGCACGACAACGTGCATAGAAACCGGGCGTGCTTCGCTGGCACCCGCACATCGGCGTCACCTTTTGCGATGGTGCCAAGAGCATCAAGTCTGGACCAACGAGGAGTGGGGTCGCGTGCTCTTCTCAGATGAGAGCGAATTCAGTCTGCGTAGTGATTCGAGACGTACCCTCATCTAGCGAGAGGTGGGTACACGTAATGCACCCAGGAGCATTGTCGAACATGATCAACAGTTGAAACAACGCTGGTGAAGGAGTGGAACGCCCTGCCACAATAACTCCTTACCAATCTTGTGCCCAGCGGCTTCGGTGGCGTAGTTGGTAGCATGCTGAACTGCTGTTCCCAAGATAGCGGGTTCAAACCCGGCCAAAGTCGTCGGATTTTTTAAGGGCGTTAAAATTCTTCAGTATGCCTTCCTTTGGAGGGGAAGTAAAGCCTGCGGCCCCATGTCATAGATTTAGGGCATGTAAAAGATCCTTCCACAGACTAAACTTGTGTGGAGCTAATAATTGTTAGGTTAGATTTCGTCGGAACGCTCCACGGCCGACTGAATACGAGCTGCGCTCTATACCGGCCTTGACATTCCCAGTCAGAACCCATGTATAACATGTAATTGGAAAGTTTCTACTCGTTGCCGGTAGAGCACACTCCCCTCCCATTATAGGCGCGATAAGGAATCAGCTGTACAGTACGTATATTAAATGTGTAATCTCAAGAACCACTGGATGGATTTTGATGCTGCTTTCACCATTCTGTAAAGGTGATCTCGAGGAAGATTTGTGTAGAAAATAATTTATTTATGACCAAAGGGAGCCAAGCAGTAACGATTTCAGTGAAAAGGTCGAAAAAATAGCCTGGCGTCCGTGCGCTTTTTAAGCTTACGCTGGGCGAACCGTTAAAAATATCATTATATTATGAGTGTAAGAATTGTTCAGCGTGAGAAATTCTACCAAAAATCCGCGAGAGCATATCTCTATCTTCGATACATCGCCCACTATAAGTGTTTTTTAGTTTGGACGGGAGGGGCATTTGGCTTGCACCTCGCCATTCTTAAATTACGTCTGACAGGAATTCCTTGCACATTCATAACTGTTCCCGGGCGAAGCCGTGGCGGGTTGCTAGTGACACTATATAATTATTATCATTATAATTTTCGCATTATCAAAATTAAAATTATATCACAAAATAAAATAGCGTGCTAATAAATCTAAGAGAAATTAGACATACCTTGCACCTTCTTCGGGTACAAGGACACTACTCCAGCACCGTCTCATTAAAAGGAAAGAGAGGATCAAAATTACAGCCGGGAACAAGTAGCAGCTAATCGTGTGTTGTGTTTTGTGCTAAGAGATCTTTCGACAAATTATCAGATACCGTGTGCCTTCTTTTTCACGAAGCAGCTGTCAGGACGGGACTTACATAAACTCCTGCTGGACGTTATTCTCGAGGTTGAACAATGCGGTTTCATAATTATAATAACTGTCTCTGATAATCACAAAACTAACACTACAATGATGAGGCATTTAGGGGGAGGGAATTTGCAACCAATGGTCAATCACCCATACGACGAGTCTAGGAATGTATTCCCTAGTTTTGATCATTGTCACATTCTAAAAAAAAAAAAAAAAACAAACATTAGAACGCAGTTTCTGTAACGAGAGATGACTGATGGTACTGGAATAATTTCAGGGAAATACTTATCATTACTATACACAATGCAAAAGGGTGAGATCGTCAAACCGGTCAGACACCTCACTAAAAAACACATCGAACCCACTAAATTTGAAAAAATGAATGTTCGGCGTGCCAAGGAAGTGTTCTCGTCAGAAGTTATTGGTGCCATTAGTACACTGAAAGAAAATATAGGCATGCACCCGGAAGCGTACACATTCATGGACGCAGAAGCAACCATTTTTTTTTGAAAAACGTTAATAAATGGTTCGCTATGCATGACGTAAGCATCACATATCATCATATTCAGTCTAGAAATCCAGATAAAGGGCATTTTTTCTCATTAAATGTCAGTCGCCTAAACTGGCTAGAGGAATATTTTCTTTCTTACCTTGAAACTTTGAAAGCTGCTAGTAACGCTGCTAGAAAGGACTTTCTGAGTTCTGAGACTTACGAAGCTACCTATACAATTAATCACGGATTCAGCTGTCCAGTGCATAAGGTATCTTCTAAAAATGGGTAGAGGAAAGTCGCCAAATATGGGGAGGTTTTTTATAGGGCTCACATTAGACATAAGAAGGAACGGAATAATTTTGGTTTTCTCACCAATGTAAACCTAGGCGATATACTATGTATATTACTAATATGGGCACGTTTGATGTTGTAATACCCTCTGATATTATTGTTAACTTTAAAAGTGCACTTTCCCCGTATTAGGCAACCGGGTTTCGTAATATGGGGAGGTGAGAAACCTCACGGTTTTTATTTATAATAGGTACACTGAATAGTATACCCTACTAATTAAAGCATTAATTCTGACATTTTTTTTTCGTGTGGCCTCCTGAGAGGCCGAGTGCAGGTCTTTCTAGTCGACGCCCGTGGGCGACCTGCGCGTCAGGATGAGAGATGGAATGGATGAAGCTGAATGAAACTGGGCAAGGATGTGGAATGAAGCGGCCGTGGCCTGTTAGAAGGTACCGTCCCAGCATTTGCCTGGTGTTGAAAAATGGGAAACCACGGAAAATCATTTCAAGGACGGCCGACGGTGGGGCTCGAACACACGTGTCAACCGAGTCAGCAGAGAACTTGGCCCCATGGCCTAACGCTGCGCTTTAGCCAGCGTAGCCACTACTGTCGGTAATTCTGACAATGTAATGAAATCATGAACACAAATAGTACAAAAATACAAAAATGAATATTTTAAGTAAATAACAGTCCTAGTTTCCTGTTGCCGAACTTCCAAACCGTTCAGCAGAAAAATGCATAAACTTTAATGAAAACCGAGTGATTCTGATCGAATTCAACTGTAACGAGGTGCAAGGTATGTCTAATTTCTCTTAGATTTATTAGCACGCTATTTTATTTTGTGATATAATTTGCATTTTGATATTGTGGGAATTATTATGATAATATAATAGTGTCACTAGCAACCCGCCCCGGCTTCGCCCGGGAACAGTTATGAATGAGCAAGGAATTCCTGTCAGACGTAATTTAAGAATGGCGAGGTGCAAGCTAAATCCCTCTCCCGTCCAAACTAAAAACACTTATAGTGGGCGATGTATCGAAGATAGAGATATGTTCACGCGGACTTTTTTGTACAATTTTTCATGCTGAACAATTCTTACACTCATAGTATATTGATATTTTTAACGGTTTGTCCAGCGTAAGCTTAAAAAGCGCACGGACGTCAAGTTCTTTCTTCGACCTATTCACTGAAATCTAAAATCGTTACTGCTTGGCTCCCTTTGATCATAAATAAATTATTTTCTACAGAAATCTTCCTCGATATTACCTGTACAGAATGGTGAAAGCCGCATCAAAATCCATCCAGTGGTTCTCGAGATTACCCGTGATATCCAAGAATCGGGGACTTTGTTTTACACTAAGTAGAGATAAGTCTTAGTCGAGCAATGCTTGGTGAACAGCGCTGTGTGAACAGTTGAGTAACTAACAAGATTTCATGAAAAAGGTCTCATTGTCTAGGCCGGTATGAGCGCATTCAGTCGGCCGTGAACGCTCTATCAAAGTCCCAACGTTCACCACTAGGTATCATTGATATCAGGTGGCAAAAGTTGGAACTACTTGAAATTGAACGGAACTTGTAGCTCACCCTGAGGTTGTCTGCTGGAAGCAGCTACAGACTCAGGCGAGCCGAACATGTCCTCGGCCACTCCCGGCACTAAAAACCATACGATAAATAAAAATGCCCAGCATGGGAACACGTTGCAGAGCACGCATCGCCGTCCGTGGTGATCACACACCCCCTTTTTTTTTGTGATGTCCAGGGGACCATCATGGGTCGCAGAGACTTATGTGTAATGTATTGTCTCTGTATAAAAGTGGCATTTCTGTTCGTCACTTCGAATAATCCTTTCAGTTGCCTTCCGAACCATACTGTAGCAAGTTTAACGAGCTTTGTTACTAGCAGTGACACAACATGCGAAAGTTCGTCCTCACATTTTGCACAGCAGTGTAGTACAGTAGAAGGGGATCATTTTACAACAGACAAAATCCAACGATATCCAGATGTAATAACAACTACGTGTATTAAGAACTTTTATTGTCAACTGAATGTTTAGGTTAGGTTTTCTTCTTAATTTATTTTATTGTAACCACCCTATGAATTAAGAGAGTTGCATTAAGAGGCTTTGTAGCCACAGTGGCATGTATGAGCAAAACAATAAATTCAAACATCACACATATTTCACACACGCAGTCATCCTGATTTAAGATATCAGAAAAGAAAAAAACTGCAAAGTCAATGCACAATAATATTATTGAAGTTCACTATTCAATATTCTGGTCCTAGTCTTCAGGAGATGGTCATTCAGTTATAGCTACGAGGAACGTGATTGTTCATGCATACATGGATACAAATATAACTCTTCACATGTGGAGCTTCAGAGTTGCAGTGAGGATGTGGTAGATGACGCAAAGCTCTCTGACATAGTTATTATTAACGTTCTAGGAAGGACAATCAAATGTCAATGGCAAGACAATTATAGACAGGAAGTCATGCGTGTCCCGACACTGCTTATGCAATACAAAATATTGCAGACTGTCCATTCCTTATTCGTATGTCAAGTCACAGCTCCATACAAAGGTACACACATGTTATGAAGTGGCATCTAACTTGCACTGAAATTCATCAACATATGAAATGTCCCGAGAGGTCGGGAATACACCGTGGGGAATTTACATTCATTATGACTATTCACGAATAAATTGTACGAGGGGTAAACGTACTTCAAAAACGTTTCAGTCGATCAACACGTGTTAGTGTACAATTACAGTCTAATCTCGAAATCTCGAAACTCCTTTACTCGAATTTTCGATAGCTCGAAGTAATCATTATTTCCGAACAAACTTCCTATAATTTACATGTATTTTATTTCTCTCTAAGTCGAATTTCTAGAACTTGAATTTTTCGTTATCTCAAAGCTTAAATTATATCTCTGGCACATAAACTTGATCTTTATCTTGAACATTTAAGTATTTTTTCAGTGCAACTTGTCTCATTGTTATAACTAGATACAAAGGGATTGCTGGGAGGGTTACCACCCGTTCAAGGATTACCGCGAAAGCCGGGAGTAAAGAAATCTCTCATACTTTTCTGAAAATACACATTATTAGAATGAACTATAACAGACTAATTAAAAGAATTCTCTGCCTGGCCCTTTCGTTAAAAACCAAGAATTGGGGGCGTGGTGGCTCAGCGGTCTAGCTGTATGCCTCTCACCAAGGCGGTCCGGGTTCGATTCCCGGTCAATGCATGTGAGATTTTCGAAGTGAAATGCCATGTCCTGTGGTTCGGATTCCACGTAAAAAGGAGGTCCCGTGGCTCATGATCTCAAGATTAACGGTCATGTTAAACTACAAGCTTCCTTTCCTTTTAAAAACCAAGAATTGAAATAGAATTGAAACAGATCTACAGGAAATCAACATCTCAAATACATTGTACGGGATAGATGTAATTTCAGAACCAAAATCGACAATCACCAATTTGGAGACAAACCCATCACCAGAGTCACTATAACTTGGGCAGAAGAACGAAGGAAATAGCTCAGCGAGAGGATGAAGAGAGTTTGGGAGGAAAAGAAGGCCATCACATCAGCTAAGCAGGTTCAACCGTGCCTCTGAGTAGGGCATAACGATGTAAAAAAAAAAAGGAACTCACAGACAGTCGAGTCTTCAGTCGTCGGGTATGAAACACCAACTCACCTAAAACAAAAGATAAGAACAATATTAACATTATAAAAGAGATATTTGATATTTTTACATTAGCAGTTCAAGACCGACAGCGGTGCTACGCTCGCTAACGCGCAGCTCTAGGCCATGGGGCCAAGCTATCTGTGGACTCAGTAGACGTGGGTTCGAGCACCACCGTCAGCCGTCCTTGAAATGGTTATCCGTGGTTTCCCCATTTTCAACTCTAGTCAAATGCTGGGATGGTACCTTCTGACAGGCCACGGCCGCTTCCTTCCACATCCTTGGCCAGTTTCATTCACCTTCATTCATTTCATCTCTCATTAACTCCTCTCATGAAGATGGCATCAGGAAGGGCATCCCGCCGTAAAATCCGTCCGCCACATAGACTTTCATCGCATCTCATCCCCGACGGCGTTGAAAACGGGAATAATAAGGGGTAGACATACTCATTTAGTAGTTCAAGATATCGTTTACGTGTTCTACGATATGTGTGCTTGTTGTACTGGTGTGTGGATCTGATGAGATGTACTGAGACTAGAAATAAAATGTGATCCCAGCTCTCTCGTGGATTGCGTATGGAAAAAAGGAAGCTTGTAGTTTAACGTGACCGTTAATCTCGCGATCATGAGCCACGGGACCTCCTTTTTACGTGGAATCCGAACCACAGGACATGGCATTTCACATCGAAAATCTCACATGCACTGACTGGGAATCGAACCCGGTCCGCCTTGGTGAGAGGCATACAGCTTGACCGCTGTGCCACCACGCCCCCGAGTATGGAAATAACTGGAGGAAACACTCATACACGAAAGAGCCACTTTAGTCCAGAATTGTACCAGTCACCTTTAACTTTCTACTTCTCAAATGGTTCGTGTCTTACAGCACACAGGTATCAATACTGATGAAAGCAATGGCAAACTACCTCACTTCTCTTCTTGCCTAGTACGCCTCAATATAGCGCTGCCTTGGGTTTTTGTGGGCACGGCGGTACTTTTTGAGGATCCAACCAGCCTTCGGGCTGACTACCTAACAGGCAGAGTTGCTAATTCATTTTAGGGACTCGGGGCATCTTGGTTTTCATCTCCGAGTAGTTGGGTGTGTGTTGAACGTGTCTGATAACCTGTGTTTCAGTGATGTCTGTAACAGTGTGTGTAACTGTATTACGGACAGGGATAAGGTTGGTGTTGCAGGACTATAAATCAGGTGCTATTCCGGCGTTTGCCTGGAGGGAGTGTGCAAAACCCCAGGGAAAAACACACTCAGGATAGCCGCTGTCAGCTCCGGGATTCGAACCAACGATGACCGGACTTCCTATAGCTGCCCACGCGGTCGTGGTGCACGATTTACCGAGCATGGCTACGGCACGGGGCTTTATTAATATTTGAGGACGTTGGCGTCAGTAGGGTTTTCCGGCTGTAAAAGCTATCTACCACATCTCACTTCATCGTTGACTCGTTATAACCGGAAAATAAAAGGTAGAAATACACATAAATACACAGAACTAGGACTACCATCAACTAGTGTAGTGGCAACCGTACTTGGCTGTCACCCATGACGTCCGAGTTCGATTCCCGGCTTTGCCTGAGGGCTGGAACGGGCTTCACTAAGCCTTGTGAGACAAAACTGAGAATATAAGGGTTCAATTCTCACTTCAGGCATCCTAGAAAAGGTTTCCGTGGTTTCCCATTGATATCACAAACACAAAGGTTATCAGACAAATTCTACACACACACAAATACACGCGGCTGAAACGATCGCAATGTCCAAACCCCTAATTGAAATCAACAAGACACAAGTACATTTCAGCGAATGTGTTTAAAAGCTAAATTATACACATTACACGTATTTCGCGTAACAACACAACCATTACGAAACACGTATAGTTTGATTTAAAAAAAAGTGGAGCACTTGCTAAATGCAATACGGAAGCTCGTTTCTCTTGTGCAGGGCGTGGTTCGAGCAATAACTCATACACATGCCCGCCTTCCAATCACGTCTCAGTATAGCTCCCGCTGTGAGTAAATTAATTAGACAACACCAGACGTACTTTAATTAATAACACAAACCACACTGAGATCATTAGTCTATGTGCCACGCCTGAGGTGTACAACGAGGAATTATCTCAGAGAATAGATACACAGCTGTTGAGTCACACTTGTAAATGATTCGAACCCGAAACTCCTGTATTCCGAGCAGACGCACTTACACGCGGACCTCAACTCATTATAAAGTTTAACGAGGGAACGGCACGAAATCGGACATCGGAAAAGGAAGATGATGATGATAATGAAGATGATAATTTGTTTCAAGAGACCTAACATCCAGGTTATCGACCCCTGATGGTTTGGGTGTTCATGAAAAATGAAAATGAACCTATAAGTAAATCTAACTACAAACTTACAACTAAAACTAACTACTGCTTACACACTAGAAGAAGAAGAATCAAAACAACTGAAGAGTAAGGGTAATAAAAGAAAGGGGAAAGAAATGCCCTCAATCCATGAAGAATGAGGATTGAGGGACCTGTAAGGAAGGAGAGCCATGAAAGGCAGATAGTAAAGGGGGAAAGAGGAGAGGGTCCACCCCAAGGTCAGTGGAAAAAGGAAACAAAAAACCAGATCCTGGTCAGGAATCCTTCGGGGTCGCCAACTCCCGAACTCACCAGCCGTGAGCCCTTGAGGATTTAGCATTATCCAGGGTGAACCTTAAGAGGTGGGACTGCCCACACTCTGCCTCCTTTAGGGCCTTGAGCAGAAGGCAGGAGATATCATGAAATGAAAAAGAAGGCTAACCCATCGAAAAATGAGGGTGTCACGAAAGATGAGACGAGGGCCAATTAAGGTGGGAAAGTGAAAGACTCCCTAGGCCTCTGATACCCTAATACCAGCGGGGTCGGAAGAGAACAAGTGTTGACCAAGGGAGGCTGACAGGAAGGATAACTGAAAGGAGCCCGGACAAAGCAGAGGCAGACAGGTTTTTCTCCGGGTACTCCGGATTTCCCTGTCACAATTTCATTCCAGCAACACTCTCCACTATCATTTCATCTGTCATTAATTTAATCATTGCCCCAGGGGAGTGCGGCAGGCTTCGACCGCCGGCACAGTTCATATCCTCGCCGCTAGATGGAGGCTTCATTCATTCCATTCCCTGACCCGGTCGGTCGACTGGAAGCAGGCTGTGGATTTTCATTTTCATTAAATCTAATCGTATTTTAATTAAATATTATCTTATAAATGCAAGCCTCCGTGGCTTAGGCGCCAGCACGCCGGCCTCTCACCACTGGGTCCGTGGTTCAAATCCCGGTCACTCCAAGTGAGATCTGTGCTGGACAAAACGGAGGCAGACAGGTTTTTCTCCGGGTACTCCGGTTTTCCCTGTCAGACATTTCATTCCAGCAACACTCTCCACTATCATTTCATTTCATCTGTCATTCATTTAATCATTGCCCCAGAGGAGTGCGTCAGGCCTCGGCAGCCGGCACAGTCCATATCCTCGCCGCTAGATGGGGGCTTCATTCATTCCATTCCTGACCCGGTCGGAGACTGGAAGCAGGCTGTGGATTTTCATTCATAATCTTATAAATAAAAAATAAAAATAAATCAAATCTTATTAATAAAAAGACATCTAATCTTATCCTTTAAATTTAAATATATTCTTAATAATTAAATTTAACATAAAATATAATCTTAATAATTAAAAATAATATAAAATATAATCTTAATAATTAAAATTAATATTAAATATAATCATATTTTAATTAAATATAATGTTATGAATTAAAATAAAAAATAAATCAAATATTATTAATACAAATTAAATCTAATCTTATTCTTTGAATTTAAATATAATCTTAATAATTAAAATTAAATCTAATCTTATTAATTGAAATTAAAATGAATTCTAATCATATTAATTCATATTAAAATACATTAAATTAATATTAAGATCTCATTGTTTAGGTCAAAGCATGCTCACAGTAACTTAATAAACATTTCGTATTTTTTTGACGGTTTTAATATTACTATTTCAATTGTTAATTCTATCAATACGGAAATATTATTTAGATCAATATGTTTATGATCGAGCGTTTTCCGTCTGGAAATATTCATATTTCATGGGGAATGTGAAGGAAAGCCCTGAGCTGGACTCATGTTTTAGGCTGGTGATCTCGCGCGAGGGCGTGGGTGAACCTGATAGACTGTAGAAGTCATGCTCCAAGTGACAGGCCGTGCGCCTCGCCCGTATGTCGAGTAGCAGTGCTGGCAACATATTAGTAAACAATTTGCTCAACACCCCACAGCGTAGCCGTGCTCATTAAGTTCTACACCACGACTGCAAGGAGGAGCTGGCACTGTCAGTCGCCATCATGGGTGTAGTTTCTCCCGGTTTTTACCACACTTCCTTGAGGTAAACACCACAACTGTACAGTATTTCAACTCTCAGCACACCCATCAATACCAAACTCTAATATGTATATTTGCACGCTTCTCTAGCCACCATAAAAACAGATATTATACACTGTTACGTAGAATTTCTCAACCAATTTCAAATCAACCTAATAGTCCCAAAGATACATTTAATTGGTCGAGGAAGTTTATATAATAATAATAATAATAATAATATTAATAATAATAATGACACAACGATGAACTCTATCTACATGTGGAGAAAATAACGGACACTATTCGCAAAAGAAGGCTCTCCTTTTATGGCCATTTAACACGAATGAACTCCGGAAGATTGTCCAATCGAATCTGTGCCTACTTTGTGGGAAAGAAAATCAAAGGGATCTGGTTTACAGAGGTGGAAAAAGACCTACAAGAACTGGGGATATCACATGAGGACATCTTGAAACGTGACTCTTTGAAGAAGAAACTTGGGGAGATTCAGAGTTTTCAGCCAAAACCTATATTGAAAACCGGCAAGAAGTGGACCGAAGAACGAAGGGAAGCTCACCGAAGAAGAATGCGCGAATACTGGGCCAATGTGAAAGAACGAGGGAAAAGGCAGTTGAAATAACGTGGTCCATAGACGACCGAAACGATAAAAAAATAAAAATATGTTATTGGCTTTACGTCCCATTTAACTACTGTGGCTTGTAGCACAAGCTTGGTAAAAAATAACTATACTGAGAGTGACTATTAAACTGAAATAGAAGCGGGATATTGGGCTAGCAAATGCATCATCATAATCAAAAAATAGGTTAACAAGTTTATTACTAATGAAACAGGCATTGGAATGTGATATGTTATCAATGAGGGAGGTCTAGAATAGAAGCTCTTAAGAGCAATATTACAGTAAATGACTTTGAAGCAATAACAAGTGGTTAAACCATGAAAATTGCAAACTTTAAGATTGCTGGCAATAGTTCATTTAAAAGTTTCTGCAGGTATTGGCTTGACATACATACAAACAAGAAAGCTCACTCAACTTATCTTTTGTTGAATATGTGGTGCGGCTTTAAAAGCGAAGAGAGCCAGCTTCATAAAATAGTTAGGTGAATGATAATATCTTCTTAAAAGAGCACCTCACAGTGAGGTAAGTAGAATCTCTGGAGAGTTAGCATTGGATTAATGCTCGGACGAGATGGGGCGGCCGTGGATTCATAAACGTCGGTTGAGTTGCTGTAAGGAAGCAGTAGCTTCATTAAAGCTGATGGCGGCGTAGGAAAGAAGCAGTGAAGAACTCTTCTCAGTTGATAGTGTTGGTGTGAGTGACACCTTCGAAGTAGAACTCCATGTGCAGTAGAAAATGAATAATTCTTGATGTAGAAGAGAGAGGCTGACACCTCAAGTGTCTACCTAATTTATAAAGATCCCATCTTTATAGGCATGCGGAGTTATGTTGATTCTCCGTGTAGATGTGTGAAGATATGCGGCATGATCTGCGGAGAGAATAATGCGGCGTGATCTGCGGAGAGAGAATAGTCTGAAGAGAGCAGCTAGCACCTCCTTAAAGTAGGCAAGACATTTCCAGAATTTGGAGACCTCGTGATGGAATGGAGGCTAGCGATAAGTCGCTAGAGGAGCCACTGTGACGTAGCTGACTCGACACAGGCAGACTGCAGTGAATATGATGCACGCCAGTATGAAATTTGTGCCGGAAAAAGTGAGACTGTAACACTTATATCTTTCAATACGATTCTATACATTTTATACATGATTTATTTGATTAAAATAAGCAAATAGTAATGTGATTATCGCTATTCGGAGGTATTACGGGAGCAAACTAAATTGGACAGTACAATGGGCCGTCACAAGGAGAGAATGAAAATACTTTAAAGAAATCGTTATATGCCACCGAAAGTGACCAAACTTTACCACTGCGCCACGGAGCCAAGTAGAGAAAGTTTATGGGTTGTTGTCATCTTTGACATTCTGTATAATATGTTCGCGGTGATAAAGCATCATTTAACTAAGCAAACTAAGAACTTCAATAGAGGTGATGGTTATCCCTAGAGCAGATCATGGCTCCCCCCAATAGCGTTGTTACCATCTTCTTGGTCTCGGGAGGCCATGGAGTTCCGTCATGGCCTCCTATCTAATACCTGTTGAGGACGAACTCCTCAGTCTATTCATAACTCATTATATAAAATCAGATTATATTTTAGTTCATTTGCAATTAAATACACTGTGAGTTTAAGACACCTGCTTGAAGAGACACCTGTGTTGAAGGAATTCCTTCGTGTCTACATGGAAGGGAAAGTTCACAACGCCAAAGTTTTCCTGTGTTTCGCAAAAATGGTTACAATGTATCCTGGGGCGCTCTATAAAGTACAATTCGATATGTAATATCCCTCCCTACAGATTCTCTTTCCCCTCGGGAGCATTATGAAAATGAGCCCTGTGAAGCCGAGTGGTATTGCGCTACTTCGCCTTGCGGATAGTAATTTATTTAACATGTGAGCGTATCGGGAGTGCCTCTTGCTACATTGTCTCCATTTCATTGCTACCGCCATGTGAATATATTCGTCCCAGCGGGGAGGAATCAACCGTATAAGAAGGTCGGCCAACTTTACACGAGATCAAACTTCCTCAGGCAAGTTGGGGAACATCGATTCCTAACCGACTCAGTTCGGTATAAAATTTGAAAACTTTTCAAGATATACATGCTTTTATAAAGGCTACTTAATTCAAAGAACTCTGATTATTATTTATACATACAGATTTTACTATAGCCTACAAGAGTTTTGAAGCCATTTTTACTGTGATGTTTATACAAACTGTCACAAATTAAGTTTTAACTCTTCAGTCGGTCAACACGAATTTTCCCAATGACTAGGCGAGGTACAATGTATATAATATAAGCCTACTAGCAACCCACTCCGGCTTCGCCCGGGATCTGTAACGGTTTAACCAGCGTAAGCTTAAAAGGGGCACGGACGGCAGGTTCCAGACGCAATTCAGAAAAGACGAGGTGAACACATAATACTCTTCTCTGAAGTCTTAACTCGACACGACTCGACAGTTGGATGCTGGCCAAAGCTGGGGTGATAGGCTCACTCGCTAGCTCGTAAACTCGCCCCGAAGCCAGTAATTTAAATTTCTACTGAACGGAAATTGTTGGAGGAAATGAAAACGTAAAATCACTTATAGTGAGCGATGTATTAAAGATAGAGATATGCTGTCGGGGACTTTTCTTGTAGAACTTACCATCCTGAACAGTGCTTACACTCATAGTAGCCTATATATGTATTTTTAACGGTTTACCCAGCCTAAGTTTGAAAGGCGCACGGACGGCAGGTTTTTCTTCGTCTCAATGCACTGAAATCGTTACTGCTCGGCTTCCTGTGGTCATAAATGAATGTTTTTCTTCAGACACCTTCCTCGAGAAATCCTTTACAGAATGGTGAAACTGCATCCTAATCCATCCAGCAGTTCTCGAGTTTATCCGTTACATCCAAGAATCTGGAGCATTGTTTTATACTATGTACAGGTGAATAATAGGCCTATGTAAATAACAATCCTGCAAAAAATTACGTGTTAAGATCACTAATATAAAGGAGCAATTTTTGGGATTACGTGTTTCAACCCCCCCCCCCGAGCGGTCACCATCAGATCTTGATCACTGAGTTGAGGTATACATTTATATACAATGTTATCGAACTACATAAATGTTGTAGTGCATGCAATTGGTGTTTATATTTTGAATCGCAGTTTGAATCCCGTTATGTCAGGTTAGTTAGTTTTATTTATACGGGCGCATGAATATGTATGAATATTATGTACGTGTATGCAAATTAGAACAACACAATACTGTATGAAAAATGAAAATCCACAGCCTGCTTCCAGTCTACGACCGGGTCAGGAATGGAATGAATGAGCCCCCATCTGGCGGCGAGAATATGAATTGTGCCGGCTGTCGAAGCCTGACGCACTCCTCTGGGGCAATGATTAAACGAATGACAGATGAAATGAAATGATAGTGGAGAGTGTTGCTGGAATGAAATTTTGACAGGGAAAACCGGAGTACCCGGAGAAAAACCTGTCTGCCTCCGTTTCGTCCAGCACAGATCTCACATGGAGTGACCGGGATTTGAACCACGGACCCAGCGGTGAGAGGCCGGCGTGCTGACGCCTAAGCCACGGAGGCTTAAACACACACAATACTGTATAATAAATAAAATTAGAACATTAGTTATTTACTTATTGTTCACATATTATCTGTACATTGTACCCCTCCCAGTCTTTGGGCAAATTCGAAAGTAAAAAGAAAGCTTGCAGTTTTACGTGACCGTTAATCTTGCGATTATGAGCCAAGGGACCTCCTTTTTACGTGGAATCCGAACCACAGGACATTGCATTTCACTTCGAAAATCTCTCGAACCCGGTCCACCTTGGTGAGATGTGGGCATTTATTTATTTATTTATTTATTTATTTATTTATTTATCGTATGGCTTTTAGTGCCGGGAGTGTCCGAGGACATGTTCGGCTCGCCAGAGGATGTAGCTGCTTCTAGCGGACACCCATAGGGTGAGCTACAAGTTCCGTTCAATTTCAAGTAGTTCCAACTTTCGCTACCAGATGTCAATGATTGGTAAACGTTGAAACTTTGATAGAGCGTTCCAACGAAATCTAACCTAGAAATTTAGCTGTACACAAGTTTAGTCTGTTGAAGGATCTTTTACATGCCATAAATCTATGACATGGGACCACCGGCTTTACTTCCCCTCCGAAGGAAGGCATACTGAAGGATTTTAACGTTCTTAAAAAGGCCATCGACTTCGGCCGGGTTTGAACCCGCGATCTTGGGCACAGCAGTTCAGCATGCTACCAACTACGCCACCGAAGCCGTTAGATGTGGGCAAATTCAAGTAGACCGACTGAAGAACTACAACTGAGGGAGAGACACAGGATATCACACAAATTCCACACTCACAAATGCACGGCCCTATAACCTACATCCACGATGGTGCAGCTCCTAAAATAAGCATCAACAACAACGAAGTTGAGTGAACCTCGTTTCGCCCCTCAGAACTGAATTAAATTTCTCTGCATAACAGGAAAAAAGAAGTCATGTCCCTTGAAGACGGGAGTCTCTACACAAGTACTTAAGGCGACGGCGGTGTGTGGAATCGAGTAGGCTACGAGCACGTCAGTTAACCGAGCCACGCAGGCTGCCGAGAGGAAGAATTACTTATACAGTGGTAAAGACAGCTACTGTACATGTGACAGTGTGTCTTCCGGTCACGGAAGTGTAGGGGGAGCGAATATTTCAATAAACCTTAAGTTTAACTGGGGACGGTAATGGAGGTGGTATAGGTCAATTTAAGGGCTGGTAAATAACCAAATTACAGGGGTCAGATTTATAGCACGTGGGATTTAACAGATATTTATCTCTCCACTCCCCAAGGGGTCGACAAGAGTACATGAACAATGTCTGGCCATTATTTCTCATGCAGTAATATCCTATTACACGGCAGCATGCTATGTAATGATTAAAGAAACCAGCAGGGGCCAGTGAAAAAGAGTAGGGGTGAGTCTCAAGCAAGGCAAGGCAAGACTATCGAATGAAAAATGAGAAGTGTCAAATCAAAAAGCTGCCAGTTCATCTGTGAATACCTAGTGGTGTAACGATGGTTAAGGACACCACGTACTCTTGCATGATGAAAGAAATCGATTTTTTGATTTTGGCCCCATAAAATTCTTCATTATTTTCTGAATCCAAATATATATAGTTTGTTGGGGTTTTGATGTCTACAACTACCTTAAATTAGTTTTTTAAAATTAGCGTCCCATGCTCTGAATAATACATTTTTTACTTTGCCAGCTGTTTTCCGTTAATACTCATTTTTCATGTTTAGGTACCAATAACTAAGAAACCATTTAAGATAGAGGGCTATTTTTTTACATTAACTTGCCTAATGGAGTACTTGAATGTTAACCTATTTTCACTTCCAAAACATAGTAGGCATGGATTGGGAAGAGAAAAAATGATACATATTTTAGAATAAATTTAAAAAGAAAGAGTTCGATTTCCCCCCCTTGCATTCTGTCCCAATAATAATGAAACAAAGTGGTTACTCATCTGCTATGATCCATTCCAAGTGTGTGAACAAAATTTGAGAATATTTGATTGAAAAACAACTGAGAAATGTGTACCTGAAGCAACATTAACAACATTTTTTGGAAAATGTATCTGTCCAAATTTGTATTCATTTCACACATCCTATAAAAGCAAAGTAGCACTACATGGTCAAAACCAGCTCAGAATATACCGCTTCTTATATGTGACAAGAATCATAGCTGTACCTTTAGCATAAACCCAGAAAATACGTAGTAAAGTGATGCCACAAAAATAGACTTTTGCATCTTGTAAGAGTACGTGGTGACCCTAACAGTGCCGACTGTGGCCACCCTGAGTGTGGTATTCCCCAGGATTTTCCACACTCCATCCGGGGAAATGTTGTGATAGTACCAAATATGAAGTCCCGGAGCACCTACCTACCCCATTCCCGACGATAATAATTACAGTTACACATACTGCTACAGAAACACAGGTAATCAGACAAATTCAACACACATCCAAACATAAGGGACTGATGATCAAGTTGTTCCAATCCCATCAAAAGAAGTAACAACAACAGTGAGGAAGGTTCACTTTGTATATTGCCAGCTACTTGTCCAGTGGTTAAGGGTTTCATTCCCGATTCTGTTAAGAAAGTTGATTCTGGTTTGAAGTTTGGAACGGGGATCACTGAGTCTTGTTATGATAATTGAGAGGAGGCGGATTGTATTCCCACTTCAACCATCCTGGAAATGACTTTCCGTCGTTTCTCTCCTCCAGGCAAATATTGAAAAGGTATTCATCTTACGGCT
This sequence comes from Meconema thalassinum, assembly GCA_946902985.2. Classification (NCBI taxonomy): domain Eukaryota; kingdom Metazoa; phylum Arthropoda; class Insecta; order Orthoptera; family Tettigoniidae; genus Meconema; species Meconema thalassinum. Next base: position 292,131,937 of record OX336390.1, on the reverse strand, counting down.
ACGGTTACTTCCATCCCTATACTAGCCTCAATTACGAGTAAGTTACACACGCTAAGTTAATGCAAGAACAAACTTTCACTATCACTGGCTCTTAACCCCGACATGATATGACATAACATGTGACATATAAAAATAAAAATTATAAATATAACAAGTAGTTCCGTGAAGAACTATACAGCCTATTTTCATATATCCTGCTCATGTTAATTGCCTCTATCAACATACAAAATTTCAGTTTAATTGCTATAACAGATTCGTAGATATTGAGAACCGTCTAAATATTTCAGATGGTCGCCAGGTTGGATTTTTATTTTTGTACTATTACATTAAGATTATTGTGTACGTGTGGTATTCAAACTTCAATCGCATGATTAGAACACAAGAAGTAAAAACGAGATTTTAAAATTACGCACAGCAGCCATCTTGTGATTATGCAAACAATTGAAATAAATTAGATGCCAGTGGATTAACATTTGTATAAGCATTTAATGTGCAACGTTTAACGGCACTCGGATAGTTAATTCGCGAGAAACGTACATTTAAATATTTATACTTCGCGTCGCTGCCATGTTGGATTTTTGCTCACCAGGTTACTGAAAGTCCTATAGGTGAACATATGTTCATAGTCTCTATGAACATAAAAAATTAAAACTCAGCAATTTGCTGTACCAAATTAAGTTTGGTTGCTGTAAAAGATTCATAGATATTGAGAACCGTCTAAATATTTCGGAAGCTCGCCATTTAGGATTGTTATATGTATAGGCCATAGAGTTATGTACCATTCGAGGACAATTATTGCCTAGGTTCATTATTCAAACTTTCACTTCGATCGCATGATTACGACACAAGAATTAAAAAAAATAATTTTAAAATTTCGCACAGCCGCCATCTTGAGGTTATGTAAACAATTGAATTAAATTAGATGGCAGTGCATTACAAACTGCAAAATCATTTACTGTACTACATTTCACTGCGCTCAGAGAGTTAAATCACGAGAAAAGTAATTAAAATATTTCAAATTCGCTTGGTCGCCATGTTCGTTTTGTACTTTACATGTTTATGAAATATACATACGTAAACTTGTATCAGTTCCCTTTATCACCGTACAAAATTGCAGGGTGATATCTGTAATAGTTTCGGAGATATAGAATGTCAGTGAAATATTTCGCACAGTCGCCATTTTGAGGTTATGTAAACAATTTAACTAAATTAGACTCCAGAGCATTGCAATGTGTATAAACATTTGCTGTACCAAGTTTCATTACGTTTGGATCGTTAAATCGCGAGAAAATTCTATTTAAAAGTCTCAACTTCGCTTGACCGCCATGTTGGTTTCGTAGTCATCAGGTTTTTGAAAGTCTCATAGGTGAACTTCTAGTAGTGCCCTTTATCACCGTACAAAATTTCAGGGCGATATCGGTAATAGTTTCGGAGATATTGAATGCTAGTGAAATATTTCGCACAGCCGCCATGTTGGATTGGTGAGACGTAACAAAATTTGAAGGGCACGGTCAAGGTCGCCGGGAACAGTGCTATGAACTTACCGAGTTTCATTGAAATCGCTCCAGCCGTTTAGATTTTATTAGGGGGACACACACACACCTCTCTCTCTCACACACACACACACACACACACACACACACACAAGCACACACACACACGCACACACACACACACACACACACACACACACACGGACAAAAGGTGATCTCATAAGCCTATTTTTTCAAAATTGAAAATAGGCTAAAAATATACTAATTTTAATTACTGGTATAGAAAAAAAAACAAATCGACCGGCTGCGTGGCTCAGCGGTAACGTTCTCGCTTGCTGGGCCCAAGGTTGGTTGCAGGATCGAATCCTGGTGCAGTCAGCTGGAATTTGAGGGTGCGCAAATGCGTGGGGGGTCATGTCAGTAGATTTACTGGCACGTTAAAGATCCTCTTCGGGGCAAAATTCCGGCACTCCGGCGTCAGGGCTTCCATCCACTCACTCGTCCAAAAATAGTGAAATAGTGAGTGTTTTTCTTGAAAAAAAGTGAAAGAGAGGTAAGTTTTTGTATGAAAAAATGAGTAAATAGTGAGTAAATTCATAGCATTATTCGCATTTATGGCCGTATATCTGGTTCATAATTTTAACGTTTGTTGATATCTGTAGTTGGAATTAGGGGGGGGGGGGGGGCTTGGGAGGCTTAGCTCGTCAAAACGAACCATAGCCCCCCAAAAATGTGACAAAACTGTATTGAAATAGACACAATTTTTAAGAATATGTATCTGAAAAACAAACTAGTCCCCCAAAAATGTCAACCAAATTGCGCCCTGTTCTGTACTGTTTGTGATTTCTCATGTAGTTAGAGGACATTTGGAAATAATGGATAGGAAATTCAATGCAACACTCAAGAAATTTAAATCGTAAAACAAAAATATAAATTTGAACTTTTGTTAAAATTTACGGCGATCGCTGCACGGCTCCGGCTGTGGTAATGCACAATGCAAGCTTTTCATGCTTTCTGGCCGCCTGGCTTGCTGTCGGCAGCGCGCTCAGGCACCGGTGGTAGAAAAATGAACTACCCATTCGTGGTATACTTTGCGTCGTTTCTAGCTATCTGATTGTGCATGATACCATTTTAACGCAGAATGTAAAAAAAAAAAAAAAAAAAGAGAGAGAGAGAGAGAGAGAGAGAGAGAGAGAGAGAGAGAGAGAGAGAGAGAGAGAATAGTGAGTAATTTTATTAAATACTGAGAAAAGTGAGCCACAATAGTTAAAAGGGACGTAAAACCAATAATATTATTATATAAAAAAAGAAATTGAGAATTAAGATATAAAAATTATATACGGAATATTTTTTAAATATAAAAGACAGAAAACAATACAAATAAATAAAAATTAACCAAATTATATAAAAAATTAAAATTTTAAATTTAAAATGTCGGTATGTAGAAATAAAAACACAAACATTTAAAGATTAAAATAAAAATAGAAATGAATGGACCGACGGAGAGATAGAGATACTAGGGCATTCGTTAGTAGACTAACGACAACACTGTTGTCAATCAGCGATCCTAGTGGTGACCGTTGTAATCTTGTACTGTAGTATATTGTTGAGTAGTCTGGTGTATAAATCTGTAATACTGAAAGTTTCGAAATAGCTGATATTTGTGAATACATTAACTGTTCGTCACATTCAGTACGTAATACCGCCCTAAAAAGATGTTCAGTAGATATGAACAAAGGTACTTCATAAAAATCCAAGTTGCAGGAGGATGAAGTGCAACTCAGTGCTATAGAGCATTGCAAGAAGCTTGCGGGAGAGAAGTCCTACCTTATCGAACTATTGCAAGACGGGTGGAAGCCTTCTATGAAGGAAGACAGGAATGTCAACACAGAGCATGTGCTAGTAGACCCGTTGCTGCAACTGACGATCTCCATGTTCAGGCTGTAAGGGCATTATTGAAAAAAAAAGACAGGCGCTGAGCATGTGTGGAGATTTCCAAGGAACTTGGTATTGTAGCATCGTCTGTACATCACATTTTAACAAGCTGAAGATGCGAAAAGTTTGTGCCCACTGTGTTCCGCACACTCAAACGGAAATTGGAAAGTGGCAGCGAATGGAGACAGCAAGAATGCATTTGGAGCGATATGAACATAACGGTGAGGTCTTTCTTCGTTGCGTTATCACTAGGGCTCGGATTTTTAGGTAAATACATATTTTTTATGTAAATACATATTTTAAGCATTTTTTCTATAAATACATAAATTCCTGCTTTTCACTTATTAGCATATAAAAAGACAAAATATTTACATTAAAAAAACAGTTTGCTAGATCTTTCAGTTTATTGCATTTTTGTTCTGTGTTACTTCAACGGGGAAGAACCTGTCAGCTATCTAATCTTCATGCAGAGCGTGTGCCAGCTTGCAACTGTGTTATTCTTAACTTGTTGCCCCGTGCCACTCACTGTGGAAGCCTGGGATTTCCTCGTTCATAGCCATATTGCACCGCGAGCTAGACCTCCCCCATCTACCTGGAACCAGTGTCACTCACATGCAGTTCATTTCTGGCACTGTGAAGTGTAAGGCATTTCTACGATGCCTAAAGTAAAAAAAACTACACGTTGCAGAATTTAAAGATATTTTGACTTCTTATGGGGGCTTTACGTTGTGGGAAAGCAATCAAAGCTGAACAGCGATCTCAAGTTGCACAACACCTCAAGGGCAAGAAACATATTGCTGCAGTTTCGTGCCTTCAGAAGAAGTGTTTCGCGATAATCGTCGGTCATTTATGATGGACAACCTGAAGATGTATCGCGTTGTGTATTGTAATGCTTCAGCAATCAGTGAGACATAGCATAAATTGCATTCGTGAGTACTGCATATTGTTTATATTCATTTAATAAACTAAATTATAATTAAATATTTTTACTTTTTTGTCACATATTTCAGGTAATTTTAATACATAAAAAATAAATATTTTCCCGATTTTTAGCACCTAAAAATCCGAGGCCTAGTTATCACAATGGATGAGACATGGGCACGTTCGTATACGCGTGCGCTGAAACGACAATCTAGCGAATGGCGACATACAGAATCACCACGCCCAAAAAGATGTCGAGCATTGCAGGATCCTTTGAAACTGATGACTATTGTGTGTTGTGATTATGAAGGCATAACCTTGGTGCATACTGTATCTCATGGTGTAAACGTGAATGCAACCTACTACTTGCGTTAATTGGAACATCATTTGCGCCCAGCATGGCATCTTTTACGATCTCAGCCCATTGAGAGTTCTATTGTGTTACTTGACAATGCTCGTTGGCATGTAGCCGTAACAATGAGGAATTTGTTTACAAGGTGGAACTGGGAAGTACTCGAACTGCCACCAAACTCACCTGACATGAGCCCTTGTGATTACGACTTATTGTCAAAGATCAAAGAACCTCTACGAGGCGTTCGATTTTAATCAAGAGTTGACACCCAGAGAGCTCTAGAATCATCAGTGAGAGAGATATCCAGAAATGGTGCAGCAGATGGAGTGCATCGTCTTCCAAGAATTGGGCAACGTATTATTGACATGGCAAGAGACTATAAATGACGTTCGTAATGACAATATTAACCAAATAATATTCTTTGGGATGTTATAGCAGTGTTGCCATTACTTATCGAATGCCATAGTATTTCTCCTGTTCCGAAACACAGAAGCAGTTATTTGATCAGTTGGATTCAAAAGTACCTCTTTGGTAGGCTATATAAAATCAACTGTATTAGACGCATTAAGACAATACCCCAAAAGTTATGTCCATAGCTATCAATACATTTGGAGTCGATAGTAGATGGCTAGTAGATTTCTGTAGAAGTGGTTTTCCATGGTTTTCCACTTTAGCTCCTGGTAAATATCGGGATGTTTCCGAATCTAAAGCCATGACACCCCCTTTTCAATCCAAGTGTCAATTACAAGTAGTCTACACCCTCTTCTAAGGACACCAAAATACCACAGGTTATAAGATACAGTATATTCTATAAACACCCATCCTTTAGTACATGGGGTTGGAATCTCCGAGCCCCTACTTGGAACAACAACAACAGCAACTTGGATATTTGACCTCATAAAAATCATGTTAATTCATTTAGTGCCCATAGTTTATGAGAAAGGGATACCAGTTCTATTGTTAATAATAATTCATTCTAGGGGATTGGCACATCTTGGTCATCAGCCCCGTGTATTTAGGTGCGTGTTCAATTCGTCTGATTACCTATGTTGTTGTGGTAACTGTAGTAGTGTGTTGAACTGTAATTATTATGGTCGGTAGGTGCCCCGGGACTTACTACCCCGGTATTTGCCTAGGGGAATGTGTAAATTCCTGAATAGCCACCTTCAGCGCTGGGACTCGAAACTCTCTCCGATTCTGCTCCCATCGCGGTCGTGTTGGGCGATTCAACGCTTACGACAAGGCCACGGGGTAAGAGTTCTAGTTCTGAAAATATTGCAATTTTATTTGAAAATGCCAAGTCTTTAAATGCAATAACCATACATACGTGCATTGTTCTGACTCAACTTAAACTCAAACTGAGAAAGAAGACAGCACCAACATTCGAAATTAAGGCATTTGATTTTTCCAGTTAGTTTATAATATGCTCTAGGTTTAAACAACTATTCAATTATTCAATGTCCAGGTTAACTGTTAGCTCAAGAGATATGACCAATACAGCAACAGCACTTCGTTACGAGTTTGCCTATCATAATGCAATAGACAGAAATCATGTGACGGAAGTTATTAAAGACCAACCTTGATAAGATTAAGAATGCATATTAAAGTGTACATTAGTCTGACGAAAGCAGCTACTCTGCAGACAATTACAGTTTACGCCACGGTTTTTGGCCTAGAGAGCTCGCGCATTGAAGCGAGTTTACTGTCGGGGAACTAAGTATAGATACTCGAGTTTAGAGGTCAATAAAACTCTACCCTTAGTCTTACATAAGAACAACCTACACCAAAATTTTCCTTGTTTTATTTGTCGTTTAACGATAAAGAGTAAATATTTTCATTGTGTCTCGTTAAAATTTTATAGCAGATTGAACAAAAAAAGTACCGGTTTTTCTTACCAAGTTTACGGAGCGCTCACTTAGAAGGATCATTACGTAAAAAGTATTGATCTGATCGTAACGAAACTTTAATACGTCTTAAAGGAACTTATTGTTAACGCGTATATGAAGTTTTAATCTGATCTGACGTTTCTTAAAATAGCTGTTGTGAATTTTGTAAAACAACTTTTTCTCGGGCCTGGGTGGTCATAGCAGTATGAAATATGGCTTGTTATGAGGCTCATGGCAATACAAGGCTTAACGTAAAACTACATTTTATCTACTTGTGATTATCGATTTTATATGGATTGATATTTAATCAGCTGACAGGAGATGCTGAGAGCACGTGCTCCTCGGGTAGTCTGGAGTCCCGCCGGCTAGTTGGAATTTTTATCTTCAGTCCATCATTTCGACCACTACTAATAATGAAATAGTCACAGTATCCAGTAAACGATACGACAGTACGGTAATTCAGTTGACTGGCGTAATAAAATTCTCAAAATCAACCTCTTATTTCACAAGCGAGGCCAGAGTTTGACAGGCGGAGCAATCAGACGCTGAGATTTAAGCGAACAGCCGACGTTTCATACATCTCAAGTAACTCAATGCATCACCTAGTGCTTCGTCACAGAATAATGATATTGCAAGTGATACGAGACATACTGAAGGCAGCTTCATAAATAAGGCTCGCCCTCCTCCCTTATTATCTATTGCCATAGCTACCTTTAACCAGGTCTTGGGACACCGAATTGCAACACCGCTTCGCTAGCGTCATACGTCCGGGTCCGGTGTGTGCCTGGTGCAGAGAAGTCATTGCTGTCTTTCAATATTCTAATTTGAATTCGGGTTATTGGGAAAAAGTTCACTAATATGTATGGACGGGGGAAGGTGAGTATGCTGTGGATGACAAAAGGAGATTTTGATGTAAGTTATTTAATAATTAGTCAATAAAACCATAAAACTGATAAAATTACTTCACATAAATTTAACTCATACTAAAACATGACAAGAATCAAATAAGTGTTAACAATTTTTTTCTTACTTTCACTTTCACTGTCATCATTTTGGAGTAATTGTTCAGAAGAATGTTCGATGCAATTGCAATAATTAACTTAACAGTATCACCATTTTCGTGTTTCTTCGTCCTTTGGGAACATGAAATATTGCACACACCCTTCACTCTTAGTGCTGCCATAATTTGACTTACACCTGGAGCTACAAATCTGTCCGGCATCTAAAGGAAACAGAAAAGACAGAATTTTCATATTTATATTAATTCATAATTAATTAATATCGTATGGCCTCGGGTGCCGGGTGCAAGCTTTGTTATTTGACACCCAGAAGGTAGCTTGCATGTCGAATTTCGTTGTTCCTTGAAGCACTATGAAAGTCAAGGAGGTTAGATATCTAAGCTCCTTGAACACTATAGCGCTTTCTAGTAGAGGAATGACGAAATTTGTGTTGGCGGAAACTCCCGATATTAATTTTGCCATTATGAACACGGCCTACTGAATTCAAATGGGTTCTTTGACATGCCAACATCGTATGACATGGTGTCGTAATTTTTGCCGCCTTTCAAAAAATCACTTACCACGGCCAGGAGTGAACCTGCAAGCTTGGGGTTAGTAGACCGACACGTTGACCACTCACCCGCCGTGGCAAGCATATTTATATTGATACGTTGCTGGAAAACAATTTACCCTAGAAAGCCACAGCGTGGACTGAGAAAATCGAAATGAGTTAGCCTACTGTGTCTATAATAATAATAATAATAATAATAATAATAATAATAATAATAATAATAATATCGACCGGGGTAGCTACTCACGTTGAGGCGCAAGGCCCTGGGACCAGACTATCTCTGGACTCGGAAGAACAGTGGGTTTAAACCCCATCGTCAATCGTTCTTGAAATGATTTTCCGTAGTTTCCAATTTTTAGCTCCAGGCAAATGCCACCCACTGGCGCTTCCATCCAATTCTTTGCCCAGTTTCAGTCATTGCATCTCTCATTAACTATTCTGGAGAGGCCGGCATCAGGAAGAGCACCCGGCCGTAAAACCCATTCGCCACATTTTAAAAAATCATCTTAGTTCAACCAACCCCAACCCCATAGAAACGGCAATAATATGGGTTGGAAATAATAATAATGATGAAGATGATGATGATGATGATAAAGCACCATTAGAATTCTGCGACATCTCTTGCCTCTGCTAATTACAGTAGGTAGCTCAGTAGGCTGCCTCTCCGTCATTCATATCTGTCGTTTCCAGCAGGTATTCTTATTCTGACATCATACGAAACAGAAATAGACGAAGGTAACGTCCTCATGAAATAAATCGCTATCTACGCTTTAGTAACTAATTAGTACGCCCATATCAATGATTTATGTGTATCTGTTTTACTTACACTGCTTACATGCCAACGAAGACATGAGAAAAATAGCTATGTTAGTTAGTTATTGATGTTTTAAGGGGCGGAACTACGAGGTCATCTGCCCCTCAAAAAAAAAGTAGCTATGGTCGATCGAAATTACTGGATATTGACAATTATTGTCAGACTCCGCTAATATCAACGGACGATTGTTGTTCCAGGGGTAAGTTACAATATACAACACATTTAAATTTTAACAAGTGTATGAAGCTTAAAAATCATAATGCATGAAGCTTTAGAATAATACAGAAGTGCAACCACGTGTGATAGAATTCGAGAGCTTACTATCATTTAATATTATAGAATAACGACGTTGTGTTGGGAGCTGTACTTACGTTTCCCAGGTGATTAGCCTTCGCTCTCGGGTCTACCTTTAACACTATTGAAAAAAACTGCAAGTGATTAAAGAATATCTGCAATTTTATGCGGACTCACTCGTTCGGCACCATTCATCACCATGCGTGCTTGCCACACATAGACCTGAGTGCGGCGTTGCTGTTCTGCTATGGGCAAGGCCTGGTAATAGGTAGCCATGCTATTGCACGTAAGTATGAAACGCGCCAGGATCCATCCTTTCTATTAAAACCACAGGAGTTTGGCTGTGAAGAATTTTGCCACTAATTTTTGGTTGATTAGGTGGCATTTCGCTCAGCCCACTTAGCACAAGACGCTCACAAGGATCTGATAGTAACTAAGAAAACAGTCTACTATTTCATTTTTTCGTCACCGGCAGAGCACGCACGATGCCACGGACTAGCTCTCTGTGTAACTGATAACTCACGTATCGATTGTACATGTCTGAGGCTCGCTAACTAATGTCCTCTGTACAACGGGGCTGATCGGCCAAAAACCATGGCGAAAACTAGCTCATCTTGCAAGCAAAGTCAATGCGTTGTCATGGTCAGTGACTGCACATCGCTGAGCTCTCCGCTGGCCGACTTGGAGTTGCCAACAAGGAAACATTTGAGGGGGGCAGATTAACTGTACAATAATAAGACCGGGGGACGGGGTGATATTTCGTGCGAGGAAAGGAAATGAATGCTGAGGACTGTAGTTTTAGGATATTTTTAAAGATACAAGATAGTGTCAACATCGGTTAAAACTAACGTCTAAATTATTTGTGAATTTGAATGAGCCCTCGATATTCCGGCAGCTCCTTTCTGCGCGATTTCAACGCGCACACCAGTACCAGCTCGGGTCTAAGCTCTGTGAACTTGCGGGATGAAGGGCAGAGGCAGGGAAGAAGCAGGCGAGAATTGAGAAGCCTGTCAACAGCCTACCGTGTTACCTGACATTCTCGTCTATTCCAATACGGCTAACATAGGGTCTTTTCCAAAACCAGTGTGGTGTTACGAATGAGTGAGAGAGTCACCGACCAATGTATTTGGTTCTGTACTATGCATGGACCGAGAAACCTAATCACTCGTCACCATCACTTCTCATAGTCCACGATGCACATTCCTCTCAGGTTCACGCAGCTTAGACCCGAGCAGTACTGTTGGCTGCTGGCTGGACACTGTCAGTAAGAAAATTCTAAAACACAATGCACTGTTATTTATTTTATTTTATTTTATTTTATTTGAATTCGGGTTATTTCAGTTACACTTTTCGGTACGTTAAAATTATAAGTTTTAGGCGGGATATTTTAAATATCATGGATAACATGCATTAAATATTAAAATACTCTACACTAACGACACATTTCGCAGTCATCCTTCAAAGTATAGGCTACTTCAGTGAAAATATACCAATTCTCTTGTGACAAAAGGTGACGCCTATCACTGAACGTGCTAGTGTAAGCTGAAAGACACCATTCACAGACAGCGTTTGAACAGGGTATCGAAATGGTTAGCACAGTTTCTCGAACTTTGGAAATGCAAATGGCATTCCTTGCAAAACTCCAACAATGTCTGTCTTGGCCCTGTCGTGCATCTGCTTCTTGATTAAAGAGTTATATATATTTTTTCTTTTTTCTTTTGCATGCTCATAAAATAAATTTCAATATTTTAACTAATAATTTTGATTTTGCTAGTCTTAAAAACATAACTGCGGATAATTCGCGGAAGTTCGTGCGTTAATTGCCGCGAATGATCGGGAGTGCATTGAGAAAACTAAAAAGAAGCTAAAATTCGCGTTTTCTGCGAAATTTTGCGAGTATAAAAACCATTATTTTTGCTAATTTTAGGGTTATTAAAACAGATTACCACTTGTGTATTAGTTCATTCAATAATTCGTGGAATTCGCGGTGGTGAATTTTTCCTATCCCTACACAAAAGAGATTTGTCGCACAAGCCCTCATGTTATCAATGTCACCTTCAGTCAGGAAGGGTGTTAAGTGGAGGTTGGTGGAGAGTAACTGTCTTGATTCGCCACCGAGAAAAACACTGACGAAGAGCGCAAAATTAATTATGTCTAAAAATACATTCTTGAAATATACCGTATATCATCATGAGATAAGAGAGGCGTAAATAGAAACAGGGACTCAAGGGGGCTTGCCAGAGCCAAGGAGCTCTTCAGCAAGCACGTGCGAGCCATCTGGCCCTTCACATCCTGCCTGCCTTCCTTCATATATCATCCCATACTTACCAAGTTTGCCAACTTCTCAAACTTAACACCCGACTGAACTGGAAAGGAAAATATACTATATGAGCAACGTTATATTTAGCCTGATATTATCAGGAGTAAGGCGCCCATATGATCGGAGACGAAAGGGAGAAGGCATACTGAACATTATTATCATCATATGGGCATATTATCTCAGTAGTATAGATCCCTCCTGCGGCGCTTACAAGCGACCGATCGTGACAAATGAGCATCCGAATGAAAGAGAATAGACATTTGCTGTGACGAATTATACTATAATTTCATAATTATCTATAATTTCTTTAAAAAAGACTCTTAAAAATGAACGAAGTGTGCGATTTGCAAATACTGTTGCTGTAGAAAAATACGCTCCATAATTGCTGTCCACTTCACATTTTGGCCACTGTGACGCCTGTTTCATGTCAATTTAACATTCTGAGGTCTTTCCTTTATCATTTTGCATGGATTTCAGAAACAGTAAATCAAAGGAATGAGTATTCAAATCGTATTCTTTCATAAATATCGTATAACCGGTGAGTGTTACGGCTAAGCTGTCAATCAATGGACTCAGCCCACAATTGACATTAGCAGTGACGAATTGCGGGGAAAGTGTGGTTTATGAACATGCGAGATTTGTCGCATGGGTCCGCTAGTTATTATTATTATTATTATTATTAATATTAATTATTATTAATAATGATATTCGTTTTCTTCTTTCGGATAGACCTACTGGACAACGCTTTGTTCAACTGTTTGGTTTTTAGATTTGCCGAGTGCTGACGCATGTTTTCCCGGTGTATTTCTTTTCTTTGCTCCGACAAATGGGTGGCTGAGACAAATCTGAGAAGATACGGGTTCAATTCTCACCTCAGCCATCCTGGCAGTGGTCCACCCACTACTTCTACTGCAGGCAAATGCTGGGATAGTTCTTAACTTCAATGACATGCCGCATGGAGCTCCGTTATCCGTCATGACAATAATACTAATAAGTAGCAATATATTTACAGGAATCGTTATTGGACCATCCTATTGGACACAGAATAGGAGGAATGGTGCATTCAGCCAGATTTATTTTTCCCCACACAGTATAACTTTGAAGAAGTTTATTTATCTTATCCCAGGTTATTCGGCCCAAGTGAAAGGCTGTCGGACAAGTTGCAGGTAGGAATCGATAGAGGTTACTGGTCCCAGTGAAATATTTCTGTCTGTTAAAAGTAAGGAGTTAAGCAAAGGGTTGTGTTTATAAATTACTGCTTGTCTCTCCATATCTCAAATACAGCGTAGCAAATTGCAGAGTATACATACTAAAATCCTCATTGGCTGGTCCAGACACTCCAGCAAATGAGAATGGCTCGCAACTACGTCCAGACTCTGGATAAAATAATATACATAGAGGTGGTTTTTGTTGATTCTTTAGGGACATTGCGACATCGTGGTCAAGTACCCCTGTGCACTTGAGTTTGTGTGTAGAATTGGTCATCTTGATGCCTGTACTAGTGAGTGTATTTGTAATTATTAGTATTATTATTATATATGAATTGCAGCCAATGACCAAAGCAGTGTATTTTAATTGAACGCCCGTGGGCTCCCCGCAAGTTCAATTTCAAATAGTTCCGACTTAAGCTACCAGATGCCACTGTCACTGTCACCTAGCGGTGAACGTTGGAACTTGATGGAGCGTTTCTAACCAAATAACCTACAAATTTGGCTACACACTACCAATTGTAGTGGTAGGTTCCTCTACATGCCATAAATCTATGACATGGGCCTGCCAGCTTTACTTCCCCTCAGAAGGAGGGCATACTGAAGGATTTCAAGGCTCTTTGAAATCCGAAGACTTCAGCCGGGTTTGAACCCGCGATCTTGGGCATAGCAGTTCAGCATGAGATATGATTTGGGTAAGAAGCGTCTGCGGCCTTAAGTTAGGTACTATCCCGGCAGAATAGAAGTACAGTTTACACCACGGTATTTGACCGGTAAGTCCGGGTTTCACGGTCATATAGAGGACAGTCTTCGAGCCTCACGCATGTGCAATTGATACGTGAGTTGTCAGATGCGCGGAAAGCAACTCGGGTATCAATGTTGCACAAGCCTGAAGTTTGCCACCTGACCTATGTACGACTACGCAATCAAGGTTCACTGGCCAAGAACTGTGGCGTGAACTGTAGTTTATCACTTCCAGGATGGCTGCGATAAAAATTGAACCCGGGCATCCGCGGTGACAGCCAAGAATTCTAGCTACTGCGCAACGAGGCGGTATACATAATGGGTCTATATTGCACACGATTTATGCACGCAGCAGAGCAAAACCATAATTCATTTTTGAGCTTGGTACATCTCGGTCATCTTCCCTATATACTTCGACATGTTCAATTTGTCTGAAAACCTGAGTATCTGTCGTGACTTGTAATTACTGGGTATGGAGTAAGTGATACGCGCCTAGAAATAAGGTACAATTCCGGCATTCGTCTATAGAGATAGGGGGAAAACAGAGGGGAAATCACAATTATAGGCCTAATGGCTGCTGTTACCGTCGGGATTCAAACAATCGATATTCGAATGTTCAGCTCTCCCTTGCGGTCGTCGTGCGTGACTAAACGTGCACGGCTACGATGCACGTACCGATAATACGAAATTTAGGGTCACCTTTAAATAGTTAGTAAAGGACTGATTCCGTTTGAACACTGGCGGCCCAAGAAATAATACATTTAAATGGCGTCAGCGTTGCCAAGTGAAAGAAACAGTCTTTCCTTAAGTTTTCACAACTAACACCTACATCTTTTACTTTTCATTGAAAAGGAAGCTTGTAGTTTTATGTAGTCGTTAATCTCGCGGTCATAAACTATAAACCACGTGAATCCGAACCACCGGACGAAACATTTCACCTCGAAATATCCCACGTACATTAACCTGGAATCGAACCTCCACCTTGTTAGGAGGCAATTAGCTTGACCGCTGCACCACCATCCTCTTTTTGTTGGCGAGAGTGGTGCCAACCGTCACGAATAGTTATTGATGTGTAAGGAATTGCTGTTTGATAGAAAAAGTAGGTAGTCTAATTACTGGTAGTTCTTTATAGAACTGCTTGTTTATTTCTTAATAAGAAAATGTATAAAATATTAAACTAGCAACGTGAAGATTTATAGAACATTGTCCAAGATACGGTTGTTGAGAGAGACACGGATGTGATGGTCAAGCTGCTTGCCTCTTACTAAGAAGACCAGGTTTGATTCAGGTTAATGCATGTACGATTTTTGAAGTGAAATATCACGTTCGGTGATTTGGATTCCACGTAAAAAGAGCTAAAACGCAATAACATTTACCATGTTAGGAGAATGTAGACTATGTTATTTACCGTATTGATTAATAGATACATCTTATTATTACTACGCCAATCAATACAAATTAAGAAACAACTAGTCAATTGTTGAACATCTATTCAATTGTTGTACTGTTTAAGCTTGACAATGAAGCCTTCTTCATCTAAATGTACAATTAAAAATATTAATTATGATATCGTAGTGTCAAAAATATAAAATATTGATTACAAAGAACAATAATTTGCTATGACTTGACCTCAGAGATGGACATCCTTACAAAGAATGAATTTAAAAATATATGACAGTATTTAGTTGTATATACAGGGTGTCTGTTATTAACGTTTAAAACTCTCTATACAAGTAATTTGATATAGGACACTTAGGGTCGCAAGTTTCCGGAAATACCTTAAAAGTGAACCACAACTGTTAAACACATGACGTCATCAGGTGACGGCTCAGCTCGAGCGGCCAGGTCCATGTTCCCTTACGCACACCAAAGCAGACGTTGAATATCATATCACTCTGGTTCCGTGTTTTAATGCCAACAAACAATCTGCTTCCACTTGAAAGGAGAAGAGCGAGAACAAAGAAAGCTGATGGATAGGCCCCGGATTTGAACCTCGAACCCCACGTGCCGAGTCGCACACGCAGACTGGGAGCCAGAGTGATATGACATCGACGTTTGCTTTGGATGCTTTAGTGTGCGTAAGAGAGCACGGTCCTGACCGCTCGAGCTAAGCCGTCATCTGATAACGTCATATGTTTAACAGTTGTGGTTCACTTTTAAGGTATTTCCGCACACTTGCGACCCTAAGTGTCCTATATCTAATTACTTGCCTCAATGCCATCTACGTCGCTATAGAGAGTTTTAAACGTTAATAGGAGACACCCTGTATATTCATTATTTGCAAGGATATCCATTTCTTTTAATTATTATTAATAATAATAATATCGTATGGCCTCGGGTGCCTGGTGCAAGCTTTGCTATTTGACACCCAGAGAGTAGCTTGCATGTCGAATTTCGTAGTTCCTAGGAGGTTAGATGTTAGATATCTAATCTCCTTGAACACAATAGCGCTTTCTAGTAGAGAAATTAGGAACTTTGTGTTGGCGGAAACTCCCGAGATTAATTTTTCCTTTATGAACTCGGCCTACTGAATTCAAATGGGTTCTTTGACATGCCAACATCGTATGACATGCGTATCGTATTTTTGCCGCCTTTCAAAAATCACTTACCACGGTCAGGGGCGAACCTGCAATCTTGGGGTTAGTAGACCGACACGCTATCCACTCACCCACCGTGGCAAGCTTTTTAATTATTATTTTCTGAGGATAAGTCATAGCAAATTATTGGTCTTTGTAATCATTACTTTGTAGTTTTGACACAACGATATCTTAATTAATATTCTTAATTGAACTTTCAGCCGAAGAATGCTTCATTGTCAAACTGGAATACTGTATGTAAATATGTTCAACAATTGATTAGTTGTTACTTATTTTGTATTGATTGGCGTAGTTTTAGAATTATCAAAAAAGAGCTCCCTTGGATCATGATTGCAAGACTAACGGTCGCAAAATAAACTATGAGCTTCCTCACAACACAAACTGGAGCAACATGATCGGTACAGTGAATTAGCATGCACGTTGTCAAGTATCGTTCGAAGAAATCTGACGGCTTCAAGCCAAAGAGATATGCAAATAACCAGGTTGAGTTTGAATGTTAAAAGGCGTGCCGTAGTAGAGTTATAATTTCGTGCATGACCTTATCCGACAAGCATACGCGTTATCGCCGAGATGAAGTAGGGTGTGGAAGTGTAATACACCCTGTTTAACAAGTCGAACTATACAGAAAAGAAATAAACAATCGTCTACTATGAAGAATTCTACTTCAACTTTGGAATGCATTAAAATTCATCAACGGCACAACCTGATCATCGTAATAATAATGAAAATGAAAATCCACAGCCTGCTTCCAGTCTCCGACCGGGTCAGGAATGGAATGAATGAAGCCCCTATCTAGCGGCGAGGATATGAACTGTGCCGGCTGCCGAGGCCTGACGCACTCCTCTGGGGCAATGATTAAATGAATGACAGATGAAATGAAATGATAGTGGAGAGTGTTGCTGGAATGAAATTTTGACAGGGAAAACCGGAGTACCCGGAGAAAAACCTGTCTGCCTCCGTTTTGTCCAGCACAGATCTCACATGGAGTGACCGGGATTTGAACCACGGACCCAGCGGTGAGCGGCCGGCGTGCTGCCGCCTAAGCCACGGAGGCTTACAATAATAATAATAATAATAATTTATAATAATAGTAATACTAATAAGGGAATGAGCCCAGTGAGACAGACCAACTGCATTATTACCTACTTTCAGGAGAGGAAAACCAAATGGCCTAGTTGAACTTAGATGGAGATCCAAAAGAAGTGGGGATTATATCAACTGATATTCAGGAGCGCATCCCACTGAAGAGAAAACTTATAGCATGCCAAGGTTTCAAAAATATATATACAAAAATAAAAATAAAAAATAAAAAAAACCCCGAGGCTGAAGATTTGGACTCAGGAAAGGAACGAAACCCACCGAGAACGAATGCGGGCATACTGGGCAAACATCAAAGCCCGAAGAATGAGGCAGCTAGAATGGCGCGGTCCATAGTTGGTCGATAGGAAATTAATGATTAAATAATAAAAATAAAAATAAATAATAATAAATTATTTCTATTGTAAACATACCTATTTCTCAACTACTACAAAGCATATATCAATAAATAGAGTAACACTGGATATACTGTATATTTTCACCGTGTTCTGACGTATAGCCCTAACACTCACGTTGCATTTAAATGTATTAACCGTTTCAAAGATCTTCAGTGGCGTAATCGGCAGCATGCTGAACTACTATGCCCAAGATCGCGGGTTCAAACCCGGCTGAAGTCGTCGGATTTTAAGAGCGTTACAATCCTTCAGTATGCCTTCCTTCGGAGAGGAAGTAAAGCTGGCGGTCCATGTCATAGATTTATGGCATGAATAAGAACCTACCACTACAATTGAGTCGTCCAGTTGCAAAATTCGTTTAATCCACTTGTGAATAAGGATCATGTCGTTAAATTATTATTTTAATTATTTATTTAATTATTTATTATTTTTATTTTGGTTTTGTTATTTTGTTTTATTTTATTTCGTTTTATTTTGTTTTGAAATGTTTTGTTTAGTCTTTTGTTTTGTTTTATTTTATATTTTTATTTTATGTTCTTTAAAATTTAATTTTGTTTTATTTTGATTTTGTTTTGTTTTATCTTGATTTTCCAGAAATCAAACACAAACACAGAACCAAAAACAAAACAAAAAACACGAAGCAAAAAGTAAAATTCAAAAACAAATGCAAAAGGAGAAAACAAACACAAAACAAAGAAAGAAAAGCAAAAAGTAAAATTCAAAAGCAAAAGCACAAAGCAAACACAAGACAAAAAACCAAAAACACAAAGCAAAAAGTAGACAACAACATACACAAGAGATACGTGAGGCAAAGTCCAAAGAAACGTTTCTCATGAAAATGATTCTTATTCACCAGTGGATTAAACGAGTTTTACAAGTGGACGACTCAATTGGTAGTTTAGCTAAATTTGCAGGTTATTTGGTTTAGAAACGCTCCATCAAGTTCCAACGTTTGCCACTGGGTAACAGTGGCGTCTGGTAGCCGAAGTTAGAACTACTTGAAATTGAACTTTAATTAATCCATTTGATCTTTCATTAATCCTCTCACGAGGTTGGCGTCTGGAAGGGCATCCGGCCGTAGAAACCATCAGCCACGTGGAATATCATCGCATCTTATCCCCGACCCCGTTGGAAACCGGTTTAATAAGGGGTAGACATAGATTGATTCGTTTTAAAGATCGTCTAACTAGTGTATCAGAGGCAATGCCAGCTGGAGCGCATCCGCTGTCTACTACAGGGTCATTTATATAAAGAAAGAACGGTAAGCGGCAGTTTTGTTATTCGCTGCTGCGGTGGCCTTGGCCGAGCTTGTGGCGCGCTGTGGCCCCCTGCTGTAGTATTGAAAGCGCGCGCATAGTACATATTTGACCATGCAATAAGCGCCCAGATGTTCAGTCACCAGTCTGAACCTCACCTGCTAACATGGTTAGACAGTTATCATTGTAACATCGTATTTTTAGCCTACTTTCGATTTTTGCAAAAAATGAAAGTAGACTTATGAGATCACTACAGGGCGAAAAAAAGTGTGTCTGTCTGTGTGTGTGTGAGTCTGTGTGTGTGTGTGTGAGTGAATGTGTGTACTCTGAAATAAACCAGTTATACAACATTCTAATGTATATTGTGTTAAAATTTGGATTCGATCTGATGACGGGCTTTTGAGATAATAATTCTTAAATGTGACGCATGGTTGAAACACGCTTAAAAACGTGCACTTTTTTGTGTCCCAACTGCGATAAAAAATATTAAAATATAAATTAAAAATCCAAACCTACATGATCTAACGTAGAATAGAACGACGAAAATGTTGATGGTATTGGATTTTATGTAGGTCTATTGGTTACTTAACAAACAACCTTCAAACTCGAGTACACATAATATTTTGGTCGACAGTAGTTAGTTAGTTATTGTTGTTTTAAGGGGCGGAACTACGAGGTCATCTGTCCCATACAGCAGAGATTCCCAAACTATTTTGTGTGTGTACCACTTTAAGAGATGAGATTATCTCGCGTACCACGTAATGGTAGGGAGATATAGTAACTATAGCCCCGACCACCACTACGCAGTAGAACAAAAGATGGATTGTAAATTGTGTTTGGTAGAGTTAACTGTTGGAGTTTAAGCGCAAATAATAAAAAGTGTGTCCAGTTGTGTTATTATTTATTACAATAAGTATTCAATTCAAACATTCAGAAATGAAATATTAAAAAAAGAACTCTTAATAATTACACATAAAAACCGAAGTTTAACTAACAACTTCAGCGTGAAGGGTGAGCTTGAAGATTACAAGCCAACTTAGGAATGTCTGGTTTAAGATTGCTGAGTCTCAAAGGAAGATCGTTATCCACTGAAAGGAGCCTATTCCGGTATTTATTCTTGTGATAAACAAGTAAAGGAAATGCAGTCTCACACAAGTATAAAGTAGTAAAAGGCGGTAAAAATCAAACTCTTTGTCAGCTATGTCTGCATGATCTGCACGCCTCTCATCCAAAATTTCACAAGAGTCATTTATGAAAATGTTTGCCTTAGTTCTGAATCACAATTCAATTCATAAAACTGCTCCTTATCTTTGGCCTTAAAGTCCTCCGGCAAGACATCATTGTTTTTATATTTTACATTTAATATTTTTATATTTTTCGTAACGTATCTAATTTTTAGCCTACTTTTCACATTTTGCAAAAATGAGGAAAAAGTAGACTTATGAGATCGGGAAAATGTGTGTCTGTCTGTCTGTCTGTCTGTCTGTCTGTCTGTCCTTCTGTCTGTCTGGCTGTGTGTGTGTCCCCCCCTATCAACTCCTAAACGGCTGCAGCAATCGAAACAAAATTTGGTAGGAGTAAAGATCTATACCTGAATATCTCACGGCCATATTTGAAAATGATGTCAGTGCTACCAACTGCTAAAAAATCGCAATTGAAATTTGAGCTCCATGTTGGATATCTTGGAAAGTATGAATGGGAGCTATTTCAAAATTGGCACACGTACAGATCATAATATTTCAGTTTAATTTCCAGGAGGCTAAACATGGCAGTGTTGCCAAAATGATTATAAGCCTCCTGATAGGTCCAATTTTTAAATACATATAACTTCTATACTATCAATTGGAATTCAACCAAATTTCGTATGTTGTATGTGTACATAACCAGATATGACTGAGCGTATTCTTCAGACCTACCAGGGCTGCCAACTGTTAATAAATGCTCATAATTTATTTCATCCAAATACCAATATATCAGAAAGTATGCAAGCCGACAGCTTTAAACTATGCACACGTATAGTCCCTGACATTCTATATTAATTTGGAGTAACTTATATACGTCAGTGCTACCAACATGATTCTAAGCCTGCTGACAGGTCCAACTTTAAATACATGTAACTTCCATACTATCATTTGGATTTCAACCAAATTTCATATGTGCTATGTGTACCATAACAGATATGACTATGCGTATTCTAAGGAGCAACCAGTGCTGCCAACTGTTAATATGTGCTGTCCCTATTTTTGTTACCCTAATATCAATATATCAGAAAGTATGCAAGCCAATAGCTCTAAACTTTGCACACGTATAGTACCTGGCATTCTAGACGAATTTGGAGTAACTAATATACGTCAGTGCTGCCAACATGATTCTAAACCTGCTGATAGGTCCAATTTTAAAATGCATGTAACTTCTATACTAACTAATGGATTTCATTCAAAATTGGCACAACAATAGATCATATTATTTCAGATTATTTCTGACCAATACATGCATGACATTGTTGCCAACATGATTTTAGGCGCGCTGTTAGATCCAATGTTTAACTGCATGTAACGTCCATGCTATTCATTGGACTTCAACCAAATTTTGTATTTTGTACCTTAAGAGACGGAACTAAGAATATATACAGTCATCAGGGCTGCCAACTGTAGTGCTCTATTAGGATACATTATGCCAGGTATACAGTATTTCGAACTAATTGGAAATTTCGATATTAGCAACTTAATTTCGGCATTATTCTAGATAGGTTCATATTCTGTAGAATAATCATTGGCATGAAAAGTAGGCTGTATAGTTCTTCACGGAACTTCTTGTTAAAAATATTTTTTGTCACATCACCGCGTACCACTAGAGCAGTAAGAGCGTACCACCAGTGGTACGCGTGCCACAATTTGGGAAACGCTGATCTACAGTATTTTTTTGCTAGATATGAGCACCAACCGTATATTTTTTTAAAGTCAATTTTACCCTCCAGGTTGGTGGTTCCCACGGACTCAGCGAGGGAACTCACCACTACCGCCTTTCCAGGCAGTGTCCTCGAGCTGAGAACACTTGGTCGGATTGGATACAACTGGGGAGGTGTGATCAGCACTTCGCCCAGGCGGCCTCACCTGCAAAGCGAACAGGGGTCTCATGAGGGATTGGAAGGGAAGGGAAGATTGAGATGGATAGGCAAGGAAGAGGGAAGGAGGCGGCCGTGGCCTCACAGTAGGCACCATCCCGGCAATGGCCCGAAGACGAAATGGGAAACCACGGAAAACCACTTCGAGAATGGCTGAGGTGGGAATCGAACCCCTTCTACTCATTTGGACCACCCGAGGCTGAGTAGACCCCGTTCCAGTCCTCATACCACTTTTCCAATTTCGTGGCAGAGCCGGGAATGGAAACCAGGACCTCCGGGGCGGCAGCTAACCATGCTGACCGCTACGCTACGCAGGCGACACCAACCGTATTTAAGAAGAGAAAAATATACCATAAGTGTCGGAGGGGTGAATGGACGCACAGTGAAGTAACTATAGACTTCGATCCAGATGGTAGTCTAGTGATCTCACGAACCTTGTTAATAGCTATTTCAATTTATGTGGAGAGTCTACTCGAAGCAAGAACGGTGATGTTGTTAATAAAACAGGTGATCATTATTTATTTACCTTTCTTAAACAACAGAAAAGCCATGGTGTGAGTGGGAAACTTAACCTAATATAGATGTATCATGATGTAAAGGAAATATACCTAACACAGTATTCAACATACTTTATTTTGGGTTCGGTATTAGACGTAACAAACCAACTAGGGCCACCATCTCATCCATTAGTTTACCACGGTGAGTGAGTAGTCAACGTGTCTGTCTACTAACCCCAAGCTTGCAGGTTCGCTCGTGGCCGTGGTAAGTGATTTTTGAAAGGCGGAAAAAATTACGACACGCATGTCATACGATGTTGGCATGTCAAAGAACCCATTTGAATTCAGTAGGCCGTGTTCATAATGGCAAAATTAATCTCGGGAGTTTCCGCCAACACAAAGTTCCTCATTTCTCTACTAGAAAGCGCTATAGTGTTCAAGGAGCTTAGATATCTAACCTCCTTGACTTTAATAGTGCTTCAAGGAACAACGAAATTCGACATGCAAGCTACCCTTTGGGTGTCAAATAACAAAGCTTGCACCCGGCACCCGAGGCCATACGTCGTGATTCTTAAAATAAGTGCTGAGAATTGGAAAGATGACCCCTACAGGATGGGTACACAAACTAGCGAAGGAAACCTTCTACATAGAGGAACTCAGGTTGAAAATACCATTGCCAGTTACACGACCAATTAACTGTAGAAATGCAAATTGAAGAGATATAGAACCAGACTTCTATATCACTGACGCTATCATGGACAGAACGTGGACCAACGAGAATCAAGAACAAAGACATATAATAACGAGACTAGCAATTTATTGGTTCAATTCTGACAAATTTGCTTAACCAGATCTTACCTTAGCCCGAATGACAAATGTGTACTGTGTGACGAAAGGTGTATCAAGTACCATATAACGACATGCCGCAATTGAACAAAATCCCTTAGTGAATACAGTAAGAATTAATGCCCAATCGGCAAATCTTTCACTCATTAGACGTAACAAACCTTTTCATATGGTAATAATAATAATAATAATAATAATAATAATAATAATAATAATAATAATAATAATAATGTGTATATGAAACAGATCAGGGGCAGCAGATTTCAACAATGCTCAATAACGCGACCTACGAATATTCGGGAATGAAGCAAGCCAGAAGAATTAAGATTGATTCTAACACCAGTAGAGCCTCCGTGGCTTAGGTAGCAGCACGACGGCCTCTCACAGCTGGGTCCATGGTTCAAATCCCGGTCACTCCATGCAATATTTGTGCTGGACAAAGCGGAGGCAGACAGGTTTTTCTCCGGGTACCCCGGTTTTCCCTGTTCAAAATTTAATTCTATCAACACTCTCCATTCTCATTTCATTTCCTCTGTCCTTCATTTAATCATTGCCCCAGGAGAGTGTGATAGGCTTCGGCAGCCTACACAGTTCATATCCTCGCCGCTAGATGGGGGCTTCATTCATTCCATTCCAGACCTGGTCGGTCGACTGGAAGCAGGCTGTGGATTTTCATTATTTTCTAACACCAGTCTCAACAGTAAAAAACTTGGTTGAGGCAATCAACGCTTATGCTGTTCCTATCCTTAGTTACTCTTTTGGTGTTATTAAGTGGAATAAAACTGATATTGAAAGTCTAGAACACAAAATTAGAACATTACAGACCAAATCACGAAAACACCGTCCCAGGAAATCTGTGGAACGAGTCATGCTACCGAGACACAAGACTGGGAGAGGAATTGTTGATATAAACAACCAAGTAGCTTGACAGATCTCTGAGCAAAGAAAAAAATCTGTCCTGAATCAGACCACTCGATGCTGCACGAGGCTGTCAAAGAAGCAGATGATTCGACTCCACTACTCGTAAGTCAGCAAGCGACTCAATACCAGGTGCGCAGTGATTTGGATAGATTGAATGCGCGGTTGTCCAAGCCACTGCACGGAAGACATCCCCATGAAGTTATTCAAACTCACGTTGACACGCTAGCGTCGAACGTTCGACTGTTCTCTAGACAGATGCTTCCTGAAGCAGAAGGCTTTATGTTGGCTATTCAGGACCAGGTTGTCCACACGAGGAACTACTTAAAAGAACATTATCAAGGAAGCGTCGATGCAAGAATATTATTGCAGATACGGTTGCCCAACATCTGAGACTGTTCAGCATATCGTTTCTTGTTGTCGCCATTGTGCAGGGACAGAATATAAGAAAATACATGATTTTGTTGCCAAGATGATACATCAAGATCTGGCAATACGCCTTCAACTGCTGAGACAAGAGAAAGTACCGTGCAATAAATGTGGCCCAGAAAGTGTGCTAAAAATGACAACTTTACCTTCTACCGGTATGGTACTGTATTGACAGACCAATCAGTCGTGCACAACAGACCTGATCTGGTTCTTGTTGACAAATGCATGAGGCACACCACCTTCATAAATGTGATAATTCCAAACAGTGGCAACATGCTAACAAAACATGATAAAAAGCTGTCAAATTTCAGAACTTATTTTCATTTTTCGTGTGACCTCCTGAGAGGCCAAGTGCAGGTCCTTCTAGTCGACGCCCGTAGGAGACCTGCGCGTCGGGATGAGAGATGGAATGGATGAAGGTGAATGAAACTGGGCAAGTATGTGGAAAGAATCGGCCGTGGCCTGTCAGAAGGTACCGTCCCAGCATTTGCCTGGTGTTGACAATGGGAAACCACGGAAAACCATTTCAAGGACGGCCGACGGTGGGGCTCGAACCCACGCGTCTACCGAGTCAGCAGAGAGCTTGGCCCCATGACCTAACGCTGCGCTTTAGCGAGCGTAGCCACCACTGTCGATATTTCAGAACTGATAGGGAAGGAATGGCACATGGCACAAGTCATAATCATATCTAGCACTGGCGTTATTCCCAATAACTTAATGGAATCTTTCACAGATTTGAAGTCAGACCCAGACCATTTTAAGCTTATGCAGAACACATTCATTCTTTCGACGTGTCGCATAGTAAGGTTGTTCTTGGATAATGAAGCCTGAAGGAGTGAAGGAAAAGAGCAATGCTACTACAGAAGGCAGTCACCGAGAGATTGAAGAATTTGCTCCTTATGATGTACCTAATATACGGGATTGTAAATGTTTTCTTTCCAACAAATATGCTGAGAATGTGTAACCGCATGTATGGGTTAAACGTTCACCTTGCTTATTGTGGTTTTAAATACGCTGGTTGTCGAAAGTTTGTCTTTGGAGGGGTTATTCAAAGTGCCAGTATTTCGACTGATGTGAGGTTGCATTTAAACACTCTTAAACGTCATCGGACAGAGCCAGAATCGAACACACGATGCGCGGTTTGCAAGACTAGCACATAACCAACTTTGCCATTTAATACTACAGACAGAAAAACAGACAGATCGGTAAATTGTTCTCAATTCTTGTCTTGCTCATACTACTCATCGATGGGTATGTATAAGCAACTAACTTTTCCATTATAGGCTCATCTAATTTTAGATATCATGTGGATGTCACATGCTGCGCTAAGCGAGGAGTAGGACATAGTTATTTCTATTATAAAAAGTTAATTAATATCCCTCGTAATGAGAGGAATTCCTTAGAGACTGTCTGGTTGTGGTAGCCCGCAGTCTCGGTCGCGGTAATAATCTGTCAGCCACGCAGCCAACCACCAATAGTTTACAGTACATGGAAATGGAGACTGTAATGAAAAGAGCCCAAGAGAAGTTATTTAAAAACCGTTAGCTGCAACAAAGACACTTTTTAAATCCTAGTGGAACGTCTGGGATGACATTTAGATTGAAAAATGTAATAATAAACCAACTACCACAGATGTTAGGAGAGATAAAATGAACCAGAATATACAGCCTTTATAATGCAAGGTAATGTAGATTAAACGACATTCCAGTCTTTTCCCAAGACGCTTTATTAGGTGTCATACCAGCTTGGTAAAATAACTTACAAATAAACCACGACAAAACTAAACAAATGATTTTCAGAAGAGGTGGAAAATTCTACCCAAGGACACACTGATCCTTGAAGATAATACCTAGAAGTAGTCTCAAAATTCAAATATCTTGGAGTTACTCTCCAAACCACACAAACATCATTCAGCATTCATGTGAAAGAGAGAGCAACAGCAGCGATAAAAGCAATTTACAACATTCAGCAGCCCCAAAAACTCTCGATAAAAACGGCTATGACATTATTTAAAACGGCCATAGCACCAATAACGACTTACGGAATCCGTATAATTTGGGACAAACTAAAAGAAAACGACCTATTAACATTAGAGAAAGTCAAATCTCGCTATATGAAAAGAGTCTTTGGTATCGGGAAGACAGCGCTGTCCAGGCTGACTTATGTCTTCACAAAAGAAATGTTCTTCATAGAAGACATTAGAGTGCAGATGCTACTGCCGCGCACCGAGTCCTATGAGAGTGCCCTTCAAATACCCAAAGAAAAGCAAAACGCTATCTGGGATGATTTCAACTCAACTAACGCCATACTGACTGACGAATGGAAACAGGCAAACTATGAACTCCAACACATAATGACACGATACGCTACACATGGCTTTCACTACAAGTTCTGCCAAAACAAGAGATTCCACCAACCAACTGAAGAATGTGTGTGTGATCTATGCAACGAATGCTGTTCTCGATATCATGCAAAAAATTGCCGACGAAGACATATATCAATAACCCAATTGGGATTGGAATAATGTACAGTAGGTTACCGGTACTCACTTTTGTATTTTGCACATTGTGCGCTGTTTCATTAATAATAATACATGTTAATAAAGTGCATTAATCATTACTGAAAATGAAAATCCACAGCCTGCTTCCAGTCTCCGACCGGGTCAGGAATGGAATGAATGAAGCCCCCATCTAGCGGCGAGGATATGGACTGTGCCGGTTGCCGAGGCCTGACGCACTCCTCTGAGGCAATGTTTAAATGAATGACAGATGAAATGAAATGATAGTGGAGAGTGTTGATGGAATGAAATTTTGACAGGGAAAACCGGAGTACCCGGAGAAAAACATGTCTGCCTCCGTTTTGTCCAGCACTGATCTCACATGGAGTGACCGGGATTTGAACCACGGACCCAGCGGTGAGAGGCCGGCGTGCTGCCACCTAAGCCACGGAGGCTTCTACATTAATCATTACTAGTTCCAGGAATTTACGAACAATTATAAGTTCAATTACAACGTCATAAGATAGAAAGGCGAAATAAAATGTTCCAAAGATGTACGGAGTATGGTAGGAAGATCAGCATTTCAAAGACGAAGGTTATGTCCGTAGGGAAGAAACGCAAGAAAGTAGAATCCCAGGTAGGAGGAACTAAATTGGAGCAGATGAAACATTTTAAGTACTTAGGCTGCGTATTCTCTCAGGATGGTAGTACGGGGAACGAAATATAGTCGAGGTGTGGAAACGCCAATGCAGGGAGTTCTCAGTTGCGATCTACAGCATTCTGCAAGAATGAAGTTAGTGTAGCGACGAAACTTTCCCTACATCGTTCAGTATTTAGACCAGGGGCGGCCAGCCTTTGCACGCTCGGTGTGCAAGCTGCGCTGCTCCGCACTACGGCAAGCTGGTTTCTGCCCCTATTGGCTGGGCTACCTGCCCTGACTGCCGGTGCGTTGGACCGAGTCAAGTTGGGATCGCCTTCGCGCCGGACGTAATGTAAACACACAAACAAACTGTTCTTCCAATGTGTTAGTTGTCCGAAACATCTGCATTCTGTTCGCGTGTTTCTCCGCGTACTGGCACTTGAAGATTACTTGCTTAGCATTACAACATATTGTTGCTGTTACTTGATATAGTGGTTTTGCGACATCGTGGTCATGTAGCTCTGTGCACTTCGGTGTGTGTGTATAATTTGTCTGATAAACTGTGTAATTGTTGTGGCTGTATTAGTGTGTGTATTTGTAATCCAGGTGAGGACTGGGAAGGAGGCGGCCGTGGCCTTAATCTAGGAGCCATCCCGGCATTTGGCTGGAGTAGAAGTGGGAGACACGGAAAACTACTTCCAAGATGGCTGAGATGGGAATGAGATGGGAATCGAACGCACTTACTCTCAGTTTTGCCTCATGAGGCTTAGTGTACCCAGTTCCAGTCCTCAGACCAGAATTAAATTTCTTGGCAGTGCCGGGAATCAAACCCAGACCTCCAGGGCAACATCCAAGAATTCTAGCTGCTCCACCAAGTGGTGGCCACAATTAAAACAATGGGACTCATATTTTATGACAATGCGATTTTGGTCACATTTTCCTTGTTTTCAATTTGTTTTCATATTTACAATAGCTCAATATTCGGTACGATTGCTTGTGAGACTATCAACCGGAGGCTGTTTCGCAGGTTACCGTCAGACATCAGAGCGCGATGCCGTGATTTTATTAGTTTCAATGCAGAGAAAAACGTTTCACAGACATACGTTGCTCCAAACATTGATAACACCTGCTGTGCAATTTTGGATATTCTCACTGCGGTAATTTTGAGTAGAAATCGGGAAATTTTTCACAGAGCTAAATATATCCTCAAGTCTTGTGCTACATTGCAAATTTATAAGCTCCATTTGTAACTCATGCGGAACCTCAATTACAGAGATTGAAAATGGCTTGACATATAAATCAAAAACAAGTTTAAGTTTTTCAAGTTCTAGAAATCTGGTAGAAATCTCTTTCAATATAGGGGACACCACACCCTGACCGTTTGACCTTCGACATAGCAAAGGCAGTACGGGAGGGAGTAAGACGAGAAATCGAGCGAGAGAGAGACAGAAATATAACTTAGGCTTCTCCACCATCACTGCAACGCCGTCAGTGCCAGTGCCCCTGGGGTGCTGTTTGGCCACCTCTGATTTAGACCGACCTTAGTTAGTTATTGAGGGTTTAAGGGGTGGAATAACGAGGTTATCTGCTTCTTTTGGCCGACCTTGCTGCATGCAAGTGTGAGCTGGGTAGACTAAGGATATTTGATGCCTAAACTATAGGTACCTGATATGATGGTTGGTTGGTTGGTTGGGTCCTCAGTCTAGGGACTGCGACAACACGGTCATGTAGCCCCGTGTACTTTGGGTGTGTGTAGAATCTGTCTGATAACCAGTATTGTGATGACTGTATTAGTGTGTGTTTCTGTTTCCTAATTCAAGTAAGGACTGCAGACTTTGAATTTTTCAAATAGTTCCTACTTTTGCCGCCAAACGCCACCGTCAACGACTACTAGTTCAGAACTTAGCTACTAGACGCCACCACAGTCGGCTCCTGGCAACGAACGTAGGAACCTAAGAGTGTTGTTTACATTCTTAACGTATATAATTTGACTTCACACAGGTGTAATTAGTGGAAGGTTCTTTAACATGCCATAAATCAATGACATGGGACCGCCGCGCCGGCCTAACTTCCCCTCCGAAGGAAGGCATACTGAGGGATTTTTAACGCTTTTAAAATATCCGACGACTTAACTGATATGAGGGATGCACGAACGATTGCTGGGACAAATAGATGGGAGCAATGGCAGGAGGGTACACGTAATTAAGATATGTAGGCTAAGTTAGAAATGAACATCCTAGATGAAGCTGTTCGTATGAGCCGACTCAGATGGTGGGGTCATGTGAAGAGAATGGGGCAGGAGAGATTACCTTAGAGGGTAATGAGTTTGGCTGTAGAGTGTAGGAGAAGTATAGGTAGGCCTAGGAGGCTATGGTTGGATTTACTGTTGAACGATTTCAAAGTGAGAGGTGTAGAAACGGACGAGACCTCAGTGCTAACTGCTAATAGGGCATTATGAAGGAGACTTGTTTGCAAACAGAGGTTTGCAGACTAGACTGGACGCTGAAAGGCTAAACAGTCTCAAATGAAAATGCATGTATATGTGATGATGATGACCAAAGACAAGTACATTTCGAGAGATAAATGGTTAAGTGGTAAATATTTCGTCAATATTTTCACGTAATAACTTTGTATTAACTGAAAAATAACTGTGCCCTGGAAAAAGTGATAAGGGAGTGGCGAAAGGAGCTGACTAGTTAGGGGGTGCCAAGTGGTATTACTTTGGGACACAAGTGCAATGGGCTCAGTGTTGATTGCCTGGCATTTGCCGACGACCTGAAACTTCTATCTCATTCAATAAGAACTTCTGTGGAACAACTTAATGTTCTCAAGCAACAAGCAGCTAAGGTAGGACTACATGTGCCACTTGAAAAAAAACCTCAGTACATCACAAACATCAGTGAATCTCATTGTACACTGCATATGGACAAGGGAGCGATCAAGAAAACTGACAGATTTAAGTACCTAGGCGAATGGCTGGAACCAAATCTCTCGGATATAAGGGCATTATCAACTCGAGATAACAAGTTAGAAATGGCTTATCAACTAACCAAGATCGCATATAATACACAGAAGAAAATGGAAATTGCAACACCCAGAAGGAGTGGTGCTACATTGCTGCAATTGAACATGCAGGACGAGTGTTCGGTTGTGATTCGATGATTACACTTTCAGGTCCCTTTGACCGCAAGTTTGGACAACAATCAATACAGGATGTGCCCACCACGAGCTGCAATACATTGATGAATTCGGCGAGACATGGAGTCAATAAGACCATGGATCGCTTCCTTAGGAATTGTGGCCCATGCTTGCTGCACTGCACGGGTCAGTTGTTCCAGAGTTGTGGGTGGCCGAGGACGGTTGGCCAGTTGTCGACCCATCATGTCCCACACATGCTCAATAGGACTGAGGTCCGGGGATCTGGCGGGCCATTCTAAGGTTGTGATGTCGTGGAGAGCTTCTCTGGAGATGCGTGCAGTGTGAACCCGGGCATTGTCCTGCTGAAACATCCCATTAGCAATGTTCGCCATCATAGGGACAGCCACTGGATTGAGTACCCTATCAACGTACTGTCGAGCAGTCATAATGCCCTCAACAAGCACTAATTGTGATTTCACATTAAAGCCAATAGCTCCCCAGACCATAATGCTTGGTGTTGGCCCTGTGTGCCTCTCGACAATAAGGTCTGGGCGGCCCCTCTCCCCGGTACGTCGGCGCACACGATTCCGACGATCACTGCGGGCAAGACAGAAGCGCGATTCATCACTAAAGACGACCCTCTGCCATTCGTCGACCCACGTCGATCGTTCTCGACACCAGGTCAGCCTTACACGTCGCTGTTGTGGGGTCAATGGAACACCTTCTGCAGGGACACGGGATTGCAAGCCAGCTGCACGCAGGCGATTACCAACTGTTTGTCGTGTAACGTGGGGTGCCACAGCTGCTCGAATTTGCGCTGCTGTTGCATGGGGTTTCATCCGGGCCATCCGAATGACGCGGCGATCCTCTCTCACAGTTGTCTGTCGCGCTGGGCCTGTGCCAGATCTACGAGTGAGGGTACCTTCATTTGACCACTGCTGCCATACACGTTGTACCGTAGATGCCTGTCGGCCAACACGTGCAGCGACAGTCCTTAGCGATAATCCAGCCTCACACAGCCCAATTATCCGAGCCCTCTCAAATGGCGACAGTTGTTAATAGCGTGCTCTTCTCTGTCGTCGTGGCATATTTGACGGGGAACACTTCACTGCACAGACTGCAAGTCAACTACGCTACACCAGAGTCCGTATACTGGAGTTGATTTTTCCGTTACCAATCACGTGGGGAGACCTGTAGCAACAATCCAATGGGTCTGAAACTTTGATCGTTTACATACATACAAGGCATCGTTCCATATCTTGAAAATCAACACAAACGACCAATGCCTTCATGGTGTTGCAATTTCCATTTTCTTCAGTGTAATAAGTGTCTCTCCCTAAAGACTAAATTGAGACAGTACTAGACAGTTATACGGTTTGGAGGCTTATATGCTTCAGAATGTATAGTATTCAACCGGAAGGGACTCACGGACCAACTCGAAGTACAGGAGAGAAAGATAATGAGGAAGATATTGGGGCATGTTAAGGAAGGGAATGAATACAAGAGTCGACCTTGACCAACCAGCTCCTCGGTTACTGGCAAAAGCGGAAGACCAAGTCACCATGGTTGTGGGAAGTGAACCAAGATCTGCAAGAACTTGGAGGGCCGCCATGTTTGTTTTGTACTTAACCGGATTTTTAAAGTCTTATAGATGAACTTTCAGTAGTGTCCTCTATCTCCGTACAAAATTTCAGGGTGATACCGCTAATAGTTTCAGAGATATAGAATGCCGGTGAAATAATTCGCACATTCGCCATCTTGTGGTTATGTAAACAATTGAACAATGTTAGATGTCGGTGCATTACTATGTATATAGACATATACTGTACCAAGTTTTAATGCGTTTGGTTGGTTAAATCGCGAGAAACGTCTATTTAAAAGTCTCAAATTCGCGTGGCCGCCATGTTGGTTTTGTAGTTACCAGTTTTTCAAAAGTCACATAGGTGAACTTCTAGTAGTTCCCTCTATCACCGTAAAAAAATCCATGGTGATATCGGGAATAGTTTCGGAGATATAGAATGCTGGTGAAATATTTCGCACAGCCGCCATGTTGGAGTGGTAAGACGTAACACAATTTGAAGGGCACGGTCGGGGTCGTCCGGAATAGTGGTTTGAACTTACCGAGTTTCATTGAAATCGCTCCAGCCGTTTAAGATTTATTAGACACAGACACACACACACACACACACACACACACACACACACACGGACAAAAGGTGATCTCATAAGCCTATTTTTTCAAAATTGAAAATAGGCTAGAAAGATGATGTATAATGCATTAAGAACAGAATTAAATTGAAACATAACCTTTCGTACCAAAGAGGTGGTGGGGATGGGTGTGGGGGGTGGTGGAATAGTAGAAGGGGGTGGGGGGTTACGACGGGCCAACAATTCAACGATTGGGGCCGGAGGGGTTGCGGGGCAGCCACGTGCGAAATTGAATCGCCTGGGCCCACACTACTAGCGCCTACCAATCCGCCATATTGGTTGGAATCAAAACTTTCCACAAAGACGCATCTCTATTTACTTACATAGTCTTTGGATGAAAGTAAACTGACTAGAAGAAACTGAGGCGATCGTCAAAGAAATAAATATCACAAACGACATCATAGAAAATCGTGGAGCCTTGAGTACAATAGTACGCAAGCACTAATTCATGGAGAAACCTAAGAAGAAAACTGGCAGGATATGGTCCACACAACACAAGGTGCAACACAGTGAATTCATGAAGAGATTTGGGGAGGATAAGAAGGCGAAAACCAACAAGACAAAAGCCAATCTTTGCATGCCATAACGAAGAAGGAGAAGATGCAGATGAATCCTAATTGCTATTTTAAGTGACAAACATTCTTGGTTAGGCCTACTGGCCCTCAGTAATGATTATGAGGACTACAACCTGCCATTAAATATCCCTCAATCGATGTTAAAGATACATTTTGTTTGAAAGTAGAATTCGAACACGTGTTATCAGGAAACAAAATACTTAATATTCAAATTACCTCCTTTAAGAAATGTTGCTGAACAGAAAGGGTTATGTTGTACGAACTAAAATGCGATGTATTTATAAACAATTTATTTGTTTGCCCACTCTACTACAGCCACCGAAATAAAACAGGTTAAAGATTTAATTTAAAACACTTAATCTATGACAAATGTTAACAATGTTAACCCCAAAAATGTTGATAAGTTGAAGATTTTATAATTTACTTCATACTAAGCCTCCGTGGCTTAGGCGGCAGCACGCCGGCCTCTAACCACTGGGTCCGTGGTTCAAACCCCGGTCACTCCATGTGAGATTTGTGTTGGACAAAGCGGAGGCAGACAGGGTTTTCTCCGGGTACTCCGGATTTCCCTATCACAATTTCATTCCAGCAAAACTCTCGACTAACATTTCATTTCATCTGTCATGCATTTAATCATTGCCTCCGGGGAGTGCGACAGGTTTCGGCAGCCGGCACAGTTCATATCCTCGCCGCTAGATGGGGGCTTCACTTATTCCATTCCCTGACTCGGTCAGTTGACTGGAAGCAGGCTGTGGATTTTCATTCACTTCATACTAATTTAGTCCAGCGGCGTATCCGCATCTGACCACTTCACGTCTGAAATACTGCTAGTTACGCATCGGGGCCCCGTGGTTGCCAAACACGTCTCGTAAGCTGCGGTCCTCTTGAGGCAAATGTAGTGTTACTGTTCATTGGGTAAAAGAAGATAGTCAATATCTTCCACGAATAAGAAGGTATTTGAAGTGAACAGCCTACGTGAATAATCCAGTATTGAATTAGGAGAGGGACAGATCCTCCGAAATCGGAGGGAAGATCACTCTCCATCAGGCGCGGATTCAAGGGGGGGGGGGGGGGTCACGGGGGTCATGACCCCCCCACCAAAACGGAGACCAAATTTTTTTGCAAACTCAAAAAACGAAAACACAATTACCAGACAAATAAAACTTAACGAATTTTAACTGAAAAACAGTTTTTTTTTTTCATTTTATTCAATACTGAATTATCTTTATTGGAATTATTATGTTCTGTTACAACTGTACATATTTACAACTTCTAACCTCTTGTATAAAAACTATTAGTTATACAACAAAATCAACTCGTCTATTTTGTTTAGCAAACCTTGTGATTACCTAATCGATGTTTATAGTGATGTCACGATGAATGTCAGTAATGCACGGATAGGAAACAGGGGCTTTTTTCGCACCAAAAATTTTTGCCTACGTCCAAACTGCAAGCTTGGTTGGCAATTTAAGCTGTGACTTTCTCCCTTTGTCGGTACCAACTCGACTTGCCGAAACTGTTACGTACCTTGATCCTTTTCTCGAAGCTCGATGTAAAAGTCGCAAAACACGCCGTTGCAATTTGTACGAATATTTTTGGTGCGCTAAACGCATCAAATTTCTATCCATGAAGCTTGCAAAAAAAATGGTCTGGTTTTGTACGTTTGATTATTTTGTGATTGCGTTTTTAGTGATACCATTTTTCTTAACAATTTCGATTCTCTGACCCCCCCCCCTCCACCGCCCCCCCCCCCCCCCAAGCCAAACTCTAGATCGATTCTCTGACCCCCCCCAAAACCAAACTCTAGATCCGCGCCTGCTCTCCATGCATTGTATTATCGAACATTTCAGTCCAGCATACTCTTCAATCCTTTGTAAGGCAGTAGGAATTATGTAGCCGATACTGTTGAATAATTTATGATTATTGTAGATTACTGGCTGGATCTTTACTATACCTCCCCTCAATGTCAGGAATAAACAACTGGCAAACATATCACAGTAGCGCCGTTTAGTAAATAGTATTTGCAACCCATTGTACACATTCGCACATCTCCTTGCATAACTTCACGTTCAAATACTAAATCTGTAACCAGTTACAAATTTCGAGTGTTTGATGATACCGTTGTTTTGTGCTGCCTTCTGTTTTATTTTCATTTCATTGTTTCAGTATATATTAAGGAACTATCGAACAGTGCATCCCAGAGCCACTTCATCCAAATTACAAGAACGTCGGTAGTCTATAACTTACAATGTAATTGCTTGTTTTGATCCTCAGTTTGGAGGCTGTGACAACGCGGTAATGTAGCCCCGTGTACTTTGAGTATGTGTAGAATCTGTCTGATAACCGGTGTTAATTGCGATGGCTATATTCGTGTGTGTTTTCTGTAATTAAGGTAAGGACTGCAGACGATCAATTTCAAGTAGTTCCTACTTTTGCTACGGTCAATGACACCTAGCCGCGAACTTGGCTTCTAGATGCCACCACAACCAGCACCTGGCGATGAACGTTGCAACTAATAGAGCGTTAATAAAATCTAACATCAAATTTAGTATCACACAATTATAGTTAGTGGAATGTTCTTTTACTTGCCATAAATCTATGACATGGGCCCACCGGTCTTACTTTCCCTCCAATGGAATTGCAATGTAATTGCGTAACAGTTTACAATATCTCAAGTTCCTTCCTTTTCATACAACAGTTATCATAACTATGCTGAATTATTTTTCGTTCTCGCCTGCTGTGCCCAATGTTGCAGGGTCAAATCCTGGCACAATCAGTGGGCATTCGCGGGGTCGCTAATGCGAGGGAGCCTTGTCAGTAGATTTATTAGCACGTTAAACATCCTCTTCGGGACGAAACTCGGGCGTCTCTAAAATCCATGGTAGTTAAAAGGGACGTAAACCCAATAACATTAGACTATTATCATTATTATGATATATTTTTGTCGATAAGTTGGTGTAAAACTACTGTATGAACCACCTCGTACAAATACTCACACAATACTACAGATATCTCAATAACAAAGGTTATCAGACAAATTGTACGCACTCACGCCCTAGTACACGGGGTTAATTGACCTCAATGTTCAAGTCCCTAATTAAAATATCATCTGTTAATCTGGTATTGAATTTTTAGCCTACTTTTCACATTTTGCAAAAATGAGGAAAAAGTAGACTTATGAGATCGGGCAAATGTGTGTCTGTCTGTCCTTCTGTCTGTCTGTCTGGCTGTGTGTGTGTCCCCCCTATCAACTCCTAAACGGCTGCAGCAATCGAAACAAAATTTGGTAGGAGTAAAGATCTATACCTGAATATCTCACGGCCATATTTGAAAATGATGTCAGTGCTACCAACTGCTAAAAAATCGCAATTGAAATTTGAGCTCCATGTTGGATATCTGGGAAAGTATGAATGGGAGCTATTTCAAAATTGGCACACGTAAAGATCATAATATTTCAGTTTAATTTCCAGGAGGCCAAACATGGCAGTGTTGCCAAAATGATTATAAGCCTCCTGATAGGTCCAATTTTTAAACGCATATAACTTCTACACTATCAAGTGGAATTCAACCAAATTTCGTATGTTGTATGTGTACATAACCAGATATGACTGAGCGTATTCTTTAGACCTACCAGGGCTGCCAACTGTTAATAAATGCTCCTAATTTATTTTATCCAAATACCAATATATCAGAAAGTATGCAAGCCGACAGCTTTAAACTATGCACACGTATAGTACCTGACATTCTATATTAATTTGGAGTAACTTATATACGTCAGTGCTACCAACATGATTCTAAGCCTGCTGACAGGTCCAACTTTAAATACATGTAACTTCCATACTATCATTTGGATTTCAACCAAATTTCGTATGTGCTATGTGTACCATAACAGATATGACTATGCGTATTCTAAGGAGCAACAAGGGCTGCCAACTGTTAATATGTGCTGTCCCTATTTTTGTTACCCAAATATCAATATATCAGAAAGTATGCAAGCCAATAGCTCTAAACTTTGCACACGTATAGTACCTGGCATTCTAGACGAATTTGGAGTAACTAATATACGTCAGTGCTGCCAACATGATTCTAAGCCTGCTGATAGGTCCAATTTTAAAATGCATGTAACTTCTATACTAACTAATGGATTTCATTCAAAATTGGCACAACAATAGATCATATTATTTCAGATTATTTCTGACCAATACATGCATGACATTGTTGCCAACATGATTTTACGCGCGCTGTTAGATCCAATGTTTAACTGCATGTAACGTCCATGCTATCCAGTGGACTTCAACCAAATTTTGTATTTAGTACCGTAAGAGACGGAACTAAGAATATATTCAGTCATCAGGGCTGCCAACTGTAGTGCTCTATTAGGATACATTATGCCAGGTATACAGTATTTCGAACTAATTGGAAATTTCGATATTAGCAAATTAATTTCGTCATTATTCTAGATAGGTTCATATTCTGTAGAATAATCATTGGCATGAAAAGTAGGCTGTATAGTTCTTCACGGAACTTCTTGTTATTTTCAATTTCTGGATGTCTCATGAGTAATGTCATATTTTACGTTTGGTGCTTCATGAGATAGAATTGGTTTTACTTTGGATCACCAATGCTATTTACAGGAGGCCATGACTAGAATTGCGTATATTGCGAAAATGTATCATCAAAAGATACCATACATCACCAGATTTAGACACTTGGAAAATCAAACAGAGGGTGTAGATGTGTACCTCATGCTCATGAATTGACCCCTGAACAGTCTTGAATATAACCTCAAATTTAGTTTACACCGTAGTTAGTCGAATGTTCTTTTACTTGCCTGTCGTCAGCGTATCGGTAACCCTATGGATGATAAATTTATTAGGAGAATTGTCACATATGATGAAAGATGGGTCTATTATCGCATCGCTGACGCCTCGAAACAATGGCTCAGTCCCCGTCAACCTGCCAAAGTCATCGTTAGGATCAGTTCGGCCCCAAAGTGATGTTGTTTGTCTGGTGGAATTTTGAAGGAGTGATTCACTGGGAGTTTGTTCCAAATGGGCGTGCAGCCAATGCGGATCTGTATTCTCAACAACTGGAACGAGTTCATTAAATTTTGAGACGCAGATACCCAGCATTAGTTAACCGAAATATAGTTCTCATGTAGCAGGGCATTGCGAGACCTCATACTGCTCGAACGTCCATGGCAAAAATTCAAGAATTGGGAGGAATTGAACTGCTACCTGATCTTGCGCCTTCAAATTACCATCCTTTTCGATCCATGGCCCATGTCTTGCGTGGAAGAAATTTTGAAAACATTGAAGCTGTGGAAATGGGTTATTTTCCCCCTCTATTTCAAATCAGAAGTTCTCACTCTATCACCAGATATAATTACATTGAAAACACGTGGTGATAACCGAAAGTCTGGTTTACAACTGACGATTCGAGCTAGGGAATCGTTCTACTGTTACGGACGCGCACGCGCTCTATGCAGAAGTTTTGAAATGGCCCGTATAATTGCTTTAATTACCCCCTAAAATGTTCAGTGCAAAGATAAAGTATATTCGGTTGATAACCGAACACCAACCTGGTTAAATAATATAAAATCACCTATTATCGATTTAAAAAGAATTTTTCATATGATTTGATAAGGAGCCAGATCCGTTAGATTTTCTCTCTTTCGGGTGTTGTCAAGGTTATTTTGAGTACATTATAATAGTGTTAATTGCCCAATATGATGTGGCTCTCATCTCCGATCCCGTAGAAATGGGAATAATAAGGAGATTAGTCTAATGTCGTTCGAGTGCGGTTTTATTACAGTTATCTACAGTATTTCGTCTGACATATTTGCTTTCTGAGGGTTAATGTTGTGGGTGAAATTCTGTCTCCTCTTTCCTTTAAACGCAGCAGGCCTTATAGTGATCGCCTGCCAGATGACAACTGATCCAGCGCCCTTCGTTTGGACCACGACAAAGAAAGAGAGCCCTATTACCTTGCCAGTTCATGCACAGACAATGTGGTCCTACTTTTGCTCTAAATATATTTTCTTTTTTCTATTTCAACATTAAAATTGTCTAGTAATATTGCAACATTTCATTTAGGAATTATACTGTAGATAGTCTATCTCATCTTTCAGATAGTCCCAGAATAATAATAATAATAATAATAATAATAATAATATAAAACAGTTATTCTTCCTGAAGCAACATATGCGGCTGAAACAATAGTAATCGTTGGTCATTCCAAGATTAGGGAACTGGAAAAGCAGGTACGGAAAATTCTCCGGAAGATCTACGGAGCAATCAACAGAAACGGCATTTGGATGAAGAGACCTAAAAGAGACATAAAATCCAATAACATTATCATCCACTAATAAGTATATTTCTGTGCATAAACAGGTAAATCATATTCACTTGCAGTTGAGTTTCATTAAGTTATAAAGCAATTCACTAAACATCCAACATTGTTTATATTTCACGGCTTCTTTCACTCATATCACAAAACACAATATATCGGGGGTGTTCTATTAAAGTTATTACCAAGTTAGTCTAGCACTTGAGCAATGCCGAAAGTAATCCAAATTGCTGTCATCGCTTTGAAATGTAATTAGGACTAGAAATCATCTTCACTTTTCACGGTGTTTAGAGAACGAAGGTGTGGTGGCAACACACTGGTTCAAATGAAGAGTTTTTTCAGATTTGCACCGGAAATATTAATGCACATTTCTGTAAACACTTTCTCCTGCAGCCACCAAAGAAGGCACTCGCCATTTAAAGTGCTTTAAAACAAATCCCACGGCCAATTGCCGCTATATTAGCACTTAAAGTTACAAAATAAATGTCAACGCATAATGTAAATAGAACGTACAGGAATTTTTAAATACAATTGACAAGATCGATAGTCTTCTCGTGTATTGTGAGGAAGTCGAATCAAAGGGTATCGATTGGTGTGCATGTAGTGTTTTTCATTTAATAATAGATCACAGACACTTTCTTTGCATT
Source organism: Meconema thalassinum (assembly GCA_946902985.2). Classification (NCBI taxonomy): domain Eukaryota; kingdom Metazoa; phylum Arthropoda; class Insecta; order Orthoptera; family Tettigoniidae; genus Meconema; species Meconema thalassinum. Next base: position 292,091,188 of record OX336390.1, on the reverse strand, counting down.
CTGATATTCAGAAACGATCATATTATATAAAACCTCGTAATAGGCCTATATATTGAATTCGATGCATACAATAATGCTTCCATACAAATCAATATGTTTCCTGCCATCTATTGGATCTGGGGTGAACTATTAATAGCATGCAATGACTACTACCATACCGAGCCTGGCTCCTTACTATCCAAACCACAGGACATGGCATTTGACTTCGAAAATTTCACATGCATTGACCGGGAGTCGAACCCAGTCCACCTGGATGAGAGGCAAACAGCTTGACCGCTGTGCAACCACGCCTCCTGTCTAGTCTAACCCAAGGCATGTCACTGAGGTGTGACGTAAGGAAGAGCAAGGATTGTATTTCAGTATGACGTCAGAAAAGAGCGCAAGGTATCACTGTACAATATGAGAACGGGAGTTGATTCCAGGTATTATACTACAAGCCAAGGTAGTGATGGAATCAGAGGCGTATCTAGGAGAGGGCGAGGAGGGCGACCGCCCAGGGCCCCGCGTCATGGATTGTTTTAAACTTAATTGATTAATTAATTATACTTTTCAAACTTTTCAAATTAATTTATAATTCATGTTCTTTTTTCAGTACAGCCATGACGAATAGAGTCATGATACAGCTATGACCTCCCGTGACGTTAAGCAAGTTTGGATTTTTGTGAAATGATAAAAGACTTTATCCGGAAAAAAAAGTCGCAAAGTAATATTTTAATATTTCATAGTTTACATAATTTTCTTCAAGGGGACTTAAAGGTTTCTTTCATATTATTAAAAACAAGAAGTTTCGTGAAGAACTATACAGCCTACTTTTCATGCCAATAATTATTCTACAGTATATGAACCTATCTAGAATAATGACGAAATTAAGTTGGTAATATCGAAATATCTAATTAGTTCAAAATATACCTGGTATAATGTAGCCTAATAGAGCACTACAGTTGGCAGCCCTGGTGACTGAATATATTCTTAGTTCCACCTCTTAAGGTACAGAATACAAAATTTGGTTGAAGTCCAATGGACGTTACATGCAGTTGGACACTGGATCTATCAGCACGCGTAAAAGCATGTTGCCAACAATACCATGCGTGTGCTGGTCAGAAATAGTCTGAATTATTATGATATCTTGTTGTGCCAATTTTGGATGAAATCCATTTGTTAGTATAGAAGTTACATGTATTTTAAAATTTTACATATCAGCAGGCATAGAATCATGTTGGCAGCACTGCCTTGTATTAATTACTCCAAATTAATCTAGAATGTCAGGGGCTATACGTGTGCAAAGTATAGAGCTGTTGGCTTGCATACTTTCTGATATATTGATATTAGGGTAAAAATAATATAGACAGCATTTATTAACAGTTGGCAGCCCTGATTACTCTTAACAATACTTATAGTCATATCTGTTACGGTACACATAGCACATACGAAATTAGGTTGAAATCCAACTGATAGTATAGAAGTTACATGTATTTAAAAATTGGTACTATCAGCAGGCTTATAATCATGTTGGTAGACCTGACGTATATAAGTTACTCCAAATTAATCTAAAATGTCAGAATATACGTGTGCATAGTTTAAAGCTGTTGGCTTGCATACTTTCTGATATATTGATATATGGATAAAAAAAAATAGAGAGAGCAATTATTAACAGTTGGCAGCCCTGGTGGCTCTTAAGAATACGCTCAGTCATATCTGTTTATGTACAGATATTACATACAAAATTTGGTTGAAATCCGATTGATAGTGTAGAAGTTATATGCATTTAAACATTGGACCTATCAGAAGGCTTAAAATTATTTTGGCAACACTGTCATGGTTGGCCTCCTGGAAATTAAACTGAAATAGTCTTATCTACATGTGTGCCAATTTTGGAATAGCTCTCATGCATACCTTGCAAGATATCCAACATGGAGCTCAAATTTCTAGTGCGATTTTTCAGCAGTTGGTAGCATTGACATCATTTTCAAATATGGACGTGAGCTATTCCGGTGCACATCTTTACTCATACTAAATTTGGTTTTGATTGCTGCAGCCGTTTAGGAGTTGATAGGGGGGGGGGGGGGGGGACACACACACACAGCCAGCCAGACAGACAGACAGACAGACAGACAGACAGACAGACAGACATTTTCCCGGATCGATCTCATAAGTCTACTTTTTCCTCATTTTTGCAAAATGTGAAAAGTAGGCTAAAAATGTACTGAAGTGTATTCAAAATATTGTAACTATTCTTTATTTTATTATTATTACAAAACTATTTTCCATTTGACTTTATATTATTCCTATTTCCTATTGTTGTGGGCCCCACCTTATCATATCGCCCAGGGCTCCGCAAGGCCTGGATCCGCCACTGGATGGAATCAAAAGCTCCGTAATTCTTTCACCCACATCACAATCATTTTGCGCCGGTTGAGAAAATCAAAGAATATAGGGGAGAAAATGAGAAGGGATCATGACAACTTCAACAAACGCCGCCAGATGCTGCTACTATACGGAATCCAGCGCATCGAGGAAGCGACCGACACGCTACCCTGCGGTCATTGCATGAACTAGGTGAACGAATTGAGGAACGCGGTAATCTGTGCGCGGTAATCTATGGCTGGGGCTGGTGCATGGCGCGCGGTGGTAGTGCTGCCACCCCTTGTGCAGCGATTGACAATACCCGTTTCGTCTGCGATACACTGTATTAGCTATATAAAATCAAATCATATTCACAGTGTTCTTAACTACCAAAGAATTCTTAATCAATTTGACGCAATAATTTTTTCAGTGATAGAAATTACAACATTGAGGCACCGTATGGTACCAATGTACAGTTAGGTCCGAATGTCTTGTCACCCCGTGTTTGTTTGGACATGTTGTGTATTTATACTCCACATTCTATTTCAGATGGCGGACACAAGTACTTATAGTGTGGAAGAACGTGTTCTGGCATCTGCATGGGCTCATGAACGTCCACACACCGGGAAAACCATAAAAGATGTGCAAAGGGAATTTGTGGCACGATTCAATAAAGAAGCTCCGCCAAAAGCGAACGATACTGCGATGAGAAGAGACACTCTTCAGAGGTGGATGCGGAGAGGATCATTGCATCTGCCAGCACCGATCGAGTGGCCTCCCAGGAGTCCAGATCTGACATCAAGCGACAATTCCCTGTGGGGAATAATCAGGCAGCATGTTTCAAAACATCGATACCAGACAACTAAAGAGTTGAAGGAAGCTGTTAGGGAGGCATTCAGGTATATCACACGGCCTATGCTTCGGAAGATTACACATAGGACATGGCGCCACATCATTTTGTGCCGCGATAATGATGGTGCCCATACTGATGTTCTGGATCACTAAACAGACTGGAACGTAAAGAATCAACCTTAGTCACACATCTGCTATGACATGTTCAAAATACATGCACATCAACATGCATAAAAGGGGGTTGACAAGACATTCGGACCTTACTGTATTATAAACACACATATGTCCATGGCGATAACCATAATATGACAAATATAAATGTTACATTATTGTTATCTTGTTCTTTTATAATTATAAAAAAATAATAATGTGTGTTTGACAGACACGAGTAGTTCCACCAACATTATTGTTATCTTATTGTTTTATCATTATAATTATCATCCTAGAAGATCACAACTAATGAATATGATCTCACTGCTTCGCCCCAATCAATCAACGTTTAAATTAGCTTCGTTGTATTTTATGTTACTACAACCAACATTCAATTTATAGCCCTTGATAAGGACAATTAGTTATAATTATGTCCATACAATTAGGAGAAAGTAGGCTATATGTTATTTCCTGAAGATCTTGTTTTGTACATAAGAGCGTGTTATTTTGTGATAGACTGGCTGCGTGCCTCATCGGTAACGTTCTCGCTTGCTGTGCTCAAGGTTGCAGGATCGAATCCCGGCACAGTCGACTGCATTTGACGCCGGAGTGCCGGAATTTCGTCCCGAAGGGGATTCATAACGTGCCAGTAAATCTACTGACACGGCTCCTTCGTATTTGCGCACTCTCAAATGCCAACTGATAGCGTCAGGATTCAATCCTGAAACCTTGGGAACAGCAGACGAGAAAGTTACCGCTGGGCCTTCCAGCCACCCTATCCAGAGTATTTAAATTCGACATAAAACCACCCATCACATTATTATTATTATTATTATTATTATTACTTTCTTTTGTGATAAATATCTTCTGCGATATTTGTAACAGTTTAATTCGTTATGTTTTGAAAATGTTTGAATAAGAAATACGAACGTTGGAAGTGACCAAATGTGTTACTACAACAGCTTTCACCTCGCAGAGCACCAAGGTAGTTATTGGTTCAGGCCGATAACCCAGATATTAGGCCCCTTAAAACAACAATTTATCATCATCATCATCATCAATTTTTGGTTCTCCTTAAACAGCAAGATGATTTATTTCAACCGGCTACATTGTACTATGACCAAAATCGATAGGTATATAGCTGTAATAACTGAGATTAATTAATGAGATATTATAAATAGAATCATTACAATTGAAACAAGAAGTTCCGTGACGAACTAAATACCTACTTTTCTTAAAATTAAAATTCATGCCAATGATTATTCTATCTAGAATAATGACGAAATTAAGTTGGTAATATCGAAATTTTTAATTAGTTCGAAATATACCTGGTATAATGTAGCCTAACAGAGCACTACAGTTGGCAGCCCAGGTGACTGAATTTATATTCTTAGTTCCATCTCTTAAGATACAGAATACAAAATTTGGTTGAAGTCCAATGGATAGCATGGTCGTTACATGCAGTTAGCCATTGGAACTATCAGCGCGCATAAATTCATGTTGGCAACAATGTCATGCTGTGTTGGTCAGAAATAATCTGAAATATTATGATCTATTGTTGTGCCAATTTTGGATGAAAACCATTTGTTAGTATGGAAGTTACATGTATTTTAAAATTGGACCTATCAGCAGGCTTAGAATCATGTTGGCAGCACTGACGTATACTAGTTACTCCAAATTAATCTAGAATGTCAGGTACTATAAGTGTGCAAATTTTAGAGCTGTTGGCTTGCATTCATCATGATATATGTAGATATTAGGGTAAAAAAAAACTGGAGACAGCATTCATTAACACTTGGCAGCCCTGGTTGCTATTAAGAATACGCATAGTCATATTTGTTATGGTACACATAGCACATACGAAATTTGACTGAAATCCAATTGATAGTATAGAATTTACATGTATTAAAAATTGGTCCTATCAGCAGGCTTAGAATCATGTTGGTAGCACTGACGGATATTAGTTACTCCACATTAATCTAGAATGTCAGGTACTTTTCGAGTGCATAGTTTAAAGCTGTCAGCTTGCATACTTTGTGATATATTGGTATTTGGATGAAAAAGTAGAGAGTGCATTTATTAACACTTGGCAGCCCTGGTGGCTCCTAACAATATGCTCAGTCATATCTGTTTATCTACACATAGTACATACGATATTTGGTTGAAATCCAATTGATAGTGTATAAGTTATATGCATTTAAAAATTGGACCTATCAGCACGCTTAGAATCATTTTGGCAACATTGCCATGTATGGCGTCCTGGAAATTAAACTGAAATATTATTATCTATATGTGTGCCAATTATGCAATAGCTCCCATGCATACCTTCCAAGATATCCAACATGGAGCTCAAATTTCAAGTGCGGGTTTTCAGCAGTTGGTAGCACCGACGTCATTTTCAAATATGAGAATGAGATATTTAGGTATAGATCTTTACTCATACCAAATTTGGTTTTGATTGCTGCAGCCGTTTAGGAGTTGATAGGGGGGCACATACACACAGACAGACAGACAGAGACAGACAGACAGACAGACAGACAGACACACATTTGCCCGGATCGATATCATGAGTCTACGTTTTCCTCATTTTTGCAAAATGTGAAAAGTAGGCTAATGAAAATAACATTACACACCCAAATACCTACTCATTTCACGTAATTCGTACAGATACAAGCCTTGCAGAAATCGTTAGATTTTGAGATTCCATAAGTCTGGCGACAATGATTACAAGCACATAGGGACATTATTTAATACATACTTAAAACTAGCGCATTCTGTGAGTTCAGAGACATTAGATCCCGCATCTTACATGCATCAGACAATGATAGAGGAAATCATTAGGTAGGATATTAAGTGAAGTTTCCAAGCTACGTAAAATAAACCTTTATAAATCAAATTTGACATTAAAGGAAATATTCTTGTACACCTAGGAAGTCACCTTAAAATTCCGGCATAATTTATCCTATAATACTTTAAATATTTGAATTTACTCAAATTTCACAGTATTTCCCGATGACCAAAACGAAGTGAGAACGCCGAAGGTTCATTTTAAATCTATTTCTATTGTGACACTTACCGCTGTTATATTATATTATATCGAAGGATATCAATAGTATTCATATTGTTTGTGGTCTTTGCTTGCAGTACATTAGTACTAAATGGGATGCAAGCAGAGACATATCGACCTTCCTAATAACACACGTTAGTTGATCTGCATAAAACAATAGTGTTACAGGCAGCTGATTCACCTGGTATATGCATAGCAAAGATCCACTTAGAAATCTACAAAGGGGTCAGAAATCATAAATTATTCAACAGTATGCAAAACGTCTACTGGCTGAAACAGGAGTGAAGATTACGCTTGACTGGAAAGTTCGCTAATCCAATCTTTAGAGAGTGATCTTCCCTCCGATTTTGGAGGATCTGTCTGTCTCCTAATACTTGTATGTGCAGGGGAAGTCTCATAAGTAATGTCGTTTTTTAAAGAAAATTTTATTTGGAAAGTTCCTTGACAAGAAATTAAACTATTCTTCAAAGTAGAGACCATCAGATTCTATGGTGTTACGCCAACTTTCAGCGAGGTTTCTTATCCCACGACGGTACCATTCTCTGGGCATTGATGCAAAGATGTCAGCGAGACCCACTTGCACACCTTCAATGTTTTCTAAATTTATTCCACGCCATGTATCGAAAAAATAGTAATCTGAAGGCGAAAGATCAGGGCTGTATGTTGGGTGTGGTAGCAGTTCGACTCCCTCCAATTCCTGAATTATTTTGCCATGGTTGTTCGTGCACTGTGAGGTCTCACATTGCCCTGCTGCAAGATAACTATATTTCGATTAACTAATGCTGGGCACCTCCGTTTCAAAATTTAATTAAATCGTTCGAGTTTTTGAGAATAAAGATCTGCATTGACTGCACGCCCGTTTGGATCAAACTCCGAGTGAATCACTCCTACAAAATCCCACAAGACAAACAACATCACTTTGGAGCCGAACTGAAATTAACGATGACTTTGGCAAGCTGACGGGGACTGAGCCACTGTTTCGAGGGGTCAGCAGTGCGGTAACAGACAATTTTTTTTTAAATCACATGTGACAACTTTCTTAATAAATCTATCATCCATGGGGTTATCGATAAGCTGACGACTCTACGTTAAGCCTGTGCAAGGGTCAATTCATGACCATGAGGTAAAGCTCAAGAACTTCTGTTTGATTTTCCAAATTTCTTAATCTGGCTTTGTACGGTGTCTTTTGATGATACATTATCACAATATATGCAATTCTAGCATGGCCTCCTGTAAATTGCATTGGCGAAGCAAATAAAACCAATTCTATCTTATAAAACAAAACAAAATTACGAGCCTTACAGTAGTCGCATATGATGTGTAACATCTGATATAGAAGAAACCTCACGTGAAATTGTTGATACACCGATATTTTATAATATTATATTATTGTAAAAGGGAGTGTTTTACAGATATTGTAGTTTATAATACGGAACTCATTTTATTACATGATTTGTAGCTTCCACCAGCACTAGCCTAAATAAAGAATACGATATGGATCAACTAGATTAATAGACGCGACACCGCTCATGACCTTAAATTCCTTATAAGCAGGTCCTCATGATTCACAGACCAACACGTAATTTCATATGGATTCTGTTAAAATGAGTCATATTGATATGATAAATATGTTTAAAATGATAATCTGGTAGCAAAAATATCTACCCCGCCCAGGATTCGAACCCAAGATCTCTAGATTCACAGTCATACTCAATAACCCCACGGCTATTTCGACTACGCAAATATTATGCACAAGATGGTGACTTATTTTCACGTTTTAATAATACTGCATTACGGAATTAAGTTTCATTTATATTTTGCTTGTTTCGATAATGTTCCTGAGTGACATTGAGTTTAAAATGCCTTATGCCAATGCAATGCCGACTACTTACAATGTTTGATATTAAGGCATTTTACCATTTAAATACTGATACGAAGACTTCAAACATGTACCATGTCATTTGTTTAAATCACTTGACACCAGAGTTCGCATGAGCATTTTCCGTTCAGTATGTCATATACATTCCACATGGCCGAGAGTGCGTCATGGTATCAATTTTCGACACCGCGCGCTAATTTTTTCTCTTACCAGTGCCAGCTGGATCAATCGATCGAGTTGGCAGTGCGTCTTATACTTCCGTTCGATCCACCACTGCCAGCTAGGGCACACTTCCATTCGATCGATCGAGCGGGCAGTGCATACTTCCGTTGTCCATCACTGCCAGCTAGTACACTTCCGTTTGATCGATCGAGCGGGCAGTGCATACTTCCGTTGTCCACCACTGCCAGCTAGTACACTTCCGTTTGATCGATCGAGCGGGCAGTGCATACTTCCGTTGTCCACCACTGCCAGCTAGTACACTTCCGTTTGATCGATCGAGCGGGCAGTGCATACTTCCATTTGATCCACCACTGCCAGTTCGATCGTACCGATCCACTTCCGTCCCTAATTTTCAAAATCACTCCCACAAAACTATCCAGCAACCGAGCGGAAAGATGTTACACATCAACAAACGTAAAATACGTCATTAATTATGAGACATTCGAATATTTGAAATAAATATTCTATACTATTTTAGTGCATGATATTTTAATTATGGTCTTGAACATTAAGGTCATTTGATCCCGTGTACTTTGGTGTGGGTGCGTAAAATTGGTCTGATAATCTCTGATGACGTTTGTTAATGAGATATCTGTAGTATTGTGTGTGTATTGGTACGAGGTGGTTCATACAGTAGTTTTACACCAACGTATCGACAAAAATTAATCATAACAATGGTAATAGTCTATTGTTATTGGATTTACCTCCCATTTAACTACCATGGTGTTTAGAGACGCCGGGGGTGCCGGACTTTCTTTTTCGAAAGAGATCTTTAACGTGTTGGCAAATCTACAGGCACGGCTCCCTCACATTTGCGCCCCCACGAATGCCCACTGACTACGCATACTTGTACAGGGTGACCGACGGGAATCTGACGTTTTTGAAAGGAACACTAGGCAGTTCTTTTTTTACAGACAATTTTATTTCAGTACATAAAATTGTTTATCATTACATGCCATTTATCACTTGTGAAAGATAACGTCGGTTAAATGGTGTCCTTCCTCATGAATGCACTTTTCCACCCTTCGCAGAAAGTCGGCCATCACACGAGTCATCAGTGCTCCATCGATTGTAGCCAATTCTTCCCCGATTGCCTCCTTCAGTTCTGGCAATGTGCGGGACTTGTGAGAGTATACACGTTCTTTGAGATACCCCCATAAGAAGAAATCACACATGCTGAGGTCCGGTGATCTTGGGGGCCACGGTATGTCGCCCAATCGTGAAATTGCCCTGCCTGGAAACATGTTTCGAACCACTAGCATGGACACACGAGAACACACGAGCACTGTGTGCGGTGGCACCGTCCTGTTGGAAGAAAACATTTTCCACATCCAGTTGCAGTCTGCGCAGTTCAGGACGTAGGAAAGTGTTCAGCATGTGGCAATAACGTTCGGCATTCACTGTAACAGTTGCACCATTCTCGTCGTCGAAAAAATAGGGACCAATGATGCCGGACGGTGTCGTTGCGCACCAAACCGTTACTCGCTGTGAGTGTAAAGGTTTTCCGTGAATGACACGGGGATGTTGAGGGCACCAGTACCGTAAGTTCTGCCTATTAACATCCCCATCCAGATGGAAATGCGCCTTGTCACTCATGATAATGACTGCATTCTCATTGTGTTCCAAAACAACTTGCAGTCGAAAAGCAAACTCCTGCCGCTGCGCGTAATCCCTCTCGTCAAGTTTCTGGGAGTAACACATCTTGTAAGGGTGAAATTTCATGTCTTTCTTTAAGATTGTTCGCACAGATTCACGGCTCATTCCGAGTTCACGTGCATTTTTACGTGCTGAGCGCCCAGGGCTAGGTGTCACCGCGGCTCTCACACCCTCGATCTTGTCTGGTGTTCTTGCTGTCTTAGTCGGACCTGGTGGTGTCTTTTTAACAATAGATCCTGTTGTCCGTACATTATTAACCCAACTGAGAATCGTGTTGCGGCTGGGAACGGCACCACGACGCCCACGGTTGAAACGCACACGAAAAAGTCGCTGCACTGTTATAACAGACCCACCATTCTGCACAAATGCGTCGTAAGCAAACATACGATGTTCAACCGACCACTGCTCCATAGCTACTGAAACGGCAACGCATGGCCAGTGTCCTGCTTGACAAGTCCGCTCCCCACTCCTCCTACCGAGAGAGTACTAGCCATGCCAAAAACGTCAGATTCCCGTCGGTCACCCTGTACAGCAGGCAAAACGTAAGAAAATGAGGTTAGTTACGAATAATGATGATTACTGTTTAATGAAAAGGAAAGAACATGAGATATTGTCCGCAATTACATTGTAAGTTATAGACTGCCGACGTTCTTCGAACTTTGATGAAGTTGCTCTGGGATAGCTCATGCGGCACTGACACAATGAAAATAAAATAGAAGGCAGCACAAAACAAAGGTATCATCAAACACTCGAAACCTGTAAATGGTTACAGATTTACTATTCGAACGTGAAGTTATGCAAGGAGATGTGCGAATGTGTACGCGGGGTTGCATACACTACTTACTACACGGCGCTACGTGATTTGTTTTCCAGTTGTTGATTCCTGACATTGATGAGGGGAGGGACAGTAAAGATCCACCCAGTAATCTGCAATAATCATCAATTATTCAAGAGTATACACATTTCATACTTTCTGAAACAGGAGTGAAGAGTATGCTGGACTGAAGAGTACGATAATCTAACGCGTAGATTTCGGAGGATCTGTCCCTCGCCTAATTGAATACTGGATTATTCACGTTCGCTGTTTGCTTCAAAAACCTTCTTATTCGTGGAAGATATTGACTTTCTGTATTTACCATATAAACATCAAAACTACATTTACCCTTTAGGACCGCAGGTTCTGGAACGTGTTTGGTAACCACGGCAGCCCCGATGCGAAACTAGCACTAATTAAGACGTGAAGTGGCCAGATGTGGATACGCCACTGGAGTAAATTAGTATCAGTAAATTATAAAATTTTCACCCGATGTTTTTCAGTCGGTCAACACAATCGTGTTCGTTTACTAAGGCAACACTGAAAATGGCAATAATTCTAAATTGGGCGATGCTCTGAATCTATTCTTAATAAGCCGATACTCATTATCTTAATATACTGTATATTGTAACAATGGGAGGTCTATGTCTGAGATATGAATTCGGGACATCGAGATGTGAGCCACGAACCTCAGTATAATGAGAACAAGTCAATTTGAAGCGCTCAATAAAATAAATAACATCACGAAGTTTTAAAGAGATTGGTAAATAAGCTTGGGAAGAATAAATTAATTTAACTACAAATTTTATACGAGATACAGGCTTTATGTGTGAAGAAGTCTTCAGAAACTCTACAGTGGACTCAAATAGTCAAATTGACACTTTTACAAATGGGATTTTCGACTGGGCGTAACGAGCTGGCACCACCATTCTTCACTGTCAACCACTTGGGGGCTATTTCCTACGCTAGGAACCCCAGAAAAGACTAAAATCTACTCTGAGACAAATGTAAATTAACAGAGTGGGGGTAACTCCTCCCACAAATAATGCATATTACCAGAACAGCACGACCGATTTGGAAGTAAAAGGTCATGCCGGATTCAAAAAATTCAGGAGTTGATTAAGGCAATTAAAAAGCCTCTAGTAAACGAAAATTAAGACCCAGACGCGGGCGCATCCCTGTGTGAATAAGCAGCGTGGGGTTCGCGTAGAATTCGAAACTGTACATTGGGAAGTCCCGACTGGCCGCGTTAGTAAATTGAGGATGGCGCGAAGCTGATATCAATTAAGCGGCTGATGCGATTGAGCGCCGCACCACAATTTTGGAAATCTCAGGAAATTTTAGGTCAGATACCGACAGAATTAGAGTCATAAGTGGTCGGAAAAAAGTTATGCTCCCGGATGAGGGAAGCAAGGACTATTTCCCAGCGAAACATTTAAATTGGCCGTCCACAGCAGCCAAACACACACGGTTTTTTGACCACCAAGAGGTGAGTTCACGCTACTGTGAGCTCCGATGGACGCCCTTATATGTCAATTGAAACAAAGTAATAAACAAAGTTGATAAGTGAGTGTACTTATGTACAAAGTGAAATCAACGCGTAATGCTGTATACAAATTGCAGTAATCGAACAGTGATCGCAAAACGCGATGGCAATTAGATAAAACGTGGCCAGTCTAATAAAATCCACGACTGTGTTCATAAAAAGTAACACAGGGTGACGGACGCCGCGATTGTTTAAATGCCCAGCATCAAGCTGAAGCGAAGGGTCGTCAAAGTAAAGAACATAATCTAATCCTTAGAGAGTGATCTTCCTTCCGATTTTGGAGGATCTGTCTCTCTCCTAATATGTGCAGGGAGAGATATTTTGGAGTTCACCTTAAACGAAGGATCAGGATCCAGTTAGACTTTCATTCAGGCAGTCGGGGGGAGGTGATGAGTGACATCAAAACGTCTGGTAAATAAAATATCAAACTCGCAGACGGGTAAGACACTAGCCACGACCGGGTCGATAGCGCACTAAAGTGATAATAATATCATGTGTGAAGGAGCTAAGCAGTCCCAATAGTTGGACTGGACTTGATAGATATATAAACGGGCATGACGTGCGTACCCTAATAAGGGACCAAGAGATTAAAAGGACCAGAGACATGAATATGCAGATGAGGTAATTTAGAGGAGAGTTCAACAGGTATACACGAGACAGGCCGTCTGTGAGAAATTAAAGATATTCCCACGTGAACTTGCATGGGAATTAGGGAGAGATATTTTGGATTTCAAGTTGAACGAAGGATCAGGATCCAGTAAGAGACTTTCATTCATGCAGTCGGGGGTGATGAGCGACATCAAAACGTCTGATTTTGCTGTACGGATGAGTCAAACAGGATTACAGTGATAACAATGATGGTGATGATAATTGTTGTTTTAAGGGGCCTAACAACTTTCTTATCGGCCCCTAATGGTTTGGGTGATAGTGAAAGATGGGATGAGAATGAAAACTATGACTAATACTAACTACAGACTTACATACTAGAAGAAGAAATGGTAAACAAATAAAGGATAAGGCAAATAAAGGACAGGGAGAAAAAACACGCCCTGAACTCTCGAAGAATGAGGATTGAGGGACTTAGAAGGAAGGAAGGAAGGAAGGAAGGAAGGAAGGAAGGAAGGAAGGAAGGAAGGAAGGAAGGAGAGACATGAAAGACACATAGGAAAGGGAAAGAGGAGACGGCCCGCTCCAAAGTCAGTGGAAAAAGGGGAAAAAACAGACCGAGCCCAGGAATCCCTCAGGGTCGCCAACTCCCGAATTCACCAGCCATGAGCCCCTGAGTATGTAGCAATATTGAGGGTGCACCAGAAGTGGTGGGGCTACATACACCCTGACTCCTTGAGGGTCTTGAGCAGAAGGCAGGAGATAACATGAAAATGAAAGGAAGGCTTACCCCTCGCAGAAGGAGGGAATCAGGAAAGATGAGACGAGGGCCAATTAAGGCTGGAAAGGAAGAGCATCTCTAGGCCTTGGACACCCTAATACCATCGGGGCCGGAAGAGAACAACAGTTGACCAAGAGAGGTCGAAAGGAAAGAAGAAGGAGAGGAGCCCGGCACAATTAAGTGGAAGCAATGCCGGACTCAGCTGGAGTCCCGTGGTTGCCAACCCACGTCCCACAAGTTGTGAGCCCCTGGGGGTACAGTGATAACGATTAGTGTACAAGTGAAAAGTGTAATATAAATGTCAAGTGTTTTCTGTTAAAGCGTAGATGCCAGATAGTGAGCATCGCTCTTTGTGAAGGGCTAGCCAGTGTATACATATCTTGTACTACAGGGTCTTTATATTTGCTTGGCTTGGACCTTCTCGCTCACGCGCTCGGCCAGTGACGCCTCAGTTGCCGGCTGCCGCGTGCGCGTATGTAGGCTACGCCAGAATACGGTGCTTAAAATCAGTATCATGCATTTTTACTCACCATGCTTACAGTAGATGCTGAACATGTTTCCCATCCGCGGCCAAACATAATAGACATCTACTTATGAAGTTTCCGGTTATTCCGGTTAATTTAGCTTCAGTAAGGGAATAACGACCTCTACGTCTATTTGCATCGTTTACTGAACCTGTACGTTTGAATCTCTTAGCCAGTTGTTTTATTGTGATTGTGTATAGTGCTGTAATGCCTTATGTGAAATATTCGTTACTTGAACGTGTGTATCCGCACAATTCGTACATCAAGTGCAGGAAATCGTGCGCTAGAAAAAGACAAAAGTTTCGAGTGAAATTTCCAGGGAGACCCATTCCTATAAATCAGACAATAAAACAACTGGCTAATTTGAGATTCAAACGTACAGGTTCAGTAAACAATAAAAATAGACGTTAAGTTCCTTATTTCCCTACTGAAGCTAAATTAACCGGATTGACCGGAAACTTCATAACGAGATACCGATTATGTTTGGCAGCGGATGGAGAACATTTTCAGCATCTACTGTGAACATAGTGAGTAAAAATGCATGATACTGATTTTAAGCACCGTATTCTGCCGTACATACGCGTGCGCAGCAGCCGGTAACTGAGCCGTCACTGGCGGAGCGCGTGAGCGAGAATGTCCAAGCCAAGCAAATATAAAGACCCTATATAATACCAGTGTATAACAATGTGTCTAAATGTTTGTGAATTGAGTGTGATGGTGGTGTAAAACTATCGTATGGGCGGGCGGATCATGCCCTTGCTAAGCCCACAGAAGACCAACGTGAGTACCATGTTTCATTAACTGTGATATTATAGACCATGGGACAGGACGTGAATTTATGTATGAAATGATGGGACGAACCCGGACTTAGATAATAATAACAATATCATGTGACCAGATTAAGGATAAAGGTAGGACCGACCTAATCATATTCAAGTTTGGAAATTAAATATTGATAATTGTTGAAAAGTAAAGTAAAATGTTATGACCGTCAGAGAAGACCCAGAGCAGATTAGGACCAGGTACATGACGTTGTAAACGATCACTGGAAGGGATAGAATTGAGGTTCATCGTAAAGTTTAAACATGAGAGCGTGGAGGCAATTGGAGCCCATTAAATAGTATAGAAGCAATAATACACATAAGAACTTCCAAGGATGGATTACGTAGATAAAAGGGCTAATGAAATGTTGTATACTACCAATGGTTGGTTGGTTGGTTCCTTAGTTTAGGGGCTGTGATAACGCGGTCATGTTGCCCCGTGTACTTTGGGCGTGTGTAGAATCTGTCTGATAACCAGTGTTAATTGTGATGTCTGTATTAGTGTGTGTTATCATATATATTATTTCCGTAGTATAGATCCCTCCTGCGGCACTCACAAGCGACCGATCGTGAAAATGAGCATTCAAATGAAAGAGAATAGACATTAGCAGTGATGAAGTGCACTCTAATTCCATAAATATCAATACTTTCTTTAAAAAATAACTTAAAAAATGTACGAAGGGTGCGATTTGCAGATACTGTTGCTGTAGGAAAATATGCTCCATAATTTCTGTCCACTTCACATTTTGGTCGCTGTGACGCACGTTTCATGTCATTTTAACATTCTGAGGTATTTCCTTTATCATTTTGTATGGATTTCAGAAACAGTAAATCAAAGGAATGAGTACTCAAATCGTATAATTTCATAAATATCGAATAACCGGTGAGTGTTATGACTAATGATGATCCAAATTTCAGTGATTGCCTTCTTAAGTTAGGAAACGTAGAACTTGGAATCCTAACTGAAATGTAAATAGTGTTCTATAATCATTTGGTAAAAAAAAACCAACCTTAATAACCTTTTTCCTTAAGTCTCTCATTATAAACCTATTGGGGAAAGTGTGGTTTATGAACATTCGAGATTTCTCGTACGGGTCCGCTAGTCTGTTTTTAATTCAATAAGGACTGCAGACATTGAATTTTAAGTAGTTCCTACTTTTGCCGCCAAACGCCACCGTCAACAACTACTAGTTCAGAACTTGGCTACTAGACGCCACCGCAGTCGGCTCCTGGCGACCAACGTAGGAACCTTAAGAGCGTTGTTTAACCTATAAGTTAATTTAGCTTCACACAGGTGTAATTAGTGGAAGGTTCTTTTACATGCCATAAATCTACGACATGGGACCGCCGGCTTTACTTCCCCTCCGAAGGAAGGCATACTACCAGTGGTATAGTGTCAGTGTGCTATAGTGTCAGAGGACACTAAGAGAAGTTATGTTGTGGCAATGGACAAATAATGAGTCGCGCCATATAGCGCCGGGCATTGAAGTAATGAGGGTTGTAATGTCAAAGGGGCACTCAAATATTAATCGCTGCTAAGGGATCGGTGTATTGTCACGTCCAGAGTAAGCATATGAATCGTAGGAGTTGCATTGTTACACCAAGTAAGGAATACAGGCCATTATTGTAGAAGCGAGAGATAGGTATTCTCCGTTAACCTAGCCAGTTGAATCCATTTAATGTAATTGGATGATGATAAACAGGTGTTGTGAGTCGATGATTTAAATATATAAGAACTGTCAGTGAATCCAAGTGATCATTAGAATTATGTAGAGAAGCAGGTCAGTAAATGCAAAGAGCTTGCAAATGCCTTTATTATTATTATTATTATTATTATTATTATTATGATTATTATTGTCTCATATAGGCCATCTAAGGACCAATACATTCAACTATTACATTTGGAATGGGCTTTGATGTTTGCCCAGTAGTTACACATCCTCGGGCTGTGTTGTTCCCTCCTCTCCTGTGTCCAGAGAGCACCTGTCTTCTTTCTTGGTGGTTTGTCCTGGAGCCTCTTTTGCTGAAGTATCTTCTTGAGAGATATACGGTCTTTTAAGTCTCTTTCAGTCCCTCCAAGTTCTTACAGATCTTTGTTCACTTACCACAACTATGGTGACTTGGTCTTCCGCTTTTGCCAGTAACCGAGGAGCTGGTTGGTCAACCTGGTGGGATGCATCCTGTAAACGTGTCCATATAATGCACTGTTGACCTGTCCCCTCTAAATCCAAACTGCTCCTCCTCTATTTGGCTTTCTACCTTTACTCTAATTCTTTTTTCTAGGGTTCTTTCCATTACTTTGGCAACATGCGAGATGATGGTGATTCCTCGGTAGTTACTACTCACCTTCCTGTCTCCTTTCTTGAATATTGGCAATAGTATTCCCTTTTTCCAGGCTTCAGGTATTTTCTTCTCTCTCCACACACTCCTGAGAAGTCTGTATGTCCACTGCAGTCCCACTGGTCCTGCCTCCTTGATCATTTCTATTGCCACTTCTTCCATTCCTACAGCTTTCCCCATCTTCATCTTCCTAACTGCCCATTCCACTTCTGCCATAGTAAAGTCTGGTTCTTCTTCTATTTCTTCCTTCACCGTTTTGGCTATTTGCGTAACTTCTCCGCATGCCTGGCGTCTCACCTTCAACAGCTCGCTGAAGTATTCTTTCCATCTGTCCGTTATCTCTTCTGGTTTTGTCAATATTTCACCTTCTTTGTTTTTCACGAACCCAGTGTTCACCTTTTCATTCCTTCTGCTTTTTATAATTCCAAACAGCAATTTCTTTCCACAATGTAAATCCTCCCTTATTTCCTGAGTGAATTCTTCCCAGCTTTTCTTCTTTTCCTCGGCAATTACTTTCTTGCAATCTTTGTTTGCTTCTATATATTTTGCTCTACTTTTTTCAGTCTTTATTCTTTTCCATTCCTTCCAAGCTTTCTTCTTCTCTCTTACCTTTCCTTTCACCCTATCATTCCACCATTTTGTCGCCTTTCCCCGTACCTTTCCTGATGTTCTACCACATGTTTTCTCTGCACTGTTTACAAATGCACTCTTAAACTTTTCCCATTCTTGTTCCACATGGGTAATATACGTCCTTGGTATCTGTTCTTGCATTTCTTTCCTAAACTCTTCTGCAACCTCCTTTTCCTTTAGTCTCCAGACCTTAATATTTATTTCCCTTTTTTCTGGTTATCTCATGACCTTTCCTACTTTTAATTTTGCTACCACTGCCCTATGGTCTCCTCCAAAGGCTTCCTCTGGCATGGCTGTGACATCCATTAGCTCTTTCCAATGTAATTTTTCGACTAATACATAGTCTATCAGAGTTTTCGTTCTTCTATCTCCCCATCCATACCTCGTTATCTTCTGATTATTTTTCTTTCTAAACCACGTATTCCCTATAATTAATTGGTTCCGCTGTCAGAAGTCCATTATGAAATCCCCTTCTGGATTTTTACTGCCATAACCATATGGTCCCAAAATCTCCTCTCTTCCTTGGCTTGTCTCTTCCCACTCGTGCATTCAAATCTCCCATTACTATTATTTCCTTATCCTGTATATATTTTTCCACATCTTCTAGGAATTCTTCTTTCTCTTCTTTATTCCCTGTTTGTGGAGTATATACTTGAAACAGATCTTTTGTCCCTGTCTGGAACTGTATCCTCCCTATGATTATCCTGTCACTTATCTTCTTCACCTCTTCCACATACTCTAGGACATCCTTTCTTATAAACATTCCTACTCCATTTTTTACCTCTTGTCCTCCACTGTAAAACAGCCTGTATCCTTCCTTTAGTTTTCTTTCTCCTTTTCCTTTCCATTTCGTTTCACTGAGACTGAGGATGGCTATATCCTCCTCCATCATGAAGTCCACTAGCTCCTCAGTCTTCTCCGTCAGGGTTAAGATGTTGACTGTCCCTATTCGGATATATTGTGATGCTGGTCGCCCATTTCCCACAGCTTCCCCAGCATCAGAGGAACTGTGCGCCGCCTGCAGGGGACGCCCTAGCATTTTCCGAGGCTGAACCATATTTGCTTTCAGTTTAGGCTATTATTAAGATGGGGAACTAATATAGCGTTATCAAACTTACCTACAAATTTTAGCTTCCACAAGTGTAGTTAGTGGTAGGTTCTTTTTCATGCCAAAAATCTATGACATGGGACATCCGGCTTTACTTCCCCTCCAAAGGAAGGCATACTATGGGATTTTTAACGCTCTTAAAATATTCGACGACTTTGGCCGGGTTTGAACCTCGCAATCTTATGTTGTACAACAAAGAGGAAGATAAGTTTTGGGGGCTTGTCGAAGCATAAGGTGTAGCCTATATAATGATAATGGGCCAAATCCTGTGTTGGCAACCAAACTTTTATGTTTTGTTATTCATGGACTATCCAAGAATTACATGCAGCATATTTTATGGTGAAGAATCTCCAAAGAAATTACCTATTTTTTCTTATGGAACAAATATTGAAGAATGTGGTTTTTTTCTTCAACTTGTGACAGACAATCATCAAACAAATGTCTCCAAGTTCAAGAAATTGGGTGGTGAAGAGCTAACATCTTGCGTGAAACACCCATGTGAACCTTCAAGGCCACTATTTTTAAGTTTTGATTACTGTCATATCATAAAAAACATTAGGACTCAGTTCTTAGATCATGACATGGCATACAGTACAGGTATCATTACTTCAGAATACATTAAAGAACTTTATAGACTACAGATGAATTTGACGGTAAAACCAGTCTGGTATCTTACCTGGGAACATGTTGAACCAAGTTCATTTGAAAAGATAAATGTATTGTGTGCTATTCAGATATTTACACCACCAATGGTTGCAACGTTACAGAGTAGGCTACATGAAAGGCAACCAGTTGTATTTGGCGTCACGAGTTGATTTTTCCTTAACACTGAATGAGACATCACTTGTACGATAATTTTTTTTAAGTACTGTAATTAGCAAAAATACCATTTCTAATGAGGAAAAGTAAATCTGGAAATGATGTAGTAATAATTGTTTTCTCCTCCGCTGTCCATAACCCACCCACCATCCCTTATTTAGATCACAACTTATATTAGTAAAATAACAGCTGTGTCCACCATTATGCACGTGAATTATCCAAACATTTACTTGTTCTTGGACTTCCAATTCTTCGTCCCGCCACATCACTATGTCATCAGCGAAGTCCCTTTACTTCCCATTTTCCGTTTGACTCATTTATGGATTCCATCCATGTCAGTGAGGGTAAGTATGGGGGACAAATCAATACACTCCCTTGTCGGAGACCTGTTTCTACATTGAACCAGTTTGTTTGTCCAATCTTGGTCTTCACGCTACTGACACACTGGCGATACATGGCTTTAATCATTTCCACTTCAGCTCTACCACTTTCTTCCTTATCAATGCATCCCAAACCAGTTGTCTTGGCACATTATCATATGTCTTCACAATATCTATAAAGGTCATCACCAAATCCTTTCCGTATTCCTACCTTTTCTCCATCACATTCCTCGTCGTAAAAATAATATTAAAAGTTGATCTGTCTCTTCAAAATCCATATTGTTCTTCCTCCATTTCTTTTTCCACTACCATCCTTAGTCGACCCTCTAGTATCCTTTCAAATACCTTTGCCACATGTGAGATGAGGGTGATTCCTCTATAGTTGTTACAGTCTTTTTAATCTCCCTTCTTGAAGACCGGAATTATTAGACCTTTACCTCACTCTTCTGGTACTTTCCGTATTTTTTCATTTCACCCGAAACAATCTGTACAACCATTGCATCCCTATGGATATGGTTGTTAATCATCTCTATAGCTACCTCTTCTACTCCTGTTGCTTTCCCACTCATCTTCTTTATGGCACTTTCTATCTCTAACATTGTTATGTCATCACCTTGAATTTCTACAGTCTTTTCATCCTCCTTTCTTTCCTCTATCAATTTGTCAAAATAGTTTTCCCAATGTTTCAGTATTTCTTCTTTTTGTGTCAAAACCCATCCTGCCTCAGTCTTCACAAATTTTGTTTCTTCTCTGCTTTTCACTTTGTTCCTAACCAATCCATACAACTTCTTCTGGCTTCCCTTAGCATCTTCCTGCAAAGTTTCTGTGAAGTTTTCCCAGTACTTCCTTTTCTCTTCTTGCACCACCTTTATTTATTTATGATCAAAGGAAGCCAAGCAGTTACGATTTCAGTGCAAAGGTCGGAAAAAGAAAACTGGCGTCCGTGCGCTTTTTAAGGTTGCGATGGACAAACCGTTAAAAAAATCTCTATACTATGAATGTAAGAGTTGTTCAGCATGGAAGTTCTACAAAAAAAGTCCACGACAGCATGTTTTTATCTTCAATACATCGCCCACTATAACTTAAGTGTCTATTAGTTTTTATTTCTTCCAACAATCTCCATTCAATTACTAGCTTCGAGACAGTTTACGAGCTAGCTGGCTGGCAAGCGAGCCTATCACCCAGACACTGGAGAGTCGTGTCGAGTTAAGACTTCAGAGAAGAGTGGATGTGTTTGGAGTTTCCCTGGAAGTGCAACTCGGCTTGTCTTTACTTTGCCTATGAACTTTTCGTTCCGTAGAATACTCAGTCAAGTTTAGATTGGACGGACGGGGGATTTGTGATTCATGCACCTCGCCATTCTTAAATTACGTCTGACAAGAATTCGTTGCACATGGCGCTATCTCCGTGATAATATAATTAATAGTCCAGTCAGTGATTTTAACCCATCATGTCGAGACGGAAAAAGGATATAGGTCGTAGATCATTGAAATTGAAAAAAAATACGCATTGAAATAGAAAAAAATACGCTCAACAACTTTTATAGATGACTTGTCTGTGATATTCATGATAGTTTGCCAACAAACGTCATAAAAAGAAAAACGTGGCAATTTTCTTTTAAATTTTGCGGCATTTTATAAATTTGCTGCTCGCCTCGCCAGTATACGAAATGTTATGGACTGAACGATCTAGTATCAGACGCAGATTCTCTTATGAATACACTCGTATAAAACACTGTTGCAAACGTCAAAAACCAATTCCCGACTACACAATCCTCCTTATTTACCTTAATACAGCCGAAATGAAACCATTTCTCACTTAGTGCAATTTTGCATACGTCCCCCTTAAATTGCATTTTGTGACAATTTTGAATCTAAATTACATTTTGTAAGTATTTTCTATCTAAATTGCATTTTGTAAATATTGTCAATTCAAATAAAAGTACAGTAAGTATGTAGTTAGTTTTAGTTGTAAGTAGGTAGTTAGTTTGTCTATTAGATATATGTCATTGTTCTATTATGTTGTGGTGTGTGAGTGTGTCTGGTAGCAGTTGCATTGTTTATTAGTTATAGTTCATTGTTTCAGTAGACTGTGTTGTGTGAGGGTGCATGTGAGTGTGCCTGTTGACAGAATGTTTTAGTGGTAGTATTTGTTGTTGTTGGAACTTTAGTATTTTTTTCGTTAGTAATATTTTGGTATTTAATTGTTAGTACGGTAGAAGGTTAGTATTTTTGTTAGTAGAATTGCTCTTTACTTATTCTGAAATGGAGTAGCAGTCTTTCAGAATAAATCAATTCCTTACTAGTCTTATAGACGGTTAAGATATTGATAATATAAGCCAAATGATGGCTACACTGCGTCCTGCTGCACGGCTGAAAGCAACGGGAAACTACAGCCGTATGCTATTCCCGAGGATATGCACCTCTCTATGCATAATTACATGTGATGATGGCCTCCTCCCTTGTAAAATTTCAATCCGGAGGTAAACTAGTCCCCCGTTCGGATCTCCGGGTGGGGACTACTCGAGAGGGGGTTAACATCACAGAAGTGACAAAGAGGAAATCTGACATTCTACGGATCGGAGCGTGGAATGTTAGAAGTCTGCTAGGAAGTGGAAGGTTAGAAAACTTAGAATGGGAAATGGATAGGTTGAGGTTGGATTTGGTTGGGATTAGTGAAATGCGCTGGCAGGAAGAACAGGACTTTTGGTCAGGAGACTATAGGGTCATTAGCACTAAATCAAACAATGGCCAAGCAGGGGTTGGCCTCATATTGAGTAGGAAACTTGGACAGCGGGTGGAATATTATGAGCAATATAGTGAACGGATTATTGTAGCAAAAATCAATACAAAACCTACCTGCACTACAGTGGTACAAGTCTATATGCCTACCAGTCAAGCTGATGATGAGGATGTTGAAAAGGTCTACGAAGAAATAGACGAAATTCTGAGGTATATCAAGGGTGATGAAAATGTTATAGTAATGGGAGATTGGAATGCTGTGGTAGGAAAAGGGAGAGAAGGGAAGATAGTAGGAGATTTCGGATTAGGTGAAAGGAATGATCGAGGAAGCAGGCTGGTAGAATTCTGCACCGAGCATGAATTGGTCATAGCTAACACCTTATTCAATAACCACAATAGAAGAATATACACATGGATGAGACCAGGAGATACAGGGCGTTACCAAATCGACTTCATTATGGTCAAGCAGAGGTTTCGAAACCAGATTTTGGATTGTAAAACATATCCTGGTGCTGACATAAACTCTGATCACAATCTGGTTGTAATGAAATGCAGATTAAAGTTGAAGAAACTGAAGAAAAGTCAAAAGCCAAAAAGGTGGGCAATAGACAGACTGAAAGAGAAGGATGTAAACGAAAGATTCAAGAAGAGTATAAAGGAAGGACTAATGAAAAACCCTAAACAAACTTCAATTGCAGACGAATGGGCACTTTTGAAGAATGAAATAACAAAATCCGCAGAAGAAAACATTGGTAGGAAAGAAAGAATAGGTAGAAAACCGTGGATCACTCAGGATATACTAGAATTGATGGATGAAAGGCGGAAACACAAGAATCTAAGAGATGAAAAGGGGAAAGCAGAATACAGACGTCTGAGAAATGAGGTTAATAAGAAGTGCAAGGAAGCGAAAGAAGAATGGTTGAAAGAGAAATGTGCAGGTATAGAAAATTGTCTGAAATTAGGAAAAGTAGACACAGCTTATCGAAGGATTAAGAATACTTTTGGGGAAAAGAAGACTAAGTGCTGTAATATTAAGGACACAAATGGAAAGCCTCTAACAGATAGGGAAGAAAAGGTTGAGAGATGGAAAGCTTACATAGAGAGTTTGTATAAGGGAAAGGAGATTGAGAATCATGTAATGGAAAGGGAGGAGGAAATTGATGAGGATGCGAAAGGAGATTTAATATTGAGATCAGAATTTGATAGAGCTTTGGAAGACTTAAGCAGGAACAAAGCACCAGGCATAGATGATATACCGATTGAGTTGCTACGCTGCATAGGAGATGAAGGTCTGATCAGGTTATTTCACTTGGTGTGTAGGATTTATGAGACAGGTGAGGTACCCCCTGATTTCAAGAAGAATGTAATCATCCCTATACCAAAGAAAGTGGGAGCTGACAGATGTGAAGATTACCGTACAATCAGCTTGATTACTCATGCTTCAAAGATCCTGTCTAGAATAATTTACAAGAGGATTGAAAGCCAGATAGAAACGGAGTTGGGTGAAGACCAGTTTGGTTTCAGGAGAAATGTAGGAACAAGGGAAGCTGTACTAAGTCTTAGGCTGATTTTAGAAGGTAGAATAAGGAAAGATAAGAGAACGTTCATGGCTTTTGTAGACTTAGAAAAGGCTTTTGATAACGTTGATTGGACTAAATTGTTTGACATTTTGAAATCAATTGGAATAAAGTACAGGGATAGGAGGGTGATATACAATCTGTATAGAAACCAGACAGCAGTCATTCGAGTTGAAGGACATGAGAGAGAAGCTGGTATTCAGAAAGGTGTAAGGCAAGGCTGCAACTTATCACCCATACTTTTCAATCTTTACATTGAACAAGCAATGAAGGAAATTAGGGAAAAATTTAAAGTGGGGGTGAAGATTCAAGGAGAATTAATTTCAACTCTGAGATTTGCTGATGACATAGTCATCTTGGCCGACAAACCTGAGGATTTGAATGAGTTTTTGAATGGTATGGACTCCGTCTTACAGAAAGAATTCATGATGAAAATTAATAAATGTAAAACAAAAATACTGGAATGCAGCCGAAATAAATCAGAAACCTCTATGGAGATCAAATTGGCAGGTGAAAAGCTGAAGGAAGTAGGAGACTTCTGTTACTTAGGAAGCAGAATAACCAGTGATGGACGAAGCAAAGAGGATATTAAAAGTAGGTTGGCTCAGGCAAAGAAAGCATTTCTACAAAAAAGGAATCTGCTGACATCGAATATAGATTTAGGTATTAGGAAGTCATTTTTGAAAGCCTTTGTCTGGAGCGTGGCGCTCTATGGAAGTGAAACTTGGACTATTGGTGCAGCAGAAAAGAGGAGAATTGAAGCATTTGAAATGTGGTGTTACAGGAGAATGATGAAGATCAGATGGGTAGATAGGGTTACAAACAATGAGGTATTAAGACGAGTGGGAGAGGAGAGATGTTTCTGGCGACTGCTAATGAAGAGAAGAGATAGGTTGGTAGGACACATACTAAGACACCCAGGAATAGCAAGCTTAGTTATGGAAGGAAGGGTCGAGGACAAAAACTGTAGGGGTAGACCAAGGTTAGAATATGTTAAACAGATTGCCTCCGATGTAGGGTGTCGGAGCTATGTAGAGATGAAACGATTAGCTCAGGACAGGGAGGCATGGAGAGCTGCATCAAACCAGTCAAAAGACTGAAGACTCAAACAACAACACATAATGCTAGACGTCGTTTCTTAGCAACATCCGTGATTCTTTCTCAGTACGTGTAGAGCTCTTGATTAGGTCGCCTCCTGTATTCATTCCCTTACTTAACAGGCCCCAATATCTTCCTCATTATCTTTCTCTCCTGTACCTCGAGTTTGTCCTTGAGTCCCTTCCGGTTGAATACTAGACATTCTGAAGCGTATATGGCTTCAGGACGTATATCTGCCTGGTAGTGTCCTATTTTAGTCTTTCGGGAGAGACACTTCTTATTATATGTGTTCTTGGTTAGTTGATAAGCCATTTCTAATTTGTTAACTCGAGTTGATAATGCCCTTACATCCGAGAGATTTGGTTCCAGCCATTCTCCTAGGTACTTAAATCTGTCAGTTTTCCTGATCTCTCGCTGGTCCAAATGCAGTGTTCAAGGAGATACACTGATGTTTGTGATGTACTGTGTTTTTTCAAGTGACACATGTAGTCCTACCTTAGCTGCTTGTTGCTTGAGAACATTACGTTGTTTCACAGAAGTTTTTATTGAATGAGATAGAAGTGCCAGGTCGTCGGCAAATGCCAGGCAATCAACAATGAGCCCATTGCACTTGTGTCCCAAAGTGATACCACTTGGTCCCCACTGACTAGTTAGCTCCTTTCGCCACTCCCTTATCACCTTTTCCAGGGCGCAGTTAAAGAGGAGAGGTGAGAGACCGTCTCCCTGTCTTACTCCAGACTTAATTTCAAAACTTTCAGAGAGGGCTCCTCTGAACTTTACTCGTGACCTAATGTTATGTGTCTTCTCGTCCAGTCCTAGTTCTTGCAGGATCTTCATGAGAGTAGGTCTGTCAACCGAATCATATGCCTTCCTAAAGTCAACAAAACTGCTGACATTTCTTACCAGCCAGTTTTGCTTGCCGTAGCACTGATTTCAGGTTGAACGCACAAGAGCGTCCTTTTCTAAATCCAGCCTGATATTCTCCTGTCCTGGCCGAGGATCTATCTAGGGTTCAGCTCTGTTTAATAAGGCCTTAGAAAGGATCTTGTATGTCACTGATACTAACGAGATTCCTCGATAGTTATTGATGTCGGTCAAGTCTCCCTTTTATGTAGGGGATGAATCAAAGGAGAAGTCCAGTCACTAGGTAATGTTTCAGTCTCGCAAATGTCATGGAAGATCTGTCAACTTGTCTATAGTCCTATTCCCAGCTCGTTTCCATAGTTCCGCTACAATTGACACATTCATTTCACCACATCAGTGGGTACAAATCAACATATCGTCGCCTTATTTACAAGACAGTATGGCAACTTCTTTTAGGGTGGCACGAGCGACTATGAAACAGGTCTCCAAGATGACGGTCTTCTGCATGATTATATGTAGTCCACGATGTAGTCCCAATTTGTATAGGTTGTGAGCCAATGATTTAGGGATGAACTCGCTAGAAGAGATGACTATGGTCAGCTCCACCACACATTCCTGTTTCCACATTTGCCTTATTGCTCTTGCCAAGGGCAGACTCTTGGCGATTTTCCCACAGCAGATTTGTTGCAGATTTTGGGAATTTGGCATTGTGATATCAATGAGAAAGGTCTCTTCCACACTTTGTCCACAAGAACGATACCTGGCTGATTCACTGGTATGGTTTTATCAGTAATAACTGATCTGTCCCATAACAAATTGTGAGTAGGATTTTCCAAAACGGCCTCAGGAACATACTGATATTAAGGCAACTTATTTTTAGATAATTCGTTTTTTGAGCAAGGTGCAGGTCCACTGATTTGGCTATTTGGTTGTGCCTTTTCATGTAATCAGAACAGGAGATTGCTATTATTATTATTAAATGCGTTGGTCCTGGCCGATATGGACGATTATGGGCACCTTGCTCACATTGTATAAGAGCTTGATGGATTGTTTGAAATGCGTAACAGGTTTGGTATATCATCTTAAATATTTGTGAGGAGCTATTTGAGTGGTCTGTGAGTCGGTTAGTGAAGTTAATCGATGATGATGATGATGATGATAATTGTTGTTTTGAGGTGCCTAACGTCTACGTTATCGGCCCCTAATGGTCTAGGTGATAGCGAAAATGACAATGAAGTGGAAACCAGAACGAAAATTAAGTGAGAAGGAAAATACGTACAAAAAGGAACTCAGATTGAAACTACTCACAAAATGGAGAGCGGTAATACTTACAAAAGGGAATTTAGAACGAAAATACTCACAAAAGGAATAGATTGAATAACACACAAAATGTAGGTTAGGTTCAAAATACGTACAAAATGCAATGTAGAGTCAAAATACTTACAAAATTAAATTGATATTCAAAATACTTACAAAATGCAAATGAGATTGAAAATACTTACAAAATGCAATTTAAGTTCAAAATACTTACAAAATGCATTTGAAATTATTTATTTAGCGTATGGCCAATACAATCCAGTTATATGGTGCGGGAATCTTTAAGAGAAAAGGAAATACAGGGTCATCGAAAATTAATGCCTACATTTCAAAACATAATAATTTCAGGAGTAACTGCCAAGATGGCGGCCGAAATTCGCTCCCGCAGGTGCTCCAAATCCCGATTTTGTTCTGCATACACAATGTTTTTAATGTACCCCCAGAAAAAAAAATCCAAAGAGGTGAGGTCAGGACTTCATTGGCGCGCGCACCCCCGGCTGACCTTAGCTACTGCGCATCTAGTGTGCGCATAGCAAGGTCACGCCCCCTACAAAACAAAACTAACTTTAACCAGCTGGCGTTCAGTGAAAGAATTACACGTTTAACATAAAGGGTTTCGGTGCTATCATGTTTTTAAACGTTGGCATTATTTTTCGATGACCCTGTATAATGAAAAGAAAACAAGAGGTCTGACCCTCGAAGAAGGAGGGATCAGGAAAGATGAGACAAGGGCCAATTAAGGTGGGAAAGTGAAATACTCCCTAGGCCTCGGATACCCTAATACCGTCGGGGTCGGAAAAGAAAAAGAGTTGACCAAGGGAGATCGCACAGGAAAGAAGACGGAGAGGAGCCCTGCACAAGTAAGTGGAAGACAACCCACGCCCCACTAGATGTGAGCCCCTGGGGGAGTGAAGTTAATCACACGGTGGTCTGAGGATGGGCGGGTCCTCTCACGAGGTATGTAATGTAGAGGCATCTTGGCTTTTATTTGCTTTTACCTGCGTCCTTGTGATACACCACGTATCGTGTAGTCACGTTCGTGTGTGCATAGGAAGTATTCGTGTTGTCGGCCCGCTGTAAAGATAGCGCATGTCATAGAGTATGTGGCATATTCGTGCTCCTCACTAAGTCTTCATGTATTCGCTGGGATATGTCCGGGATAATAAATAAATTACTAATGAATTGAACCGCGCTAGTTCAATCACTCCCATCTGGATGGGTTAAGGTTATTGCTGATAGCGGTAGGGCTTCGCACTATTCCTCACTTTCCAAAGGACTCCTTATTGACCCTTCCAGCAACGTGACACAGAGTGCTAAGTTATACTCGACGACTGCAGTAGGGAGCTGCAAGTTTTGGGATTCTAAGTTCGAACCACATCGATGACCGCGCCCACCCCAAGTACGGTTCACTCCGCATTTTAACTTACTTTCATAATAATGAAAACCGACTCATGTGATCACTTGAAGTCAGTAAATGTTCGTTTGTTTGTGTGTATGTCTTTTCCCAAGAAATTCCTGAAGGTCTGAAGCAAATTTTATAAGACTTCCTACAGTGGTAGACCGCCTCAATCAAACCTCAACTGCACTTTCTATATTGTCACCATTCGCATTTTTATTGCCCAGCTACCGACTAACCCAATCATCAGATTCTAATCTATGAAATTATAGAAAGCTTTCCAGTCGGTCAACACAAATTGTGCCCATTTATATTAGTCGGGAAAACAAG
This sequence comes from Meconema thalassinum, assembly GCA_946902985.2. Taxonomy (NCBI): domain Eukaryota; kingdom Metazoa; phylum Arthropoda; class Insecta; order Orthoptera; family Tettigoniidae; genus Meconema; species Meconema thalassinum. The sequence goes on along the minus strand of OX336390.1, from coordinate 292,061,327 downwards.
TAAAACCCCAACCTGAAAGAAATATTACATAATCTGTAAATAAAATTGTTACGTTATACAAGTTTTTACAAACTTATGTAATCTACTGTAAATGATGTTTGTGAATAAGATTGACACGTTCAACAAGATTATACAATTTTTTGTAATCCAAATAATATTTGTAAATAAGATTGACACGTTTCACTTATGTAATCTACTGTAAATAATGTCTGTAAATAAGATTGGCACCTTACACAAGATTTTACAATTTTTTGTAATCAAAATACTATTTGTAAATAAGATTGACACGTTACACAAGATTTTAAAAATTTTTGTAATCAAAATAATGTCTCTAAATAAAATTGACACGTTACACAAGTTTTTACAAATTTTTGTAACCTAAATAATATTTGTAAATAAAATTGACACGTTACACAAGTTTTTACAAATTTTTGTAACCTAAATAATATTTGTAAATAAGATTGACATGTTACACAAGTTGTTACAAATTTTTGTAATCCAAATAATATTTGTAAATAAGATTGACACGTTACACAAGTTTTTACAAACTTTTGTAATCTAAATAATGTCTCTAAATATGATTGACACCTTACACAATATTTTACAAATTTGTGTAATAAAAATAATGTCTGTAAATAAGATTGACACGCTACACAAGTTTTTACAGATTTTTGTAATCAAAATAATGTCTGTAAATAAGATTGACATCTTACACAAGATTTTACAAATTTTTGTAATCAAAATAATATTTGTAAATAAGATTGACATGTTACACAAGTTTTTACAATTTTTTGTAATCTAAATAATGTCTGTAAATAAGATTGTCAACTTACACAAGATTTTACAAATTTTTGTAGTCCAAATAATATTTGTAAATAAGATTGACACGTTAAAAAGATTTTACAAATTTTTGTAATCCAAATATAATTGGTAAATAAGATTGACACGTTGCACAAGTTTCTACAAACATTTGTAATCCAACTATTGTATATAAATGTGTGCATAAGTGTAGCCTAATATATAAACACCGTGCAATGACGAAAACATGACTTGGATATTACGATTTTAGGATAACAAGAAAAGAAAAGAAGTAACTTAACATCAATTTAGTGGACTACATACGACAAAGGACGTGGTCTAACTTTGTCCACGGCCGACGAGATACGCCCTGGATAATGAGGCTTTCTACTTGAAAGCGCGTTAGATACTCAACTGCTCACACAGCGCTGTCCACCAAGGATAGCATGGCGAAGACGTTTGACATTAATTGTCATTATAATTTTCGCAATATCGAAATGTAAATTATATTACAAGATAAAATAGCGTGGTGTTAAATCTGAGAGAAACTTATTAAAATAGAAGTCCATTAGGTTCACTCGGTTTTTATTCAAGTTCAACTTTCGTGCTGAGCGGTTTGTATAGAAGTCATTTGGAAGCAACTGGTATTTCGGTTTGCGCAATAATATTGATAATCGGTGATACAAATTTCTCTGCAGTAATGCTGGCAAGTGCGTTGCTTCACACAAGTTTAGTCTGTGGAAGGGTCTTTTACATGCAAAATCTATGACATGGGACCGTCGGCTTTACTTCCCCTCCTTAGGAAGGCATACTGAAGGGTTTTTAACGCTCTTAAAAATCTGACGACTTCAGCCAGGTTTGAACCCGCTATCTTGGGCACAGCAGTTCAGCATGCTAACAACTACGCCACCGAAGTCGCTAAATAAGGGAAATAAAATACAGGTAAAAGAAATGCTCTCAACCCTCGAAGAACGAGACAGGAACCTGACTTTTACACTTCTACTTGGATGGAAAATAATAATAATATATGACTTTCATAGCTTTTCAGGGGTTCCAGGGAATTGCCGTTCATTATGACTAGTGTAAAGGAAATGTGTGCTAAATTACGTAAATATGTATGCTTCTTTCTTGTTCATCTTGAACGATGGCAGCCATGTTGCTCACGCGGAAGACATTCGTCAATTGTTTTCTGGGCGAGATATTGACGAGTCATGACGTCACATTTATGTCACGGCAGTGCCAACTTGTAAGATATAAAATACACAACCACTAGGCAAAACCCCATTGGTTTGGATGAAAATATTGTGCTAACCAAAAATCATTGGATGAAAGTTTTTGATGCGCGTCTATCCCCACAGTGCGTGGCAAAAACCAGGGGTGTTTATATTGGCTAACGTGGCCCTCAAGCAAAAACCATTGGTCTGAATTGAAATATTGGGCTAGGCAAAAGCCATTGGTTTGGATGAAGATTATTAATGCGTTATGATATTCTTGATTGAAACTGGAGATTTCAAATCGCAACTCGCACATTCTATGTTTAACTTAAGACTGAAACTTGGCGCACTTTCACATTAATTTTTCGGCGTTCGTTTGTTTTACGATACCGGGTACGACATAGTACCGAAAGCGTGAGTTTTGGCAATACTGTACTTGTGCATAATTAACGCCGATAATGGACGACACAGCTGAAATTTCTACCATGTAAGTCGTGATACTGGTGGATTATCGACAGCGGAGGAGTAAGATCTCATAAGTCTACTTTCATTTTTTGTAAAAATCGAGAATAGGCTAAAAGTCTACTTTCATTCTTTGCAAACATCGAAATTAGGCTAAAAACAAGATGTTCAGTAAAGAACATATAGCCTACTTTCTCCTAAATACATGGGTATTGTTATAACTCTTTGTCCGTTTCAAGGAGTATGATTGAATGTTGGTTGTAGTAGCTTGTTGAAATACAACGTGCTATAGGGATATTAAACATGAATATGAGGTGCCCTTTGCTAGTGCTACCTCTGTACCGAATTTCGTTCAATTCGGTTTCACCGTGTTTGAATTGATAGGGGGAATCGATTTGCACACATACTTGGCCACCATCTGCAAACTATTGGGCTGATGTTCTTGCAGTTTGGTCTGAATATGTTTCCCACATAAAGATATGGTGTTGCAAAATTTGGTAGAGACTAGATTATTAGGTTGGTCGTAATTACATTTTAGCTTTTAACATTTGGGTGGCCGCGATTACGTTTCCGTCAAGATAGCGGTGATATAAAAACATGACACTGAGGTGCCCTTTGCTAGTGCTACCTCTGTACCAAATTTCGTTCCATTCGGTTTCACCGTGTTCGAATTGATAAGGGGAATCGATTTTCACACAAAGATGGCCGCCATCCGCAAAATATTAGGCTGATGAACTATTAGTTTGGTCAAAGGATGCTCCCTCCATAAAGGTATGTTGTTGCTAAATTTGCTAGAGATCGGATGATTAGGCTAATCGTAATTTGATTTAAGCTTTGAACATTTGTGTGGCCCGCCATTACGTTTCTGTCAATATGGCGGCGATATAAATCATGACACTGAGATGCCCTTTGCTAGTGCTATCTCTGTACCAAATTTCGTTCCATTCGGTTTCACCGTGTTTGAATTAATAGGGAGAATCGATTTTGACACAAAGATGGCCGCCATCCCGCAAACTATTAGGCTAATGACCTATTAGATTGCTCAAAGGATGCTCCCTCCATAAAGGTATGTTGTTGCAAAGTTTGGTAGAGATCGGATGGTTATGTTAGTCGTAATTTGATTTAAGCTTTAAACATTTGTGTGGCCGCCATTACGTTTCTGTCAATATGGCGGCGATATTAATCATGACACTGAGATGCCCTTTGCTAGTGCTATCTCTGTACCAAACTTCGTTCCATTCGGTTTCACCGTGTTTGAATTAATAGGGGGGATCGATTCTGACACAAAGATGGGCCGCCATCCGCAAACTATTAGGCGAATGACCTATTAGATTGGTCAAAGGATGCTCCCTCCATAAAGTATGAAGTTGCAAAATTTGGTACAGATCGGATGATTAGGTTAATCGTAATTTGATTTAAGCTTTGAACATTCGTGTGGCCGCCATTACGTTTCCGTCAAGATGGTGGCGATATAAAACATCACACTGAGGTGCCCTTTGCTAGTGCTACCTCTGTACCAAATTTCGTTCCATTCGGTTCCACCATGTTCGAATTAATAGGGGGAATCAATTTTGACATAAAGATGGCCGCCATCCGCAAACTATTAGGGCGAATGACCTATTAGATTGGTCAAAGGATGATCCCTCCATAAAGGTATGTAGTTGCAAAATTTGGTAGAGATCGGATGATTAGGTTAATCGTAATTTGATTTAAGCTTTGAACATTCGTGTGGCCGCCATTACGTTTCAGTCAAGATGGCGGCGATATAACACATGACACTGAGGCACCCTTTGCTAGTGCTACCTCTGTACCAAATTTCGTTCCATTCGGTTCCACCGTGTTCGCATTAATAGGGGGAATCAATTTTGACATAAAGATGGCCACCATCCGCAAACTATTACGCTGATGACCTATTAGATTGGTCAAAGGATGCTCCCCCCATAAAGGTATGTTGTTGCAAAATGTGGTAGAGATCGGATGATTAGGTTAGTCGTAATTTGATTTAAGCTTTGAACAATTGTGTTGCCGCCATTACGTTTCCGTCAAGATGGCGGCGATAAAAAAACATGACACTGAGGTGTCTTTTGCTAGTGCTACCTCTGTACCAAATTTCGTTCCATTCGGTTTCACCGTGTTTGAATTAATAGGGGGAATTGATTTTCACACAAAGATGGCCGCCATCCGCAAACTATTAGGCTAATGCCCTATTCATTTGGGTCAAAGGATGCTTCCTCTATAAAGGTATGTTGTTGCAAAATTTGGTAGAGATCGGATGATTAGGTTAATCGTAATTTGATTTAAGACTTTGAACATTTGTGTGGCCGCCATTACGTTTCCGACAAGATGGCGGCGATATAAAACATGACACTGAGGTGCCTTTCGTTAGTACTACCTCTGTACCAAATTTCGTTCCATTCGGTTGCACCGTGTTCGAATTAATAGGGGTAATTGATTTTCACACAAAGATGGCCGCCATCCACAAACTATTACGCTGATGACCCTATTAGATTGGTCAAAGGATGCTCCCCCACGAAGGTATGTTGTTGCAAAATTTGGTGGAGGAACGGGATGATTAGATTAGTCGTAATTTGATTTAAGCTCTGAACATTTGTGTGGCCGCCATTACGTTTCCCTCAAGATGGCGGCGATATAAAGCATGACACTGAGGTGCCTTTTGTAAGTACTACCTCTGTACCAAATTTCGTTCCATTCGGTTGCACCGTGTTCGAATTAATAGGGGGAATCGATTTTCACACAAAGATGGCCGCCATCCGCAAACTATTACGCTGATGACCTATTCGATTGGTCAAAGGATGCTCCCCCCGTAAAGGTATGTTGTTGCAAAATTTGGTAGAGATCGGATGATTAGGTTAGTCGTAATTTGATTTAAGCTTTGAACATTTGTGTGGCCGCCATTACGTTTCCGTCAAGATGGCGGCGATATAAAACATGACACTGAGGTGTCCTTTGCTAGTGCTACCTTTGTACCAAATTTCGTTCAATTCGCATTCACCGTGTTCGAATTGATAGGGGGGGGGACAGACATTCAGAGTACACACACTCACACACACACAGACACACACACACACACACACACACACACACACACACAACACACAGACTCACACACACACATACACACACACACAGACTCACACACACACATACACACACACACACAGACTCACACACATACACACACACAGACATACACACTTTTTTCGCCCTGTGTTGATCTCATAAGTCTACTTTCATTTTTTGCAAAAATCGAAAGTAGGCTAATAGTATATTACTCCGATGTGTTTACTGTAACCATGGAAATAAAAGATCGGAATATTATGAATGGATCAGTTCAATGAACTATATGAACTAACGAGTAACTAACAAACCTAACATTGCCATTTTACGATCTATTAAGGTGTTGTATTTCATACAGAGGCTTTGCTGTGACATCGTGGTCATGTAACTGGATATGTGTAGAATTTGTCTGATAACCTGTTGTAGTTATTTTTATTAGCCTACTTTCGATTTTTGCAAAAAATGAAAGTAGACTTATGAGATTTACACACGCCCCCCCCCCCCTTATGAATTCGAAACGTGAAACAGAAGGCCACCTCAGTGTTATGTTTTATATCGCCACCATCTT